>OW284512.1:7281220-9781220 GCA_935413205.1 Polydrusus cervinus
GGGATTTCTAAGCTTTAGAAATTTAATACAATATACCAGTTTTCGAAATTTTAACGTTTTGTCATCTAATAACACATTTTTCAAATTATCTTTTTCATTTCATTACGGTCCTGAACTTTTAGAGCCAAACTAAAAGAGACCTGATAATTGATATTTTGTAAGAAAAGATACCCAAAGTCTCGGCCTTAAATATTTTTCTGTCTGTTTATTTTTGTTACATGTTTCGCCTGAAACTAGCATCATCAGATCTTCTAAACAGTAAAAAAAAAATTAATTCATTTTAAAATAAAAATAAGCGCATCGCAATAAAATAAATAAAATAGTAATAGACAATAGAATTAGGTACTTCTCATGCCTTAAAAATTGGCTTACTTCCTAGAGTATTGTGACGGTAAATTTTATTGAAAAAATAAACGGCCTAAACACCATAACTTCATGTAATGTAATTTTAATATTTTGTAATTCTAAAAATAATTTTGTCAGGGCCGTAATAGTAACGAAATGATAATTTGAAATGTTAGTGATGTGTTATTTGACGACAAAACGTTATAATTTTAAAACCCTTTAAATTGTATTAAATTTCCAAAGGTTAGAAGTCCTTACAACTGTTTTAAAATTTCCAGGTCCGTGTTTAAAAAAAATAATTGATTTGGGTATCTAAAGAACGAAACGTCCAATTCGAAAACTAATACCGCCATCTTGTAGAACATAAGGAACGGCTATGAGAAATTGTTTTTGTCTTTTTCCCAAGTTAAAAATAAAGGCCAAAAATAAGAATTTCTTTTTTTTCGGATATCTCCGATGTTTATACATCTTTGTTTGGCTATTGGAGTTACCATTAACCAGAAGAGCCGAAGTTGAAAGCAGAATTACTATTATTAGTAAAAGGTTCGCTCTAAAATTGTGTATTGAACAAAAGGATGGAGAAAAATGCGTACCATTGAACTTCTCTTGGTATACTGTCATGTTTGATGGCCTGGCTTAAAAAATGTAAATTAAATGCCGGCAGGCCGAGCGATTACGTACTCCGCCGCGCCGCTTCTTATTTCTGTTGGGTCGCGTATTTAAAGCTAAAAATAAAAACTTTATTATTGAGACACTTTAACTCAATGCGGTAATTTAAAAACGAATTTTATATTCTCTGTACATATTTTAAAGTGAAAAATGCAACGTCCTAATATTAATTATTTACTAAAAAGTCAGTTTTTAACAAAAAATCTTGCTCCTAGGTGGTGGAATCGGTTGCTAATTAGGTGTTGGGCTTTTTTAGCTGTGTGTTCAATGTTAGGTGCTAATGCAGCCGAAAACAAAGTAAAAGAAGCTTTTTTATAACATTTTTGCTGTTAACAATACATGCTTAGCTTTGTTTTATGGTTATTAGAGATGTTGTTATTCTGCATAGCTTTCTAAAAATAATTTAATGGAAAAAAACTCGTTGCAGCTTAGTTGGCTCCAAAGCTTGAAAGCGAAGATAGGTTAAATTGAAATATAAAATTATCAAAAAATTACCTATGTTTAATTTCGTTGTTAGAAAGAAAGCTATTCTAGTACCCCATTTAGTTTAATAATTTTGAAAAACTTCATACGTGGGGTTTTCTATGTCCCCTAAAATATGTATATTACAGGATGTCACAAAACTATTTTGCAAATATTTTAAAGACTATTGAATATATTTTTTTTAAATTGGCACGTCTATATTGTTAAAAGCGATATACAGGGTGGGGACTTTAACTGGAATAAATTCGATATTATTAAAATTGCTGAAGTTGCGCCAAGAAAATTTGGTATGTGGGGGTTTTGGGGCATGCGGAATTGGATTATGATATCGGCGCAGTTGCCAGATTTCTCAGCTTTGCGCTACACGTAGTAATTTTGTTATTTTAAATGGAATGGCCAATTTATTTTTATTGCAGTGAATTGGACGTGTCAAATTTAGTAAGATCCCTAATTTACAAAATTCTATCTTTACTAGTTACTGAGCTATGGCAACACTGTAGTTTCATTAAAAAGCACCGGGAGAATTTATATTTTTAAGGTTTAAGTTAAATAAGTCATTTTGACACGATAAGAACTTTTCTTGAAGCTTGTCAATAACTTAGTAACTATGGAGATGTTAACAAGGTAACGCAGGTAGATAAGATTAACATTTTTTATAATTTCAGATGGCGTATTTCCACACTCTAATTCTAAATCACTCGACAAATACATGGTAAATAAGTTAAACACTTTATAATTACTGATTTCTAAAATTTGTTCTTTGTAATAGAACGGGGTGGTCTGTCAAATTGGCACCATATGTTTAAATTAAATAGTGTGCCTTGATAATTTAACGCTAGTGTTGAAATTTTTTTTTTAACACACGTGTGATATACGGCGCTTTCTAGCCAAATTAACCGTGCTTTTTTTTCTCATTTTTATAGATGGTCGTAGGAAAAAGACATTTTATTGCCATCGCCACACACGTACAATATGCGCGATGTGGTGAAAATGCACTATTTGTTCGTGATGACTCATCGACTACTGTTTGCTCTTAAGGGTCTATTTAACTAGTTCTGTACAATTACACAAACATATTCGTCCTTTCTAGGTGTGCCATTTTTAACTGTATGGATGTGCCAATTTTTTTTCAATATTACAAAGTTCCATACTTTTTGACATCCTGTAAGAATATTGTTGCTCCCTTAAATTAGCAAACAGTTGTTTCATTATTTGATGTAAAAATATGTTTTTTAATATACTATAGGTATTTTTACCAGCAAACGATTCCCTACTAACTACTAAGAAAAACGACGTCCCCCTCCGAACCCCTGCCTGTTTGGTGTTCTAACAAATTGTGGTTGTTTATTCAATGTGCCTAAAATGTATAATTTTTTTGCTATTCTATGTCCGTATACTGTATATATAATAGAGGTTTTGTCTTAGAGCGTTTTGTACAAAATTATTTATATTCATTTTAAATTTTTTTTTAAGGCGCACATATTCGCAAAGGCGACAGCATCAAGCCGCCAGAAAAATTCAGCAGTTTATGAGACAATCAAAAAATAAGTAAGTAAACAAAATGATTGATTCACTCGGTACTCTAAATTTTGATTTTTTGCATAGAGTCAGAATAGTAGATTCTGTAACGAGGTTGAAATGAAAATTTGATCCGAGTGAAAGATTCCGAACGCGAGCGTAGCGAGCGTGAGGAACCACGAGTATCGAATTTTCATTCTAACCGAGTAGCAGACTATATTTTCTCCACGACTAAAAATACTATTCGCAATATTTATAATTTCAGGTGGAGTATTATCCAGTTCCATATCTGATTCATCCGATTTTTCACTCATATTTTGACTTGCACTAAAATTTTTCTGCTGACATTGACAGTTTCGAAATTCATGGCAACCTATGTCGTTTAGATCAATTACAGAATATTCATTCCGTATCTTGTTATGGAATGAAAATACACGCAAAACGCATAAGAAGCAAGTGTTTCAGAATAAATATTCCAACTCAAGAGCGAGAATTTTTACATTCTATTATCAAAAATTATTTTGGAATTATTGCATTCAGTAATGGTCATGGAGAAAAAATAATATTTTCTACGGTTGCTGTTTTTAAATTATCCAATTATTTACTGGGAAAATAATTAAATGAAATATTATCTCCAATAAAAACACGCAAAACTACTTACCGACGTCCCAATAAATCCAAACAATGGCAGCAGCCGATTGCTCTGTAAACGACGCACTTCTACCTGACTGAGGTCTCGAGTCTGGTTTCCTGTTTCTAAATTGTCTCTGTCTATTTAAGTTATCGAAACAAAGATAACAATATAATTGATCGCACGACTGGCAAATAAAAGAATTGCGCGGTTAATAGGATGACGTATAACTCTTCTCATCGTATGTTTTTAAATTTTTTTCTTTCGCGCCGTGTTTTGGTTTGTATCTAGAAAAGGTTTGTGATAATCTAGAATGATTTTTATTATTGAGATATAATTTTAATAAATTTTAGTTCAGAGTGTTATAGTCTATTTCAGAAAGGTGTAGAGTAATAAAAGCTTCAGAGTGTTATAGTCTATTTCAGAAAGGTGTAGAGTAATAAAAGCTCATTACGTATGCAAAGGGACTACAGAGTGACTCAGCGAATATTTTTGCCACATTCATAATTTGGCATTGATTTCATTGCAAAATTATTTCTTTTCATCAAGTGCAGGTAGTACCTACCCCCTACACAACCTACCCCCTACACACTGAAAATGATGTGACAGTGCATTATGTACATAGTATTAGGTACACTTATTTTTTATTAAACATTATAAAAAAATACAAAATACAAAAAATTCATTAAACAGAAATTAAATTATAAAAAATCATAATATTCTTCGTCATCTGAGTAACTCTCGTCTCCTCTTAACATTATAATTAACGGGTCGACGGTCCTATCGATCAGGTGGTCAAGATCCCACATTTTCTCCTGTTCTTTATTGACATGATGGACTGCTTTTCGCCAGTTCTCTGGTGTCACTTCCTTATTAGCTTGATCAAACAGTAGCTTAACGTCTTTCATTTTAAATGTCATGTTGTGTCTTGCTACAAATCCTTTTACTTGCGCCCATATAAGTTCTATAGGATTCAGTTCGCAATGATATGGCAGTTTGCGTAGCACAGTTTTATCATGTTTTTATATCTTCCACGGCATATTTCATAAAACGATGTTTGTGTAAATTTGCTATAGCTAATAGTTCCTTCTTTATCAAATGATCTTCTTTTTTTTTCTTTGATTAGTTATCATAAATAATTTAATGCACAAAATTTACCTACGCCTATGACCGACACCGAAATTGAGCCGAACTGGACGGAATTTCCCATTTTATTACTCTGCGCCTTTCTGAAATAGGGCACTTTTTGAAAAATTTAGTCCGCAACCAATTTTTTAAAATAACACAAAATAATATATTACCTGAACATATCACGGATATTGCTATATTACTGCTGAAAATTTCGCACCAACTTTTTCTAACCAATCAGTATATTTCCAACAAAAAAAAAATCCAGAAATAATCATGCTTCGGAAATTTTTCTTTATTGTTCTTTAAACGTCAACATAATGACACGAACTGAGAGAATACAATTATTTGTCAAGACAAAAAAGACAGACGGAACAACTAACGTAATTTTACTCTTATGCGTGGATTACTACGTCTTTTCAAATGTTCAAATTTATAATAAAAATGTTAAATATCGAATCTCCCGGAAATTTTGTTTCAGTCGCGAATAGTTTAGGAAATTTCGCGATAATAGCTATAAACGATGACATCTCCAGATTATCAAAACGTCTTTTAACTAAACTTTAAAAATATATATTCTGTATTAATGTTTTTATGTTGTTAATGCAAACTTAGTATTTGGGATGAACCCATGGGATCTGCAACCACGGTAAGATATAAGAAAAAAAGACGCTGTCAAAAGTTCCGTACCACATAATTTTTTGTTTCTATTATTTTGTATTTATTGGTTTACCAAATTATGATGCTGAACACCATCAAATCACTATAAAGGAGAAATATGTCATTACGTTAATTTAAATGGTTTTTAACCAGTGGTGGCTCGTGATAGTCGATACAGGTAGGGCTAAAATATCAAAAATCTTTAATAAGAATACAGGGTGTTACAAATTCGGTGCATTAACATTGCTATCTCGGTAACTATAAGAGATAGAGATTTGGTTAAATGGAGGCAAAGTTGCACAATTTAATGCTGAATTATTTCTTAAAAATTTTTAAACTTCGATGACTTCCGGAGCATCCGAAAAAAAAAACGAAAAAATGAATTTTTGTGTTTATTTTCTTAACCACAAAATATTGATTATTTTGAAACACCAAGAGCGATACGACGTTCGTTTTTTAGATACCTTTTTTTTTTAATACGGACTTGAATTTTTTTAAACATTTTGGGTACTTTTTGATCTCTTAAAATTATTATTTTGAAAAGTGCCTTAAGAAAGTGCTCTTAGTTTCTTTAAAATAAACATAAAAAAAATAAAAACAAGTTTTTCGTTTCTCCGTGTTTTTTTATTTGAAAATGATTCAACCACGTTTGTTCTTGAAGTTGCCAATATTGTTTAAAAAATGTTTTTAGCCAGACAACATACCTAAAGCTCTAAAGCCTTTTCTCTTTCATTTTATTCATTTTAAAACTCATACACCTAAACCCGGAATCATGAATACCTATAATCTACTGACGGCTTGACTTTAACCTAACTTACAAGAATAATTTATGATAAAAATTAAAAACTGTTTAAAAATTAATATCTCGACAGGCAAAACAGTTTTAAAAATAGCTGCCACCTCATATCTGGTAATGATAGCCAAGCCGAATACATTAACTATACCGTGTGTAACAGGATCATGGTACACCCCCGTATCTCCGTTAGTTTTAAAGGTAATTGATTGAAACTTGGGATATCCCATATACATAATAAGCGGCATTTTTTTACCTACAAATGATTTTTTTTCACTTCCGGTTTCGCCGGAAGTGACACCAACTTTCGATTTTTAATTTATATTATTACATTTTTGAATTCTGCATAATTTTCTGAATCCAATGATACTACAAAAGTGACATTTCAAGCGTAAAAAATATTTATTATTTAATTTTTAATTTTCCATTTAAGTGTGCAATGACGCTTCCGATTTATTCCAATTGATCTGTCTAATGCTAGAAAAATCGAAGTTCTGTCAAAAATACTAAATTGCGTTTTTTATAAGCAAATAAAATTCATCGTAAGCGTTTTTGGGGTAAAACTCAATTTTTCCAAATGGAACCATATTGGTACCGTGGTACCATTTTTTAGTACTATTAATAATCAAATAATTGTATTTTCTTTTAGCTGTAATTTTGATTGTATTTATTGCACATGTTATTACCAGGTATGAATAAATTCCTTATTAATAGTACTAAGAAATGGTACCACGCTACCAATATGGTCCCATTTGGAAAAATTGAGTTTTACCCTAAAAACGATTACGATGAATTTCATTTGCTTATAAAAAACGCAATTTAGTATTTTTGACGGGATTTTTCTAGCATTAGACAGATCAATTGGAATAAATCGGAACCGTCATTGCACAATTAAATAGAAAATTAAAAATTAAATAATAAATATTTTTTACGCTGCAAATGTCACTTTTGTAGTATCATTGAATTTAGAAAATTATGCAGAATTCAAAAATGTAATAATATACAGGGTGTTCCATTTAAAAATCGAAAGTTGGTGTCACTTCCGGCGAAACCGGAAGTGAAAAAAAATCATTGGTAGGTAAAAAAAATGCCGCTTATTATGTATATAGTATATCCCAAGTTTCAATCAATTACCTTTAAAACTAACGGAGATACGGGGGTGTACCATGATCCTGTTACACACGGTATAGGAGTAGTGCCCTAACCCGATTGGGACTCTTCACTCTCGATAAAATAAAGCATCATATGAAGATCTGGCCAGACCAAACAAGGCCGATTTCCTTACGCGCTAGTAAGAGAGAGCGATATATTCTTTGGTGTCTAATGAGAGATAATTCTCTCTCGTACGCGTTTAACATCTGGCCAAATACAGAGTTGGCTGGAGCAGCGTGGTCGCAAGGAATTTTTGCGGCCTCACCCACACATTAGGAGTTTTTGCATAGTTAGGCATTATCAGATATCAACGTCCTAAATTATAAATTATTCACATTTACAAAAAAATGAAGGGTAGAGAGACAAAGTAATATAATTATGAGTATGAAATAAAAACCTTGCTGTATAGGCCATGGCACTATGGCTCTGCTGTACGAGCCGCCACTTCTTTTAACTGTTGATAGGTTGTAATTGTATTTAAATAATCCACAATAACTATTTTTCACATAATTTTTTTTTACTAGGTTACAGAAAGAACGAGCAGAAAAAGAGAGGCAGGGGGGCCAGTCAGCGGATGTCCCTCCAAAGTCACAATCTCAAGGGGGCTGTTCCAGTTGCATAGGCACAAATAACAAGAGGTAAAAATAAGTTTAAGAAAGTTATTCATTAAAAAAAAATGTATTATAATAACCTCAAAAATATATGAAAATGTATTTATGCAGTTGACATTATGGTCTATTTCTTTTCGATTGAGAACCATGACAGAAAAAAAAATTGAACAAAAATTCACCTAATTGGTTAAATCATGGACCAATTTACACTACATAAATGCAT
Organism: Polydrusus cervinus; assembly: GCA_935413205.1. Classification (NCBI taxonomy): domain Eukaryota; kingdom Metazoa; phylum Arthropoda; class Insecta; order Coleoptera; family Curculionidae; genus Polydrusus; species Polydrusus cervinus. The sequence continues at coordinate 7,289,434 of OW284512.1, forward strand.
AGCCAACTTATTAAAGGTCTTTTGCTTTAAATCACAGAAGAAGAATAAGAAATTTTCGTTCGATTGATTTCTAGCAAATATATGCTAATTATAAACCTTTTAGCAATTAAAAATAACTTTTAGCTCTAGTTATATTACGAAACAAACAATCTATTAACTTTCTGTACATAAAATCGGTTAATTTTACGTTTTTCTGCAACATAAAATAGTAAACCTACGCCTACTTTGTGTTGAAGCAAAAAGGATGCCCGATTTATCGACAAAATATAGAAGGCCATGCCAAACGTCAAACATTGTGACATAACCTAAAAATTCATCTTCTCAAAAGCCGCTTTACAGTTTGCAATTTTTCTTTCAGGCAAGTTGTCTTGCAGCAATTATTATGGCGGCAATAAAAATTTCACTTCGTTTTACAGCGTGCAATGACTTGCCAAGATCGTAGGTGATGTACCACTTGCCAACCATTAAAATAAAAATACATTTGGTTAGGATTTACCGGCGCTTTTTGTGCATTCATTTTAACAAAACATCATTACAGGACATGAAAGCAAACCAACAAAAACAAAACGTACCCGCTATTAGTTTGGTGTCTCATAAATCACCAGAAAATCCTCAGAATTGCGCTTGAAATGGCAATAAAAATACGGTCCGAGTTATATTTTTTGCAAGCAATACAAATTGCGCCAGCTGATCATTAGCCTCGTTCTGCGCATACTCCCGGGCAATTTTATCTTGCGTGCGGCCTTAACAAGTGTTAATTTAAAATTCTAACCGCTATAATCAGTAAACAACAAAATGTCAGTTATGACGTAAATCCCTAACCTTACTTTTTCAACTTATCAAAAATGAAAATTGTTGCATTTTTTTATTGTAAAACGGGTTTCTGTCATCGTTCGCAATCGAAAAGAAATAGACCATAGAAATATATATTTTATTATCAGCGATGTATAGGACTGGATTAGGGTTTTCATAATTTCGTTAACCTTATATCGTTATTTTTGGATTATTTGAAAATGTTGTTTGGTAATACCTCATGATAATCCAAAAAAGTATCACAAAATTATAAAACCCTAATCCGGTGCATCGTTAAATATGTTTATTATTTTTTTCTAATGAATTACGCCATGTAATGTTCAGTTAGTTGTCAACTAGTCGGGTGGTGTTTATATTATGGAAGTATTTTGATACATTGTTAAAACCCGACTAACGGTACTGTTTATAAATTCTTACAGCTTCGTTTGTGTTTTTAGGTTAAATAGTACAGAGCAATCAGAAGAATCAAGATCATCCGAAAATGAAATGCCCAAGTACTGAAAACATTCAGTTCGATTTATTTTAAAATAAATTTATAAAGAAAATATTAAAGGTACTATTTTGTAAAATAACAATTGTACTAGTAGTCGTCTAATACGAATATATTACCGATATAAATAATATTATTTTTGCAGACCAAGAGCCCCAATAATAAATGTAAAGTTGCATATACACTGTAAGCCGAATTAAATTAGCCTCATCTTTTATATTCGAAATTTATTAAAATCGGTCGTACAACAAAAAAGTTATTAGGCTTTAAAAAGAGGGGACATTAATTTGGCTCCCGGTGTATAGTATACAGAGTGTATATTTTAGATAATATCAGTACTGCTACTCTTGAAACGGTACTACCTAGTACAAAGCCTGAAGCCCGTATTACACCACAATAATATAAATCATACGTTAGATCGGCTGACGGCTGATTTCACGGAGCTCTTCTTCGGCCTCACGAGATCTTAGTTAAAACGACTTGATACTTACTGTGAGAATTTATTACAAGGGAATCGTTGCCTTGCATTGAATGATCTCTACTCTGTTTTTAGTTAAAATATACACTCTGTACAGAGCATAATAAAAATGAGTGAACTATAGTTAGGAAGAAAGGACTTTCAAAGAATAAAACCTCGTCGGTTCTTGGTCTACATTTATTTATAATATTTTGGCTGTTATTTAATGTTTTTAAAACTGCATTTATAAATGAAAATGCAAGGATCGACAACAAAAGTGAGATTGTATTAGTCAAAAAGTACGAACTCTTAACTAGGAACTATATTTCCGACCGAATGAACCTATAAACTGATCTGTGATTGTAGTAATGAGTACACTTTTTCAGAAAAATGCCAGTGGGTTAGAGAATAACAACCCAAAACGTAGTCTCGTAAAAATATATTGTTTTATTGTGTTTTTGCAGCCCATAAAACAAAATAGTTCATGTGACAATTCTTATTAGACATTTTTGAATTAGAAAAGCCTACTAGGACTCGTCGTAAATATAGGGCGTCAATTTAATAACGTACCACCCTTAGCTTTTGAACCCTACTACAAAATATGAACATCTGCAAAAACAAGTCAATTTTATTTCCAAGGCGAACATTTCTTAAGCTATTTTTCAATTAAATTATATTAATCATTTAGCGGGAGTTGGAAACAACCCCCAAAATCGCAAATGGAAAGGGGGTTAAGTGGTACCTATGAGATACTTTTGAAAAAGTAAATGAACGACCTTTCAAATGATGTATCACTCAACCCACTTAAGAGATTTTAGACAGGGACGTGCAATCCCATGAAGTATGGGTTACCCTAAAGCGCTTGCCTCAATTTCTTTATTTCATAATACACCAAAGCAAGCCTACAAAAAATAACTGACCCTGAGTGTTACATAATATGCAGCAGAAAACGTGAGAAAATACAACAAAACAAAACCACATTACTCTGTATTTATTATACTTGTAACAGTGCAGCCAGTTTTCTTTAGCTCATCGGTCGCCATCGACGACGAAGCGACGGAGAATTGCGTTGTTAAATAAATGTCGGGGACAAACGCAAAAATAAAGAGTTCCAGTTACGGGCGCTTTGCTGCCGTAAATTATGAGGGATGTATCAATATCAATGTCCGAGGGATATTATTGCTGAAAACCAGTTTGAACAATGTCTTGGAAATAAATTTGTCGTGTTTTTACAGATTTTTATATTTTGTAGAATGGCTCAAATTATAGGTGGTAGGTACATTTTCAAATTGACAAAATTTTGTAATACGATCAAATATAGTTTACAAAAATATCTATTCTCTTGTCAGTTTCTTAGCTCTTTTGATTTATGGACTGAGGACATCATACATGGCAGTTTGATCGAATATAAGGATAATAAAAATTTACAAAAATATATGGTATGATTGAAAAAGTGTTTTGTTGTTATAGTCAAATTTTCTAGAAGTAGTTTTTTAACTGAAAAACTTTGTTTGTTGATTTTTCTGTAATGTTATACATTATATTTCTAGTTTAAGGGTATTGGTTACGTTTTCACATGTTTCAGATTTATGTCTGTGGCACATATTTTCCAAATTTGGATATACGGTAGTTATTTAGTATATACAAAATATGTTTTATATTTTTCTGTACATAAAACTATTGAAAAATTTTGAAAATGAAAATGAAGTTTAGAAAGTTAGTCCAATTTTCAGCAAAACCTAAACGCCCGGACACAAAATTCTGACACTTTAAAATTTTGGCTAAGTTTGACGGCATAACGTCGGGTTACAGAAAGATTTTTAATAATAATTAACTAATCAGCTACTTTAACTGTGACAGGAATGACATTGACAGGTATTATTTACCCACAATCGAAGTTGCCTAATTAATAAACTAAAAATTAAAATAACCGGGTCACTTTCATTGTGAGAAAGTATTTCTGTCAATGTGTCACAGTCAAAGTTGCTGGTTAATTAATTAATATTAAAAATATGTGTGTAGTTTGTAAATACATTTATTAAGATTATTTTTTGATATTTTATTAATTATTATTTTTTCTCTTAACTGCTGTTATACGGGGTAAATCAAAATAATGTTTTATATGGTAATTTCAAAACTCCCTGTAACGCGTCTGATAGCTGGTCCCTAGAAAAGGTAGGCAACCGTTAGATCGTAAATATAACAAACGCGACGTTGACAAACTTGACAAATAATAGTTTTTTTGCCATCAGAATAATAGGATTACATTCAAAATATTAACGTGTAGTTTACTAAAAAATGATAAAGGTAAAAGATACTGTTGCATAAATATTTATTACTTTTATAGATCAATATTTTTCCAATTTTTTTTGCCGTACGTGCGTTCTTTTTACCCACTGCTTAAATATTAAGTGCAGGTCGGCACCGTTGTTTTGCTATCACAACCTTATAATTAACATAGTATATTTCACGTAAACTTTTAATGGCCGACAATGACACACGTCATTTCTAGTAACATTCATTTTATGGAACTCAAAGTTTGGTCAGGGCCTATTCATCCTGCAAAATTTCTCAATTTTGGCATGGTGTTCCTGTTAATTACCAAATAAATAATACATTTACTTACTTTTTCATAAAAAGGATACTTCACAGATACACACAATCCAGCAGTTTATAACCAGAAAATCTACGCACTAAATAATAGCAAAATGATCTCTAAAAATACCAAAAACAACAATACTGCACTTTTTCAACACGTGAACAATCAAAACCAGAATGGAATGAATAGATACGGTGCCGTCCGCAGTATGCGGTTTTGTAATATTGAAAGAACTCGTATAAGACACGCGTATTGATGAAGTACGGAAAGAGATATGCAAAGGCGAAAGCGTAAGAAAGAGATACACATACTAGCGGCATCGGGGTCAGGTTCTGTAACAATAATCGCTTGATGTGTTTTTGCTGATTGAAGGACAACATATTGAAGTGGTTCAGTGTATATCTTTGTGGTGTACTATTGTGCCGATAAAAAACTGGGACAAGAGATTTACAAAAACAATGTAAGAAATACATATCCCCTAGACTATAAAAGGTGTCTAGAGCTAAAAAGGAAAAACATTCAAAATTTAAAAAGTAACCTAGGTTACATAATGGAATGTTTTGTATTTTTCGATACGGGGTGGTTAAATTTGAGAGACATCATATAATGTGGATAAAGTAAATTTATTAGATTTTTTTAAAGTCAAATATTTTATAAATTATTATATTTACCATTACCACAAAATAATAAATAAAGCTAATACAGGTAATAAAATACATTTAATAAAAAGAAAAAAATTGCGAACACAAAGTTTGTCAAAACAACACAAAATTAATATTTGGTCATAGAACCATTTCTGTTTATTACTTTTTGGAGTCTTTGTGGCATACTTAAAACTAAGTTTCTACATAATTCGACAGTTATTTCATCCCAAGCTTGATTTATCCTATGACGTAATTCATCCCTGTTTCTAGGTTGAAAATCATGTTTATACATAGATTTGACCATGGCACCCCAAATGTTTTCTATCGGGTTCAAATCGGGACTCTTCGAAGCCCAGGGAAGAACTGCTATGTTATTTTCTTGGAGAAAATTTTGTACAATGCGCGCTGTGTGTATTGGAGCATTATCATGCTGAAATGTGTAATTTTGACCGTATACAGCGTTTACCGATGGTATCATCACTTCGTTTAGTATATTAACGTATACTGCTGCAGTTAGTCTTCCTTCGACGATTTGGCAAAGTCCTGGTCCTCTAGCGCTAATCCAGCCCCAAACATTTATGAAGAAACGCCCACTTTGGTTGGTTTTGTGGGTGTATCTCTCATCATACCGCATGCCGGAAGGCCTATACACCCGAATTCTCCCATTATTGCATGACTGAAAAGTTTTCTCGTCAGAAAATATAACTGTTTCCCATAAATTTATTTGATTAATATATTCATGTGCAAATTCTAACCTGCCCTGTTTATTTATTTCCGTTAAAAAATTTTTATTGGCAGCACAACGGCTTCGTATATCGGAATTTCGAACCCTGTCTCTAGCGGTATTTGCAGAACCTGGAAAATTCGTCTCTTCTTTTGCCTTGATTGCAGTTTCGAAGGGATGATCCCTTAGATAATTAACCAGTCTTCTATCATGATCATCAGTAGAAATTTTAGGGGGACCAGAACCTGCATTCCTAATAATAGTCCCATGTCTTGCTATTTTTTGTTTTGCCAATAGCACGGTATTCTTGCTTACTCCCAGTTCATCTGCAATATCCCTAATAGCAACACTATCTCGCAACCGACTATAAATAATTGCCTTTTGCTGGGGGGTTAATTGTGGCATGTTTACAAATAATATATGATTGTATGTTTGACGAGTCAATCATAAAGTGACAATCTTTATTGACATGCAAATTTTCATGACATTTTACTGGTACCAGGCTTGATGTAAAATTATTCTTAATAGTCTAGGAGAAAATAGAAAAATTTCCTGTCCCAGTTTTTTATCGGCGCGATGGTACATGTAAATATACAGTCAGTTTTAATCCATCTCTCATGAACCGAACCAATGTTCGTGAGGAAAAGCCGTTTTCGAAATTAAGGATTTTTTAAATATTATGTTGGACCACGCGTTTTACAAGAGTAATGTCAAAGCATTAAAAACGTACGTGAAATATAGTATACAGTGCGTAAATTTGTATGCTGTGAACTTCCGACGTCCTTAAGGGCAAACGTAAATAATTTTGTCTAAGGTTTGAGGCTGATATTCCTTTGCCAATGCTTACCTTAGACCTTGCAGAGTTACGGCCACCTCAATTTCTTCACAGGGTGTTTGAAAATATCAACTATAAAAATATCTCACTACAAACTGGTTAAAGAATCCTAAAAGTAGGATCAAATATAAAAAGTGAAACCTTCAAACTTTTTTTTATGAAATCAATTTTTTAAAATTTTATAGTTTTCTCTGAAAATTAGAATACTTTATTATTATTTTTCGGTATTTTATTACATTTTACCAACTTGTACATATAATAAGCCGATAGCTAAGTTTTCTAAAATATTCATAAAAACACCATAAACATAAATCTGATACATATAGAAAAATTAAACCCAACCCTTAACGAGAAACTCTTGATAAAATGTACTTAAGAAGTTTTACATTCTATATCTTAACTTGTTTCGAACTATTTTTCACTGCCACGGTTACTAGACAGTTTTATGTAATTTCTTCAGTTTTCTGTTATGTGTTTAAGCAATATAATGAAATGATAAAATAACGAATCTATTATAATGATTTTTGATGCTTGTTTAATAAAAAATAAAGTTTAAATATCCATCTGGTAATAGACAAAAAATGAGGGACGTCTCACAAACCTTATGGGAAATGGCTTTCGGCTAATTTTTCTAAATTTTTAGTATTTCGTAAATCTTTACATCTTGATTAAAAGTGTCCATGGCCATAACCCAATTCTATGACTAGTTTTTAAGTTATGGCCTTTTAAAGTTGGCAACTTCTTACTTTGAGATTTTCTGTATTGTCTGGAGTTTTCACGTGTTTCTTAAAAACTATCAATTTGTTATTTTTCTTTATTGGTGGAAAAGTAGGACTTTATTCTTCATAAAAATGTCTGCATGGTCCAAACCCTAAAATGCAACTATCAGATGTTAAATTTTTTCAGTCGTATGCGAGGTTTGTCAAAAAATATGAATCTTGCCCAAGAGTAAAGTACCTTTATTTTTGACAATATTGAAAACTGTAATTATGAAATGTTGTTCGGTACGAAAAACTATGTTCTAATATGCAATTACACTAAAAAATATTTTTTTTATTTTTACAAATTTATCGGTAATTTAAGACAAATTTGGACGTAGTTATGCATAATTCGACCAAGCGCCAAAATTAGAAATGGCGATTAACTTTTGCATATCCTTAAAAAGCGGTTTTTTATGATCCAGATCCAATTTTCGCAAGGTATATCTAAGGTACTATTGCAAATTGATCTTTGTAAACCTTTAGCAGAAAAAAATGATATTTTAGAAGTTATGTTAAAAAATGTCGCTTAGTCTGGTTATGCTATTTATATGGTATGATGTTTTTTAATTTTGCAAAACCAAACCCCACGTAAAATTTATCGCGTAGGACGTTTATGCAATGCCGTTTCCTTTATTTTTAAATAAATAAATAAAATAAAGTTAGTTGTTAGGAAAAGTGAAGAGTGAAAATAAAAAGTCATTATTTAAAACTCTTAGGGATCAATTTTTATTTAAAATTAAAACAAACATCAAAATAGCTGTAAAACTGAAACATATTTTAAAAACTTTATTTACTAAAATTATACTCTAAGAAAGTACAAAGCTATGAAACCTCCATAGGTATGTCGTACCTTGCGAACAAACTTCAAATAAAATAACAAATTGTTATTTTTAACCCAAACTAGTTTCTCTAAATATTTAATGCAAATAAATACCAAATAACTACCTAATATTCTGTCTAGTATCAATAGTTGGATCACCCACCAGGTTTCTGTAAAATCTCCTTGCATGTTTTGGTGTTAGAGGAAGCAGAAACTTTAGATCTTCGAGTTTTTTTTCTGCAATAGGCTTTCCGTCTGACCATAAATTTTCAAGTAAATTTTTAAAGGAATTTTTTTTTCAGTATCTATATTCTGTGGTCTTCCACGCTTTTTTTCTATATTCATTTCTTGATGAGTTTTATCCTTGAGAGAAGTTTTAACAAATATTCTGCAAGGTTGGTCCTTTCGAACTTCAATTTCCTTAAATTTCAGCCAATTAATTTTATTATTTGTCACATCTACTTTTCTTTAACAATACTTTTTCTATGTTAGCAGTACCAAAAAAAATGATCCTCTTCCATTTTATGGACAACAAGAGGATTTTTCTTTTTGCACGATTTCATAATATTAATGTAGTCATCAGATGTATACAATCTTTGTTGCAGTTTTAACGCGCACTCGATATCCCCGAAATCCGTGTCATTTGGTAAAAAAAACTATAACCGGATGTTAAAAAACGGGAGGATATTTTTTTCCAATTATACATTGGATAAAATTTTACAAATTTATGGGCCTCAAATATTGTCATAAGCAAGCGGATACGTGATTTGCTTAACTAGGCCAAACGCCAGAATCGTGTCGTTTGGTCGACTTAAGCCAATTTCGTGGTGTTTGGTCGGGTTATGCGAAATGCAGCTACTAGCTTAAACCGTTTGGCGCTTAGTTTAACTTGAAATATCACCTAAAATATAGATCTCTAACGTTCCATGATTTTTTTCTAAATAGATAATGTCTCTGGCCGTTAGATGGCCCAATAATACCAAAAAATCGAATTTGGCGCTTGGTCGACTTATGCATAACTACGTCCATTTGTAAAAATTAAAAAAATATTTTTTAGTGTAATTGCATATTAGAACATAGTTTTTCATACCGAACAACTTTTCATGATTACATTTTTCGATATTGTCAAAAATAAAGGTACTGTGCTCCTGGGCAAAATTCATATTTTTTGTTCAAACCTCGTATACGCCTAGAATAATTTAATATCTGATAGTTGCAATTTAGGATTTAGACCATGCAGACCTTTTTATGAAGAATAACTTTTTATCGTAAAATTAATAATAAAAATGTTTTCCATATAGTTCCAACTTACGGAGACATACTGTACTAGATAGGTATAATATATTAATATTTAATTCGTCTACAGGTTATTTAACATCCTGTATATATTTTATTTCTATATAAGTGAAAGAAAACTTAAGACCGAATTTTCCACCGATAAAAAAGTTAATAGTTTTTAAGAAACAAGTAGAAAACTCCAAGCAATGCAGAAAATCTCAAAGTAAGAAGTTGCCAACTTTAAAATGCAATAACTCAAAAACTAGTCGTAGGATTTTATGACGGCCATGGACACTTTTAATCAGGACCTCAAGGTCTACAAAATACTAAATATTCAGAAAAATTGGCCGATAACTATTTTCCATAAGCTTTGTGAGGGGTTCTTTGTGCTTTTCATTTGTCACAGATATGCATTATTGACTTTTCTTTGGGTTATCTTCGATTCTCTATGTAAAAGAAGATAGCCCGATGAAAATTTAAGTTGCATATTTTTTTCCTATATAGGGTGCCACAAATTCGTGTGCATACAATAGGATCTCAAAAACGGTAACAGATACGAAAATGGTTAAATTTAGGCAAAGTTGCGTATTTTGGGGCTTAATAATTAATAAGTTGTGTGTTTATAAGTACGCCACTGTACATCATAGCATTTAGGTACAACTATTGTTACTGAACATAATCAAGCTTTTCATAAGGTATAATAAGCACTCGCAAAGTTTGCACGATACAACGCACAGTGAGATCTAGCCACCAATAAGTTAAAGTAAAGCAAGGATTACCAAAAAAATCGGTATTTCTTAAAATATAGCAGATATCAAAAATTTGACAAATTACTTTCTTTGCTATGAACCAGTGATTCAATTGACGTAGAGAGATTATATTTAAAAATATTATTGTGAAAGTTACACACCATTAAAATTGGAGCAAAAATCATCGTCTTCTTTAACACCCTGTATATAAAATTTTCTAACAGTTAAAGAAAATCCAACATTGATAATTGTTTCCCAATGAATGAATTTATCAATCATTTAAAACTGTAAGTCGATATCATATCTGGTTCAGAAAATATTAACTGTTAAATTTAGGCGAAATTTTTCTTGCTCGAAAGCAATTGTCCAGCAGTTTATTAAGCCCCAAAATATGCAACTTTGCCTAAATTTAACCATTTTCGTATCTGTTACCGTTTTTGAGATCCCCTTGTATTCACACGAATTTGTAGCACCCTATATAGGAAAAAAATATGCAATTTGATTAATCATCGGGCTGCCTTCTTTTTTATAGAGTATGGAAGGTAACCCGAAGAAGAGTCAATAATGCATACCTGTGACAAGGTGAAAGTACAAGGGACCCCTCACCAAGCTTATGGAAAATGGGTTTCGGTCAATTTTTCTGAATATTTAGTATTTTGTAGACCTAGACGTCGTAATTAAAAGTGTCCATGGCCGTCATCCAATTCTATGACTAGTTTTTGAGTTGTGGTTTTTTAAAGTTGGCAACTTCTTACTTTGAGATTTTATGCATTGCCTGGAGTTTTTACTTGTTTTTTAAAAACTATTAACTTTTATAGTTTTCTTTATCGGTGAAAAATTAGGTCTTAAGTTTTCTTTCACTTATAAAGAACTAAAATATAAACAGGATGTTAAATAATTAATAAATAACCGTTTTCAAGATCCCCCTTGTAGCACCCTGTATAATAGCTATTTTTCTTGACTTGTTTGTTACAAAAATAATATTACAATAACGTCTACAAAGAACATTGTCAAGAAATCGCGCGTTACAATATTGCCAACAAAACATGTTATAAGAGTGCTGTCTTTTTTATAATTTTTGTATTATAAGCTACGTTGCTCCTTGCTAATAATTAACCATTTGTCGTTAACAAACAGATTTTAAAAACTTTAATTTTCTATTTAGCAAGTATCAATTTATGTAGCTTAAATATTTAACCAAATAATAAAAGTTCGCTCATACATATCATTATAGTATATATAATACGTAAAGTAATAATATTTTCGACAGTTAAACCCCCCTCTGTATTTTCTACAGGGTGACTCAAAAATATCAATCGTCGGGAGCTAAATATCGACCGAAACTATGGATGAAAAGGGTATTTTTCATACTTGTAATTAAAAATTTTTGGGCACCTTGTAGAAATACCCTTCAAGGAGTGTAAATATGTAAAGGAGACAAAAGGATTCGTTGGTGCTCAATTCGGAATGCACAAACGTTAAAATTATCTTTTCCATAAGGTGTATTTTTGTCAATTATGGATATAAATCGAGGGAAATGTTAACAAAATGTTTATTTTTTTAAAAGAGTACTCTCGCGTTATCCAATTTTACGGCGAAGGGATTAATTTTTTCTACGACTCTCTGAACTAGTAAATTATAAAGGGTGATTCACGACGAGCGTTCGTTAAAACTTTTAAGAAAACGTCTAATCATATTTTTTTTACTAACTGTGTTTAATACGGTGCAGGCATGCCAGCTGATCTAGCAGACAATACGGTGAATAGACCACTGGGATTAGTTAAAGCGGAGATTGATTACACGGCCAAGCAACTTGCACAAAACAGATGGACAGAGTTAATAACCTGTAGTACATCCAGGCAACTGTGACCCACATTTGATAAAAAGAGAACCGCAGAGCTATTGAAACACAGTCAGAAAGACGTGAGAAATATTACTGCGGTTGTTACTAGGGGTGCGCAAAATAATCGATTAATCGTGTAATAATCGATTAATCGATTATTCGATTAAGGATATATTTTTAATCGATTAATCGAAAAATCGATTAATCGATTATTAATCGAAAATTATTCGATTTTTCGATTAATCGAATTATCGAAAAATCGAAATGTTTTCGATTAATCGATTAATAGAAAAATCGAAATGTTTTCGATTAATCAAAAAATCGAAACAACTATTTCGATTTTTCGATCATCGATATAATTTCGATTAAAATATGTCTTTTTCGATTAATCGGAATAATAACAATTTTTAGATTAATCGAATAGATTAATAAAAATATTTTGCGACAAAATCAACGATATAACTTGAGGCTTCTATTACGTATTACCCTCAAGTTTGCCTTGTCAAAATTAATAATAATTATGATTTAGATATTATTTCAATGTTATTTAAGTATATAATGAAAAAAATCGATAATTATTTTCGATTATTTGATTTTTTTATATTAACTGATTGTTTTCAATAAGGCGATTCGAAAAAAAAAACGATTAATCGATTATTTCGATTAGTCGATTATTTCGATTAATCGATTATTTTGATTAATCGATTATTTTCGATTAATCGATTATTTTCGATTAATCGAAAATAATCGATTCATTCATATAATCGAAAATCGATTATTTTTTTTGATAATCGCCCAGCCCTAGTTGTTACCGGATATTACCTCTTCGGTAGACATACCCACTAACGACTTCTGTAGAAGTTGCGGTTTAAGTATTCCACATTTTCTGTGTGAATGCCCTGGCCTCGCAAAAAGAAGGTTCACTGCCCTGGGTGAAACATTTTTCAATAGCCTGGAGGAACTTACAACTTGGTCGACTGAGCAGGTTTCTGAATAGTAGTGGCTGGTATGAATGAGTTGTTAAAATCCTTCTGCGGTGTACTCCGCACTAACCATTAAAGATCTTATGAAGATGGGTTCTACGGAACACGTGTGGTATCACAATATAGGATTACGTAAGACGGTTTGGTCAGAACCAATGGTCTGTCCCTCTCACCTAACCTAACTTTAATACTGTGCTTGCATAAAGTCCTCCCCCCCCCCCTGCCTCTTGTCATTACTATTTTGTGAAATTTGTTTTTTTGTATATAAAAAAAGCATTTAATTACCATCGCCAGACACAGGTACAATATGCGATGTAGTGAAAATGCACTATTTGTTCGTGATAACTCATTGCTTTTAGCCTGTTAAAGTCCCTAGAGTGTAATTTTCCAAATGCTAAATATCTCAAGTTTAGACTTATGACTTGTTATACATGATTTGTTTAGAGTCTAACAGACAAAAAAAATATTAATTTAAACTAAGAAAGATATCAGCAACTTCCAGTATAGGAAGTAATGGGATAACGGCTATATTTTAGTTAAACACATCAAAAAATATATCTAAAAATAGGTTTTAAACAGATATTCTTATAAGTTTTCCCAACAGTTTTACCGAACACTTGTCGTGAATCACTTGATCCACAGTTCTAGCAAAAGAAAATCGAGGACTGAATACCTTGTATCTGTGGTGATAACCTGCAATTTTCTTTAACAATTTGGAGCAACCTCTATCTCCTACTTGATTATTTTCTCAAAAACACCTCTGAAAAGTTTGTTTTGCTTGTTTATGAGTGCAATCTCATATTCATTTTTATTAGGCTTATGTCATTCGTCATTCCGTTTGTCATAGTATACCTGCTGGATCACTTTCCACCGTTATTCTTGCGCCTTTGCGACATCGTTCATTCTCGTGTGTCTGTGAGCAATTTAAAAATTTTGTAATTTTTACTCCGAAATATGGTATTCAGAGTTAAAGCTGACGGCGCATTCGCCATTTAATTTTGTGGTAAATATTTCTTATACCTTTTGCTTAATCCAAAAAGCGACCAACTACCCATCTTACGGTAGCAACTACCTACAGTTTCAATTAAAATACATTTTAATTGATGAATTAATAAAAGGAAAAAACGAATTTTTTTCTTTTTCTGATTTTATTACTAAATACATTTAAATGTTGATAACTTTCAGCTGTTGATAATTATGCTCCAATCATCGGTATTTGGCCGATTTTACGATATAATGAACAAGTATGATATATTGATCACAAAATGAAATGGCGAATGCATCGAATTCTTCATAATATGGTCAAAAGTATTGAACTTTGGCAGGAATTTTTCCTAAGGTACCGTGCATCATACTCTACTTAATTTTTTTTTACATTTTCTGCGACTTCATTTCACAGATAGGAGAAACTAAAACATTACTTATTAACCTTACAACAATAATCTGATTTCAATTTTGTCCGTGCAGAACTATTTTTATTCCTCATCAAGTTTAAATCAACAAGTCGGCGGCCGTACAGTTTTTAAATAAGCCTTGAAAGGTCGCCGAATGAATTACAATTTCACCACGTCATTTTCACAATATTCCGAAAATTTTTCAAATTTTTTTTGATTATCGATTCTTGGGGACATCCATTTCCATAACTCATTTTATTGTACATCTTGCTGGTGTGCCCCACCAAATACTGTATAAGCAGTTTTGAGTTGCTCCTTTCTTTCCTCGGATTGTAGCTCTACCGATGAGCCATGATATGGCGAAACGCGTCTAGGAATGGATCTGACGAAACGAAAGGAAATTTTTCTTCTGTACTTATTTTATTGGATTTAAAATTGAGTTCCTTCGCCGTTGCGTCAAGATACCGTGAGAGAGCTTCATAAATATTGCAAAAAAGAGTACCTGCTGGCAGGACATGTTGTTCCATAGAAAAAGCACTATAAAAATAACCCTCCTTTGTATAAAGCTGTTGTTTCATTTGAGAGATTTTATTCTTAAACCTATTAAAAAAAAACACGTTCTATAACTATACAAGTACACATTTATGTACATTATGAATGTTGATAACCTTATACATAAAACATATTATTGCTATAAAAATATTTAAAGTAGTTGAATTTCTCTTTAGAAAGAGAGATAACTTAGGTTAAACAAGTTTCAATTTTAGATAGGAAAATTTATAATATACTATAGTTATTAAATTGAAAATATTTCTAATCAAAAAATGGTAACTGTCCAGTATTGGAAGGTCTTCTTAGTGCGAACACGAAATTCAATAAAAATGAAAAAAAAATGTTTACCAACTAAAGTGTTTAACCCATCGCGTAATTTGTTGGTTTTCGTTTTAATCATTTCTGTTTAACTCTTCAAAGCTATACAGGTGGACGTAGCAAGCTTTTTCACTAAATTTTAATATTCCCACTGCATATAAAACAGTTCAGTTAAAAAGTGTTGACCTATTTATCGAGAAAATAGAGAAAACGCGCTAAAACACATACCTACGTCATAGTAGCCCCAGCCATTTGACAGAAACCTGACGCGTTCGCACCCTTGATGTGTCCAGTCTTATTTTCTGTTATTTTAATTCTGGGTAACTAATGAGATGACGTGCTCTTTTTTTACAGAATTAAATAAAAAATATATATTTTATTCAAATTAAAATATTTCGAAATTTTATAAATTGCAAAAAGTGGGAAAAACGCCTTTAATTGGTAAGCAATTAAATGAATATATTTTTTTAAGAACAAAAACATTTGGTGGCTCTGACTCTATTTCTATTCAACAGCCTATGCGCAGATGTTTTCTTTACTTGTTTTATATAGAATGGAATATAGGCGATTCTACGAATATTATTTTATTGCCAACCAAAGTAATTATGACTAAAAATGTATTTGCTCTTAAAAAAAAAGTTAAACTGGTTTTTAAAGTTATCAAAAAGTATAAATATTGAAACAGTATCAATTATTGATCCACATAATATAATAAAGTAAAGAAAAAAAGGAAAGACAACAAAGTCTCGGTCTCAACAAATATAATTGTGTGGTTACACGTGTTTCACCCTTTCGGGCATCATCAGACCCAGAATTTAAAACAGAAAAGAAACAGTTACAACATATTAAAATTTAAAAATGTAAATAATAATAATATGTTGTAACTGTTTCTTTTCTGTTTTAAATTCTGGGTCTGATGATGCCCGAAAGGGTGAAACACGTGTAACCACACAATTATATTTGTTGAGACCGAGACTTTGTTGTCTTTCCTTTTTTTCTTTAATCTATATCCGGTCTCTTTGAGAAATATGGACGATTTCTTCGATAATAAAGTAAAGTGGTCAAAATAAGTCGCTGGTAATTATTTTTAACTCTATCAGGTGGCCGCTAGAGGGCGTATAACTAATGCTGAACTAAGAAAACGAAGATTTCTTCTTAATAGGCCCAATTAAGACTTATTATTAATGTATGTGTTGTAAAACGGAGGCATTAGATCTACAATTTGAAATTATTTTACATTATACAGGGTGTCTTAACTAGTCAGGACATATCCAACATACTTTTACACACTATTTATTATATTATTTTATAGTTTCCTATAAAATTCTACATATATTTTGTATAAAATGTCATGTTTAAAAAAATTTTTTTTTGGGATATTGACAATTAAAACATGGCTTTTTCAGACTTTGACATGCTGTTTCAGCTTCCTATGTTAGTTTTTTATTCTTAATCAAAAAGTTACAACTTTCGGTGTGACATGTTAAACCGTAAAATCATTTTCTTGGTTTAACATTTTAAACCAGATGTGAGCCTCTCTGGATAGAAAATTAAAAACTATAAGATAGGGAGGTGAAAACCATTTTTTTCTAAGATGAGCCGTTCTAATTCTACATCCTGTCAAAGTCTGAAAGCTAATATCTCAAAAACAATTGAATTTAGACATATGACTTTTTATACAAAATATACGTGGAATATTATAGCGAATTAGAAAATAATATATAGTGTGTTCCATTTAAAAAAAAAAAGTATGTTGGATATGCCCTGACTATTTGAAACATCCTGTATAATTTAATATAATTTTAAACTGTAGATCTAATCCCTGCTTATAACTCTGTTTTTAAGAAATACAAAAAAGTTGAGTAGTTTTGATGCTGTGGAATCCTGCGCGACCACCCTGTATGTATTTTTGATTTCCGCCGTGGTCGTTTGAGAGCACTATTTGAAAATTTATTAATATTTTCGATGTCGAATTTCACAAATAGAACTAAAATTTCAGAAGTCACTGAAAACCACAAGTTAATATTTCTGTCATATAGTCAGATCTGGTCTTAACGTGCGGGTCCAAAGGTCACTGATCATATGCGTCAAATCAGACAACACAGAGGCTATCAAAATGTTGTGAGATTATTTACAAATATACCGAAGGAAGGAAAAATAGTTTCATTATTTTAGCTATCGCGAAGATAGCCACATATACCTAATATTATTAGTTTTGTAAAAATTATGTACAGGGGAGTTGAAAAAGTTACAAAAATATTATATAATCGTTAATTATATACCTACTGTACCCTTTAATTAAAAACGACAATAATAAACAGTGCAATTTATTTTAACAATTTTACTACTAAAACCTAAAAATACAATGGCATTTAGTCTGATAAACTATTTCGATAATGAAAGAAAAAGTGGAAATTCGCAAACCAATATGCAGGAAACCGTAATGAAAACACTGGAAATTAGTTTAAGGACTATGCAGAATAATGTGCATGAAAAAAAAGCATAATATAATACCCAAGAATACTAAAAAACGTAAACGAAAAACACCGTTTATAATTATAGCCTAAAAACTCTCATCGTCCCTTATCCCTTATTAATATTTCTGTATGTTCCACCGATTTCTTCCAGTACTCTTGTGTAATATGATCTAACGAATCTTGCCAAACTATTTGTACTTGGTCGGATTTAAGACCATCACCTACATGTTTTTCATAATAAGACTTTGCACCAGCCCATATTAATTCTATTGCGTTAAACTGGCAATGATAAGGTGGCAGTCGTAGAACCTCATGACCATATTCACGCAGTATTTTTCATTCACAATTTTCTGCACAGTCCTTAAACTAATTCCCAATGCTTTGGCTACTGTTTCCTGAATATTGGTTGGCGAATTTCCACTTTTTCTTGCATTTTCGAAATAGTTTATCAGATTAAGTACCATTTTTTTTTATTGGGGATGCAAGAACCCAGAAAATTGTTTTATTTTGTCACAATCTGTCAAAGTCACAAAACTGGCATATTTAAAATAAAACGTAGCTGGTGCTATTATAAGCTTTTTTAGAATTGCTGGAAAGTAAATACATATATATATATATCCTTTTTTTTCATGTCATAATGGAATAAGTCTCATTTATCTTACGTATTTTATTTAGAGGGTAAAATTAAACGCAAGAAGTAAAGAAAACAAAAACTGAGAGTATGTCTTTCTTGAATCGTATGACCCGCACGATAAGACCAGATCCGACTATATGTAAGATATTATCAAAATATTTTTACTTAACATAGAAAAATTTTAATTATTTGAAAAACTAAACCCCAAAATGTCATAATTTAGGAAAAAATAACTGCGCAACGGGTATAAAGCTTTGGGTAAGAAAATACTACACGTCCTATATATTTTTTGATAACTTTAATTTAAAACGAACCCTTTAGGAACAATCAAAAATCAAAACAATCCATTTTTAGAAATAAGCAACGTTTAAAACATGCACAAAAAGATTAAATGTAAATATTGTACACCGCGCTTAGAAAGAATTTATAAACTCTTTCGATAAAAAAATAAGTATTGACAAAAGTATGTTGAGATTTAAAAAATGATTATGTATTTAGGTAATAGGGTAAAGTATGGTATATTGGTGATATAGGTAACTAGTTACCAAATACTATCATCAAGTTACCAAATCACCAATATACCTTACTTTACCCTATTAGAAATGTCAATATATCAGGACCAATTCATTTTATTCAAGTCTTTGTTCACTGCGAAACCAATCTGGTCCTGAATATGAATATCTGTCTTTTTAAATAATTACGTAGCTCCAAATTTTTTTTGAAATATCCTCATGTGTTATTTTGTGCAAACTTATTTTTTTATCGAACTAGTATTGAATAAGTAAGGGAGTAAGTGAAAATATTAACACCAAAATATATCGAAAAAGTGTAAATTTGTATTTTACATCAGTAGATAAAAAAAGGTTATGAAACTATATTCGTTTTAAAATTTTATATCTACTAGAGCACTACATTAACCCGATGTATTTAAAATATACTGTAGTGAAAAAAAATATTTTAGTGAAAATATGTATTTCCTATTTAAAAATATTATTAAATAAGCTTTAAAACTGACCTATTACACAGGGTGAGTAAAGTTTTAGGTATTTATTTTTTTCTACAAAGCATTGTTACTCATTCATCCACAATTTCATTGTACAGAGTACCCATGAAATGACTGTACAACACTTCACCACCAATTCCTTGACCAAAAATAAGACAATCTAGGCAAACTTACCTATATGCAATGTTTCTTCGTTTTGCCGTTACAGGGCGCTAAAGTTTTCAAATGAATATCGTTTTTCCGGAATAATTTCTAAACGCCCTTATCGATTTCCAATAATTTTGAAACTCTGACACTAGCTGACTTCACGTTGAAACTTTTTTGTCTCTTGTAAAAATTTAGCCAGACATTCAGTTTCTCTCCAAAAAAATTATTTAAGATACAAAACGTGAAAAAGTTTCGAACAATTATAAAAATCAAACTAGTTTGTAGTTATTTAGAATTAAATTTTTTTTCATGGGTTCTCGTTCTAAATAAACAGCAATGAAGAATTACAAGGTATGGTAAATATTTTTTTTTTAGAGAAACTGCATGTCTGGCTAAACTTTTACAAGAGACAAAAAAGTTTCAATATGAAGTCAGCTAGTGTCAGAGAAATAATTTAAGTCATTTATACGGGGGTAACAAAAAGAGGAACTTTTAATTACCAACCACACGCCATTTTTAAATTTGCAGGCATTAAAAAAAGATGGCGCATACGTCAAAACACGCTATTAATAGTGGTCATTCTTAATTCCAAAATTAGTGGAAATCGATAAAGGCGTTTAGAAATTATTCCGAAAAAACAATATTGATTTGAAAACTTAAGCGCCCTCTAGCGGCAAAACGAAACAACATTGCATATAGGTAAGTTTGCCTAGATCGCCTTATTTTTGGTTAAGGAATTTGTGGTAAAGTTGTACAGGCAATTCAAGGACATCCTGTATAAGCAATTTCTTCGTTTAATAAATGAAACAATAACATTTTAAAGTAATAATTATTATCTTTTTAAATGTTATTTATTTCTTTACCGTTAAAGGAGAAAAACTTATATCAACTTATGTATAGGTACATAGCTTTCAACTATGGAGAACTAAAAAAAATAGATATCGTAATATTTTAACACCCTGTACAGTTGAACCCGAAGAGATAGTATTTATTACTTAGGAATCTTTTGACTAATATAGGTCAAAAAGTACGGGATATTTTTAGTACAATAGAATAGAGTTGACTATAAGCATATCCCAGTAATGACGTACCTATGTATAAATTATAGAGCAGAAATTCAGAAATTAAAAACAAAATTAGAAGTGTCAAGGCTTTAGAAGATGATAAAGGCCCATGAGACTATTGATAATTTTTCTCCATGTTGTGTACCGTTAATTTTTTTTTTTTTATTTATTTTCTTTAATATAATAATAATTCCGCTCTATTTTCTACAAATTAAGCTAAACCATTTCGAATTATCAATAAGTGACCTCTGGTCGACCCCTACTAACACAATCAGTAATTATTCATTTTATTTCGCGGTATTTAATAATTAAATGAATTTTATTAATCTAAGGAAACGATAAACTTCATGTTAAATTCTGACCCCTGAAAACCTTGAGATTACATATTTAACTAAAGTCAATTGGATGACGTCGATATTAAATAAGTTTAGATCTTAATACATTGTCTTAAGTAAGTATGTTAAGTACACCGGCCATAAAATCAGTACCTTTCATTCAATTTATAGACCAGAAAAATCTAATTTCACCTGTCTAATGTCTGTAATAGTATATTACATAACAAATAACAAGTGATAAAAGTGATACTTTTCAACCGAGGAGATATTTAGCACGAGGCGACAGCCGAGTGCGGAAATTCCCCGAGTTTTAGAATAATCACTTTCACACAAGTAATGTACACTATTTTTCCTACGACCACAAAGAATTATTAAAAAAGCCTTTGATTTGTGAAAAAAATATTTCAACACTAGGGTTGAAAAAAAAATATCAACACTAGTGCTGAAATTAGCATACTTAGGATTATGTTCCACTTACTATCTGGTTTCATAGTTTATTAATAGGCTTTTCCCTTGTAGTTTAACTTTTTCATTTTTTCATATTTTATATATCATAGGAAGAACTAATCCTGGATTGACTTCTAGATTAACCAGAATGAAAAATTTTAAATTTAATCAAGGAAAGATGCATTAAACATAAATTTAAAAAATCCACCCAAGTTAAACACTTTACAATTACTGCTTTCTAAAATTTGTTATTTTTAATAAATAGGGGTTGTCTGTCAAATTGGCACCAAATGTTTAAATTAAATAGTGTGCCTTGTATTTCAACTCTAGAGTTGAAATTTTTTTTTTCAACACGCGTGTGATATTTGGCGCTTTCGAGTCAAGTTGAACGTGCTTTTTTTCTCATTTTCGTAGGTGGTCATAGGAAAACGTTTTTTCATATCTCTCTAGACTTATGCGGCAACAAATCGTATGTAGCTTTAGCAGCTGCGTCAGTTATTTCAACTAAACCTTCATTTTCTTTTCAATCCAAGTTAATTTCCATGTTTAACGTCTAAACTTTTTAACACAATTTTAACCAACCACTTAAGTGACGAGAAAAGTAGGCTATTCCAGTTAACTGTACGGCAAAATTTCATATTATGACTGTTCAGTACTGCACAGTGTTGCGACCTTTAAAAATAAGAATTATCCTTTTTTAAAACATTTTCCACGAATGCACACAATACTGAAAACGTATTTTTTAGCAGATCACAATCACAAGTAATCCTACAGAATTTTATATCTCTTTTCCCTTTGGAGACAGAGCGCCGACCTATCATTCCTCTGTGCTTTGTTCTCACGAATCCGGAAATTTTCCATTAGTTGACAACATTGGTATAAAAATTAAATTTCTCTGGCATTCTTATAAAGTACTGACCAATCACAGTTTATTGTATTTACTGAGGCTCCGCCTTTTCTTTTAATTTTAATTTTTACACTTCGTTTAAAAAAGTGTATTACGTAACGAGCGCATTACATTACTAGTGACATGGACTGTGATTAGAGCTATTTTTAAACATATTATGCAATCTATTTTCTTTTAGTTGTTTATCGATATCCAACACAACAAGTCTGAATTGAAGTTCTACAGAGTTATAAAATCAAAGGTATAAGAGCTAATCTAAATAAAAAGCGACTTATTCTAATTGTACTAAGAATAGTCAGTATCGAAACTAGTATGTAGTTGCACAGTACCTACCTATATCTATTATATTTATCTGTTTATTAACTAGGAGTTAAAACTTGTTATATATACACCCTTTTAAAACCACATGTATACCCGAGAAATATACATGAATCACTGAGTATTTTTTCAATGGTTACTGTTTATGCACTCGTGTTATTTTGTAAAGGTTGTTTATTATAAAAACACGCCAGGCGCGTCATTACATATACTGAAACGCCAATCTGGTACTTATAGTAAACTAACTTTACATTAGTATTATTATATTTTATACCTTGTAAAATTGTATAAGAAAAAATTGCTTCTCTGATGTTAGCTAATGTACAAAATTGTATTTTTTATTTACTATTTATATTTTTCTTGTTAAAAACAAAAATTTGACAAAATAATCGGCGGATAAAATGAATTTATTTTAATTGAAATCTGCCTCAACTATCATACACTTAGCTGCAATAATAACGCACAACCGAAAATTATGCTCAATTTCTAAGTTCATTTTCTCGCGAACAGATAAATCGATTTCGATAAAAAAAAATTAATAAATTTTTTTGGTAATTGCACTGTGGTAGAATTTTTTATTCAGATTTCAGTTTCAGGCTTATACAGGGGGCATAAATCACAATAGTTTTTTTACGTTAAACTTGAGATACCCTGTAGGGAGCATTAGCAACAACAACAGATGCATAATGAAATTATACTGTAGCCTAATGTTTCCTAGACATTTTGTTTTTTTAATTTCTCTGATATCTCATCAAAGAAAATACACAGTTTTATACCAGAACATGTATTTTTAAATTAAAATAACATTTTGGCAACATTAAACTAAGAATAACAATAACTACCGGACATTGCCTCTTCGGTAGACATGCCGAACGTATGCAAATATCCACTAACGACTTCTGCAGAAGTTACAGAGATGAGGAAGAGGAAGAAAGTATTCAACATTTTCTGTGTGAATGCCCTGGCCTCGCAAGAAGGAGGTTCACTACTCTGGGTGAACCATCTTTCGATAGCCTGGAGGAACTAAGCAACTTACAACTTGGACGGCTGAGCAGATTTCTGAACAGTAGTGGCTGTAACGACTTCTGCAGAAGTTGCAGAGATGAGGAAGAGGAAGAAAGTATTCAACATTTTCTGTGTGAATGCCCTGGCCTCGCAAGAAGGAGGTTCACTACTCTGGGTGAACCATCTTTCGATAGCCTGGAGGAACTAAGCAACTTACAACTTGGACGGCTGAGCAGATTTCTGAACAGTAGTGGCTGTAACGACTTCTGCAGAAGTTGCAGAGATGAGGAAGAGGAAGAAAGTATTCAACATTTTCTGTGTGAATGCCCTGGCCTCGCAAGAAGGAGGTTCACTACTCTGGGTGAACCATCTTTCGATAGCCTGGAGGAACTAAGCAACTTACAACTTGGACGGCTGAGCAGATATCTGAACAGTAGTGGCTGGTTTGAATGAGTTGTTAAAATCCTTCCGCGGTTACGTCGCACTAACCATCCAGAGATCTGATGAAGGTGGGTTCTACGGAACCCGTGTGGTATCACAACGGACCTAATCAGGACTACGTGAGACTGTTTGGTCAGAACTAAGGGTCTGCCACTCTTACCTAACCTAACCTACCTCTACTTCTAATGACTGCTTCACATCGCCTCGGCATAGTCTTAGTGGCGGCTCGTGAGGTGGAGTAGGTGGGCTCTTCACCAAAAAAAAAAAAATAAAACCAGGAGAAAAGTTTTTCGACAATATTGAATATTAATGTACCAATACAGCTACCATTTTAGCCTTTAAAAAAGTATTATGTTCGAATTAATAATAATAATTTAATCCGAATGTAGCTATGCATAATAGGGCCACGGTTAACTCCGATGGACAACAATTATAAACACTCGTGCATTTTGGCGCACCCTGGCCGACTGTGTCCGTTAGCTCAAAGCAAGTGAAGACCCAACGTCCAACATGGCTTTGATATTCACCGTTGCTATGGTTACGTGACGTTAGTCACGCAAACAGCATGTAACAATTTGCATTAGTATGAAGGGCAACTTAAAAATAAATCAGTAGTATGCACCATTGTTTAAGCATTGATTCGCCTAACCTTAAGGTATTTATTTTGAGGCTTCGCGAAACCTACGGTTATAGATATCGTTTTTACGTGTGATTAAAAAGTTTTGTTTTTATTTTTCAGTTAATTCAGTAGTGTAAAATTAGTCAATGTTTGTTTAAGTACCCGCACTATACCTAGCTCTTCACCATTTGGTAAGACCGCGAGCCGCCACTGCGTACTTACTCTATATTAAATTGGATATTTGATTTTGGTCAAGTCCATTCCAAATATCGGTATGTAACCATTATTTGAACATTGTAGGTTGGTAAGAGGGGGTTGATGATGTCTCAGTGCCCTACTAATAATATCCCATAAGTGCTCTATAGTCTATAGTCTATAGGATTCAAATAGGGACTGCGCGGTGGCCAATTTAGAATATTTACTTTATGTAAATATTCATTGACGATCGCGCTATATGAGGTCTTGCGTTATCGTGTATTAGTAAAAAATTATTCACAATGTACGAAGCGAAAGGGACAACGTGCTCAAACAAAATGTCACTGATATATCTACCTTTCGCTATGATTCATTATAGACTACTTTGTTTGTTAAACCAAATAAGTATCCAGTAAAATAGTGATTTATTAAAAAAAAACAAGTTCTGCTATAAAACTGTGTATTTTCTTTGATATTACAGATATCAAAAAAATTAAAAAAACAAAATGTTTAAAAAACATGAGGCTACAGTATGATTTTATCGTGCATCCGTTGTTGTTGTTAATTATCCCTACAGAGTGTCTCAAATTTAACTTTAAAAAACTATTCCTTTTTTTGCACCCTGTATAACACTAAAGCTGAAATCTGAATAAAAAATGCTCTCACAGTTCAATTACCAAAGAAAAAAGCTACAGTCGCAAGAAACTCAACTTAGAAATTGAGCATAATTTTTGATTGTGTAATATTTTTGCTGCTAAATTTATTTTCTTATACAATTTTGGTCAGGTAAATTACGTTAAAATTGTTATTACTCCACTATTTTACCTAATATGTATATGTTTTATTCTTACCGAACTAGGGCTTTAAAAGTACTTAATAAGAGAATTATTATAAATGATTCTAATTTTAAGCATTGTTTTGTTCTCACTAGACTATTTGTAATTACAAAAACAACAGTTGCACAGAGAAAAACTTTTCACGGTTTATTTATTGTTATTATACGATACTTGGGCATCCGAGGGGGGGAGTCCCCCTTCACCACCGTTGGCCAAAAAATTATTGTTTCTTACGGTGTCGACTTTTTCTACAAGCACTGATTTATTCCCATTTCACTTGATTTTATTAAAATGTTTCCTAAACTTTAAGCCTGTGGAGCTTTTTTCTAGAATGCCGAGTAAATGTCTGTTTAAAGGTTGGAGACAATGACGTTTCTTGAACGGCAGTAGAGTTTTGGACTTGCATTGTCTTTATTTGTTTAGAATCACTACGTTTCAACAGGTAAGTATCTCCAGTCGTCTTCAGGTGAATACTGAATAAGTACGGTAACTACAGCTCTATTTATACTAGGCAGGTGCTGTGACGCATGACTAGTGGGCGGAGTCATGCGTGTTGCTAGGTGATGACGCATAACTGGATGAGTCATGCTTGATGAGTCATGCTCGATGACGTCATGCTCGATGAATCATGCGTTTAACTCTTGGGTGGTCTTATTCTAAGATTACATTTACTTAACAAGGGTTTCCAGACGTTTCTCATGTCTAATGAAGGCTTACTAAAGCAACCTGGATTTTGGTGTATGGTAGCAGCTTCCTTAAACTTCCTCTTCCTCCAGTGCGGTTCTTTTTGCAGGATTTCCGCTTTTGTCCACATGATATGATGGCCGTGCGTCCAGGCGTGGTCAGCTGCACCTGATTTTTCGGTCTCTCCTTTTCGGGTATTATTCCGATGTTCTTTAATCCTTACTTCTAGTGGTCTTAGTGTCTCACCAATGTAAGACTGGCCGCATTCGCAGGGGATCTGGTAGACACAATTTTTCTTGTCTTTCTGGCTTACTGGTCTCGTCTTCGTTAGGTGGCTTCTTAAAGTGTCTCTAGAGCTGAATACTGTTTCGATGTTGTATCGTTTTCCTAGTCTTCTTATTTTCTCCGATACTCCTTTGACATACGGAATATTGAGTATTGGTTGTATCTCTTTCTCTGCTTTACGTGTGTTTGGCCGATTCTTGCGATTTTCCAATATTGTGTCAATCAGTTTCATGGGATAGCCATTCTTGTTGAGGTCGGTCTTGATGTGGTTAGTTTCTCTTTTGAGAGCTTCGTTTGAGTTACAGAGAGTAATTGCTCTATCCACAAGGTTTCTTACTATGCCATGTTTTGTGTTGTTTGAGTGGTTTGATGTATAATTGAGATATTGCCCTGTATGTGTAGGTTTTCTGTACACTGAGGTTAGGAAGGTGTTGCCATTTTTCTCTACATTGACGTCTAGAAAAGGTAATTGGTTGCTCTCTTCTTTTTCCATGGTGAATTTAATTGTCGGTGCAAAGTTATTAATGTGATGTAAGAATTCTCTGAGTTCGTCCTCGTTTCCGTTCCAAATAATGAAGGTGTCATCCACATATCTAAGCCATATTTTTGGTTTCTTCTTTGCTTGTTTTATTGCTTCGGATTCGAACCATTCCATATAAATGTTGGCGATTATGGGCGAGAGAGATGAGCCCATTGGTAGTCCGTCCTCTTGGCTAAAGAATCTATCTTTTTCTTGAAAATAAGAATTGTTAAGGCAGCATTCCAATAGTTCCATGATGGCATTTGTAGGTAGCGGTGTTCTTTCTTGTAGGGTCAAGTCTTCCTCAAGTCTGCTCCTGATGACCTTAAGTGCGTCTTTTATAGGGACGTTGGTGTAAAGACTTTCGACGTCAAAGCTGACCAGTTGGTCTCCTAGTTGTACTTCCTTTTCTCCTATTATTTGTGCAAAGTGTTGCGAGTTCTTTACAAATGACGTGCTGTTTCCTTGAAGTGGTTGGAGTAGGGGAAGTAAAAATTTACTTAGTTCATATGTAGGGGAGTTACGGGAGCTTGTAATTGGTCTTAGAGGCATATTATGTTTGTGTATTTTTGGCAGGCCATAGAGGTGTGGTGGTTTACTGTGGTGTGGTGTCAGGCGTCTCCGCGTCTTTTCTGGAATGTACCGCTCAAATTTCTTAAGTGTTCGGTAGACTCTTCCCTCGATTGTGCCGGTCGGATCTTTGGAAATAAGGGTGTAGTTTCCTTTTTGCACAACTTCCTCGATTTTTTGGTCGTATGTCTGAACATCCATGATGACAGTTGCGTTTCCTTTGTCGGCTGGTAGAATCTTAATATTAGGATCCTTACGAAGTTTTGTGAGAGCGATTGTTTCTTCCTTACCGATATTTCGTTTTGGAGGCCTTGAAGAGGATCACGAACCCATTTTTCGGAAGATTGATGCCACCTGCGACAAAGTAAGAACAGCTCAACAAAATATTCATGAGAAGAAATTGCGAAAGCATGTTAGTCAAAATCCACCAACAACGCAACCCCATAACCAAAGAACCATCGTCAACATTTCATCTAGAGAATTAACACCCATAGAAGAATCCCTAATGGCTAAGGGTTTAAACTTTACTATTGCTCCAACAGAGATACCAATATTGGACATTATTAGCGCCGTCGACTCAACAACCATAGGAGAAACACAAGCGGAAGAATTTAGATGGAAGGTTAGAAATATTCTAGAAAAATCAAGGCCTCCAAAACGAAATATCGGTAAGGAAGAAACAATCGCTCTCACAAAACTTCGTAAGGATCCTAATATTAAGATTCTACCAGCCGACAAAGGAAACGCAACTGTCATCATGGATGTTCAGACATACGACCAAAAAATCGAGGAAGTTGTGCAAAAAGGAAACTACACCCTTATTTCCAAAGATCCGACCGGCACAATCGAGGGAAGAGTCTACCGAACACTTAAGAAATTTGAGCGGTACATTCCAGAAAAGACGCGGAGACGCCTGACACCACACCACAGTAAACCACCACACCTCTATGGCCTGCCAAAAATACACAAACATAATATGCCTCTAAGACCAATTACAAGCTCCCGTAACTCCCCTACATATGAACTAAGTAAATTTTTACTTCCCCTACTTCAACCACTTCAAGGAAACAGCACGTCATTTGTAAAGAACTCGCAACACTTTGCACAAATAATAGGAGAAAAGGAAGTACAACCAGGAGACCAACTGGTCAGCTTTGACGTCGAAAGTCTTTACACCAACGTCCCTATAAAAGACGCACTTAAGGTCATCAGGAGCAGACTTGAGGAAGACTTGACCCTACAAGAAAGAACACCGCTACCTACAAATGCCATCATGGAACTATTGGAATGCTGCCTTAACAATTCTTATTTTCAAGAAAAAGATAGATTCTTTAGCCAAGAGGACGGACTACCAATGGGCTCATCTCTCGCCCATAATCGCCAACATTTATATGGAATGGTTCGAATCCGAAGCAATAAAACAAGCAAAGAAGAAACCAAAAATATGGCTTAGATATGTGGATGACACCTTCATTATTTGGAACGGAAACGAGGACGAACTCAGAGAATTCTTACATCAAATTAATAACTTTGCACCGACAATTAAATTCACCATGGAAAAAGAAGAGAGCAACCAATTACCTTTTCTAGACGTCAATGTAGAGAAAAATGGCAACACCTTCCTAACCTCAGTGTACAGAAAACCTACACATACAGGGCAATATCTCAATTATACATCAAACCACTCAAACAACACAAAACATGGCATAGTAAGAAACCTTGTGGATAGAGCAATTACTCTCTGTAACTCAAACGAAGCTCTCAAAAGAGAAACTAACCACATCAAGACCGACCTCAACAAGAATGGCTATCCCATGAAACTGATTGACACAATATTGGAAAATCGCAAGAATCGGCCAAACACACGTAAAGCAGAGAAAGAGATACAACCAATACTCAATATTCCGTATGTCAAAGGAGTATCGGAGAAAATAAGAAGACTAGGAAAACGATACAACATCGAAACAGTATTCAGCTCTAGAGACACTTTAAGAAGCCACCTAACGAAGACGAGACCAGTAAGCCAGAAAGACAAGAAAAATTGTGTCTACCAGATCCCCTGCGAATGCGGCCAGTCTTACATTGGTGAGACACTAAGACCACTAGAAGTAAGGATTAAAGAACATCGGAATAATACCCGAAAAGGAGAGACCGAAAAATCAGGTGCAGCTGACCACGCCTGGACGCACGGCCATCATATCATGTGGACAAAAGCGGAAATCCTGCAAAAAGAACCGCACTGGAGGAAGAGGAAGTTTAAGGAAGCTGCTACCATACACCAAAATCCAGGTTGCTTTAGTAAGCCTTCATTAGACATGAGAAACGTCTGGAAACCCTTGTTAAGTAAATGTAATCTTAGAATAAGACCACCCAAGAGTTAAACGCATGATTCATCGAGCATGACGTCATCGAGCATGACTCATCAAGCATGACTCATCCAGTTATGCGTCATCACCTAGCAACACGCATGACTCCGCCCACTAGTCATGCGTCACAGCACCTGCCTAGTATAAATAGAGCTGTAGTTACCGTACTTATTCAGTATTCACCTGAAGACGACTGGAGATACTTACCAGTTGAAACGTAGTGATTCTAAACAAATAAAGACAATGCAAGTCCAAAACTCTACTGCCGTTCATGCCGAGTAAATGTTGTGAAAATGTTAGTTTTATTACAAAGTAAAACGTTAAAATTTAAAAGCTTTCATCATTTAAAAAAAAATATTTTGGAAATAGATGTTATCTACTTTCATTTAGTAATATGAATTTTACAGTTCTGTAAATCGTTTTGTAAGGGCATCTATTACAGCACTAGTGCTGTAATGAAAAAAAAAGTTTTATTAAAATTTTGCTGTTAAATAAAACCACACTTTTAGAAGAATGATTTATTATTAACAATTAGGTATATCTTGATTTTTCTTGACTGAAATCATAGTTCTCAACATTGAGTACTGAGTCCATAGTGTAGATGGTTTCTAGGAGCGTTGCTTTACGGAAAAATAACCCAAAAGGATTTTCTGAGACACCTCCTTTATTTTGTTAGCTTTGCACCAATCTTCAAACTTCTGATACTCCAACTCATACCGCGCCTTGGATTTTGTCGGAACTAAATTTGAGATCGCTTCGTTTGCCGTTGCTTCTATATCAAAGGGTAAACTTCCATCAGAATCGCTCATTTTTAAAAACGCTTTTTATATTTTTGAATTTGTTTGACAAAGTTTCGACAATAACCATGCGGAAACAGTAACTATGCGAAAGGTAACATAAAAAACTTGATTAGTAAACTTAATAGCAGGTGCATTTTTATTTTTAAAAATGCCTTTTGCCAAATATTTTTATTCGTAGATGAAAGTAGATAAAATTGTGTACAATATTCGTGTTGTAAATTCATTTTACTACACTCGATGTTTTATTAAACTCGGCTGACGCCTCGTTTGACAACTTTAACATCTCGTGTTGTAATATGAATCTTTACAACACTTATATCGTAAATAACTATTATTTAATTACTTTTAGTTATTTTTTTACCTTTCAATATCTATATTTCAAGTTTAAAATTACTGGCAGTGACTCATCGCTTTCAGATCGAAAACATCGGGGTCTATGAAGTCAGAGGGAAAAAATCAATGAAAATATTCTGTTCTATCAAAATTTCAAAAATACACTAGAATTGTTTTTCTAAGTTCGTACAACCCGCTGCTCTCTATATGAAAGCTATGAATAACTGATAGTCATTTTGGACAAGGTATAGCTAATATCTACAGTTTTTACTAATTTCTCAAAAACTTTTACTTATTTTTGTAAAATTTTTACTTGCTTTTTAAGTATAGATAGAGACGTTTTAAACATACATAAGATTTTAGTTTTTGGAAATAATTTTCTCCATATCGCGTTGCCTCCCCTTCCTACAGCAATCGATTTTCCCATGAAACATATTTGGCCTCCCCCCCCCCCCCCTTCCTCTAGAAATGTTTTTTCGGACGCCCATGATACGTTATAACATTCTTTTGGTTATAGAGGGTGATCAGCTCTCAACGCAGAATTCCATAGCATCTAAAGCACTAAAACTATTTTTCAAAATTTATAGGGAGGCATTAGATATACAATTTAAAATTATTTTTAATTATACAGGGTGTCCCAAATAGTCTGGGCATATCCAACCCTTTTTTTTTAACGAAACACCCTATGTATTATATGTCTAAACTTAATTGTTTTTGAGATATTGACGTTTAAAATATGGTATTTTCAGATTTTGACAGGCTGTAGAAATGGATATGCGCATCTTAGAGTAAAATGGTTTTAATCTATCTATCTCAGTCTTTTTATTTTCTATCCAAACAAACCAACTTCCGGTTAAACCAAATAAATGGTTTTATGGGTTAACATGGTAAACCGGAAGTTGTAACTTTTAGATAGAGAATAAAAAACTGAGATAGGGAGCGGAAACCCATCAATCTAAGATGCGCCGTTCCAATTCTACAGCCTATCAAAGTATGAAAATGCTAAATTTTAAACGTCAATGTATTGATATCCCTAGCTGACTCTTTATTTAAAATAAAAATTATGCTTAATATGCCCTGACTATTTGTACACCCTGTATAGTTCAAAATATTTTTAGACTGTGGATCTAATGCTTCCTTATAACTTTATTTTTGAAAAATTTTTAAAAATTGAGAGACAGTCACCCTGTATTTAAAACTTCAAAAATGATAAATGGAAAAATTGATGTTTGTCTGACACTGATACTGAAACAGAAAAATGGACAATTTAATATTCCAAACTTAAAAAAAATATATTTTCTCCACGACCATTACTGAATGCAATAATTCCAAAATCATTTTTGATAATAGAATGTAAAAATTTTCGCTCTTGAGTTGGAATCTTTATTCTGAAACACTTGCTTCTTATGCGTTTTGCGTGTATTTTCATTCCATAACAAGATACGGAATGAATATTCTGTAATTGATCTAATCGACATAGGTTGCCATGAATTTCGAAACTGTCAATGTCAGCAGACAAATTTTAGTGCAAGTTAAAATATGAGTGAAAAATCTGATGAATTAGATATGGAACCGGATAATACTCCACCTGAAATTACAAATATTGCGAATAGTATTTTTGGTCGTGGAGAAAATATAGTCTGCTACTCGGTTAGAATGAAAATTCGATACTCCGATACTTCCACTCGGACCAAATTTTCATTCCAACCTCGTTACAGAATCTACTATTTCCAATTGTTTTTCTTTTTATCAGATTTTGAAAGTTCTGCCAAAATCCTGAAATTTTTGTGTTCAAAATATAACCAGGTTCCTTTGTCAATGAATTGTTATTTCCAAAAGTTTCAGCTAATCTATAGGAACTGCTAAAGGAACTATTCCCTATAAGGTTTTTCTTGTTACTTAGTATTTGTGTAAGTGCATCTTGCAATATAAAAACGCAAAAAATTGTCTAAGTGTTCAAATTATGTTTAACAAATTTAGGAGTTTTTTGTTCTGTGTTTGAACAAAATTAGTTACCTACACAGAAAGTGTAATACTAAAAAACATAAAGCGAATTCTTTAAAATACCATTCCATATAAAAGAGTTGTTTAAAGAAAAAAAAATAAGTATGCATATTTTGATACTGTATTGTATTTTATATTATTATTAGCATTGTTGCAAGTTTTTCGTTTGTTTATTGTGTTTATTAGAGTGCAAATGTTAACTATTGGTACATATTATTGTGACTAATAAACACTTCTGAATTGATTTGTCTTTGTTTTTCATGCCCTATTTTACAATTTTATTTAAATAAAGTCCTATTCTAACTAGACGTGCAAGGCGATTGGCTCGGCATAGCTACGCCAGGCCATGGCTGATAGTTTACCATGACTTGTCTGCAGGTAGCAAGCAGGTCACATGCGCGTGTAATGAGAACGATCGATGGAAAACTACATTTGAAGAATGAAAAATTCTACGTGGTGGTGACACTTATATAGCCAAAAAATATACTCGGGGGGAGGACTACATGTATTTCATGATATTGTATCTAGTAAAAAAGGCGGAAAAGCGCCGCAGGGGCCACGCCCAAAGTTCGTTTAAATCACCTATCTATCACTACCATCAAATTTCGAAAATTAAATTATTACCTCTCCCCCTCTGCATGGTTGGATTAAATTTGTTTTTGTAACTGTTTTTTTACTTTTTTTTGATATCCCTAGCTGACTCTTTATTTAAAAAAAAAAACAATTTTTAAATTTGTGAAAAATATGAATATTGTCAATCCAAAATTTTAACATAAGACGTATGTATGACTCTAACCAGCGTTTATCGGGCTCGGCTTTTTTAATAAAAATAACGTAAATATCGCTCACCACGCCAAAATGGATGATTTTTTTAGAAATCATGTATTTTAGGAGCGTAGATCTAAGAGCAGTTTTTGGTGCAAATTCTTAGGTTTTGAAATACTTCTTTTTAAGTGCCCTTTCGTAGGATTCATAATAAAGCATTATCGTTTCTTCCCGCACTATTTTTTTTATTATAAATTATCACACTTCTTCCCTAAGAAATGTTTCAATTAAAATGTTTACTTTAATTTTGTTCTTTAAAAATAAATATCTAATTTGTTTTTTGTTTTTGTTGTAAAAATATTTTATTGCATTGGGTTATATTTTTGTTGATTTAAAATAGCTCTAAAAAAGGGAAAACGGAACAGACAAGTATATAATAAAAAAATACATGCATCATAAATCAAATAACTAAAACGATATGCGTCCGAAACCTTAATCTTTATATAAAACAAGACTTTTATAGAAGGAAAAGTTTAAAAACAAAACGTTTCTACAAGACCTTTGTAATCTAAGCCAAGAATACATTATTTAAACATTTAAATTAAGAGTCCAAGCGTGAGATAAAAAATTAGATTGCAATTAGACTTTTAGACCCAAGCTCCTAGGCTGCCCCCCCCCCCCCCCTTCTAAATACGCCACTGGGTGGTGATAAACATGTGCACAACTGCTCTGCAATCATCTGTTTCAGAACGCCATCTGCATTAGCGGTGGGCATTGAGTATGGGAGGATGCAGATTCAGCTACGCAAAAATGAGTGCATGCGGATATTTTTCTAATTTTTGAGGAAACTTCTAAAATGCATGACTTTTGACTTTCAATTTTCAACAAATTCATATCGAAACACTAGCTAGGACAATTGACCGCAATCCACTAGCCGCGTCTCCCACTTTACGTTGGTGCTTGGTCGATAGCCGCAAGACCATCGCGGATAGATTCAACGAGATTTTAACCTATTTTCAGTTACACAGTGGGTGGAATGGTAAAATAGGGCCCACTGGAGGTCGCAGACTTTACGCTTTCGTATGAAAACAGCTGCCG
This sequence comes from Polydrusus cervinus, assembly GCA_935413205.1. Lineage (NCBI taxonomy): Eukaryota > Metazoa > Arthropoda > Insecta > Coleoptera > Curculionidae > Polydrusus > Polydrusus cervinus. Next base: position 7,324,547 of record OW284512.1, read on the forward strand.
CAAAGAATTCGGTACCGCGCCACAGCCGAGCGCATTACATGATGGCGCATGGATTTCAGGTACTGAAGGTGTTAACAGAGTTGCAGGCAGTGTTGCCAATTCTCCTGAATTATCGGTATATCTACCAAATTTATTTATTTTTTACCGATAAATTGAACAATAAACATAATGAAATAAAACTATCGTATTTGTGGCAGAGGGGAGCGCGGTCACGCGGCCTTAAGGAGAAACCGCCACTTCAAGTATGGTGAATATTTTTTTTGAGACCACGGCGAGATACTGGCATTCGACCGTGGCGATCCGGGTTTGATCCCTGGAGTGGGCATACGCATAATACAAAAAGTGGATAAGAGAATGCAGTATGCTACTAGTGATTCCTAATATCGGGACCGAGAAGGGCGTCATGGACCTCTGGGGGCGTAAAAGGATAACTAGTGCATACATGTGGTTCGGATTCCACGTTAAGCTGTAGGTCCCGTCTGGCTGATATTATCCAGACGATACGGGATACAATGGGCCTTATATAGGCCTAAATATACTGGCTCTTTCGCCAACCCCAGCAAAAAAAAATGGGGGATATAGGCTCCATCTTGCATGGTTTTTATTCATGAACTATTTTATATAGTTGCATATTTGTTTCCTTTTGTTCGTCAGGTTCTGTAGCCTCACTGAGACATAAGATAGCGAAACGCCTCTGGGGATGAATCTGACGAAATGAAAGGAAACTCTTCTACTTCTGTGGATACTTATTGTGCCTAATATTGAAGGTATGTCTAACTGGTTATTTTTTATTGTATCATGGTAGATGTCTTTCCAATTTATGTTGTATATTATGATTTGTTTTTGACTTACTTGAGGCATATTCATAAAATTAAATAAACATTAATTCAGCCAATGAAAGGCTATTAAGTGAAAATAGCAGCCATTAATAAACGAAATGTCATATATTATCCATGTGAGAATCACGTTCACTAATAATGAAATAATAAATATTCCAATAAATAAAGCTACTGCATTGCAATAATCCATTTCTATTTCCTTAATAAAGCTAAACCTTTATTTAAATGAGGGAAATTATCCTTTGGCCAAGTAAAACTGTAATAATTTAGATTACACGCCAATAAACGTACCCATTGCGAATGAAATGACGATTTATAGTATAATAAGTATCTACGACTACTATAATTACAAAATTATATGAAGATGGAAACATGGATTAAGTCTCTGTCACTAGAAAATATTAGTAAAAAGTACCAATGAGGATTTAGCATATACATACAGTATTCTCATTGAATGATTACCCGAACGTCATAATTTATAGGGGAGAGGGGGGCAAGAGTAAACAGGTGGGCAAGAGTAGACAATGCAATAACATTTCTAATTAATAATTTTTTCGTTGCCAATGGTCACAGTAGTGTAAACCATGTGCTTTTAGTTCTCTGTGCAACTTTGGTTTGAATTTCCTCAAAAACTAAGCCGAAAATAGGGTAAATTTATTTTTAATAATATACGATGTAACAATAAAGAGATACTTCTTACCATTTTTTTACAAAATCTTTAAAATCTAACCTGTTGGTATATAACGTCGCCAATGGCGCGTTGTTAAAAAAGCTGGCTTATTAAAAAAATTTGTTTTTTGGGGCAAGAGTGAACACATGTGTTTACTCTTGCTTGCCCCTTGAAAAATATGTGATGAAGAAGGGGGTGGGTCGGGTTTAAAATCAAAAAATAAAATGGTTAACAAACAAATAATAAAGTGGAACAAAGGATGAAATAAATGTATGTAATGGAGAAGCAGCTGGTGTATCTGGTATAAAAACAAAAAAGAAAGTAGTGAAGAAAATAAAAATAACTGATAAAGAGGATTATTGCGAATGTATTTATTGTAGCGTTAAATATAGTCAGTCAAATGAGAAATGGATTCGATGTGTCACCTGTGGTTTATGGTCACATGAAGACTGTACCTACAGACCTTGAACCTTTTGATGACGTTTTTACTTGTGATTTTCTCGTCCTACCTAGGATCTTTCTTGTTGTTTGCTTTTGCCTCATACCAGAGGGGCAAGAGTAAACTTTTGGAGTTTTCAAAATATTTTTGTATTAATATTATTTTATAGTTTAAAGAATTTATACATATATTTTTGTGTTACTGCTTTATCAAAGATTGTTCTATGCTAAGCAAGTTTATTTTAAGTTCTGCCTTATAATAAAAAAAAGTATCAAATCTTAAGTGTTCACTCTTGCCTTCCTCTCCCCTACGTCATTAAAATCGTACGAATCAAATCGGACAAATATGGTCAAAACAAAGTCTAATTTTATAATAGATATTTATGTTATAAGGATCATAATAACGATCATTATGATACTAGCCGTGAGTATTACTGGACGAGGCGTTAGCCGAGTCTAATAACACGGCGTGTACCATAATGATCGTTATTATAATCCGAATTTCATATAATATTTTATTTTCCGACGATTTTTGTGTTTTTTTAATCAATTTTAAGTTTTCGTCAGTAAACTAATAGCTTGATTTTAACAAAGCCCGGTAACTATAGAAATATTTGTTTATATTGTCATTGTCAGAATTGAATTTTTAATTTTAACGTTTATATAATATAATATGGATAATTTGCCATCAGAAATCGAAGAATTGGCCAATAAAGCAGTTGTTGGTTTATTGTCCGAAAAGTCTAAAGGCATATATGAAAAAACTTAGCCAATTACAAAACTTGGTGTTCCCAGAAAAAGGTTGTCAATATGGTACACGAAAAGGTATTTTGGCATACTTCAAGGAAAAATCAATGAAGAAAAAGTCTTCAAGTTTATGAAGTTATTACTCTATGTTAAGGAGTACACTATTACTTAAGAAAAACGTCGACATAAGTAAGTTCAATCAATTGATAGCTTTTTTAAAACGAAAATCTGATTCTTACACACCCAAAAAATCCAGGATTTTGACTAAAGAAAATATTGCAAAGTTTTTACAAGAGGCAGACAACGAAACATACTTGCAATTAAAAGTGTCAATGATAATAGGTATAAGTGAAGTATTTTTTTTTTTTTTATGATAAAACACCTGCACTGTAGGAAAAATCCTTTAAGGCGCTCTGGGAGCGGTGCGAGTGCAAAAAAAGCGATTAACGTTGGTCTTGAAACGTTGAAGATTGTATTCATTGGGAAACACGACCTCAGGAAGATCATTCCACAAAGATGACGTTCTCCAGATGAAAGAATTCTTGAACAATGAAGTTCGAGGAGTACTAAGCTGAACAACATATGGATGAGCGGCAGTGGTTTGCCGTGTATTTCTGTTTTGAATTGCTCTAGTTGGAATCAAGTGGGCAATGTCAGTCGAACACCTGCCATGGAAATATCTGTAAAAGAGAGCCAAATCACCAACCTGTCTTCGATGCTCCAGGCTATCGAGGGTCTTGGTCAGCTCGGGGTCGCCGATCAGGCGAATGGCTCTCCTTTGAATGGAATCCAGTAGCCGAAGGGTGTGCTTGGGTGCAGAGCTCCAGACATGAGAGCAATATTCTAATGATGGTCGAATCTGGGCTTTGTAGAGTGTCAAAAGTTGATGAGGTGTGTACAACCTTTTGGTGCGGAAAAGTACACCAAGTTTCTGTGCAGCTGCCTTGGCAATTGCGGCCACGTGATCATGCCAAGACATATTACCTCCCAGATTGACCCCCAGCAAATTAATAGACGGTGCCAGGGGAATTGCGTGTCCTGCCATGACTATATCCGGTTCTGCAATGTTAACCTTTTTGGAGAAGACTGCTGCCTGGGTTTTCTTAGCATTAAATTCGACTTGGTTACTGTCACCCCAAGCCAAAATTTCTTCCAGGTCTTTGTTGAGGCGCAATACTTCATGCTGCCTGCGAAGATGTGCGTCGGCAGCGGATGTTTGGGGAGTCAAGGTAAAAGATGAGACAAGTGTGCTGTCATCAGCAAAGCTATAAATTGGATTTTGGGTTTTCACTAGAAGGTCGTTAATATACAGTAAAAAGAGGGTAGGCGACAATATGGACCCTTGAGGAACACCGGCATTGATGGTGAAGGTGTCTGAGAAAAACCCGTCAATCGCCACTTGCAGAGAACGGTTCTTAAGGAAGCTGGTTAACCATAAACAGAATCCATTGGGCATACCGTAGGATCGAAATTTACTTAGAAGCCCATCGTGCCAAACACGATCAAAAGCCCTAGAGATGTCCAGTGCAACAGCCCGGGATTCTCCATGATGTTTGATGGTGTTGCTCCAAAGATGGGTGACATATGCCAGAAGGTCACCTGTTGATCTGGACTTACGAAAACCGTATTGATGGTCGCTGATAATGTTAAGCCCTTCCAGATACTTTAGGAGTTGTTGGTTAATAGCTTTCTCCATTACTTTTGAAATTACTGAAAGCAATGCGACGGGTCGGTAGTTGCTTGGCAGGGTCTTTTTACCTTTCTTTGGAATGGGCTGGACACGCGCCGACTTCCAGCAGGATGGAAATATTCCTTTTTTGTAGGATAAGTTGAAAAGTCTACAAAATACTGGTGTAAGTTCATCGGCGCATGTCTTGAGAACAATGATAGGAATTTCGTCTGGACCAGAAGCTTTATTGACGTCGAGTCCTTTAAGTATGTCGAAGAGTTGAGTTAAAAAACTTAAGGATAGAAGATGTACAGGGACATTATTTTAAGTGTCTCATTCGATTGGCGACTTTGCTAACGACCACAATAAAAAAAACAATTATGTATTCCCTAACAGCTTTTAGTGAAGAAGCCAAATTTGATATCAAAAAAAATCTATGTTTACAAATTTGACAGATACGACCCCATATTGGATTTTCTTAAATGGCATCCCTACCTTTTAGTAAGCCAGCTGCATTCGCCTATTTGTTCCAACATTAAAAATGTATAATTGTCAATATTTATTTTCAGCCGTTTCGGAGATACGAGGCTTCGAAGTTGGTGATTTTGTTATCATCGAATTAACAGAAGCTTTCAGATTAGAAACTCAATTTTTTCTGAAGATACGTAATTTCTTATGGCGGAGCCACCCATGCTATTGTCATATATGTCAGATGTCAAAAAATGACAGTTAGTCATTTTTATTCCTTTATAGTTCTACTTTTCATAGTTTCGAGTTCGAATGACACGGTCTTGAATAGAGATTATAAAACCTTCTGTTTCAGCTGAAGCTGTCTTTTTTCTAACCAATTCAGTGACATTTCTCTATCTATGAGTGAATTTTGAAGTGCAGTAGGGTATTTGCCATGTAGAGCTTTCTTTTGGCAAGTTACAAGCTGTTGACTTCGCACAGATGATGTAAGGTAATCCGTTTTGCTGTAAATTAAGTTCTGTATCTGTATATCCAGCGTCTGCTGGCTACTTTTTGAAGAATTTCCCCATTAGATTCTTGGAAGTAGTTTCTCATCTTGCGACTTGCACAAATTATTACTCAAAAGAAACACCTCTGGCAGAATATGTCACTCCAGGCCAGGGCCGTAGCTAGAGGGTGGTGGCCAGGGCGAAGCCCTGATAAAAAAAAGATTTTAAAATAGAAAAAAATAAGTGTCAAAAACGTCTGCAAGTTATTTGATAAGTTTAATAAAATAAAATAATTTAAATAATATCGTCATACGGGTAGAGTCCTGTCCTGCCTCTATCTGTTCCGTTTTTCCTTTTTAGAGCTATTTTAAATCAACAAAAATATAACCCAATGCAATAAATTATTTTTACAACAAAAACAAAAAATAATTAGGTATTTATTTTTAAAGAAAAAAATTATAGTAAACATTTTAATTGAAGCATTTTTTATTGAAGAAGTGTGATGATTTATAATTAAAAAAAATTGTGCGGGAAGAAACGAGAATGCTTTATTATGGATATACAAAACGGCACTTAGAAAAGAGTATTTCAAAACCTAAGAATTTGCACCAAAAACTGCTCCTAGATTTACGCTCCAAAAATACATGATTTCTGAAAAATCATCAATTTTGGCGTGGAGAGCGATATTTACTTATTTTTAATTATGAAAAGTCGAGCCCGAAAATCGCGTGTTAGAGTCATACATACGTCTTATGTTAAAATTTTGGATTAACACTAATATTCATATTGTTTACAAATATAAAAAATGTTTTTTAGGAAAATCAAAAAAAAAGTAAAAACATTTACAAAGACAAATTTTAATAATTTTGATGAAATTTGTTAGTAGTTAGGTGAATTTTAAACGAACTTTGGGCGTGGCCCCGAAAATGTTTCGCCTGCGGCGCTATTCCGTCTTCTTTCCTAGGTACAATATCATGAAATACATTTAGTCCCGACTGTCCCTTTCTTCAGAAAAAAATGTCCTACTTACGCCTATTCAGCCCCCCCCCCCCCCCCCCCCCGAGCATATTTTCTGGCTACGCCACTGCTTATAATTAATATAATACATGCATATGAATGAGGCATGTCGGATATCGGTCGTTCTAAAATGTAAAAAATTCTACAGCGTCCCTTAAAAATCAAATATCATTATATATCAACGTGGGAATATGGGCCCTGGTAAGGAATCGAATAGCCCTACCAAAAATTTGGTTCTGGCTACGGCCCTGCTCCAGGCATTGATTTTATAGAACCTCGTTTGTCTTGCTAACCCAACCTGTTTTACTCCATTTTGATTTCCTTAGTGATGTTATGATCTTAGACATTTGAACAATATAGCCGATTAAATATCGTTTTCCTTAAAGTTAAATGCATCGTTATGCTACGCCTATGTGCCTTCTAGGCGCCCCACATAAAACTTTTATATTTTTATTATATTCTAAATTATTATTTACTTGTCCGCCATAACGGGTTCTCCTTAATAATCAACTGAAAATATCCATATAACTCAAGATGAACTGACATTAAGTACCCCAACCGCGAGACTTATAAAAAGTAGCGTATAAATAAAACTATAAGTAATTAGGCATTACGGAATTTCAGTAGTCGAGTTTAAAAATAACAGCGACGAACTTTTGTCTACTACTTTTTATTGGACTGCATCCAGGATTGGGCTTGTCTCTCTATATATATCAATAAGGAACAAGTATACATAGAAATATCTTTCTCTTTATAACCTCAAGACAATATAAACTCATATGTAAAGTTCCAGTAGGTTTCAAGAATGGCACTTGAAAGGTTCCGAATGAAGTCACTTGTAAACATAATAACCACCTATGAAAATGAGAAAAATGCACGGTTAATTTGGCTAGAAAGCGCCGTATTTCACTCGCGTGTTGAAAAAAATATTTCAACACTAGTGTTGAAATACAAGGCACACTATTTAATTTAAACATATGGTGCCAATTTGATTAAAAAGAACAAATTCTAAAAAGCAGTAATTTTAAAGTGTTTTATTTATTTATCGTGTATTTATCGAGTGATTCAGAATTAGAGTGTAAAAATACGCCATCTGAAATTATAAAAAATGTTAATGATATACTGGAAAATCTATTACCAGAAAAAACAAATCGCGCTGAAGAAAGTGTTATGTATTAAACAACAAGTGTTTATCGGTAGCGATATCGTAGAGAATAGAGCTCTAGCCTGCAGATCGCAAGGTCACAGGTTCAATTTCCATCAGGAATATTTGACTTTTTTTTTATAAAAACATTAAATAATTTATAGAATTATTTTGAATTGAAATCTTCCTTGGTGGGTGGATTTTTTAAATTTATGTTTAATGCATCTTTCCTTGATTAAATTTAAAGTTTTTCATTCTGGTTAATCTAGAAGTCAATCCAGGATTAGTTATTCCTATGATATATAAATATGAAAAAATAAAAAAGTTAAACTACAAATAAGGAAAAGCCTATTGACAAACTATGAAACCAGATATTAAGTGGAACATAATCCTGAGTATGCTAATTTCAACACTAGTGTTGAAATATTTTTTTCACAAATCCAAGGTTTTTTTAATAATTCTTTGTAGTCGTAAGAAAAATAGTGTACATTACTTGTGTGAAAGTGATTGTTCTAAAACTCGGAGAATTTCCGCACTCGGCTGACGCCTCGTGCTAAATATCTCCTCGTTTGAAAAGTATCACTTTTATCACTTGTTATAAAATATACTATTATAATATATTGTTATATAATATACACTCTCACTCTCGTAATGTGTGATTGCCAAGGACTCCCTCCCTCATTTTATTAGTTTTTATCATATATACTATATAGACAGCTTAATGAAGCAAAAATAATGGATAGTTATGAGTTATCACTGGGTAAAATTGTAACAATTTTATAAGACAGTACCAGGTCTAGAAATTAACAGACTTAGCACCAGGATTTTCATTTTGCAAGTGTTTATAAGCATGTCATATGATGGAATGTCCTCTATAAATATATAGAGTTTTCGGCACGGCAAAAAAAACGTTTATGCATGAAATGCTTGGATTATGTTAGTTGATCTTTATTATTCTACTTCCAACTCGCGTCTGTCAATTGGTTTTTCGAAATCAGTATAAATGTTTCTAGTCCAGTTCTGTGTTCTGTATCCATTTAAACGACATGAACTTCAGCCGACACAGATGTGATATCAGTGACAAAATATTCACAGGTTCAGTTTAGAAAATGTCAAGTTGAGGTTAGTGAACCTATGGTGTACAATTAGCTCTCACATTTTTTACCTTCACCCAAACTTTTAAGAAATGAATAATATTTATGTTATATCTACATCAAAATTACCTCCGTCCTGTAATTGTTAATATTTAAGTTTGCTTTCTAAAATGATTTTTAGTATACTTAAATATGAATCGAACAAATTATATGGACTGCCGAGAAAAAAATACGCAATATAAAAAATAGTAGGTACTTACATTGTATACCTAGTAGGAAAAGCTGAAGATTCCCTGACGACCGTAAAGATTGTATGTCGAGGCGCAAGCCGAGACTGACCATACGGAGTCCGGGAATGTGGCTTTTTCTACGAGGTATACATACCATTTTTCCGTAAATCGAAAATTATTAAAAGACATAACTTATTACAATTAACTTGATAAAATTTTGAAATAAATATTATTAACTTTGTTCACAAATGAAGGATGCCATTAAATATTTGTGTTGTAACTATAGAAACACAGTAATATTGAATTGTCAAGCTTAACACATTTTAGTTTACAAGTAGCCGTACAGAAATAATATTTCTATACAGTTCAACAATAAATATTTCCTAACAGTTATTTCCGTTGCCTAGCAACGACTAAGTGTAAGGAAATATTGACTTTTTCTTTCAAAAATGCTATCAAAAAAGTCAATATTTCCGATCGATTTTCGGAAAATTACATTTTTCTACTACTTAACTAGGAAACGTCATTCCTCTGTGCCAAATGTATTGTCTTCTGGTCATGCCAGACATCACAGTATAAAATATTTGATTACAAACGTTTCAAAGATAAAACAATTTCATAATAAGTTTATTACGATACTGAAAATGATATTATAATTAGAAAAAAATTATTAAGGTATTCGCCTTTATGCCTATGAGAGAAACCTTTTACATTATTCCAAATATTACAAAATAAGTTCTTTCCTTTTTTAGTGAAAAATTGTTTTATCATCTTTTTATGCTAATACCGCTTAATTAAAACTTTTCACGGACGAAAAAAAAATTAAATTAATTACGTGACGAAAAGGTAAATTATATTTTAATTCGGTTGGTCAGTCACCCCTTTTACCACCCTTATCGTCATTTGAATACACTAGGGTGAAATTTAACAAACACCCCGTGTATACACATCGTTTACACTAATTAATTTTTAATTTTTTTGAAGACAATCCCTTATGCTAACATAATAAAATTAAAAGTCATTTGGACAGGGGCGCCCCATATCAATAAAATATTACGTTTTTTTTTTTCTATACGCTAATAATAGAAATTTTATAGAAAAAAGTAGAGGTACATTATTTTTAAATATAGTTTTCTACATAGAAAAGCCCGACCGGCCTGGCAGGCTCGCCATGCCTAACAGGGCCGTCAAGCCCGACAGAGACGTCCTAATACTGAATTTATTCCAGTTAAAAATTTAACCCTGTATGTACCTGTTTATCAGACAATATTATTACATCAAGTTATTTTACTTAAATAAAAGTTTTTCTTTTTTTAATGCAAAAATATAACATAAATACCCAACATTGGCATTAAGGTTGTTTTTTACAAGAAGCTAATTATTGTACAAAAAGCAAATATATTGAACAAAATTTAATAAAGTATTATATCATTGTTTCTCATTTTTTGGTTCAATGCATGCGGTGAGCAGTGTCGTAGCCAAAAATTTAGTTCGGGGGGCCCAAAAGGATCTGAAATCGAGTAACTAGCGGCGCAGGCGAAAAAATTTTCGGATGCCACGCCCAAAGAACCATAAAAAAAAATTTAAATTAGAAAAAAATAATTTTATCGTATCATTGAAGATTAAGTCATTTTTATACGATATCTTTATTAATAATTATTAACATCATTAAGGTACTAAAACCTACATAACACCCTAGTTACTCATAATACATTAGTTACCATAATTTAATACGTTAGTTACGAAAGCATAATACGTTAGATACCAAATAATATTAGAACTATTTTTCATGAACATGTAAAACAATATTTTGACAGTTTTCAAATTTGATGGATACACCTTTAAATAAAAGCACAGGATTGACTTCGCCGTCAAATATCACAGCGAAAATACGTTTCTTGTGGGTTTTTGAGTCGGGAATAGTAACAATCAGCTTGTCCTCTAAAACGTTAACATCTTCCGTGGTCATCTTCGCTAATTCATTAGTTCGACAAGCTCCTCCAATTCCAATTAAAAAAGCCACTTTCACCATTAAAAACTTCTCGTCTGAGGCAGAACACACAAATTCGTTGACTTGTTCTCTTGTAAATACTTTTGATTTTTTTGCTCTATATCCAACATTTGTCTTCTTGATGAAACGTATTAAGGCGCCGCATTTGTCGATTTCCACTCTTTCCTTCAGTTCTAATGTCGCTCGTAACATGGAATATTTCGGCCATAAGGATGAAGCAGAATATTCCTCAGAGAGTTTTGCGAAATACGCCAGCAATAGCGTTTCTTCTGCACCTTGAACATGTACTTTGTTTCGCCACTCACAAAACTGCCGATATTCTTTTTCATAATGGATTTTAGATTTGTACGGAAGCAAGTTCAACCTTATAATGTTGGCTGCAGCTAATATATCGTCAGGAATATCAAAATCTTGCATGATTTTAATGATGACTTTTTGAAAAGCCAAAATGAAATTACATAGAACCTTGTTTTTATTTTCGCATCGCCGTTGTCAATGATGCGATAAAGCTTTAAATACAACTCGATTATTAGCGATTTAACACCGTCTCGGACATTACGGGTGACTCGGCTGTTGCCTCGTCACCTAGTAATGTCCTCGACTATTATAAATCGCATAATAATCTCGTTATATTAATAGCTATAAAACTTATAAAAAAACTTTATGAAATAAGCATAACTGAGCAAAAAATTTTTTAAAATAAGGTTTATTTTTTATTTATTTAAAACCAAAAAAATATATTAACTTTAATCGATAATTATTAGAAGCCATAGTCATGTAAAGATTATGCATCATGCAAACACCAATAAAGTTTTAAATTAATAAATAAAATCCCAAGAGGGTGTCGCGCGCCGCGGGTGTATTTGAAAGTTTTAAGATTTGCGTGGATGTCAGTTTGTCTTGCAAACATTTTGTATTTAAGGCCTTTTTACATTGGGTGCAATTGCAAGAAAAATAGCCTGGAAGCATGCGCTTCGACGACGTTTTAATCAGCTGATGCACGTTTTCCCATTTAAAACCTGCATCAGCTGTTTAAAACGTCGACAAAGCGCATGCTTGTAGGCAATTTTTTCGTGCGATTGCACCCAATGTAAAAAGGCCTTTAGATTATGTGTTATTTCATTTGATGCATAATTGATAGGGTTGCCGTTATTTCGGTTCCCAATTATATTTTAAATCTTCTGGTGTTTTGGATTTCAGGGGGAAGGGGCCCTCTGGCTACACCACTGGCGTTTAGAAACGGGTGGGAACACTGCCAATAGGCATCATTTAGTTGTTTCTCCTTGGCTTAGCGTTGGTTTGGTAGTTTCTTTTATTTGTGAATGTAAATAAATTGTAGAATTATGTAAGACGTACTTAATCAAAAAAATTAGTGATCCCCGAAATAGTGACGGGTGGTGGCGTTAGTCTGACACCAGATTCGTAATCAGCGGCCCAAAATATATGTAGAATATGTATTGGGATCCTCAGATCAGACATTTTTTTTTGTGTGCCTAATGTGTGCCTGTCATTTTTATATTATATTCCTGTTCTGATTCTGTATTTCATTACCTTATTTCTATTTCATCGATCTTGTATCTGCATAAATATAACTTTACCACTCCCACATAGATAGGTACAGCCTTTCTATTGGCGAGAAAAAAGCTCAATAATTTGCTAAGTTTTTTTGTAATTCGGGCCAAGAAGAGGCGCAATTTAACACGGCAAATTTCAGCGCAGTCGATTCAGTGGCGGAATTACCACTAGGCAGACTAGGCAACCGCCTAGGGCCGCAGGCCCTAGGGGGGCCTCAAGGGAAGACCATTTTTATAGATCGTATTTTAGAACGGTTTAACAAAAGCAGTGAAACTCTACAAAAAATAACTACTGACCTAAATGTCACTTGTCATGTGTACCAATCTTTGAACAAATATGTAGAAGGACTGAGAGATAGTTATGATGTTTATGAGAGAAAAGGTGTTGAGTTGTCAAGAACAGAAACCTATGCTATTGATTTGGAAACAAAGAGACGGCCAAAAAAAAAACCCATGGCTGATGAAGTTAGAGAAGGACGTGATACCGAAGTTGTGCTTAGAGGGAAAGAGGAAATGAAGAATAATACTTTCTTGGTGTAATTGATAGGCTTTCAACAGAATTAAATAAAAGATCAGATGTGTACTGTACCTTAGAGATTCCAGTTTTTGAACAATTTAAGTGTAATGGCAAACGAAGAAATAAGAGAAAAAGCAACTGAATTAGCAAACATTTACCAATAAGACATTGGGAGTGATTTTGCTGAAGAATGTGTACACTTTAAGGACTTTGTTGAAGGACTTGGGTTCTTTGAAGAAGATAAAAGTAAAAAAAAAAATGAAAACACAGAGCACAGAAATTTACCTTTGGAGTTCCTACAACTTATTCTTGGCAAACAATTAACTACACTCTTCCCAAACTTGGACACGACCCTGCGAATTTTAGTGTGTATGATGTCTTCAAACGCGTCTGGAGAAAGATATTTTAGCATTTTAAAAAGGATAAAAAATTATTTACGAAATGCTAGTTCTGACGCAAGATTGTCTAGTTTAGCAAGTTTTGTAGCTAATGCTGAACTTTGTAATAACTTGGACTTTGATGAACTGATTAAAGAGTTTGCAGCTCAAAAAGCAAGAAAAGTTTAGAGTTTAGGTATACAATTATATGATTTATTTGTATTTGACTGAACATAATACTACATACTGTAGTTCATTTTGTCATTGTGCGTTAATACTTTACAAATCCACAGTCTAAATTGAAAAAAATGACTTTTTCACTTCTAAGAGTAAGAGTTGTTGACTTTTGACCCGCATAGAGTAAAAAGCCGCTTTTTCCGTTTTTTCACTTTACATAATATCAAAATAATCTAAATATTAATCTTAAAGTAGTTAACTTCTTAATTGGATAGGCTACAAACTTGTGATTTTAAAATATCCAAGCGTACATGGAATAATTATTTCAAAGAAAGTCAACCGCGGATTAATTTTTCTGTTGGTTTTTGAGGTTTAATTTGTTTTAAAATAGCCCTTAAAAAACCTTAAATCTTGCCATTTTCGGTTAAATTTTAGAAAATACATCCCGGTTGTAGGGGCCGCTCGAAAAGCCTTGCCTAGAGCCTCCAATGTCTTAAATCCGCCACTGAGTCGAGTCCATTTAAATCAATGGAAAAACTCCATTGCTATAGTATTTTTTCAGCAAATATATTACAAAACCTGTATTTCTACTTTATACGCACAGCCACTGGCCACAAACATAATAAAGTTGAAAGTGTACCCGGGGTGTTGTATAAGGGTTGATCCGACACACCCTGACGATCGATGAGGAAACGCCTCGTTGGCTTAAGGGCGCGGCCAACACCGCGCAAGATATTATAGCATCTACTTCAATTTCTTGAAACAGCAAACAGGTAAACATTTACCATTATACGGACTATTTCTTTCTTGAAAATACGTTTCTTTTCAATTATATTTTTTTCCTACGACCACCTATGAAAAAGAGAAAAAAGCACGGTTAACCTGGCTCGAAAGCGCCGAATATCACACACGTGTTGAAAGAAAATATTTTAACTCTAGAGTGGTAATACAAGGCACACTATTTAATTTAAACATATGATGTCAATTTGACAGACCACCTCTATTTATTAAAAAGAACAAATTTTAGAAATCAGTAATTGTAAAGTGTTTTAACTTATTTTTCATGTATTTGTCGAGTGATTTAGAATTAGAGTGTGAAAATACGCCATGTAAAATTATAAAAAATGTTAATAAAAGAAAAAACAAGTCGCGCTGAAGAAAATGTCATATATTTAAACAACAAATGTTAATTGGTAGCCATGGAAGCCATAGCTGACACTAAAGCTCTGGTCTACAGAACGGGAGGTCACAGGTTCAAATCCCATCAGGAGTATTTGACTTTTTTTTATAAAAACATTAAATAATTTATAGAATTATTTTGAATTGAAATCTCCCTTGTTGGGTGGATTTTTTAAATTTTGGTTTAATGTATATTTCCTTGAAATTTAAAATTTTTCATTCTGGTTAATCTAGAAGTCAATTCAGGATTAGTTTTTCCTATGATATTTATAAAATATGAAAAAGTTAAACTACAAATAAAGGAAAAGCCTATTGACAAACTATATGAAACCAGATATTAAGTGGAACGTAATCTTAGGTATGCTAATTTCAACTCTAGAGTTGAAATATTTTTTTTCACAAATCAAAGGCTTTTTTAATAATTCTTTGTGGTCGTAGGAAAAATAGTGTACATTACTCGTGTAAAAGTGATTATTCTAAAACTCGGAGAATTTCCGCACTCGGCTGACGCCTCGTGCTAAATATCTCCTCGTTTGAAAAGTATCACTTTCATCACTTGTTATGTAATATACTAATTATAATAATTATATAATTATAGTGGTACGAGGGGAGGTTGAAACGTTTCTGGAATAATAATTAAAACAATTATAGTTTATTTCAGAAAGGTGTATAGTGATAAAAGCTGATTAGGTATGCAAATGGACTACAAAGTAACTCAACGAATATTTAAGTCACGTTCATAAGTTTACATGGATTTCATTGCAAAATTCTTTATCTTCATCAAGTGCAGATAGTACCACCCGGTTTTAGGTCAATTTATGGGTTTTGCTTATGGTTATCCATTCACAAACACTGAAAATGGTGTGACAAAGGCGGTCATTATTAGGTACACTCAATTTTTAATAAAAATTATTTAAAAAAAACACAAAAATTAAATTATAAAAAATCATAATATTCTTCGTCTTCTTAGGAACTGTCATCTCCTCTTGACGTTATAATTAACAGATCGACGGTCTGATCAATCAAGTGGTCAAGATCCCACATTTTCTCCTCTTCTTTAGTGACATCATAGACTGCTTTTCACCAGTTCTCTAGCGTAACTTCCTTAATGGCTTGATCAAACAGTAGCTTAACGTTCACTGTGCTGCGCACACCGCCCTATCATTGCGAACTAAATCCTATAGAACTTGTATGGGCGCAAGTGAAAGGATTTGTAGCAAGACACAACATGACATTCACAGTGAAAGACGTTAAGCTACTGATTTATCAAGCCATTAAGGAAGTGACACCAGAGAACTGGCGAGAAGCAGTCCATTATATCATTAAAGAAGAGGAGAAAATGTGGGATCTTGACTACCTGATCGATGGAACCGCCGACCTGTTAATTATAACGTCGAGAGGAGATGACAGTTTCTCAGATAACGAAGAATATTATTACTTTTTATAATTGAATTTCTGTATATTGTATTTTTTGTATTTTGTATTTTTTTAATAAAAAATAAGTGTACCTAATATTATGTACATAATGCACGCCTTTGTCACACCATTTTCAGTATTTGTTAACGGATAACAATAGGCAAAATCCATAAATTGACCCAAACCTGGGTGGTACTACCTGCACTTGATGGAAATAAAGAATTTTGCAATGAAATCAACGCCAAATTATGAAAGTGGCTTAAATATTCGTTGGGTCACTCTGTAGTCCCTTTGCATAGCTAATGAGCTTCTATTACTCTACACCTTTTTGAAATACACTATTAATGGTGAAATGAATTTTTTTTAAATTCTTCCATCCAATACATCTTTATATCATAAAATATTAGCAGCACCCTTTTTATCATTTTCCCGATTGTTGTCCTTAGGGCGTTAGGTGCTCATCCGCAACAATTAACATAACGAGCACGTCCGACGGGGTACCTACCTTCATGGGTTCATCGACTGTGCAAGAAGGTCGCCGAAGGTCATCCATCGGGTGGTACTGTGCGTTCGCCGACCACGGGCCGGCGTTGAGCCACGCCCGTGCATGCATGCGAACCACGCGTATCGACGGGTACCGCTAACCTGCCGATCCGCGGTGGTACCGGTCTGATGACCACTTAAAAATGATAGGGATACGGGTTAAAAAGAAGACACTGGTAGCATGTTTTATTTATATTTTTTTATACGTGCCTTTAAAGAACTTGATTTTGAACCGAAATTAGCCGGTCAAATGGGACGAGGACTGGCGTGATAAGTATTTCGAACAATGCCCTCTGCTGAGTGGGCTCTTTTACTATTAATAAATGAAGGGCTCACGCAGTTGCGTATTTAGGGTGGGGGGGGCTGCAGCCCCCCTCCCGGCCATAGAAGCTCGGGTCTAAAAGTCTAATTACAACCTAATTTTTCGTCTCACGCTTGGACTGTTAATTCAAATCTTTAAATAATGTATTTTTGGCGTAGATTACAAAGCTCTTGTAGAAAACGTTTAGTTTTTAAACTTTTTTTTCTAAAAGTACGGTTTTATATAGAGATTAAGGTTTCGGACGCATATCTTTTTAGTTATTGATGTATGATGAAATTTTATAGGAAAATGAGTAAAAAGAATATTATTTTATAGTATTTTTCTATCATATCTGTCTGTCTGTTCCGTTTTTCCTTTTTAGAGCTATTTTAAATCAACAAAAATATAACCCAATGCAATAAAATATTTTTACAACAAACAGAAAAACAATTAGATATTTACTTTTAAAGAGAAAAATTAAACTTACAATTTTAATTGAAACATTTTTTATGGAAGAAGTGTGATAATTTATAATAAAAAAATAGTACGGGAAGAAACGAGAATGCTTTATTATGAATGTACAAAACGGCAGTTAAGAAGAAGTATTTCAAAACCTAAGCATTTGCACCAAAAACTGCTCTTTGATCTACGCTTCTAAAATACATGATTTCTGAAAAGATCATCAATTTTGGCGTGGTGAGCGATATTTACTTTATTTTTAATCATGAAAAACCGAGCCCAAAAAACGCTGGTTAGAGTCATACATACGTCTTATGTTAAAATTTTGGATTGACACCAATATTCATATTTTTCACAAATATTAAATATGTTTTGTTTAAAGTAAAAATAATGTATTAAAACAAATTTAATCCAACCATGCAGAAAAGGAGAGGTAATAATTTAATTTTTACAATTTGATAGTATAGTTAGGTGAATTTTTGACGAACTTTGGGCGTGGCCCCAAAAATGTTTCGCCTGTGGCGCTTTTCCGCCTTCTTCACTACGTATAATATCATGATATACATGTAGTCCCGACTGTCCCTGTCTCCAGAAAAAAAATATCCAATTTACGCTCACTGAGTGCCCCCCCCCCCCCCGAGCCTGCTTTCTGGCTACGCCATTGGGCTCACGGGAAAAAAAGGAAGGGTCAATTTTTCGTCGTCATCAATGTTTTCATTTATGTTTCAGATTTTCAGAAAACATTTATGTAAAAATTAATAATTATTATTTTATGCATACCTAAAGGGGGAATGTCAAAAATGGCATAACTACCTAATTTTATTTATGTTACTAACTTTCCAAGGGGTCCTGAAGATGTTTTTTTCTCATATTTTCGAAACCATAAGTGAATACAAACATGAAATTTGGATACTTTATTATGTTAATTTGAATTTTACATTTCTAGGGATAAACTATATTGGTTAAAAACAGCTCACAATACGTCATTGGCGAACCTCGTCCCCAACAATTCAGAATGATGAATCGAATATAAATGCGTTAATGGTGATTCAGAGATCTCTGACCAATTATTGTTTTATAAATATTTTTCAGATGGGTATTTTTCGAGAAAATACACGATCAGTTAGTATGAAAAAAATCGAAAACTGGAAAACTACTAACACAAGATTTATCTATCGTTCCCAGTGGTGTATGCTTGGAAGGGCCCACCCCCCCCCCCCCCCTTCCACAATACTATTTAATTTTTTTTAAATATTGTCGGGATCTAATCACTATAAAAAAGTAATTTGTCATAATGGACTCTTTCACTATTCCCATATTTTATAGTTTTGTCATTTAAATTGTTAAATCGGTACTATGAAAAGAGCTTTATATAAATAAAAATGTTGCTAACTCATACCATTATTTTTTTTTTCAGCTCATTGAAAACCTGCACAAATTGGTCCAAGTTTAAAATCGCAAAACAGGCGCTCTGACGTCGATTCGATAAATATTTATAGTGAGCATCGTTACCGATCTTGTGGAACTTTAATGCTTTTTTGTTTAAATACTGACACTGGTATTTGAACTTAAACAGAACTCTACAACAAAACGCATGTTTATATAATATGAATTTAAATTTTAAGAAACCCCAACAAACCACAGAAAGATCGATAAATAACTTAAGTTAGGCGTTTGTCAAAAGTCATTGCATTTTCAATTGTTTCTCGAGCGATAGCTTAAAAATATCAAAAAATAAACACACAAAAAATATTGTTTATTGTTTCTTTTTTCAGTTTTTAAATTTCTTAATAATTTCATGAGAAAATAACGCTGTCTAATAAAAACACGCGAAACTACTTACCGACGATACAACAACTCCAAGCAATGAAAGTAGCCGATCGCTCTGTAAACGATGCATTCCTACCTGACTGAGATCTCAAGTCTGGTTTTCTGTTTCTAAACGATCTTTGATCATTGTCTATTTAAGTTATCGCAATAAAGATAACAATATAATTGGTCGCACTACTGGCAAATAAAAGAATTGTGCGGTTAACAGGATGACGTACATCTTATATTTTTAAACTTTCCGCTTTCGCGCCGTGTTTTTAATTGTATCTAGGAAAGGTTTGTGATACTGTAGGAAAAAAAGTCGATTATTGTGAACATTTTTACTTATTTCTATAATATGTGTTAGAGGTGCTGCTGCCTATAAGCGTATTTTTTGATCCATAGATCTTAGCATTACCCAATTAGCTCTACGCATCCAAGAGTATTAGTTTGCCTATGTTTTATAATGAATCTTACCTATGTACCAATTTAAAAATAGTCAGGAAAGTTTAAAATACCATACGAAAAGACAATTATTATATTCAAATTCATTTTAGCCAATAAAAATCATAAAGCAATAACCTTAATGTAAAACTGCAGTCAACTACCAAATAAAAAGTCCATGAATGGGTTCTTCGTATGCATAACTATATAAAGCATTCCCGAAGAGGTCACACCACACCACCGCAGTGCCATTGCATGGCCATCGGGCATCCTACGGCAGTGTCTAAATATAGATACGCGATTTGCATCAACTCTGTCACTCTGAGAAATAACCCATCGTTAAGTATCTATATAGGTATGTATAATATCCTCCACGTGCATTATTTCTTCATTTTTTAATTTCTTAGAAGTTGAGACTAAAATCTCAGACAAGCAGACAATGCGCCGTGTCTTCATCACTTACTTAACTATGGAAGAAATGTGTCCTTTAAATGGGCTTGTTCATTAAATTGTGATTTTGGTTAAGTGTATCTATAAAGGAACATAAAATAATATTTTTACTGTTTTCGAAATAAATCTATTAATTGGCAGAAATGAAATATTTTGTTTAGGTGAATTTGACTCTGTGTCAAATGGGGAAATTCTACAAAAAGTGGTAGCAGCAGACCCTGGATATACAACCCTTAATTTAAAGGAAAACGGATTATCTAACATCATCCACGCGCCGCCAAGTCAACAGCTTGTAACTTGGCAAGAGAAAGCTCTACATGGCAAATACCCTACTGCACTTCAAAATCCACTCATAGATAGATAAATGTCACTGAATTGGTTAGAAAAAAGGCAGCTTCATGCTGAAACAGGTTTTGTAATCTCTATCCAAGACCGTATCATTCGAACTCGAAACTATGAAAAGGTCCTCTTGAAGAGAAATGTGGAAGATGTGTGCAGAAAATGCAATTGCCCCGGAGAAACGATAGATCATATTACGGTGAGTTGTAATGTTATGGCATCCAACGCTTATATCCGGAGACATAACCAGGTGGCAAAGATCATTCACAAGGAACTGGCCCATAAACTAGGTCTAAGGGAAAACCTCCCACCATACTACCAATACTCCCCGAGCCAGTCCTTGAATCCCCTGAATATCTCTTATACTGGGACAGGCCAATAATAACGGATAGAACAGTAGACCACAACCGTCCGGATATTCTTCTTATCGAAAAAACGACCAAGGAAGCTTTCATACTAGATATAGGTTGCCCACTAACACACAACCTCTCTAAAACCGAATCGGAGAAGAAGACTCAAATTTGGCGATAAAGATACAAAATATATGGATGCTAGATAAAATAGACATTATTCCGATCATAATATCGGTGGAGGGAGCTATGACGAAAAATTTCAAGCCCAACTTGGAAAAACTTGACCTTTCAGGTTATGTACACCAACAAATTCAGAAAAAGTCATTCTTCAAACGTGTCATATAGTACGGAAGTTTCTAAACAGTTCAGGTTAAGATAAATTTTTTCTCTGTACTGTAAATAACACCAGCAATACCAACAAAAATCTGTGAAACATAACATTGAAAACATAATAATAATAAAGTTAACCGTATTTTTAAGAAAATAATATTATAATTTGAAACCGATATTGACTAATGTGCCTATAAAACATTAATCAACCAAATTTCCCGTTTTGGGTAAAACTTGATGCATCGCCTGCAGCAAGTGCGGCTGTTAAAAAATAACTGGATTCTGGTTTTGACCAAATAAAGTCGCCATCATCCTGAGAATTAGTCGACTTCGACTTGAAGACGATCGATATTAAGGCAGTAGATACTACCATCAATTTTGCAAGAGATATACAGATTAAATTTTGTAAATAAGAATTTTTCACAAAACAAATTTAGGAGCGTAAAATTTTGTACGATTTGAGGAGTAGTGAAAAAAGCAAATAACAGCCCTGTTCAGTGACCTATTTAAGGGGTAGCTACCAAGCTGCCCCCCCGAGCCTAGGAGCTCGAGTCTAATAGTCTAATTGCAACCTAATTTTTCGTCTCACGCTTGGACTCTTAATTTAAATTTTTAAATATTGAATTCTTGGCTTAGATTACAAAGGTCTTGTAGGAAACGTTTAGGTTTTAAACTTTTCCTTCTAAAAGTCCTGTTTTATATAGAGATTAAGGTTTCAGACGCATATCGTTTTAGTTATTGATTTATGATGCAATTTTAAAGAAAGGAGTAAAAAGAATAATATTTTATAGTATTTTTCTATTATTATACTTGTCTGTTCCGTTTTCCCTTTTTAGAGCTATTTGAAATCAACAAAAATATAACCCAATGCAATAAAATATTTTTACAACAAAAACAAAAAACAATTAGGTATTTATTTTTAAAGAGAAAAATGAAAGTAAAAAATTTTATTTGAAACATTTTTTATGGAAGAAGTGTAATAATTTATAATAAAAAAAAGTAGTGCGGGAAGAAACGAGAATGCTTTATTATGAATATACAAAACGGCACTTAAGAAGGAGTATTTTAAAACCTAAGCATTTGCACTAAAAACTGCTCTTAGATGTACGCTCCTAAAATACACGATTTCTGAAAAAAATCATCAATTTTGGCGTTGTGAGCGATATTTACTTTATTTTTAATCCTGTCTGTTGTTATGATGATGAATGTCCTGATGTTAAATTTTGGATTGACACCAATATTCATATTTTTCACTAATATAAAAAATGTTTTTTTTTAATAAAGAGCCAGCTAGGAATATTAAAAAAAAGTAAAAGAAAACATTTACAAAGACAAATTTAATTAAACCATGGGAGAGGTAATAATTTAATTTTCGAAATTTAATAGTAGGTAGGTGAGAATTTTAACCGAACTTTGGGCGTCGCCCTAAAAATTTCTAACCTGCGGCGCTTTTCCACCTTCTTTACTAGGTACACAGTGGCGTAGCAACCGCTGTATCAGCTGGGGGGGGGGGGGGGGGCATCAAAAGGAGCAAATATGTTTTTGCTGTTTAGCAAATATTAGATATTTAGTTTGGATACTACTTTAAATTATTTTTAAGAGTAAATTATTTTTTAAGAGTATGGGCACAGGCGACTTTTATGCATCATACAGTACAAATAGATAATACAGTGACACGTCACAAGGCTGACAACGCAACGCTGCTATTTATTATTTTGTATGCTATTCTTAACATTACCTGTTACAGTAGCAACAGCTGAAAGAAGCTTATTAAAATTAGTAAAGAGCTATTTACGAAATTTAATGTCACAAGAAAGGCTGACAGATTTAGCAATAATGTCCATAGAAAAGCATGAATTGCAAAACCTTAAATCATCCAAAAAATGGACAAATTAATTAATGTTTTTGCAGGGGGGGGGGGCGAGGCCACCTCGCAGCCTTTCGCTACTCGGCTAAAATTGCTTGCATAATAATTTATATATAGTAAGAGTAGTAAGCTATTTATTTTGGCAAATCCGAAAAATGTATTGACGGAAAATTACAAATTTACCGGCATGTCAAAAGGCGAAATAATGTGATGTGAAAAAACCGAGGAAAAAACCATCAACAGTTGACTCAATCATTAATTTACTACGTAGGCACCGCCTTAAGAGCCACCTGTTCATTCATCTGAAAGGTTTAATTAAAACGACAGTTTCGTTATTTTACCCGAGATACGAACCAGCGACTTGTATTTTATGAAATCGTCAAAAAAAATGTTACAGTTTATCTTAATTAATATGACAGAGAAAGTGGCCAATTAACAGAATTTCAATTTTATTTTTATTGTAATGCCATCGCATCGGGTGACATATATACAATCGACCATTTTACTCATGCCAATATACTATAGTTTATTCGTCCAATGATCTGTTCTTACTAAATTTTGATTTTGGTTGTGGTGTATGAAGGAACAAAAAATTAATTTTCTGTGTTGTTACTTTTTGATATTCGTGGACAGTCTTACAAGAGGGTCATATCAAAATGTACATGCTTACAGGCAGGCCCGGATCCAGAAGAAGAAGCATTTTAGAGCTGGGATCAGTGGCGTATATAGGGGGGGGGGGGGCGGACTGCCCCCCCCCCCTCCGAGCCTAGGAGCAAGTCTAATTGCAACCTAATTTTTCGTCTCAGGCATCTTTAAATAATGTATTCTTGGCTTAGATTACAAAGGTTTTGTAAGAAACTTTTAGTTTTTAGAGTTTTCCTTCTAAAAGTCCTGTTTTATATAGAGATTAAAATTTCAGACCCATATCGTTTTATAGTTATTGATTTATGATCCAGTTGTAAAGAAAAACGAGTGAAAATAATATTATTTTATAGTATTTTTCTATTACTTATATACTTGTCTGTGTCGTTTTCCCTTTTTTTAGAGCTCTTTTAAATCAACAAAAATATAACCCTTTTTACAACAAAAACAAAAAACAATTAGGTATTTATTTTTGAAGAGAAAAATTAAAGTAAAAATTTTAATTGAAACATTTTTTATGGAAGAAGTGTGATAATTTATAATAAAAGTAGTGCGGGAAGAAACGAGAATGCTGTATTATGAATAGTATACATAAAGGTAGGTACTTAACAAGGAGTATTTCAAAACCTAAGTATTTGCACCAAAAACTGCTGTTAGATCTACGCTTCTAAAATACATGATTTCTGAAAAGATCATCAATTTTGGCGTGGTAAGCGATATTTACTTTATTTTTAATCATAAAAAACCGAGCCCGAAAAACGCTGGTTAGAGTCATACATACGTCTTATGTTAAAATTTTGGATTGACACCAATATTTATATTTTTTACAAATATAAAAAATGTTTTTTTTTAATAAAGAGGCAGCTAGGAATATCAAAAAAAGTAAACATAAACATTTACAAAAACAAATTTAATCCAACCATGCAGAGGGGGAGAGGTAATAATTAGTTTTCGAAATTTGATAGTAGTTAGGTGAATTTTAAACGAACTTTGGGCGTGGCCCCGAAAATTTTTCCGCCTGTGGTGCTTTTCTGCCTTCTTCACTAGGTACAATATCATGAAATTGTAGTCCCAAAAATCCCTTTCTCCAGAAAAAAAAATGTCCTACTAACGCCCATTGAGGTCCCAAGAGCATATTTTCTGGCTACGCCACGGACCAGGATACGCTCTTTTTTTTTTAGAAGTCGGTTGTTTTTAGTCCTCCCCCCCCTCATCTCAGCAAGATGCTGGATCCGCCACTGCTTACAGGGTGATTTAAAAGTACTGACAAACTCGGGATATGTCTGCTGACATTATTTTAAGAGGAAAAGTTTCATTTCATTTGGAAAAACAGAGTGTAGAATTAAATGAAAAGGTAAATATTCCTAATTTGAAACAATGCACTCTCAGAGATAACCATTGGCGTAAAAGTATCTTACGTCACTGATTTTCTTTAATATTTTTATGAATTCTTATGTTTATTATAATAAAAACGCTATTTTGTATTTTTTGACAAGGGAGTAAAGTATCTAAATTTGAAAATTAAAAATCGAGAAAACGTAAACAAACTACTCAGACTCAAGAAATCGCCTGACTTGACACTTGACCATATAAATGATGCGATATTTTCCCCGAAAATAAATAAAGTACTATTTGTTCTACGGAACTCTTAAGGTCTTTTTCCCACACGTTTCTACATCATTGTAACGTTCATCAGAACTTTAATCGCAAAATTAATCGAAAAATGCCACATAATGGCAAAGCAATGTATAGTTTTCTTCCTCTTTCGTTTAAGTGATTGAATGTATTGTTCTAGTTCTAGAGGGATGGTCACCAAATCTGCGAACCGGAGATTTTGCGAGGGGCGGACGGAAGAAGTATTTCGCTGCCTCTATAAATATATTGCATATTTATTAATAATGGTAACTAAAATAAACGAAGTTTGGCTGATTGAATGTGTGGTTTTTTATGCAAGGTTTCGGCTTCTGGTCACACATGATATGATGACAGTGCAATCAGGCCTGACCAGCTGACCATACATAATAATTACACCAGTCGGTAGTCCCCCTAAATGCTTCGTCTTCAGCGAATAAACTATATCTATTTAAAATAAAATTAAAAAAAAGCGATATTAAAGTAATGAGAGTTTTAGTATGCGAGGTTCCAAATTTGGTGGTGCAATTAGGTTCATTGATTAAGTACCTCTAATTAGTGTCTTTCAAAAGGTTTCGTACTACGCTAAGAGAAATAAAATCAATAAAATAATGAGCATTAACTTTAGAAATCATTTAATTCTACATTTGAATAAGTATGCCAAGCACCTATTGATTGTGGTATTTATCATGCATGCTATAATAGATATTTATGTTATAAGGATCATAATAACGATCATTATGGTACTAGCCGTGAGTATTATTGGACGAGGCGTCAGCCGAGTCTAATAACACGGCGTGTAAAAATCGTCGGAATATAGAATATTGTATGAAATTCGGATCATAATAACGATCATTATGATACTAGCCGTGAGTATTATTGGACGAGGCGTCAGCCGAGTCTAATAACACGGCGTGTACCATAATGATCGTTATTATGATCCGAATTTCATACAATATTTTATATTCCGACGATTTTTGTGTTTTTTTTAATGAATTTTAAGTTTTCGTTAGTAAACTAATAGCTTGATTTTATTAAAACCAGGTAACTATAAAAATATTTGTTTGTATTGTCATTGTCAGAATTTAATTTTAACGTTTATATAATATAATATGGATAATTTGCCTTCAGAATTTGAAGAATTGGCCAATAAAGCAGTTGTTGATTTGCCCGAAAAGTCTAAAGGCATATATGAAAAAACTTATGCCAATTATAAAACTTGGTGTTCCCAGAAAAAGGTTGTCAATATCGTACACGAAAAGGTACTTTTGGCATATTTCAAGGAAGAATCAATAAAGAAAAAGTCTTCGAGTTTATGGAGTTATTACTCTATGTTAAGAAGTACACTATTACTTAAGAAAAACGCCGACATAAGTAAGTTCAATCAATTAGTACTCAGTCCTATAATGAAATCATTATAGTACTCAGTCCTATAAAGTATGTCATTTTGACACTGAAAATGAAATGCATGATAATGTCATTATGACACTTCGGAATATAAATGAATTAATAATTTCCGTCGACCGTGTATTTACATCCGATATTAACGTTACCAAAATCATTCATTAATGACCCCTATTAATGCATGATTTTCTGTAAATGCACGATTTTGGTAATTAAAATTAAAGGCAGCCATGCAAACAAATCAACAAAATAATAAAACGTCAATCCAAAACGTCGTCCGCTGTCATTAGTATTTGTAGAATTGTGAAATATGGATTGTTAAATAAAAGTTGTTAACTGTTTTTTTTCACTTTAGTAAAAAATACGGTCGACGAAAAAACATTGTAACCAACTCTTACATTAAAATTCGATTAATGATTTCGAACATTAACGCGTTCGCTACGCTCACGCGTTAAAATATTTCGATCATTAATCGCCATTATTAATGTACTTGTTGGTTAAATTACTATTAAGCGAGCCCAAATTTATTTAAATTGCTTAAAAGATGTGAAAGATACAGTACATTTAGTAATACTTTATTTACCAGCTTCCCCCACCCTTATTATTAGAGATATGAAAAAAATACTTGGAATCAAAACGCCGCAAGAACAAATAGGTATCCGATATCAAAATAGTAGCTTAATATGGCTATTTTTTAAATAATTAAAATTTTGTCCCGTCAGTAACACCCTCTAGCGGCAATCGTACAACTTACAAATAATTTCCAGTATTTGCTTTTTACAGGTTTACCAATAAAAAATGTTTTCCCGAAAATGTATGATCAATACTTTTAAAGATACAGCCGCTGGCCGACCTTAGCGGGACACCCGGTATAATTACCCCATAGGAATAGACGGTATTAAGTCGTAGAGAAAGTAACTGAATGATTCGAGAATTACTTTAATGAGTTTGGCTTGGCGCCAAAGCTAATCACCAAGTATTTATTGCAGTAATAATATTTTTATCGATAATCCTAGAACAACATTTTGTTTTAACTCAAAATTATATAGGTTCGTTATGGTTTTTTGATAGCCGAAAGAGATAATTATACAGGGCCATTTTCTCAATAGGTAAGAACTGATAAGCAGCGGCGGCGACAGGGGGCGGGCCAGTGGGCACTGGCCCACCCTAGAAACATAGGGGGGAGGGGAGGATTTGGCTATGAAAGTTTTGATGAGAGAAAGGAGTGGCATTTTATGGTATTTTCAAGAGAACGATGACCTTTTTTTTAAGACGTCGCTTTGACAAGGAGGGGAGTTTTGTCTGCCTTGCTTATTGCGTTATAGCGTGGGGGAGGCGGCGACCTTTTTTTCAGATTATTTATCAAAAAAAATTAAACATTGCATTTTAATTAGCAAAAATATATTTAAAATAAATAACACATAAATCATACTCATACTAAAAAACAAACAAAAACCTTATACAGTAAGTTGTAAGTAATCGCTTTAAAGTAAAATTCTTCGTTTTGTTTTTGCCATTTCGTCCAGAATTTCTTCCACGGTAATATCTACATCGTGGTTCGCATAAAGAACTGCCAAACCATTTAATCTGTCCTCCCCCGTGGTGCTACGCAGATATGTTTTTAAATATTTTAAATTTGAAAATGGCCTTTCAGATGTGGCAGTTGTAATAGGCAAAGTTAAAAATATTTGTAAAAGCCTTTTTATATTAGGAAATATATAGGCATCACATTCGGAATGCACTTTGTCCAGATCTTCCTTCAGTTTCTTGTTTTTGCAGTTTTTATACCACAGCTCAAGTTCAGCTTTTAACATAGTTTTGTTGGAAAACTCTTCAAGGAATTCATTCTTGTAGAAGCTGTGAAGTTCCAAAAAACATTTAAATTGACTATCAAAGTCTTGATTATCATAAGGAAAAAGGCATTCAAAATTTTGAATGGTTTCTCGATGTTTTAAAAACCGATCCTCGAGATTTGCTATGAGGCCATCTAAAAACGGAATAAAAATTGTTATTTTGAAATACTCAGCCGCGGAATCTGTTCTTATAACCAATCTTTGTATTTGTCTTGGCGGTAGTCAAGGTATTCTGATTTCAATATCGAATTCCGAAAGTAGATCTTGAGCTTTTTTAAAAATAGTTTGAAAATTATCATCTGCCAGGCCTCTTATTTCTTTAACTTTATCTGTTACGTCATCAGCTGCACTTGTTTCAAAACACCCTGTAGATGGCCATTTTTTAATTTTTATTATTTTTCCTGTTTTTGAAATAATAATAATGTTAAAACTTGTACTTAAATTAAATAGGTAACAATCTACTAAGAAAAAATACTACAAATCATTGTATCGTCGCTATATTGCCTATTGTTGAACTTACCTAAGAATACTTGTTAATCTATAAAGGCTTCGACTTCTACGAATAAACAATAATATAATTAGTAAAATAGTGCACCTGTTACGACGTTTTAATGCGGAATGCGGAAATAGCTGAATGCTCACTCCTCACTCAAGGTTAAAGTCGAAAGTTCATCGCGAATGTCCGCGTGCTGTGCTCATACTAATCGAGTAATTGCGCGCCGCGACAACGAGACGAGTATGGCACAGTCACAGCCGTAGGCAAAATAAAACTTTTTTAAATCGCGAGGAGTAGACGCGACCGTTTACCTATTTCAATTTTAAATGGAAAATTAAAAATGTATATCTATTAAGCAGGTAGGTAATTACTTGTATCTATTAAGAATATAAAGGTACAGTAGTTTGCATGTCAAAAAATTTCGGGGGGGGCCCGGGCCTCCCGGGCCCCTCCCTGGCTGCGCCCCTGTCGGGCACACTTATGCCCACCCATACCAAAAATCCTGGCGCCGCCACTGCGGAAAAGGGGCACAAAATATGTTTATAGTCTATTTCAGAAAGGTGTAGAGTAATAAAATGGGAAATTCCGTCCAGTTCGGGCTCAATTTCGGCGAGGTCCATAGGCGTAGGTAAATTTTGTGCATTAAATTATTTATGATAACTAACCAAAGAAAAAAAGAAGATAATTTATAAAGAAGGAACTATTAGCTATAGCAAATTTACACAAACATCGTTTTATGAAATACGCCGTGGAAGATATAGCTGAAAACCATAGTATAACTGAGCTGCGCACACCGCCGAACTAAATCCTATTGAACTTATATGGGCGGAAGTAAAAGGATTTGTAGCAAGACACAACACGACATTCAAAATGAAAGACGTTAAGCTACTGTTTGATCAAGCCATTAAGGAAGTGACACCAGAGAACTGGCGAAAAGCAATCCATGATGTTATTAAAGAAGAGGAGAAAATGTGGGATCTTGACCACTTGATCGATCGGACCCTCGACCCGTTAATTATAACGTCAAGAGGAGATGACAGTTCCTCAGATGACGAAGAATGTTATGATTTTTTATAATATAATTTATGTATATTGTATTTTGCATTTTTTATATTGTTTAACAAAAAATAAGTGTAACCTAATACTAAGTACATAATGCACGCCTTTGTAACACCATTTTCAGTTTTTGTGAATGGATAAGAATAGGCAAAACCCATAAATTGACCCAAACCCGGGTGGTACTACCTGCACTCGATGAAAATAAAGAATTTTGCAATGAAATCAATGCCAAATTATGAAAGTGGCGTAAATATTCGTTGGGTCACTCTGTAGTTCCTTTGCATACCTATTGAGCTTTTATTACGCCTTTCTGTAATAGACTATAGAGGCAACTTTCAACTTCAAAAACTCCTGTCTACAATCAGCTGCAAAAGTCCACAGTTCTTCTACTTCATAAAAAAAGAATTAATTACATACAGAGCATAAATATAATCTGTTTCCTGCAATTTTTACATCAAAACTGCCTATAAGATTTTTGCCTCGAGTAGATAAAGATACAGAAAAGTACGTTCCTAAATTATAATGTTTACAGGATAAGTATGCAGTACGGTAATTTGGTTGACTACCGACCGGACCCGTTCATGTTGATATGGTGCACCACATGGTTGCGAGGCATGTCTTGTGGTTGTGACCTACAACTTAGTTTTTGCATATCGCGGATGAATTTATGTTTAAAATTGGTAAGATTACACTGGTTAACAAGATTTTTGTCCCAAGCGCAAAAATGTCTGATTTCAATATAATTTTGCATGCTGAAATCAATCATGTTTTCAGAATTTCTCCATCACCCTTAGTTTTTATGTTCCAGTATATGTGATTATTTACCTATAAAATGCACGCATAGGTCTGTACTATAAGAGTCATCTAACAAAAAACTTGTGTCAGGCATTGCTATTTTATTATTTGTGTATTGCAATGTTGCCAGGTCAAAAAATTAAAAATCACCAGAACCTTGGTTTAAAAGTTGCCAGATTTTGAAAGAAATCACCAGATTCTTAATTTCTCGCATTATCACATACAACACATATTATAATTAATGTAAAATCAAATATATTGCTTCGAAACACATTTTATTACTGACTAAAACAAAAATTTCGGTATAATAACACAAATTCTAACAATAGGCAGGTAAAATAACCGACTAATTGAATGCTTTATTAGGAGTAAGTACATACTATTATTATATTTTTTCATAATATCCGCTGTAACGGAAAAGTTAAAACAATTTTTATTATTTGATGAAATTATTCTTTTTTTTTGGTCCATATTTTGGTATTTTATGCTAAAAAAAATCTGGTCTGAAGTAACTACATTTTTTCTAAAAAAAATTTGCTTTGAAATAATTTTAAATACCTATTGCATGCTTTTAAAATAGACGAAAGTGTCACCAAAGACAATAACAACAGCAAAAATGTGTAAAAACTTACCTTTTTTTAACCAAATGGGTACTTATATTAACTTATTGTTATTAAAAACAATACTAAAACTGCTAAATAAAACAGTTACTGCGAAAATAAATACAAATTCTGTGAATCCCCCGCTTCTAAGAAATATTCGGCACAGAGAAGTAGAGAGTTTCCAGCCAAAGACAAACGCTTTCCGCTTTTGAACCCAATAAGTTTTTGCATCGATGTCACCGAATTTTTAACAAAGAAGAATAAGACACAATCGAGCCATTTTTCTCTTGTTTTTTTTTTAGATATAAGCTTATCATCAGTGTCGAAAATTCACCAGAAATTAGACTTTTTTAAAAAGTTTTCACCAGATCACCAGATGGGGTTCAAAATCACCAAATCTGGTGAAAAATCACCAGACCTGGCAACATTGGTGTATTGTAACAATAACTTGTTGTGACTAGAAATAACAAAGTGTGCTCTGTGTGTCACGCGGAACATGTCTTGGCTTGTTGAGACCTGCAAGCAGTTCCGAGTCCTACATAACATTTATTGTTGTTTTAGTTATCGGCTAGAGCTCGGTGAATGAACATATACGCAGACTTTTTTAACGTTTTGAAGAATGTGCTGTGGTGCATTTTAAGCTATTGTAGTGTAACTCACCTGTAAAAATGCCAAGAAATTGTGTAAACCACCCGAACTCTTTTTGCTACATCTGCGGTGAATTGACATTTAAATCTCAAAAACGGTCTTTCACGCCTCTTGTTAATAAATGCTATGAACAGTATTTCAAGTGTAAAGTCGGCGATCAAGACAAAAGCTGGGCTCCCCATATTTGCTGTGTTACGTGTGTCAGACTTCTTACAGCATAGGCAAAAGGTAAACGACATATGCCTTTTGCTATTCCCATGATTTGGAGGGAACCATCAGACCATATTACCGATTGTTATTTTTGTCTTACAAATATCAGTGGTATAACTTCTAAATCCAAACATACTGTTAAATATCCTCATATTCCATCTGCACTGAGACCAGTGCCGCACAGTCCGGAATTACCTGTGCCTGACCCCCCACAAAATATGACACCGAGCGACGATGAAACTGCCGATGACGAAGTAAACAACGAAAGTTTTTCAGCCGAAAATATTGATCTGGATCCAACATTTACACCAGATTCGTCTTCTTGTGCGCCGCATCTTCTAAGTTAAGAAGAACTTAACGACCTTGTCCGAAAAAGCAGCATGGTTTTCTTTCAAGGACATTTGCAACGGCGTCTTGGGAAATCGTAAATCCGAAAATTACGTAGAGAATGTTAACAATTTATTGGTCTCATATATAGCCATGGGTTGCAACATGAGTCTAAAAATACACTTTCTTCATTCACACTTGGACTT
Source organism: Polydrusus cervinus (assembly GCA_935413205.1). Lineage (NCBI taxonomy): Eukaryota > Metazoa > Arthropoda > Insecta > Coleoptera > Curculionidae > Polydrusus > Polydrusus cervinus. The sequence continues at coordinate 7,357,374 of OW284512.1, forward strand.
TTTTCCGAAAAACCTTGGAGCAGTAAGTGACGAACATGGCGAGCGATTTCACCAGGACATTCTGGACATGGAGAAGAGATACCAAGGCAAATGGAGCCCCGCTATGTTGGCAGACTATTGCTGGACGCTGAAGAGAGATGTTTCTGATGCAAAGTACCTACAGTCGAAAGTCATATATGACCACATTTTCTAAGTAAATATATCACTTTGTACTTTATTTTTTCATAACTTATACCCATATTATAATACACAAAAATTCATTGCTTTGTCACTTTAAAACCCTGCGTGATGGAAAAATTCTGAAAACATATATGAAATATGTTTAAAAAGTACTACCAAGTACACCCACTTCAGCTCGTGGGACAAAAAAAATCTTAAATTTTGTTGACCAGTGTTATCTAATCACCTTATTTATCCTCCCACGAATATTAAAAGTTTAAAGGACTGAGGTCTGGGGATCTGGTAGGTAACTCAATTTCAGTAAAGGCACCATCTCAATGTTTTTTACATATATCTATAATCAAGAAAAATAAATTGAGAGAACAGTCAGACGCGTAACTACAGGGGGGCCTAGGGTCCCCCCCGTCGCTAGCCCCCCCTCCCCGCCAGTAAAAAAAGGCTGACTTTGTAAGCTCGCTACTCGCCTCGCAAATATAGTATCAATTTTTACATAAAAATGTCATTTATTATATAACTAATCTAAAATTTTGACGTATTGCTTTTGCTTTAACATATTTTGCTGCAAGGCTGGCAACCAAACAAACAATAATAAAATTTTAAAAAATGTATTTTGGTTGTCAGCCTCAAACTTATTTGGTAATTTTACTCGTTGAACTTTGGGCATGTTTATTCAACGATGTACGAAATAATCTTGCCAAATATCACTCGACCATCATTTTTTTATTGGTTAAATTTTCTATTTTTCACTCAAACTTTTTTGGCAATAGGTACTCGTTGAACTTTGGGCTTATTTATTCAAAAATTAAATCCCTCGAGCTTCGGTCTCGGGATATAATCAGAATAAACATGTCCGAATTCAACTCGAAAAATTTCCAAAAAAAGTTTTTGTGACAGCTGAAAAATCTAACCGATAAAAAAACGAGGTCTTGTGATATTACTGTTGATTATTGACCAAATTTGTTAAAATTTGAGCGTGGTCCAAAAAAGGTTCCGCTCTCCGCCATCCCGCATCTACACGAGCCGCCACTGCAAGTCACAATAACAGGCCCACCCTAGATCACCCCCAGGTCAGAGGGCTAGTTACGCAACTGAGAATAGTGTTGCGTATCTACCTTTTGTATTAAAGTACACAAAATAATGGGTTTCTTGAGGCCCGGTAGGTTAGGACTCGTCAAAAAGCCATAACCTGACGCAACTCCACAGACTGCGATATCGCGTATTTAACTATCGTTCAAGAAAAGTTAGTTTAAATAGCCTCAAGAGCAAACTTATTCTGGTGTGTTTGGTTAAGATAAAGATACATGTTTAAGCCTATATTGCCAATACAAGCAGCCGCACGACGCAAGAAGATACCCATCGTGCGATTCAAAATAACCTGAACTTGGGCCCGTGGCGCTTGCGCAGTAGGGAAAAAATTAGGCAACCGACACGATATCTAACAGAACGTAAACAGAACCGGCTTGCCGTTGTTTGTATTCTTATTCGTCGCCATCTTTTGTTTCGTTCGTTCGTGTGTGGTTATAATTTTCAAGTTTTGGGTGTTAATATTATAAAACTTTTTTTTAGACTTTTTTTTTGTTAGTTTGTAAGTTGTTAGTCGTTTCCATCTTTTTTTACGTTGTATTCGTCCGGATGTTCCGTGTGTGATTGTAGATATTATTTTTAAGTTTTGGGTGCGAATTTAGATATAAAACTTTACCAGACATTTTGTTATTGTTAGCGACTTGTGTCTCAAGATGGGTAGAAAAAAGTGCATGGTCCTTTTTTGCACGAATCGCGGTTCAATATCAGGAATAAGTTATTTCAGATATGTAAAATATTGGTTACTTAGTTTTATTTGACCATAAACTGTACACACCCGAACTAACGGGTGAATTTAAATAAAAGCTTATAAAAATATTTTGAAAGCCGGTCCTGTCACATGTTTACATGAAGAAGCAAATTTCCGAGCTGCGCAAACTCAACGAACCTGATCATCTGCCTACAGCGGTGTCATCATTGAATTTTGGTATTAGCAATATGGTGTATGTATATATGTGACTTAAGCTTAAACGGCAGTGGAGTTTTGGACTTGCATTATCTTTATTTGTTTTGAATCACTACATTTCAACTGGTAAGCATCTCCAGTCGTCTTCTACTAATACAGTATTCACCTGAAGACAACTGGAGATGCTTACCAGTTGAAACGTAGTAATTCAAATCAAATAAAGACAAAGCAAGTCCAAAACTCTTCTGCCGTTCAAGAAACGTCATTGTTTCTAACCTTTAAACAGATATTTAAACTTGTGGGAATTAGGCAGCCAGGCAGCCCCCTTTCCTCCCAAAAAAATAGCCTGAACGATCAACTCATTTTTTAGAGTGCATGTGTATGTGCTTGATCAGTTTTTTTGTGGTTGGTATAGGTACATATTATGTCATGTTTACCAACCATTACATTCTGCCGACACTCCTTTTAATTATGATTAAAACTGTTGGCATAAATAATTCATATTAATGCTTAATTAAAAATAGTAAAAATTAAACCCGTAAAGTGGATGTTAAAAAATGTATAATGTTATGTTATAATAAATAGAAGGCATGTATCTGTATTCAATGTAAAAAAATTTGCATTTGTAAGCAAACAGTGTAGAGCAAGACACAGACTAATTAGTAATCAGAATCAACACTCGGTTTATCAAACGTTAAACATAAAGTAAAATCAGAAAATAAATACCTGGCCAATATACAATAATAATAATATTAATAATAGTTTATAAGTTTAACTATTACATTAAAAATATCTACTTTCTAACTTAAAAAAGTACCTAGTTGGTTTTGATGAGTATGCCTTATAATCAGTAGCGCCTCCTCCTTGAGACCGGGTAGTCGCGCGCTCCCCCTGCTGCCTGTCAAAAACACGACAAATCGTATCGTGGCCAATTTTACTATAGTCTATTTTAGAAAGGTGTAGAGTAATAAAAGCTCATTAGGTATGCAAAGAAACTACAGAGTAACCCAGTAAGTAAGCCACTTTCATAATGTGACATTGATTTCATTACAAAATTCTTTATTTTCATCAAGTGCAGGTAGTACCACCCGGGTTTGAGTCAATTTATGGGTTTTGCCCATTGTTATCCATTCACTAACACTGAAAATTGTGTGACAAAGGCGTGCATTATGTACATAGTATTAGGTACCTAGACTTATTTTTTATTAAACATTATAAAAAAAAATACAAAAAATACATTATACAGAAATTAATTATTAAAAAGTTATTATAAACGGGTCGACGGTCCGATCGATCAGGTGCTCAAGATCCCACAGTTTTTCCGCTTCTTTAATGAAACGATGGACTGCTTTTCGCCCTGGTGTCACTTTCTTAATGACTTGATCAAACAGTAGCTCAACGTCTTTCATTTTGAATGTCGTGTTGTGTCTTGCTACAAATCCTTTTACTTCCGCCCATATAAGTTCTATAGGATTTAGTTCGCAATGATATGGCGGTGTGAGCAGCACAGTTACACTATGTTTTTCAGCTATATCTTCCGCCGCATATTTTATAAAACGATGTTTGTTTAAATTTGCTATAGCTAATAGTTCCTTCTTTATCAAATTATCTTCTTTTTTCTTCCTTAGTTACCTAGTTATTTTATCTTTGCTGGATAGCGTCTTATGTTTTTCACAGAACACAGTCAGTTGTTGTTAATGGTCACCAGTCAAAGCCTTTCACTGTCACCTCAGGTGTACCCCAAGGTTCACACTTGGGTCCCCTTTTATTTTTAATATACCTAAATGATATAGTTCTATGTTTTAAGCACTATTATTTATCTATCTACGCTGATGACCTGAAGATCTACTTAGCCATCAAAACTATAAGAGACTGCTTCTTACTTCAAAATGACCGCGATAGATTGTGTGACTATTGCAGGGACAACGGGCTGGTTCTAAATATTGATAAATGCAGTTTTGTCTCTTTTACGCGCAATATTCAATCATTTGTGTATAACTATAGACTTAATAATTTTCCATTAAAACAGGTGGACTCTATAAAAGACTTAGGTGTTGTGCTGGATAACAAAATGACATTTTCTCTTCATATAAATTATATCGTGGGTAAGGCAAATGGAACACTAGGTTTTATATTAAGACAGTGCAAACAATTTGTTTCTATAACTGCTCTAAGAACGTTATATTGCGCATACGTACTGAATAAGCTAAATTACGCATCATTGGTCTGGAACCCACAATACAATATTTATAAAAGTAGACTGGAAATTGTACAGAATAACTTCTTAAGACTCCTTAACTTTAAAGAAACTGGCATGTACAACAACACTATTAGCACATCTTATGTACGTACCCATTTTAATTTTTTTTCGTTAGAAGCGCGCCGAGAACATACAGATATCATCTTTCTTTATAAAATCATAAATAATTTAACGACTCGGCTAATATTTTGTCCAAAATTTACCTGAATATACAACCACGTGTCTTTAGAAATAATAACTTATTTTTTGTCCCTTTCTCTAGGACCAATCTTGGTAGAAATGCTAATACTGATTTATTTGGTAATTCTATAGAGGTCTTTCGAAATAATGTTAGGAAGCGTTATTTAATTCAATCATCAAATCAATCAAATTATTTCAACCTGTTCTTATTTTTCTCAATTGTATTCATGATTCATAACTAGGGTACTATACATCTGTACACTATTTAATGTATCCATGGATATCATTTTGGACTTCCAAGTCCGTAGATATCCTTTATATGTTAATAAATAAATAAATAAATAAATAAATATTATAAATAATTTAATGCAAAAAATTTACCTCCACATTTTTCCCCTTCTTTCGCTGCCAGGGCTATGCCCAAGGGGACCTACAACTTAACGTGGGTTCTGAACCACGATCCTCAGTCATGCGACACCCCCCAAGGGCTATCAACCCTTGGTTTATTGCCATTGCATGACCTACCGATTGGGGAGTGTGTACCTTCTTCCGCACCCCACGAGATATTCGATCTCATTCGGCCTGGTTACCAGTGTGTATGGGGTGGGTTGGGGAATGATACATTTTACACTCTTCCCTCTGGATCATTAAACCTACTAAAAATAAGGACATACTTTTTTTTATTGTGCGTGTGCCCACTCCGAGGATCGAACTCAGAACGTCATGACCGAATGCCAGTAACTCACCACTGAGCTACCGTATTCATTCATTTTAAGTTTATTTTGACTGATTTAAATTGACAATGAAATTTTTTGATTAACACGTCCAGAATTTTTAACCGCGGTAGAAACGTAAAAAAAAATTGGGACCAGGAAATTTATTTTATTTAAGGAAACGTATATTGTGAGATTTGGAAGTTTCTTTGGTAAAATTAATGATGTCGGATTAAACAAACATGGTGTACTAAATATTTAGTACATAAGAAGCGTCACGGGCGCCACTAAAATTATTACCAAGCTGGTTGTCAGATTTTCTGTGAAGGAAGTTTATTATTGCTTATTGCTAACAAGCAATATCGCATTAATTTAATTTTCTCAATGCTAAAGTATTTAATGGTTTATTGCCAACGTTGCTGATGGCTGATTATTATAAAATTATTAAACTATAAAAAGTTTTATCTTATTTGCAATATTATTGTTAATTAATAAATTGTAAAAACCATTCTTTTTCCTGTACAACGTAAACAGCACAGAACTCCTGCCAAGTTCTTGTTCATTAAAAACAGTATACAGGGTGATTCACTACCACAAAGAACGTTCGTTAAAACAGAAATAGAAGTTACGGACAAAAAGTTGTACATCTGTTTTTTGCTTTAAAGTACACAGGGACGCCAAAACAATGGGTTCCTTCGAGCACAGGTTAACAATGACGGCCGTTTCATCCTAATAGGGCTAGTAATAACTCCAGAAATAGCAAAGACGCGTTTTCAAGATTTACTTAAGACAGTTGTGGCTCATTAGGTGAAGTAGGTGAAGGGGCTCACAAAAAAAAAACAGGAGGAAATTTTTTCGACAATATTAAATATTAATATACCAATACAGCTACCATTTTAGCCCTAACAAAAAAAATTATGTTCGAATTAATAATATTAATTTAATCCGAATGTAGCTATGCATAATAGGGCCACGGTTAACTCCGATGGACAATAATTATAAACACTCGTGCATTTTGGCGCGCCCCAGACGACCGTGTCCGTATGCTCAAAGCAGCAAGTGAAGACCCAACGCCCAACATACACAGTCAAGTGGCTTTGATTTTCACCGTCGTTATGGTTACGTGACGTGAGTCACGCGACTGCATGTAACAATGTGCATTAAGATGAAGGGCAATTTATAAATAGATCAGTAGTATGCACCATTGTTTAAGCATTGATTCGCCTAACCTTAAGGTATTTATTTTGAGGCTTCGCGAAACTTACGGTTATAGATATCGTTTTTACGTGATTTACTGTATGATTAAAACGTTTTGTTTTTATTTTTCAGTTAATTCAGTAGCGTAAAATTAGTCAATGTTTATTTAAGTTCCCGCACTATACCTAGCTCTTCACCATTTTTTAAGACCGCGAGCCGCCACCGACTTAAGATTAAAGTAAGTAGTGAAAACTATAATTCTGAAATTGCCTATTGCAGAATGTAGTTTCTCCACGACCATTACTGAATGCAATAATTCCAAAATAATTTTTGATAATAGAATGTAAAAATTCTCGCTCTTGAGTTGGAATATTTATTCTGAAACACTTATTGCTTCTTATGCGTTTTGCATGTATTTTCATTCCATAACAAGATACGGAATGAATATTCTGTAGTTGATCTAAACGACATAGGTTGCCATGAATTTCGAAACTGTCAATGTCAGCAGACAAATTTTAGTGCAAGTCAAAATATGATGAATCAGATATGGAACTGGATAATCTTCTTGAGAAGAAGACTTGCACTAAAATTTGTCTGCTGACATTGACAGTTTCGAAATTCATGGCAACCTATGTCGTTTAGATCAATTACAGAATATTCATTCCGTATCTTGTTATGAAATGAAAATACACGCAAAACGCATAAGAAGCAATAAGTGTTTCAGAATAAATATTCCAACTCAAGAGATATGGAACTGGATAATACTCCACCTGAAATTACAAATATTGCGAATAGTATTTTTGGTCGTGGAGAGAATATAGTCGGCTACTCGGTTAGAATGAAAATTCCATACTCGTGGTTCCTCACGCTCGCTACGCTCGCGTTCGGAATCTTCCACTCGGATCAAATTTTCATTCCAACCTCGTTACAGAATCTACTATTCCTATACTAAATGTGTAGCCTGCCGTGTCTTATTGGTTGTTAATAGTTCTATGATTTCACGTTTGGTTGTTCCCCACTCTTGGGGCGGGGGATATGTCGAGAACAGCCGACAAAGCTATTATAAAAATAGCGAAAATTATATTCAAAATAGTAAAAACTTTTATATTTTAATGGTTTACTTTAGAGTAGAAATAAGATTTTCAAAACATTTTCTTGTGTTTCCCTGAAAGAGATTTTTAGTTTCCCCCAACTTTTTACTCGAAGAGGATGTTTTGGAGGAATGAGGGCTGAACCCTTCGTCCCCCTTCTTTAACAGTGCCCTTTATAAGACTAGATGATGATGATTCAAAAGTTTTCAAATGTTTGAAAAAAAAAGCTTTTAGAAACATTTTAATAAAATTAGGTAAAAATGGATTTACATAAAAATTATTATAAAAAAATATTAACGCCGCAAATTTTTTAGCCAGCCAGGGGGAGGAGGCATGTGTATTGTATATCCTCATTCTAAGATAAATCTTGTTAAGATCCACCACAAACTTAAACACTAAATCTTATTTATAGCTAATCGTTCAATTGCAGTGGCGTATTTAGGGGGGGAGGCTGCCGAGCTGCAGCCCCCCCTCCCCGAGCCTCGGAACTCGGGTCTAAAAGTCTGCAACCTAATTTTTCGTCTCACGTTAGGACTTAATTTAAATAATTTATTCTTGGCTTAGATAACAAAGGTCTTGTAGGAAATGTTCAGTTTTTAAACTTTTCCTTCTAAAAATCCTGTTTTATACAGAGATTAAGATTTCAGACGCATATCGTTATGATGCAATTTTAAAGGAAAACGAATAAAAGGAATTATATTTAATAGTATTTTTCTATTATATACTTGTCTGTTCCGATTTCCCTTTTTTAGAGCTATTTTAAATCAAGAAAAATGTAACCCAATGCAATAAAATATTTTTATTTAAAAAAAATTAAAGTAAAAATTTTAATTGAACAGAGTTGAAAGAAACGATAATGCTTTATTATGAATATACAAAACGACACGTAAGAAGGACTATTTAAAAATTTAAGCATTTGCATCAAAAACTGCTCTTAGATCTACGCTCCTAAAATACATAATTTCTCAAAAAATCACAATTTTGCCGTGGTGAGCGATATTTACTTTATTTTTAATCATAAAAAACCGAGCCCGAAAAACGCTGGTTAGAGTCATACATAAGCCTTATGTTAAAATTTTGGATTGACATCAATATTCATATTTTTCATAAATATAAAAATGTTTTTTTTTTTAAATAAAGAGCCAGCTATGAATATCGAAAAAAAAACAACCAATTTAATCCAACCATGCAGAGGGCTCCCCCTAGGTAATAATTTAATTTTCGAAATTTGATAGTAGTTTGATGAATTTGAATCGAACTTTGGGCGTGGCCGCCTCCTTCACTAGTTGCAGTATCATGAAATACATGTAGTTCCTACCGTCCCTCTCTCCAGAAAAAAAAATGTCCTACTTACACCCACTGAGCCCCCCCCCCCCCTCGAGCATATTTTCTATTGTCAATTTGTCGACTAATGTTATCGGCAATGGTACGATTCGCACTTGACGGCTCTTTTTACAACAAAAAAGAATTTATTTTATTTGTACAGCGCTATTTTTGTACAAGCCAACAAGTTATAAGTTATTACAGAAATAGACTTGAGAACATTAAAAATTTACCGTCTAGCGATAAGCAACAGATTTAAAATAAATAAGGTCAGATATCGATGACTTTTCTACCCCTCGATAACCCGCGGTTATCTCATAACCCTTGGCTATCTTATTTGTCTGTTTTCTCAGATTAAATAAACATTTTAATGGGTTCCAGGGGTCGGAAGGTCTTAAACGATCGCTCGTTATCGCGAGATGGATACACAAGTTGAACTTTGGTTATCGCTTAAGAAGTGATAAGAGAAATGGCCTGTTTTAGAAATGGTAGTTTTAAATTAGTAAATTTTTCCATGAATAACTAGATCTTTTGCCTATATTCAAGTAAATAATACAATCTATTATTTTCTCTTTATACCATTGGCGCCATCTCATACCCCATCAACTCAAGACAGTGCCGGTTTAAGGTACTTTATCGCCCTGTGTTACTTGTAACCGCCGGTGCGGCGCCGCCCCGTCTAACTTAAGATTAAAAAAAATTCCGGGCTGCAGCTCCTCCCGAGCTCCGGAGCTCTGCTCTAAAAATCTAATTGCAATCTAATTTTTGAACGCTTGGACACTTAATTTAAATCTTTAAATAATGTATTCTTAGCCTAGATTACAAAGGTTTTGTAGAAAACGTTTAGTTTTTAAACTTTTCCTTCTAAAAGTCCTATTTTATATAGAGATTAGGGTTTTCAGACGCATATCGTTTTAGTTATTGATTTTTGATGCAATTTTGAAGAAAACCGAGTAAAAAGAATAATATTTTATAGCATTTTTCCAATATATACTTGTCTCTTCTATTCTGCCTTTTTTAGCGCTATTTTCAATCAACAAAAATATAACCCAATGCAATAAAATATTTGCACAACAAACCAAAAAATAATTAATTGAAACATTTTTTATGGAAGAAGCGATAATTTATAATAAAAATAATAGTGCGTGAAGAAACGATAATGCTTTATTATGAATATACAAAACGGCATTTAACAAGGAGTATTTCAAAACCTATAAGCATTTGCACCAAAAACTGCTGTTAGATCTATGCTCCTAAAATGAAAACATGATTTCTGAAAAAATCATCAATTTTGGCGTGGTGAGCGATATTTACTTTATTTTTAAATGAAACACCGAGCCCGAAAAACGCTAGTTACAGTAATACATTTGTCTTATGTTAAAATTTTGGTTTGTTATCAATATTCATATTTTCACAAATATAAAAAATGTTTTTTTTTTAATAAAGAACCAGCTAGGAATATCAAAAAAAAAGGAAAAAATAACATTTACCAAAACAAATTTAATCCAACCATGCAGAGTGAAAGAGGTAATAATTTTATTTTCGAAATTTGATAGTAGTTAGGTGAATTTTAAACGAACTTTGGGCGTGGCCTTGAAAATTTTTCGCCTGCGGCGCTATTTTCGAATTTAACAGGGCATGGCACCCAAAAAATGCAACTTTTTTTTTACTTAATAACCTAAACCCCCCCCCCCCCCATGAATAACGTCTAGCTACGGCCCTGGCTGTGGATTTGATCCCGCTAGCCCTAAATAATTACTCTTGAAATCTAAGTAAAAGGTAAAGGTAAATGAAAAATAGAACTGTCAAGTTCTGAAGTTTTGACTGGATCTCGGGATTTGTTTAAAGAAACACGAAGCGTGTGTATAGAAAGGAAGGCATTGGTAGCATGGTCGCCCTTAAGGGGGCAGCTGTCCCGGACCAGGGGCCGGGACAAGGCTGACGTTTTTTTTTAAGAAGTCACTTTTAAAAGGGGGAGTTTTAGAAACGCCTGCGAGGCGCTTTTTTCTTTTTTTAATGGGAGGTTGCCTTCCACCCTGAAAATTTGTCTATGATCGCCCATAGGTGGGAGAGGCGTAATAATACTAACTCTTGTATATTTTCACATATTTGAATATTCCTCAAAATTCCAATACTTTTTTGTACACTTAGAGAACAATATGTTTAAATTGAATCGTTTTAGATATGTTAGAAATTTAAAATCGACTTGTTAAACTTTAGCGCCCTGTAAATTAAAATCGTTAAACTAGTAGTAGCAGAAAAAACTAGATACATACCTCAAAAGAAAACTACGTTTACTCCATCCGCGGGAGGAAAATCATCATTTTCCTCCCTTCGTGTGTAAATAGCTATTCTTTATATAGAAGCTATATAAGAAGAATAAAATTAACATGCGACGCGATGGTCGAAAAAAAGGATAAATTGTTCCAATCTTTTTTAAGGGGACTTTTGGTGCGATACCGTTACCCATATTGCAACTACGATTGTAGTGCTGGCACAAGGTACTGGGTTGTAAGCCTCACCGCTTGTTGCAGTCTTCATCCGACTGATTCCTTGGATGTTGTAATATCATGGTATTTAGCTATACCGGGTGTTGGATTGTCGAGCGGGACATAGGAAATCCCATGTAATTTTAAATGGGGTCAATTATTGGCTTCCCTAATTATTTTAGAGAAAAATTCTATTTAAGTTTATTAAAGAGCACTAAAACCCACATTCAAAAGAATAACTTTAGATATTTTTGATGAGCCCGTTTACGGGTTATCGTCGATTTATTTTTAACTATTTCTCCTTTTTATGGCCCCGTATTTGCGGGCACCAGTCAAGGTAAAAGATGACTGTCAAATAAAGTTGTCATTTTGAAATGTGTGCTTTATTGTTATAAAAACTAGTACATCGAAAATATTAGCCATGAATTACACTTCTGAAGAAAAAATATTGATGATTAAATGGTATTATCAAGGAAATAGTTATCAAAATGTGTCAGACATGTTTGCTGCTCTGTATCCGAATAGACCGATACCTGCAAAATCTACAGTCGAAAGAACTATCAAGAAATGTGAGACAAAAGGCACTGTAATAAATAACTGCAGATGTGAAGTAAGGCAAGAACAAAGAAGAAATGCAAGAAATGATAGGGACTTGCCAAGGCAGGAACAAAGAAGAGATGCAAGAAATGATAGGGACTTGCAAGTTTTATTGTGCGTGGAAGAAAATGATGGGAAGATCAGCAGTAATCAGCACAAGGAAACTTGAGGATGACATAGGATTAGATCACACCACAGCGTTACGAGCTTTGAAACGACATAAATATTATTCATACAAATATGAAAAGCACCAAGAGCTAAGAGATAGGGACGAAATACGACGACAGGAGTTTTGTTTTGGGATGATTGAAAGAGCAAACATGGATAGGGAATTTTTTAAAAACATTTGTTTCACTGACGAATGCACATTTACCTTAAACAATGAACCCAATGTTCAAAATTATCGATATTGGAGCAAAGAAAACCAACACAGGTTTGTCGAAACAAGGACGCAATATCCACAAAAAGTTAATGGTTGGGCTGGGATTTTCGGAGAAAATATTATCGGGCCATTATTTCTTACACAAAATTTAAATGCAGAATATTTTTTGGAACTACTTGAAGATCATATTTTACCTACTTTACATGATGCCGCCAGGGAAAATCAGGAAGTTTGGTACCAAATGGATGGCTGCCCGGCACATAGTACCCTGGCTGTCCGGGAATATTTAAACCGTGCTTTTAATGGAAATGTTATTGGCTTAAATCATACAGTAAATTGGCCAGCCAGGTCTTCTGATTTATCGCCAAATGATTTCTTTCTCTATGGCCATTTAAAAAACAGGATATATAAAGATAAAAAATACCCAAATCTAGACGAGTTAAAAAATGCTATTTCTGCCGAATGCAATAGAATTTCAGTTTACCAACTAGCGAATGTAAGAAGAGAATTTTATGATCGCCTCGGTTATTGTCTAGCAGTCAATGGAGGAATATTTGAACATCTTCTTAAATCCTAAAGTTCTAACAATTTAATAGTACCTACCTATTAATTAGTAAAATATTGAAACATGTAAAATGTCATAATTAACCTTGTAATTGGATACTTTATTTTAGTTTTATTCAGATTAATTTGTATTCATAAATACACCTTTAATATTTTCGATGTACGAGTTTTTATAACAATAAAACACACATTTCAAAATGACAACTTTATTTGACAGTCATCTTTTACCTTGACTGGTGCCCGCAAAAACGGGGCCATAAAAAGGAGAAATAGTTAAAAAGAAATCGGCGATAATCCGTAAACGGGCTTATCAAAAATATCTAAAGTTATTCTTTTGAATGTGGGTTTTAGTGCTCTTTAATAAACGTAAATAGAATTTTTCTCTAAAATAATTAGGGAAGCCAATAATTGACCCCATTTAAAATTACACGAATTGTCGCCTGTATCATGACCTAAATTTAATGTTGGATCTGGCCTTTTGGTTGTTAATGCTGATGCAAAATATGCATCATTGAATACATTTATTTTTAGGCATTCTGAAACAATAAATTAACTTAGTAAAAATGATTAAAATAGTTATCGGGTAAGATGACGAGTTCGTCAAATTATCCGAGTCATCTTACCCACCAACCATGGATTTATTTAATTGCAACAAAACTTTTTTAAACCACGCAATATTCGTCATCTAAATGGGTCAAATTACCTATCAAAGTTCTAACTTTAAACTTCAATATAAAAAATACAAAATACTTACATGTAATTAGTTAAAAACACTAATAACTGGAACGTAAAAATTACAACGCTCACTTGTCAAACAAGGAACGTTAAATAACATGCGAGCGGTGCGCCACTGTGCCGAGAAAATTATTAAAATTAGTACCACTAATCTCTAGGAGATGGCGATATAAATACCTGGTAAATAAATATAATAGTAAGTAGTTTTTTCGCAATTCGTCATCTTACACGCTTCGTCATCTTACCCGGTTCTCCCCTATCTACCTATTTTTTATAGTGTAAATTAAATGTATGTTTTAAACCAAAATATCAACACTATTATGAATAAAAATAAAATAAAAAATGTTTTTCTGATGATCCTAATTCCCAATTTCTCTTAGTGTATTTTGAAATATAACAAATTTTGCTTATGTAATTGTTGTTAGGAATCGTTTATTTAGAACTACAAATAAATTATTTTATTTTCACATCTAATTTTTAATAAAAATTGAAGTCCGGCCATGACCAAACTTCAACTTCTATATAGTGAAGGGGGCTGAAAAGCGCCGCAGCCGAAAAATTTTCGGGGCCACGTCAAAATTTCGTTTAAGATTCACCTCACTACTTCATAAATTAAATTGTTACCCTCTAGCATGGTTGTACGAAAATAACTTAAATACATAATTGTTGTTTGTTTTTGTTAAAAAAATATTTTATTGCATTGGGTTATATTTTTGTTAATTTAAAATAGCTCTAAAAAAGGGAAAACGGAACGTATATAATAGAAAAATACTATAATATATTATTTTTTTTACTCGTTTTCCTATAAAATTGTATCATAAATAAATAACTAAAACATATGCGCCCGAAACCTTAATCTCTATATAAAACAGGACTTTTTGAAGGAAAAGTATAAAAATTAAACGTTTCCTACAAGACCTTTGTAATCTAAGCCAAGAATACATTATTTAACAATTTAAATTAGGAGTGCAAGCGTGAGACGAAAAATTAGGTTGCAATAAGACTTTTAGACCCGAGCTCCTAGGCTCGGGGCAAGGGGGGGGCTCCCTAAATACGCCACTGCTTGGTAATGCTATTCTATTAATTATTAATTTTTTTTTCCTCCAATTTTGTTTCATTGACGTACACACTTACAATCTCCGTTCCCCGAGGGTTTACAAGGCTCGGGCACTTATGAGCTTTGATTCTAATCTTGTAAATGAAAAATTATTAGAGCACAACTAATTTCGAATCGGCAAAACTTAAGGTGGACTGCTTGCTGACATTTTGTTTTGATTTTGATAAATTTATTAAGTTCTTATTGCCTAAAGAATGCGTAAAGTCGTTGAATGCGTGCGTTAATCTATCTCAAATCGCCAGCGATAAACTATGTCAAATTTATGGAATAAAGTGATTTCTTGGCGCAATCAGAGATTAACTGTTTTATTTACGATTTGAATAATAATTATTGTAACTGTATAGAAGATACAGGGTGGTTCGCTGGATTCTATGTTCGAGCGATATTAGAAACGTTTTCTCTATGAAGACAGTGAAACAAAAGCAGATTTTTTTCTTAATCTAAGTAACAGGCAACATTTTTTGAAAAAATTCTTTTTAAATTAAGAAAATTACCTATATCTACTTTCTTACTTTAAGGGGCCTAGCGAACGATCCCCCTGTCCATATGGTAGTGGCGGCTCGTCAGGTGAAGTAGGTGAAGGGGATCTTCAACAAAACAATAAAATAAAACCAGGAGGAAAGTTTTTCGACAATATTAAATATTAATGTACCAATACAGCTACCATTTTAGCCCTTAAAAAATAATTATGTTCGAATTAATAATATTAATTTAATCCGAATGTAGCTATGCATAATAGGGCCACGGTTAACTCCGATGGACAATCGGCATTGCATTTTGGCGCGCCCCAGCGACCGTGTCCGTTAGCTCAAAGCAAGTGAAGACCCAAACATGGCTTTGATATTCACCGTTGCTATGGTTACGTGACGTCAGTCACGCAAACAGCATGTAACAATTTGTATTATGATGAAGGGTAATTTAAAAATAGATCAGTCGTATGCACCATTGTTTTAGCATTGGTTCGCTTAATCTTAAGGTATTTATTTTGAGGCTTCGCGAAACTTACGGTTATATATATCGTTTTTACGTGATTTACTGTGTGATTAAAAAGTTTTGTTTTTATTTTTTTGTTAATTCAGTAGTGAACGTACCTACTTAGTTGTGTGTCTTAAAAATGAACCCAATTAATGACATACTTAGTATGTAATTTGTTGGAAACTCCATTCAGTTGTTGGACAGATGAGGATAAGAGAGACGTTTTATTACACGGGTTTTTAGTCAATGTTGGTTTGTGTACCCGCACTATACCTAGCTCTTCACCATTTTTTAGGGCCGCGAGCCGCCACTGCCATATGGGTTATAGTATAGTTGCCTCTCCTTTTGTGGCTGACCAAAAAACTATCGCCAATTACAAAGATACCTTTATACCGGGTGATGCATTAAGGGTGACGAGCGGCTATATCTCGGAAACTACTGGGCATAGAAACTCGGGGAAAAAAGTTATAACTAAAGTGGCTATGAGAAAATCCTGGAAATAATTTTTAAGTTCCGCATTTTGCCGCAAGAGGGCGTAATGGAAAAGTAAATTTTAAAATTTTACATATCTCCGAAAATTCCACATTAAGGTATATCTTTGGTAACACCATTAAAAAGCTTGGACAATTATGCATCATTTTGGCTCTATGCTCATTGGCGTACCGACTTTAATAAGAGGGGGGGAAACTGTTGAAAGTGTAATCAGTTAAATCGCTGTAACTTATAAACGACTTATCCGATTTTAGCAAACTAAAGACTGTTTGGAAGAGAAATGTATGCCCTTTCACCAATCGTATTTAGTTGTCCATAATAGTTCTAAAAAAAATGCTAGAGGGCGCAATTTGTAATAATAACACATTTTTTGATTTTACTCCGAAAAAATAAATCATACGGTATAATTATGATACCATAATCGAAAAGTAGATGAAATTTGCTAGAAAAAATATTTAAACCTCTTAAAAATTTAAATAAATAATATTTTTTAGAAAAAAAGTGGGACGTCACTGATATTTTTCCATGTGGATATTATTTCGGATTAGCCTGGTCAATTCTGCATAAAAATGGTCTCTTGCGTTTTTCTCCTCAGGCACACCGTTCTTTATTAAAATAATTAAATTAAATTAGCTCTACTATTCATTATTTTTATTAACATTGATAATGAAAAATTTTGGTTTATAAAAATTGTTGGAAATGACCACCCCGTCCGTCTTAGTTAATTTAATTATTTTAATTAAGAACGGTTAGAGGATATGAGCTATGGGCAGTGGCGTAGCCAGAAATTTAGTTTGGGGGGCCCAAAAGAACTTGAAATCGATTAACTTTTCGGGTGTCACTCCCAAAAACCCCTTTTTTGGACCATAAAAAAAATTTCAAATTAAAGAAAATATATAATATTTTTACAGAAACTTGAAGGGAGTTATACTAATATCTACACTAACATAAATAATTTAAGAGCAAAAAAAAATTAAAAATAAGGTTTATTTTTTTAAGTACTTATTGAAAACCAAAAAAAATATATTAACTATAATCGATAATTATTAGAAGCCATAGTCATGTAAAGATTATACATGCAAAAACTAAATAATACACAATAATAATATATTATTGACCAAGGTTTAGACAGATACTATTATTGACCGAGCGTCGATTTGTGAGGGGAGTGAGGGCAATAATAGTTCTCTAAACCGTGGTAAATATATTATTTTTTTCCACTACTAACACATTTACAACATTAAATTATTAATTAAAGTTAACCCACCTTCTTAGGGTTGCTTCTGTTTTTTCAGTCAAGTTACCTTTGCTTTGAAATTCGCAGCATTTTTTTAGCTTGTCAGATGGCATTCTTAGTTGTCAGTATTTGTTGATTCATAAAAAAATTCAAGTCTTTTTGATAAAATGAGCGAAGAAACTATTACTGATACATGCACTCCTCCAGAAATGAGGGTGGAAGCACAATAAATTAATGATGAGTTGCTACCCCAAAAATCTAAGGTTTTGTATTTAAAAACCTACTCAGTATTTAAGGACTGGTGCCAAACAAAGAAAGCTGGAATACCTGGTTGTCTAAACATGACGTTTTCACATATTTTTAAAATAAAAGAAGGTCAAGTTTCCTGTTTTATATTGTTTTTGCCAGAAGCCTCTATTATTGACCGTTGTCAATAACGACGGTTAATAATAGAGGCTTCTGGCAAGGGGTAAAGAAAAACGATTTCTAAAGTTAATAATCGGTCAATAATGAGTGATTTTAAAGTTAGTAGTAGAATTTTTTTTTTAAATTATTAAATAAAATCCGAAGACTCCGAAGAAGGTGTCGCGCGCCGTGGTTGTATTTAAAAGTTTTAAGATTGGCGTGGATGTCAGTTTGGCCTACAAGCATTTTGTATATTATGTAAGATGAAGTGTTATTTCATTTGGTGCGTTGATAGAGTTGCCGCAATTTCGTTTCCCAATTATATTTTAAATCTTCTGGTGTTCTGAATTTGGGGGGGGGGGGGGAGAGGCGAGCCCCCTGGCCCCAATCCCCTTTCTGGCTACGCCACTGGCTATGGGTGATGCTAGTTAAAATTCACACAATATTTAAACTTCTATTATTTTTCTTTTACACTTGATATCTACGTTTTCATGAGGATTCAGTTCGATTTGAATCCGAATTGAACACATGAAAACAGGTATTTTTACCGTATTGAGTTCGTTTTCAGTTCAAGGTCGATTCGCCAATTTTTGGGATCGTATCGGGATCGTACCGAAATTTTTAATCATGAAAACGGTTCGAGATCGGAACGGAATATGATTCTCATAACCTACAAATAGTTCTTATGTTATGTTTGGTTTTGGCGGTTCTTTTATAAACGTTGTAAAAATGACCGACCAAAAAAGCAATAGAAACAAAATCTAAAAGCAAAAACATAGACAAGTACGAAAAAAGAGCGGTTATAACCACAGGTTTGCTGCATGACAGCATTGACAGCTGACAAATGTCGAAAATTCAAATACGAATTGAAATCGATTTCAATTCGATTTCAATTCGATTTGAAAACTGCAATGAAAACGCCTTGGAATGTAATAGGGTAAAAAATATTCAGATCGAACTCAGTCCTCATGAAAACGTAGTAACTTATTCAAGCGGTATGTAAAAATTAGCGCCTGTAAAACAAAAACGAGGTGTCACAATCGGAGAAATAAATGTAAAACACATGTGCGGCAAGGCGCGACAAAATCAACCAACGCCAACGCTGAGACGGCATCGCGAGATCGCGGGGACACTACATTCGTCTAGGACCGGACGGTCACAAATTTAACTAACATGCTTTAAGCTACGCTGCGTTGCTAGTTCCGCTGTGGAATCGGAAAAGTCAAGTAAAAATGTACAGTTTTGTTTTCTTGCATATTTGAAAATAAAAATGTCATCGGTTATCGTAAAGAGTACAGTTGCAGTGGCACACCACTAATTAATTCGTTTTTTCAACAAAGTATACATGAATATTTAATTTTTTAACATATCTTCAGTTAGAGGACTTTAGCCACCGCCGTAATTTTTTATGCGACATACAGGGTGTTACAAATTCGACATACCAGCATTAGAATCTCGGAAACCATAGGAGCTAGAGAAACGGTTAAATGGGGGCAAAGTAGTGCAATTCGGTGCTGATTATAATGCCGCTTTAAAAGTTTTCAAATTCCGAATACTTTATTTTATTCGAAAAAAACCGAAATTTTGCAAAATCGTTTTTATTTTTTCCTGAGCTCATTTGATTAGCTATTTAAAAATAAATGACACCTTGTCATTGCCACTTTTTGTCCTCTACAAACAGACGTTGCTAAACTAAAGATCCGCGTTTCGTCTCCAAGAGGGCATCACCAACTTTACTTTTATAAATACGGACCTGGATTTTTCTAACCGATTTTTAATGGGGGGCTTTAAAAAATGTTATTTATAAAAATGACGTAGATACCATAGAAGAACTGGAAGAACGAATAGAGGTTGCATTTGGTGGGATAAGGAGAAGATCTGTTGAAAGGGCTGTCGCAAAAATTGGAAGAAAAATCGATAGTTGTATTGCGCAAAACGGCAATTTCTTTGAACATTTAGAAAATTAGGATTTATAATTAGTAAATTTAGAATTATTAGAAAGTTAAGAATAGGACCTATTTTCGGGGAAATAAATGTAATCATGTCGTATACAAAGCGGTAGAAATTATATCAAAAACGGTAGCACGGTAGCTCATACATCAAAACGGTATACCTACCGCTAAAACGGTAGACCTGGCAACACTGCTTGTACTACGTAATGAAAAAGGCATTTAGAATTCGCGTCTATTTCCCAACACTATTGTAGACACACTGCGCATGTCGGGCGAATAACTTGATGGCGGGATATTTAAAATATAATATGTAGAAATGGGTTTAATTGTTTTTTTTTGTTTTATTACGTCACGATGTGAATCATAGTTTAGGTTCTAGTCTATTAAATTTTTTTGCAAGAATATTGTTGTTATTCATAGTTTGCTAGTGTGTTAATTTATGGGCCATAATTAAAAGAGAGGGGCAGGCTATATATTAATCAATAAATTTTGATATTGTTGAGGTCGTAACGCACCTATAAAGTAAAAACCTAACCTCCAATTTTTTAACTATAAAACAATTTTTGTATGCACAGACTATGAGATTAATTATGTAGAACAAAAATATATTTGATCCATTGAAGAAAATAATGTAGAAATATGGACCAGCATAATAACCTCTATGAGTCTATATATTTTTGTACTAAAGAAATAAATATTCACGAGAAAACTCGTTTTTCGACATTTGACATCCAGATATATGACATCGGCCAGCTGATTAGGACTTTCAAAATTTCCCATGATTTTGACAGAGACGAATTTAGCCAATGTTTGATTCATAAACGTATGATATTCTGTTTTATACTATAACTAACAATTAATTATGGATCATAACTATTGTTTGCCTAGTACTTAGCTGATGCCATTGCTGAGAAGGTATTTTTAAACAGTTTCAATTTATTTTTACAATAATTTCTTCCATTTGGTCATATAACGCATTTGAATCTGCTTTTTCGAAAGCGCCTTTTTGGTGTAGGGGTATAGGCTCTCCACTTTGGAACTAAGGGTCGCGGTTTCGAACCCCGCTTCGGACAAAACTTTTTTTATTTAATTTTTTTGTTTTTCAGTAATTATTTATTTTTTTAAATCGATTTCAACTAAAAAAAAATGCAATTCAATTATTAACCCTAAATCTTTAAAATAAAAAAATATTTCGCAATTATTATGAATGTCCCACTTATAATGGAAACAAGCTTATATTTTCGGTATTTCTGAATTGATTGTTTTGAATTTTAGTGTGGTTTCGTGTGATCTTAGGGGGCATTTTTTTATTGCTAAAAATTTTAGTTGACTTATTAACGTACGGATTTATAGGGGTCGTAAAATAATAATTCACCTTTAGCGATTATTAGTTTTCATTTTCGTACAACTAAAAGTTTCGGAATTCAACAAATTCTGAAGTTTCTATCTTGTTATTGTGGTCTGTTAAACTGTTTTTTAAAATTAACATTTCAACCTTTTTTTTGTCTTGTGTTTTTTTGAGGGTGTTAGATTTAGGGGCTTAGCACCACAAAGTATCCCCGAACTACGCCTATGTCAATATTAGATATATATATATTATATACCAACACATTAGTTAATAATTTTTATATAAATAAAGCAAATAAATATTTCTATTGTATGTTTTACTCCAATAGCTTATACACTTTTCCTATTTACCACTGTGACGACCGGTAAACATATTATTATCTACTATCTCTGTTATAATTACCTATTTCCAAACGAGGAAAGAACACAAGGGATATAGGCGAATAAAATAAGCTGTCAACTGTCATTTCCTAATCTGTTTTGCAACTTTTTACCTTCATCTTATTGGAATCTTGTTTAGCAAGACAACAATAACTATTAGTGGCTTAAAAAATATTATTTGTTTAAACATACATTTTACATATTAAAAATTTTTAAGTTCCAAGTCCGATCCTGTAATTTACGTCAAATCATACCAACATAACACACTAAAATTAACCATCATTCCATTCATATCACGTGATTGGGCCAGGATCTCGCGAGTTCTATCAAGATTATTACTATACATACAATTTATCCCACAGTGTGTGCACAAATGAATTGTTCTACAATTTAAAAAAGTAAGAGGTAAGGTTTTTACTTTACAGGTGCTTTACAGCCTCGACGACAAAACTTACTGATTGATTAGTAATAGCCTGCCTCTTTATTTTATAATTGTGGCCCATAAATTAACAAATTGGCAAACGGCGATTAACAAAAATATTCTTGTAAAAAAAATTAACCAACCTATATTTTAAATATTCCGCATCAAGTTATCCGCCTGGAATGCGCAGTGTGCCTACCTGCAATAGTGTTGGGAAATAGATGCGAGTCCGGAGTCATTTGGACACGTTTGCGCTGTTGTCACTTTCTAGAGATTCTATAGGCGAGTTCGGTTAATCATCGGCGAGGTCTCCGATCCCTCGGATTGTCAAAATGTCGTTCGTATAATCGTTTCAGACCTGACGGCTGACATTTATCTGCGTTCGTTTAAACCAGGGCAGATGATTCGGAGCGTCATCTTTTTCATCGGAGGTTTTTGACCGAGGAAACCGAGGATAAAAGAAACTTCAGCTGATTTACAAATATTGCTTAAGAAAGTTGGGTGTTGGGTTAATAATTTCATTTAATTCAATTGATCATCAAATTATGGCCGATTTCAACAATTGGAATTAAACATTAACAAATTATCATCCATTTTTATCATGAAAGGCCAAAAGTGAGGTTATCCTGTTTCTCAAATGAATATGAACCATTCCGTAATTACCGACAGCCTCGGAGTAATCTGCTGATCAGCTGTTTTAAATCTGTTCTCTTTCATCTCATCCGCAAGGAATAACCGAACTCGCCTTAGAGAACCGTAACAAAATTTCTAAATTCCCACTCCTTTGATACTTTAACTACAACTTGGCAACGGGCAAAAATTGTGACAGTAATGACGCAGACGTAAGTGAGCACCGTCTAGAAACGAAGTCTAGTCGTTATTTTTCAGAGTGTGCGTGCGATACTAGCGATACATTATAATTTAATTTTTACAGGTTCTATACACGTGGAACTCTTAATTTGGACCTTTTTACCGGTTTTTGAAGAAGAATTTAACGGTTTTTGAACGTCCAACTACCAGTTTTACGCTATCTGAGCCGTAACGGTAAGTGACAGTTAAATAATGAATTTATCGTATCATAATCACTCACTCAAGAAATCATTTTATGGATATTTTTTATTGTTGATTAGAAATTAAGCAAATTATTGCACCGCAATGTTTAAACGCTGGTTAGCGTAATTCAAGCTTATATAGCATGTTTACTTGTTGATGGTGTTTAAATACAGGGTGTAGGTGTAGGTATATTATAGGCACATTTTCAAAGGGAGATTCTTCATATTATGAAAACATGAAAAAAGTTCATAAGCTATGATGGTCGTCCATTCAAAGTTATAGGTATTATAATTCAATAATTTTAGTGACGATTTAAGTGTGGATCCAACCGCGCTAAAATTTGCCTTTTGGCCCGAATTACAAAAAAACTAAACTAAATATTGAGTGTTTTTTCACCAATGCAGATACGGCGCCAAAGGGGGGCTCATATCTTCGGAAAGATTCGAAGTTTTTTAAATGTGAAAACACAATGTTGCAGAATTTAGCAAGGTGCAACTTCTATCTAATTTATTCATCTCTGTATCTTCTACGGTTTACGAGATCCCTGGAATGTGCATCCTAATCTGGGACACCCTGAATATATACGATTTTACTAATTCTGCAATTTAAGATATAATATAACTTTTTTACGAACCCTGTATAATATGCGGAACTTTCTTAGTGGTATTGTTATTTTTAGGCCGAGCAAAACTTTTTATGAATACATTTTTGCGCTAAAATTGAAAATAAAAAATTTTTCCTACGACCACCTATGAAAATGAGAAAAAAAGCACGGTTAATTTGGCTAGAAAGTAAAAAGAGCCGTATTTCACACGCGTGTAGAAAAAAAATATGTCAACACTAGTGTTGAAATACAAGGCACACTATTTAATTACATATGGTGCCAATTTGACAGACCACCCCTATTTATTAAAAAGAACTCATTTTAGAAAGCAATAATTGTAAAGTGTTTAACTTATTTATCATGTATTTGTCAAGTGATTCAGAGTGAAAATATGCCATCTGAAATTATAAAAAATGTTAATAATATACTGGAAAATCTATTACCAGAAAGAACAAATTGTTCCGAAGAAAATGTCATGTATTAAACAACAAATCCTTATTGATACCAATAGCGTAGGCGTAGAGAATAGAACTCTAGCCTACAGATAGCAAGGTCACAGGTTCAAATCCCAACAGGAGTATTTTTTTTATAAAAACAGTAAATAATTTATAGAATTATTTTGAATTAAAATCCTTCTTGTTGGGTGGATTTTTTAAATTTATGTTTAATGCATCTTTCCTTTATTAAATTTAAAATTTTTTATTCTGGTTAATCTATGTAGAAGTGAATCCTTTCTATGATAGGTATATAAAATAAGAAAAAATTAAAAAGTTATAGGTACTACAACTAAAGGAAAAGCCTATTGACAAACTATGAAACCAGATATTAAGTGAAACATAATCCTTAGTATGCTAATTTTAACACTAGTGTTGATATTGTTTTAACACTAGTGTTGAAATATTTTTTTCGTGAAAGCGTTTCGAAATAGACATATTTCGATATTGATTAGAATTTCGAAATGCCACTCTTTTAGGCACTAGTGTCTAAATGTGACAGTTTTAGGCACTAGTGCCTAAAAGTAAAAATGAAACATTAAAATCAATGAAAATTATCTATTTATTATAGGATGTTAAATATACAATTATGTAAACTGTTGAACTGAATTCTAGAGGCATCTAGCTTCTCTTCTGTAAGAGCAATGTAATTATTAGTAGTCGGAATGGATAAACTGCTAGTAATGACAATGCTGCAGCTTGTTCAATTTCCAAAGACTCGTCAATACCACTTATTTGAAGTATTTTGTTTCGAAAAACTTTGCGGGAAAAAAAGCAAAACGCGACGTTCGAATTTGACAACACACTTGACATTAAATAATGCATAAACAATGCCTTAGAAACAGATGCCTGCCTACTTGTCAAAATGTTTAAAAATACTAATAAAAGCTTAAATTATCAAATTCTTCGTTTTCACAAAAAATCTTGTATATAATTCGTTACGAAACGATGTCTTTTAGCCACTAGACGTGTTGTCCAACTCGGCTTTGCCCCGTTGAATTTTTACGTCGCGTGCCTAAAAGACAGTCATTTCGCAACTTATTGTATAAATAGCTATTTCGCATATCAAAGACTTTTTAAATAATTCTTTGTGGTCGTAGGAAAAATAGTGTACATTACTAGTGTGAAAGTGATTATTCTAAAACTCGAAGAACACTCGGCTGACGCCTCGTGCTAACTATCTCCTCGTTTGAAAATTATCACTTTCATCACTTGTTAGAGATCATATCGCGATAGAAAACGGCGTTTCGACAGTTGAAAGCCACAGATGACATTCACAGCTGATTCTAGTTCCGCCGAAAAGTTACTAGATTTAGTGTGGACCGTAACAAGTTCACATGTCAGCTCACGTCCTATTATTTTCGTTGTTTTTTGGTGTTTTTAGTATTTTTGTGGCTGTTATTTATATAGTATGTATATAGAGTTTTCTGATTGATGTAATATGAGGGTAAAACACCCTGTATTAGTATATTGTATTTAGTGTTCTAATTAGTTATTATGATTAGCTAGTATAACAATACTGTCGATATAACAAATATGTAATATAAACATTAGCATAAGTGGAACAACGATGTATGTGGCGACATAGATTAAGATTCAGAATATAGTTTGATGTTGAAGATGAAACACCGTTTTCTTTGAACCCTTTGCTGCCACCTATCTGAACATCAAATTATTACATGGCGATCCTGCCAAAAAACCTTAAGAAGAAAAGCACTTATATGGAATAAAATGGGTAGTGCCAAGTCTAAAGAGAAAATAACCAGGCCTCGAATGGAGACAGAGTACATTTTGATAACACTTGTAATAGCCGTTATCCTTTTAATCATATATAGTTAGAATTACCAAGAACGAGTTGAAGAAAATCAAGGGATGAATTGGTGACGAAGCAAGCAGTATACCATTTTTTTTAGGTTCTTTTTAGGATTATAAAGATGGAGTTTTGGAGCTTAAAATTGTTACATGGTTTTATTATACTTATGGTTTATTACACTTATGGAAAAAGAAGACGGAAAATGGACATCAGAAACAAGGAAATTTGTAAAAAATAGAAGAAAAAAAAATATAGACTCGGTTATAATTACCAAATTAGTGATTAAAAAGAAACATTTACTAAGTAAGTTATAGAATTAAGTAAATTGTATTGAAATAGGGACCTATTTAACAAGTACTTTGCTATTAAATAATTAGATTAAAGAATACTCTAAGAGTGCTATAGAAATTTCTTTTTAAAAATGTATCAGGAAATATAAATTTTAATAAACAAATCGCGGAAGGTTTAAGTAGTGATAACCAAAATGAAGTATAAACCGGGATAACCACGCGAAAAATATACATTCAAATATGTCAGCTTTTGACTTAAAAGTGGCCACGAGCCTCTTGCCTGTAATGAATGACTCGGAAGCTATTACACATAAACTAATCGACGCGGCAGAATTTTATCATTCTATGCTTAACGATGATGGCAAGCCTATTTTAATTAAATTCATTCTGAAAACACGAATTTCAAATAATGCGAAATTGAGATTAAAGTCTAGTTACGATTCTATGGATTCATTATTAGGAGACATCAAAAAACATCTTTTAACGAAACAGTCCGATACCGCCCTTCAGGCAAAATTGTTTTCCGCCAAGCAAGGCGATAATACTGTTTCTGAGTTTGGTAAAAATCTTGAAGATATCTTAGTAAATCTGACAATTTCTCAAGCAGACGGTGATTCAAGAGCTTTTGATATTTTAAGACCAATAAACGAAAAAATCGCTATAAAAAGGTTTACAGGTGGCCTTAGAAATCATAAACTCAGCACAATTATATCTGCTAGAAATTTTGAATTTTTAAAGGATGCCATTAGAGCGGCGCAAGATGAAGAAATTTCCTCTCAAAGCAGTAATCAACAAATTTTTAATATGTTTAGAGGAAGAGGAAACAACAGAAATTTTTCTGCAGGTTTTAACAGAGCTAGAAACTCTGGAAGACATTTTAATAACAATTTCAATAGAAACGTAACTAATAGAAATAACAATCATGTCTCTAATTATCAACAAAATAATTCTCGCTTAGGTAATGGTAATAGCAATCCGCAAAGTCAGCGTTTTCAGGGGGGACACCGAGGACGTTCGTTTACTCGCGGTTATTATGGAAATTCGCGGAGACAAATAAATTTTGCTGATCAAAACTTTAATGCAGGTCAGGAAACGTTACCGTATGATGATTCTAGAGAGAAAACAATTTTTGTCCCTAAAGTAGAAAATAGTCGTAATAATATTTTTACTTACTCCGAAAATTGCTCAAATTCAGTTTCTTTTAGAGTAAACAACAAAAGTTTAGGATTCTTAGTAGATACGGGAGCGTCATTGTGTGCGCTTAAGTTAGAGCATTTAGACGCAAGTATACCTTTACATAAGGAAAATCTTGAAATTAATGGCATAGGTGGTAGAGTATGTTCCGTAGGTTATGTATACTTAAATCTCGCTATAGGAAACATAGAATTTAGGGAAAAGTTTTATGTATTTGATTCGTTGGAATGTCATACCGATGGTATAATTGGGAGAAATTTTTTAGGGAAGTATAAAGCTAAATTAAACTATGAGGAAAATACTTTAGATCTTTTCAATGAGGGAAAGAATGTTATTTTAGACTTAAATGCTTGTTGTAGTCATATATTAGTGTTACCTGCAAGGTGTGAAAGTATTCAGTACCTTGAGACAGGGTTAAATGAGGAATGTGTTGTTATGCCAAGTGAGTTATGCCAGGGTGTGTTTGTAGCAGGAGTGATTGCACAACCAGTGAATGGGAAAGTTCCGGTTAAAATTTTGAATACACGGGAAAGTGAAGTACGCTTGAGAAATTGCTTACCTAAAACTGAGAAGCTCAGCAATTATGATTGTTGTCAGTTTACTTCTCAAAATATTTCAGTTAATCGAGTAAAACAGTTATTTGACATGCTTAAACTTACCTACTTAAATAAAGAAGAGAAAGATTCAATAGATCAATTATGTGCTAAATTTGCAGACATATTTCATATGCCTGGGGATAAATTATCTGTAACAAATATTTATAAACAGTCAATTCAAGTCAAACCGAACACTCAACCAGTTTATATAAAACCTTATAGACTGCCTCAATCCCAGAGGGAGGAAATAAATAAGCAAATTTCCCAAATGTGCGATAATGATATAATTGAGAGTGCGCAGAGTGAGTGGTCGTCGCCTGTTTTACTGGTACCGAAAAAGAGTGAGACATCAGGAGAGAAACGTAGCAGATTGGTTTTAGATTACAGATTTTTAAACCGTAGTTTAGTAGATATCAAGTGGCCTATTGCAAATGTGGTTGATATTTTGGATTCTCTTGCGGGAGCTCTTTATTTTTCGCATTTAGATCTAAGTCAGGGGTATTATCAAGTGGAACTAGATGAACAAAGTAGAAAATTGCCAGCCTTTACAACTGATCGGGGACAATGGCAAATGAAAAGATTGCCCATGGGGCTAAAACTTAGCCCCCGTGCCTTTTCTAGGATAATGACAGTTGCAATGGCAGGTCTAAACTACGAAAAATGTTTTGTTTACCTTGACGACCTAATAGTATTCGGGAGAAATCTTAAGGAACACAACAAAAACCTTATGGACGTTTTTACTAGACTTCGTAAAGTAAATTTAAAACTAAACCCTTTAAAATGCGAATTTTTAAGGAAAGAAATTCTTTATTTAGGTCACATTATTAGTGATAAAGGAATATCTCCTGATCCTGAAAAAATTAAGGCTTTAGACGAATATCCCGTTCCAAAAAATTCGGACGAAGTTAAACGTTTCGTGGCTTTTGCCAATTATTACAGAAAGTTTATTCCAAAATTTGCGGAGCTATCTGTACCACTAAACAAATTGTGCAGAAAGTATGCAAGGTTTGAATGGACGGATGAATGTAACAACTCATTTAAAATCCTAAAGAACGCACTAAGTCAATATCCAGTTTTACAGTATCCTGATTTTGCAGAGAAAAATAAATTTATACTTCAAACTGATGCGTCAAAGTCAGCTATTGGAGCAGTTCTCTCAAATAAAAATAATAGACCAGTGGCGTACGCCAGTAGAAGTTTAAATAAAGCGGAAATAAATTACCCTATTATTCACAAAGAACTTTTAGCTATCTACTGGGCTGTAAAGCATTTTCGGCCTTATTTATATGGACGCAGATTTAAAATAGTAACTGACCATAAACCTTTATTATACTTATTTAGCCTTACTGACCCATCCAGCCGGTTAACAAAATTTCGATTAGGCCTTGAGGAATATGATTTTTACGTTGAGTATGTGAAAGGAAGTGAAAATGTCACCGCGGATGCATTATCAAGAATAATCTTGACATCTGAGGAATTGAAAAGCATGAATAATGACATGATTGCTGTTTTGACCAGAGGACAGTGTAAGAGTATGAAAGAGCAAGATTGTGTGTTGGACAAGGATAACCTTAATGTTTGGCCTGATCAACCAGATATTGTGGAAGTTCTTAAACAACCTAAAAATTGCACTGAGTTAGTTTTAACGACATCGTCCAAAATAAAAACATTGTCAAAAGATATAACTGAACACTTGGGGAGTTTTTATTATGTTCCACTGCAACTTAGTTTGTACTTTAGTCAAAATACTCGATCGGCATTGGCGCGAGACGAAATGCTGAGAGATTTGGCCAAAATAACTAAGAAAGCAAATATAAATGAATTATATATTTTAAAAAATGAGAAAAATAAAATATTTATTAAATGGATAGGTAAAGAAATAAATAGTAATCCTAATTGGGGGGGCCCCCGTATAAATATTGTACAAGGAGCTAGCAAAATAATAGATAATGATGAGAAACGAATTATTTTGAATGATTTTCATTTACTTCCCACAAGTGGACATGCAGGCATAAATAGAATGACAAATAATATAAAAAAGTATTACTTTTGGCCAGGTCTAGATAACGATGTTGCAGACTTTGTAAGAAAATGTGACACTTGTCAAAAACAGAAGCATTGCAATCGTTATACTAGACAGCCAATGGTTATTACGTCGACAGCCAATTATTCTTTTCAAAAAGTATATTTAGATATTGTAGGACCACTACCAACAGATGTAAACGAATTTGCATACATCCTGACTCTACAGTGTGAGTTAACAAAATTTGTGGAAGCATATCCTATAAAAAATAAAGACACCGTATCTGTGGCAAAATCATTTGTGGAAAACTTTATCTTACGATATGGAATTCCACAGGAAATTGCAACGGATAGGGGTTCTGAATTTATTTCTTCGACTATGAGTGAAAAAGGCTCATGAGGATGCAAGAGCTAACTTATTACATTCAAAATTTAAAAGAAAGCAAAGTTATGATGAAAAAATTAAACCCATTCAATACAAAAAAAGGCGATTTAGTACTTGTAAAAAATGAAGTGGGAAACAAAATCGCAAGTCCTTGTTTTCTTGGTCCTTATTTAGTTATCGAGGATGAATCTCCAAATGTAAAACTAATGAAAGGTAATAAGGAGATTGTAATCCACAAAAATAGAACTAAGTTATATCATAGTTAAGTAATTTCTAGGTAATAATTTAGTAGTAAGGAATCGGCCGGCCCTACTTTCGTATTCTTCTCTATCTGCTATTTATTCTAGGTCTGACTACTCTAATTTT
Source organism: Polydrusus cervinus (assembly GCA_935413205.1). Classification (NCBI taxonomy): domain Eukaryota; kingdom Metazoa; phylum Arthropoda; class Insecta; order Coleoptera; family Curculionidae; genus Polydrusus; species Polydrusus cervinus. The sequence goes on from OW284512.1 coordinate 7,388,216, forward strand.
CTTCCTTTTCTTTCTTCATATCTTGAATTCTTATTGACTAAGAAAATGTTTGTTATAAGTATAGTTATTATTTCACATGAGTTAATTACTTTCATATTATAATTAACAGGAATTTCCATTTGAAAACAAAGTGTAAATTCCTTAAATTTCCCGGGGAGGTGTAATATGAGGGTAAAACACCCTGTATTAGTATATTGTATTTAGTGTTCTAATTAGTTATTATGATTAGCTAGTATAACAATACTGTCGATATAACAAATATGTAATATAAACATTAGCATAAGTGGAACAACGATGTATGTGGCGACATAGATTAAGATTCAGAATATAGTTTGATGTTGAAGATGAAACACCGTTTTCTTTGAACCCTTTGCTGCCACCTATCTGAACATCAAATTATTACATTGAAAGTTAGAGTCATAACTAAAATGAAGCATAGTGATTGTTTTGTATACCAATATTTTAACCATATATACCATGTTTTACGTATTCTACCTAGCTGGTGCAGTATTACCGGCATTTATTACATTCTTTAATATTCACAAGCAAAGGAGAGTAGTGTGTCGATAAGTTTAATTTTTTAAAAGCTTTGTCGATAATATTTATGTTACTAGTACATTACTTTATTGTAAGTAATTCCTATCACAATATCTAGGTAGTATTCAGTGGATACCTAATAGGTTCTTGACTTTTGTTCCAATTTGGATAACATCTCCAAAAGTTTCTTGACAACTTTAGTTAAGAACGATGATTTAAATATAAACATTTGTAAAGTCTTCTTTGATAAATTAAAATGGGAGATAAGGAACTTAATAATAACTTAATATTTAAATATTTTTTTAGTTTGTTAATGGAACATAAAAATAGTCCGGTCCTGTCTTTTTAGCCAACCTCTAAACGTAAAATAGACCAGACGTCAACAGGGTGCCATAAATGACAAGTGACTTGGCGTTTTCTTAAAAAAATTTGACTTTATGTAATATACTATTATCATATGTTAACTAAATCTGGGCAGACACCATATATTAGGTATAGTTTTGTGCGTCATAAGCCACAATTAGTATTAAAAATATGCAAACTGACTATTGAACCTTCAATACCCTGTATAAAATATTTAATTTTTCGCAGTGGGGTTAAATAATTTTATTCTAATGAAGCCTATAAATTATTGATAGGCAGGGTCAAAATGGTCGAAGGTCAGCCATTTTGAACTTTGTGACATCCATTTTGATAGTAAAATGTTTAATATACAAGATTACACAATCACTCGATTATAAACATTTAGTCAGCAGTAATGATTAAAATGAATAATTGTTTGAAAAACAGTGTAATTGTTGCTCAAGTAAAAGAAAATATGTTCTAACATTTTTATCTAAGTGTTACTATGACGAGACCCCAAAGTGTTTCAATTACAAGTTGACCTAAAAAGGTTTTCTCTCTAACATCAAAAATGAAACTAAATTTTTTAATTCTCCTGTCCAAATCGATATTTTAACAATAATAACTTGTAATTAGGGGCATTTTTTGTCGTGGTTAGGTCCATTGTTATAAAAATTAACGCGAACATTTCGCACCCACGTTCTCTAATCAAGTAGAAAATTTCATTTTAAATCATTAGTAATCATTACCATGACAACAAAAGAAAATTTCCGAAAATACTCATGCTATTTGAACTTCCGGCGGCCAAATTACACTGAAAATTTCACACCTGTCATTCTAAGCCAATCACACACTTTCATTTTGACAGTTACCAATGACAACCTTCAAATTTTTCGGAAATTTTTCTCCTCCTGCCAAGCTAGGCGAACAAAATTAATAAGTGGACATTTTTTCTTGACAGCTATCATATGATCCCAAAATCAGTATTCAGGATCAAATTTTGGTATTTAATGTTTTTATTCATTTTATAATACTAAATAAATACAAATATTTATTTACCAAATATTTCTTTCATTAAGGCTAAATATTTTTGGAATTCTGGTTGGAACTCTTCTCTTCGTAATGGAGAATAACAAGGATAATGGTTATCTTCCCTTTCCACTTCTATCAGATGTCTATTTATATAATGGATGTAATATTTGGATGCAATTTTGTTCTGCTGAATTCTGGTTTTTCTTAAAAAGGATGGGCTATCTTCCTCCAAAATCTTTTGGATAGCTGAGAAAAGGTTTTCTTGATGGGGATTTAATTCAGTTTTTTCCATTAAACATTGCAAATACTTTAAATTTTTATGAGACATTAATATCCCCTATTTCAGAGCAAGATTTACAAACACCGTAGGGCTTAAAATTAGTTTCTTGATTGTTTACTGCCATGATTTAATTATTGTGAACTTAAGAAGCACGTTTAAGAAATAACTGTCGACGTGACGTATAGCAGAGACGATTTTGACACCACAAGCCTAAGCCTACTTGACTGTGGTATCTACTATCTACCTAGATTTTAAAAATTGTTTTATCTGGCATAACTAGCCTAAACTAGACTATACTATGCTTTCCCTTTGTTTTAGTAAATGAAATGTAGTAAAAATAAATAAAAAGGATAATTTTCACTTATATTTTTTGCATTTCGTTTAACTAAACGGTGAGGAAACTTTTTTTGAAAGTTTAAGTATTCCCATAATTATGGATAAATAAATTGTTTTATCTGGCATAACTAACCTAAACTAGACTATACTATGCTTTCCCTTTGTTTTAGTAAATGAAATGTAGTAAAAATAAATAAAAAGGATAATTTTCACTTATATTTTTTGCATTTCGTTTAACTAAACGGTGAGGAAACTTTTTTTGAAAGTTTAAGTATTCCCATAATTATGGATAAATAAATTGTTTTATCTGGCATAACTAACCTAAACTAGACTATACTATGCTTTCCCTTTGGTTTAGTAAATGAAATGTAGTAAAAATAAATAAAAAGGATAAATTTGCACTTATATTTTTTGGATTTCGTTTAACTAAACGGTGAGGAAACTTTTTTTTGAAAGTTTAAGTATTCACTACCAAAACGAACCATATTTTTGATTGAAAAGAAAAACACGTCAAATTCATAAAATTATGTCACGTTTAACAAAAACATGCGTCACCGCATAAACGTCAAAATGTAATAACCAGCCAACTTCATTGTTGCAAAAGTAAGTTTCAAAATGAAACATGTCAGATTTTTTTATTTTTTTTTAAATAAATTTTAGGTGTGAAATTTTCTTACCGCGTCCTTGAATTAATATCCGGAAATTTTCCCTCGTCTGCGACTCGGGAAAATTTTCAAAAAATGCGTTCCTTCGGAAAAATTTCCGGAAATAATTCGAGCACTAGGGATATTATAAGTGAACATTTCGCACCCACTTTTTCTAATCAATCAGAAAATTTCATTTTAAATCATTACCATGACAACGAAGAAAATTTTCGGAAATATTCATGATGCTCTTTGAACTTCCGACGGCCAAATTACACTGGAAATTTCCCTGTCACTTCAAAATAATGACAGAATTAAATTATTTGTCAAGGCAAAAAGGCATATTTTTGGTTGCGAAATTTTCTTATCGAATCTACCTCGAGCTTGAATTATAAATAAATAAATGGTTTGTGGGTCACCCGAGGGCATAAACATCTACTAATTCCATTGGCGTATACAAAATTTTATGTCGTACTACGTTATGGCATCCACAATAGGTAAAGTCAAATTTTTTTAAGAGAACGCCAAGTCACTTATCATTTATGGCACCCTGTTGACGTCTGGTCTATTTTACGTTTAGAGGTTGGCTAAAAAGACAGGACCGGACTATTTTTATGTTCCATTAACAAACTAAAAAAATATTTAAATATTAAGTTCCTTATCTCCCATTTTAATTTATCAAAGAAGACTTTACAAATTTTTCTATTTAAATCATCGTTCTTAACTAAAGTTGTCAAGAAACTTTTGGAGATGTTATCCAAATTGGAACAAAAGTCAAGAACCTATTAGGTATCCACTGAATACTACCTAGATATTGTGATAGGAATTACTTACAATAAAGTAATGTACTAGTAACATAAATATTATCGACAAAGCTTTTAAAAAATTAAACTTATCGACACACTACTCTCCTTTGCTCGTGAATATTAAAGAATGTAATAAATGCCGGTAATACTGCACCAGCTAGGTAGAATACGTAAAACATGGTATATATGGTTAAAATATTGGTATACAAAACAATCACTATGCTTCATTTTAGTTATGACTCTAACTTTCAATCAGAAAACTCTATATACACTATATAAAAAACAGTCACAAAAATACTAAAAAACACCAAAAAACAACGAAAATAATAGGACGCGAACTGACATGTGAACTTGTTACGGTCCACACTAAATCTAGTAACTTTTCGGCGGAACTAGAATCAGCTGTGAATGTCATCTGTGGCTTTCAACTGTCGAAACGCCGTTTTCTATCGCGATATGATCTCTATAACTATTGAGAAATTATGTTATTTATGCACCAAATGTTAAAAAAAAATCGCCAATGGTCCATGGCCAACAAGACCAATTTTAATTAAAAATGCAGGTATCCATATTAATATAATTAGTCTATTTGCTTTACGCAACAGTGTAATTTTATACCCTTTCTATAGTGCGTAAAGTGAGTATTTTACGCACGGTAATAAAAAATTTTTTTTTTTTTTAGAAATTCCTAAACCACCCTTGAAAAATATTTTTTTAAATCTTATTCAATAATGGTGAAAAATTATAAAACTCCTCAAATGACGTACAGACTTTTTTGGCCTCACCTGTACCTTTTTTAGCCGGCGTTCGAGCTTTAAAAAGGAATGATCAGTGGCGGCTCGTCAGGTGAAGTAGGTGAGGGGGCTCTTCACCAAAGAAAAATAAAACCAGGAAGAAAGTTTTTCGACAATATTAAATATTAATGTACCAATACAGCTACGATTTTAGGCCTTATAAAATAATTATGTTCGAATTAATATTAGTAATTTAATCCGAAAGTAGCTATGCATAGTAGAGCCACGGTTAACCCCGATGGAAAATAATTATAAACAATTGTGCATTTTGGCGTGCCCCAGCCGACCGTGTCCGTTAGCTCAAAGCAAGTGAAAACCCAACGCCCAACATGGCTTTGATATTCACTGTCGCTATAGTTACGTGACGTCAGTCACGCAAACAGCACGTAAGAATTTGCTTTGTGATGAAGGGCAATTTAAAAATAGATCAGTCGTATGCACCATTGTTTTAGCATTGGTTCGTCTAACCTTAAGGTATTTATTTTGAGGCTTCGCGAAACTTACGGTTATAGATATCGTTTCACGTGATTTACTGTGTGATTATAAAGTTTTCTTTTTATTTTTCAGTTAATTCAGTAGTGTACGTACCTACTTAGTTGTGTGTTTTAAAAATGAACCCAATTAATGACATAGTTTGTAATTTGTTGAAAACTCCATTCAGTCGTTGGACAGATGAGGATAATAGAGACGTTTTGTTACACGGGTTTTTAGTCAATGTTTGTTCGTACCCGCACTATATTTAGCTTTTCGCCATTTTTTAAGACCGCGAGCCGCCACTGGGAATGATAAAAGTGGGTAAAAAATAAACGGAATTTTCCTAACAAGTCCTAATAGTGATAATGAAGAACCTGCTAAAACACATCATTAAAAAATGTTTCAACTGTATCTCCTTAATCTAGTAAAAGAAGTCGTTCAAATAATGACCTTGCTGTATCACTGAAATTGGCATTGACTATGGGATGGTATCGTTAATGAAACCAGATTCCAATTCAAATCAAATTTTATAAGCGATTCTTTAACCCATTAATTGTTTTTTTTATTTGGTTTTTTGAATTTTAATGTTTTTTTATCTATATAATTTCTAGACTATTTAACGGTTTCATCGAATCAATAATTATTTTAGTGACCTCTTCGTTCTGTTATTACATAATCAAAAGGAACATCCTTGAAAGACGAAATGTTCTTAAAATCTTGCGTTTTTTTACGTTAATTTGTGAAAATAATCTAACGAAGTGCAGTTGTACGTTACATTTTATACCGGGTGGTGCATCGTGGTTGGAAACATATGAAAACCAATGCAAGCTTTAGACCATTGGTTCCCAAAGTGGTCCAGGTGGACCCCCAAGGGTTCACGGGAGACTCGACGGGGGTCTACGTTGGAGTGACAAAAAAATGGGGGTTCACAATTCGTAAGCGGGGGTCCACAAAAATTTATTTGGTTTCGATAGTGAAGAACTAAAATATTGGCTTGACTTCACCTGTCAATGTAGGCAGATAATATTTTAAGAAGCTCAGCGACTGTTACCTACTTGTAAAAACTTACATATTCCATATTCAGTACAACGTGTCGAGAACACAAGAAAATATACTATTTTTCTTTTTCTTTTTACAACTCAGGGAGTGTTCTAAATAAAATAAGTGAAAATTGATTGGTTTCTTGTGCTGTGAGTAGAGATTAAAAAAGGAAAGTTTGATGGAACCACTTTTTTGGTTGGCCAACTTTACTTTTTTTACATCCACTCACAGCACAATCAATCAATTAATTAATTAACCAATCAATTCTCACCTTTTTTTTCGAAAAATGTTAATTCGTAGTTGGAACTAAGCCGCAACGCAAATTTTCATAGTTAGGTAGATCTAATATTCACATTTTTTGTCGAGTTTTGGGAATATGGTAGTAATGTAGCTGCAGGGGGTCCACCGGAACCAGCAAAATTTTTAAAGTGGTCTATGAGAAAAAAAGTTTGGGAACCTCTGCTTTAGACTGTCCAAATATTTACTCCCCTGTTGACTTTTGAGCGGGGTAGTAGGGAGACTTTTTAGGGTCTGCAGTGGCGGCTCGTCAGGTGAAGTAGGTGTAGTGAATAGGTTCACCAAAAAAAAATAAAACCAGGAGGACAATTTTTCGACAATATTAATGTACCACAGCTACTATTTTAGCCCTTAAAAAATAATTATGTTCGAATTAATAATATTAATTTAATATGCATAATAGGGCCACGGTTAACTCCGATGGACAACAATTATAAACACTCTAACTGTCCGTTAGCTCAAAGCAAGTGAAGACCCAACGCCCAACATGGTTTTGATATTCACCGTTGCTATGGTTACGTGACCTTAGTCACGCAAACAACATGTAACAATTTGCATATGGTGATGAAGGGCAATTTAAAAATAGATCAGTCGTATGCACCATTGTTTTAGCATTGGTTCGCCTAACCTTAAGGTATTTATTTTGAGGCTTCGTGAAACTTACGGTTATAGATATCGTATTTACATGATTTACTGTGTGATTAAAAAATTTTGTTTTATTTTTCAGTTAATTCAGTGGTGTACTTACCTACTTAGTTGTATGTTTTAAAAATGAACCCAATTAATGGCATAGTTTGTAATTTGTTGGAAACTCCATTCAGTCGTTGGACAGATGAGGATAAGAGCGACGTTTTGTTACACGTGTTTTTAGTCAATGTTTGTTTAAGTACCCTCACTATACCTAGCTCTTCACCATTTTTTAAGACCGCGAGTCGCCACTGGGTCTCTGTGTAGTGAGTGCTCATAGAACAGCCCGCTCTTAACTTATTTGAATAGGATTGTAGTCGGTTTTTTATTAGAATTCAACAGGTGATGCTGCGGACAGCAGCATTAACTGAACAAATCTTATAGAGATCGTCCCGCATATTTTAAAATTATATTGGAGCATACAAGCTTGCCCAAAAAACATGGCGAATATCCCCTTTTTTTCAATATATTATTGCATTTTTGAATAGTGCTAAGAATTTAACACCTATTTTATATGGCACACTACATGTCTAAATTTAATTGTTTTTGAGATATGGACATTTAAAAAAATTATAATATTTTGATAGGCTGCAGCATCCAAATGATGCATTTTGGACTAATTGAAGTATTCTAATAAATTAATAAGGATAAAAAATGGGTACATTTTACATACAGCAATGAAATCTTAACAAGCACCAATTTAAAATGTAAATAACAAATAATACTTACCACTAATGCGTACACGACAATATACCACCTACCTATTTAAAGCAATATAATTAAACTAATTATCTCGTTACAGTAATTACCGGTTAAATACCACCTCAGGCTATAATTCTCTATTTTTTTTCGATTATTGTATTTGAAAAACTTGCGGGTAAATAACTATTAATAGCCAGTTCTTGCCAACCAGCCAAACCTTGCTATTCAAATTTTCAAACGCTAATTTTTAGGCATTCTTTAGCTCCTGAAACCTGTTTTACGGTTCGCTAGAAAAAACTATATTTACTTTATCATCATCAAACAGCCATTCGCATCTACTGCTGGGCATAGGCCTCCTCTAATGTTAGCCATCGGTTCCGGTCTTCCGCTTCTTGAATCCAGTTGCCCCGGATTCTCTTGATGTGATCCGTTCATCTTTAGTGGTCTGCCTCTGCTTCTAAAAGTTTCCTACCTTGGTCTCCACTACAGGATATACTTTGACCATCTTTCGTTCGTTGTTCCGAATTGTTCGCATCCATATTAGAAGTTACTGCCCCAGACGGCAAAAAAATGGAATAAAGATAAAGTCAATATATTGTTTTATTATAATAGTATATCGTAATTGGTTTGATATTATTAAATACTACATAAGAATTTTCATATCGCCACAAAACCCAATATACATCAACATTGTTTTTGGCCGAATGCCATTGGAGTGTTTACAATATTTTAAAATGCCACCATCTTCTTACTTTTCTGGCTTTGTTAATTTGTTCTGGAACACCCGTTTCTAAATATATATGACAATATTATACGTTTCTTTGTTTTGTTTAAAGCATGGACAAGTTACCCTTAAATTCAGAGGCGGGTCTTCCATAAGGTCATTTGGTCTATGATCTCCCACATAAATTCTCTTCTTATGTAAATCAATATTTATTAAATTTAAAGTCTGTCCAACTATCCAAACTTCGTTTGTTTGGTGTTACTATTGCCTGAAAAATATCCCTCCTATTTTCGTATTAACCAGACGCGCCTTATCCATAAGGCAATTCAATGACCCACCTTAATAATTTATTTTTTTTTAAATTACAACTTTTTGTTATCGCACTTTTTTGGGCCACCCTGTATTTGGAAAAATATTGTTCTGAAATGCACCAGGGCCGTAGCCAGAACCAAATTTTTGGTAGGGCTATTCGATTCCTTACCAGGGCCCATATTCTCACGTTGAAATATAATGATATTTGATTTTTAAGGGACGCTGTAGAATTTTTTACATTTTAGAATGACCGACATCCGACATGCTTTATTCATATGCATGTATTATATTTATTATAAGCAGTGGCGTAGCCAGAAATTATGCTCGGGGGGGGGGGGGGGGGGCTGATTGGGCGTAAGTAGGACTTTTTTTTTTGGGAATGGGACAGTTGAGACTACATGTATTTCATGATATCGTTCCTAGGAAAGAAGACGGAAAAGCGCCGCGGGCGAAACATTTTCGGGGCCACGCTTAAAGTTCGTTTAAAATTCACCTAACTACTAACAAATTTCCTCAAAATTATTAAAATTTGTTTTTGTAAATGTTTTTTTTACTTTTTTTTTGATTTTCCTAAAAAACATTTTTTATATTTGTAAACAATATGAATATTAGTTCAAAGAAGTAGTCCATTTCTCAAAGAGACTTTATTTAATTTTTAAAAATGGGGAAACTCAAAGTCGAAAGTCTCAATCATGCATTAAAATTTAATAACTTGGTTACATGTTTCGCCCTAACATATGGGCATCATCAGACCTAACATTCAGAATAAAAACAAAAAAACAAAAATTAAAATTAACACATCGTATAAATGACTTTACTTTAATTCACTTTATTTGTAAAGTCATTTATACGATGTGTTAATTTTAATTTTTGTTTTTTTGTTTTTATTCTGAATGTTAGGTCTGATGATGCCCATATGTTAGGGCGAAACATGTAACCAAGTTATTAAATTTTAATGCATGATTGAGACTTTCGACTTTGAGTTTCCCCATTTAAAAAAAAAAAAAAAAAAAAAAAAAAAAAAAATGAATATTAGTGTCAATCCAAAAATTTTAACATAAGACGTATGTATGACTCTAACACGCGATTTTCAGGCTCGAGTTTTCATAATTAGAAATAAGTAAATATCGCTCTCCACTCCAAAATTGATGATTGTTTTAGAAATCATATATTTTAGGAGCGTAGATCTAAGAGCAGTTTTTGGTGAAAATGCTTAGGTTTTGAAATGCTCCTTCTTAAGTGCCGTTTTGTATAGTTATAATAAAGCATTCTCGTTTCTTGCAGCACTATTTTTGTTATTATAAATTGTCACACTTCTTCCATAAAAATGTTTCATTTAAAATTTTTACTTTAATTTTTCTCTTTAAAAATAAACACCTAATTGTTTTTTGTTTTTGTTGTAAAAATAATTTATTGCATTGGGTTATATTTTTGTTGATTTAAAATAGCTCTAAAAAAGGGAAAACGGAACAGACAGGGGCAGGACAGGACTCTACCCGTATGACGAATTTATTTAAATTATTTTATTTTTTTTTAAACTTATCAAATAACTTGCAGACATTTTTGACACTTATTTTTTTCTATTTCAAAATCTTTTTTACCAGGACTCAATATTTTTTTACCAGGGCTTCGCCCTGGCCAGCCCCCTTCTGGCTACGGCCCTGAAATGCACCCTTTGATATACGGTATACCTAGTATAATTCTGCATATCAATGATATTTCTAACTTAATTCGTATAGGAGCTCTAACAGCTTGCTTGACGCACTATTGAAGGTCCCTGTATACATATAGTACAATATACGTCCAGCATGTTTTTGATTTGTTTTGCTGTTTTCCTTATTTAGAGAAACCAAGCGGTCTAAATTTTAAAACATCCTTGAACAAACTGGCTCACTGGTTGCAACCATCGACCAACGCCTTATACATCGAATACCTTATGTGTAAATCATATTTTGTAACTCGCGTTGGTTTTTACATTCTTCTGAAAGTGGTAACTCCTAAAATGAATTTCTGCATTTATGCAATGAGATGTGGCATTTTTGTGAAATATTTGAAAAAGAGTCTTTATAATAAAGTAGAGAGTTTAGCGTCTGTATAAGTAAATAGAAAAAAGTTTTTTAGCGGCAGGCTGACAAAGTGGTGCATCTATCTTTTGCATTAAAGTACACAGGGACGCCAAAGGTAATGGGTTCCCTGGGGCACAGGTAGACAATGACAGGCTGTTTCGTTCTTGTTAGAACTCATCAGAAAGCCATAACCTGTAAGCAATTCCAAGTACAGCGAGGCTGTTCTTTCAAGGCATTTTTAAGAAATAAAAACGCGATGAAAACCCAGTAACGCCATCAGTAGGAATCAACTCAATGCAAAAGATATTGTCTACCTGTGCCCCAGAGAACCCATTACCTTTGGCGTCCCTGTGTACTTTAATGCAAAAGATAGATGCACCACTTTGTCCGCCTGCCGCTAAAAAACGTTTTTCTATTTACTTATACGGACGCTTAACTCACTACTTTATTTTTAAAAACACGACATTGTATACGGAATGGATCGGAACCCAGTGGGCTACATGGCGCGATCTATTTTTGAATCTACAAACCCGTAGAAAAAATTTAGTGAAGCGTAAAAGTTTCCTATACTGGTGTTTGTTGGCCACCGTACTTTGGTTTATTAGTTCTATGTTTTCACGTTAGATGGCTATATCTTTTGCATTGAGTTGATTCCTACTGATGGCGTTAATGGGTTTTCATCGCGTTTTTATTTCTTAAAAATGCCTTGAAAGAACAGTCTCGCTGTACTTGGAGTTGCTTACAGGTTATGGCTCTCTAATGAGTTCTAACAAGAACGAAACAGCCTATCATTGTCTACCTGTGCCCCAGGGAACCCATTACCTTTGGCGTCCCTGTGTACTCAATGCAAAAGATAGATGCACTACTTTGTCCGCCTGCCGCTAAAAAACTTTTTTGTAGTCTTAATAATATTCATATTCGGAAACTCACAAACACACTGTCATTACTATAATTAAATAATCCTTTCTTGCTTTTATTTTCATACCTCAAACGATGTGTTTGAAAACAAGAGTTTCCAGTGGCACAACTTAAATTTTGAGGGGTTTAAGCCCCGTGAAGAAATCTTACATAATCCTACTACACCTCCTAAAGATGTATTCTAAAAAAAAAGGTCGACCACTTAATCCAACATTCCACTATTTTTAGAAATAATAAGTAGATTTTCTCCTAAGAGAGACAGAGTTAATAGCTCTTTCTTTTCGGCACTTTGAGGGATCCAGGTGCGGTGACGTCTTTAAGGAGGGGGGGGACCTAGGAACAATGGTGACCTTTTAGTGGTCATTTTTACCAGTTAATCTATTTTTTATAAACAAGCCTGTACTGTGTACCTCTCACTCCTCTTCGAATCCTAGAAGGATATGATACCAAACATCAAACTTTACAAAGATTAAAATAAAAAAAAATTTTTATAGATTTTTTATATTTAAATTAAAAATATCTACACCCCGTTTTTGTGGAACAATGCTAAAAGCTCTGAAGCATGAATTTCGTGCCTGGAAACAGTGTGTTACTGTAAAAGTGTGAGGGTGTGAGCTTAGTTAATGACATTTCTATGGAAACAAGGGCACGTTACAAAAATTAATATGTTCTCTATTTTATATCATAACCAAGAATAATATATAGAAAAGATAAAGTTTATTCTTTTTTGAAAAAAGCTTTTTGAAAATGTTTTCCTACGACCACCTATGAAAATGAGAAAACAAGCACGGTTAACTTGGCTCGAAAGCGCCGAATATCACACGCGTGTTGTGTGTGGAAATACATGGCACACTATTTGATTTAAACATATGGTGCCAATTTGACAGACCACACCTATTTATTAAAAAGAACAAATTTTAGAAAGCAGTTTAGTGTTTAACTTAGTTATTTGTCGAGCGATTCAGAATTAGAGTGTAAAAATACGCCATCTGAAATTATAAAAAAGTTAAGGATATACTAGAAAATCTATTACCAGTCAAAACAGCCCCGCTGAAGAAAATGTCATATATTAAACATAAAATTTGTATGTGTTGCCATAGCGTAGAGACTAGAGCTATGGCCTACAAATCGAAAGGTCACAGGTTCAAATCCCATTAGGAGTATTTGACTTTTTTTTATAAAAACATTAAATAATTTATAGAATTGGGTATTTTGAATTGAAATCTTCCTTGTTGGGTGAATTTTTTTAAATTTATGTTTAATGCATCTGATTAAATTTTAAAAATTCATCCAACAAAAAAGATTTCAATTCAAAATAATTTTATAATTTATTTAATGTTTTTATACAAAAAAGTCAAATACTCCTGAGGGGATTTAAACCTGTGATCTTTCGATCGGTAGCCCATGGCTCTAGTCTCTAGGCTATGCCAACCTATAAACATTTCCTGTTTAAGTTTAATATATGACATTTTCTTCAGCGGGGCTTGTTTTGACTGGTAATAGATTTTCCAGTATATTCTTAACTTTTTTATAATTTCAGATGGCTTATTTTCACACTCTAATTCGAAATCACTTCACAAATATCTACATGATAAATAAGTTAAACACTAAACTGCTTTCCAAAATTTGTTCTTTTTAATAAATAGGTGAAGTCTGTCAAATTGGCATCATATGTTTAAATTAAATAGTGTGCCTTGTATTTCCACTCTAGAGTTGAAATATTTTTTTCACAAAATAAAGGTTTTTTTAATAATTCTTTGTGGTCGTAGGAAAAATAGTGTACATTACTCGTGTGAAAGTGATTATTCTTAAACTCGGAGAATTTCCGCACTCGGCTGAAGCCTCGTGCTAAATATCTCCTCGTTTGAAAAGTATCACTTTCATCACTTGCTATGTAATATACTATTATTTTAATGCCTTCTATATACAGCTAAAATAGAAGTATCAACTTAGGAATCACCCTGTATATTTATGACATAATTAACTTTTATTGTTCTATCATCCAGCATTTTATTTATGCTTACACTAAACTAGACAGTTGTGATATCAAATATTCTACTGACTCTACTAAGAGGGCTCAATTTCAACAACCCCTTTAAAATATAAGTAACGAAAGCTTTATGTTTACTACAACTGCTTACTACTTGGCAACTGACAATGATATTATACCTCTAGATCCAACAACAAAGACATCAATTAACATTAATGTATTTCAGTCTAAAGTAATTTAGAGTGCCAATTGCGCTCCTCCACTTTGTTTGCCAAAATTTTGTGTTACTGCCTAAACATCTATTGTTTTATAAAGAAACATGTATTTTCTGATTGATTGAAAAAGTGTTGTGAATTTAGTAGTCCTAAATTACTAGTACAAAATGTAGGTACTGTAAGTCTAAATTTAAATTTGCCTAACCATTTTACAGTATATAACAGGGGTTCCCAAACTTATTTTGTCTACTGCCCACTTTGAGAATAAAATATTTTTTAGCGCCCCCATTTTTTCACCTACTATAACTTTTAAATTAATTAATTATTGTAAGCTATATTAGCGAAGATTAAACATTCATTCTAAACAAGACTTTTACTATAACCTGCAAGAGTTAACTTGAGACCTGACCGCAGTAGGTAGTACACAACGGCGCTCAGATCTCAAGTTTACTTTTACGGGCTACACCTGCCAATGAGAATGATTATTGAAACGCAACTTTATAGTATTCAGACAAGTATTCCATGAACCAGACGATTTATACATGAATGCACAAATCGGGTTATTTAACAAAAATTTGTTAAAAGATGATTGCCCCCGGTCTATTATCTACGAAAATTACTTATCTAGGAATACTAATAACAATGAAAATGCGAAAGTGTGTCTGTTGCCTTTTTATTTGTTTGTATCTACTTACATTTCGAAACGGAGGGACAGATTGACATTATTTTTATTTTATTTATTCAATAAAATAGGACAGATATATGAACTACGCGGAGAGAAAAATCGAACCGAGTTTGAGCAATCTTATATTAAGATGTTCACAAGTTGTAGTCGACAGTTGAGAGCTCTGTCGGTGTCTAAGAGTCCTCCTAGCTAGATTAAATTACAAATCGCCCCCCCAAGCCTCTACACAACACCCCCATTTTTTTCTGGGTCTCTTACCGCCCCCCTTTAGGCCTGCAGTGCCCACAAGGGGGCGTTATCGCCCACTTTGGGAAAGGCTGGTATATAATAACCTCAAAAACCCATACCCAAAGTCAAATTAAGCAAACGACTCAAATGTCTATAAACCTAGAAATTACAATAATTCATTACCATAATTACTTCCCCAGTTGCTTATATTAATACAGAATCTAAAAATTGTGTTAATTTTTAAAAATCGATTCAAAAATGCAAAGATATGCACATTTATTTTTAAAGCGGTCGACCTATTGCCCTATAAATCTGACGAATAATCAAAAATTACCATTGCAAAAATTATTATTGTCCTTTTGTGTCAATAAACTAACATCATTTTAAATTTAGATACGGCCCCTTTTACCGCACCTTTACTATTTTCCACAGTGGCGTTTTAGGTGATCAAGGTAATGAATATGGTAAAGTTTTTTAAAATAATCTCCAATTTACGAACTAGCAATAGCAACACTGTTAACGTGGAAAAGAAAGTGGCAATTTTGTAGAAATAACATAGGTATTCTTAAAAATAAAATAGTAGAATTTAGTGTCCGTTAAAATATATAAACAAAAGAAGCTTAGCGGCAAGCGGACAGAGTAGTGCGTCTATCTTTTGCATTAAAGTACACAGAGACTCCAAAGGTAATGGAATCCCTGGGGCACAGGTAGACAATGACAGTCATTGTCTACAAAGTACACTGGGACTCCAAAGGTAATGGAATCCCTGGGGCACAGGTAGACAATGACAGTCATTGTCTACAAAGTACACAGGGACTCCAAAGGTAATGGAATCCCTGGGGCACAGGTAGACAATGACAGTCATTGTCTACAAAGTACACAGGGACTCCAAAGGTAATGGAATCCCTGGGGCACAGGTAGACAATGACAGTCATTGTCTACCTGTGCCCCAGGGATTCCATTACCTTTGAAGTCCCTGTGTACTTTAATGCAAAAGATAGACGCACTACTCTGTCCGCTTGCCGCTAAGCTTCTTTTGTTTATATTCTTAAGAACTTTATCTATTAAAAAATGAAATAATTTTTTTCTAGAAATCTTATAACTTAATCTGTTTTATCTGGTTTTATCATCTTCGTGTTCTCATTTAAGGAAGATTTACCAGTTTTTTTCTATACCTGTTGCGTATAATAAAAGTTTTAAGGTTGATTGGGGTCGGATTCCCGTTCATAATATATCAGAATATATATCGCGGTGGACTAATATTTGCATGGCAAAAAACCAATCACGGATAGTAAAACACGTTAATTTTGTAGGCATATAGTACATTTTAGGCATTAAATCTTGTAGCACCTGTCTAGAAATGAGTGAAAAACTGGAGGTTTTTGGAATACGAAAGTGCTTCTGTGCAGAAATATTAAGTTCGGTCAGAAAATAACAATGGTTTAGTAGAAATATATTTTGGTATTATACCTTTAATTTTTGCACCATTTCGTCCACTCTTTAGAAAATATAGAGTATGCATAGACCCTGGGATAGTTTTTTTTTATTTAAATTAAAAAAGAACAAATTTAATCTGACATATTTACATATTTTTGAAGTATCTTCTTATCTTAACCTCACTTCACTGTCAAGTGTCAGAAAACGAGACGTAAAATGTACAACATGTAAATTTCCTTGTAATTGACCGCTATGATTGGTCAGTTTCATATCCTAACTAGGATGGGTATGAAATCATATCCGTTCGGTTAACCGGAGTAGCTTATTTTCCAATTACTTTAGTGTAAAGGAAACAGCAAATTTCCGTGTGTGAATAAAAAAATTTTTTTGAAGGCGACCTTTAATTTTTATATTAGAAACTGTATGTTTGATAGATAAAAAGCATAGAAATACTATGAATTGGCCCGTGGTTAAACTTCATGTGGCACTTCTCTCCAATCAAAAAATTCTACTTCTATAGAAAAACGTACCCCCCCTCCCTGGAAACTCCAACATTGGACCTAATCCGTTAATTTTAATATTTTTGAATTTATTGTATAATTTATACTTTGAAAGAAAAAAGTAAATAGTACCACCTCACAGCATAAAAAGGTATAGATAGGTTCAACCTCCTCAACATATAGAAATCAGCTTCAGATGGATAACCCTTCTATACCGTCTGCCCCGGTGCTAGATTATGCCTTTTGGGAGTGGGGCAGTAGGACCAGTCTACTACATCATCAAATAAAAAATATACAATAAATCATATTCCATTTATTTTCATTTTAAGTCCAGAAACTTTTTCCTCGTGCACTCGTGACACCTCGGATTCATATTGATATTTATAACCAACTGGTTTTTCATTAAAATTTAAATTGAGTTTACGGCTACTTGATTTAGTACCATGCTTCGTACTGAAATTAAAATGAAAGGACTTTTTCACTGTAATCGAATTTATCATGTTCAGCACTAACAACCCGAACTAAAACCTATTGAAAATATATCTCAATAATAATAAACTTCCTAGATTATCACAAACCTTTTCTAGAAACAATTAAAAACACGGCGCGAAAGCGGGAAGTTTAAAAACGTAAGATGAAAATGGATTTTTTTAAGGGCCCGTCCGTGCCCCGGATGCACTTAGGCCAGGTTTGGCCTATTGTGCTCACCTTGTTTAGTTGTTACACCCACTCCGTGATCCCAGTTCCTCGCACTAGCTTGTGTAGGTCAACTAGGGAGAGGGTAAGGATGACGTTTGGTTCCAGTTTTGGTTGCCCGAGTATTTGTTGCTTCGTCCGATCTAGTGACTCGCAATGGCAAACTATGTGCTATACAGTTTCCTTGACTTGTCCGCATAATCTACAGTGAAGGTCTCCATTGTACAGTTACATTCTGTGCAGATGATTCTTAACAGCCATGTTTGCAAATCGTCTACAGAATAAAAAAGTTCATATGCAATACCTACTGGCCTAACACTAAGAATAATCTAATTATTGCCATATTTACTTTTTAGACAAGGTGGCTGTGCATTTTTGAAACAAAAGCTTATTCGGTGTGTCAGTAGATTATTCTGCTGTCAATAAAAGTAAGCATTTATGTTATTGTAAGTGATTGAACTGGTATGTGATTTTTTGGTAAAAATATTACAAAATGGTGTTCACACATTTAGAAAAATGCGATATGTTAGAAGCGCATTTTGTATGCAGAAAAAATAGTTTCCGGGCACAGGAACAATATTCCCAAATGTATCTTGAACGTAATCAACCAAACAGAAGGTATTTTTTAAAGCTGTATAGAAAATTTAGAAGTAACAAAGGAGTCTTTGCAAAGGCTAGAACTAAACGCCAGTTTATAATAAGTGAACAAGTAGAAGTAAATGTGTTGGCATATTTTGAAGCATACAAAAATAATTCAACCAGAGATTTGGCCAGGGACAGTGGTTTAAGCTTAGTTACAATATGGAGAGTTTTAAAAAAATATAAGGTTGTACCCCATAAGTACCGACCAGTGCAAACATTATTACCTGGGGACACTGAGAGGAGACTACATTTCTGTCAATTGTTTGTAAATATGTGCAGGCAAAATCCTAACTTTTTAAGGCACATTTTTTGGAGCGATGAAGCAAATTTTTCAAACAGGGGTATGTTTAATCGTAAAAACATGCATTATTGGTCTAGAGAAAATTTGTTTCTTTCTCATCCCCGAAATCCACAAATAAGATTTAGTATTAATGTTTGGTGTGGTATAATAGGCAGTCAAATAATTGGGCCAATTTTTTATGAATGTCGAAAAATGTATTACACAAAACGGTGATGTCTTTGCACATCTAATGTAGTTCTTTTTATTACGCTTAAACCAAACAGTTATGATAAAATTAGGTTTTATTTTAAAAATGCACAGCCACCTCCTTGTCTAAAAAGTAAATATGGCAATAATTAGATTATTCTTAGTTTTAGGCCAGTATTGCATATGAACTTTTTTATTCTGTAGACGATTTGCAAACATTTGTGTCAAAAATATACAGGGTGTTCCGTTTAAAAAAATGCATTTTTCTCGTTAAATCGAAAATGCTGTATTCAATTGTTTTTTTGTTTTTACTATCTTAA
This sequence comes from Polydrusus cervinus, assembly GCA_935413205.1. Lineage (NCBI taxonomy): Eukaryota > Metazoa > Arthropoda > Insecta > Coleoptera > Curculionidae > Polydrusus > Polydrusus cervinus. Next base: position 7,407,408 of record OW284512.1, read on the forward strand.
CCAGCAGAAAAAATGTTACTACTTTGCTAATTTAACTGACTTTGTATCTATAATAATAAAAGAGTTAGCAATGGTGCGCACTTAACTTGGAACACCCTGTATATGGATCGGCTGATTGAATTAAGCCCTCCTATATTGTGTTCATACGCACACTGTAATATGGCGTAGATTTCTGCTTGGAACACTGTGGGAGACTTTCCCATAGAGAAAAACACCTTTTTCTCTGTTTTTACTCCGTTTATCCCCGCTTCGGTATCCTCTTTGGTTTTGGAGCCGTCTGTGTACCAAATTATTGCCCCAGGAGTAGTTTCTGGTGTTTTGTTTTTCCATACGTTTCGTTCATCAATTACGACCTCACATGGTAGAAGGGATATTAACCGCGCAATTCTATTAATTGTCAGTCGTGCGCCAGTTATATTGTTATCTTTGTTTCAACATCCTATACATATTTTATTTTTATATAAGTGAAAAAAAACTTAAGGTCTATTTTTCCAACAAGAAAGAAAAACAAAAAAAGTTAGTAGTTTTTAAGAGACAGGCTATGCAGAAAATCTCACAGTAAACAGTTGTTAACTAGTAATATTATTGGATTAAGGCCATCGACACTTTTCAAAATCTACAAAATACTAAAAATTCAGAAAAATCAGCCGAAACCCATTTCCTATAAGCTTTGTAAGGGGTCCTTTAAAACTGGCTATATTTCAAAATTTGTTATTTGTCATCTTTTTCCCCTGTTTCCTTCATTTTTATTTATAGTTTGATACAGTCAGCAAATATTAACTTTTGCAACAAAATTTACTATTAAAAATAATAATTATTCACATTATAGTTCCGATCACCCCAATAGAAACTAAAGATGGTCGCTCATGTTTAAATTAATATCCGGAACGGACGGACCTTCAAGCATAGTTCGCCTCTTAATTGCTTGACAATGAGTTTTGGAGATCTAATAAAGTCGGCACCAAATTGACTAGGCTTCTGCGTCATGTAAGTCACAATTGTAAGCGGTGCCAAATTATAACAAAAATACCGCAATGGCGGTAATTAAAGGTTGTCTACGATTTAGGCTATTATAGGATTTAATTTCTTTTAAAATTTATTTGTTTATTAAGAAATACTTAGTGACGGCGCCAGGTGGACGGAGGGCATTAATCCACCCTGAAATTAAAGGGACTCACCCATGTCTCTACCAAAATTGTGTTTAGGTGATTAGTTCATACATAATGTACAAACAATGTGCAACTAGAGAGGAAAAGCTAAGCCCCCCCCCCCTCCCCCCCCCCCCCTGAATCAACATTAGGTCCCCTGCCCTAGACCAATTGGCGTTTTTACATACATTGTGTAGGGTTTTTACAAGGGCCTGAAGTTTAGTGGCCCACTGTGTACAAACTGTTCTATTTTTGCTCTACTGATGAGCCATGATTAGATGCCATTAGACTAGATTCGAAACGGCCTGCGGAGTGCGGCGAGTGACGAAACGCTGTCTCGCGTCGTTCAAATCCGATTTCATCGAGGCGACTCCCGCGACGGGTAGATTCTTTTAAATGATTTCCCCATTGACGTCCACCAAATTCGGTCTCGTTTTAGGGGTAGGTACTTACCTAACTTTTTAGACGGCTTATTATTTTCCTAAAAAATGCCGCCATTTGGCTGGGAATGGGGCCAGATTGTGAATAACTTCTCCTCGAACGTTTTGGTTTTATTTTAAAACTTCATTTTAATTGTTCCTCAGAGTTTAAAAAAAACATATTAAGATCCGGTTGTACAATAAGAGTTTAAGTACGAGTTTTGTAAAGCTCTACTTAAAGTTGAACTTGGTTCAAAAAGGTATTTCTGTTGTATAATCAATTCCAAACCTGTGTCTTCACAGGTGGAGTTAATAATTAAATTACCATGCTGGCAATGGTTGTCAAGGTTTGGGGTATTTACAATTTGCAGCTACTTTTTCCATGTATTCTAACACAAAACTATATGCAAATTTTACTTCCAAAGAAGAATGTCTGCTATTAACTTTTGTTAAGGAGCTTAAAGGTACTTTGGAAAATAAAAAAACAAATAATATTACTAATAAAGAAAAAATAGAAGTTTAAAAAATATTGAGACTAAATTTAATTACGAAAATTTGAATATGATCAGGTCCCGGTCAATAGTTTTGGGGCTGTCATCGAACATTATCTATAGCTCCTAGTACATCCATTAAATCTTCATCATCGTCTGATAAATCCAGAAAGTGTTCAACCTCATCATTTGCATTCAGAACTTTAAAATATTATTACCAAAATTTTAAAGTCAAAAATAATTGTATTTAAGGTTTATTGGGTTATGGGTTATATGTCATCAGTCATTGATAACTTGGTTTAAGCCTAGAAAATTGACAACTTACCTAAAAAATGATAGCTCAGCAGAACCATTTTTGTTCAACTTTAAGTAGAACTTTACAAAACTCGTACTTAAGTTCTTATTGTACAACTGGATCTAAGATACATACAAGACGGACATATAAGCCACTGATGAACTCATAAATGGATATTAATCTAATCTAACATAATGACAATAGGGGCGCTGGCGTTGACTTTTTGTTAATTTGTTTTAACTTCGTAATAAGAGTGGATCTGGCAACGCTTATGGTTCTTGCTTTAGACGGAAATATGAAGACGGCACCAAATTGTTTATGTTATTTGTTGTAGACTACTAATTAGCATTAATGCATCGATTAAACAACTAAATAATTTTGTTTGGTCAATGTACAAGGCCTGGTGGCGTTTCGAATAAAATATATTGTTTTGCCACGACAAAACTAGTTTCCAGAAAATATGTATAGGTGTTCTTACTATTTTACTATACAAGGGCCGATTTACAGGGGGTAATGGGGGTAAATACCCCCTCCATGAATGACCAAAATCTTTTTAGATAGGATAAAAACAGAAAATATTATGTTAAATTATTTCTTTTATTGTTAACAGTTTTAAACAATTTAATACAATAATTACACAACATTTATTCAATTATTAATATCGCAGAAATACTAAAGTATGTTTTCCAAGCTTACTTGTGAAATTATTAAAGTTTAGGAATAAGCATAAACTTTTATGAAATTTTGGAAATTTTTTGGAAAACCTTAGTAAAAAGGGAATTTTAGGTACACAGCCTGTACTTAATTTAAAATAACTGATATTTATTAGAAATAAATAAAAAAACATAAAGTCTTTCTCCACTGGTTTATTAGAAATAAAATTAGAAGGGGGTAGATACTATACATGTTTCGGGTGTAGTAACACCCATCATCAGGAAACAAAAAGTAAAGAGAAAATATTCATAAGAGGACCAAACCTAAATGGTGGATATTTATTAGCTTTTTCGCTCATTATAACTGAAGAATATACATTTTTAGTATACGAAAATGTGAAAATAGTCCAAGAATGTACTCCAGTTTCCTCACCAACATATTTTATTTTAAAAAAGATACCTTAATTTTTTAGTTAATTAATGAATCAAATAAATATTTTTTCTTTTCTACATACAGGGTGGCCCATTTGTCTGACAAAGTAATATACCGTCTCTACTATTAAAGATATCAAAAAAAAGTTTTAATAAAAGTTTTAAGGTTGAAAAAAGTATATATTCTAAAAATATTTTTAAATATACAGGGTGGTCCAGGAAAGTAGGAGAACAATAAGATACATTTTTTTAAATGGAACACCCTATATATTTTAGCATTTTTGGATTCCTCACAAAATTATCCATATGACGCCATATTTAGTTTTTTTAATTTTTTGCAACGTTGCCAAACAAAATGCAAAATTCTTAAAATTTTGGAAAAAACATGTTAGTACAAAATGACCTCTATTTCTCAATTAGAATATCAAAATTCGAAAATGTCTTGAAAACTCTTAAGTTTAGGGATTGAAAAGCTGTCTTAAATCTTCAAGTGCTTAAAATTTTGTACAGGGTGTTTTCTGTTGACAAGGGAATATAGAAAATTTTAAAATACAATAACTGTTTTTTCAAATGAAATACCCTATATTTATTAGGCTTATCTGATAGACAATTTAAGTATATTTTATTCTTGTTAGGTCATAGATATGCCTAAACTTACTAGTTTAGCCAATATTTCGATTTTTATTTAAATTTTCCTGAAAAACCGGTAATTTTAATTTTTCTAGTTAGCCATGACCAGTAAAGTCAAAACAAATGTAATTAAATATAATATCAAATTAAAATAAATTGATAACTATAGTTACGTATTTGTTTATAACTTAAAGGAACCTAAATAATAATACATCCTGTCAATAAATCAACAAGCACAACAAAATCAATATTTTACCTACTTATAACTATAAATGTTCAAAGTGGCCTCCATTTACTTCTAAACACATTTGGATACGTCTATGAAATGATTCGTTTAGATTTCTACACATTTCCACTGTAATATTTTGAAAACAGTTTGTAATTCTGTTTTTCATGTCATCTGCTGTTGTAGGTGAAATTTTATAAACAGAATCTTTCACATACCCCCAAATACTGAAATCCATTTTTGTGAGATCTGGTGACCTGGGTGGCCATAAAACTGGTCCGTGTCTTCCTATCCATCGCTCACCGTAAATTTCATTTAAATAATCAATAACTGGCCTCGTAGAGTGAACAGGTGCTCCATCGTGGAGAAACCATATTCGTTCCCTTATTTCATGTGGAACATGGGCAATTAATTGTGGCAACTGATGTTGTAAAAAGTTCATACGTCACCTGTCACTCTACCCTCTAAAAAATGCGGCCCAATCACATAATCCCCTACCACCCCTCCCCAAACATTTAGGGACCACCTATTTTGAGAATGGAATCTAACAAAATTTGGATTGGCAGTAGCATAATAATGAAAATTGTGTCTATTTACGTTTCCATTTTTATGAAAAGTTGCTTCGTCACAAAATAGCACAAAATTTGAAAAATTCCACTGTTCTCTCATCTTATTTTGAACCCACTCACAAAAAACTACTCTTTTATTATAATCGTCATCATGAAGCTCCTGTAATAGTTGCACATGGTATGGGTGCATTTTATGGGCCCATATTATCCTTTGTACGGATGATCTAGCAATATCAGTTTGTTGTACCAAAGGTCGTTGACTGATATGGGGATCTTCAGTAATAGTCAATAAAACATTTAACTCATTTTCTTCCGTATTAACAGTTTTTATTCTATTCCTTTTATTATAAGTCACACTTCCTGTTCTGTCAAACCTCTCCATTAATTTTTCGAAAGCTCGTTTATTGGGTTGTCGTCTATCTGGGTATTTTTCATGATAAAGTTTTGTTGCCAACAATGTATTTTTGTCACTTGCACCCAGAATGTAAATCATGTCAACCATTTCAGTTCTTGAAAAATTCATTTTTTAATAAACGTTAAAATTTAAGGACCAGCACCTAAATTATAAGACTATAAGACCTCTTTGAAAAAATATTACTAATATTTATACGTATTTTAATTTGACATTATATTTAATTACATTTGTTTTGACTTTACTGGTCATGGCTAACTGGAAAAATAAAAATTACAGTTTTTTCAGGAAAATTTAAATAAAAATCGAAATATTGGCTAAACTAGTAAGTTTAGGCATATGTATGACCTAACAAGAATAAAAGATACTGAAATTGTCTATCAGATAAGCCTAATAAATATAGGGTGTTTCATTTGAAAAAACAGAGTTATTGTATTTTAAAATTTTCTATTTTCGCTTGTCAACAGAAAACACCCTGTACAAAATTTTAAGCACTTGAAGATTTAAACAGCTTTTCAATCCCTAAACTTAAGAGTTTTCAAGAAATTTTCGAATTTTGATATTCCAATTGAGAAATAGAGGTCATTTTGTACTAACATGTTTTTTCCAAAATTTTAAGAATTTTGCATTTTGTTTGGCAACGTTGCAAAAAATTGAAAAACTAAATATGGCGTCATATGGATAATTTTGTGAGGAATCCAAAAATGCTAAAATATATAGGGTGTTCCATTTAAAAAAATGTATCTTATTGTTCTCCTACTTTCCTGGACCACCCTGTATATTTAAAAATATTTTTAAAATATATACTTTTTTCAACCTTAAAACTTTTATTAAAACTTTTTTTTGATATCTTTAATAGTAGAGACGGTATATTACTTTGTCAGACAAATGGGCCACCCTGTATACCTTTCGGTTTTTATCCAAAATTTAAAAAAATATATGGTGTATTTACTGGGCAAAACATTGCGTTCTCTTGGCCCGATTCCTGGCCATGTTTATTAATGGATTTCTTAAAACTTTTTAAATGTGGACTCTACAGATATTGGCGAGTATCAAAAACTAATTTTTATTAAAAATATCTCAATATTTTTGACAATATAATGAACTTTAGTACCTAATTCATTTTAGGGTTTTTATTTTCTTATATCTTTTTCTTCGATTTTTTTTTGCATGAAATAGTATAGGTATTACATAACAAGTGATACTTTTCAAACGAGGAGATATTTAACACGAGGCGTCAGCCGAGTGCGGAAATTCTCCGAGTTTTAGAATAATCATTTTCACACGAGTAATGTACACTATTTTTTCTACGACCACAAAGAATTATTAAAAAAGCCTTTAATTTGTGAAAAAAATGTTTCAAACTAGTGTTGAAATTAGCATACTTAGCATTATGTTCCACTTAATATCTGGTTTCATGGTTTGTCAATAGGCTTTTCCTTTAGTTGTAGCTTAACTTTATCATTTTTTCATATTTTATATATCATAGGAAGAACTAATCCCGGATTGACTTCTAGATTAAGAAATATCGATTAAACATAAATTTAAAAAATCCACCCAAGAAGGAAGATTTCAATTCATAATAATTCTATAAATTATTTAATGTTTTTATAAAAAAAAAATCAAATACTCCTGATGGGATTTGAACCTGTGACCTTGCGATTTGTAGGCTAGAGCTCTATTCTCTACGTTATCGGTACCAATAAGGATGTTTTGCTTAATCCATGACACTCTCTTCAACGCGATTTGTTTATTCTGGTAATAGATTTTGCAGTATATTATTTGCAGTATTTTATAATTTCAGATGGCCTATTTTCACACTCTAATTCTAAATCACTCGACAAATACATGACAAATTAGTTAAACACTTTACAATTACTGCTTTCTAAAATTTGTTCTTTTAAATAAATAGGGGTGGTCTGTCAAATTGGCACCATATGTTTAAAGTAAATAGTGTGCCTTGATATTTCAACACTAGTGTTGTTTCAACACGCGTGCGATATACGGCGCTTTCTAGCCAAATTAACCATGCTTTTTTTCTCATTTTCATAGGTGGTCGTAGGAAAATAACTCTACCGCATCCAAATATTGGGTTGTGAAAAGAAAATCAATAATTTTTTTGTAATTCGGACCAAGAGGAGGCGCAATTTAACAATTCAAATTTTAGCGCGGTCGAATCCTCTTAAATACGGTCATAAATTAATCATTGTGGTCATACTATTTTTAGCTGGATATCAATGCCAATTTTAAGTATGTCATGTTGTTAAAACATTTATATTATCATCCGATTATGTTCAAGTCTGAAGTGCAAGATACACCTAAAATTACGGTAACGATTGCTTTTTATAAGGCGCCATTACAGATAGCGACAAATACATAACATGTTTAAATAAAATTAATAATTTATTTTGGTTGGTGGATGTTGTCGGGGGAAGGGGTGCGCTACCGCTAGGGCTGTTCTCTTGGCCGCCTATGTGGAAGAATCAAAGATGGCGCCCGTAATATTAAAAAAATGTATCAATCAAAGGGGACTTCAAAAAAAAAACATCGTCACTGCTATTCAAACTTTAAATTACATTTGGCCGCCTTTTATGCTATAAACTGTATAACAGTATATGGGATGGAGCTTCGGCTCAGTGGGCGTAAGTTCGACATTTTTTGTCTGGAGAGGACAGTCGGAAAAGCGCCGCAGGCGAAATATTTTCAAGGCCACGCCCAAAGTTCGTTTAAAATTCATCTAGCTACTATCAAATTTCGAAAATTAAATTATTACCTCTCCCCCTCTGCATGGTTGGATTAAATTTGTTTTTGTAAATGTTTTTTTTTTACTTTTTTTTTTGATATTCCTAGCTGGCTCTTTATTTAAAAAAAAAAACATTTTTTATATTTGTGAAAAATATGAATATTGGTGTCAATCCAAAATTTTAACATAAGAGCGTTTTCACACGGCACCATATATCGCGCGCGATAAATGGTCGCAATATTGCTTTACACCAAATTATGTGTTCTCTAATATCGCTTGTGTGTGAAAATGGCTCATTACAAAACACATAATTTCGCATAATTTAGTGTAAAAGCAATATTGCGACCATTTGTAGCGCGCGCGGCGCGATATATGGTGCAGTGTGAAAACGCTCTAAGAGTATGTATAACTCTAACCGGCGTTTTTCGGGCTCTGTTTTTTTTTGATTAAAAATAAAGTAAACATCGCTCACCACGCCAAAATTGATGATTTTTTCAGAAATCATGTATTTTAGGAGCGTAGATCTAAGAGCAGTTTTGGGTGCAAATGCTTAGGTTTTGAAATACTCCTTCTTCAGTGCCGTTTTGTATATTCATAATAAAACATTCTCGTTTCTTCCATAAAAAATGTTTCAATTACAATTTTTACATTAATTTTTCTCTTTAAAAATAAATACTTAATTGTTTTTTGTTTTTATTGTAAAAATATTTTATTGCATTGGGTTATATTGTTGTTGATTTAAAATAGCTCTAAAAAAGGAAAAACGGAACGAACAAGAATATTATAGAAAAATACTATAAAATATTATTCTTTTACTCGTTTTCTTTTAAAATTGCATCATAAATCGATAACTAAAACGATATGCGTCTGAAACCTTAATCTCTAAAACAGGACTTTTAGAAAGAAAAGTTTAAAAACTAAACGTTTCCCACAAGACCTTTGTAATCAACGCCAAGAATACATTATTTAAAGATTTAAATTAAGAGTCCAAGCGTGAGACGAAAAATTAGGTTGCAATTAGACTTTTAGACCCGAGCTCTAAGGCTTGGGGGAGGGGGGGAGGCTGCATCTCGGCAGCCCCCCCCCCCCCAAATACGCCACTGATATTTATCGCTTATAGCTCTTTAAGAGGATCCAAACGCGCTGAAATTTTTCCATGTTAAATTGCGGTTTTTTAAGCCGAATTACAAAAAACTAAGAAAGATTTTGAATTTCTGTTTTCACCAATTTAAAGGTAGTATATATATATGGGTGTAAGAAAGTTATTTTCATGCCGAAAAAAAAATCAGGGAAAAAGATATAAGCCAATGAAAATCCTAGAACAGTTACCAAACTATCCACTTAATTCTTTATGGCACATTTACAAATCAATGCTTCTTTAAACACCCTCCACAGCCTATAATTAGTCTAATCTCAGGTCTTGAAAGGTCAACGCCATGACAAAAGTGATTTTATTTAAAAATTGCCTCGGTGGACATTGCCCGCCATTCCCCACTTTTGCCGTATCGAAAGCCTTTGCGCCGGCGTTAAACACTCTTACCGATTCCTACGCTCCGTGTCTCGAAATTTTAATTTAGTCCGTCCGATGCGGCTCTGTCGGGTGGGAGGTGTGTTCGGTCCTGCTCCGAGTGACTCTAGGTTTAATTCAGTGCATACATACCGGTTAATAGAAAATGTGCTCTAACCTCAGATTGATCGAGTTGAACAGAGATTCCTGTTAATCGGATTATGTTTAGTGAGTTTAATTGGTGCATTATGGTTTGTAATATTTTGGTAAGTTATTGTTCGGTTAATTATTTGAAATTTGGGTGGGCGGATTTTTTTTAAACTTCTGTTTCTATCTACCTTAGTTTTTTGCGCTACTCCTACTTTTTGCACATGTATGTCTGCTATAGCAGTCTAAAGTGAGAATTTGCAGACGAAAATGCAAAAATTAAAAAATTAGGAAAACAATGTGCGGCTCTAGAACTTTTATGGAATGAAGAAAGTTACTTATAATTATTTACAGCTCCTTTATGCCCTTTATTCTGAATCAGCCGCTGAGCTTAATTCGCTACTGTATCTTTTTATCTATAATATTTTACAGTATGTACATTTTAAAATTTGAAAATTAACAAATATTTTTATTAATTACGGTACCCTGCGAGAAGGGGGGGGGGGGGGCATATGCCCAGATGTCATACCCTAGAATGACGTTTGAATTACAAATTAATAGTCTGCTTCTTTAATCTGGTTTTCCGAGAGTTTCTTTACTTATTTTCTGACAACTTTTTTTTACAGTGTAAGTAACAATTTTTTAAAAATATCATTTGTTGAAAATAATACCTACAGTTTCTTTCTGATTTTCCAGTAATAACTTTGGAGCACCTTCAATGAATATATAAGAATAGTTTTCCATTTCAATGGAAATAAAAAAATTGGATCGCAAATATTTTCATAGTTAAAATTGACTTATAAATTTTGTTCAACCCTTGGAATCCTGCACTAGCCAAACCTTTAAGGTATTTAAAAAATTTTGATATTTCCCCATACTGATTGAATATTTTTTTTTTTTTAATTTTGGTAGCCAATGAGTTTTTGAACAAAATTTTGTGGTTTTGTTTTTAAAATATGTATGGATAATTAACTGGAAAAATAATTAAAGATAATACGTTACCCAGGGATCCTGGGGGGAAACAGTCCCTGCCCTGAGCCTTAAAAACGGGTGTTTTTTACCTCAATTCTTGAAAATTTTGTAGCGTGTGAAGGGTCAGAATTTTCACTTTCGAGAGTTGGAAGATTTTTAGATCCGAGACGCAATTTTTTTTTATTCGCTCGGGTGGTCAAGATTCTACATTTTCTCCTGTTCTTTAATGACATGATGGACTGCTTTTAGCCAGTTCTCTGGTGTCACTTCCTTAATGGCTTGATCAAACAGTAGCTTAACGTCTTTCATTTTGAATGTCGTGTTGTGTCTTGCTACAAATCCTTTCACTTGCGCCCATATAAGTTCTATAGAATTTAGTTGGCAATGATATGGCGGTATGCGCAGCACAGTTACACTATGTTTTTCAGCTATGCTATATCTTTCACGGCATATTTCACAAAACGATGTTGGTGTAAATTTGCTATAGCTAATAGTTCCTTCTTTATCAAATTATCTTCTTTTTTTTTTCTTTGGTTAGTTATCATAAATAATTTAATGCACAAAATTTACCTTCGCCTATGGCCGATACCGAAATTGAGCCTATACAATTTTTGAACCTATAATCAAATGAATTAATAGTATATTATTGACCAAGGTTTAGACAGATACTATTATTGACCAAGCGTCGATTTTAAATCCCGAGGAGCGCAGCAACGAGGGATTTAAGACGTGAGGGCAATAGTAGTTCTCTAAACTGTGGTAAATATATTATTTTTTCCACTACTAACACATTTACAACATTAAATTATTAATTAAAGTTAACATACCTTCTTAGGGTTGCTTCTGTTTTTTCAGTCAAGTTACCTTTGCTTTGAAATTTGCAGCATTTTTTTTTATAGAAGGTAAAAATAAGAACACAAAGTCTTCCTCCACTGATATATTATAGAAATATTTAGTCAACTTCTCTACATGTTTCGAATGCAGAAGCATTCATCTTCAGGAGAAAAATTAAAGAAGAAAGGGCCAGCAGATGTCACCCTAACTGAGCAACATAAATATAGGTTCGGTATAAAATGAATGAAGAAATCAATACACATTGCATTGTGAATAAGAAAAGTATATGGGTTGAGACTTAAGGTACTGTGAAAACTTTAAAGGTGGAGTGAAAGATTTAACATCTTTGTGTGGAAGAACTGTCGAGAAATCAGAATGAAGTAAAAGGGAATGATCCTTAAGCAAGCTATTAGCTAGTCATTAGAGAAAAACATATTTTTTTTGGAGAAGTAAATAAAAGTGTGAGGAAGAAGACTATTAAAAATTCATTGGAAATTTAATTTAATTTAAAACATAATTGCTGGATGTAAACCTGAAAAAGAGAAAGATATCTTTTTAGGATACATCAAGTGGCCAAATATAGAAAAATCTTACCTCAAAGGTTTACGAATAAACGTAATTGAAGTGGAAAAATAAACATTTAATTTTACAAAATTCTAACATTTTGGCTTTATGGAAGAAAAAAATTTTTTTTAATTCAGCTCGACCGCTACCGCGTGCTTTTCCAAAAAGACAGATGATTAGGTGAAGTTAGTGACAGTTCATTGAAAAATAAGAGGGGCGTATGGAGACCACAGAAGAAAACCTAGAATAGTTGTGGTATTAATCTGAATAAGCGGAAAGCTACAACAGAGAAAAATTTGTTTTATAGGGTTGTCACAAAGCAAAAGGTGGAATTAAAAGAATTTTCTAGAATTTTACTAAGCTTAAGGCTACAACAGAGAAAGGTTTTTATATTTAATTGTCACAGAGCAAAGTGTGGGATTACCGGAATTTTTAGAAATATTAATGGCTCAGTCAAGGTTTACAAAAGACATCTGGTGGCATAACCTAAAACAAGAGGCAGAATGTAGGAGCCTAAACTTGTCTTAAGAAATGAAAAGGTACTTTAAAAAGGTGGTGATGAAATGAACCACAACAATATAATATACACAACAATGTTCAAACTTATAAGTAAAATAGGGGAAAAACCATAAAACACTGCGGGGTTAAAGTCCAAATTGGTAAAGAGAAAATATAGAACACTTGGAAAATTCTTATTAGTAAGCACTGTAAGAAAATATCAGGAAAAAATAAATTATACCAGAATATATAGTTATAAATTAGGTGAAAACACCTTTAAATAGAATTGAATCTTGTCATGTGGGGACGTTTTTATCTTGTCAGATGGCATTCTTAGTTGTCAGTATTTGTCGATTCATAAAAAAATTCAAGTCTTTTTGATAAAATGAGTGAAGAAACTATTACTGATACGTGCACTCCTGCAGAAAAGAGGGTGGAAGCACAATAAATTAATGATGAGTTGCTACCCCAAAAATCTAAGGTTTTGTATTTAAAAACCTACTCAGTATTTAAGGACTGGTGCCAAACAAAGAAAGCTGGAATACCTGGTTGTCTAAACATGACGTTTTCATATATTTTTAAAATAAAAAAAAGGTCAAGTTGCCGGGTTTCTTTTTGCCAGAAGCCTCTATTATTGACCATTGTCAATAACGACGGTCAATAATGGAGGCTTCTGGCAAGGGGTAAAGAAAAGCGATGTTTAAAGTTAATAATCGGTCAATAATGAGTGATTTTAAAGTTAGTAGTGGAAAAAAATACTTATAGCAACTACTTTAAAATATTACATTGCATTAATTTTCTAATTATTTTACGAGTTATTTTATATCACAGCGTTTTGATAACGATTACTTAGTATTTTATAATCTATTCGTAAATACGCCACGCCCGCCGCAATCGCAACAAATAAAAATGTCAGTTTGGAAAAATTACATGTTTTTACAAAATAACCAACTTATTTTATAGACAATTCGAATAATCTACTGCGTTTTTAAACCTGTCGAATATTTGATAACGAGAATCTGTATTTTACCATAAATTTCCACTGTGCGATCCGAAATTACTGTCAGTGATTTATCGCTTTCATATAGAGTGCAGCGTGTTATACGAAATTAGAGGAAACAATTCTAGGGTAGTTCTGAAATTTTAATAGATCGAAATATTTCTTTTTATGGATTTTTTTCCTCTGACTTCGTACCTTGAGGCCGCGCCACCATGTAATGCGTTTGGTTGTGGCGCGGCACCGAATTCTCTGAGGCAGCGCCTTTCATACGAACGCGCAAAATCAGCGACTTCCGGACGGCCCTATTCCACCCGCTGTGTAACTGAAAATGGGCTAAAATCTCGTTGAATTTTCCGCGAGAGTCTCGCGGCTTTCGGCAAAGTAAAGTGGAAAACGCAACAAGAGGATCCTACTATACCGTGTGTTCAAAATGAAGTCGACACTATTGCTAACTTTCTTATATTAATAATATAAGAGATACGACGTCATTTAGATTAGTAAAAGTTGTAGTTTTATGTGCTCATGAGTCTGGTGATGTCAAAAAAAAACAATTGAACATCCTGCCTTTTCTCCCCCTTGCCCTACGAAAAAATGCCCCCCCCCCCCTGCCGCAAAAGTATTTTTTCGGACGCTCCTGGCTCTACCGCTCCTAAACTTTTATTAAATGTTAAACAGATATTGTAATAACAACATAAGCAAGATATCAAAAACAAATGATGTAAATAAGCCAAGCAGGGGCGTAACTCGAGCCTAGATATCACATGACACAAATCATCTGTTGTATCTGCATTTTTAACCACGTAAATTATTCTATTCTTGCATTAAATTTTATTTACATAACGAGTGAGACCTGACAATTAAAAAAATTTATATTTAATGCTAGTTCCATTATACGACAATACTTCTCTGTATTTTAATCAAAGCTGAGCAAAACCTTTAACAAGAAGGCTTAAAGCCACAAGCCCTTTTAATTTTAATAAAGGCTTGAAAGCACAAAGCCACAATTCCTTTTTAAATATGAAGGACTTTGCAAATTCCCAATTTACTTAATTTATTCGACAGCCACAAGCCCTTTTAATTTTAATAAAGGCTTGAAAGCCCAAAGCCACAATTCCTTTTTAAATTTGAAGGGCTTTGCAAATTCCCAATTTACTTAATTTATTCGACAGCCACAAGCCCTTTTGCAAAAAATTTGCAGCCCTTTATGGTCTGCAAGAGGGCTTCAAATTCTTCAAATGAGCTTAAACAAAGCTTAAAGTTTTTTAAAAGAGCTTGACGCTTAGTTTTTAAAATCTCTTTTCTAAACGTCTTGTTTTGTATAGTGATTAAGGTTTCAGACGCATATCGTTTTAGTTATTGATTTATGATGTCATTTTAAAGGAAAACGAGTAAAAAGAATAATAAGTTATATTATTTTTCTATTATAATTTTTTTTCTATTATATTCTTGTCTGTTCCGTTTTCTCTTTTTTAGAGCTATTTTAAATACTGTTAAATTCAAAACCGCATTATCCAGATGTTGGTAGTGTCGTCGATACGTCACTGAAAATACAGGGTGATTCCTAAGTTGATACTTCTTTTTTAGCTGTGTATGGAAGGCATTAAAATAAACAACATTTTCAAATACATTTTTTCAAAAAACTTAAAAATAGGCGAGGTACAGAAGTAAAAAATCTAAGTGCGGGTCTGGTCATCAAAACGTAGCCTGCTATACTTAATGTTGTTTTTGTCTTATTAGTCATGCAATTTAAAATTTGAAAACCATGAACTAGTAGATATGGTACTAATTTATGGAGTTTTGTCAAGGTGCGGCTGCTATTTCGAAATTATACGCAGAACGCTTTCTCTTGCGGACTCATCCTACACCCAGAAGTTTGCTTAATGTTCAACGGGCAAGTTAGGCAGAACCGTATTCGATTCGTAGTGTAATAAATGAATGTTATTTTATCTTTGAATTTTTTGAAAAAAGATATTTGAAAATGTTGTTTATTTTAATGCCTTCTATACACGGCTAAAAAAGAAGTATCAACTTAGGAATCACCCTGTATAGTATAGTATTTTAAATTAGTTTCTTTTGTTTTTTCGCGTATTTAAGTAAGTACCTTAATTTATTTTTCAAAATTCGACTTAACATTCCAAATATTTTATTTATATGTATTTAAAATTCGTTTAACTTGTACTAATGCTAACAAAATCAATAAACGAAGTGTTATTATTACAATTTTTGATTACCAGGCACACGATTTGCTTCAAATGTTTACATTAAACTAACAAACACCCACCGGTACCGATAACTTTGCATTTTATTATTTTAATTAAACGAAAATTACATTACGACAGTTTTAGCTGTTAGCGCATCTAAATATTTTAATAATTAACCGCTTTTAAATTTGCCGTGTTGTTTGTTTGGGTTACTGATGGCCACTTGTCCTTTCGAACATTCAACCAGCTGCTCTTGGACCTACAGCTTAACGTGGGTTCTGAACCACGATCCTCAGTCATGCGAATGGGGTGGGTTGGGAGATAATACATTTTACACTCTTCCCTGCATTCTTAAACCTGCTAAATTTCGGACATACTTTTTTGTTGTGCGTATTCCCACTCCGAAGATCGAACCCGGACCGCCACGGTCGAATTCCAGTAATTCATCTCTAAGCCACTGGCCGTGGTCAATTTTTCGTGTAAAATTGCGATTGTCCTTCTTTATTTACGAATTGTCTCGCTAAATCTCTCAAATAATTCATTCATCTCAAGTCACTATCTCTACGAAAAACAAATATTCTCTCAGGTGCCAGACAAACTGCTCGGGGGCTTTCGTGAAGGTCGTGACTTGGTATTGAAAATACCACTCAGGATTACCGGCTACATAAAACAATACGCCAAATTATAAGATATAGATAGGTAGTAGTATGATACTTTCGTCTTTATTTCCGAGATATGTACCTGTACGCAGTGGCGTGCAAAGCCGTTTAAAACAGGGTAGGTACGTGGATATATCCACTTCTCCATTATTTTTTTTTTTTTGACAAACGACGCGACAGCGATGCGCGACCTTTGTAGCAACAGCAAACAAAGGGCGAAAACACTAATATTATTAATATGACTAAATTTCATCCACATACGTTTTGTATTCGGGTTTTAAATCTATCATCCTCTTGATTGAACTCATATATTGCTAAAAAACAAGTCCATTATTATGTAAATTATGATATAAAATACATATTCTTATTAACAAAAATTATCTTAAATCATCATGAAAGTACTTTTTATTTTACATTACTAATAACCTGCTGAAAGCGCATAGAAAATTAATTTCATGTAGCATTTTATTAAGTTGGTTTAACAATAATTTCTAACATGAGCCTGTGGGCAAAACGGCGAACTTTGGATCCCGTAAGCCCAAGCCCGGCAGTCTGCAAACTTTTTTAACTTAAGGTTTGTACGTTTTATCGTAAAAGAAACACTGTTTAAGAGTGGATTATCCATATCGCACTCGGAAGTTTGAGCATTCCGTGTACGGCGTCTTGCTCAATTTACTTTCTCCTGAGATATAGACATCATATCCACTCCATCCTGAACTAAAACCTATTGAAAATGTATCTCAATAATAAAAATCTTTCTAAAGTATCACAAACCTTTTCAATAAACAATTAAAAACATGGCACGAAAGCAGAAAGTTTAAAATTAAGATGAGAAGGGATGTACGTCATCTAGGGTTGCCACCTCTCCCGGTATTCCGCAAGTTTTCCGGAATCGGGCCTTAAAGGCCTTTTTATATTGGGTGCAATTGCAAGAAAAATAGCCTGGAAGCATGGGCTTCGACGACGTTTTAATCAGCTGATGCACGTTTTCCCATTTAAAACCTGCATCAGCTGTTTAAAACATAGACAAAGCGCATGCTTTCAGGCAATTTTTTCTTGCAATTGCACTCAATGTAAAAAGGCCTTTAAAAAGCGTGTCTCCCGGGTTTCATATAATAAATCTAGTTTACAAAACGCTGCAAGAGCGTGGGGGAGGCGGCGACCCTTTTTTTAGGTATTACTTGGACAAGAGGGCAGTATTGTATGTCTCTGCTTATAGCGTGGGGAGGCGGCGTTTTTGTTTATTTTGTATATAAATAAACGTATTTACCTTCAACTTTTTTTTTGGTTATTAGACTCCCGGAAGCGTTGGTAAGGGAGGTGGCAACCCTAACGTCATCCTTTAATTTAATAATTTATTGATTTTTCAAAAAAATCGTGATTTATTGCAACACGATATAAATTAAGATTATGTTTTGTGTAAAATAAAGTTAATATCGAGGGAAATTTAATTTCAATCGAATATTTTTTAAATTATAAACCGATGTAGACACACCCGAATATACATGTCATCGGTAAATTTAAATATGTAATATTTAATGATCCGTTTGACGCCCGCGAAATAAACACACACACACAAATAATTTTACGAGGACCGTCCGTCGAACTTGGCACGAAACCAAATTTAATTAAAGAAAGACATTTATATGCAACAAAGTTACAACTAGGCAGGTGATGTCACCGACTATCGAAAGAAACATGGATCTGAAATAAAATTTCGTGAAGAAATAGGGGAATCAGGGCAGTTAAGTACCACTTAGTAAACATATTTTAATTATAACTCTTTGGTTATTACAGACTTGCCAAGATGTTGATGATCTGTGACCGAAACGCATTGACAGTTAACAAAAATTAAATAAAAAAGGTGAAGAACCAAACTTGCTTTCTTTCCGGTTTATAGTCTATTTCAGAAAGGTGTAGAGTAATAAAAGCTCATTAGGTATGACTACAGAGTGATATACAACGAATATTTAAGCCACTTTTATAATTTGGCATTGATTTCATTGAAAAATTCTTTATTTTCATTAAGTGCAGGTAGTACCGCCCGGGGTTGGGTCAATTTATGGGTTTTGCTTATTGTTATCCATTCACAAACACTGAAAATGGTGTGACAAAGGCGTGCATTATGTACATAGTATTGAGGACACTTATTTTTTATTAAACATTATAAGAAAATACATTATACAGAAATTAAATTATGAAAAATCATAATATTCTTTATCATCTGAGGAACTGTCATCTCCTCTTGACGTTATAATTAACGTGTCGACGGTCCGAGCGACCAGGTGGTCAATATCCACATTTTCTCCTCTTCTTTAATGACATGATGGACTGCTTTTCGCCAGTTTTCTGGTGTCACTTCCTTAATGGCTTGATCAAACAGTAACTTAACGTCTTTTATTTTGAATGTCGTGTTGTGTCTTGCTAAAAATCCTTTCACTTGCGCCTATATAAGTTCTATAGGATTTAGTTCGCAATGATATGGCGGTGTGCGCAGCACAGTTACACCATGTTTTTCAGCTATATCTTTCACGGCATATTTCATAGAACGATGTTTGTGTTAATTTGCTATAGCTAATAGTTTCTCCTTTATCAAATTCTTTTTCTCTTTTTTCTTTGGTTAGTTATAAATAATTTAATGCACAAAACTTAGCTGCGCCTATGGCCGACACCAAAATTGAGCCGAACTGGACGGAATTTCCAATTTTATTACTCTACACCTTTCTGAAATAGACTATAGGACCACTTTATTTTTATCTTTAAGTATTTTGTTCCTTTTCATTTCAATGATCATTTTGAATCATATTTTTGTCGAAAGCTACAAGTGCGCGACGACGACTCAAAATAGGCATGAATATCCCCTTCTTTTTGAAATTTCTAAATAAATGAAAGTATGTACTTCAAATCAAATTCGGACTATACGTCATGTGATCAACTGAAATAGCGTCTGCAACTGAAATCCTGGCACTTTGCAGACGCAAAAGGGTTTCAATTTCATGAATTTTTATTATAACCTCGAAGTTTTTAAGTACCCTGTATTATAATGATAAATGATTAAAAAATCAAGCAAGAACAGGTACACTTGTTGATTTTAAGACATAAAGTCAGATTTTTCATGTCAACAAGAAACTGTGATATGCAGGGTGATTCACGTTGAGTGGCCTATTAGAAGATCTCGGAAACGAGTAACCTTATCTTTTTAAAAATTTGATAGCAGGCATAATTGGTTTTGAGCTTTTAAAACAATTTATTTTGACGTTTTTATTACTTCCGGTTATACCGGAAGTTAATGCCAACTTTGCTATTTCAAATAGAACACCCTGTATATTTTAGCATTTTTAATTACTTTATTAAAATCTAAATAACTTTTGTTAATAATAATCTATTCCTATCTCTAACCGTTTTTGAGATATGAATTATAAAAGGATTTTTTTGTGTAAAAACGCTCCGAGAGGAAAGTTTAGTCCCAGTCGAAGCCTTCTTTTTAAAAATAATGTCGCATTAACACAAACAGAAATTTTAAGATTTTTTATTTAAATTGCTCAAAATTCCAAAACCACTTAAAATGTGGATTGTAACATATTAGGCATTTAGATAGGAAATTTAATTCTCTACACGTTAGTAAGCTAAAAAATAGGGTGTTCCATTTGCAAAAATTGACTTATGCACATTTATTTAAATGGAAACATTGGCACAATTTTAAGAACTCCCTGTATAAAAAACGTGAAACCTAAGTAATTTGAACTTAAAATCTATCATCTATTACTTGAAAGCTTGGAAAATTTTAAATGTTTACCTTTATTAGTTTCAGAGTTACTAAACTTTCTTCTCGGAGCGTTTTTACACAAAAAAATCCTTTTATAATTCATATCCAAAAAACGGTTAGAGATAGGAATAGATTATTATTAACAAAAGTTATTTAGATTTTAAGAAGGTAATCAAAAGTGCTAAAATATACAGGATATTCCATTTGAAATAGCAAAGTTGGCATTAACTTCCGGTATAACCGGAAGTAATAAAAACGTGAAAATATAATGTTTTAAAAGCCCAAAACCAATTATGCCTGCTATCAAATTTTTAGAAAGTTGGGGTTACTCGTTTCCGAGATCTTCTAATAGGCCACTCAACGTGAATCACCCTGTATAATGATAAATAATCGTTTTTATACCAAATTGTAAAAAGTTGTAAAAACATTTTAAAAATGAGCAACTCTGATGAGGAGTTACCCAACTGTATCCTGGCGGCAACAAATACTGCAAATTTTACTTTATTACCAGCGAAATCTCATCAAAAATATAAGAAACAATATAAGCATTTTGAAAACTGTGGCCACAACAAATAAATAGTGTTAAGTTCCTGGCCTATTTTTTTAACTGATTCTTTAACGCACGCTATCCGGCCACCGCTTGGTTTTGTAACAAAAAATATACAGTTCTCTTAACAAAAACTGCATGTTGATCAATAAATTACGTTCGTGGGTTCGGAAATTTTTCCGTCTAACTGAAATTAATAAAATGTACACTATGAGTTTTACTTTAAGTCCACTCTAGCCCTGATTCCCCCTATTCGATATAAAGTTGCAAGTAGGTAATATATCAGCGACTCTCAAAAGAAACAAGGAACTGAAATTAAATTTTTGAAAGCACCAGGACGCACCGTGGCCCCAATTTTTTAAAGCGCCCGGTAAAAGCAGGTGTGATAAATTTAAATATCACATGTATAACAACTTTCTTAAAACATTAAATAAATAGATAATTAGGAGATGAAGCGGTTACCAAGGCGGGTATAAATAAATATTTAATCAGAGAAACCCGACTTATCAGTAGGCCGGGTTGTAAATATTAATGGGTTTTTGTGATAAGATGCAGAAAAAGGTCGTAAATTTGTAAAATTTACACGAAAAGTTAAAATTATTTAGTATGTTTTTAAAAAGTACCGGAACGCTTAAATAG
The DNA here is from genome assembly GCA_935413205.1 of Polydrusus cervinus. Taxonomy (NCBI): domain Eukaryota; kingdom Metazoa; phylum Arthropoda; class Insecta; order Coleoptera; family Curculionidae; genus Polydrusus; species Polydrusus cervinus. The sequence goes on from OW284512.1 coordinate 7,428,760, forward strand.
CCAGTTTTTGCCAAGCAACAAAATCCCGCTATTCGATTATTCAGACGCTAAAATCTCGGCAACCGCTGACTCCTGAAACCCAAATTTGGCTTTATTAGAAAGAATGATACTTGCCGCTCAATATAAAACAAGTTTTTACCAAATTGTGTTTGAGGTTTCAGAGAAATTTGACTATGACATATCATTTAACAGGATTTTGTTGGTTGGCAGAAACTGGCTATTGGTGGCATTTTGCCAACGAACAAAATTCCTTTAAACGTTATTTCAAACGTGATTTTCTCAGAATTCACACAAACAATTTTGTAAACGCCTGATTTATATAATTATTTCCAGCGAATCGAGGATCCGGTTTCAGGTATCAGCCAGTGCGGAGATTTTAGCGCCTGAAAAATCGATTAGCGGGATTTTGTTGGTTGGCAATATGTCTCCATTATTTACAAAATTCGACTTTGGGGGTTTCTGGGTATGTAGAATTGAATAATAATATCGGCACTGTTGTCGGATTTCCCAGTTTTGCGCTAAACGTAGTAATTTTGTTATCTTAAATGGAATGCCCGTTATATTTTTACTGCAATGAATCGGGCGTCTCAAGGTTAGTAAGTTCTCAAATTTTCAAAATTTGATCTCCACTAGTTGCTGAGATATGACAACACAGCATTTTCAAAAAAATTAAATAACAAAATTTTATTATTTTAGTAATAATAAAATTATCGGAAACGCCCGAAAATATGAAGCAGTGCCTACTGTTCATAAGGTATTCATATTTTCGCGCGTTTCCGACAAGTTTAATGCTCATTCTAAAATAACAAAATAATGAATTTTTTTTTTTGAAAATGCTGTGCTGTCATATCTCAGCAACTAGTAGACTTAAAATTTTGAAACTTGCTAAGTTTGACAAGCCCAATTCATTGCTTAATTTCAATGGGAAAGTAAACAAACTTTTTACTATAATTCCACTATATTTGAACCTTTAAACAAATTTTATTTATTCGACTAATTTCGCTACATGGTAGCTTTCTCAAGAATGAAATAATCTTACATCTAAGAAAATTCATTGCAGTAAAAATATAAAAAGGATTCCATTTAAACGAACAAAACGACGCGTAGCGCAAAACTGGAAAATCTGGCAACAGTGCCGATATCACTGTTCAATTCCGCATGCCCAGAAACCCCCAAATATCGAATTTTGTAAGCGTAAATCGGGACATACGATTTCCTAGCTGCCTCTTAAACTGTTCTTATGTAATGGATTTCTATAGTTAATTATCGTTTCCTATTTTTTTTATATATTCTCTAATCTTTTTTCTCTTTGTTTTCAGATTTTTGCATATCGGATAATCATTACACCATCATTAGGATTGTAAGTAGAAAATTATGTCTATTCATCCATCTGAAGAGCATTATTTATTATTACTATTGTCCAGAGCTGGGTAGTAATTGCCTCGAAAGTGCTTGAAAAAGTGTTTCAAGCACCATAGTGCTTGGAAGCACTTTAAAAATACAGTGCTCGGTAAAATATATCAGAAAATATCGCGGTGGACAACTATTTGCATGGCAAAAAATCAACCAAGGTTAGTAAAAAACCTTCATTTTGTAGGTATATAGTACATTTTTTGCATTAAATATAGTATAGTAATTGTCTAGAAATGACAACTGGAGATTTTTGAAACAAGAAAGTGCATCTGCGCACAAATTTTTAGTTCGGTCAGGAAATAACAATAGTTCGACAGGAATATATTTTGGTATAACCTTCAATGTTTGCACCATTTCGTGCACTATTTAGAAGAAAATTGTGTATGTTTAGATTCTGGGATAAATGTTTTAATTCAAATTAAAAAAGAACACATTTCATCTGACAGAGAGCGGGATTTTGTTGGTTAGCAAAATGTCACCAATGTCTTTAAACGAAAATATATTTCCGAACTTGGAGAAATTTATTGACAGCTGAGGGCAAGAAATCAGCTAATTTGACACGCGATGATGCAATCTTAACAGCAACAAAAAGTAGTATCTAGACTTACTTAAATCTAGCGTAAGCAGCGCTGTAAGGTCGGCTACAAAAGTACAAAAACGCCACATTAATCGTGTATGCTGCATTTTGGCAAAGAGCATAGAACGCGATGCCGACGTCATAAAATAATCATCGTTACACCTTTTACGGACCACCAAAATATCCGATCATTCATTGTCATTCTTTGTATAAATGCATCGTTTGTTATTCTCTCCTTTGTTCTGGGACAAAGATTTTATGAAGGTTGCATATAATTCCTTTCGTATAAATGTGTAAAAGGATGCAAACATACGGATGACGATGATGCGTCATGCCCGGCTATTAGGAGTGGGTTGTGTTGTTGATAAACAACTCGGTTTGATGCCAATAAGCCTCCCTGTAGGAAATTCCTTGAAACGGAGTCATTGATTGTGGTCATTTCGTTATATATCAGTCAGACATTTTGGTCATTCATTAGAATGTTATTTTAAACGTTTCGATGTTTAGCTCTTCGCGTTTTGGCGAGGATTCCAACAAAACGCCGATTGTTAATTGTATTTTTTTGCTTTTCCATTTTTTCTGCTCGGTATTTTTTGTTCCTGGTGGTTGGGCTTTTTCACTAAATTTTGATTTTAACCTCATCGTATAGAGCCAGAAAAAATAAAATTTTCTACGGTTTCAGTTTTTTAATTCTTTAATTATTTACTGAGATTATAATTAAACAAAATACGCTCTTTTATAAAATTACGCGAAACAACTTACCGACGTCATAACAAACCCGAACAAATGGGACAGCCTTCATTCGACACGCTCCGACCTGACTGATCTCTCCAGGCTGGTGTTCTGTTTCTAATCTGTTCTTTTCTATTAAAGTTATCGAAACAAAGATAAAACAATATAATCGGTCGCACGACTAGCAAATAAAACAATAGCGCGGTTAATAGGATGACGTGCATCCCTTTTCATCTTATGTTTTTAAACTTTCTGCTTTGGCGCCGTGTGTTTAATTTTTTATGAAAGTAGGTTTGTGATAATCTGGGAAGTTTGTAATTATTGAGATATATTTTCCAACATAAAAGCAGACAAAAAAGTAGTGAAACGCGACTGCCCGACATCATTACTCAATAAATTGTTTTATACGCAAATGGTGGTAGTCGGGGATGTAAACCTCAAAAAGGCCTTTAAATTTTTATTATGGTCCATTTCAGAAAGGTGAAGAGTAATAAAATGGGAAATTTCGTCCAGTTCGGATTAATTTCGGTGTCGGCCATAGGCGCAGGTAACTTTTGTGCATTAAATTATTTATTATAATTAACCAAAGAAAAAAAAAATAATTTAATAAAGAAGGAACTATTAGTTATAGCAAATTTACACAAACATCGTTTTATGAAATATGCCGTGGAAGATATAGCTGAATAACATAGTGTAACTGTGCTGCGCACACCGCCGTATCATTGCGAACTAAATCCTATAGAACGTATATAAGGGCAAGTGAAAGTATTTGTAGCAAGACATAATACGATATTTAAAATGGAATGATAATAATAGGCAAAACCCATGAATTGACCCAAACCCGGGTGGTACTACCTGCACTTGATGAAAATAAAGAATTTTGCAATGAAATCAATGCTAAATTATAAAAGTGGCTTAAATATTCGTTGGGTCACTCTGTAGTCCCTTTGCATACCTAATGAGCTTTTATTACTCTACACCTTTCTGAAATAGACTACAACCACGCCACAAGCGTGGAATCTCAAAAAAAATTCTCCCGATCAAAATTACCCTCTAAAAATAATTATCCAAGCACTGGACAAAATACGTAAATTAATTCACGAAACACAATTGGGTGGGCACTTTTAGTTCCAGGGTGGGTCACTGATCACCCTGGCCCCACTTGCCGCTACCGCTGTATTGAGTAGACCCTCCCTACCCTCAAAAGCCACCACTGATAATATACCGATACTCCGTTGGTTTGTCGGTTTTAAAATTTTCATTATGTTGCCGAATTGTTTTTTAACAATCGTTGTCAAACTAATGAGTTAATTACCGAAAATACTAATTAAATCAGTGAATCTTTACTAAATTTCGCTCTGGACACCTACAAAATATTGTTTGGTTCGAGCAATTAAAACGCCAAATAAAATCTTTATTGTTTTTATAACCTTGCAACTCATGATTTATTTATGTTATCTACTGAACGCGAATATTAGGACTTAGGACCCCTGTAGTTACACGCTGAGAAAATGTATGCTAGTTTTATTGCATATTTTATGTGGCATATGAAAATTAAACATGTCACGTTATATTTATTTTTTAGTAAAAATGATACCTTAATAGCCTAATAATAGTAATAACTGAAGCTGAAACATTTGTATTCGAACCAAAGGCGTACTTGTTTTAACACATCTAAATTAAAAATACAATAATAATCGTTTTAGAAATGCGGTAGGGGTTCGAGCTTAAAAGACATTTTTTCGTAAAAAGTATTTTTTTAAATGAATAAATCTAATAAGATTTATTTTTTCTACTACATTTACTCATAAACCAACATGAAGTTTCCATCCAGATAAGATTACCACTTAATTTTAATACATTTTTAATATTCATCTTCCTCACATCTACATCCACTTCTTCTCGATAGTTTGTCAAATGACTAGCCAACAATTTTCTTTTTCTTAAACGATTATACCCATTCACTTCAGTTTCTTTTTTTTTACCCTTAAACTCTTATAGTGCCTCAAACCCATATTTTTCTTTTTCAAAATGCAACGTGTGTACCTATTTTCTCACCGTTGTACTCATTTTTACATCGAACCTACAATTTCGTTGCTTAGTTAGGGTGATATCTACTGTTACAAAACAAAAAGTTGTACTCATTGACAAGTAATATAGCCCAAACTTTTTGTGAAAATACCTTTTGATGCCGTGCAAACCCCTATTTTAAAAAGGAACGTTTTATATTACACTTTGTCCGCCGCGCGACACTTCCGTAGATAAGTTGCATGCCAATTTAATAAAATAAAACCAACACCGCAATGGTAGACAGCTCGCAAAAATTTCCGGCCGTTCGCAGCACTTTGGAGAATTCTTATATCGCTTCTCCTTGCACTCCCAATACACTGCTTTGATATTTCAACTCCGTCACACAAATATTGCGTCAAAAACTCTTTTTTGTTTTTTAAAAAAAATTCGCAGTAAATATTATAAAACGATGCGGGCTCACCGTAACAAAAGAAAATTATGCGGAAAGAATGGAGCCGTTCAACTGACGATGATACCGCGATGCATGACAACCGGAGTCGACATTGTCAAACTCCCAATACTTACCAGTAATTTTACATTTTTTTTTTACAATAAAGGAAATCGTAAAAAAACATTTCATTTTTTAATTTTTAAATAGATGTAAAGTAAAGCTATTGATTTTTAAATTTGTTTACAAATTATCTTAACGACGTTAATGCCTATGCACAGTGGCGCAGCCAGGGGGAAAGGGGGGGACTTCCAAAGAGCTCGGGTCCAATTGCAACCCCAATTTTTTATCCCACGCTTAGACTCTTAATCTAAATTAAATATTTATTTAAAAAATGTAAAACCAACACAGCACAATCGATATATTAGTTTGCTTTTTGGTACATACGTATCTATTACATTTTCACCACACCAAAATCAATGATTTTATTATAAACGATGTAGTTTTGGCTTAGACGAAGCAGTTTTTGTCAGATACGCTTAGTTTTAAAAAGTTACCTTCGAAAAGTCCTGTTATGAATAAAGATTAAGGTTTCGGACGTATAATATGTCTTAGTTATTGGTTGTGATGTAATTTTAAAGAAAAACGAGTAAAAGGAATAATATTTATTAGTATTTTTCCATAATATACTTTTCTGTTCCATTTCCTCTTCTGTAAAGCTATTTTAAATCAACAAAAATATAACCAAATGCAATAAAATATTTTTAGAACAAAAATAACCGACTTTATTTTTGTTGCGTTGTGTGTGTTTTTTTTTAAGTAAATTAGGTTAAAGTGATAGAAAAGCCATAAAGAACGTTAAAAAACTATTTTTTCGGCGCTCGTGGTAAAATCCAGAGAATCACTTAATCATATATTTAATATTTGCCACTGGGCTCGGCTATTTGTAAAAGAAAATCTATTTTTTTTGGATTGATACTATGGTAGGTCGAAATTTAAAATAGGTCTGTAGCGGTTTGTGCACTTGTTGAAGTGGAAGGAAAAAAACTTGTATTAAAAGTGCATTAAATTTTATTAAAATTGCAAAGCGCTTTCGACTTATTGGGCCAACTTCAGTGCTTCCAAGTCCAAGTACAATTCAACACTTCGGGGGGAGAGCATCCCGACACAGACAACGAATTAAAATAACCAAAGGTTAAAAACAAACCTTCACATAGTAATCAGACTTTTACGTATGTATGTATTTGACTACGCCAAATAATGAAAAAAAAAATTTTAACTCATTCTAGTTAGACCTACAAAATCTTTTTTCTATTTGCATGAATATTTTGAAGTCCTGTTTGAAAGCTCCAAAAACTCTTATGACTTATTTGGTATGTATATTTAAATTCTTACCTATTGTATAAATTAAAATATTCCGGTTTCATTCGGCACACTTCTACGTACATAAAATTATTAAAGATAAGATCAAGTGGCACCTGTATTATACATTTTTTATAAATGTCCTTTTTGTTAAGAAGTATGGCCACTGGTCAGCCCAAATTCGTACGACCGTACTATTTACAACGGCGGGGCCAGGATGGACACCTGAAAGTGCCCACCCACTTGCCCACCAAAAATTGTCCAGCTTTTTAATAATCGAGAGAGAAGTGTTGGGATGTAAAAACGTGTTTTTATCCTAAAAATATCATTCCCGTTTGTACAATTTTTCTGGCGCCGCCACTGATTTTATTTGACATAATTTACTATGATATGCCACAATGGGCTCTCTAACTATTCTTATATTCTTTAGTTTTGGTATTTAAATTGTTAACTTGTTGCTATAATAGGAGTTTATTATCAATAAAACTATTGCTAGGTCATACCATGAATTTTTTGCAGCTTATTGAAAACTTGCACAATTTCCACAAATTTTAAAAACGCAAAACTGGCGCGATTACTTGATGACGTCGATTCGATAAAAATTTACAGTGAGCAACGTTACCGATCTTCCACTTGCCATGTCAGTGTTGTTGTTTACATCCGAATTATTGTGGATTTTTGATGTATTTTTGTTTAAAACAAATGTTTTTGCCGTTCTGCCCTTCTTTCCAATTAGGCTTTTTTCCTCTTCGTTCGCTGCCAGGGCCATTCCCGAGGGGACCTACAGTTTAACGTGGGTTCCGAACCACGATCCTCAGTCATGCGACACCCCTTAAGGGCTATCAACCCTTGGTTTATTGCATGACCTACCGATTGGGGAGAGTGATGTACCTTCTTCCACACCCCACGAGATGTCGGATCTCATCCGGCCTGGTTACCGGCGTGAATGGGGTGGGTTGGGAGATGATACCTTTTACACTCTTCCCTGCATTCTTAAATCCACTAAATTTCGGACATACTGTTTTTATTGTACGTATGCCCACTCCGGAAATCGAACCAGGATCGCCGCGGTCGAATGCCAGTAGCTCTACCTCTGAGCCACAGCCGCGGTTAAAACAAATGTTCTTTTTATTTATTTGCTCATAGAGCGACAAATAACTTAGGTTAGACTTTTTTCAACTGTCATTTCATAAACTTGGTCTTCTGTCAATAATTTCAGTGTTGCCACATGTGAAACCTTTTATGTTAGTTAAATAATATGTATATTTTGTTCCTAGAATTTATTAACTTATTTTTAAGACAAAATATAGATTTGGATATAATATGATGATTTTTTTTTTTATTTTTCCGTATAAGTCCGGAAAATTAGTTCTATTGGACTACTTTTCAGACTTTGTCCTTGTATTATAATATAAAAATTTAAGAGAACATTGTCAAACTGTAAAGTCCGTCTTTTTGTTCTGATAGTGTTTTTATTTATTTATTTTCTAAGTAATTTCTAAGATTTATAAGAGTCCATTATATGTATATTTCTTTTTGTGATTCTACCTACCTATTTTAATAACGTACAAAATAATTTTAACTATGAAAACATCTAAAAGCACCTGATTAAAATGCAATCGATCGAGAACCTGTTTATGATTTTTTTGGATAATAAAAATACAATAAAATTATCATATAAATTATTTAACTGGTTCTGGGTCCACTAAAATGATCAAGACTTTCATTTTAGGAGCCTTTTACACAAACTATACATATTATCGAACGTTTTGAATTGACTTGTTGAAAATAAAGTCATCACAGGCAAGGCGAGGGGGGGAGGCAGTCCCCCCCGTCCCCCGTCCCCCCCGATCTCTACAAATGGTTTACTTTGAGCCTTGTAAATTGTTTGGCGTATGTAAAGTCAGTATTTTTTTAGAAGTCACTTTTAAGCGTAGGAAGATTTTTAGAGCCGGGATACGTTCTTTGTTCTTTTTTTTTTCAAAAAATTCATATCAATCTGTATAAAATGTCCACTGTTAAATTGCGGGGTTTCTTGCAGTAAATTACCAAAAAAGCAATTTTAATACCCACTTAAATTTGTCCATAGGCCTGCATGAAAATAGATTTATGAAATTTTCTCGAAAATGGTTCATCTATTAAAAATTATCAAAAGAGCCTGGCTTACTAAATAATGCTTTAAAAGAGTCAGCAACGTGCCCGGAGCAGTGTCGGCGTCAGGATTTTTGGGATGGGTGGGCACAAGTTTGCCTTATGATTTTTGTGTGAGCACTACCCAAATGAAAAGTGACTTCTAAAAAAAAAAGGTCGCCGCCTCCTCCACGCTCTATAACGCCCTAAGCAGCGGCAAACAAAACTCTTCTCTCTTGTCCAAAGTGACGCCTAAAAAAAAGGTCATCACTCTTTTCTCATCATCACAGCTTTCATAGCCAAGTTCTCCTTCCCCCCAAACATTCCATTACAAAACAAATACATCAATTTTGGGTGGGCACTCATGTTTCTAGGGTGGGCCAGTGCCCACCATACAGGGTGATTCCTAAGTTGATACTTCTTTTTTAGCTGTGTATAGAAGGCATTAAAATAAACAACATTTTTAAATACCTTTTTTCAAAAAACTCAAAAAAAAAGTATTTACATTCTTTTATTACACTACGAATCAAATACGGTTCTGCCTAACTTGCCCGTTGAATAACATTAAGAAAACTTCTGGATGAGCCTGCAAGGAAAAGAGTTTTGCGTATAATCTCGAAGAAACATCCGCAATTTTACGACACCACATCTAGTAGTTCATTGTTTTCAAATTTTATCATTTTTACTTATCTATCACCAATTTAAAATTAAATTGCTTCCGAAAAATACACCGCAACGGTTTGCTTAACACTAGCCGTATGACTAATACTAATAAGAGATAAGAAAAACAACAGAAACTACAGCGGGGTATGTTTTTATGACCAGACCCGCACTTAGATTTTTTACTTTGAAAAAGGTATTCGAAAAAGTTGTTTATTTGAATGCCTTCTATACACAGCTAAAAAAGAAGTATCAACTTAGGAATCACCCTGTATAATATCTGTAGAGTCCAAATTTAAAAAGTTTTTAAATCCACTAATAAACATGGAGCTGGTTTACTTTGGAGAATAATTTAAAAATATTGTTGGGATCCACTTCCACACACAGATTTTATTTATAGTGAGTTATAGTAGGGGAGCCCAAGCGGGGATTTCGGGATTTACCAAAGCGCGACAGATTAATATACAGGGGGATACCTTGTACCCGGTTAAGTACCTCCACAAAACATGACGCCCATATATAAGGCCGCCCGTGAAGGATACAGGATCAGATTAGTAAAAAAAAATTGACCATCAGAAATTCTCGAGCGCGTCAGATTAAGGTAGGGTGAGTTAATTACATCCTAAAAAGTGTATATTCCACTAATCTGACAATTTGAGAGTGACGTAAAAAAAGGGGAGGGCAACAAAGTTGTAAAAAAAAAACGTCATCTCGACATTCTCGAGCGTAGCTAAATTTTTTTTTATTTTGAAGGAAATAATTCAAGAATAATGAAAAATATATAATTTGACGATTTCCGCAAGCCGAAATAACAAAAATTCGTCGATAAAGTTAAATGCGTGCAGTTGCGTGATGCCTACATTTCCTTCTCCGCGTTTCTATTCCTCTCTCACTCTTTCTCTATCTATTACTCTCTCACTCCGTCCCCACTCTGGTTTTTTTGAAAGTGTTTTTTTTGGAATAACTTTTAACCGGCTTTATCGATCAACTTCAAAAACTAATCCGCCTTTGAGCTTGAAAAACACGTCGATCGCCACCAAGCTGGTCAAAAGCGGTTGATTCGTTCGAGAGATATCGTGAACGAAAGAAACCCGAAAAAGTGTTTTTTCGGGATTACTCCGAAATTTGTGGTTCGATCAATTAAAATTGCAAAATTACTTATGAGGATGATAAAACTGCGTCGAATGCCGCCAACCGCGTGAAAATCGGTTGATCCATTCAAAAGTTATTACGGTTTGAAAATTCCAAAAATAGTGTTCTATGAAACTTCTATCAGACTTTCGAGCTGGGAGAGCTCAAATGCATAGAAATATTATTTCTTTGAACTCAGCGAGCTCAAAATATCACATAAATTATATTTTGAGCTCAAAAATGTCATAAGTACAATTTTAAGAGCCCAGGAATGGAATTAGCGGGAAGTTGCAGGGATGGCCTTTAAGGTGAACCGTTTTTCTAATTTTTTTTTGTCAGATCAGGCCAATCCCTCTAGATAATCGTCAGATTATGAGACAGTACGTTTAGAACATAAAGATGAACCATATATATCTTAATCTGACGCGCTTGAGTATTTCAAAATGGCGAATTTTTTTTGCACATTATGAAAATGGCCGCGAGTTTGCGTCCCATCGAAATCATCAGATTAGTGAATGAGAGCTTTTTTTTGGTGCACTTAACACTCCCTTAGAAAATCTGACGCGCTCGATTAAATTTTTTTTTTTTTTCATTTTCAACCCTTAAATACAACCACCCGCATCATGCAAACGATCAGATTAACATACGTACATTATTAAAAATACGTAGGGCATTGATGCTATCAATATCTGACGCGCTCGAGGATGTCCATGCAACAGTTTTTTTTTACATATTTAAAAATCTATAGCCGCTTCCCCCACCGATGTAAAGGTATATATCATATAACATTTTTTTCTTCATATCATCTAAGCTTTGCATCCCAATAGGTCTCTAGGACGCTCGAGTAAATCCCCATTTAGCCTCGTGGGCTCCCCTACTATTATACAAATACACTAATATTATACAAAACTGATTTTAAAAAACATAATATTAAACATAAACAGCTTAATAAAATAAACATAAAAAGGAACTTCACGGTAATTTGGTTACCGGTTGCTGTAAATAAATATTTCTAAACCTAATTGAATTTTTTGTACGTTGTTGATAATTATCATTAAAAGAAATATTAATTGACGCAATCTTAATAGGAGCGGGGGGGGGGGGATGATGAAGGGGATACTACTTATAAAATGCTTCGGTTATTTTAATTAAGAACGGTGTGCCTGAGGAGAAAAACGCAAGAGACCATTTTTATGCAGAATTGACCAGGCTAATCAGAAATAATATCCATATGGAAAAATATCAGTGGCGTACCACTTTTTTTCTAAGAAATAACAGAGGAATTGCAGGGACGCCACTGGTGGGGCAAAAGAAAACTTTTATAACTAAAACATGTGATTTTATGTCCTTTTAGCACATGCCAAAATTGAAAATATTATCTAAAGTACTGTCGGAGATATTACAAAAACACGCATTAAAAAAATAAATTCAACACCCTGTAGCAAAAAATTTAAGCCGATTAGGACATATCTTTATATTATGATATTTTCTTCATAAAATGACTTGATAAATCGTACCCAAAAATATTAGCAAGTCATTAAGGAACACCCTGTATATAATAATAAAAACATTGGGTTCTCGCTTGACCCGAATCTTGGGTTAAGTTTATTCATGGATTTTTAAAAAGTTAGTTAAAATGTTTAAAGTAAAATAAGGTGTTAACTGGTTGTCTTTCAAAATTGTTCTTTCGATGCTCATAATTCGTTTATTATTTGCATATACCATCATACCAACTAAAAACTCTGGTTGAAATCTAATGGTAAAGAGGATAATGAACACAGAAAAATAAATACTCGGCGGGAATGCCAAGAAAATCTTAAATTATGTGAAACAAAGTTCAAGGTTTCCCGAGTTTAATTTTCAATCTGATAAAAAGAACGTCCCGGTATATTTTTAGAATCAGTCAGTGAATGAATAAACAGTTTATTGTACTTGCGTATTATAAATAAACTACTTTAATATTGACTTAACTATTTGCTTGTTGGCTTGTCGCTTATTTGGTTAACAATTTATTGGCGCGATAAAACTGTAAACGTTTAAATAAACCGTTTTTGATTTTTCATTTTATTTAAGGAATCACATTTTTCGTAGCGTATGTCATAGTAATGAATTTTCCTCACAAAATTCTACGCCTATTTTGTAAATGTCATATTTCTAAATTCAATAGTTTTTGAGATATTGACGGTTAAAATATGGCATTTTCAGACTTTGACAGGCTGTAGCATTGGAACGGTTCATCTTAGAGAAAAATGATTTTTATCTCCCTATCTTAGTTTTTTATTCTCTATTCAAAGAAACCAACCTCCGGTTTACCATGTTAAACCAAAAAACCGGTTTTAACGATTTAACATGTTAAACCGGAAGTAGTAACTTTTAGATAGAGAATAAAAAATTAAGATAGGGAGGTGAAAACCATTTTTCTCTAAGATGAACCGTTCCAATGTTACAACCTGTCAAAGTCTGAAAATGCCATATTTTAAACGTCAATATCTCAAAAACTATTGACTAGACATTTCACATTTACGAAATAAGCGTAGAACTTTGTGAGGAATCAGAAAATAATACAATATATAGGTTGTTCCATTTAAAAAAATGTACCTTTTTGACACCCTACTTTTTGGGCGCACCCTGTATAATTCAAAATATTTTTAAAATGTGCCTGATATCCAACCATACCTTAACACAAAAGCTTATTGTCGACAAATTTTATCTTCAAGCCATAAAATTGCTCCGCGCAATCGTTGACTCACCCGGTACGAAGCATTGGCGTAAGGACCTTACGTTTTACTAGTGCGACATTTTTATAATTCGAACAATATTTCAATAGTCTATTTCAGAAATGTGTAGAGAAATAAAAGCTCATTACGTAAGCAAAGGGACTACAGAGTGACCCAACGAATATTTAAGCCGCTTTTATAATTTGCCATTGATTTCATTGCAAAATTCTTTATTTTCATCAAATGCAGGTAATACCACCCGGGTTTGGGTCATTTTATGGGTTTTGCCTATTGGTATCCATTCACAAATACTGAAAATGGTGTGACAAAGGCGTGCATTATGTACAGAGTATTAGGTACACTTCGTTTTTATTAAACAGTATAAAAAAATACAGAATACAAAAAATACATTATACAGATATTAAATTATAAAAAATCATAATATTCTTCGTCATCTGCAATGAGGAACTATAATCTCCTATTAACGTTATAATTAACGGGCCGACAGTCCGATCGATCAGATCCCACACTTTCTCCTCTTCTTTAATGACATGATCGACTGCTTTTCGCTAGTTCTCTGGTGTCACTTTCTCAATGACTTGATCAAACAGTAGCTTAACGTCTTTCATTTTGAATGTCGTGTTGTGTCTTGCTACAAATCCTTTCACTTGCGCCCATATAAGTTCTATAGGATTTAGTTCACAATGATATGGCGGTGTGCACAGCACAGTTACACTATGTTTTTCAGCGATATGTTCCACTGCATATTTCATAAAACGATGTTTGTGTAAATTTGATATAGCAAATAATTCCTTCTTTATCAATCTTCTTTTTTCTTTGGTTAGTTATCATAAATAGTTTAATGCACAAAATTTACCTACGCCTATTGCTGACACCGAAATTGAGGCGAACTGGACGGAATTTCTTTTTATTATTCAACTCCTTTTTGAAATAGACTATAGGAATTTACAAATTATTGAAATATATTTAATTGAGCACCAAATTATGCAACTTTGCCACAATTTAAACGCGTTCTTCCCGGCCGTGTCATATTATTGCATTTTTTTCACCAATAATTGGTGGTATCTTGTGGGCATGGGAAATAAATTTTTCTTATACTTACGGGGTTAAAATATAATAAGTAATTTCCATAATACCCTGTATAATTTATAACTTGAAACAAAGTTATCATAACATTTAACCTTATTCCCAGCAGCGCACCGGTAATTTCTTGACTTGGTTTACCGTTTGTAAACATTTTTATCAACGACATAATGTATGTATTAAATTAGCTCATAAATTACACATTGACAACCTCAATTGCTACTTTTAAACTCATACAAGGCCGTTTTACAGATGGTGACCTATTATTACGTGACGTTCTGTTTGCTACCGCGAAAGGTAATAAAAGAAAGATTTTTCTTCTTGTAAAAATAGTAATTTTCTTTTAAAAATAAAAAGTTTTTTAATACTAGCTTTCCCCTATCTTTAGCTCACTTGCGCTGCAGCGAGTTAAGAAAAGAAAACTTGTTTACTTACCTTTAAAATAACCCTTCACACGGTGGCGTAGCCAGAAGGGGGCTCAATAGGCGTAAGTAGGACATTTTTTTTTCTGGAGAAAGGGACAGTCGGGACTATAATCATGTATTTCAGGAAATTGCACCTAGTAAAGAAGGCGGAAAAGGCGCCGCCGGCAAAATATTTTCGGGGGCACGCCCAAAGCTCGTTTAATAATTCAACCTATCCCCCTCTATAATGTTTTTGAAAATGTTTTTTTTTACTTTTTTTTTTTGATATTCCTAGCTTTATTAAAAAAACAATTTTTATATTTTTTGTGAAAAATATGAATATTGGTGTCAATCCAAAATTTTAACATAAGACGTATGTATGACTCTAACCCGCGTTTTTCGGGCTCGGTTTTTCATGATTAAAAATAAAGTGAATATCGCTCACTACGCCAAAAGTGATGATTTTTTTAGAAATCATGTATTTTAGAAGCGCAGATCTAAGAGCAGTTTTTGGTGCAAATGCTTAGGTTTTAAAATACTTCTTTTTAAGTGCCGTTTTGTATATTCATAATTAAGCTTTCTCGTTTCTTCCCGCACTATTTTTTTTATTATAAATTATCACACTTCTTCCATAAAAAATGTTTCAATTAAAATTTTTACTTTGATTTTTCTCTTTGAAAATAAATACCTACCTAATTGTTTTTTGTTTTTGTTGTAAAAATATTTTATTGCATTGACTTATATTTTTGTTGATTTAAAATAGCTCGTAAAAAGGGAAAACGGAACAGACAAGTATATAATAGAAACATACTATAAAATATTATTATTTTCCTCGTTTTTCTATAAAATTGCATCATAAATCAACAACTAAAATGATATGCGTCCGAAACCTTAATCTTTATATATATAAAACAGGACTTTTAGAAGGAAAAGTTAAAAAACTAAACGTTTTCTACAAGACCTTTGTAGTCTAAGCCAAGAATACATTATTTAAAGATTTAAATTCAGAGTTCAAGCGTGAGACGAAAAATTAGGTTGCAATTAGACTTTTAGACTCAAGCCCCGAGGCTCGGGGGGGGGGGGGGGCAGCAGCTCAAAAGCCCCCCCTTAAATACACAATACGCCGCTGCCTTCACTTCTTCTTTAAATTGGTTATCGTCTCCTCGTTTTGAAAAGGCCTTTCCAAATTTCTCAATAAGTAATACACGAACAAAGGCCAGTCTAAATAAAAATTAGACTCCATCATGATAGATGTCACGGACCATGACGCTACCTTTTTTTCTATACAAATGTATTTTTTAAATTCATGGTTCAGTAATGGATAAAAACGGTTTAACATGTAAAGCCAGGAGTAAGAAATCTAAGACAGGGAGATAAAACGCATTTTGCTCTAAGATAAACCATTCTAATGTTACAGCCTATCAAAGCGGGTGGAATGGTGAAATAGGGCCGTCCGGTAGTCGTTGATTTTACGAAAGGCGGCTGCCGCAGAGAATTCGGTACCGCGCCACAACCGTGCGCATTACATGATGGCGCAATCTGTTATAATAAGAAAGTTAGCTATAGTGCCGACTTCATTTTGAATACACACGGTGTAGGGTGTTCCATTAAAAAAGAAATAGATTTGATAAGCACAATGTATGCCCCCTCCCCCTCCTCTTCCCGAACGATAATGCTGGATTATGGACATTATTTTAGAATGCTTAGGGCCTATTATTTAGGTAAGTTACACAGTAGCAGTTATATGATTTATTGATCTCCTTTATAAAAAAGGATGTAGAAAATCTAAACTGAATATTGACGATTAATGATTTATTGCTGGCATATAAGTAGATAAATGTTTTATGATCAATAAATCGTCCTGAATAACGTGTCTAAAACCAATGAGTTTTTATTTCATTTAACAACTAGCAATAAAATGATTATACACTTATTTTATAACGATGAAAAACCAAAAAAAAACGGCTTGTCGTCTATCATAAACAATAATAGCGATGTAAATTAAAAACTGTAATTTTATGTAATTATATTATAGTGAAAAGCTATAATTTCGTTTTAATGATATGAGCTTTATGTAGTAAAAAGGTAAAGTAATAATGACATAACAAGTGTCCTGAAAAATTGTAGTTTATGTTTGGAATCCATTATTAACCTTTCATTCATTTATTTACCATGTTAAACCAAAATAACGGTTTAACAAATCGGAAGTTGTAACTTTTAGATAGAGGATAAAAAAAATTGTGAAGAATCCGAGAATAATATAATATTTAGGGTGTTCCATTTAAGAAAATCCATAAATTCGCCACGTTTTTTTGGGCCACCCTGTATACTCCAGCATAATTTTAATATGTTCACCTTAATGGTCTCTGCAACTTTTGTATTTCAAATTTTTAACTAATTCTTAAGATAAAGGCGATAACTTTACTCTATCGTTGACTCACCCTGTAAATGTTGTGACTTTATTTAATTTTTTTTTTATTAAATATACCGGAGAGTGACTTAACTTTGACCAAGTTAAACTTCAAATATAAATATCTTTGATTTGGCTTTATCTTATTTAATCTTTTAGTGATTCAAATGGGGGCTTAATATAACTCTTTAAATTGCAGCTTTCATTTTTCCATTTACGAATTGCATTACGCCATTTAAAAAAAAACTAAGGTGGTCAAAGTTATGTACAATGGACGCAACTTTGACCGGGCCTTTAAAAACTGCGTTATTTTAAAGTTAAACGCCCTGTTCTATAATATTGACCAACATGTTAATCTTAAAAACATTTTTAGATTAACTTTTGGGAGACCTCCAAAAACAAATTTTATCCTACCATTACAAGAATACTTAAAAGGAAAAAAAAATAAACACTAAAAAAACTTGTTTTTTGCTAAAAAAAACAACAATCCACAAGTATTATATTTTTTTTGTCATAAAGAATTATTTTATTTCTATTTCTAGGTTATCGAAGTTAAGCAGTGTCGAGCGCGGTTAGTACTTGGGCGGGTGACCGCTTGGGAACACGGCGTGCTCTTGCCTCAGGGAAGAGTGTAAAATGAATCGACACCTAGCCATCCTATTCACGCCGGACAGGCCGGATGAGATTGGATATCTCGTAGGATGAAGGTGCCGTTTCACACTCCCCAGTCGGTAGATCACATTTGTGGTCGATGACCGGTTCAAGATGGCCTACGTAGTCGGCGAAACGTAAAAAAAAAAAAAAAAAAAAATTCTAGGTTATCAATATCTTGAAGTATTAACCCTCATTTTGAATCACTGGGTTTATTTAATTTATAAATAATTTTAGGGACAAATGATTTATCCTCTACTAGAGGCCAAACAAATTTGAAATTTTTTTTTCGCATGATTATTTCGTATTCTTGGCCCACGAATATTATTTTACCAACATAATATTTTGGTTTGTTATTCCAGATCTTATCATATTTAAAGCTCGTTCTAGATTTACATGGTTTTCACCCTTATCATAACAATGTATTTTCTGAAACAAATTGTTATAGATTTTTAGAAAAAATACCTAACTTTGACATCTACCCTAACTTTGACCGGCGGTCAAAGTTATCGGCATAGAATGTAAATTTTAGGTTATAATCACATTTTTTTAAAAACGAAAAAAGTACGAGATGAATAACGTTTATAACTACAATCAATATCTTAGGGCACTTACCTGTATAATATTATTTAAATTCAGAAGCTAATTTCCGAGCACTGATGTAAAGTTTAGAAACTATAAATTGGCGGTATTTTTCTTTAAAAGTGGTCAATGTTTTTAGACGGCTTTTACCTTAACGCACGCGCGAAAGCGTCTTGTAGGTTTATCAATGATATATCGCCATACTTACCAGCATGATAATTGCACCGGTTTCTATAGCTTTTTTTTTAATTATGGTCAATTTTACATACCCGGTCATAGTTAGGTCACTTTACGGTACTGTATATTGTATATAAAGTGCAAGAAATGAAGCTATTTCGGCCCGGAAATAACAGTTCACAGGTGAGAACAATATCGGCCATATTCATGACCTGAACAGACCCGAACGAAACTAGTACCCCCTCCATTTCATCCGTTTCTCCGCGCGTCTTGATGACCAAGGGTGGGATACTTACTTGTATTTTGTGCTATTCACTATGTACACAAAACAATAGATTCTTTATCAATGAAAAACTTTGTCTATAGGAATTGGTCTGAGACTTCCTATACCTAAGTTATTCACTGTTTTTTCTAAATATACTGAAACTCTCAGAAACGGCCTTTTAAATGATATATCACTCACACAACATTCCCATTTAAGATTTTAGGGGTTGTTTCCACCCCCGCCACAAGGCTGATATACTTTAATTGAAAACCAGCTTGAAATATTATACACTTATTATAAAAAAAAGGGGGGGGGGGGGGGGTGCAGACCTAGCACAGCGTTGCATGCTAACTTTCTTCTGAAAATTAGTAAGTAAGGCCTTCCTTCATGTGTTTTTATTTAATTTTCCATAATTCTTTACTTGGCGGGGATGGCTTGGCCCCCCCCCCCCTGGCAGCGCCTCTGAACTCAACCATAATTATTATATACGCCTGGAGTCCATGAAATCATTTTAAAAGTGAATAATAATAATAATAATACAACAAAACGGTCGGCAATAAAAATTTTATTGCTAGTGGTTTATTACTTGGCGAGAAATTGCAATTTAAACCTCATTGAACACGAGCGCCTGAATTACCGTACCAAAATAATTAAATTGATTATAGCTTAACCACACGTAATATCGTTCCCTATCTCACGTAACGACGTAACTACCAAAATTTGAAAACTTAAGATACGCCGTCCAGTCATCAAATCTGATTGACGGAGTAAGTACAAGACACATATCGATGGTTAAATTGCAAAACCTTATAAGTCGATTTTTGTCATTTCTGCGGTTTTTGCAGAAAAAGTTTAAAAATAGTGATTGCCTTTAAGCTGCAAAATCTCGTAAGTTAATACTAAGTTTTAATACTTATAGCGCCATCTTTCAAAAGCTAGTAAAACTAACATGAAAAATTATTAAAATAGGAAACCTCATTAGTTGCCTTACGAGGTTTTAACATTTAAGTATATTTGGCGCCATTTTGTAAATATCGTTAAATACGAACTTACGAGCTTTCGTCTTTCGTCGACTACTTGAAACGTGTTAGTTAAGTCGAATTTCGGCAAGGTGTAAAATAGTTTTTAAGCCTTAAATTTAAATAACTATGTCAGCCAATCGTGGTAAATATATTGTGAGTTTAGCGGTGAACGAAAATACCAATGGGTAAGTTATTGTGCATCTGTTTAATAGTCCTAGTTTGTAATATAAGGTTATGCCTTGTAGTGTGCAAAAGAAAAATAAATTTCAAGAGAATTTATGTGAAGATTTAGAAGCAAGTAGGAGCACTATTGTTAGAGATGATGTAAACTTGAATACCTCTGCTCTGAGACAATCACCAATAGGCTTTATCCCTGGGAAAACCCCTAACCAAGAAAATAAAAATATTAGGGATACCCTGTCGGTTGAATTAACTGTGCCCACATCATTACATGTATCCGTAGCAGATATCCATAAACCAGACCAATGCAATATAAACATGACTAGATCCGAAAATCAGAAAAGTGATGACGAGAGCAGTGAGAATAAGAGTGAACCTTACCAAGACAGCGGTTCTGAGTATGTTAATTCAGAACTATCTGAATCTGAACAAAGTGAATTCTCTTTAGAGTCTGAAATTTCTCCAAAAAATTACCAAGAGGCAACCACAGTTAAAAAAAGAAAAAGATCCAAGGGGAAAAATGTAAATAGTTTTAATTGGGAACGTAATAAAAATAAAACTAAAAGAATGAAGGGAGAAAAGTACACTACAATTAAATTAGACAACGAAACCAAAAAATACAATAAAGTTGAAAATAAATCAAGAGAAATGGGACCTGCTTGTAATTGTAAAATTTCAAAAAAATCAAATAATTTTTTTTGCCAAGACTTTTCCGAGGAAGAAAGACAGTTGATTTTTGACAACTTTTGGCAAAATTTAGATTGGAATGGAAAAAAGGTTTATATAATGGGATTGGTTGATTCGGCACCTGTTAAATTTCACCGGACTAGTAAGATTCTTGTTACTTTGTTTAGTTTTTAAAAATACTACCTTATACTTTTTTAGATATTAAAAGTAAGCCAAGAAATGCATCTTATGTATTTCATCTTAAAAAAGACAACATGCGAAAGCGATTATGCAAAAAAATGTTTCTTGAAACTATTTCTATTGGGGAGTGGAGTTTTCATAGTTGGATGAAAAATAATTTAGAAGTAGCCCACCAACCAACTAGTACAGAATCGACGCAGATGACGAAACGAAATAATAAACCAGTATCTAAAGATAAAGAATTTCTGATTGGATTTTTGTCTGAACCCAAAATGAGCAGCCATTATTGCCGCAAGGATACAGAAAAATTATATTTAGATACCCAGTGGCAAAATATTAATGAACTCTATAGATTTTATGGTAAAGAATGTGTGGAGAAAAACATTCATGCACTAAATCATACCACATTTAGAGAAGAATTTCATATTCAAAATCTTTCTCTTTTTCAACCAAAGTAAGACAATAATTTGTTTTTGCTATAAACACGACATACATAAATTTGCGTATTTTTTTTAGGAAAGACCAATGCGACAGCTGCATTGGATATTCTGTGGGCACTATTAAAGAAGATGAATATCAGACGCACATTACAAGAAAAAATATGGCTCGTGCCGAAAAAGACAGACAAAAAGAACTAGCTAAGGCCAATCCATCTACCCTAATGTTTACTATGGATGTACAGGCGGTATTGACAGCGCCTCGATTGCAGGTTTCTGCGTCATACTATAAAATGAAATTGACCGTTCATAATTTTACCTTTTATAACATGGGTACTGGTCAAGCAGCCTGTTATATCTGGCATGAAGGCGCTGGAGGAGTAACTGCCAATGAGTTTACCTTACTTATTCTTGATTATATTGATAAAAATTTAACTCCACATTCTAAAACTGTAATTATTTTTAGTGACGGATGTGGTTATCAAAACCGCAACGTAACTTTATCGAACGCATTATTAAACTTTGCTGAGAATAAGAAACTTGAAATCTTTCAATTTTATCTTGAAAAGGGTCACACTCAAATGGAGTGTGACTCTATGCATGCTTGTATTGAAAGAAAACTTAAAAACAGAGAAATTTACTTGCCCGGTTGCTACGTTCAAATTTGCAAAAGTGCAAAACTAAAAGATCCTTACATAGTTTATTATATTTCCTACGATTTTTTTCAAAAATATTCTGTTTTAAGTAACTATTCCTCGATCCGTCCTGGCAATACGACCAACGATCCAAAAGTTACCGATATTCGATGTCTAGCTTACAGGAAAGATGGCTCTATTGACTATAAATTAAATTATGAGGACAACTGGTTGAAACTTCCAAGGCGGATAAAAAAGCAGCAAAAAAACTTAATTATTCCTCAACTACATCACGAACCAGTCAAAATAAAAGTTGATAAATTCAATCATCTACAGGAATTGAAAAAATTTATACCTGCAGATTTTAGGCAATTTTATGAAAGTCTTCTACATGATTAGTTATATCATGTAGTTCCTAGTTATAAGTTACCTATTTTTTTAATTTTACCTAGTACCAAGAGAGGTTTAAAAAAATGTCTTGGGATTTTTTTGTGTTGCTATCGTCCCCTTATGTTGTTTAATCAGTTCCTAGTTTCACGAGTTCGATTTTTTAGCTTATTTTTGCAAATATATTTTTTAATGTGATTATTATTGTATTTTAATTATCCTTTGCCAACAATACCAATAAGATCACTACGTTACACAACCTCGCAAGTCAAGCAAATTTTACCAATTATATGTCAAAACCAAGTAAGTCGTTTATTTTTCTAATACACAACTATTACTGGAACTCTCCAAAAACTAATATTATTTAGTCAAATTTGTAACCAAAATTGTTTTTCAAATATTATATTTAAACTCTATAAACGTTTTTCCTTCCTCCTGTAAAATTTCAATAAATCGACTTAAGAGATTTTGCAATTTAACCATCGATATACATATATAGTAATATTCATGATAGAATCCTGGCCCAATCACGTGATATGAATGACATGCTGGTTAATTTTAGTGTATTATGTTGGTATGACTTGACGTAAATTACCGGATCGAACTTTGAAATTACAAATTTTTAATAGTAAAATGTATGTTTAAACTTTAAACGAATAATATTCTTAAAACCACTAATAGTTATTGTTGTCATGCTTAACAAGATTACAATAAGATGAAGGTAAAAAGTTGCAAAACAGATTAGGAAATGACAGCTTCTTTTATTCGCCTTGTATATTCATAATTAAGCTTTCTCGTTTCTTCCCGCACTATTTTTTTTATTATAAATCATCACACTTCTTAAATAAAAAATGTTTCAATTAAAATGTTTACTATAATTTTTTTCTTAAAAAATAAATACCTAATTATTTTTTGTTTTTGTTGTGACATTTTTGATTTTTCTATTTCAAAATCTTTTTTACCAGGGCTCAATATTTTTTTACCAGGGCTTCGCCCTGGCCATCCATGGCCAGCCCCCCTCTAGCTACGGCCCTGAGCTACTGTCTGTGGAATATAAGAAGTGCATTCAGAAAAGGTTAAAATATCAAAAAGAAGCAGAATTTAATAAATACTCTTAACAATTATCATTTACCCTAAGAAAATATCTAAAATTACTTACTCCATCATGTAGGAGAAAGTGCAAAGTCTTTTTAACCACTCTTTCATCCAAACTGTTTTTCCTTTTTCTCTGCTCGTGTAATATAATAACAATTGCCGCTGCACACTCTCTTGTGACATGTTTGTACTGATGATAAAAAAAACGGCGCGTATATAGTGAAATGGAGGCCGCAATCAAAACCGGCCAAGAACTGCCGGCTATTATCAGTGAACAAAACTGAAGGTGTAATGTGGTTATCGACAACTGCCGGTCCATAGACTGACGGCCGACTGAACGTGAGTAGACTCCTTTAGAACACTCAGATTGGCATTCTGATCGAATCAATCAGATTGACGAATTTCAAAATCTCCTTAACCCTAGATTGCCAACCTACGTAAAATTTACGTACAGTTTTTTTTTTAATCTGAAATAATTGGCCTATTATTGGTATCCTCGTTCTGCCCCTCAAGCAGTGCATCTACCACCACCATAACATTCGGCTGCCGACGCGTTTCTGATGTGGTATTTGAGGGTTGTGAGTTACCGAAGAAAGAGTGATTGTTGGCGCGTAAATTTTACGCATTGATGTGTTATAAATGCGCTAAATTCGTAAAGATGTGTTATGAAGGCGCTAAGTTCAACTAATCTTTTTATGTGTATTTTTTGGTTATTTTGTTTGTTTTAGATTCAGGAAATGTTTGTTATTTTTGAATAGAAATAAGTAATTACTTTTTCCAAGAAATTAAAAGGTTTGAGACAATTTTTGCACATATTTGTAATATACGTAAAATTTACGTATTGTTGGCATCGACGTATATATTTTTAACGTTGGCAATCTAGGGTTAAATCCATTCGTCAATCCATCAACTTCTCTCTATAGTCTGACGCACGGTTCTAGAGCTACAATGCCTGATAAGGCAGGGAGATAACGACCTAACTCGAATCAAAAATTACGTCAGAAGCTGTGATGTGCATCCAGACGGTAATTGTATGGACTTTACCTTATTTTAAGGGGAATTGCCTTTTTAATGCGGCCGTTATCTCCCTGCCTTATCAGGCATTGTAGCTCTAGAACCGTGCGTCAGACTATACCTTGCACGATAAATCAAATGGTCAATCTAATAGTGTAAATGCCTTTTTGCAAACATTTAATTTATAACTAAGTTTTAGATTTGCCCATTTTAAGCAATTGAAGATGTTAAACCCAAGGAAGATATAGACCTCCAAGTCATCAATGCCAAATTATTTTTTTTTAATGACAATGTGGAAAGTGATGGTTCAATGATGGATTTCTATTCAATACAGCATAACAATCAAGATAGTTAACATACCAAGATGAAGAAGCATAAACCGATGAAAAAAAAGAAACTTAATTCGATGCGACAGAAGAATGAACTTAAGTAAATGCAAAAGAAGACTTGGGGAGTACTGTTAACATCTTACCGGGCAGCATTAGATTTTTTTGATATCTCTAATACTGTCAGGTAAAGATGTCCTCCGGCTTCCCGTTCAACGTGTCATCACTTTGAAAAGATTTTGTATCTACAGTCTGGCTGATAATATTAAGAAATGTGCATTGTAACTGATCGATTATATTTATTTTATTGTTTTTAGATGTAAGAATTATTGTGAACATTTCTTAACGCTTTGTCGATAAAAATATTGTCTGACATTAAAAATATATTGAATTTGACCAATACCATCTACTTTAGATAAAGACGACGGAAAATATTTTTAAATCACATAAACTGTTTTTGGCAGAAGTATTTTTTAATCATTTTATTGACATTTTAAAGTAGTCTGGTCGCGCAATCACAAAACAACTGCTGGCAACCTGAGATCAACCACTCGAATATATCCGATTGTGGAAATGAAACAAATCAGGCAATAAATTTAAGTGGATCCCACCTCGCTAAAATTTGCATTGTTAAATATAAAGTTCTAAGTCCGTATTACAAAAAAACTGAGGATTTATGTGTAGGAAAAGGATATAAGCCATTGAAAATTCTAAAAATTACTTAAAGTTACTTAAGTTCATTGTATTGTAAAAATTATTGGGAATTATTTTTTTTAATAAAAATTACTTTCTCACATTCTCCAATATCTGTCCAAAAAGTTCCTAATAATCCGTCAATAAAAATGACAGAATTCGGTTCAAGAGGATGCAATGTTTTTAATATACAACTTATCCCGAAATTAGTGTACAATATTTCTGGGCATAATATCAAAAAATATGACAAAAATGTCTTATAAACATACCCCAAGAAATGCTTCTTTAGGGGGCTAAAGCACCTCAAAGGGTCGGGGAGGGGGCGAAGGTTTTTTTGTAATAGCATTTTAAGATAATAACATGAAAACTGTTACATGCCTTACAACCGATAAGCTGTAATTTACCGTAAATTTAAAGTGAAAATATTTCTTCCAGTGGCGTCGCACGAAGTGGGGCTTAAGGTAAATGTACAATGTCATAGTGCTATCTAGCGAAAGTTAGGTTAAATTTGATGTTTTGTTATTGTTTTAAAGTTTTTACATTTGACCGCAAACATAATCTATATGTACTTAAAAACAGAACAGATATAGTTATTTTTAGAAGTATTAATAAATACAACAACATGTCAATTAGTATTTTTTGTTGCGCATTTTTTAAAGTAAAAAGTTAGTATACCTACAGGGTGTTTCACGTAAGAGACATGACGTTTGATTTTTACAGCAATTTCTAATTTTTCACATACACTCACACTAAACAGGAAACGGATGACAGTAGTTGAAGAATCCTAACCTATTTTATTTGTTGACGTTCCTATCTACAGGATGTCCCGCTCTCAACGCATTACACTTAAGTGACCAGAAAAATAGGCTATTCCAGTTAACTGTACGGCAAAATTTCATATTCATTATTGCGCAGTGCTCCCCAGTGTTGGGACCTTTAAAAGCAAAATTTTCCATTTTTAAAGAAAAATTCCAAACAATAGTGAAAAAGTTTTTTTTGTGATCCTAGAGAATGTCCTACGAATATAAAACTGTGCGTAAAAACTTCTCTTTTCCCTTTGCAGACAGCGCCGATCTATCATTCATCTCTCTATCATTCTTTGTTCTCACGAATCCGGAAATTTCCCTTTAGTTGGCAACATTGTTATAAAAATTTGATTTCTCTGTGGCGTTTTTATAAAGTACTGGCCAATCACAGTTTATCGTGTTTACTGGAGGCTCCGCCTTCTTTTTCAAGACATTAAATTATATAATTTATATGTATATAGGGAGAAATAATACTCAAAGTCAAGATATATTTAGTAAGAAAATTTTTTTAGTTACTTAGTTCTACATGTTTCGAACGTAGAAACGTTTAAAAGAATAATGCTTACATCGAAGTAGCGAAGAAAATAGTATTAACAGGTTCTGAAGATAAATATGGGAGTTAAATGGTATTTCAGGGTGAAAAATGAGAAACGTTATGTGTGAATGATCTAGAGAAGTAACTGTAACCTAAGTGGTGGAATATATTGTTAAGAAGTTGTGGTAGAACGGAAAGATGAAAAATTATGAGTGTTGGTAAATTGGATGCTCCATTGTTGTCGTAACTGTGATGTTCGAAAACATTTTAGGGTATGACCACCTTAAGTGGCATGGGCAGTTTATAATCTTTCCGTTCTACCAAAACTTCTCAACAATATACTCCACTATGTGCGCTCACCACGCAGAGACCCTAAAAAAGTCTCCCTACAACCCCGCTCTAAAGTTAACAGGGGAGCAAATATTTGGATAGTCTAAAACTTGCATGGGATTTTCTATATTTACATCCACGATGCACCACCCGGTATATTATGCAATATAAAATCAAAACTATAAAATGTAACGGTGCGTCATTTAACCGAACATCTTTTTTGTTTTCAACATAATTAGATTAGTTAGGTTTATTAAATGACATGAGTAAATTGCTCTATAAACGACTTGTTTATAAGCTTAATTGTACTTAAACAAACACTACCACTCGAGCAAAACATTTTAACTGTGACATAACTTAATGTCTGTTATCAGATTAGCGAGTTCTTACTGCCGGCGATTGTACCAACCTGAAGAGTGAATTTTATTATCCAAGAAGAAAATACCTTAAACCAACTATCGACCATATAAAGTAAGGTGTGCTGCTATTCCATTATTAGTGAGGTTAGACGGTACCCCTGCATATATTTATTTTGCATGGACGATAGTTGCAAGCGTTCCGCTGTCACTAAGTGTCATCGGCAATATTTCAATTAACTAGTTCAAATTTGGTATTACTGGATGGCTAAAGGTTCAAACTAAAAAATAAGAAAAAATTTACCTAATCTAGGGGCGAGTACTTTCCAATATAAAACAATCGTGAAAAGTTGTGAGATACTTATAAACCATAGACATATAGGTAGGTGTTTATAAGTACGCCACTGTACATCATAACATTTAGATATAACTATTGTTACTGAACATAATCAAGCTTTTCATAAAGTATAAGAATCATTCGCAAAGTTTGCACGATACAACGCACAGTGAGATCTAGCTACCAATAAGTTGAAATAAAGCAAGGTTTTCCAAAAAAATCGGTATTTCTTAAAATATAGCAGATATCAAAAATTTGACAAATTATTTTCTTTGCTATGAACCAGTGATTCAATTGACGTAGAGTGATAAAATTTAAAAATATTATTGTGAAAGTTACACGCCATTAAAATTGGAGCAAAAATCATCGTCTTCTTGAACACCCTGTATATAAAATTTTCTGACAGATAAAGAAAATCCAATATTGACAATTGTTTCCCAAGGGATAGATCTATCAACTATTCAAAACTGTAGGTCGATATCATATCTGGTTCAGAAAATAATAACTGTTAAATTTAGGCGAAATTTTTCTTGCTCGAAAGCAATTGTCCAGCAGTTTATTTAGATAAAGACGACGGAAAATATTTTTAAATCACATAAACTGTTTTTTGCAGAAGAATTTTTTTATCATTTGATGGACATTTTAAAGCAGTCTGGTCGCGCAATCACAAAACAACTGCTGGCAACCATGGCATACCAGCAGAAATTACTGTTAATTTCAAAAATGGACTTTTCCTTTTCGCTTCTTTAAAACGGTAAGGGCAAGTACGTCAAGTCTAAAAGAGAACAGTATCCCGTCTTTTGACAGTTTGCAGCTCATCTTGCGTAAGAGATTTTCAATTTCGCCTGTGAACCAGGTCTCTTAAAAGTCTTTGAACCCTAAACTCAATTTTCCAATTTTTTTCTACTATTAGACAATCCTCCAGGCCTCAATTCTTCAAGCGGTGGAATGTATTCCCTTGGGGAAATATCTCCGTCGCAATGTTCCCACGGCAAATCCCCAAAACCCACTTTTTTTAAATTCTTAAGTTAAACTGGAATTCCATTATTGGAAACTTTATTATAGGTTATTTTTCTCAGCCTCACGCCATTACGACCGTTATTTGCTATTCTCGTGAGGACTATACTCTCTTTTCTACTATTAGTGACGGAATGATGGCGCGAGTCGACGATAGACTCGGACGGGTTGAAATACTCGAAATTAAACTCGCGTCTATTTCCCAGCACTATATACTATATACTGCGCATGTCAGGCGAATAACCTGATAGCGGAATATTTTAAAATATATTATATAGAAATGGGTTTAAATATTTTTTTATGTTTTATTACGTCACGGTGTGAGTCATAGTTTAGGTTCTACTCTCTATTTATTTTTTTGCAAGAATATTATTGTTATTCGTAGCTTGCCAGTTTGTTAATCTATGGGCCATAATTAAAATGGAGGGGCATGCTATTCAATAAAATTTTGTTATTGCTAAAACCGTAAAGCACCTGTAAAGTAAAAACCTAACCTTTAATTTTTCACTTGTAAAACAATTTATGAATGCACAGACTGTGCGATGAATTGTATGTAGTACTGGTCTACAGTTTAAAAAAGTGAAGGAAATGTTTTTACTTTACAGGTGCTTTACAGCCATAACAAAATTTTATTGATAGCCTGCCCCTCCATTTTAATTATGGCCCATAAATTAACAAACTGGCAAACTGCGAATAACAAAAATATTCTTGTAAACAAAACTTAATTGGGACTAGAACCTCGACTAAGACCCACACCGTGACTTAAAAATTCAGCAAAAAATAATTAAACCATTTCTACCTATATTTTAAATATTCCGCCATCAAGTTATCCGTCTGGCATGCGTAGTGTATCTGCAATAGTGTTGGGAAATAGACGCTAGTGAAATTAACTCTAAGCGACACGGAAACACCCGAATACCGATTCTATGAAGTTAGAATGAGTTATTTACTGGGGCAGCAACGTTTTGAAAAACTTTTTTGCTGTTACAATAAATATACCGGGTGTTGCATCGTCGAGCGGGACATAGGAAATCCCATGTAATTTTAAATGGGGTCAATTATTGGCTTTCCTGATTATTTTAGAGAAAAATTCTATTTAGGTTTATTAAAGAGCACTAAAACCCACATTCAAAAGAATAACTTTAGATATTTTTGATTTACGGGTTATCGCCGATTTCTTTTTAACTATTTCTCCTTTTTATGGCCCCGTATTTGCGGGCACCAGTCAAGGTAAAAGATGACTGTCAAATAAAGTTGTCATTTATTGTTATAAGAACTCGTACAACGAAAATATTAGCCATGAATTACACTTCTGAAGAAAAAATATTGATGATTAAATGGTATTATCAAGGAAATAGTTATCAAAATGTGTCAGACATGTTTGCTGCTTTGTATCCGAATAGACCGATATCTGCAAAATCTACAGTCGAAAGGACTATCAAGAAATTTGAGACAAAAGGCACTGTAATAAATAACTGCAGATGTGAAGAAAGGCAGGAACAAAGAAGAGATGCAAGAAATGATAGGGACTTGCAAGTTTTATTGTGCGTGGAAGAAAATGATGGGAAGATCAGCACAAGGAAACTTGAGGATGACATAGGATTAGATCACACCACAGCGTTACGAGCTTTGAAACGACATAAATATTATTCATACAAATATGAAAAGCACCAAGAGCTAAGAGATAGGGACGAAATACGACGACAGGAGTTTTGTTTTGGTATGATTGAAAGAGCAAACATGGATAGGGAATTTTTAAAAAACATTTGTTTCACTGACGAATGCACATTTACCTTAAACAATGAACCCAATGTTCAAAATTATCGATATTGGAGCAAAGAAAACCAACACAGGTTTGTCGAAATAAGGACGCAATATCCACAAAAAGTTAATGTTTGGGCTGGGATTTTCGGAGAAAATATTATCGGGCCATTATTTCTTACACGAAATTTAAATGCAGAATATTTTTTGGAACTACTTGAAGATCATATTTTACCTACTTTACATGATGCCGCCAGGGAAAATCAGGAAGTTTGGTACCAAATGGATGGCTGCCCGGCACATAGTACCCTGGCTGTCCGGGAATATTTAAACCGTGCTTTTAATGGAAATGTTATTGGCTTAAATCATACAGTAAATTGGCCAGCCAGGTCTCCTGATTTATCGCCAAATGATTTCTTTCTCTGGGGCCATTTAAAAAACAGGATATACAAAGATAAAAAATACCCAAATCTAGACGAGTTAAAAAATGCTATTTCTGCCGAATGCAATAGAATTTCAGTTTACCAACTAGCGAATGTAAGAAGAGAATTTTATGATCGCCCCGGTTATTGTCTAGCAGTCAATGAAGGAATATTTGAACATCTTCTCAAATCCTAAAGTTCTAACAATTTAATAGTACCTACCTATTAATTAGTAAAATATTGAAACATGTAAAATGTCATAATTAACCTTGTAATTGGATACTTTATTTTAGTTTTATTCAGATTAATTTGTACTCATAAATACACCTTTAATATTTTCGATGTACGAGTTTTTATAACAATAAAGCACACATTTCAAAATGACAACTTTATTTGACAGTCATCTTTTACCTCGACTGGTGCCCGCAAATACGGGGCCATAAAAAGGAGAAATAGTTAAAAAGAAATCGGCGATAACCCGTAAACGGGCTCATCAAAAATATCTAGAGTTATTCTTTTGAATGTGGGTTTTAGTGCTCTTTAATAAACCCAAATAGAATTTTTCTCTAAAATAATTAGAAAAGCCAATAATTGACCCCATTTAAAATAACATGGGATTTCCTATGTCCCGCTCGACGATGCAACACCCGGTATATTTTGCTATTGTAAAATATGTATTGTCGACAGTAAAAAACTAAGATCAATAAAGAGACGTTAGTAAACTTTATTTTACTGTTACAAAAAGTCAATTTGCTACTTTGGCAAACATTTTACCTGGGATAGCAAGAAATACATCAGCAAAAATGTTACACGCTTGAAGAATTCTTTAAAGAAATATATTTGTTAAATACCTATTTCTTTTAACAGAATTGTTAAAACTCGAAGTTATTTTTTTTTTAATTGGACAAGAGGCCGTAAAAACGTCTATTTATCTTAATAAATATACCGAATTAAACTTTAAAAAAAATGACAATAAATGCGTATGTCAGACAAAACTTAAGTTATGTTACCGCTGCGTTTTATTTTTCAAATTTAGGTTATGCGTAAATATAACTCGACAAAAAATATGTCCTGAATAGTTTATCTAATTTAGACTCGCAAACAAATTTAAAAGACTGTTCCAAACAACCTAATATTAGCCTGTTAACCAGTGGCGGCTCATCCTTGGGGCCGCGTGATCGCGCGCCCCTTCTGCCGCCAGCCAAAAATAGGATTATTTTATTTTGTCATGTTTATTAATAAATAAATTTGGTATATCTACCTCAGGATGATTGGCAATAGTGCTGCCAACTTTCTTACGACATTCGTTTACTAACTATAATACACGCGCCATCATGTAATGCGCTCGATTGTGGCTCGGTACCGAATTATCAGCGGCCGCTCCTTTCTGACGAACGCGTGGATGATTGGCAATAGGACGGGCAACTTTCTTATGACATTCGTTTACTAACTATAATACACGCGCCATCATGTAATGCGCTCGATTGTGGCTCGGTACCGAATTATCAGCGGCCGCTCCTTTCTGACGAACGCGTAATATTAGCGATCTTGCACGACCCTATTTTACCCGTTGTGTAATTAAAAACATGTTGAAATCTCGTTGGTTTATCTGCAATTGGCAAACGGCAAAGCACCAACGTAAAGTGAGAAATGCGGCAACTGGATCTAACCCCGTTATAGTCTATTTTAGAAAAGTGTAAATAAAATGGGAAATTCTGTCCGGTTCGGCTTAATTTCGGTGTCGGCCATAGGCGGAGGTAAATTTTGTGCATTACATTATTTATGATAACTAACCTAAGAAAAAAAAGAGAATAATTTGATAAAGAAGGAATTATTAGCTATAGCAAATTTACACCAACATCGTTTTGTGAAATATGCCGTGAAAGATATAGCTGAAAAACATAGTGTAACTGTGCTGCGCACACCGCCATATTATTGCCAACTAAATTCTATGAAACTTATATGGGCGCAAGTGAAAGAATTTGTAGCAAAACACAACACGACATTTAAAATGAAAGACGTTAAGCTACTGTTTGATCAAGCCATTAAGGAAGTGACACCAGAGAACTGGCGAAAAGCAGTCCATCATGTCATTAAGGAAGAGGAGAAAATGTGGGATCTTGACCACCTGATCGATCGGACCGTCGACCCGTTAATTATAACGTCAAGAGGAGATAACAGTTCCTGAGATGACGGAGAATATTATTATTTTTTATAATTTAATTTCTGTATGTTGTATTTTTTGTATTTTGTATTTTTGATGTTTAATAAAAAAATAAGTGTACCTAATACTATGTACATAATGCACGCCTTTGTCACACCATTTTCAGTGTTTGTGAATGAATAACAATAGGCAAAACCCATAAATTGACCCAAACCAGGGTGGTACTACCTGCACTTGATGAAAATAAAGAAATTTGCAATGAAATCAATGTCAAATTATGAAAGTGGCTTAAATATTCGTTGGGTCACTCTGTAGTCATACCTAATGAGCTTTTATTACTCTACACCTTTCTAAAATAGACTATAAAGTTTGCACATGTAAAATATGGGCTTTTTTGACTCAATTTACAAAAAAATTTAACAAGATATTGAATTTTTGTTTTTTACATTGGAAAGTTGGTATCTTGGTGGGTGTGAGAAAGTTAATTTTATGCAAAAAAAATACAAGGAAAAAAACAAAATCAACTGAAAATCATTAAAATGTTTGTTTAAATTCATTGCATTGTTAAAAATATTTTTTTTTAAATTATGAAAATAACTGTCTCGCACTCCTCAATATCTGCTGGTAACTTTGGAGAAATGACACATTAAGGAATATCCTGGAGATCCTGTTAAAAAAATAACAAAACGTCAATCATTTCGTGGCCATTTTTCCTAGCTAATGTTTATGAGCATTATGGCGTCATGGGTCTAGATAAATGCAAAGCCGTTTGCGCTTCGTGTTGTATTTTTTGTCATAAAATGTTATTTTTTATAAATTGTCGCTGCTCTTTTAACTTGATATTAGGATGTGTGATATAAAATTGTTGGAAAAAAAGTGCTCTATCTTTTTGCCCGAGTGAGCCAATATGTTTCCATTTGGAAAAACTGAGTTTTCTTGGAAAAAACCTTTTTAAAAAGTTAAAAAGTATGTAAAAAAATTAAACCACAATAAAACTTGCAAATTGCATTTTTATCAAGATTTTGATTTAGAAGTAAACAATCGTAAAGAGTTCATAGCAATCTAGACGAAAAAATAAAAATAAAATAAAAAATAATTTAAAGTATCAAAAAGTAACGTATGGGGTGTCGTTAAATTTGGAATGGTGTTCTGAATCGATATAGCCAAAAATATACAGGGTGTTCCATTTAAAAATCTAAGGTTGAGATCATTTCCGGTTAAACCGGAAGTGATAAAATGGCAGCCGCTATGTCATCAAATGCAAAAGAATATCACATATAAACACACAAAATTTTAAATCTATAATTTAAACAACAAAAAAGTTATAGGGGCGAGCGTACCTCCTGAAACACCCGGTGTTTAGTAAATTTTTTACTTTTTTTTATATTCCTTCTTTATTAAAAAAAAACAATCCAAAATTTTAATATAAGACGTATGTCTAACCAGCGTTTTTCAGGCTCGGTTTTTCATGATTAAAAATAAAGTAAATATCGCTCACCAAACCAAAATTGATGATTTTTTCAGAATTCATGTATTTTACAGGAGCGTAGATCTAAGAGCAGTTTTTGATGCAAATACTTAGGTTTTAAAATACTCCTTCTTAAGTGCCGTTTTGTATATTCAAATTAAAGCTTTCTTGTTCTTCCCGCACTATTTTTTTTTATTATAAATTTTTATACTTCTTCCATAAAAAGCGTTTCAATTAAAATTTTTACTTTAATTTTTCTCTACAGCCCGGAAGCCCCCCCCCCCTAAATACGCCACTGTGTACAGCTTTTATATATATAAAGTAATGATTTCTTATATTATAATATTATTTCTACTTAATTATTAGAATACAAATTATTTTCTTATAAAATGTTATGACAAAAATTATTAAATATAATTCTTAAAGCAGTAGCGATAATTGCCTTTAATATATTAAGTAAATAGTACAATAATACGCTATATGAATTTTTGATTCAATACTTTTTGTTGCAATTTTACCTGCAATAGTGTGGCTGGTTGCCAGACCCTATTACGATTTTGTGCTATCACTTTTTAACGTGATATATAAATAAGAACGGAGCGAAGCCATATCGGCGCGTCGACTTCTAGCGATCGGAAATACTGTCCGTTGGTTGAATTTTGCATAATGGTTAATTTCTGACTGATTAAGCCAATCAGAAGTGGATAATGGGCTCTTAAGGCGAATAGAATGTTCATTAGAGTTTGTTTATAGTTATTATAGTTATATAGTATTCACC
Source organism: Polydrusus cervinus (assembly GCA_935413205.1). NCBI lineage: Eukaryota > Metazoa > Arthropoda > Insecta > Coleoptera > Curculionidae > Polydrusus > Polydrusus cervinus. Next base: position 7,464,163 of record OW284512.1, read on the forward strand.
AGGCAAGCTGAATGCAGTCATGTTAGTATAGAAGGGACCATCGAAAATTCATTTATAAAGGTTGCCGACATTAAACTGCTTAGCCGGCATCTACTTGGCCCAAAAATGGGTTATTCCAAAAGAAATTCAGTTTTACTGGTCAAAAAGCCAGAAGAAACGTTAATATATTTTTTCAGTGCTTGTATAAAAATTTCTCTATCTAGAGAATTACCCATATATTTAATATTTTTTTGTCGATGGACTCGCTCACTATATGCTTTGAATTTCAACATTTAAAGAAAGCTGAATAGATAGGCGCACTATGATTCACTCGCTACGTAAGAACCGACGTGACTTCGGAGCGCGCCGTCTTTTATTGCATAAAATAATACAATATCTTGTGTCTGAAATCGATTGAAAATGTAGACAAACATTAGTTCGTCTACAAAAACGGTTGTCACATTTTTGCACTGATATTGAAATTCAAAGCTACATGAATCACACACGCAGGTGTAGATATTTCGACGACAATGTTTTTGCTTTTTTGTTTTTTTGCGGCTTCATAAATAAAAATAAATTTAAATAGTCTCCTCTATTATACCTTTCTGATTGCATCGTCGCGTCGCTGCTAAACCAAGTAGAATAGTGAGCAGAGGCGGATTATAGTACAAGTCGAACAAGCCTAGGCTTGTAGCGCCAAATCTAAAAGGGGCGTTATATTTTCCAGCGCCAAGACTCCAAGAGAGACTAATAGCGTTTTCGATTTACTGCTCTCGGGCACTCTGAGAGTGCTCTTTCCGAGATTTGCGTGTTCGGTTATCAAAATTAGGTGATCTCGCTCGGAGTCATACGTTCGATTTACAAATCTGGTTACTCTAAATCCGTTAGCGAGCGCTCCTTTTCGATCTGCAAATTTTTACGGAGTAGAGAGGTTGCGCCTGCGCAATGGCTACACTTTTTCTTTATTACTGTGAACGATGTTCTTTTGTTAATTCGCGTGTTGTTGTTTGAATATTTTAAACATAGTAATATTTTTGTTTAATTTAAAGAAGAATTGTTTTAACTTTATATTAAATTTAAAGGTTAAAATTATTTTACCATCTGTCATAATTTTAAGAGCAATCATACATTCTATTTACACTCCGTCCGAGGGCAACCGTATTCAGGGTGACAGCAAATCTCGGGCGAATCTATGACGTTACAGATCGCTCTCGGAGCACTCTCAGAGTGCTAAACCGAAATCGCTATAAGATAACCAAACAAGATATGAAACTAAGCGATTTCAACCGTGGTTAGAAAAAAACGTAGTTTTTTAAAGTCTGGCATATTGCACAAACCCAAAAAAGGGTGTGGCACCCAAAAACGCGCCATTCCCCCCCCCCCCCCCTAGAACAAATCCTAAATCCGCCACTGTAGAAGGGGGGCGCAAAAATATCTCAGAGCTTTGGGCGCTTCCAAGTGTTAATACGCCTCTGATAGTGAGGAGTGACAAACGGAATTTCGTGGTTAGGTTCATAAATGTTTACTGTCGCTGCCAATTGCAGCCCCTCCCCCCTAAATACGTCACTGAAGACAATGCAAAACTCTCGCCAGATTGTCTATACACGAGGCTTTTAAGAAATAACAGAACTATTTTATATTATTATGTGAGAACACGTAATATTTTATTGTTTTCTATACAATTCATTTTCACTTTCTAAGTTTATTTTAGAAGTGAGTTTAGTTATTATTTTTCTGACTCGTTTAAATAAGCAATGAGGAAACGCTTATGAGTCGCTTGGGTTTTAACCTGGCATCACTAAGCGGTTTCCACATTTAGATCTGTGAAAATTTTGTGAAATATTCTGGAAAACAATAATTAGCCGCATCGCTTTTGGAGACATTCGTGTCTGTTGAGTCTAAAAGCAGTGGCGTACTACTTAAAAAAAATTTAAATGTACATCGCAAGTACGTTACAAAACTCTGATGCCCAAGCAAGGTTTATAATTTTGAAAAGATTACATTTACTTAACAAAGGTTTCCAGATATTTTTTTATATACGAGTGCTTACTACACGGAGTCAACTAACTTTATTATAAAATAGAGAATAAAAAACTAAGATAGGGAGGTGAAAACCATTTTTCTCTAAGATGAACCGTTTCAATGTTACAGCCTGTCAAAGTCTGAAAATGCCATATTTTAAACGTCAATATCTCAAAAACCATTGAACTTAGACACATGACATTTACTACATAAGCGTAGAATTTTGTAGGGAATCAGAAAATAATACAATATATAGAGTGTTCCATTTAAACAAAATGTTACTGTCTATTGCCACTCTTTTTTGAGCCGCCCTGTATAAACCATAATAATTTTAAAGTGTGCACCTCAATGGCCTCTACAACTTTTGTATTTCAAATTTTTATCTAATTCTTAAGATAAAAGCGAAAGTGAACTTTACCCTCTTTCTTATAATATTAAATTACAATATTTTCTAATAAGAAATATTATTTTTTTATTTGCTTTTACTATATTTTATTGTAAGAATTATAAAATATTCTTATAATTATTATATTAATAGTTATAATAAGCAGCACTACCAATAGGAAATTAATATATTTTATTTTAAAAACATATTTTCTTTTAACCGATGGGATTGTCTTCTGCATTTAAGTTTCTGCTAGATGGCGCTGCTACGTTTTCATAACTTATTTATTACTAAAAAATTTTTAAAAACGCGATTTTGCTGTTTCTATAGTTGCTTACGGGTATTGGCTTTCCGTTAAGTATTAATAAGGATGAAACGGTCGTCAATGTCTACCTGTGCCCCAGGAAACTCATTATTTTAGCGTCCCAGTGTACTAATACACCGCTTGCCGCTAACTTTTCTCTATTATTCTATAAAGCGAGACGCAAACCAGAGCGGTCGCGGTTCGGTGACGGTTGCTACCGTGGCGTGACTGCTTTGGTTTACAATAAAATCTAGTATATTTTAAAATAAAATATACTAAATTTTACAATAAAATCTAGTAAATCTTACAATAAGATGTAGTAAATCTTACAATAAAATATACTAAATCTTACAATAAAATCTAGTAAATTTTACAATAAGATGTAGTAAATCTTACAGTAAAATATACTAAATCTTACAATAAAATCTAGTATATGTTAAAATAAAATATACTAAATTTTACAATAAAATCTAGTAAATCTTACAATAAGATGTAGTAAATCCTACAATAAAATATACTAAATCTTACAATAAAATCTAGTATATGTTAAAATAAAATATACTAAATTTTACAATAAAATCTAGTAAAGCTTACAATAACATGTAGTAAATCTTACAATAAAATATACTAAATATTACAATAAAATCTAGTGAATCTTACAATAAGATGTAGTAAATCTTACAATAAAATATAGTAAATTTTACAATAAATTCTAGTAAATCTTACAATAAAATATAGTAAAAGCAAATAAAAAAATTATATTTCGTATTAAAAAATATCGTAATATTTAATAAAAATGTTCATAAATTTTAATATTTTTGATAAAGTGTTTCTTAACCTTTATAATTAATTTTTATTTGGTAATTCTTGGGTTTACAAGGTTACACAAAGAACAACTCATTTTATTGTAACGACGTTTCGTACGTTTTGTCGTACTTTATCAAGCTTTATTCATCTTGGAGTTGCTTGTATTAAGTTGAACTGATTGATAAAATGAGTTGTTCTTTGTGTAACCTTGTAAACCCAAGAATTACCAAATAAAAAAATAAATTTTAATAGACACTATTGTGATGATTACAAACTATTATAATAATTTATATTACCAAAAATAATACCCGTCACTAAATGAAACATAATAATTTTATTGTAAACGGTGTTAAACTGGATTATGGTCCCATATATTATAAATATCCCTTCGTGTACAACCTGGGTTCTGGTACATGGTGGCAGCTTCTTTGAACTTTCTCCAGTGTGGCTCTTTTTGCAGGATTTCGGCATCCAGGCATGGTCGCTACACCAGCACATGATTTTTCGGTATCTTTTTAGCGTTTTATTTCGTCTTAGTGTCTCAGCAACGTAAGAGTGACCGCATTCACGGGAGATCCACATATATACATACACTATATTGCTAATACCATAATTCAATGATGCCACCACTGTAAGCAGATGATCAGGGGCCGTTGAGTTTGCGCAGCTCGGAAATTTGCTTCTTGATGTAAACATTTAACAGGGCCGACTTTCAAAATATTTTACAAGCTTTTATTTAAATTCACCCGTTTAGTTCGGGTGTGTATAGTTTATGGTCAAATAAAACTAAGTAACCAATATTTTACATACCTGAAATACCTTATTCCTGGTATTGAACAGCGACTCGTGCAAAAAAGGATCATGCACTTTTTTCTACCCACCTTGAGACACAAGTCGCTAACAATAACAAAATGTCTGGTAAAGTTTTATACCTAAATTCGCACCCAAAACTTAAAAATAATATCCACAATCACACACGGAACATCCGAACGAATACAACGTAAAAAAGTTGGAAACGCCTATAACTTACAAACTAACAAAAAAAAATGTCTAAAGTAAAGTTTTATAAATATTAACACCCAAAACTTGGAAATTATAACATCACACGAATGAACGAAACAAAAGATGGACTAATAAGAATATAACGGCGAGCCGGTTCTGTTCAAGAGACCTTGGGTTCTGTTTACGTTCTGTTAGAAATCGTGTGGGTTACCTAATTTTTTCCCTACTGCGCAAGCGCGACGGCCCCCAACTCAGGTTATTTTGAATCGCACGATGGGTGTATTCTTGCTTCGTGCGGCTGATTTTATGGGCAATATAGTGTATGTATATATTATGTGGGGAGATCCGATAGACACCGTTTTTCTTGCCTCCTTGGCAAGATCACTCGAAATAAGGATCAAAGAACCCAGAAGCAAATTGTGAGCCGTCTTAAATGTAGAATGGCCTTTCGACGCCAATGCTTTAAATTCCTGAGTTTTGTAATTTCGGACAGTGTTCTATTTTAACGCTGGCACACTTGAAACAATACCTTAAGATAAATATAAAAAGTTAAAGATGGCACTTCGCCAATTCGCCAGGCTTTTCCAGTCTTTTATTTCAACTATCTCGGATTTTTTATTTTGATGTTGGAGATCGATTTTATTAACTGTTACAAGTCAGCTGTAGTGCGTTGTTACAGGCATGGCTCGTGAGTTTTTGTACAAGGTGGGACAAATTTTGATGGCAGTAACCTAACAAGAAAAATGCAGTTTAGTGCACAGTTTTGCCAAAGAATAATTATTGACCTATTAATAAACACCGCAAAAACTTAAAATACTAAAATTGAATTTTTGTTGTGACTTTTTTTAAAAATACATCAAACAGCTTTACTTTATTATTATTTTTTTATAATTCTCTAACCTTTATGTAGGTGTATGTTTGTATATTAAATCTGTCCTTCTATATTTTGTTTGCAAAAATTTTCTATTGCTAGGTCTTTAAAATTATAAACAATTCAGCTAAGTCTTATACTTCCTCGTAATCTTCTTATCAAGTTCCTTATTGACTGGTTTTTCATTTATTCTCTAGGTACTTAAAGTTGGTATTTTTAGCAATTAGTTAGCAATAGTTCGTATTTTCAAAAAAGATCTGTTGTACTCACAGTCAGCTTGGGCCTGGTATTAACTTTTTTATTGGCAAGCTGAATAGTAACGACCAAATTATGTCTCCAAAATGCATTCGGTCGTAAGATACAGGTAAACTAAAACAAAAATACACAATGCAAAAACAGCAAAGGGCTAAAAGACATTATTTCAGGAGTTTAGGATAAGAAAAATAATTTTAATTATATACCTTCAGCAAAATAACGATGCTCTTTTTCATGAACAATTATAAAATAAAAAAATTAAATTAATAAACACTGCCAGCCATTTTCATCATAGAGCGAGGTTTTTTGGACCAGGTTGGACGATTCCATTTGGCTCCAGACTGGGAAGTCAGGTAGAATTACAAAATAAACTGCTGCCAGTCAGATCATATATAGCCGTCTCTTTCTTCAATCCATCGGTAGTTAAAGTAAAAAGAGACAAATATAGTCAGAACAAGTTCGCCTGCCTTAGTAAACACGTTCATTTTGTAGAAATAACTACGTAGGTGCAATGTAGGCACATAAACGATAGGAATACACGTAGGTCCTAACTTGAGTGAATAGTCTGGAGGTCTGACGTCACTAGCTTCGATCCCGCCTATAAGAACTCTCACGGGGCTGGTTGCAGCTTTACTAATAATATGTCAGCTTGACTACGAATATTTAGGATATGCCGACACCTGTCAGCGGGTCTTTACTGCGACCCGCCCTGGGAATTAATTAATAAAGGTTTTAATTAAGTTTGGAGATACTAAAAAATGTCAATTTTCTAGTTACGAGGACATATTGAAATGTTTTCGAAATGAAATTGAAAAAGTTTAGACAACGAAAAACATCATCGACCTACTTTTGATGCTAAAAAATAGTATATTACATAACAAGTGATGAAAGTGATACTTTTCAAACGAGGAGATATTTAGCGCGAGGCGTCATGCGTCAGCCGAGTGCGGACATTCTCCGAGTTTTAGAATAATCACTTTCACACGAGTAATGTACACTATTTATTTATTGTTTTTATAAAAAAAAGTTAAATACTCCTGATGGGATTTGAACCTGTGACCTTGCGATCTGTAGGCTAGAGCTCTATTCTCTACGCTATCGCTACCGATAAAGATTTTTTGTTTAATACATGACATTCTCTTCAGCGCGATTTGTTTTTCTGGTAATAGATTTTCCAGTATATTATTAACATTTTTTATAATTTCAGATGGCGTATTTTCACACTCTAATTCTGAATCACTTGACAAATACATGATAAATAAGTTAAAAACTTTACAATGACTGCTGTCTAAAATTTGTTCCTTTTAATAAATAGGGGTGGTGTGTCAAATTGGCACCATATGTTTAAATTAAATAGTGTGCCTTGTATTTCAGCACGCGTGTGATATTCAGCGCTTTCGAGCCAAGTTAACCGTGCTTTATTTCTCATTTTTATAGGTGGTCGTAGAAATAGTATATTACATAACAAGTGATGAAAGTGATACTTTTCAAATGAGGAGATATTTAGCAGGAGGCGGCAGCCGAGTGCGGAAATTCTCCGAGTTTTAGAATAATCACTTTCCCACGAGTAATGTACACTATTTTTCCTACGACCACAAAGAGTTATTAAAAAAAAACCTTTGATTTGTGAAAACAATATTTCAACTCTAGAGTTGAAAAAAAATATTTCAACTCGAGAGTGGAAATACAAGGCACACTATTTAATTTAAACATATGATGCCAATTTAATAGATCGAAAGGTCACAGGTTCAAATCCCATCAGGAGTACTTGACTTTTTTTTATAAAAACATTAAGTAAATTACAAAATTATTTTGAATTGAAATCTTCCTTCTTGAATGATTTTTTTTATTTAATCAAGGAAAGATGCATTAAACATAAATTTAAAAAATTCACCCAACAAGGAAGATTTCAATTCAAAATAATTCTATAAACTATTTAATGTTTTCATAAAAAAAAGTCAAGTGCTCCTGATGGGATTTGAACCTGTGATCTTTCGATCCAGGCCATGGCTCTAGTGTCTACGCTATGGCGACCATTGAACATTTCCTGCTTAAGTTTAATATATGACATTTTCTTCAGCGGGGCTTGTTTTGACTGGTAATAGATTTTCCAGTATATTCTTCACTTTCTTATAATTTCAGATGACGTATTTTCACACTCTAATTCTGAATCACTCGACAAATACGTGATAAATAAACTAAACTGCTTTCTAAAATTTGTTCTTTTTAATAAATAGGTGTGGTCTGTCAAATTGGCATCATATGCCTAAATTAAATAGTGTGCCTTGTATTTCCACTATAGAGTTGAAATATTTTCTTTCAACAAGCGTGTGATATTCGGCGCTTTCGAGCCAAGTTAACCGTGCTTTATTTCTCATTTTTATAGGTGGTCGTAGAAATAGTATATTACATAACAAGTGATGAAAGTGATACTTTTCAAACGAGGAGATATTTAGCAGGAGGCGGCAGCCGAGTGCGGAAATTCTCCGAGTTTTAGAATAATCACTTTCCCACGAGTAATGTACACTATTTTTCCTACGGCCACAAAGAGTTATTAAAAAAAAACCTTTGATTTGTGAAAAAAATATTTCAACTCTAGAGTTGAAAAAAAATATTTCAACTCTAGAGTGGAAATACAAGGCACACTATTTAATTTAAACATATGATGCCAATTTAATAGATCGAAAGGTCACAGGTTCAAATCCCATCAGGAGTACTTAACTTTTTTTTTTATAAAAACATTAAGTAAATTATAAAATTATTTCGAATTGAAATCTTCCTTCTTGAATGATTTTTTTTATTTAATCAAGGAAAGATGCATTAAACATAAATTTAAAAAATTCACCCAACAAGGAAGATTTCAATTCAAAATAATTCTATAAATTATTTAATGTTTTCATAAAAAAAAGTCAAGTGCTTCTGATGGGATTTGAACCTGTGATCTTTCGATCCGTAGGCCATGGCTCTAGTGTCTACGCTATGGCGACCATTGAATTTTTTCCTGCTTAAGTTTAATATATGACATTTTCTTCAGCGGGGCTTGTTTTGACTGGTAATAGATTTTCCAGTATATTCTTCACTTTCTTATAATTTCAGATGGCGTATTTTCACACTCTAATTCTGAATCACTCGACAAATACGTGATAAATAACTAAACTACTTTCTAAAATTTGTTCTTTTTAATAAATAGGTGTGGTCTGTCAAATTGGCATCATATGCCCAAATTAAATAGTGTGCCTTGTATTTCCACTCTAGAGTTGAAATATTTTCTTTCAACACGCGTGTGATATTCGACGCTTTCGAGCCAAGTTAACCGTGCTTTATTTCTCATTTTTATAGGTGGTCGTAGAAAACTAATAATAACAAGCTGTCGTCGATTCCGACAACTTTTTAATACAGCCTCGTAGATTTACTACAGAAAATGTTTCTTAAATGACGTTCTTGTCCTCATAATACTTTACAAATATGCACTATGTATAACTATGTTAATGTACGTGCCATAAATCAAATGGGCATTTGCTTATATGTACGATGCAATAGTCATTTTAGTAGTAATTTATTGCTATTAGCAAATAATGTGTCTACAATGATTAATACAGTACTTAGAGAATGTGGACGGCCAAAGTATAGAAAATACATGAGTAATAATCGGTAATTTTATGGAAGGTAAAAACATCAAAACTGCATCGTAAACAAAACCTTTTGCACATTGTAAAAGGCGACATCTATGGTATCACTAATAACGCGCCGCAGGAGAAAATTTTTATCAAAATTACTGAAAATACAAATACTTACAAATTATTTTATACAAGATGTTGCTACTTTAACATCACTAAAAAACAGGGGCGGTTCTACGGGGGGGGGGGGGGGGGGCAGGACCCCCAACATTTCTGAAAAAACTATAAAATTCATGCCACTGATAAAAAAATATTCCGGGTGCTTTATTATTTACATAATTTGAGCATGATCATGATCCTAAAAAATTTTGCGCTGTGGCGTTATTTGCTTGCGAAGGCTACCAAAAATTGTGGCTGCGCCCAGTGGGGGCGGGGGGGGGGTGGGGGGGGGGGGGGGGGGGGAGCTGCCGGGCTGCATTCTCATCTCACACATGGACTCTTAATTAAAATCTTTAAATATAGTATTCTTGGCTTAGATTACAAAGGTCTTGTAGGAACGTTTAGATTTTAAACTTTTCCTTCTAAAAGTCCCCTTTTATATAGAGATTAACGCATATCGTTTTAGTTATTGATTTTTGATGCAATTTTAAAGGAAAACGAGTAAAAAGAATAATATTTTATAGAATTTTTCTATTATATACGTTTTCCCTTTTTTAGAGCTATTTTAAATCAACAAAAATATAACCCAATGCAATGAAATATTTTTACAACAAAAACAATTAGGTATTTATTTCTTAAGAGAAAAAGGCTCGGAAAAAGGTAAACATTGCAATTGAAACATTTTTTATGGAAGAAGTGTGATAATTTATAATAAAAAAAATAGTGCGGGATGAAATGAGAATGCTTTATTAGGAATATAAATATACGGCACTTAATAAGGAGTATTTCCAAATCTAAGCATTTGCACCAAAAACTACTCTTAGATCTACGCTCCTAAAATACATGATTTCTGAAAAATTACTTTTTTTTTAATCATGAAAAACCGAGCCCGGAAAACGCTGGTTAGAGTCATACATACGTCTTATGTTAAAATTTTGGATTGACACCAATATTCATATTTTTCACAATTATAAAAAATGTTTTTTTTTTTTAAATAAAGAGCCAGCTAGGAATATCAAAGAAAAAAACATTAAAAAAAAATTTTTATCCAACTTAAAGGGAAAGAGGTAATAATTTAATTTTCGAAATTTGATAGTAGTTAGGTGCATTGTAAACGAACTTTGGGCGTGGCCCCGAAAATTTTTCGCCTGCGGCGCTTTTCCGCCTTCTTCGCTAGGTACAATACCATGGAATACATATAGTCCCGACTATCCCTCTCTTTAGAAAAAAAATGTCCTACTTACGCCCACCCAGCCCCCTCCCCCGAGCATATTTTCTGGCTACGCCAATGTAGTGCCCCCCCAATATTTTGGGTCTAGAACCGCCCCTGCTAAAAAACCGATATTTTTTACAGCACGCGTATGTTGTACCTGCGTCGGATGATGACAATAAAATTTCTTTTCTTTTATACAAAATATAAAAACGAATTTTGTGGCGCGGCGTCAGTGGAGATTTTAAAGATACTATTAGGGCATCGTTTGTAATTTTAATGGAAAATAAGAAATTAACATGAATAGTCGCAATATTTCTGCATGGCGAATGATATAATTTGAACCTTATAATTGAAAATTTAAAACTAATTTTCAATTTTCTTTTGACAAAAAAATAAGGTAACATTCCCCAAACTAGACGTTTTTGTGAATCCCTTAGTGAAATTTTTGTATTAAATTTTCAATTAGACAAGCCAGGAAACAATGCCGCGTTTCACGCTGGTATGGAAGACTCTTAACTGTATATACAACTAAAAATTAACTTGATTGAGTGATGAGATCTAATCAGGATATATTATGTGCTGGTTGGCATCTTGTCATTTTGTCACTTCTTTTGTTTTTTTGCTTGAGTTTCTTAGCCTAACTTTATTATAAGGTATATAAGGTTTTATAAGATACGTTTTGTAGTGTTATGTTTTTCTTTTGTATAATATTATAATAATTATTCATTTCAATTTTAATTAATAAAGACCTGCGTACAGCATTAAGTCCTGCAGGTTCTTCGAGTTTATTGTTATGCGGTTTATTGTTTGTGAATTATTGTAGGTATCTATTTTATTTTTGATTGGTAAATAAACTTTATTATTATTAAAAAGGGACGCTGGCTGTAGCTTGGTAACCAATATTCGTAAACAGCTTTCAGAATTTATGGAAATTAAGGAATAATATTAGTACTGATCAGGGGTCAACCCCCTCCAGTAGCAAATCCAGAATTTTAGTCTTGAGGGGGCTGAGGTCATAAAAACAAAAAACTTGTATTGTTTGTCATAATGTCTCCTAATTTTACTGTAGTGAACAAAAATAAATTCATCTAATTTGCTTATTCTAGGGGGGGGGGGGGGCAGCCCCATATCCTTCCTTCTTCCTAGATTTGCCTCTGACCCCCTCTCTCAGATGAAATTAAAAGATTTGCCTTAAGTATACTGTGAAGTAGAATTGAATTAGAATAGTATATTATACAACGAGCAGTTGGCAAGTGGCTATTATTCACGCGGATAAAGTTTGACACGAGCCGTAGGCGAGTTTCATAATTTTATCCAAGTGAATAAAAGCCATTATATGTGACTATGGTCTATTTCTTTTCGATTGCGAACGATGACAGAAAAAAAAATTGAACAAAAATTCACCTGTTAAATCGTGGACCCATTTACACTACATAAATGCATAGCCAACTTATTAAAAAGGTCTTTTTTTTTAAATCACAGAAGAAGAATAAGAAATTTTAGTTCGATTAATTTCTAGAAAATATATGCTAATTATAAACCTTTTAGCAATTAAAAATAACTTTTAGCTCTAGTTATATTACGAAACAAACAATCTATTAACTTTCTGTACATAAAATCGGTTAATTCACGTTTTTCTGCAACATAAAATAGTAAACCTATGCCTACTTTGTGTTGAAGCAAAAAGGATGCCCGATTTATCGACAAAATATAGAAGGCCATGCCAAACGCCAAACATTGTGACATAACCTAAAAATTCATCTTCTTAAAGGCCGCTTTACAGTTTGCAATTTTTCTTTCACGCAAGTTGTCGTGCAGCAATTAATATTGCGACAATAAAAATTTCACTTCGTTTTACAGCGTGCAATGACTTGCCAAGATCGTAGGTGATGTACCACTTGCCAACCATGAAAATAAAAATACATTTGGTTAGGACTTACCGGCGCTTTTTGTGCATTCATTTTAACAAAATATCATTACAGGACATTAAAGCAAACCAACAAAAACAAAACGTACCCGCTATAGATTAGAAAAAACATAAATAAATGTCAGGGATTTTTTTATTTAGTTTGGTGTCTCATAAATCACCAGAAAATCCTCGGAATTGCGCTTGCAATGGCAATAAAAATACGGTCCGAGTTATATTTCTTGCAAGCAATACAAATTGCGCCAGCTGATCATTAGCCTCGTTCTGCGCATATTCCCGGGCAATCTTTTCTTGCGTGAAAAGAAAATTGCAAACTGTAAAGCGGCCTTAACAAGTGGTAATTTAAAATTCTAACCGCTATAAACAGTAAACAACAAACTGTCAGTTATGACGTAAATCCCTAACCTTACTTTTTCAACTTGTCAAAAATGAAAATTCTTGCATTTTTTTATTGTAAAACGGGTTTCTGTCATCGTTCGCAATCGAAAAGAAATAGACCATAGAATACTATACTTTGTCCACGACTATCCAATAATAATTGTAGCCAGAATTACTAAACATCTTTATTTATTTAGAAATATTAATAGTAATATTTATATTCACACAATGTGCCAAGTTAATTGTAGGAATCGAATTTAATTCTACATTAACATCTTGGTTATTCGTTGTAGTAGATGTAGATGAAGATGTAGATGTAGATACTGTCTCATTGCATATATACGGCTGACCAAAAGGATTTTTCTGGATCGCGTCTGATATTTTTTAGCTGTTTCCATTTTATTTTTCATTGAGTCATCAATATATCCTTCTGCTACCACCGTGGACTTCCATCCACCGTGTCTTTTCAATGCAGTTATATCGCTGCCTGCGTCTACAATTACACTAACAATATACGGATTCTGAAAAAGAACTAGTTTTTTTATCAATCCTCCATTGTACAAATCATAAGCAGACACATAAAGTTTTTTCGATTTGACTGGAAATAAACTTAAACTTGCTATTTTTGCTGCTTCCTGTATATCTGGTGGGGTATAACACATCTCATCTTCACTATCTCTAATCATTTTGAAAATTCTTAACTTTACAGTTGATATTTTGACGTTTCAAATTAAAATTACAAAGCGCTTCGACTTGACAATTCATGGCATGCTTGAATTTTTCATCATACACACAAAATCATATATTATGGATGGACCTTACAGGGGAAACGACCAATGATGTTTTTTGATTTCAAATTGCATTACCTGTCGATTTTATTATTCACTAGTGAATTATGAGTTGATTATTCACTAGTGAATAATGGGTATTATTATTATTGAACAAACACATATATAATCAACATATTATACAATAGTCGTGGACAAAGGATTTTATTGTATTTTTGGGGGATTAGCGCTTATCTTAAACCCTAACCTAAAGCTGCCACAGTCTGTACTGCACTGCACGGCCTGAAATTTCACCACCCGACCAAAATCGAATAGCCTGACAAGTCAGGTAGACCCGGCGAGCCCGGCAGACCCAACAAACCCGGCAGGCTCGAAAAAAGGCCGGAAAAAATTATCAGGACTTGAAAATAATTTTATAAATATTTCTTTAAAACAAAGCACATAAGCAAATCAAGGTTGACCCAAAAGACCACCTGATCACACAGTCCGACAGGCCCAGCAGGCCCGACAGGTCCAAAAAAAATTGTAAGGGCCCAAAACTCCGACCTTTATTAATTAAGTGGCCCGATCCGAACCCGAGAGTCGGGCCGAGCCGCGTTAAAGTCCGAGATAAAAACCACTGTATCACTTCCTATTATGTTGAATTATGAAATTCCTCTCATATCTCTTATACTAAAACATATAATCGTGGGTGTTTTCGATACAGGTTGTATTTTTAGACGAAGCAAATGTCAGTTATTAGTGTGACAGCATTTGGCACATGGGAGGCATTAAAAGACTCCGAATTAACTAATAAATCTGTCAGAGAGACGTAATTTATTGTTAATTTAATCCTATAACAACATTTTTAACAGATTTTTTATATTTATTCAAATGGGAAGAATTTTCTTTAATTGTAGTATCTACCGAATTTATTAATCTCTACTAGAATTGTTAAGTGTTACGAAAATTGTCCTCAGGTTAAAATAAATGTATGAGGGGCAGCAGAAATGTTTTCTCCCATGCTATAAAAAAATAATTTCCTTTTTAACTTCCTTACACTAAAATATTTTCCCCATCTGTGCGAAATTAGTATATTACATAACAAGTGATGAAAGTGATACTTTTCAAACGAGGAGATATTTAGCACGAGGCGTCAGCCGAGTGCGGAAATTCTCCGAGTTTTAGAATAATCACTTTTACACTAGTAAAGTACACTTTTTTTCCTACGACCACAAAGAATTATTAAAAAAGCCTTTGATTTGTAAAAAAAAATATTTCAACTTCAAGAGTTGAAATTAGCATACCTAGGATTATGTTCCACTTAATATCTGGTTTCATATAGTTTGTCAATAGGCTTTTCCTTTATTTGTAGTTTAACTTTTTCATTTTTTCATATTTTATATATCATAGGAAAAACTAATCCTGAATTGACTTCTAGATTAACCAGAATGAAAAATATTAAATTTCAAGGAAATATACATTAAACCAAAATTTAAAAAATCCAACCAACAAGGAAGATTTCAATTCAAAATAATTCTATAAATTATTTAATGTTTTTAAAAAAAAGTCAAATACTCCTGATGGGATTTGAACTTGTGACCTCCCGTTCTGTAGACCAGAGCTTTAGTGTCTACGCTATGGCTTCCATGGCTACCAATTAACATTTGTTGTTTAAATATATGACATTTTATCAGCGCGACTTGTTTTTTCTTTTATTAACATTTTTTATAATTTCACATGGCGTATTTTCACACTCTAATTCTAAATCACTCGACAAATACATGAAAAATAAGTTAAAACACTTTACAATTACTGATTTCCAAAATTTGTTCTTTTTAATAAATAGGGGTGGTCTGTCAAATTGACATCATATGTTTAAATTAAATAGTGTGCCTTGTATTACCACTCTAGAGTTGAAATATTTTCTTTCAACACGCGTGTGATATTCGGCGCTTTCGAGCCAGGTTAACCGTGCTTTTTTTCTCTTTTTCATAGGTGGTCGTAGGAAAAATATTTTATTCCATTATAATAAATTGAGTCCTATTAATCATCAACATAAGCACCAATAGCCTCATTCGCAATTTTTTAACATCTGCAACATGTGTTCCACTAAGAAGCTTTTTTTAACGGAAATATGCCAGGAAACACCCCTGGGGCAATAATCTGGTACATAGACGGCTCAAAAATCAAAGAGGCTACTGGAGGAGCAGGAATACATGGAATAAGACCATAGAAATATTTACTTCTCTTTGGGTAAGTCTCCCACAGCAGTGTTCCAAGCGAAAATTTACGCATCTTATACAGAAAAAATAGTTTTTGGAATTATAAGAAATTTAATGGCAGCTTAAAAGTAGTTTATTTCTGTAAAGTCACAAAAAGTATGTGACAAATATGAATTTACATTTTTTTTGTAGACCTACTGTACCGGGTGGTCAACTAAGAATGACCGCCGGCCATATCTCAGAAACTAGTAATCGTACAGCATCCGGGTAAATTTTATTATGACAAAAGTGCCCAAGAGAAAACGCTGGAAATTATTTTTAATTTCCGCATTTTGCCGCAAGAGGGCGTAATTGAAAAGTAAATTTTAAAATGTTACATATCTCCGAAAATTCCACATTAAGATATATCTTTGATAACACCATTAAAAAGCTTGGACAATTATGCATCATTATGGTCTTATGCTCATGGGCGTACCAACTTTAAAAAGAGGGGGGGGAAGCTGTTGAAAGTGTAATCAGTAAAATCACTGTAACTTTTAAGCGACCTCTCCGATTTTAGCAAACTAAAGACTGTTTGGAAGAGAAATATATGCACTTTCACCAATCGTATTTAGTTGTTCATAATAGTTCTCAAAAAAAATGCTAGAGGGCGCAATTTGTAATAATAACACATTTTGTGATTTTACTCCGAAAAAATAAATCATACGGTATAATTATGATACCATAATTGAAAAGTAGATGAAATTTGCTAGAAAAAATATTAAAACCTCAGTTCGATATCTCCGTTCGTTTCAGCGTTATCGCCAATAGAATAATTTTTAAAACTAAGCGATTATATATTTTTTAGAAAAAAAGTGGTACGCCATTGATATTTCTCCATGTGGATATTATTTTTGATTAGCCTGGTCAATTCTGCATAAAAATGGTCTGTTGCGTTTTTCTCCTCATGCACACCGTTCTTAATTAAAATAACTAAATTAAATTAGCTTCATGCATGCCTATTAAGTGAAAGTGGTCATTTCCACCAATTTTTATAAAACAAAATTTTGCATTATCAATGGTTATAACAATAGTAGAGCTCCCCCCTCTTATTAAAGTTGGTACGCCAATGAGCATAAGACCAAAATGATGCATAATTGTCCAAGGTTTTTAATGGTGTTATCAAAGATATACCTTAATGTGGAATTTTCGGAAATATGTAAAATTTTAAAATTTTCTTTTCAATTACGCCCTCTTGCGGCAAAATGCGGAACTTAA
Source organism: Polydrusus cervinus (assembly GCA_935413205.1). Lineage (NCBI taxonomy): Eukaryota > Metazoa > Arthropoda > Insecta > Coleoptera > Curculionidae > Polydrusus > Polydrusus cervinus. The sequence goes on from OW284512.1 coordinate 7,481,331, forward strand.
AAATAATTTCCAGCATTTTTTCTTGGGCACTTTTGTCATAAATAAAAAAATTTACCCGGACGTTGACCACCTGGTACAAAACTTTCGTGAAATCGCCTAATTAACGTCACAACATTTCCATACAATGCCAGCAGCCGATTGCTCTGTGAACGCCGCACTCCTACCTGACTGAGGTTTCGAGTCTGGTTTCCTATTTCTAGACTGTCTTTGTTTTGTGTTTAAGTTGTCGAAACAAAGATAACAATAATCGGTCGCACTACTGGCAAATAAGAGAATTGCGCGGATCTCTTCTCATTCTATGCTTGCAAGTTCCTACTTTCGCGCCGTGTTTTTAATTAGAACTAGAACTAGAAGATTTTTATTATTGAGATATATTTTCAATTGGTTTTAGTTTAGAATGTCAGTGCTTAATATGATAAAAATTCGATTACAATGAAATAGTGTATTATAGTAATAATTGATAGAACTCGCGAGATCCTGGCCCAATCACGTGATATGAATGACATGCTGGTCAATTTTAGTATGTTATGGTATGATTTGACGTAAATTACAGGATCGGACTTAATAATTATAAATTTTTAATATGTAAAATTTGTGTTTAAACAAAAGATCACACTAAAATTCAAAACAATCAATTCAGAAATACCAAAAATATAAGCTTGTTTCCGTTATAAGTGGGACATTCATAATAATTGCGGAATTTTTTTTTTAATGTAAGGTTAATAATGGTCTTGCATTTTTTTTAGTTAAAATCGATTTAAAAAAATAAATAATTACTGAAAAACAAAAAAAATTAAATAAAAAAAGTTTTGTCCAAATCGGGGTTCAAAACCCATACGCCAAGGCGCTTCCTACAAAACAGGTACAAATGCGTTACATGACTAAATGCAAAAAAAAATATTATAAAAATAAATTAAAACTGTTTAAAATGACCTTATTTTCTTCAATAAATGTCCAAAATTACAAAAATTGCATTAAAAACGATCTAAACACAGTTTAAAACGCACCACAAACTGACATAGGCTGAATACGTCTCTGTCAAAATCTGGGGAAATTTTGAAAGTCCTAATCAGCTGGCAGAGTTTATATATCTGGATGTCAAATGTCGAAAAACGAGTTCTCTCGTGAATATTTCTTTACGTGTGGTAAAAAGCATATTACGCAAGAATTCAAAAATCGCGAACGAGCCGCATAGCGGCGACTACGGTAATTACTTAAGTGCGTACGCAATACGTACTACACTTTTTCTACGACTCTTACTAATAAATTAAAGATCGGTTTATAATATTTAAAGTATCGATTTGAACTTCAAATCTCAAATAATGACAATGTCACTGTCAAATATTCAAAATGCAAGAGAAATAAATGTCACGATTTGAGTGCTTCAAGGCTAACTTGATTGTTACACTAGGCATCATAACGCACAGTTGTGTGTTTTTATTTATCATAATGCACAGTTGTGTGCTTTTAGATATTCGTCATAACGCACAGCTGTGCGTAAGAATGGATTTACTTATAGAGGGAACTGTAGGTACGTAAAACAATGTTTACTAATACAGGAGTAGACTAAAGCTCATTATTAACTCACTTCTGACCGCATTTAATAACATTTTTCTCTTGAAAATATAAATATTTGATAATAATGATTACGTGTCTAGATAAACACGTCACTAATTAAAACTAAATGCATGTAGTTACTTAATTCTCAAAAGTGACCACAAAAATGTCGATTTTCCTGAATTTTAAAAGATTCATAAAAACTTCTAAAAGGAATCGAGCTGCGACAAAATAAAAATAAACGATAATCATTAATTGCCTCGTTGGAACACGTAAAAATAATTTACAAAACATGTTTTTTAATGAGCATTCGCGGTGAAAGGCAACTTTTAAGGTAGATAGATAAAAACGACCAATGTCCATCGACGAATATTTGACTTTTGTCTAAACACTGATTGTCACAAATTTTACTGCCATAATTCGAGCCCTGCCACGTTGCCAGCACCTCCGCTCGCTATTACCACACACTGTAAACGAAAATATGATAAAATTACAATAAATATGTTTGGTTATATTTGGCCACCAAATATCACATTGAATTTATATTCAGTTTTTAGTTTTACTTTGTTAAATAAATATGTTTTAATCTACTATTTGTTAATTCCTTTTAAAAATCGCTGTGATCGCTGTTTGATCAAGCCACTAAGGAAGTGGCATCAGAGAACTGGCGAAAAGCAGTTTATATGTCATTAAAGAAGGGGAAAAAATGTGGGATCTTGACCACCTGATCAATCGGACCGTCGACCAGTTAATTATAACGTCAAAAGGACAGTTCTTCAGATGACAAAGAATATTATGATTTTTTATAATTTAATTTCTGTATAATGTGTTTTTGTATTTTGTAATTTTTTATAAAGTTTATTTAAAAAAAAGTGTACCTAATACTATGTACATAATGCACGCCTTTGTCACACCATTTTCAGTGATTGTGAATGGATAACAATAAACAAAACCCATAAATTTACCCAAACCCGGATGGTACTACCTGCACTTGATGAAAATAAAGAATTTTGCAATTAAATTATGAAAGTAGCTTAAATATTCGTTGGGTCACTCTGTAGTCCCTTTGCAAACCTAATGAGCTTTTATTACTCTATACCTTTCTAAAATAGACTAGTTAATCCTCTTTGTCTTCTCTCGATAAATTTCTCTACGTTAATTAATGAAAATCTTTATGGAGCCGATATAATTTTAATTTTAATTCGGTACGTATTTGTAATTACCTAAAATCATAAATAAATTATAAAAAATATAAACGCACACCGGTATTTTTGGCTCAATTTGGCACCACCCAAGATCGTGACTGCCATGATACAGACACTAGTGAATAGTTTACCATTCTTTATGGCAAATTACCATAAGGTTACCTTTTGTATTAAAAAATAAGTCCGGCCTATGACATTTTTTGTATACTTTTTCCCATCGTTAACATAGTTTTTTATGATTATGGGGTTAATATTTTCACTAACAATATTTTATGTCAAACGAAAGTATCGTGAGAAATGGTTATTTGTGTAACTGGTGCGCCAAACGACCTTTGGCGCACGAAAACAAAAGTTTTTTATGCATATAATTACATTAGGGATATTGTGATGTTATGATTTAATTATGCCCATAATTATTGCCGTTCTGAACGTCAATTTAGGTTCACTTTCATTCAGTGGCGTAACCAGAAAATATGCTCGGGAGGGGGGCTCAGTGGCTGTGGGTAGGATATTTTTTTTCCGGATAGAGGGACAGTCATGATATTCATAAAAAATAAAATGTTCAGGGCCACGCCTAAAGTTTGATTATAATTCACGTAACTACTATCAAATTTCGAAAATTAAATTATTACCTCTCCCCCTCTGCATAGTTGGATTAAATTGTTTTTGTAAATTTTTTTTTTACTTTTTTTTGATATTATTTAGCAAAAAAAAAACATTTTTATATTGATGAAATATTGATGTCAATCCAAAATTTTAACATAAGACGTATGTATGACTCTAACCAGCGTTTTTCGGGCTCGGTTTATCATGATTAAAAATAAAGTAAATATCGCTCACCACGCCAAAATTGATGATTTTTTCAGAAATCATGTATTTAAGGAACAGGTTTTGATGCTTAGGTTTTAAAATACTCTTTCTTAAATGCCGTTTTGTATATTCATAATAAAGCATTCTCGTTTCTTCCCGCACTATTTTTTTTTTATTATAAATTATTACATTTCTTCCGTAATAAAATGTTTAAATTAAAATTTTTACTTTAATTTTTCTATTAAAAAAAATACCTAATTGTTTTTTGTTTTTGTTGTAAAAATATTTTATTGCATTGGGTTATATTTTTGTTGATTTAAAATAGCTGTAAAAAATGGAAAACGGAACAGACAAGTATATAATAGAAAAATACTATAATATATTATTCTTTTTACTCATTTTTCTATAAAATTGCATCATAAATCAATAACTAAAATGATAGGCGTCTGAAACCTTAATTTCTATACAAAACAGGACTTTTAGAAGGAAATGTTTAAAAACTAAACGTTTCCTACAAGACCTTTGTAATCTAAGCCAAGAATACCTACATTATTTAAATATATAAATTAAGTGTCAGCGTGAAACGAAAAATTAGGTTGCAATTAGACTTTTAGACCCGAACTCCGAGGCGGGGGGGGGGGGGCAGCCCCCCCCCCCCCCCCTAAATACGCCACTGCTTTCATTTATCGTGCTGTCGGGGTAATGGATATGTATTAAAGCCCATAAAACACAATGCATAATATTTTTGGTGTAAAATACAAAGCGCGAGAGGAAATCGTTAATCAACCAGTAATGAATTTAAAAATAAAAATGTTATGTACAATTTCTTAATAATTGGGAAACCAAAATATAACTTGTTAATATGTAGACCATACCAGATAAGGGGCTCTTATCAGTTTGACTAAAGTACATGTTTTTAGAATAACCTTTTCACATGCAAACTTATCAGGAATTTGTTGTTTCACTTTCGACAGATTTATTTATACAAAGATCAAACCACATAAACTTGAAGCCGAGAGGTTATCAGATTTTCGTGTAGGTTTGGGCTTATTTGTATAACATTATGATTTAAAAATAATTATATAAATCATATTTTGTAATACATGTGGAGCGAAATTATATTTTACAATGTTAACGGTGTGATTCTGTCTATAGTCCATTTCAGAAAGGTGTAGAGTAAGAAAATGGGACATTCCGTCCAGTTCGGCTCAATTTCGGTTTCGGCCATAGGCACAGATTAATTTTGTGCATTAAATTATTTATGATAACTAACTAAAAAAAAAAAAAGAAGATAATTTGATAAAGAAGGAACTATTAGCTATAGCAAATTTACACAAACATCGTTTTATGAAATATGCCGTGGAAGATATAACTGAAAAACATAGTATAACTGTGCTGCGCACACCGCCATATCATTGCTAACTAAATCCTATTGAACTTATATGGGTGCAAGTGAAAGGATTTGTAGCAAGACACAACACGGCATGCAAAATGAAAGACGTTAAGCTACTGTTTGATCAAGCCATTAAGGAAGTGACACCAAAGAACTGACGAAAAGCAGTCCATCATGTCATTAAAGAAAAGGAAAAAATGTAGGATCTTGACCACCTGATCGATCGGACCGTCGACCCGTTAGTTAACGTCAAGAGGAGATGACAGTTCCTTAGATGACGAAGAATATTATGATTTTTTATAATTTAATTTTAGTATAATGTATTTTTTATATTTTGTATTGTTTTTATAATGTTTAAAAAAAATAAGTGTACCTAATACTATGCCTTCGTTTGCTAATGTGCTTTTCTAATATAAATATTTGTAAAACATATTTCCCTAATAATTTTTTTCCGGCCTGACGGGCTGTTCTGTTTTGGGTGACGGGCCGGACCAGGTCGTGTCGCAAAATTACGGCCCGTGCAGGGCTCTAGCGACAACTAAGAAGATTTTGGGACCTTTGGTCATTCATAGGACGGGTGAATTATCATCCTCCCCCATAAATCAGTCCTTGGTTGTTATAATTACACATATTTAAAATAATACATATTTTAAGTTTTATTTATTTCTTTTAATTTAAATTAATACCGTCAAACCCTTACTTGGTAACAGAAATTTATATTTTTTTAACTGAATTATTTATTTTTATGAGCACAGATTGGGTTCGTGATTTAATAAAACACGCAAAAATATTATAATTTCAGTGAAATAGGTTAAGTACGCCGCCATGCTTGAATGTAGGGTTTGTGTCAACATCGCATGCGGTGTACAATGTTTTAGACATTTTTCTGATAACAACGCGATAAGTGTTTGAGTTTATGGATATACGAAAATTGATTATGAAATACATTCTTGTATTGTACAAGATACACTGTAGTTCAAAAAAGGTGATTTTGATGCATTGGCCCACCCTAAAACCAGTGACGGCTCGTCAGGTGAAGTAGAAGCGAAATATTAGTCGGCGCGAATTTTGTCAGTTTTCAAACTTATCACAAGTAGAATGCCTTAATGAGAATATTCAACATTTAATTGCCCTGCATGATGACTTCAAAATCAGATTTGAAAATATTCTGACGATGGAAATACCACCATGGATCATCCAATTGATGAAATGGAACTCAAGAATGTGATATTACAAGAAGAGCTACTCGAGCTTAGCACTAATGAGGAGCTGAAGGTGAAATTTAAAAGAGGGTATCAAACATTTTGGCTGCAGGCAGAAATAACCGAAAGATATCCTGGACTGTGGGGAATTGCGAAAAAGCTTTTGATAGCGTTTCCCTCGTCATATCTTGTCGAAAAAAATTTTAGTGTCGCTACAAACCTTTTGACGAAAAAAAGGAGCAGATTGAATATCACAGAACGGGGATATTTGTGGTTATTCCTAACAAAACTGAAGCCAAATATTGATAATTTGCTGTCAGTCCATCAAGTACTATTGTGCCGATAAAAAACTGGGACAAGAGATTTACAAAAACAATGTAAGAAATACATATCCCCTAGACTATAAAAGGTGTCTAGAGCTAAAAAGGAAAAACATTCAAAATTTAAAAAGTAACCTAGGTTACATAATGGAATGTTTTGTATTTTTCGATACGGGGTGGTTAAATTTGAGAGACATCATATAATATGGATAAAGTAAATTTATTAGATTTTTTTAAAGTCAAATATTTTATAAATTATTATATTTACCATTACCACAAAATAATAAATAAAGCTAATACAGGTAATAAAATACATTTAATAAAAAGAAAAAAATTGCGAACACAAAGTTTGTCACAACAACACAAAATTAATATTTGGTCATAGAACCATTTCTGTTTATTACTTTTTGGAGCCTTTGTGGCATACTTAAAACTAAGTTTCTACATAATTCGACAGTTATTTCATCCCAAGCTTGATTTATCCTATGACGTAATTTATCCCTGTTTCTAGGTTGAAAATCATGTTTATACATAGATTTGACCATGGCACCCCAAATGCTTTCTATCGGGTTCAAATCGGGACTCTTCGAAGCCCAGGGAAGAACTGCTATGTTATTTTCTTGGAGAAAATTTTGTACAATGCGCGCTGTGTGTATTGGAGCATTATCATGCTGAAATGTGTAATTTTGACCGTATACAGCGTTTACCGATGGTATCATCACTTCGTTTAGTATATTAACGTATACTGCTGCAGTTAGTCTTCCTTCGACGATTTGGCAAAGTCCTGGTCCTCTAGCGCTAATCCAGCCCCAAACATTTATGGAGAAACGCCCACTTTGGTTGGTTTTGTGGGTGTATCTCTCATCATACCGCATGCCGGAAGGCCTATACACCCGAATTATCCCATTATTGCATGACTGAAAAGTTTTCTCGTCAGAAAATATAACTGTTTCCCATAAATTTATTTGATTAATATATTCATGTGCAAATTCTAACCTGCCCTGTTTATTTATTTCCGTTAAAAAATTTTTATTGGCAGCACAACGGCTTCGTATATCGGAATTTCGAACCCTGTCTCTAGCGGTATTTGCAGAACCTGGAAAATTCGTCTCTTCTTTTGCCTTGATTGCAGTTTCGAAGGGATGATCCCTTAGATAATTAACCAGTCTTCTATCATGATCATCAGTAGAAATTTTAGGGGGACCAGAACCTGCATTCCTAATAATAGTCCCATGTCTTGCTATTTTTTGTTTTGCCAATAGCACGGTATTCTTGCTTACTCCCAGTTCATCTGCAATATCCCTAATAGCAACACTATCTCGCAACCGACTATAAATAATTGCCTTTTGCTGGGGGGTTAATTGTGGCATATTTACAAATAATATATGATTGTATGTTTGACGAGTCAATCATAAAGTGACAATCTTTATTGACATGCAAATTTTCATGACATTTTACTGGTACCAGGCTTGATGTAAAATTATTCTTAATAGTCTAGGAGAAAATAGAAAAATTTCCTGTCCCAGTTTTTTATCGGCGCGATGGTACATCCCTCCCATTAAAATTTAAATTTTTTAAAAAGTTACGTTACGTAATTAATGTTTAATTTTAGCTATATTATGACTGTTATCATATTACAATGTAATGTTAACACAAGAAAATATACTATTTTTCTCTTTATTTTTACCACTCCGGGAGTTTCTGAATAAAATAAGTGAGAATTGATTGGTTTCTAGTACTGTGAGTAGATGTCAAACTTGGATGGAATCACTTTCTTGATTGGCCAACTTTATTTTTTTGACATCCACTCACAGAAAAATCAATTAATTTATTAACCAATCAATTTTCACTTTTTTTTGAAAACTGTTAATTCGTGGTTGGAACTCAGCAGCAATGTAAATATGGTAGAAATGTAGCTGTAAGGGGTCCACCGGAACCAGCAACATTTTTAAAGGGGTCTATGAGAAGAAAAAGTTTGGGAACCTCTGCTCTAGAACAACCGAAACATCTCATATCTTATGATGAATATACTTCAGTTTGTACTGTCCTTTATTAAAATTTTTCCTAAATAGAAGTGTTCCCAAACAAACGCAGCCAATGATTGGCCGATTTATAAAAGGAAACTCCGAGCGGAGCAATTGGTAATCAATTTGCAACAGATAGGCGGAATAAATTTATGAAGTAACAGGAAGAATGCAGCAAGGAGTGGGTCCGGTTAGATTGAGGACCAGTCTCAGAGCACGGACCGATTAATGTACCCGGTAACTGAAGAGACTTTTTGCATAATGGGTCTGTTTCGTGAATATTTTATAATTTGGTTTTCGTAAAGTAGGACCATCGAACTGGAACTTTTTACTAAAAGTGTAGGAGCGGGTTGTTAAAACTAGCTCTCAATTAGCTTAACCGCGTATTAAAAAGACAAAATTTCATCAGAGGCTGGCATGGCCAACTTCGTATTTTAGCAAGTTTAAGAATGCAGGAAAGAGTGGGACTCTAATAGATATTTATGTTATAAGGATCATAATAACGATCATTATGATACTAGCCGTGAGTATTATTGGACCAGGCGTCAGCCGAGTCTAATAACACGGCGGGTACCATAATGATCGTTATTATGATCCGAATTTCATACAATATTTTATATTCCGACGATTTTTGTGTTTTTTTTATTGAATTTTAAGTTTTCGTCAGTAAACTAATAGCTTGATTTTAATAAAACCAGGTAACTATAGAAATATTGGTTTGTATTGTCATTATCAGAATTGAATTTTTAATTTTAACGTTTATAATATAATATAATATGGATAATTTGCCATCAGAAATCGAAGAATTGGCCAATAAAGCAGTTGTTGGTTTGTTGCCCGAAAAGTCTAAAGGCATAATATATGAAAAAACTTATGCCAATTACAAAACTTGGTGTTCCCAGAAAAAGGTTGTCAATATCGTACACGAAAAAGTACTTTTGGCATTATTCAAGGAAAAATCAATGAAGAAAAAGTCTTCGAGTTTATGGAGGTATTACTCTATGTTAAGGAGTACACTATTACTTAAGAAAAACGTCGACATAAGCAAGTTCAATCAATTGATAGCTTTTTTAAAACGAAAATCTGATTCTTACACACCCAAAAAATCCAGGATTTTGACTAAAGAAAATATTGCAAAGTTTTTACAAGAGGCAGACAACGAAACATACTTGGTAAGTGTCAATGATAAAAGGTATAAGTGGAGCATGTCGAAGAGTTGAGTTAAAGAACTTAAGGATAGGAGATGTACACGATGAGGGGGTTGTTTTTCGAATTTTCATACCTAGTACAAAAACCAACGTTCCCCGAGAATTTTACGTAACGCCTGGCGATGTCGAAGGAATAAATATGGTGCAGCTTGTTCGGACCTATGTAGCAATGAGACCCCCCCGATGCCGAAAATTTCTCGTTTTTTTTCTATCATTTAGAAACAACAAATGTACAAAGCAACCAGTGGGTATACATACTTTCGGAAATATGTGCAAAACGATCGCTAGTTTTTTTAAAGTTACCTCATTTCGCCGAATACACAGGTCACTGTTTCCGGGGGTCTACAGCTTCACTGCTGGCTGATTCAGGAGTCGATCTTCACACTATTAAACGCCATGGTGGCTGAAAAAGTGATACAGTTGCTGAAGGATATATAGAGAACTCTTGCGAAAACAAAAAAAGAATTTCATCAGCCATTCTCGGGAAGAAATCATTATCGAGTGTTTCATCAACTGTCGTTCCCTTAGAAGAAACAGAAACCATAGAAATTAAAAATCACAACAATGCAACAATTTCAACTCCTATGTCCAACATCAATTTAACGAATTAATGTTACTTTTAATTTTAATCAATAAATTTTGTTCCATTTTGTTTTAAATAAATTGTTTCATTTTTGCGTCTATTTTTCATAATAGTACTCAGTCCTCTATAAAGTATGTCATTTTGACACTGAAAATGAAATCCATAATAATGTCATTATGACACGTCGGAATATAAACTCTATAATTAACTGGAACTAATTTCCAACGCACCCCCATTTACGCCGGTAACCAGGCCGGATGAGATCGGACATCTCGTGGGGTGCGGAAGAAGGTACACACTCCCCAATCGGTAGGTCATGCAATGGCAATATACTGAGTGTTGATAGCCCTTGGGGGGTGTCGCACGATTGAGGATCGTGGTTCGGAACCCACGTTAATCCAAGAGCAAACTGGCTGAATGTTCGAAAGGACAAGTGGCCATCAGTAACCTAGAACAAACATTTCTAAAAAAAAAGATCCCCGGCGTGCTGATATAATCATATATGGCTCCGAGGTGAGGTAGTGGCATTTGACCGTGGCGTGACTGTCCGGGTTCGATCCCCGGAGTGGGCATACGCATAACAAAAAAAAGTATGCCCGATATTTAGTGGATAAAAGAATGCAGTATGCAGTGATTCCCAATATCGGGACAGAGAAGGACGTCATGGACCTCTGGGGGGCGTAAAACTATAATGCATACACGTGGTTCGGATTCCACGTTAAGCTGTAGGTCCCGGCTGGCTGACATTACCCAGACGATAGTTAATACAATGGGCCTTATAGGCCTAAGTATACTGGATCTGCCGCCAAACCCAGCAAAAAAAACTTACTAACTTTTACTACCGGGTGTCCCACTAAGAATGGCTCTCGGCCGTATCTCGGAAACTACTGGGTGTGCCTGAGGAGAAAAACGCAAGAGACCATTTTTATGCAGAATTGACCAGGCTAATCAGAAATAATATCCACATGAAAAAATATCAGTGGCGTCCCACTTTTTTTCTAAAAAATATATAATCGCTTACTTTTAAAAATTATTCTATTGGCGATAACGCTGAAACGAACGGAGATATCAAGCTGCGGTTTTAATATTTGTTCTAGCAAATTTAATCTACTTTTCGATTATGGTATGATAATTATACCGTATGATTTATTTTTTCGAAGTAAAATCAAAAAATGTGTTATTATTACAAATTGCGCCCTCTAGCATTTTTTTTTTAACTATTATGGACAACTAAATACGATTGGCGAAAGTGCATACATTTCTCTTCCAAACAGTCTTTAGTTTGCTAAAATCGGATAAGTCGTTTATAAGTTACAGCGATTTAACTGATTACACATTCAACCGCTTCCCCCCCTTTTATTAAAGTCGGTACGCCAATGAGCATAAGACCAAAATGATGCATAATTGTCCAAGCTTTTTAATGGTGTTATTAAATATATACCTTAATGTGGAATTTTCGGAGATATGTAAACTTTTAAAATTTACTTTTCAATTACGCCCTCTTGCGGCAAAATGCGAAACGTAAAAATTATTTCCAGGATTTTTTCATGACCACTTTAGTTATAATTTTTTTTTCCTGAGTTTCTATGCCCAGTAGTTTCCGAGATACGGCCGAGAGCCATTCTTAGTGGGACACCCGGTACATAATGGGACTCCTATACTAAAAACACACACAAAAATACGCTCCAGGGGGACAAGTGTCCCATTTTCCCCCCCTTAGCAATGTCGAATATTGTATTTTCGAGCAATTTTCTGCCAATTTCAAAAATTAATTTAAACTTGAAAAATTCGGATATGGGGAATTTGTATCAAAATATTTTTTTTTAATTTAAATATTTTGCCAGTGCAAAAACTCACCTATAAACTGCCGTTCGACCGGTCCATCCTATGCGGGTAGTGGCGCTGATCAGTGGTCAGTTAAGAAATCGAAAAAAGTTGAGAATGAAACAAAACAAATAAGGCATTAAGTAAATACGTGAGTGCACTCTTCATAAGAAAACGATTAAAATTAGATAATGTTGGTATAATGGAAAATAGAAAGTTGTAGAAATATTAAATTTAATAATGATTTACCTACAGTCTTGGGTAATAACACTAATAACCTACCTTTATAACATTTTAATAACTATAAAATATTTAAGCTGAAAATGTTTAGTGTCGTGCAGTCACAATTTTTAAAATTGAATCAGTTTTATGCCTCCGCCAGGAGTCGAACCCAGAACCTCGCGATTACATGTCAATCGCCTTATCAACTACGGAAAATGTGTCAAATATGACATACCGGGTGTTGCATCGTCGAGCGGGACATAGGAAATCCCATGTAATTCTAAATGGGGTCAATTATTGGCTTCCCTAATTATTTTAGAGAAAAATTTTATTTAGGTTTATTAAAGAGCACTAAAACCCACATTCAAAAGAATAACTTTAGATATTTTTGATGAGCCCGTTTACGGGTTATCGCCGATTTCTTTTTAACTATTTATCCTTTTTATGGCCCCGTATTTGCGGGCACCAGTCAAGGTAAAAGATGGCTGACAAATAAAGTTGTCATTTTGAAATGTGTGCTTTATTGTTATAAAAACTGTCTGTTTCGTTTTCCATTTTTTAGAGCTATCTTAAATCAACAAAAATATGACCCAATTCAATAAAATATTTTTACAACAAAAACAAAAAACAAAGAGAAAAATTATTATTAAGTAAAAATTGTAATTGAAATATTTTTTATGGAAAAAGTGATAATTTATAATTTAAAAAAATAGTGCGGGAAGAAACGAGAATGCTTTATTATGAATATATAAAACGGCACTTAAGAAGGAGTATTTCAAAACCTAAGCATTTGCACCAAAAACTGTTCTTAGATCTACGCTCCTAAAATACATGATTTCTGAAAAAATCATTAATTTTGGCGTATTAAGCGATATTTACTTTATTTTTAATGATTAGAGACCGAGCCCGAAAAACGCTGGTTAGAGTCATAGAGTCTTATGTTAAAATTTTGGATTGACACCAATATTCATATTTTTCACAAATATAAAAATGTCATTTTTTTAATAAAGAGCCAGCTAGGAATATCAAAAAAAAAGGAAAAAAAACATTCACAAAAACAAATTTAATCCAACCTTGCAGAGGGGGAGAGGTAATAATTTAATTTTCGAAATTTGATAGTAGTTAGGTGAATTTTAAACGAACTTTAGGCGTGGCCACGAAAATTTGTCTCCTGCGGCGCTTTTCCACCTTCTCCACTAGGTATGCATGAAATACATGTAGTCCCGACTGTCCCTTTCTCCAGAAAAAAAGTCCTACATGCGACCATTGAGCCCCCCCCCCCCGAGCCTATTTTCTGGCTACGCCACTGCCCTGCTGACTTTAGAGCGGGATTGTAGAGAGACTTTTCTAGGGTCTCTGTGCGTTGAGTTTGAACAATTTTGGACAACTCGATCTTAACCTAAAACTGGCATGGGATTTCCTATATGTTTCCAACAACGATGCACCACCCGGTATATCGGTATCGGCAAAAAAATAGTGTATCGGTCGAACCATATTAACAATGAATGTGAAACGTGTCGAAAGCTTATTTATAACCTAAAACACGTATGGATGATGAATTAATATATTATAGTACCTATCTATATCCATAATGGGAGACAATACAATGACATAATGTCGTCATGCGGTACCTATCAACGAATTCAACGCTACCGGAAACTGAATATAAAAAAAATGGTCATTTAAATACCAAATAATGCCAAACTTATAGCTTTCACACAATGCATATTTTAAATGTGAAAGGGGCAAAATTAGTCTTTGAATAGAAACTGTGGGCCAAAGTACCAATAATTTATCATGTTATTATAATGATTGATGCAGGGCCGTAGCCAGAACCAAATTTTTGGTGGGGCTATTCGATTCCTTACCAGGGCCCATATTCTCACGTTGAAATATAATGATATTTGATTTTTAAGGGACGCTGGAGAATTTTTGACATTTTAGAACGACCGACATCCGACATGCTTCATTCATATGCATGTATTATATTTATTATAAGCAGTGGCGTAACCAGAAAATATGCTCGGGGGGGGGGGGGGGCTGAATGGGCGTAAGTAGGACATTTTTTTCTGGAGAAAGAGACAGTCGGGACTACATGTATTTCATGATATTGTACCTAGGAAAGACGACGGAAAAGCGCCGCAGGCGAAACATTTTCGGGGCCAGGCCCAAAACTCGTTTAAAATTCACCTAACTACTAACAAATTTCATCAAAATTATTAAAATTTGTTTTTGTAAATGTTTTTTTTTACTTTTTTTTTTGATTTTCCTAGCTGGCTCTTTATCAAAAAAAAAACATTTTTTATATTTGTAAACAATATGAATATTAGTGTCAATCCAAAATTTTAACATAAGACGTATGTATGACTCTAACATGCGATTTTCGGGCTCGATTTTTCATAATTAAAAATAAGTAAATATCGCTCTCCACGCCAAAATTGATGATTTTTCAGAAATCATGTATTTTTGGAGCGTAAATCTAGGAGCAGTTTTTGGTGCAAATTCTTAGGTTTTGAAATACTCTTTCTTAAGTGCCGTTTTGTATGTTCATAATAAAGCATTCTCGTTTCTTCCCGCACTATTTTCTTCAACAAAAAATGTTTCAATTAAAATGTTTACTATAATTTTTTTCTTTAAAAATAAATACCTAATTATTGTTTTTTGTTTTTGTTGTAAAAATATTTTATTGCATTGGGTTATATTTTTGTTGATTAAAAATAGCTCTAAAAAAGGGAAAACGGAACAGACAGGGGCAGGACAGGACTCTATCCGTATGACGAAATAATTTAATTAATTTTATTTTATTAAACTTATCAAATAACTTGCAGACATTTTTGACACTTATTTTTTTCTATTTCAAAATATTTTTTACCAGGGCTTCGCCCTGGCCAGCCCCCCCCTACCTACAGCCCTGGATTGATGAATACAACTTATCTATAATCTCCTATAATTTAAATTAATATAGTTAAACGCAGTGGCGTATTTAGGAAGGAGGGGGCGGCAGCCCCCCCCCCCCCCCCCCCGAGTCTATAGGAGCTCGGATCTAAAAGTCTAACTGCAATCTAATTTTTCATCTCACGCTTCTACTATTAATTTAAATCTTTAAATAATGTGCTAGAGGGTTAATATAATTTAATTAAAAACCATAGCTTGAAAAAGTCTACCTTGGAAATAAAGTTGACGTGTTTTTGCAGATTCTTATATTTTATAGGAGAGCTCAAATTTTAAGGGTGGTTCGTTTCAGATAGACACTCTGCATTTTAAGTTTTTAAGGTGTTTCTTTTGTCTGTTTGTTTTGGCTGTTAAAACACTGTCCGACGTCTTGTTTGAATTATTCAACCAACCGACATCGACAGTGTAATAAAATAACCAGAAATTTATGTTACGTTTTTAAATTATCCACTACTTTGGTTTATAAATTTTTGTGAAATCTTGATGAAATTTAAGTTATGGTAATATTTGGAATATAAAATGACAGTAAATTTTGGGTGGGACATCTAATTTTAGCATATAAATTGAATTATTCCGATCCCCTACTGAAATGGATAGATAAGAAGATTTTGTAACATATAAATTGACAACCTATTTTTTCCCAGAACAATGGGCTTTGTCTACTTTTGTTGGGTTGCACAACGATTTAAACAATATTTAACTCACCAGGCCACTTTGATTGTGACATAAATGACATTGTATGAATTGATTAAGCTTGTATTTTCAACAGTAATATACCGCTGTTTTTTACAAGAAATCGATTTTCTGACAAATTTTCACGAAATGTAATTTTTACTTATAATCTGATATGATCCCGAGAGCTTTAGCTCGAGGGTCTTATCCTTGATTATAAGTAAAAATTATATTGAGTGATACTTTTCTTAGAAAATCTAGTTTCGACTGAAAAACAAAGGTATGAAGTTAAGACGCCGCTTCTAGAGGTGTATTTTATTGGATAATTTACTGACACCGAAATAAAAGTCGTTTGTGATAAAGGACAATATACAAACACATCATTATGATTTACTTTTAAATTTATAAACGCGCCACAACTAACGATAAATTAAAAATCCAAGACTAAATCAGACGCGTGGAACGTCAAAAATCAAATTCGCTTGTTGTCATCACGGTTGCCATGAAACCGCCAAGATTTCTTAAGCTCATGTCAAAGCAAAGCACACTGGGCTTAATCTTGCATACCTTTTGTCATAAAACCTTTCTTTAAAAATGTCAAAATTAAGTTAAGTTTATGCCCTACAATCACCTCAAATACTGTTGTCTCACTTTTTTTTTGTAGGGGCTATAATATTTATTTATTAAACTTGATTTCTTGAAATAAATTACTGTTTGTTTGACAAAAAGCTACAGTAGTCTTATCGAGCTAGCGGTAGGTCTTATCAGGTAAGACCACGTTACCAAGGTGGTTGCTATGAAAATTTTCGTTCTGATTGGTTCTATATATGTGAGGTAAATTATCGAAGCAAATTTCTTATTGTCGATTGGCGCGCTGTCGACCTCAGGGGTTAGCACCAGTATCCCCTGCAAAGCAGGAAATGTAGTTTTTCAAGGGGTTCGACAAATTTTAATTCTTACACAAACCTATCGCGCGAGTTAGACTCGAGCTTGATGTGTTTTAAATACTTTCTTATTAAAAATTAATACTCCGTTAATCATCGCGCATGCTGAATATCCAATCCCATATTACCATAAATAAAGAAAAT
This sequence comes from Polydrusus cervinus, assembly GCA_935413205.1. Lineage (NCBI taxonomy): Eukaryota > Metazoa > Arthropoda > Insecta > Coleoptera > Curculionidae > Polydrusus > Polydrusus cervinus. Next base: position 7,498,391 of record OW284512.1, read on the forward strand.
GGTTTATTCTAAAAATATTTCAATCAAAATTGCTTCAATTAAAGAAAATTCCTCACCGAGTTTCCCCACGCGAAAAATTATAACTGTATTTCCGTAAGGCGTTGATTTTCTTTTATGCGCTGCACAATCGAACAAAACCAAGACATTTATTAGAATAAATTCATAAAATACGCTGGTTTATCGACCATAAACAAAATTAATTCTTCATTCTAAGTTGTGTCTATAGACATATTACCTGTAATTTGTTGGCGGGAGCAGACAAAAGCTAAGATTTATGGATAAAAATACACAACTGTGCGTTATGATGCCTAGTATAACAATAAAGTTAGCCTTGAACCAGTGGCGTAGCCAGGGGGGGGGGGGCTGAAGGGGCGTAAGTAAGACATTTTTTTTCTGGAGAAAGGGACAGTCGGGACTACATGTATTTCATGATATTATACCTAGGAAAAAAGGCGGATAAGCGCCGCAGGTGAAAAATTTTCGGGGCCACGCCCAAAGTTCGATTAAAATTCACCTAACTACCAACAAATTTCATCAAAATTATTAAAATTTGTTTTTGTAAATGTTTTTTTTTTACTTTTTTTAAATTTTCCTAGCTGGCTCTTTATTAAAAAAAAAAAACATTTGTTATATTTGTGAAAAGTATAAATATTGGTGTCAATCCAAAATTTTAACATAAGACGTATTTATGACTCTAACCGGCGCGGCGTTTTTCGGGCTCGGTTTTTCATAATTAAAAATAAAGTAAATGTCACTCTCCACACCAAAATTGATGATTTTTTCAGAAATCATGTATTTTAGGAGCGTAGATCTAGGAGTAGTTTTTGGTGCAAATTCTTAGGTTTTGAAATACTCCTTCTTAAGTGCCGTTTTGTATATTCATTATAAAGCATTCTCGTTTCTTCCCGCACTATTTTTTTATATTATAAATCATCACACTTCTTCAATAAAAAATGTTTCAATTAAAATTTTTACTTTAATTTTTTTTTTTTAAATAAATACCTAATTGTTTTTTGTATTTGTTGTAAAAATATTTTATTGCATTGGGTTATATTTTTGTTGATTTAAAATAGCTCTAAAAAAGGGAAAATGGAACAGACAAGTACATAATAGAAAATACTATAAAATATTATTCGTTTTACTCGTTTTCCTATAAAATTGCATCATAACCCTAACCATAAACCCTAATCTCTATGAACGGCAGTAGAGTTTTGGACTTGCATTGTCTTTATTTGTTTAGAATCACTACGTTTCAACTGGTAAGCATCTCCAGTCGTCTTCAGGTAAATACTCTATATAAAACAGGACTTTTAGAAGGAAACGTTTAACACTAAACATTTCCTACAAGACCTTTGTATCTAAGCTAAGAATGCATTATTTAAAAATTTAAATTAAGAGTCCAAGCGAGAGACGAAAAATTAGGTTGCAATTAGACTATTAGACCCCGAGCTCCTAGGCTAAATACGCCACTGCCTTGAACCACTCAAAGCGTGATATTTATCTATCTTGCGTTTTAAATATTTGACAGTGACATTGTCATTATTTGAGATTTAAAGTTCAAATCGATACGTTATAGTTATAAATTATAAACCGATCTTTAATTTATTAGTAAGAGTCATAGAAAAAGTATAGTACGTATTGTGTGTTGTAAAGCAATTACGCACTCCTGTAATTACCGCATTCGCAGCTACGCGGCTCGTGTAGTATAGTGAATCTTACTATAAAATATATCTAGTGAAAGCAAATAACAAAATAATATCTTATTAGTTAATAAAAATAAATTAATAATATAAATTATTCTATTTTAGGTTTTTTAGGTTAATTGGAGGCAGCAGTTGTTTTTAAGAATAATAAAGAGTTGATTATATAAGTTTTAAGAAACCAGTTAATCCTAAGTTTACTTACGTGCTGTAAATTGGCCTAATCATCCATTACGATAAAACAGCGATTCTTGAGAGATTACTAAACTTACTTTTATCTCAAGATTTTGCAACTAATTTTAAGCGTATCTAGCATTGACAGAAGTATATATGAGTTTATAATTTTAAGAACGGCATGATTTTTGAAATAAGAAGTCTTGTTCTTGCTGATATGCAAAAATAGTATATTTTTAACTGACACCTCTTACTCTTGACTAGTATAGATTTTTTTCTTTGTATATTTTTGCACTGGTAATTGTATGTTTAGAAATTGAATTTATTTAAAGGCAACTTTCATTTCGCCATTTGTTCTAAATGTCTCGATTCTCTTTGTCGATGTGCGAATAGAATAATCAATAACACTTTTATCGATTTCGGCGGAGAAACAAACAGCAGTAACAGCACCATAGTTTACAAAGGCTTCCTTTACTGACGTGACATGTGTAGAGTATCACCCTTGATGAGGGTGTGGAACATAATAAATTGTTTCTTTTTATAGACACCATCACTGTACAGGTTGTACGTATTAGTTTTAATATACCTAGACTCGATGAGAAGCCATTTATATCTGTTCTTAAATAAGCGTTATTAGCGTTAGTCATTTTTTTTAGCTACTTTCTTCCACACACGAAAATCCCTCTAATAGTAGTTTATACTACAAGAGTGGATATGATGTCCATATCGCACGAGGAAATTAAGTGAGCACAACGTCACAGTGCTAAAGCTTCAGATCGATATATATGGACAATCCCCTTGAGTTGTACATGTAACAGTATATTTTTTCTACGATCCAACTTACAAATTTCATACTATACCTATATTACAACTAGGCGTAAAGAATAATAACACACAACTTTGCGTTATGAGGCCTAGTATAACAATCAAGTTAGCCTTGAACCACTCAAATCGTGACATTTATCTATCTTGCATTTTGAATATTTGACAGTGACATTGTCATTATTTGAGATTTGAGTGTTCAAATCGAGAATTTATAAATTATAAACCGATCTTTAATTTATTAGTAAGAGTCGTAGAAAAAGTATCGGTGGTGAGTTATTTGGCAATCCGCTGTGGTGTGTTTTTCTAAAGCAAGTTAATTTTAAATTGGTGACACGTGAAAATGGTAAAATTTGAAAACAATGAACTAATAGATATGGTGCTAATTTACTGTAAGTGTCGTCAAAGTGCGGCTGCTGCTTCGAGATTATACGCAGAACGCTTTCCCTTGCGGGCTCATCCTACACCCAGAAGTTTTATTTATGTTATTCAACGGGCAAGTTAGGCAGGACCGTGTTTGTTAGTGTAATAAATGAATGTAGGTACTTTATTTTTGAGTTTTTTGAAAAAAGGTATTTAAAAATGTTGTTTATTTTAATGCCTTCTATACACGGCTAAAAAAGAAGTATCAACTTAGGGGTCACCCTGTATTATTTAATTGGGGACTTTTATTCTTTAAAAAAACACGCGCATGAAGCTAATATCTGGCAGATATAATTATTTTTAATCATTGTTCTATTTATACGAAACGTTTCTATTTTTTCACAACTGACAAAAATCATAAAATAGAAACAGGCTGAGTCAAAGTTTATGCCATCAATTTACTTGTTTGTGTTTTAAAAAACTCATTAATCGGATATTTTTAAATAAATGTAGGTAATAAAATATGACGAAACTTAAGCTGGTTTAAAAAAATATAGTTTAAAAGTTTGATTATGAATTATTTTTATATTTCTCCTTTTTCCACGTCTTTTTCCATTTCATTTTTCTATGCTCTAAAAGCAGTGGCGGCTCGGGGTCTTAAAAAATGGTGAAGAGCTAGATATAGTGCGGGTACTTAAACAAACATTGACTAAAAACCCGGGTAACAAAACGTCTCTCTTATCCTTATCTGTCCAACGATTAAATGGAGTTTCCAACAAATTACAAACTATGTCATTAATTGGGTTTACTTTTAAAACACACAACTAAGTTCTATGTACACTACTAAATTAACTGAAAAATAAAAACAAAAATTTTTATTTACACAGTAAATCACGTAAAAACGATATCTATAACTATATAACTATAAGTTTCGCGAAGCCTCCAAATAAATACCTTAAGGTTAGGCGAACCAATGCTAAAACAATGGTGCATACGACTGATCTATTTTTAAATTGCCCTTCATCCTAATGCAAATTGTTACATGCTGTTCGCGTGACTGACGTCACGTAACCATAGCAACGGTGAATATCAAAGCCATGTTGGGCGTTGGGTCCTCACTTGCTTTGAGCTAACGGACAGGGTCGGCTGGGGCGCGCCAAAATGTACGAGTGTTTATAATTATTGTCCATCGGAGTTAATGTGGCCCTATTATGCACTAGCTACATTCGGATTAAATTTATATCGTTAATTCGAACATAAATATTTTTTAAGGGTTAAAATGGTAACTGTACCTATTGGTACATTAATATTTAATATCGTTGAAAAACTTTCCTCCTGGTTTTACTGTTTTTTTTTTTTGTGAAAGCGCCTTCACCTGACGAGCCGCCACTGCCTAAAAGGGCAGATTCCACCCCAAGAATCGTTTGCCAGAAGTAACTTTGAAACATTATGTATAGTGCACACATAAACACGTTACTTTGACAATTGTCTTATTTTTAATTTTTTTAATACATAATATTAATTAATCATATTTCTAAAGCAAACAATATTAACGAAACCCCATTATTATTATCATTACTTTATTACAACAACCCGACATTATAAAATGATCATTATTATTTATTTAAAAACTACTTAAATAAAATTTTAATGTTCTGAACAAACAATTGTTTGTTTATTTAAAGATTAACGTTTGTTCTGATTTGTAAATATATTGTCTGATAAGAAAACTCTCATAGGCGTATGTATCACAAATTTGAACAATATATATTATTAAATCTTTTTAAGGTTATATCTATCATTAAAAGGAATGGGGTGCTAAGAAGGGCCACGCCACATGATATAATTTTGAAACTCTTGCAAAAGCCCGGCAGGCGTAACAAGCCCGGAAGGTCCGGCAGGCCCGAAAAAAATGTATAGGGCCCGGATATCAAATTGTGTTACGATGTTTTATCAGATTTTCTTGAAAATTATTTTTTTACTTCTATATTAGTAAACATTGTTTTACGTACAGTTCACACGTCACTCCATAAGTAAATTCATTCTTACGCACAACTGTGGATTATAATGCCTAGTATAACAATCAAGTTAGCCTTGAACCACTCGAAACGTAATATTTATCTATCTTGCGTTTTGAATATTTGACAATGACATTGTCATTATTTGAGATTTGAAATTCAAATCGATATTTTATAAATTATAAACCGATCTTAAATTTATTTAGTAAGAGTTGTAGAAAAAGTATAGTATGTATTGCGTGTTTGTTGTAAAGCAATTACGCACTCATGGTATTACAGCACTCGCTCGTTCGCAATTTTTCCATTCGTGCGGAATATGTTTTTTACCACATTTAATACGTAATATACAAATACTTATTTCTTTAAAAAAAACACATAAGCAAACCACGGCTGACCCGAAAGATCGATCGGCTCAGAGGGCCCGTCAAAACCATAGGCCCGCCAAGCCCTGCTAAAATTGTTAGGGCCCGAAAACCCGAACATTTATTGATTAATTGGCCCAGCCGGTGCAGGTCTCTATTTTCAATAGTTTTGTTTCAGGATGTTGGTGCTGAATATGTCATTTTGAAAAATAAATTAAGGATCCACATTTCAATATTTTGTTAAAAAAATTTTGTGAAAAACGAGAGAATTCAAATCACTCAATGACAAACCCAAACCAATGAATGAAATGAACCAGTTAATTTTTTTTTGCTATCACATTGTGAAAACCACATGGTATAAAGTGTCATTGTGGTATCGTCCTTTTACAAACTATGTGTCTGTATCCGGTAAAGATATCGCCCTGAGAATTGGATGTTTAAAACATCTGGAACGATAACACTTTTTTTTTAAATTATTTTGTGCAACAAACTTCGCCATTATTTGAAGTTCACAATTACATGTAGGTAAAGTAACCCCCTTTGTCTACGACTACATAGTAACAGTTATATTTTTAACTTATTACATATACATTATACAATAATATTAGTAATTTGTTACTGGTTTTAGTTTCTGTAGATTCACCGGTATGGAAATAAACCGAAACTGTACCTACACCTTTGATTGTCAGTTTATAATGCCTGTCAATGTCAGTTATGTCACAGTAAAAATTGCTGGTTAGTAAATTGTGGTTAATAGTAGTTTGTTCAACAAGAGTGGATATTATGTCTATATCATACGAGAAAGTAAATTAAGCACGACGCTGTAGGTGGAGTGCTCAAACTTTCGAGTGCGATATAGACAATCCACTCGAGTTGAACAGTATATTTTTTCTACGACCAAAATTACAAACCTTATGCTAAAAATTGTAAAAAAAAGTTTGCTTGTTGGCGGGCTCGAACTCACGACCATTGGATCTATAGTAAAATGCTCTACCGTCTCGACTATCGAAGCGTTTAGTTATTTATGGTAAAACCAACTGAATAATGATGCTACATGAAATTAATTTTCTATGCACATTCAGCAGGTTGCATTATTGATAAATCTATTATAAATTAGTATAGATTTTGTTATATTGAACAAATTAATAACATATTGTACTATATAAATGTGTCTTGAAAAAGAAGGCGGAGCCTCAGTAAAAATAATATACTGTGATTGGTCAGTACTTTTGAGAACAATAACATGTAAATTTGGCTTCTCTGTAATTGACTACTGTGATTGGTCAGTTTCATAACCTAACTAGGATTGTTATGAAATTTTGCCGCACAGTTAACTGGAATAGCCTACTTTACTCGCCACTTAAGTGTAAAGGAAACAGCAAATTTCCATGTGGGAATAGAAAAAAATCTTTGTGCGATAAATAGGCGATAAATATTTTTAAAATAGCGCTTTTTGAAAAAAGTTTTTGTGGAAAATTTTTATAATAGATAATTTTTTTGACAGCCAGGAAGCCTTAGCTCCTCCTCCATGGATACCCATGTTCGTGATTAACCTACTTTTCTTTTTTCGAAAATAATCTAGATGTTTACATACCCGCGATTAATATAAGGTTTCAATTCAGTCGAGAATTACTTTATCATGTTTCAATGCGGTTTTAAGCATTAGCAACACAAAATGGCAATTTTGCAACATGTTTTTGTTCAGCTTGTTTTGTTATACGAAAGATAGAAAAAGCAATAAGTACTTTTACATCGTACTTTCTTAAAGTAATCTTCTATACCGTTCCTATAATTAGTAGTTTATTACAATAAGAGTGGATATAAATGTCCATATCACACGAAGGCACGAGGAAGTAAATTCTTAAACTTAAAACTTCTGAGCGCGATATATTGACAATCCACTTGTACAGGGTGTCCCATATGCGATGCTCATCATGAGTATCTCGGAGATTATAAGAGATGCAGCATCAGTCAAATAGGGGTAAAGTTGCGGAGTTTTGTGCTCAGTAATATTGTAAAAAAGAATTTAAGCTTTATTTTTTACTTCTTGAAATATTCAAAAAAAAATAAAATTATGAGTTTTTTAGCTTTATACCACCGTACTTTTAGAATTTCGGTACAATATTTCGTTTTTGTGGAACTGTTATCAACTTTAATTTTTTAAATACATTACATCATCAAGAATTTGATAATTACTTTTAAATAATTACGGCTCTGGTGTCAGTTACTTATCAATTCTTACCCAATACAACATGCAAATTATTAGGGAATTTAACAGTTATAAAATAAATTAACTATACAGCGTGATCAGTTAAGGGTACGGAGCGGGCATATCTCGGAAACTACTGGGCATAGAATCTCGGAGGAAAAAGAATAATAACCTAAGTGGCCATGAGAAAATCCTGGAAATAATTTTTAAGTTCCGCATTTTGCCGCAGGAGGGCGTAATTGAGAAGTCAATTTTAAAATTTTACATATCTCCGAAAATACCAGATTAAGGATCTTTGATAACACCATTAAAAAGCTTGGACAATTATACATCATTTTGGTCTTATGCTCATTGGCGTACCGAGTTTAATAAGAGGGAGGGAAGCTGTTGAAAGTGTAATCATTAAAATCGATGTAACTTATAAACGACTTATCCGATTTTAGCAAACTAAAGACTGATTGGAAGAGAAACGTATGCACTTTCACCAATCGTATTTAGTTGTCCATAATAGTTCTCAAAAAAAAATGCTATAGGGCGCAATTTGTAATGATAACACATTTTTTGATTTTACTCTAAAAAAATAAATCATATGGTATAATTATGATACCATAATCGAAAAGTAGATGAAATTTGCTAGAAAAAATATTGAAACCGCAGCTCGATATCTCCTTTCGTTTCAGCGTTATCGCCAATAGAATAATTTTTAAAACTCTAAATGAAGAAGCGAGTGGGAAGCCACTTATATTTTTCCATGGGTATATTATTTCTGATTAGCCTGGTCAATTCTGCATAAAAATGATCTCTTGCGTTTTTCTCTTCAGGCGCACCGTTCCTAATTAAATTAAATTAGCTCGACTATTTATTATTATTACCATTCATAATGAAAAATTTTGTTTTATAAAAATTGTTGGAAATGACCACTTCATTAATAGGCATGCTTGCCCACATTTAATTATTTTAATTAAAAACGGTGTGCCTGAGGAGAAAAACGCAGGAGCCCATTTTTATGCAGAATTGACCAGGCTAATCAGAAATAATATCCGCATGGAAAAATATCAGTGGCGTCCCACTCGCTTCTTCATTTAAAGTTTTAAAAATTATTCTATTAGCGATAACGCTGAAACGAAAGGAGATATCGAGCTGCAGTTTCAATATTTTTTCTAGCAAATTTCATCTACTTTTCGAATATAGTATCATAATTATACCGTATGATTTATTTTTTCGGAGTAAAATCAAAAAATGTGTTATTATTACAAATTGCGCACTCTAGCATTTTTTTTTTAGAACTATGATGGACAACTAAATACGATTGGTGAAAGTGCATACATTTCTCTTCCAACCAGTCTTTAGTTTGCTAAAATGGGATAAGTCGTTTATAAGTTACAGCGATTTAAATGATTACACTTTCAACAGCTTCCCTCCCTCTTATTAAACTCGGTACGCCAATGAGCATAAGACCAAAATGATGTATAATTGTCCAAGCTTTTTAATGGTGTTATCAAAGATCCTTAATCTGGTATTTTCGGAGATATGTAAAATTTTAAAATTTACTTCTCAATTACGCCCTCTTGCGGCAAAATGCGGACCCTAAAAATTATTTCCAGGATTTTCTCATGGCCACTTTAGTTATCATTTTTTTCCCCTAAATTTCTATGGCTAGTAGTTTCCGAGATATGGCCGCTCCGTACCCTTAACTGATCATACTGTATATAATATCTATTTATACCTGTTATGTTTCGAGAATTATATTACTTAGATTACCGATGCGTAGATTAAAGGGCTATCGAACTATTAACCAAAAATTATATCCTAATTGTAGTTTTTGATATTAATATATCCTAAGCAGATAATTAGAAAACAAATAAAAATTTTAAAATGAAATGTTGAATCCAACCACACAAGCAACACTGACAAAAAACTCAAATTTAAAATTTAATATAAATTATAACAAAGCATGAAATAAAGTTAAACAAACCAAAGGTGGCTATGACAGAAACTTTATACTTAATTGTTTGGCTTAATTATGTTGACAGAAGTAGTGAGTAATCACATTTTTATGTTCAACGAGCGGTATTTAAATTGCGTAGGCTTACTTGAAAATGCATTCGAGAAGAAGGACACTTGTTTAATATAAAGAAGTTTTTTGCTTTTTGTTTTTGTTCCTGGTCTTTTCTTTTTTTATTTGTTTCCTACATATTATATTACTTATATCTGGCTGTATGCAAATATACCCTAAATAAATGCCAGAGCCGTATTTAATTAAATGTAATTATTAAATTCCTCATGATGTGTAGATAACATCAAAACGTCTAAAAATTATTAAGTGTGGTACAGAGTTGAAATTGGGGCTTAAAAAGATTTCAAAAAATAAAACAAATATGCAGATCCGTATTTAAAAAATTAAAGTTGGTAACAGTTGCACAAAAATAAAACGTTGTACCGAAATTCTAAAAAGACGGTAGTATAAAGCTAAAAAAGTTGCTTTTACAATGTGAATTTATTTTTCTGTAGCGGTTAAAATAAGTTAGATAAATTTAAAAAACACAAACTCAAAATTTTTGTTTTTTTTCGAATACCTATTTCGAACAGTAAAAAAGAAATTTTTTTTCCTGATATTACTGGACACAAAATTATGCAACTTTGCCCCCATTTTACCGATGCTGTATCTCTTAAGTCTCCGAAATACCCATGAGCATCGAATTTGGGACACCCTGTTTTACTTTAAACATTTGTTAACAAAGTAAAGTCGGCCTCAATTAAATTTTAAAAGTAAATACGAACTTCCCTATTTAAAAACCCTCTTTTCACCCTATAAGAAAACAATCCATTTTCAACCAATCAGGATCACGAAAAGAAACTCCAATGAGAAATGGTCCACAGCAACAAGTGTCGTGCAGTTTCTCTTAAATTCCAACTTCTATTCCATAGCGTATCATCTCGCTACGGGAGCAGTAGGCTCCTCCTTCCCTCCTGGTTTCCCGCTCCCCTAGGAGTGTGTAAATTATTCTAAAAAATAATTTACACTGCCCTTGTTAAAACATTTATATACGAGGGGATGTCATTACAATCGAATACAAGTAAAAAACCAATATGATATTTCAATTTAGAAATGTTTGTAAATAGTAAATTCTTTTCTATACAGGGTGCTACAAATTCGTGTGATTGCAAATGGATCTCGAAAACTGTAAGATATACGAAGATGGTTAAATTTAGGCAAAGTTGCGTATTGGTGAAAGAAAATTGTAAATATTCAGAATACTTTCGGAGATATCCTAGAAAATTTGTAGTTTTGTTTTTTAATTTATTGGTCTTTCATTTTTGACTTGAATGAAAAAAATAACAAAAAGCACGTTTTCATAGCCGTTTTTATGTTCTACAAGATGGCGTTATTAGTTTTCCAATTTGACGTTTCGTTCTTTAGATATCAACCTTAAGTCAATTTTTTTGAAATATGGACCTGGAATTTCAAATCCAGTTTTCAGGACTTTTAGGTTTACAAATTTGTCACAATTAAAAAAAAACTGTTTTGAAGAACTTTTCCAAAAAATTTATTGATAGCCAAGAAAAGGGTTTTTAGCAGCGTTGCGATGATTTAAATCAAGTGATTTTTTCAGTTTTAATCGGGATTTAAATCAAATTATAAATTGCTGTTAAAACAAGTACGCCAGAGCAAATAACTCATCAGGAAATTCAAAAAAAGGAAATTAGTTTATTTAAAACGAAGTGTTTAGATACTTTATGTAAGTGTAAAAACATAACTAATCGTCATCAGTCCAGCGCAAAAAATATTCATAAATTTCGCTGCTGAAAATGTTCATGTCAATACAAGTTAATTTATTTGTATGTCGCCGAGGAGATTTTCTAACTGTAAATCTAGACAACAACAATTTTTGGGCGAATAGAGATAAAATAATGAAAATAAGTGATTCGCAACTTAGGTAGCGATGTGTGAGTAGCGCCATTCAAATCTACGTGCTGGGTTACCTAGTCGCCCAGTTTCCTAGTATCCAAGTTACTACAGAATAAGTACGTGACAAGCTTTAGTCTGAGGCGCTTTTTCTTTATCCTAAGTAAAGAAAAATAGAAAAAAGTTGTTGTCAAATTTATCCCCCTCCAACCGTTTAGCCACAGTGCTTTTGCCAAGCCAGTAGTTAAAATATTTAAATTTAGTTAACACTCTATTTATTGTTAAAGAAATACATTTCTTGATAATATCTATATATGTAGCCCTAAAACCATTTTATGTATTAAACCTAGCAACAAAAATACCGCTAACCTATGTATTATCTAAATAACAACCACAGTAGAGGTCCCAGGCGGTGTAGGGTTGTTCCACATGTTTTTTTTATAATTCTAATTCTATATTCCTCTGCAGCATTCTCCCCCCCCCCCCCCATATTAAAATCCTGGGATCACTACTGGACAACCACACTAACATTTTTAACGACATGATTGTTTACATTTTTCGTCACCTTGATTTTCTTTATTTTTTTGATTTTCTAGATTTTCACCTCTTTCCCCTTCTTTTTCCCTCGGACACTTTTCTGATTCCGTTGGTGTTTTATCAGTACAATCCTCTTCCACAGATAGTATCTCTTCTTCGTCAGGAATATTATCCAGACCTAAATTAAAATAAAATTATTATACTTTATTCCACCAGAAAAAGATATGTATATTCTTTAAAATAGACAACAATATCTCCTTTCAGTTGCTTATTGCCTGCATACTTAGGTCTGCTGGAGTGATCTTTTACTTCTATTTCGTTTGGGTGGCCTTAGTGGTGAAACTATCCAGCCAAAATCACAGCTTAGAGATGGAGTGATATTTTAAATTTCTGAACAAAACGAACAGATTGGCTGTTTCCGATTTGGTCTTACCCAATTTTATGGTAATCCCGGTACCACAAAGTAGGTAAGTGTAAGCCTGCTGCGACCTGAGGAAGAGTGAGGAAGACACAATACAAGCCTGTTAAAAAAAATAAAAATTTGGTGTTTACCTTCTACTAGGCTAGTAAAAATACAAAGCTAAGAAGCAAATCCAAATGGCAGTTGACTTTTTACGTTTTTTCGAAAGCCTTGACGTCTTGTTTTTTGACAAACAAAACTAACCTCATGAATGAATGTATTAAACACAAAACGCCTGCTTCATCCTCGTAAATATTTGCAACATTTTCACAACCACAAATTCACTTGTTTATTTTAAATTTCTGGATTAAATGTCATGGTAAAAAATCTATACCGGGTGTTGCATCGTCGAGCAAGAAATAGGAAATCCCATGTAATTTTAAATGGGTTTAATTATTGGCTTCCCTAATTATTTTAGAGAAAAATTCTATTTAGGTTTATTAAAGAGCACTAAAACCCACATTCAAAAGAATAACTTTAGACATTTTTGATGAGCTCGTTTACCGGTTATCGCCGATTTCTTTTTAACTATTTCTCCTTTTTATGGCCCCGTATTTGCGGGCACCAGTCAAGGTTAAAGATGACTGTCAAATAAAGTTGTCATTTTGAAATGTGTGCTTTATTGTTATAAAAACTACGTTTCAACTGGTAAGCATCTCCAGTCGTCTTCAGGTGAATATTATAATACCAATATATTATAATATCTTAAGATGGAAAGTTCTTGTGTATAAACACCTATTTTGAAATTCAGAAAAAGTATTTCCTCGAGCCGGATTCGAACCGACAACCTCCGTATATCCAGTACAGAGCGCTAACCAATTGCGCCATCAAGGAAGTAGGTTCACAACGGCAAATCCGGACACACTTTCGTCCGAAACTTTCAAATTTTTACTGAGATACGCACAGTGATAGATATTGTAAATCATTTTTACCCTTTTTAAACAACAATATTACTGTTTCGGCAACCAAATGCATGCTTTTCAGGCGGCTGATTAATACCTATCGGTTCTTTTTCGTACATACACATACTTGATTTTGTTACGAAAAAGAACCGATAGATATTAATCAGCCGCCTGAAAAGCACGCATCTGGTTGCCGAAACGGTAATGTTATTGTTTAAAAGGGGTAAAAATGATTTACAATATCTATCACTGTGCGTATATTATAATATTCACCTGAAGACGACTGGAGATGCTTACCAGTTGAAACGTAGCGATTCAAAACAAATAAAGACAATGCAAGTCCAAAACTCTACTGCCGTTCAAAAAATAATATCTGTTAGTATATAAGAAACTTCCAATGGTTTTTCTGGAATTATTTATATTTTCTTATGCGGCCGTCGGGGGTAGGAGGGGGGAGCTGGTTAATCCGGATCCAAGATTTAAAAAGACGAAATTACCCGTAAGTTTGTATGCATCTCCGGTAAGTCTTCTGTCCCTTAGATACTGTATACGCTGGTCGAAATTCCGTGTTTCTCTTCGGTAACAATTACCAACAATCAGCCAATTGAAAACGTAGGCCAAACCGGAAGGGGCTGCCATTGCTACGGTTATTATGGCAAATGCGGGAATGATGTCATACCACATCTCTAAAAATTGAAAAATAGTTATTTTCCTAACAAGTGCGGAAAGTGATACTTTCCCGCACGAGACTGCAGTTGACCCGACGACGCGGAGCGGAGTTCGGGCAAGCGGTCAAGGGCGGGAAAGACACTTTACGCATGAGTTAGGAACATTATTTTTTCTACGACCGTATATACAAAAAAGTATAGCAACCCATTTTTAAAAAATTATTTTATTCATTACTATTTTATTCATTTACTAATTAAATCGCTCGTTTCAAAATCCACATAAGTCAACATTTGTCAAAAATGGTGTTTTGTCTTGTCATGAAATGACTTTTCAGGGGTATCTACACGTTCTGCGTAAAAATCACACAAGTCACATAAACCGTTAGAGAAATATACATACTTAAAAATCGCTATCGTTACCAAAACCACATAAGTCGTCGACTTATGTTGTTTTTGCAAGGATTTTTAAATATAATGTCAGCTGATTGAAGTTGCAAAGAGGGCGAAAAAATGTATGATACATGTTACTTTTTCTTTATATTTTATGAGAATTATAATTAAAAATTTTGTTCATGTAGCATTTTGTTTTTATTTTTGTTGAAAAGAAAAATAGCGATAAAAAAATATTCCGAGTAATAACCACATAAGTCAATAGATATATATATTTTTTTAGAAAAAACTACTCGTTATATAACATATTATCTAGTTACTTACCTGACTACTTTATTTACAAAATACTTATTTTCTTTAATAAAACATACTTTTTATATTAAACAGTTTTTATCTTCTCCTGAAAATTTAACTTTTTTGACTTATGTGGTTTTTGAAATGAACGATTCAATTATTATAAATATTAATATTAAAAACACAATAGTTATAACTTCCGAAGTAAAAAACTATCTAATAAGGTCAAAATTTGCATTATTTTACTTTCCCGCACTAGTGCGGGAAGTGACACTTTCAAAACTAAAATGCCTGCGGGAAAATAGGTTAAAACGCACGGTCGTAGAAAAAATAATAATCGTATTTCAACTTTAAACGATTCTTAAGAAATTAGCCGCAAATAAACTTTCGTCAAGAGAAAATTGTGTTGTAATTAAAGTAATAGCATCATGCGTTTGTTTTTTTTTCTTTTTTTTTTTATTACAAAACGATACAAAAACTACATATTTTGAGTTTAATCATGTTATTTTATCTGATATTTTCTTACATTAGGTAACTAGGTATATATTGCATTATACCCTACCCAGCACCCCTATTTGCTCCCCGGTCCCGAAATTTTGTTAATTGATAACAGAAGCGTTATTTCTGGCTTCCACAACTAAATCTGTGTTAATTACAACGATTGTTACAGAAAACTGCTATTCAAATAATTACACTTACATCCGATGACACCTAATTCTATGAACTTGGCCATTTTGACCTTTTTACAAATCTACCGGTTTACCGGTAAATATAATGAAAATCTTGGTGTCGAGGCTCATTCTGTTTTATTTGTAGAGCTAATGTTAGAATAAATAATATAGAGTGTACACTATTCTAAGTTTACCTTTAATTCTTCAAATTTTCAACTTCTTTTATTACAAAACATTCATAACACTCTGACAATCCAAAACTTACATCATAGGTATAAATTTAAAAAAGCAAAGGGAAATGTCATTGTCAAATGTCAAACTTCGAAACAATGGGCTGTTGGCACAGAGGAATGATAGGTCGTCGCTGTCGCTATACCTGTTGGCCAGTCCACAGACAATTTTATCGCTGTACGTTAGGTATATTCTTATTTTCACCGGTGAATTTCAACCAGTGGTGGAACTGATGAACTTATGATTGAAATAATGAACACGATTTATGTCCAACCGGAGCACAATGGACAATTTTAAGAACGCGATTCGGCTTAACCGGTCCCACCGATGGACTCATCGGTGAAAATAAGAATATACCTTATTTTTTAGCTTGGCATAGTTGCCATGTTGTCTCATTTTAATATTCATATTATTATTGTTATTTCATACTTTCGTATGATGCACCCTTTTTGCATAAAAAAATAAAAACCAAAAAAATGTTTAAAAACTTTATTTTAAAAATCGCAATTCATTTAGTAAAACGATAAATTCCAAATTTCAAAAAAAAAATGAAGAGCTTTAGGACATATGTTAATATTAACTTTTCTTCTTAAAATCACCCAAGGATTCACAACCTTAAGTATCGGCACTCAATTAAAAACCAACCTGTATAAAGGTTTTCGTTGATAAGAAAATTGACCGATTAAATATTTGATTAACTTTTTCGAAGTGACTTGGCTGTGTGTTAAAGCTTATAAGCTAATTACATTTGCGGAATAATGAGGCTATAAATCGTAATAAAAGGGGCAGGTTTGTAATGTTTTTAGGAGTTTCGTGTCGTCGGTGGACCGCGCTGTGGTCGAATTCATAAAATATTTGGTTTCAAGAAACAAGAAAAGGGGACAAAAAAACTACGTCATAGATTTTAACCAATAAATTTCATATAGGTACAGTGCATTTTTTTAAAGTCCGACCATAGATTTTTAAATGGCAAATATTGAATTATAGGCTATGTAATATAAGAAAATTTAAAGATTTTACTAAAGATTTTTTGGGATTATGTTGGCAACCCCAGAACTTATAAGCAACCACGATACACTATTGAAGTTAACGCCCATAAATCCTCTATATCTCTTCCACATTGTGACGTCACGTTCGAAAGTGCTTTAACAATGTTAAGACCAAATATAGCTGAGGTATATGGATGACACCTTCATTATTTCGAATGGAAACGATAACGAACTCAGAAAATTTCTACATCATATCAATAACCTTGCACCGACAATTGAGCACGGAGAACGAATAAATCAACCAATTATATACCTTTCCTAGATGTCAACGTAGAGAAAAATGGCAACCCCATCCTAACTTCAGTGTACAGAATAGTAGATTCTGTAACGAGGTTGGAATGAAAATTTGATCCAAGTGGAAGATTTCGAACGCGAGCGTAGCGAGCGTGAGGAACCACCAGTATCGAATTTTTATTCTAACCGAGTAGCAGACTATATTTTCTCCACGGCCAAAAATACTATTCGCAATATTTGTAATTTCAGGTGGAGTATTATCCAGTTCCACATCTGATTCATCCGATTTTTCACTCATATTTTGACTTGCACTAAAATTTGTCTGCTGATATTGACAGTTTCTAAGTTCATGGCAACCTATGTCGTTTAGATCAATTACAGAATATTCATTCCGTATCTTGTTATGGAATGAAAATACACGCAAAACGCATAAGAAGCAAGTGTTTTAGAATAAATATTCCAACTCAAGAGCGAGAATTTTTACATCCTATTATCAAAAATGATTTTGGAATTATTGCATTCAGTAATGGTCGTGGAGAAAACGTATACTTGTAGATCAATATCTCAATTAAACATCAAATCACTCAAACAACACAATACATGACATAGTAAGAACTCTTGCGGATAAAGCAATTACCCTCTGTAACTCAATCGAAGCTCTCAAAAGAGAAACTAACCACATCAAGATCGACCTCATCAAGAATGGCTACCACATAAGATTGATTGACACAATATTGGAAAATCGTAAGAATCAGCCAAACGCATTTAAACCAACATTTTATATAGTTTTCCCTTTTTTAGTCAAAAATAAAACTTCATTTTATGATAAATTTAAGTATCAGTTTTTTTATTCGCAATAATGTAGATTTGTAGATTTTTTCCACAAATTTCTTACGCCGGACCATAGCAAGACCCATGATGGCATGTCTGGCACTATTAGTGGCTGTTGCTGACCCCTGATATGCAAATGTGCGAACTATGTGGCCGGGATCGATTTTTTCCCGGTCCGAAGAGGTTATTTTTATAAAACGTTGTAAAATGAAAAAGGAAAACAGTTATCGCGTGCTCAATGTACCGGGACCTCTTATTGTTCATGACAAAAATTTATAAGAAAACGACTATCTTATGCTGGTGAAGATATGTTACTATACACTATTGGCAAACTCGAATCTAGGGTGCCGATATAAACGCATCAGACTGAGATTATTAGTAGTGTTTAACACGTTAAACAGAGAACACGGTATCCCCTACCTCCCACCTTACATTCTTAAGAACACGCGGTCGAAGCTGCCACGGGAGCAATCAATACGTCGACTCGGCCACACCACACACATATCCCCCTTTCAGTAGTAATGTAGGAGTGGTTAGGTGTCTCTTTTTAACTAAAGGTTTTGGCCATATATGCCTTCTCTCTTGGTGACATTAGAGATTTCGCACCCCAGATTCGAGTTTGCTAATAGTGTATAAAAGAAAAGAAAAAGGTAACATCTGTAATAATTTACAAAAAGCAGAGACAGTGTGTATATATGTACTGTCTTATTTTGTGTTAAAGTACGCAGAGCTTAAAGCAAGATGGAGTCCCTGGGGCCAGGTTAGACAATGACGGCCGTTTTGTCCTTATTTGGACTCATCGGACAGCCAATCACTGGCTATTGGACTAGAGAGAGGCAGTCTGATGAGGCCAAATAAGAACGGATCCCTGCATGCGTACTTTAATGCAAAAGACAGTCTTCCCATAGCCCATGATTTTCTTCGTTTTTTATGCTTCCAAATATCATGTCTAACAAAATAATTTCGATTTCATTCCCATTTCACTTGATGATAATAAACTAATTAACTTTGCTGGTGCGCGCTATTTTTCTGGTAGTTTTACTTCTTTTTTTAGTGTTAGAACCAGCTTAAACTAGGTACATAAATAAAATATTTTAGATATGTTGTTAGTTTTTGAAACCTACATCGTGTTGACCTCCTCCACCCCAAGCAATCGATTTTTCAATGAAAATTTTTTTTAAATAAAAATAATTACAAACAGAAAAGAAGGTTTTTTAGCGGCAGGCGGACAAAGTAGTGCATCTATCTTTTGCATTGAGTACACAGGGACGCGCCAAAGGTAATGGCCGTAATGGGTTCCCTGGGGCACAGGTAGACAATGACAGGCTGTTTCGTTCTTATTAGAACTCATCAGAAAGCCATAACCTGTAAGCGACCCCCCCCCCAGTACAGCGAGACTATGCTTTCAAGGCATTTTTAAGAAATAAAAACGCGATGAAAACCCAGTAACGCCATCTATAGGAATCAACTCAATGCAAAAGATAGGCGTTCTCTCTACCCAAAGATGGATATTTGAACGTTTCTTGGATAAAACGAAAAAGAATCCAGAAATATTAATCAAAAAACATTGTTAACTGTTATTTTAACGGTACAAACTATAGAACCTATTTTTAATACGAGAGCTAGAAATTAAATAGAACACAGAAATAGATTACAATTGGATGCGGGAGGTTTATTTGCTTTTGATTTAGATTTCTATCTCACTAACTACCTTACCCTCTATGGAACAACAGCGGCCAGAATTTAAGAGCATTCAAATTTTATCCAATAAGGTATATTATTATTTTCACCGGTGAGTGCACCGGTGGCACTCGTTGAGCCGAATCGCGATCTTAAATTGCCTATTGTGTTATCGGTTGGACATAAATCGTGTTGAATGATACAAGAGTTATAGACAAAGTAGTGCATCTATCTTTTGCATTGAGTACACAGGAACGCCAAAGGCAATGGGTTCCCTGGGGCACAGAGATAGACAATGACAGGCTATTTCGTCCTTGTTAGGGCTCATCAGAAAACCATAACCTGTAAGCAATTCCCAATACATCAAAAATATGCTTACAAGATATTTTTAAGAATAATATATGATGAGAACCTAGTATCGCCATCTGTAAAAATCAACTCAATGCAAAATATAGCCATCAGACGTGACAACATAGAACTAACAATAAATCGTCTGCCGCTAAAACTTTCTTTCTATTTTACTTATACGGACAGTATAAACTCTACTACTCTATTTTCTACACAGCATTGTATTACGTATTAGTGCGACACCCCAGTGGGCTATACTGCAGCGCGACCTATATTTGAATCTACAAACCCGTAGAAAAAGTGTACGTTTCCTATACTGGATGTGTTTTGCTACCGTACTTGGTTTATTGTTAGGTATAAGAAGAATATCCATTATTATTTATTACCTGGCGACAACGTCGCGGTATTGAGGCAATCAAACTTTGAACAGTATTATTAGAGGAAGAGTTGTCAAAATTTCGATAATTGTATTTATCAATGATTGTTTATTTGGATACATTTGTGTAATATAATAATACCACGTCCTACTTTTAAATTTTCAATGGTATTTAGGTCTGGGGATTGTGCCGGCCACTGCAAAACCGGAACGTTATTTCCCTAAAACCACTCGCGAAGAATGTTATCCTATAGGAAAATAAAACGCAAAGGCATTCCGCACTCTGCATAAAGCAGCATTACATTTTGCATTATATCCCTATAAACAAATTAATCCATGATGGCATTAATAAAGTTTAATGGCCCCACAGAGACAACCCCACAGAAAAAAAGTGATTTTAAACAAAAATACATAAAAATTTCACAATAATTCGGATGTAAACAAACACATTGACATAACAAGTGGCAAGATCGGTAACGATGCTCACTATACATTTTTATCAAATCGACGTCATCGACACATCGCGCCTGTTTTGCGATTTTAAAATTGGTAGAATTTGTATTCAAATAAAAAACAGAATGGTATAAAAGCAACAAAAAAGTTTACACAACCTATTTTAAATTAAAATTATTTAATGAATACGTCCGAATTGGTTTAAATGCATATAATATTCCCGAATGCCGGTCTGTTTAATGCCAGACAGGCCTCCAAACGACCTGTCATATTTTAGTTGGAATTGTGACAGCAGGCGACACCCATCGCGGACTATATTTTGTCTGGCGGTTGTTTTGGTTGGACGTCGGCCAGAACGCTCAGAAAGGCGTCGCGGCGCTATGCTTAAAAATCTACAAGGTATATTGTTCTGCTGGTGATTTTTACGGTGTCCTTTGTCCTGTTACTGTTATTAGTATTTTGTTTAATTATTTTCTCAATAAATAAGCGCACTTTTATTGAGCTCTGGAGATCGGTCGTAAAAAATTAAAGAGATATATGTCGTAGCCGGCTCTATTTTGCGTAGAAAGATTGCTTAAAGATCAGTCTATAACATATCAAAATTTCAAATCGATAGCTTTAATGTCAATTTTCGACCATATTTTTCAAAGGGCCATTTTTGTTACATTTTTCAAAAATTTTGGGAAAAAGCTTTCTTCAAAAATGTTGCTGTAATTCGAGTATGAAATAAACGAAAAAAACCTCCATTTCGATATCAGTCTTCAAGAAATATTTTTTTTGAGATTTTTTTTTTTAATATTGAAAAACACACTTTTTGAGCTCGTGAGATCGGCCGTAAAAAATTAAGGAGATATCGTAGCCAATCTATAACATATCCTATATTCCTATATTGGCTTTACAGCCAATTTTTGACATTTTTTTTCAAATGGGGGACCCTCAAAAATTTTGGGACACAGTCGTAATTTGACTATGAAAAGAACGATAAAAACCTCCATTTCCATGTCAGTCCCCAAAAAATATATTTTTTTTTTGCTGACTTTCAGTTTTTAAATCGGCCCCTATTCCCTATTGATTTGTTGAAAATTCTGGATGAAGAGCACTATTTTCAGTTATAAATAAGAAGACAAAAATCACAAAGTCATGGTCTCAATCATCATGATTGATTGATGATGATTGAGACAATCACTTTGTGATTTTTGTCTTCTTATTTATATTGTTACTGTGGTCTCTTTGAGAACATGGACAATTTTTTCGAATATTCAGTTATTTATGGACCACATATATTTTTCCCAAAAACATCGACAACTTAAGCCGTGATTTAAAAATCAAAAATCCTTCACATGTACCTATACCTATTTAAAAAAATAAGAATCCCCTTAAATAGTTTGTCCACCCTTGTCCCTCTTAATATATCCTAAACCGTATATGCTTATCACGAAAACTGTAGGTACCCTTTTTATTATATTTCATGTGTTTATCGGTCCTTAAAATCCCTTTTAATACTCAAATTAGAAATATAATACCGTCACGAGAACTAATTTATTAACTCCAAGGAATTTATTATAGGGTAGCGATAAAGAATGAAAAATATAAAAAACGACACCCGATTAGGGTGGAACTGTGCCAGGAGCGGATTTGGGATGTTAAATTTAAAGGGAATCGAAAATTAAATAATAATATACATAATTTAATTTATCGTTGTATAGTTTGTTGGATAATGGTCAATGATAAACCTTAGACCAGTTGTGTATTTAGGGGGGCTGCTGACCCCCCCCCCCCCCCGGGCCACATTCCGCTACATTTTAACAATTCGCAAATTCACTATTATGAATAGTCGAATTTTGCTACGTCTGGCAACAGTGTTTCTCGATCGTCACAGTGCCAATAACAACTAAGCTCGAGCTGTCCGCCAAGCCGGCTTCGCACCGTACTCGAGTTGCACCGTTAGTTTGTTGAAAACGACGTTTACAGGTTACTATAGTTTGTGAGTTGTGTGACGAAAAATAACCCTAGATGCCGTAAAAGTAAAAATGTGAATATTAGTACAGCTTTTAAATATAGGTTATACCTATCTAGTATATTTATTTTCAACAGTAAACATTTATGAACCTAACCACGAAATCGGTTGGTCACTCCTCACTATATTCTACTTGGTCTAGCAGCAACGATGCAATTAGACACTGGCAGATGGTATATAGAAGAGACTATCGAAAATTTATTTTTATTGATGAAGCCGCATGAAACAAAAAAGGCAAACACATTTTCGTCGAAATATCTACACCTGCGTCATCATTTCGATCAGTAAAATAGAATTTCTTTTAGAATAACCAATTTTTGTGCCAGGTAGATTCCGGCTAAGCTGTTTGACGTCGGCAACCTTTATAAACGAATTTACGATGGTCCCATCTATACTTACATGATTGCATTCAACTTGCATTCGGTGGATAAATAAGTATAGGTATTATAAAGATTTTTTACAATCATTAACTAACCAGCAACTTTGACTGTGGCATTAACGACATCGGCAGGCATTATTTTCTCAAAATCAAAGTTGTCTGATTAGTAAATCAAGAATTAAGCTTGGTTGTAGGAAAACTATTTCTATCAGAGTGAAAGTTGCTCTGGTTAGTTAATTATTGTTAAAAAATTTTACGCAACGCGACATTATTATATTATGTATTGTTTCTGGCTACGCCACTGCCTTAGACGATCAAATTATTTATTTAGTCGACGTTTCGACCTATATTGGGTTATTCTCAGGACTATAAATCTAGATCCTCCGATTTAAAAAATACACGCTGGGTATGGAATACTACGTGCCTATTACTGCCTATTTTATTTCAGTAGTTGTTGGTAAAGGCAGACATGAACAAATGACTGACTTGTTTGTAGATCTATAGTCCTGAGGATGACCTAATATAGGTAGAAATGTCGACTAAATACAACAGTCAACAAAATCTACAACGATAAGTTTAGGTATAATAAAATGCAAGTAAAATATAATTTAATTTTTATTAAATCGTGTGTGATTTTTCGGCTCTTTTTAAAGCAATATTTTAAAAGCAGTGAAGTAAGAAAGAAGAATGCGTCAACAGGATTCTTCAAAGAACGGATATTACCTACTCCTCAATAAATCGTCCTTATTTTGGAATGGGCTGTTTCACTAAATTTTTATTTTTACTATGGTATAGAGCACAAAAAAATACAATTTTCTACGGTTTCTGTTTTAAATTGTTCAGTTATGTATTGAGAAAATAATTAAACAAAATACGCTCTCTAATAAAAACACGCGGAAGAACGAACCGGCGTCAGAACAAAACCGGTAAATGAGCAACCCTGGACAGCCTTCATCCGATACGTTCCGACCTGACTAATCTCTCGAGACTGATGTTCTGTTTCTAATCTTTTTTTTTTATTTACGTTTTTAAAAACAAAGATAAGAATATAATCGGTCGCACGACTCGCAAATAAGAGAATTGCACGGTTAATAGGTTAATGTATATACATCCCTTCTCGCCTCATGTATGTTTTTAAACTCCCAGCTTTCCCGCCGTGTTTTTAATTGTTTTTAGAAAAGGTTTGCGATACTTTAGGATTATTGAACGAACGGTTAGATTTCAAATATTCCCGCCTTTCCGAAATTTCATTTTTAAAATATGTCGAAATTCTTCGACGAAAAATATATGTATCTCCATTTTATTTTTGTCCTCTGAAACATTAAACGAACGGGCGCGGAGTAATCTGACAAATCTGATGGTAAAACCCAAGGTTCTTAGATATATTACCCAAGATTCTTAGATAGATTACCCAAGGTTCTTCTCTCTTATTATTAGTTGTTAACCATAGCGAACCCAAAATACACCAGGGGTTTTTGAGTTGCCTATTATTTCTTCAGTAGAGGTATAAAATTATCGATAGTGTAAGAGTTCGATATATCGATAGTAAAATTGTTAAGCTATCAATAATAGTGAAGTCGTATGTCGTATCTACTCTCCAGAAGGGACATGGTAATGTAGGGTTAGAAGCAGAAAGCCCTATTTTCCTTCCTACAAAAAATATACTTATTAAAATTAGAACCTACGCGTTTCGGCCTACAAGGCCATCATCAGGGCACACTGTAAGATAATAAATAACGAGTCGTATTAAATTAAATTTATTACACAATGTTAAAACTTACAGATTATAAGGTCAACACATAAAGACCTAGTAGGACGCACCGACGCATTCGACCGTGGCGTGCCAAGTTCGATCCTCGGAGTGGGCATACGGCATACGCACATTTAAAAAAATGTCCGAATTTTAGTAGGTTTAAGAATGCAGGGAAGAGTATAAAACGTATCATTCTATAACCCACCCCATTCACGTCGGTAACTAGGCCGGATGAGATCGGATATCTCGTGGGGTGCGGAATAAGGTACACACTCCCCAATCGGTAGGTCATGCAATGGCGCAAGAAACCGAGGGTTAGCCCTTGGGGGGTGGTGTCGCGACCATTGTTGATAGCCGGATAACGATATTTTTGATATTCACTATCGATAGTCTTCCACCTCTGCAAGTGCCATTTGAGTGACTTGACAGTTACGTCACGGGTAAACGAAGACAGATGACAGATAGAAAAAAAAGAAAACCCCAAAACAGTCTATGATAAAATCAAAATAATGTAAAAATTGTGCTAAAAAACTGTGTTATCTCTTGAATTCATTATAAAAATTATTGCTACATAAATCATTGTAACTCCCTAAGAATGAAGTTATTGTGGATAACCCTTTGTACCATTTTACACATTTTACTAAATGTTTCGAGCAGTGACATTACCCATTTGGCTTTTGGGGGCTTTACAGATGGAATGCCAGCAGCTTTTGGTGATTTTAATTCTGATGAACTAACAGATGTATTCGTAGTTTTAGGTAAGAAGCCTGTCTTTGTTCTAATGAGCATTCCTTTTATCACAAAGAAAAAATGTTAAGTTCGGATCATACTTTTATGTAGCCACTGTTCCTTGGAGTTTTTAGTTTGTAGTGTCTATACTGACTGGGACTAAAGGGCTATCACATAGATGCAAATAGTCAAAGTTACCTAAGTTTGTAGTATTTACATTTAACATTTATTGAAGTCTGGGCTACACTAAAAAACAAACACCAAATCCTCAAATGTTTCACATTTTTTATAAATTAGATGTCTTTTACTTCTAGATAATAACAAAGCTGTTGAGATACTTCTTGCCCATGATGAAGAGATACTTCTAAGACCTGCCAAGCCTCGTCTGAGGTGTACATTTGGTAATTCTCATATTACTAGTGTAGTGCCAGGAGATTTTGATGGGGATGCACTTATGGATGTAATGGTTACCACTTCATATAAAATGACGGGTAAGTGTGAGTGTGTAAATTACAGTTTATACCTTTCATCTCAGTGAAACTAAAACATGCTTTCTAATAAACTTGTATAGAAAACAAAAAACATGTTTCTTGGAATAAATTGGTATTTTTTTATTCACAGAAAAGGATACACATGGACCAGAATTAACGAATGTACATATTTTGTGGGGCGGAGCTACTGATTTAAATTGTTCCGATGAAACGAAACCTGTCATACAGATGATTGGGGAACCACTAGCCATGGACTACAATCAGGATATGATAGTAGGTTAGTAAAATTAAATCTACAAAAATATAAAGCTAGGAATTAATAAATAAATAGTAGGTATACCTATTGTAGCGGCTAAAAATCTAACATCAGATTTAAAAAGAATATGTAGGTTTGGAACTGGTCAAATTTGATAATAAAGTTTTATTTAAAATGGAAAAGATACTACCACTTTTAGACAACTACTGACTATAGTATAGAGTACCAAACTAATCTTTATTGGAGAGCTTATTGTATCCCTTTTGTTTAACATCTGGATAATGTCAGCCAGACAGGACCTGCAGTTTTTTATGTGGGATCCAAAGCACAGTTTATCTGTGAGTGCCCTAAAAGCAGAATTATCTGCCCTCAATAAGTCATATTTGTGAGTCGACCAGTGTCATACTGCATTCTTACCTCTCAAATATAGGGTATTGTTTTTTTTAAATTGTTCACCCATCCAGGGGTCACCGGCAGCCGAATGCGACAGCTCTACTACTGAGCTGCGATGGTATGGCGACT
Organism: Polydrusus cervinus; assembly: GCA_935413205.1. Lineage (NCBI taxonomy): Eukaryota > Metazoa > Arthropoda > Insecta > Coleoptera > Curculionidae > Polydrusus > Polydrusus cervinus. Next base: position 7,525,217 of record OW284512.1, read on the forward strand.
TTGTGGTATATCTAAATAGTAAAAAATACCTAAAAACGATTGTAAATCTTTAATAAATACAGTGTTAGTTTAAAGAATAACCGCCAATAAAACAGAATTTATTTAATAACAAAATAACATAGTACCACACATCAGTTAAAACTCATTTAAATTATGGAATTTTAGGTTGGGGAGGAATAAATAGAACTTTAGTTTAAAAATTAGAAATAATACAGAAAAGGTTTCTAAAAATTAACTTTATCCTTCAATAAAATTATATTCTGAAACAAAAAAAAAATTAATAAACATATTTAAAAATAAAAATCTTATACAGTTTAAAAACCATAGGACAAAAAATTTCAAATATTTATGTTTTTGTTTAAACGATTATTTACAAACAAAAATTAAAAAATATATTTCATTAAACATCGAACCATCATAGATGAACAATTTGGTTTTCAGAGTGGTAAGTCCACCGAGCTGAATCTTATTACTTATATTGATTACGCATCGGCTATCTTGGATGGTGGTGGGGAGGTTCACTCAATATACACCGACTTCTCTAAGGCGTTTGACAGAGTCAACCATGCTCTTCTGCTTAATAAACTCGAGAAGGTTGGATTTGGAGGCGCTCTATTAAAGTGGTTGGCTAGCTACCTTACAAACCGGTCACAGATTGTAAAGATTAATAACTTTAGGTTACAGGAAATCAAAATTCCATCAGGGGTACCCCAGGGATCTCACTTGGGGCCCCTTCTCTTTAATATTTTTATAAACGACATATTCACCTGTTTCCATAACTCACAATTTGTATGTTTTGCAGACGACTTAAAATTTTACTTAGCTGTGTCATCAGCGGATGACTGTCAAAAATTACAAGCTGACCTTAACAGACTTGTCACTTGGTGCGAGCAGAATGGTATGGACCTTAATGCCTCAAAATGTCATGCATTATGTCTTTCAAGAAATCGTAACCCTGTACAGTTTGATTATGAAATCGGTGATACCACGTTATCAAAAGCTTTCTCAATTAAAGATCTTGGGGTAATCATTGATTCTTCACTGTCATTCATTCCTCACATTTCTGAGGTTGTCTCTAGGGCTCTTAAGATGCTTGGCTTTGTTAAAAGATGCACGCAGGACTTTAGCAACCTGTCTGCCATCCGCTTGTTATATTGTAGTCTTGTCAGACCTCACCTAGAGTATGCCTCCTCTGTCTGGAATCCCTTGTATGCCTGCCATATCCATAAACTCGAGCAAGTTCAGCGTAGATTTTTGAGATATATCTCATTTAAGGCAAATATCAACCCAATCGATTACACTTTTGACTTCAATATGCTTCAGGAAACATTCTCTTTAGAAACTTTAAAAAAGAGAAGAGATGATAGGGATCTTAAACTTCTATACAAGATCATTAATGCGCATGTTGATTGTCCTACTCTCTTGAGCTCAATTGGGTTAGCTGTTCCTGCAAGAAATACGAGATTCTACAGAACTTTTCATCAACCCCTTTGGCGTACCAACTTTGCGTTAAATTCTTTTGTTCCCCGTGTTACCAAACTTGCTAATCGACATCCTGAACAACTAGATTTTTTTGGCGCATACCGAGGTTTTATTTGTCAGCTGTGATTAAACTTTATAGTGTGTGATAAGTTATGTACCTGAAATTTGATTGTTTTTTTTTTTGTTTTGTGACTTATGTATTTTTCTTTTATATTTATGAATAGGGAATTTTTTGTTTGTACTGTACTGTTGCACTGATTTTAATTTTAATTACTAACTTTTATTTTATTTACTGAGGTTTACCATTTGTTTTTGTAATTTTATGGGCAAGGCCCGTTAATAAATAAATAAATAAATAAAAAAATATAAAGTCGAAATAAAAGCTTGGATATTGGAAACAGATAACTTTAAAAAAAATTTGGTAATGTTTTAATGAATATTTTAATTAATATTGTTATGAATAATATATTTTTCAAAATGTTATTATACCTATATCTTCAAAAAACTGCGTTTATATTTATATACATATACTTAAACGTTTTTTATTTGCAATTTAACTTTTATATAATATTAACAAATATTTTTAAAAAAATATTTTAATATTCCTATATAATTATAATTTAAAATAATAAGATTTGCACCTAACAAGCACGTCTTCCGGGGATCAAAGAAGAAGTTTATTGAGGAAGATAAATAAACACATTTATTATATTAGAAATATTAAAAATAAACTTATTATTATTTATTTTTAGATTTGTTTGGTCAAGATATAGAGAACAGAAGAATGTTCTGGATTTTCAACAAGGACAGAAAACCCCCACAAGCCTTACCCATGGAAGACAACCACAGTAAAGAGAAACTAAAGAAGCCCCATGCCAATGCATATTTAGGTAGATCATACACTTATTTTATTTTTACACAGCAAATTTTTATAAAATATAAACTTATTTGTCATATTTTAGATTTGAACCACGACCACATGGCAGATCTATTCATAACCACCCCTTATCATTTCGAAGTGTGGCTCGGTCAAAATAATAGGGAAAATGAACCCAAGTTTAAATTCAATAACACTATTCACCACCCAGAAAACGCGAAAAAACTTGGTCAATCGCTTTTCATCGATGTAGAGTTGAAAGGATCTATGGATTTGGTTACACCTGTTTGTTTCGAGGAAGATAGTAAAGGCAACTGTAAAGATAGTGCTTTAATGGTAAGTCAAGGTATTATGTCAATATGGCGGTCTACAATAAAACACTAGTCGATTGGTCAACTTTGGTCCCTTTTTACCTCAATAAACATCAACAATTTAACTTTTTTTTGTACATAATGTTGAATCTTAAATATAAACTGCTGGAAATGAAAAACATTTTTAGTTTTGAAGCTTTGGGCTTGCATTGTCTTTATTTTTCTTAAAACATAACATTACAGATACAAATTGGGACAACTTAAATAACAAATTAAAAAAGATTTTAAAATAATAAAAAATTGGTTTGATAAAAATGCATTAACAATTAATTTTGATAAAACTAATTATCATCTTTTTAATTTAAATCCAAATAACCTGCCACAAAATATGAATAGTATTAAAATAAATAATGACATTCAAATTTTGAAAGTTAATCAAGTAAAATATTCAGGAATAATCTTTGACAGTACTTAAATTAAATTGGATTTTTCACATAAAATATTTAAAAATTAAGAAGTTTATTTATATTACCAATTTTTAGAAACATTAAAAAAATTTAAACATATGCATTAGTTAAAACTTATTTAAATTACGGAATTTTAGGTTGGGGAGGAACAAATAAAACTTTAGTTAAAAAATTAGAAATATTACAGAAAAGGTTTCTAAATATTATATTTAATAAAGATTATCTTTATCCTTCAATAAAATTATATTCTGAAACAAAAAAATAAATATTAGACAACTTTACATTTATAACATCTTAATAAACATATTTAAAAATAAAAATCTTATATAGTTTAAAAACCATAATCATAATACACGTCATAAAAATGAAATAACCATAAAACCTAAAATAAATAAGACCATAGGACAAAAACATTTCAAATATTTATGTTTTTATTTAAACGATTATTTACCAACATAAATTAAAAAATATATTTCATTAAAAAAATATAAAGTCGAAATAAAATCATGGATATTGGGAACAGATAACTTTAAAAAATTTTTGGAAATGTTTTAATTAATATTTTAATGAATAATATATTTTTTTAAATTTTATTATACTATATATTCAAAAAACTACATTTATATACATATACTTAAACGTTTTTTATTTACAATTTAACTTTTATATAACATTAACAAATATTTTTTTTAAATCTTGTAATATTCCTATTTATTTATAATTTAAAATACTAAGATTTGCCCCTAACAAGCACGTGTTCGGGGATCGAAGAAGTTTATTGAGAAAGATAAATAAACACATTTATTATTTAAAAAAAACTAAATTACAGTGACCTGGAACCTGGTAAACCTTTGCATGTTATGTTGTCTTGTGATAAAAGGTCTATATTACTCCGTCGTCAATGATGATAACCACTTTGTTCTTTTTAGGTTTATTCCGATGGTCAATGGATCAACCTACAAACAAGTTTTAAAGACGACTCTGGGAACTTGTGGAGATTTTATTCGAAAAATGGTAAATTATTTTTTGCCTTCTTATTTTCATTTTTTGACATTACATGAAATCAAAGTAACTTTTCGTAGCTAGGTGTGGGACATTCATTTATTACCTTGTATATCATTGAATGTTGTAAATTTATGTGTTTGTGTAAAAGAAATAACCTTAATCTTACTTCTTGTTGTAGGAAGCAAATACTATAATGAAGTAATAACGCTGAGAAGTGGTGATTTTAATATGGACGGTTACCCTGACATGTTGGCAACCCTGGCGCAGGAAGGCGACGATCATCCTCAATCGTTCCTGTTAGAAAATGTTGCTTGTCAAACGGGATGTGGAAAATTCAAAAGGTTCATTGGACATGTTTTTTTTTGAAAATTTAATTTTTTTTACATACGAGGGTTTAAACACTGATCTAGTTGTCCGATGGCATTAACGTTTACTCTTCTATCCTTCATCCATACGAGTAACAAATTTGTCAAAGACAAATTTAAATCGAAGTTAGTTCACGAACATGGCCAATTTTGTTCTCACCTGTAAAATGTTATTTCCGAGCTTGAACGGCTTCATTTCTTTCACACTTCAAATTGCCGTGCCATTTTATCACCTTCAAATAAAATCGCAATTTACAAAAAACTCTCTTCAAATAATGCATGCTGAAAATAATCTAACGCGTCTGACAGCTCGTCATTACAATTATTTAATGAACGAAGGCCACTAGAAACGGTAGACAACCCTCAGATCTCAAATAATATAATAATGTTTTGTTTTCTTTGAGCCTTAAAGAGTGAAGTGTAAAAAATTTTTGAAAGAGGGAAGGTTTTCAGAGCCAGGATACGCTCTTTTTCTTTAAAAAGTAACTTTTTTTTACGTTATTCCACATTTAAAAAAGATATTTTTAATATTTATGATTTTAAATACTAAAAAAAACGCCTTCATGGAATTGAAGAATAATTCTATTAAAGAAAATAGTATAATCTTATTATACAGGGTGATTCCTAAGTTAAAAATAGGTGAGACACAGAAGTAAAATATCTAAGTGCGGGCCTGGTCATCAAAACGTAGCCTACTTTATGTTGTTTGTCTTTTCTCTTATTAGTCATTCAATTTACGGGTCGGTGGTGAGTTATTTGGCATTCCGCCGCGGTGTGTTTTTCTAAAGCAAGTTAATTTTAAATTGGTGACACGTGAAAATGGTAAAATTTGAAAACAATAAACTAGTAGATATGGCGCTAATTTACAGTGAGTGTCGTCAAAGTGCGGCCGCTGCTTCGAGATTATACGTAGAACGCTTTCCCTTGCGGGCTCATCCTACACCCAGAAGTTGGCTTAATGTTATTCAACGTTCAAGTTAGGCAGAACCATATTTGATCCATAGTGTAATAAATGAATATGAGTAACTTATTTTTAAGTTTTTTGAAAAACAAAAATGTTTATTTTAATACCTTCTATACACAGTTAAAAAAGAAGTATCAACTTAGGAATCACCTTGTATTTTAAATATTTAAAAATAAACTTATTATTTATTTATTATCATCCAAATTCCTCAGGTCCTACGCGATACAATGGTCCGCATTGAGTCCATTCGGCAAAGGCACAGCTATGGCGGCGTTCTTCGACTTTTACCAGGACGGTATCTTGGACTGTATCTTGGTGTCTTTCAACGGCAGCCACTACCAGGCAGGCGCATTTAAAAATAGCCTGGATTATGACGCTAATTTCATAAAAGTCATGGTTTTGACCGGTTTGACCAATAAGAATAATCAGATGATCATGGGAAGAGTGGGGAAGAAGCGGAGGACGTATGGAACTAACTTACCCGGTAAGTAAGTTTTCCTACGACCACCTATGAAAATGAGAAAAAAAGCACGGTTAACTTGGCTCGAAAGCGTCGAATATCACACGCGTTGTGTTGAAAAAAAATATTTCAACTCTAGAGTTGAAATACAAGGCACACTATTTAATTTAAACATACCGGGTCCGCCAACGTGGCGGGGATGGACGATTAAATCATTATCGAGGAGCTTATCAAAAATACTAAACCAGCATAAGGTATCGACTTAAAAGGGGCATATTTTAAAAATATTTTACATTATACAGGGTGGCTCAAAAAAGTGTAGCGGACCAAACTTGCATTTTTTTAAATGGAACACCCTATATATTATATTATTTTCTAATTCCCTATACAATTCTACGTATATTTTGTATAAAATGTCATATGTCCAAATTCAATTGTTTTTGAGTAATTGACGTTTAAAATATGGCATTTTTTGACTTTGACACGCTGTAACATTGGAACGGTTCATCTTAGAGAAAAATGGTTTTCACCTCCCTATCTTAGTTTTTTATTCTCTATCCAAAAATACCATTTCCGGTTTAACATGTTAAACCGTTAAAACCGTTTTTTTGGTTTACGGACCCGGTATGGTGCCAATTTGACCCCCTATTTATTTAAAAGAACAAAATTTAGAAAGCAGTAATTCTAAAGTGTTTAACTTATTTATCATGTTATTGTCAAGTGATTCAGAATCGGAGTGTGAAAATACGACATCTGAAATTATAAAAAATGCTAATAATATACTGGAAAATCTATTACCAGAAAAAACAAATCCCGCTGAAGAGAGTGTCATGTATTAAGCAACAAATCTTTATCGATAGCAATAGCGTAGAGAATAGAGCTCTAGCCTTTTTTTTATAAAAACATTAAATAAAATCCTTGTTGGGTGGGTTTTTTAAATTTATATTTTATGCATCTTTCCTTGATTAAATTTAAAATTTTTCATTCTGGTTAATCTAGAAGTCAATCCAGGATTAGTTCTTCCTATGATATATAAAATATGAAAACATAAAAAAGTTAAACTACAAATAAAGGAAAAACCTATTGATAAACTTCGAAAACAGATATTAAGTGGAACATAATCCAAAGTATGCTAATTTCAACACTAGTGTTGATATTTTTTTTTCAACACTAGTGTAGAACTATTTGTTCACAAATCAAAGGCTTTTTTAATAATCCTTTGTGGTAGTAGGAAAAATAGCGTACATTACTTGTGTGAAAGTGATTATTCTAAAACTCGGCGAATTTCCGCACTTGGCTGAAAAGTATCACTTTCATCACTCGTTATGTAATATACTATATCAGATTTGTTTCAATAGTATTGCATTGTACAACAGTGGATATGATGTCCATTGTTATAGACGATGATTTTTTGGTAAACCAGTGGGGGGATAAGTGCCCTTTCCCCTGTGCTCCCTTTTTTTCGGACGCTCGTGTGCATGCCATACTATAGAAAGTCCGCTATCAACAGTGACTTTTAGAGCCGATTTTATTTTTTACATAAAATTATGTTTTTAGGTCCTTCAATTTCTTACAAGACAACGACACAAGAAGGACAGTTACGTCACGGCGTATCAGCCCAATTGCCCCAGTCAGCACATTACAGTTTGAACTTACCCTACAGTATATTCGGCTTGGGCCGAACGCCGAATTTTGTCGATAAAGTCACTGTTGGGTTGTCAAACAATTCGAGAGATTGGACGCAAATTATACCTAACTCGCAGATGGTAAGTTATAGTGATGTAAAAACCCGTTTTTTTGACCACCTGCAAAAAAACGTGGAAAATGTAAAAAATGTTTTTTTTTATAAAGGCATCATTTAAAAATCCCGGTTTTTGATAACTTTGATAGACTGATAGATTCTATATTATGTTCCTGTTGAGTAAACCAAAGAGCATATAAAGAGTATTTACTGTTGTTACTGTATGTTATAGATTACTCATTTTCTTTTTACATCGTTTGTATAGTGCAACTACAAGGTTTAAATGATAGTTTTGGACTTGCATTGTCTTTAATTTGTTTTACATCACAACGTTTCAACTGGTAAGTATCTCCAGTCGTCTTCAGGTGAATACTAAATAAGTAAAGTAACTACAGCTCTATTTATACTAGCTAGATGTACTGGAGCATGACTGAGATGGGTGTAGTCTTTTTTTAAACATTTTTAACATAAGGTTCGTAATTTCGGTCATAGAAAAAATATTCTGTTTCAACTAAGGTGGATTGTCCATATCGCACTCAAAAGTTTGAGCAATTTACTTTCTCGTGAGATATAGATAGACATCATATCCACTCTTCCTACTCAAACTACTATAAAGACTAAAATGCCTGCTAATTTTAAACTTTTCTACAGATACCGTTTTTGAGATATTAATAATATTCTGTCTAGTTTGAAACTAGCTTAAGAGCCTTCTATACCATCTTATCGTGAAATTCGTTTTTACAATATTTTAAATACAAAAAAAGGTGATTTTATTGCCACTCCAGACACAGGTACAATATGCGCGATGTGATGGAAATGCACTATTTGTTCGTGATGACTATTGTTTGCTCTTAAATCTGGAGTACGATTCTGTTTAATTTGAATTCGGGTTAAAATCAAAATACCAGTAATCACCACACGCAGTGGCGTATTTAGGGGGGCTGCAAACCCCCCCCCCCCCCTTCCCTTCCCCCGAGCCGATGAGCTTGGGTCTAATTACTCTTTATTTAAATTTTTAAATAATGTATTCTAGGCTTAGATTACAAAGGTCTTTTAGAAAACTTTTAGTTTTTAAACTTTTCGTTCTGAAAGTTCTATATTATATAGAGATTAGGGCTTCGGACGCATATCGTTTTAGTTATTGTTTATAGTATTTATGATGCAATTTTAAAGGAAAACGAGTAAAAAGAATAATATTTTATAGTATTTTTTTATTATAAACTTGTCTGTTCCGTTTTCCCTTTTTTAGAGCTATTTTATCAATAATAATATAACCCAATGCAATAAAATATTTTTACAACAAAAACAAAAAACAATTAAGTGTTTATTTTGAAAGAGAAAAATTAAAGTAAAAATTTTAATTGAAACATATTTTATGGAAGAAGTGTGATAATTTATAATAAAAAAATAGTGCGAGAAGAAACGCGTATGCTTTATAATGAATATACAAAACGGCACTTAAGAAGGAGTATTTCAAAACCTAAGCATTTGCACCAAAAACTGCTCTTAGATCTACGCTCCTAAAATACATGATTTCTGAAAAAATCATCAATTTTGGCGTGGTGAGCGATATTTACTTTATTTTTAATCATGAAAAACCGAGCCCGAATAACTCTGGTTAGTCATACATATATATAAAATTTTGGATTGACACCAATATTCTTATTTTCACAAATACAAAAATGTTTTTTTTTAAATAAAGAGCCAGTTAGGAATATCAAAAAAACATGTACAAAAACAAATTTAATCCAACCATGCAGATGGGAAGAGGTAATAATTTAATTTTATAAATTTGATAGTTGTTAGATAAATTTTAAACGAACCTTGGGTGTGGCGCCGAAAATGTTTCGCCTGCGGCGCTTTTCCGCCTCCTTCGCTAGGTACAACTTATGAAAAACATGTAGTCCCTTTCTCCTCCCCCCCCCCCCCCCCCCCCCAGCATATTTTCTGACTACGCCACTATCCACATGTATACTTATTTCTGGTTTTATCCATAAATAGGTTGTTATCCCATGGCCAGTAGGCAACCCATCGAAAAGGAAGGCCCAGCTTTTCCTTACACCCAGTAAACTAATCCTGATGTCTGTAGCTGCTTTAACTGCGGTCTGTGGAATGATAACTTTGATAATAGGAGTCCTGCATTGGAAAGAGAGGCAGGAGGATAAAAAAGAAAGGTTGTCAGAGAGTCACAGGTTCCATTTTGACGCTATGTGAAGAAAAAAGGTTGTGGTAATGTTACTATTGAATGTTGGTGATATAGTTATAAGCAAAAGAGTAGCGAGTTTTTATTTTTAACAATTAACGATTATTTTATAGTAGTCTACTATAATATAAATATAGACTTTGACCAGTATCTTGTATCTGGTTAAAAAGAATAAATACTAGTTTTTAAATTGATCACTTATTTATGTTCTCTATAAAGTGTTTTAAAATATATTTTTATCTGTTATCCACTAATTGTGATATTTAAAAATATAATTTGTTAATTTTTTCTTAATTTAGGTACTTTGTAAATAGATAGTTATAATATATTTATTAATACAGCTGTATAAAGTTTAACACAACGTAAACCCGACGAATCTTAAAAATACTTATATCCAATGGTATAGTTAAAGCTGATGGGGTAAGAGTGCACAAAGCTAATTGCTGCAACCTGCAATAGGAATATATTCGCGGCGTAAGCCTATCGGCGGGCTGATCAGAGCCCCTGAGCCCCAGTTTATCTATCTCCGACGTTCCACGTGTTGCTCGGCGGTTGCCATGACGACCTCCGGTCCAGACTTAAGGCGGAATATGTAGAGCCCATCTCTGCGTCTGCGTTTTACCTGTTTCTTACATGCAGTTTGAAGAAATATGGCAGTTTGTTTTTTATTATTTTGTTATAAATATTTAAAAGATGAGAGGTGATTATTGATTGTTGTTTTTAATTTTGACAGGAAGGGCGGCACGTCATTTCCTTTTTAAATTAATGTTAATATACAGGGTGATTCCTAAGTTGATACTTCTTTTTTAGCTGCGTATCCAAGGCAATAAAATAAACAACATTTTCAAATACCTTTTTTCAAAAAACCCAAAAATAAGGTACTTAAGTTAGGTTAGGTACTTACATTTATTTATTACACTATGGATCAAATACGGTTCTGCCTACCTTGCCCGTTGAATAACATTAGGAAAACTTCTGGGTGTAGAGAAAAAACATCCGCACTTTTAAGAAACTCACAATAAATAAGCACCATTGTTTTCAAATTTTACCATTTTCGTCAATTTATTAAAAGAAAACCACACCGCGCCACGAATTGACAAAATAAATAACTGACGACAGATCCGTAAAATGCATGACTCACATACAAAAAACGGAGAAAAACAATATAAAGTAAAGAGTTGTGATTACTATGCCCGCACTTAGATTTTTTACTTCTGTAACTCGGCTATTGTTAAGTTTAAAAAAAAAAGGTATTTGAAAAAGTTGTTTATTTTAAGGCCTTCTATACACAGCTAAAAAAGAAGTGTCAACTTAGGAATCACCCTGTATATAATTCATTAATTTGAAACTGTAGGCAATTTGAATGAATGGAAAATGCAATGGCGAATACTAAACTAGCTCTAACTAAGCGGCAACGCTGTATATGTCGGCTGATGGTGACGACATGCAAGCAAAAGTAGTTAGTATAAAATTGTGGTTTTGAACCTGTCGCGTTTTTAAATTGTTTTAGTAAAAAGTATACATTGAAACAGTTGTTTCGTGGCTTTGGTAACAAATATTTCTACAAAAAATGTGTAAGTACTTTGAATAAACGGGTAGGTTTTGTGAATTTATCATTAACATCCACTTTTAGCAGACAACGTCCTTGCTATATATTAATCCAAATATTTGCACATGTGTATTGTATTAATAAATTATAAAAATAAAATTTAATAGACTAAAATGTATTTTATTTATTTAATCAATATGTGTTAACAAGATCCTTCGTTGAAAAAAAAAAGTCTTTAGTAATGTGACTTTCACCTTTCAAGTATAAGACTCTATTACCTTACCACGTACAGAATATATACAGGGTGATTCCTAAGTTGATACTTCTTTTTTAGTTGCGTTTAGAAGGCATTAAAATAAACAACTTTTTCAAATACCTTTTTTCAAAAAACTTAAAAATAGCCGAGTTACAGAAGTAAAAAATGTAAGTGCGGGCATGGTAATCAAAACGTAGCCCTTTATATTGTTTTTGTCCGTTTTTTGTATGTGAGTCGTGCATTTTACGGATCTGTCGTCAGTTATTTATTTTGTCAATTTGCCGCGCGGTGTGGTTTTCTTTTAATAAATTTGCGAAAATGGTAAAATTTGAAAACAATGGTGCTTATTTATTGTGAGTGTCTTAAAAGTGCGGATGTTTTTTTTTCTATTTAAAAATGTTGTTTATTTTAATGCCTTCTATACGCAGCTAAAAAAGAAGTATCAACTTAGGAATCACCCTGTATTTCGATATATTTGACAACTATCGATATATTTTGAGTTATGTATCGATATTTCAAATATATCGTTACCATCCCTAGTTAGTACTCGGGTAGGGTCCGATATATCGATAGAAAAAGTGAAAAACTATCATCGATAGTTCTTGTTTCCATAAAAAGGCACTTTTAGAAGAAAAAACACATATTTCCTGTTAAACGTCAAAATGGCTTTTAATTTCTTACCTCCCACCAAAATGACGTCTAAAAAAAAAGGTGTCTACCGTGAAAGTATTTATTTATGCCCCAAAGTTACTGTTCCTGGCTCACAAAATCTTTTACAACCTTACTATCGATTATTTTTATAACACTATCGATTCTCCATCACTACTCCGTCTTTTTTTTAAGGAGTCATTTTGGATTGGAAAAACGTTTTTTTATGGGACCAAAAACTATCGATACATGGAACCCTATCCACTATCGATAGTTCTGTGGTTCCTCGTTAAAAATTGAAGATCAAAAATAATAGGGTATTATGTTTAGACGGTTGGCGATACAAACCGAACGTGTTCTTTTTATTCTCATAATCAGTTGGCTATTGATCGGACCAATAGAATTTACAGATTTCGTTCATGTGACTGAATAGTAACGCTTCCGATCACGTAGGCCATTTTCTAAAAAGAAGTGAACACCATTGGAACAAAGAAATTCTAAAATTCCCCAAATTAACTGTCAACTTCCTGTCACAATCCCACCAAAAATCCCGTTCCTTCCCCAAATTTTTTTTCCAATTTTATATTTCCCGTCGCCATAACTGCGGCGAGACCGTGCTAGTGTTTTCCGGCCAATTTTCGTCGGTTGCGACGACAGGGGAGTTTCCTGCTCCCACCCGATTTACCACCGTTTTCCAACCACCTTTTAGGCGCATCAAAAATCGGAAAATAGTATTTATTTGACGATTTTTTCCTGTCGTGACTAGTAAACATGGCTTTTTAAGATGTCTACTTTGAAGTACTGCGTTGCTGCCACTCCTTTTGGAGGAGCACAAAGCTTCCAAAACACCGTAGTTTTTAAGTCTGGACGAGATGGAGAAGAAAGGGAATCGCAATATGCCAAATTCATCCAGGGGGTCTTCGGGGACTGATTTGAAGAAAAGTCAAGGTGAGTTTTTTTGTCATGGTTCATGTCATAAGTAGTTTGGCTACGTAAGGATTTGCGCACAAAAAAATAACCTTATGACGTTTTTCAAGTGTGTAGTGTATGTGTAGTTACTCAAGATTAGGTACTTGTTTTTTTAGCTTTGGTTTATTGTTTCTTGATAATTAGCGTGTTATAGAAATTTGATGAAGCTACAAAATTATATATTGTATAAAAGTACCTAGTATAAATATTATTATAGATTTTAAATTGACTTTTTAAATTTACATCCATTATTGTTGCATATTACATAACATTGTGTTATTGCAGATGTTGCCACGGGGAAACAGTGGCCACGCGGCGTTTCTCGACGTCGCGAGCCCCCCTGTGGCTTTACTAAAGCAAATGAGCCCTCTCGTAAACCCCAACCTCAACGCAATACCAAGGCCTTTGATAAACGTCCGAAACCTCGTGGATCTTATTGCACGGGTAAGTAACTGTGCCAACAGGAGAATTGTATTTTATATACTCACAATCTAAATGTGTTTTGTTGTGTTTTCGTTAGGTCTGTGTCCTTTTAATGTGAAGGTTAAAGAACAATATAATATGTAGGTAATAACAGTAGTACTATTTTTAGGTGCAGTATCTCGAAATGAGGAGACCTGCCTAGAAGAATTTGATGAACCAGAATTGGGTTCAGTTTTTTCTGTAGGTAAGTGTTTCAGGCTTTTGTAAAAATCCTTATAAAAAAAGGAAGTTTGATATTTGCTTATTTATATACTTACCTGAACATTTTTAGTATGAAAATCCTTTAAACATTTTTATTTCCTACCTACAGGCAGCAAAAAGCAAAGCCTGAATCATTTGTTGAATTTTTCTTTCGCACCGAGAGAAGGTTACCAAGGAAGTTACCAACCAGAAAGAAATGGAGCAAACAAGCAAGGGGGAAAGTGGTTGGTTACCAAAAAGCATAAATATAATAAAGAACATTTCCTTCAGGCTAAGTAAGTTTTAAGTTATCGAGTCCGGATCTTCTTTAAGTGACATTTAACATAAACCGAATACTAATAATGTTTTTTTTTATAGTTGTCAGTTCATTGTTAATGTGAAAGGGGATTACAAACAGTACATGAACAATCCAGATGCTTTGGTTGACTGGAACTTGATTGAGCAAGTGGTAAGTATTTTTTTAAATTTATTTATTAAACAATCCTTTATTTAGACAAAATGCACAATTTACATATTAACAAAATAAGACTAACTTATCCAAATTAAGGTAACCCTCAAAACAATGCAAGCAGCATTGGTAGGGAGGGTACTGCTAATGAATAATTAGCATAGATAGCAACTATTAATAGAACATTCAAAAAATCAAAAACAAATAAGTAACTTATTCAGCATAAATATATCTTTTTAATTTGTTTACAAATATACCCAGTCCTCTTTCATTCTTAATTTCTAGAGGTAAATTATTAAACACATTGCAGGCCCACTTATAGGATTGCATAATGCTTTATTTGTTCTTGCACTAGCCAAACAAATACCAATGTGTATATTCTGCTTTTAATATAAAACTGTGAAACAGTTTTTTTGATATAACTTTTAGATAGAGAATAATAAACTAAGATAGGAAAGTGAAAACCTTTTTTTTTCATGTTTAGATGCTGCATTGAGAGTGGGCCACTCTCAAATAATATCAAATTAAAAATTATAGTACTGCCAGTGGTTGGTTTATTTATTAATTACATCCGAAAAGTAATATACAATTTTTCCAAAGAGTTGAGTACACATTATTAGATATTTGTTTCATTTTGTGAAATTTGATCTTTGGAAAATTAAAATGGGTTGTTTTATGGGATTTCTATATTCTGTTATCAATATAGGGACATAGAAAACCCAACATATATTAATACAGACTATAAAGTAAAATTTAAAAAAGTCCTCAAAGTGTACATCCCATCCCACATAACTTAAATGTATGTTCTTGAAAGATAACCTAGGTAACTGTAAGTTATTAAGAATATTAAATATGGTGATTATGACAGCACAAAAAGGTTTTAAAATCGGAAGTTATAGTTTAGAAATTATAGAAAAGTTGATGTAATGTAATTAAAAAAAAAAAACAAATAAATAAACTTCAGTACAGAAAGTTCTATTTTTCACTCACCTATTACCTAGATTACCTTCCAAGTGTTATATGGCATCAGTTACACAATGTACTTAAAGGACATCTTATATTTTGTAGATTGTAGATCATTGAGCTGAGTTTACATAATACCAGTGAAAATGGGGAGAAATAACACTGTTAAGTCAACCTTCACTATGATTATTTACCAACAAAAATTAAAAAATATATTTCATTAAAAAAATATAAAGTCAAAATAAAAGCATGGATATTGGAAACGGATAATTTAAAAATATTTTTGGAAATGTTTTAATTGATATTGTTATGAATAATATATTTTTTTGTTATACCTATATCTTCAAAAAACTGCGTTTATGTTTATATTTTTTATTTACAATTTAACTTTTATATAATATTAACAAATATTTAAACCAAATATTTTAATATTCTCATATATTTATAATTTAAAATATTAAGATTTGCCCTTAACAAGCACGTCTTTGGGGGATCAAAGAAGAAGTTTATTAAGGAAGATAAATAAACAAATTTATTATATTATAAATATTGAAAATAAACTTATTATTATTATATATTTCAAAGAAAAATATTTATTTTACTCTCTACATGTTTCGAACGTATAAACGTTCATCTTCAGGAGAATAATTCATATTGAAAAAGTTACCAAGTCAGGAAATTGTCAGTGACATCCTCATAGAGCTTTTGAGGAAATTAATTAAATAAGGAAAAAAGTAAAAAGTTCCTTATTTATTTAATTAATTTATTTAATTAATTTCCTCAAAAACTCTATGAGGATGTCACTGACACTTTCTTAACTTGGTAACCTTTTCAATATAATTTATTTTTCTAAAGATGAACGTTTATATGTTCGAAATGTAGAGAGTAAAATAAATATTTTTCTTTGAAATATATCCTAGTGAAGGTTGACATAAAGTATTATTTCTCCCCATTTAACTTACAACTTCACTTCAGTATGGACTACTTCTTCAAAACAATACCAGTGGTTTTTGTTTTATCTGTTAACCTATACAGTTACATAAAGACAACTACATGGGTATATCAATAGTGAATCTCTATTTTTTTTAAAATATAGAATGTGCTAGTGAATGAGCAGCCATCTTGTCCCATCTGTTTGTATCCTCCTGTAGCCGCAAAAATGACCAAGTGCGGCCATGTTTACTGCTGGTCCTGTATCTTACATTATCTAGCTTTATCAGATAAACACTGGCGCAAATGTCCTATTTGTTTCGACGCTGTCAACAAATCAGACCTCAAGAGGTAAATCCATAACTATTATATATGTATAACATACACCTTTACAATTTTGAATATTTTTGCTTTCTTGATTTTATTTTTGTTAATCTAAAATTTTGACCTGACCTATATTTATAATCTCTTTCTAAAATTAGAAAGTACTAATAATAACTGATATTTATGTGATAACGACATTTCACCTAATAGTTGCTTTTGCCCATGCTCAAGATGATATCTGTAGTATGTTCTAACTAACCAACAACCTATTATAGATGGACAAATACGTTCATTCATAAAAATGGCTCCGCCTCCCGACTACATGTTCGATGGTTCACAGAATAAGTAGTTATAAAAAGTTACTTTAATAAACTTGGTTTAATTATATTAAGCGTGAAAATAAGAATATGGCATCAATTTAATGTAGGAATAATATACACCTAAAATTGAATATCTATTTTATCTTAAACTCACTCACTTACTATTCTTACTATAAATAATTTTTTATTCTTAGATTCAAGAAACCCTAATTTTGTTATTTTAGAATAAGCAACTATTTGAATTAAGTATTATTTTAATTGAGGAATGCTAAAACTAGCATATACTTATGTGTGTGAAGAAAGCAACGAAAATTAGCGCAACGGTTTTTTACCGTAAAACCTAGCCACGAATTTAGCGTTAAATTGTCAATTGCGCCTGCATATTTGGCAATGATTTATCACAGCAACGAAAATGGTTACATCTCCCTGTAGCCACGAATTTCTTAATCAGTTGGAAAAAGTGTAAATGTGGCCACGGTAGTTTAAATATTAATATCTATTAACTTTAAATAATTAACAACGAATTTTAACTTTACTATCAATGAAATTATTTAATTGATTAAACACACCTATTTTTTTTTATAAAGCTTAGCTTAAATCCTTACTATACTTCTAGCAATATGACATATTTCAAAAGAATCCGCTTAGAAATTGGAAAAAAATTGCATTTAGATCCGAAATAAAAGTTTTAATTTTTTACAAAGTCCCCGACATTTTCTGAAATATGTCATATAGTGGATACGTAAGCTATAGGTATAGTCCAACATCCCTTAAAATATGGTGGTGTCTAAACTTTTATTTCGGATGTAAATGCAATTTTTTCCAATTTATAAGCGAAATCTCGAAGTTATTAATTTGTTACATAGTCCCCGACATTTTCTGGAATATGTCATATAGTGGATACGTAAGCTATAGGTATAGTCCAACATCCCTTAAAATATGGTGGCGTTTAAACTTTTATTTCGGATGTAAATGCAATTTTTTTTCAATTTATAAGCGAAATCTCGAAGTTATTAATTTTTTACAAAGTCTCCGACATTTTCTGGAATATGTCATATAGTGGATACGTAAGCTATAGGTATAGTCCAACATCTCTTAAAATATGGTGGCATCTAAACTTTTATTTCGGATGTAAATGCAATTTTTTTCCAATTTATAAGCGAAATCTCGAAGTTATTAATTTTTTACAAAGTCTCCGACATTTTCTGGAATATGTCATATAGTGAATACGTAAGCTATAGGTATAGTCCAACATCCCTTAAAATATGGTGGCGTCTAAACTTTTATTTCGGATGTAAATGCAATTTTTTTCCAATTTATAAGCGAAATCTCGAAGTTATTAATTTTTTACAAAGTCTCCGACATTTTCTGGAATATGTCATATAGTGAATACGTAAGCTATAGGTATAGTCCAACATCCCTTAAAATATGGTGGCGTCTAAACTTTTATTTCGGAGGTAAATGCAATTTTTTTCCAATTTATAAGCGGAATCTCGAAGTTATTAATTTTTTACAAAGTCTCCGAGATTTTCTGGAATATGTCATATAGTGGATACGTAAGCTATAGGTATAGTCCAACATCCCTTAAAATATGGTGGTGTCTAAACTTTTATTTCGGATGTAAATGCAATTTTTTTTCAATTTATAAGCGAAATCTCGAAGTTAATAATTTTTTACAAAGTCTCCGACATTTTCTGGAATATGTCATATAGTGGATACGTAAGCTATAGGTATAGTCCAACATCCCTTAAAATATGGTGGCGTCTAAACTTTTATTTCGGATGTAAATGCAATTTTTTTCCAATTTATAAGCGAAATCTCGAAGTTATTAATTTTTTACAAAGTCTCCGACATTTTCTGGAATATGTCATATAGTGAATACGTAAGCTATAGGTATAGTCCAACATCCCTTAAAATATGGTGGCGTCTAAACTTTTATTTCGGAGGTAAATGCAATTTTTTTCCAATTTATAAGCGGAATCTTTTGAAATATGTCATATAGCTAGAAGTATAGTAAGGATTTAAGCTAAGCTTTATAAAAAAAAAGAGGTGTGTTTAATTAATTAATTGATTTAATAAGTTCATTGATAGTAAAGTTAAGATTCGTTACTAATTATTTAAAGTTAAATGATGTTAATATTTAAACTACCGTGGCCACATTTACACTTTTTCCAACTGATTAAGAAATTCGTGGCTACAGGGAGATGTAACCATTTTCGTTGCTGTGATAAATCGTTGCCAAATATGCAGGCGCAATTGACAATTTAACGCTAAATACGTGGCTAGGTTTAACGGCAAAAAACCGTTGCCGCTAATTTTTGTTACTTTTTTCACACACATCATATACTTGAATTAGGCATATTATTCTTTATAAGAGTTGATTTTTTTATGTCTATATTTATTTAATACTTTTTTTATTATTTAACAGCGTGATTGCGATTCCTCACAAAACCTTTAACCTCAACGATACTATAACCTTTAAATTAATGAAAAGACAGCGTGGTAGTCTATTAGCATATCCTGCAGATGACAATGTTGTCCTCGACGGCACCACTTTCAATAAGTTTGATAAAAACCAAGAAAATTGTTATTCTAAATTATTATTAGCTAATGTAGAGGATATTTTGGAAATTTTGGAAAGAGAAAATACCGAGTTATTAGCACAGATGGCTGAAGATGAAGATTGCCCCGAAAGATGTTTTATGGAAGAGGCTGTGCAGTTTCTACACGAAAGAAGAGCTAACGTTTTAAAAAATATATTAAATGATAAAGTTAACAAAATTTTCAATGAGTCTGTATCTGATGGTAAAGAAGTCCAAGATAGAGATGTTTTAAGTGATAAAGGTGACAATACTTTAAGTTCCGAGTCCACTGATGATGATGTTAGAGATGAGGATAAAGTTGACTTGGAATGTTTGGTTGAAGCAGGTGGTTCTCAAGTTCCTAAGTATCATTATTTTTATCAAGGTTTGTTAAATAATTTTTTTTTTATTTATAAAACAAAGTTTTATTATTTGCTATAGCTATTTTTCAGTGGCGTGCAATGCTGTTTTAACCAGGGTAGGCAAAAATTTACCTTCCGTAGCATTCACGCATCTAAGTTTTGTCACAAAACGTCTTGTTTTTGAAGAATAAAACGACATTATTTGTAAACGAGTTCAACACGGCGGTCTTTACCTAAAAATTATTTTAAAACATCGTCATAAAAATTGGTTTTGCGTTTTAAATTCTGCAATAGTCGCTCTCCAGAGAGATTATTGTTAATAAGCGTGTCTCTTCTTGCGTGTTTTGTAAAGAGGTATGAATTCTTTTTAAATCAGAAAAAGAATCGTTCTGCAGACGCGCTGCTAGCCGAAATATTAACAATTAACGCCTCAATATTTCTTTTTTTTTCCCGAAACCCGGCGGTGCGATGTCTAGCGAAAGGCGAAAACACTAATTATAAATTAAAAATCTATCATTCACCTGATTGAACCAATGTTGCCAAAAAAGAAGTCAATTATAATGTAAAATATGAAGCTTACTGATTATTAAATATTATGAATCTATCAGCAAAAATTATTTTAATTATTACAAAAGTGCTTCTTATTTTAGGATACCTTATCTGTTATCCCTTTAAAAATATCCTAACTAAAGTAATTAATAATAAAACTTATCGAGGCGTGTTTCATATTTTATATTGAGAAAGCGAAGTATTTTCCAAACTACGGTAAAACTTGAAGATTGGCACCAATGCACTTACCAAACGCGTGCTTTCTTGACGGCGCGGGCTGATAGATGAAGGAAGGTCGAAGGTTGCGACGGGTTTATTTGTTATATCTCTTTCTATCCTACTGTCTTATACCGGCTCTCCTGCTTGCTTATACTCATACAAAATAGTGCTTTTGCATAAGACGCTAATGCATAGCGAGATCTTTACTTTTAGAACTGTCTTACGGAATGCTTATGCAGGGATCTAGTTAACAATATAATAAGCAAAGAATGCGTATTTGGAAATGATATTATAGGAATAATTTATCGGTCCTATATTATTTTCTATTATATTAATGTAGATATAAATTGACAAAGTTGGATTACACGGATAAAAACTGAAATACAAAAAAAATTGTTTCCGTTTGTTTTATTGTTCCCAGGGTAGGCAACGCTTTTTTACAGAAGCATAATTTCCTTTCATTTCGTCAGATCCATCCCTAGACGCGTTTCGCCATATCATGGCTCATCAGTAGAGCAATGCTTTTTTGCCTATATTGTATAAGCCACTGATATTTTTTAAATATATGCACCTAACCTTTATGAAAGTCTAGTGTTTAATAATATCTCGATTTCTTAAGTTTTGTACCAAATTATTGTGAGGGTTACTTGCCTTTAACTAGCATAAATTGTTTTTAGGTTCACAGGCCTCAACACATTTATTGATCGTGTACAAATCGGGTTATTTCTACAATGGACTTCACTAAATTTTGATTTTGAATCTATGTTTAGAGTTTTAGAGCAAGAAAAAATACAATTATCTACGGTTTCAGTTTTTAAATTCTTCAATTAGTTACCAAGAACATAATTAAATAAAATACGGTCTCTAATAAAAACACCGTACCGGAGTCACAACAAAACCGGCAAATGGGAAATCCGGGACAGCCTTCATCCGACACACTCCGACCTGACCAATCTCTTGAGACTAGCGTTCTGTTCTATTTAAGTTATCGAAACAAAGATAACAATACAGGGTGATTCCTAAGTTGATACTTCTGTTTTAGCTGTGTATAGAAGGCATGAAAATAAACAACATTTTCAAATACCTTTTTTCAAAAAACACAAAAATAAGGTACTTACATTCATTTATTACACTATGGATCAAATACAGTCCTGCCTAACTTGATCGTTAAATAACATTAAGAAAACTTCCGGGTGTAGGATGAACCCGCAAGGGAAAGCGTTGTGCGTATAATCTCGAGGCAGCAGCCGGACTTTGACGACATTTACCGTAAATTAGCACCATATCTAATAGTTCATTGTTTTCAAATTTTACCATTTTCACGTGTCACCAATTTAAAATTAACTTGCTTCAGAAAAACACCGCAGCGAATTTTTAAAAAACTGACCACTGACCAGTAAATTGTATGACTAATAAGACAAAACAACATAAAGTATAGCAGGCTACGTTTTGATGACCAGGTCCGCACTTAGATTTTTACTTCTGTATCTCGGCTATTTTTAAGTTTAAAAAAAAATGTATTTGAAAATGTTGTTTATTTTAATGCCTTTTATACACAGCTAAAAAAGATGTATCAACTTAGGAATCACCCTGTCGCACGACTCGCAAATTAAATAATTGCGCTTACATCTCTTCTTGCCTCATGTTTTAAACTTCCAGTTTTCCTCCGTGAATTTAATTGTTTTTAGAAAAGGTTTGTTTACTTTAGGAAGATTTTTATTATCAAGATGTTAATGCTAAATATGATCAATTTGATTATAGTGAAAGAGTCCATTACAATCATTTTGTAAGATACAAAATAATATATGATATTTGAGGCCCAGCCTTTGTGTTTTTTTTTCTCAGGTCTCTTTGAGTAAAAATTGACGAATTCTTTAATCATTATTTCCTTATTATTTTATTGAAGTAGATAAAGCTTTTACAAAAAAACAGTGATTGAGTTAAGGGAATTTTTTTTAAAATGATAATAGTGACATTTTGCCAACCAACAAAATCCCTCTAAACGCCATCTTAAACGTGATTTTCTCGGAATCCACACAAACCATTTTGTAAAAACCTGTTTCATATTTAGCGGCAAATATAATTATTTACAGCGAATCGAGAATCCGGTTTCAGGTATCAGCCAGTGCGGAGATTTTAGCGCCTGAAAAATCGATTAGCGGGCGAAATGTCACCAATGATAAGTAAGATATAACCTTAAAAATACTACTGGCGAGTTGTCAGGGCACGAGTTATTAAGGTTTTATTTTCAAAAATGTTCTACTTTTTGACTCTTTTATATTATCTATTCTATTTTACTTGTGATTTGTAGTTGCTGATGGTCAACATATCTACCTACATGCAATTAATGCCAAAATGTTAGAACACACTTATGGATCATTAGAATTCGGACCAAAAACACTCACAGGTTAGTAAACATTGCTCAATACTGTTGAGTGAAATATTACTCCATTTTTTTTTGCAAATGTAACATCAATTTACTACTTAAAATAATTACATATGTAATTTGTACATGGATTTTTTTAATTGTAGGTAGGATCTTAGAAAAGGAAGGTGGTTCTATGACCGAGGAACTTCGTAAGAAGCTCAGATATTTACAACATATGCCGGTTACTTGCCAGTTTGAAGTGGCAGAGATCAAGCTACATGCACCGATCGTTACCAAAGATACATTGGATCATTTTAAAGGTATGATGAAATAATCAGCTTGAAATTGATGTGTAAAATTTATTGCACTTTTAAAAGCATTGAAACCTTCAATTATAAATTTTGGTTGTTTTTTTATTATCAACTTTTACCCTTTATAAACAGTGGGTTAATAGGCCGTTGGTTTTTGTCTTCGACTAATTACCCTAAACAAAACTATTTAGATTTGACCATGAGAACGCCCGATGTTCACAGAATAAGAATTTACACACTGTAGTAGTGGTGGGTCAGTATCTGCGTAACTGCTACTTTAAGGCAGTATTTTTCAATACCGTCTGGTCGCGCTCCACATCATACAAGCAAGCAGTTACTCTGGATCTATTAACATTTCGTCCTTCGCCGCTACACGCTGCGATGCGAACCGAGAGAAAGCGAGAGTGACCGGCTTCTTTAGCCGTTTGTTGTGGAGCGCACAACGGCAAACGGTATCTGGCGAACAGTAACAGTCTCGTGGTTGACGGTATTTTGTCTTTGGAAGATATTTTTTCTTATTCTTTCAAGTCCTTTTTTCTGTCTTAGAACAAGTTGAAATTCGAAAAAGAAGACGTCAACGTAGAGCAAAGGAGGAAAAGAAACGGGAAAAGAGAATTGAAGATGAAGAAAATCGAAAAATTGGAAAATACTCAACTCCTAATTTACATTTGGAGAGTAGAGCTCTGTTTCCAGGTAAAAATCAACTTCCTTAAGAGTTCATCCGCATGTAAAAAAAATAATACCACTTTTTGTCGTTCGCTATCATTGAATTTCTCCAAAACTGGACATACGATTTGCTTCAATTTAAATATATGGAACTTATCCTTTGACTCTGTTTCTCGTGTAGCGGATTTTTGGATATATCTTTAATTTCCAAAATATACTACAATTTGTGTTAGTATAATTCGACCAACTTTTAGAATTATTTTTTTCCCAAAAAAAACTATCGTTTTGATGTAATTTAATTCATTTCTAGATGTTAACGAGGCTCATGACATGTTTCCCGAATTCCTTGATAACAGACAGAGAACCGAGTCGGAATCTACCTATCATACAAGTGAACGCAGCAATTCTCCCGACTTGTCTTCATCCATGTCTAGCATGTCACTAGAAAGTGGTTATGCGGGGCCTTCTTTTGCTACCGTAAGTGTTTGGTATACAGGGTGCTACAAATTCGTGTGCATACAAGGGGAACTCGAAAACGATAAGAGATAAGAAGATGGTTAAATTGAGGCAAAGTTAGGTATTTTGGGGCTTAATAAGTTGGCGAAAAAAAATTGTAGTTATTCCGAATGCTTTCGGAGATATCCGAAAAAAACAGAAATTTCAATTTTTGGTTTTTAATTTTTTGCGCTCATTTTTGACTTGGGAAATAACACTTTTTTATATCCGTTTTTATGTTCTACAAGATGGCGTTATTAGTTTTCAAATTCGACGTTTCGTTCTTTAGTTACCAACCTCAAATCATTTTTTTTAAATACGGAACTGGAATGTTTTAAACAGTTTTAAGGACTTTAAGCTTTGGAAATTTAATACAATTTAAAGATTTTTTAAATTTTAACGTTTTGTCATCAAATAACACATCACTAACACTTCAAATTATCTTTTCTTTACTATTACGGCCTGGCAATTATTTTTAAGATTACTTAAATATTAAAATTACATAACATGAAGTTATGGTGTTTATTTTTTCAATAAGATTTACCGTCACAATACTTAATTTTTTATATTTTGCATAAGTTATTTTTTCATGTGAAAATTTTCTATTTTCCGAGGTTTCTACCAAAAATATTACTACAACAAACCGTCTTAAAAAATGCGTGTCTTGTTCAACTATTAGACTGAATTTTTAGAGATTCAGTTTTTAAAGACTTTTTAGTTTATGTTTATTTAGTTTCTGGGCAGTATTTACTTAATAACAATACAAGATAGCGCTTGGCCCTTTTGTTTTTAATTGGCAATAATATTTTATTGTGAAATGGCTTTTCATTGTTATTTCACGTTAAGTTTGTTGCAACATTATTGGGAGGCTAATTAACCTTAACCTAAACTTATTTATGTTAAGGTCAGTCCCCTCTCTACATTTCTAACCTAAAATATGATTGAATATTTTTTCTAGAATGTAAATGAAATACCAAACGCCAGCGTATAACCAACAATGCTATATAACAAGCATATCATTCATAAAGGTGCTCCCTTGAAGAGTATGACATGTTTATTGTAAAATGAAAATACTGGCACTAAATCAGTTACTTTACAGATCTGGATTAGTGTTTTATAATATCGTTCGTAAACATGCAACCACGAAAATAAACAGACAGAAACATTTTGGAGACCGAGACTTTGTGTCTTTTTCTTACAAAATATCAGGTCTCCTTAATAAAGATTGGACGAATGCTTCAATTATCAATACTAATGTACTGCCCCCTGACTAAGGAAGCACTGATGATGGCCCAATAAGCCGAAAGCGCTCTGCATATTTTTTAAATAAATTTAATGCACTTGAATACAAAAGTTTGTTTTCCCTTCCACTTCAAAAAGTACACAGCCGCTACAACCCTATTTCGATTATCAATATTTTTACCATAACCTCAACATTTTTTCGAGGCGAGTTTTTAAACCGTTATTAGGCAATCCAACGATGTGTCCAAATGGCGGCTGGCTGGCAAATACTGCTTTGTAATTGGTGCACGTGACCATAAAAATAATGTTGCTGGTGGCATTTAACTGGTGACTCAATGCTTTTTACCAGCCAACCGCCATATTGAATCACGTGGTTTGGATTCCCTAATTGTGTATTTTCAGGGTTGCAATAAATCACGATTTTTTTGAAAAAATCAGTAAATCTGATTTTTTCGATTAAATCGTGATTTTTATCAATTTATACTGAATTTTTCCTTAAATATGGCAATAATGAACTTTAAAATAACTTATTTTCATTATTCTATTCTCTATTCGCCCAAAAATATTTGTTTTCTAGATTTAGTTAGAAAATCTCCTCGGCGACATACAAAATAACTTGTATTGACATGAACATTTTCGGCAGCGTAATTTATGAATATTTTTTACGGTGGACTGATGGCGATTAGTTATATTTTTACACTTACATACTGTATCTAAATACTTTGCTTCGGCGACTTGTTTTTACAGCAATTTATAATCACCTGAGTGTTTAGTGAGAACCAGCCTTTTCGATTCCTAAATGTCTCTGCGTTAGGACCGCCTGAAAGTAAAAAGTAAAATAAACAGTGTGTTTTTTAAGATGAGGATTTATTACCTACACATTAGTTTTTCATCTATTTTTTTTAACATCACAAGGGATTATATAACATCTAAATTTTAAAAAATTTTCACCATGCTTAACCCGTATAGATTTTGAGCAACTTAAAAGCCTGTTATCTCAGTTCAAAGTAATACATTTTTTTTAAGTAGAATTTGTAGCCCACAGACAGATTGACTTGCGACAGTAAGATAGGCAAACTGTCTGTAACGTAGGCTTATGGATGTAAAATATATTTTTTATAATACCGTAAACCAATCAGATTCAGCTAATGTTAGTTAAGTTACCTACTAATATCTTATGATTTTTGTATTACTATCAAATGCTATTTTTCAGCATTTTGATATTATATTTAATTTTTTTTTTAATTCACAATAATCAATCTAAATATTTTTTAGTTTTATAACCACAAAACATTTACCTCGTGATTGTATAGGAATCTGTGTTCCATCAACAGCCCCTATTACATTTGGAAATCTAGCCAAACGATAAAAGCCAGATTTAATTTTCGTTTTGTCTTCTTCACTGTTTGGAAATGATATTATCCTTGGTCGTAGAGTTAATATTGCATTTGTTACTCGTTTAATGATTCTGCCTGCGGTGGTTTTATGGATTCCTCCAAAATCACCAGTGGCAACATAAAACTGACCTGTTGCATAAAATCTAATTGTTATCAGAATCTGTGTAGTTCGATCTACCTCATGGTATCTAAAAATATAAACATTGCTAAATAGTGCATTACCTATTTCCCTCATGATTTCCAAGTCAATTAATTTCTCTGGCAGATATAAGGTAGGTGAAATATATCTACGCATACTTACTGCTCAGTGTTATGTATCAGATTATCTTCAATTTCAAGAACTAAATTTCTAACAGTATCTTTCCTGAGGCGAAATCTTCTAAAAAATTCCTCTTCATTTCAAGCAGTAAAATGATCTGGCCTTTCTCTTACAGTGTATGTCCTTAAGTTTTCTATATACTCCAAGACTCCCTCATCGTCGTCATCAAATATATCAAACAGCTCATTTAGATCCATTTTATTAATAGAAAAATTCAAAAAGCTTCACCACCAATGATGAACTTACGTATTATTAGTTCATTGTTTACCCCGCCAAATCGTAAATAACTAATTATAGGTTAGAAAACACTGGTTACTTCTGTTAATCGGTGCTGAATCTCGTCGTCAAATTTAATAGTTGCCACACCCACTTTTAACAATGGTTAACTAATAATCGCATATGAAAGTACTGAAAATGGTTTGGTTATCGTTAATCACCTATTAAAATGATTTAACCAGGTGCGAAAGTACCGGCCCTTAAAACACTTAAAATTGAAAAAATCAGTTGATTTAAATCGTTGCAACCCTGGTATTTTTGGTTGTTGGCCGTGAATTTGATCGTTTTTGAAAAGCGAACGTTTCGTAAGTTATTAAGTAATTGTAGCACTTTTTATTAGATGCCAGCCTTGTCAACCATATTTCCTCCTTACAAATCAATTTTTTTAAATTTACAGATGCTCGCCACGGAAAAAAAACCTTCCTGGCCCTCTTTGAAACCATCATCATCCACCAAACAATCTTCCTCCACTCCTATTAAGTTGATCAACGTGACAGGGTCAAACGTGACAAGCTTAACTGCCAGAAAGACTTATAGGCACGAGGATAGTGACCCGGAACCTTTGGACTATGAGCCTGTTCCCGATTTTAATAGAAGTTTCGGGGACGCTCTTGCCCAAGCGTTGGCCAGGAGTGTTGAAGATAATGGTGAAAATGATGCAAGCGGTAAGTGGAAATGCTATTTTTTACTTTAAAATTTATTCCAATCTAATTAAAAAATGATAATATAATATATTATATTATAACAATGAAATGGAAAAAAAATTAAAATTAGTTAGTACAATTTAACTGATTTTTTTATAATTTAATAAAAAAAGTAGATACATTAATTCAGAAAATAATTCTTTAATTTCTGTTTGGCAATTTTTTAACTCTTCTGATATACCTTTTTTTTCATAGATTCTAAACTACTTAATTTTATAATAATTTTTGAAAACAGAGTTGTAGGAAGGCTCTAAAATTATTTTAAATTATACAGAGTGTCCCAAATAGTCGGAGCATATCAAACACAATAAAGACTCTATACAGTGTGATTCCTAAGTTGATACTTCTTTTTTAGCTGTGTATAGAAGGCATTAAAATAAACCACATTTTCAAATACCTTTTTTCAAGAAACTTAAAAATAGGCGATATACAGAAGTAAAAAATCTAAGTGCGGGCCTGGTCATCAAAACGTAGCCTGCTTTATGCTGTTTGTCTTAAGGGTCATGCGATTTACGGGTCGGTGGTCAGCTATTTGGCAGTCCGTTGCGGTGTGTTTTTCTGAAGCACGTTCATTTTAAATTGGTGACACGTGAAAATGGTAAAATTTGAACACAATGAACTAGTAGATATGGTGCTAATTTACGGCGAGTGTCGTCAAAGTGCGGCTGCTGCTTATGTTTAGGTTAGGCAGGATCGTATTTGATCCATATTGTAATAAATGAATGTAAGTACCTTATTTTTTAGTTTTTCGAAAAAGGTATTTGAAAATGTTGTTTATTTTAATACCTTCTATATACAGCTAAAAAAGAAGTATCCACTTCTATCACACCTATAGTATTTTTTAGATACCCATAAAATTGTACGATTATTTTATATAAAATGTTGTCTAAATATAATTGTTTTTGAGATATTGACGTTTAAAATGGCATTTTAACTGTAACATTGGAACGGTTTATCTTAGTGAAAAATAGTTTTCACCTCCCTGTCTTAGTTTTTATTCTCTATCTAAAATGTACAACTTCCGGTTTAACATGTTAAATCAAAAACCCGGTTTTACGGGGGTGAAAACCATTTTTCTCTAAGATAAACTGTTCCAATCTTACAGCCTGAAAATGCCATATTTTAAATGTCAATATGTCAAAAACAATTGAATTTAGACATACAACATTTTATACAAAATAAGTCTAGAATTTTGTAAGAATTGGAAAATAATATAATATATGGGTGTCCCATAAAAAAAAGTATATTTGATATGCCATGATTATTTGGACACCCTGTATAATTTAAAATAATTTCAGATTGTAGAATAATGCCTCCCACAAACTCTGTTTTCAAAGTTTTTTGAAAAGTTAAGTAGTTAGATGCTGTAGGTAGATATTCAATTTTCAATATTGCCCAGCCGTACTTAATATACAGGGTGCTACAAATTCGTGATTTGCCTCAATTTAACCATCTTCGTATCTCTTACCGTTTTTGAAATATCCTTGTATAAACACGAATGTGTAGCACCCTGTAGAGTGCTTGCCAAGTAAATTTTATGGTTAAAAACTGTTAGAATCAAAATTTACTTGATAAATTTTTTTTCATTCGTAAAAATTACCTGACCGCACCAGTGCAGAAAACACTATTTTCCTCATCTAAACCAGATATAGGAACAGTATATTTTTCCTCATGCCCGTAAAAATAGCTATTTATACAATTAGTTGCGAAATGAGTGTCTTTTAGGCACGCGACGTGAATTGTCCTACGAGGCGAAGCCGAGTTGGACAACACGTCAAAGTGACTAAAAGACATTGTTTCGTAACGAGTTGTATACAATATTTTTTCTACTGAGGTTTTATAATAAAAAACTTAATTTATTTTACTAACATTTTATTACCTATGTTTCATTTGCCCCTTTCAAAAATTGACACTTGCCAAAAAAAATTAAATTATACCTAGTCTGTGGTTACGTTTTAATTATTAATTAAAATAAATAATTACCTGCATTACTTTTAAGCACGTTGCTCCTGGTAACGCGCTTAAAAGTTTTTTAAGCACGCTGCGCCTAAAAGGAGGTTATTAAAAAATCATAATGACAATCAAAAAGAGGTTATTATAAAACGTCAGTAGAAAAAAAATATTAACCAACTAGTCTTTAATTATTAGGGAACTTATTCTAATGAATATTGCTGAAAGTGTCCATTTTTTCAGATACTATGGCGTCTGGAAAAAAGAAGAAAAAGAAAAACAAACAGAAATTGCTTTTTTCCACCCACATGGCGTTTCCAACAAACTAGTATTTTTTTTCGTTAAGTTGCGGTTCAAAAAATTTAAATATTAACAATAAGAACATTATCTAGCTAAAATAGACCTAAAAATGATGATATTATTTTTAACGAACTAATAATATTTCCGTTCAAATCTGTTTTTTACAGTTTTTATTTTGATTATATTTATTTTTCGTTAACAGCAAAATAAACTTTTGGAAAGTTAATGGTTTTGTTTTATTCTTATCGGGTTGTTTTGCCATCAGAATTATAAAGAATGAGTTAAATGCATAATAGCAACAAACGCTTAATTTTCTTTGATTGGCATCTGTTTTTGGGGTGGTTGCTCGAATACTTTATTTAATTTTGTATTTGTGCTGCAGAAACGAGCGATTAGAAATCTTTGTGGTGCTAAGCCACGAGAAACTTGCCGACCTTTGTTCGTGTCTCTGGGAGTTTTAACTACCATGTATTTTTATATTGGAGACTATGTCTTATGCACAAGAACTACACGTTGGATATTCGTTCCTTATCGGTGGTTCCTACAAGGAGCTCCTATACCATTAGGCTTCCAATTCCTACATCTGCATTGACTAAGAACTCTATTTTTTATAGGGAATACTCACTATCTTGAGTATTCCTTTAAGTCAATAATAATGATAAATTATCAAAACTTGTTCAGAGTAAAGTTAACTCCGATCTATAAAACCGGGCTTAAGGAAATTAAAGAAAAAACCTTTTTTAATTTGTTAGTATTAATTCACATCAATTATACATTTTATAATACAACATTTTCAAAATATAAAAATAATTAGAAAAATGGAGTTATATAATGGGTACGTGTTACTTTCTCCAATATACATACATTAAGAAATAGAAAAATATATATTCAATCAATTAAAAATTATTAATTAAAAACACCATGTCTTACAACACCCTCTTGTAGTGGCGAACAGCTTGCACTTCAGGGTTTTCGCGTTTATATGTCTGGAAAAAAATGGAATATGTGTTATTTCTTTAAAAAAAACTTATTAATACTCTGCATAAAAAAAATATACACTGAAACAATACCCGCCCTAATTATTTTACTCGAAAGAAAAAGCTTAAAAACTACTTTACGGGGAATGACGAAATTTTTGTGTTAGTTCGACATTAGCCCTGGTCAAAACCCAGTAAAGTTTGGATTTGCTATATACAGGGTGAGCCTCGGTAAAAAATTGTAAATCACAAGAAACATCGTATAATTTACTATAACAGAACTGCCGCGTACAGGCATTTAAATTTTAAACATATACATAAGTACCCAGTGGCGTACTTAGGGGGAGGGGCTGCCGAGCTGCAGCCCCCCCTTGCCTAGGAGCTCTGTTTTAAAAGTCTAATTGCAACCTAATTCTATAAAACATTTTTTTGAAGAAATGTGATAATTTATAAAAAAAATAGTGCTGGAAGACACGAGAATGCTTTATTATGAATATACAAAACGGCACTTAAGAAAGAGTATTTCAAAACCTAAGCATTTGCATCAAAAATTATTCTTAGATCTACGCTCTTAAAATACACGATTTCTGAAAAAATCATCACTTCTGACGTGGCGAGCGATGTTTACTTTATTTTTAATCATGAAAAATCGAGCCTGAAAAACGCTGGTTAGTCATACATACGTCTTATGTTAAAATTTTGGATTGTCACCAATATTCATATTTTTCACAAATATAAAAAAAAAATTAAATAAAGTCAGCTAGGAATGTTAAAAAAAATGTAAAAAAAACTTTTACTACAAACACAAATTGAATCCAACCATGCAGAGGGGAGAGGTAATAATTTAATTTTCAAAATTTGATACTAGTTAGGTGAATTTTAAACGAATTTTGGGCGTGGCCCCGAAAATTTTTCTCCTGCGGCGCCTTTCCGCCTTCTTTACTAGGTACAATATCATAACATACATGTAGTTCCGACGGTCCCTCTCTCCAGAAAAAAAAATTTCTACTTAGGCACCCCCCGAGCATATTCTCCTACGCTACGCCGTTATTTAAACTGAATAATTCTTTAAAGCTAACTTACGAGAATCATTCCTTCTTCAGAAAATTCGTAAATTCTTGTGGTTACTGAACCATCGGGACCCGTACAGGTAGTAATCAGTTTGCCGTCTTGAAGTTGAGTTCTACACTAAAAATACAAATTCTAGAGATATAACTTTCAGCAAAATCGTCGCAAATGTGTCTAATACGTGTGGAAAGACTAATTTTCAAAACTTATTGTATAACATAAATATATTATTTCAAGTCTAAGAAAGACCATCAATGCAATTTTTCAATTCGTTCAGATTACTTTTAAAAGGACACCGGGCATCTGCTCTTCATACTCTTCTTCAAGTTTAAACGTGTAGGTTGCAGTTCGAAACATGGTTGTGGTAGTTACGGTCCAGTCTCCTGCCTCTGTGCTTGTAATTTCAACGGTAGGATTCGATGAACACATCATTTTCCTTGGAATGTAGGGAACCCCTGAAGAGAAATTTGGTTACGTTTGGTTTCAAATTTAAAAAGACCGACTAAATAAACATAGTGTATGACAATAGGATTCTCTTTTATTTGACATTCCACTTTCATTAGATAAAGTAAAAGATACAGTAGGTACCAAATTGACGTACTAAAAGGCAGAATTACGGATGCCGTTCGTTCAACATCACAGAAAGAAATCAATGCTTTTTAGACATCAAAGGAAGCTCTATTAGAAAAGTGTGTTGATAATGGAGGTGGAGTTTTTAAATTGTGATATCTGTTTTGTATTGTATTATTACCACTGAACTGAAGTACATGAATTTTACATCATTATAAGGGAACTGAAAGACCTTTAAAATAAGGTATCACACTTTTTCCATTTAAGATTTTTGGTGTGGTGTGGTGTGGCTGCACGTGTTAACCCGATTTTTTGCCAATTTTGTGTCCCCCTCGAAAACAAAATCGAACGGGTCTGAGCGTTTTTCCAAAAAAAAAACTGAGCTGCCAGTGAATGTCTCTGTTTCGTTTTAGATGCGCCACCCTGTATAAATGCAAGTCGAGATATGTATATATTTGGTCGAGAGTAGAAAGTATTCAAAAGTGATTGCAACCCATTAATAAAACATTTTGATCAGTCAATTAAACTAAGAGCAGAAATAAAATAATGAGGCCAAATATGAAATAAATGTTTAAAACACTTACCAGACGCTTTGAAATAGTTATCTAAATTTTCACTTTTAGTATGAGCATATTTTCCAACTATTGGTGCCATCTTGCAAAAACTTATTTGTTGAGAACTTGGACTACTCTCTTTCTGTAATAAAATAAAATATATTTAAACCCAATAAACGGAAAACGGTGCAGATTGCAAATATTAATAAAGAAAACGTCATATCTTTTATCTGACAATAAAGGTTAGACACAGGTTTAGATAATGATGAGACAGTATATCTTATCAGCTTTGCACGATCATTCAAAAACAATATAATTTTTCAATTGATTAATAATTAGTTTATTAGTTAATCAAGACGGGTAAATAACATAGAAAAAAAAATAGTAATTTTTTAATTTATGTATATCATTGGCGTAGCCAATAGGCAAAGTTGGAGGATTGTGCTTAAATATAATCAATAAGGCCTCATTTTACACCGAAAAGGCACCATCCCACCATCAGGTTATAGGGACGCCCCCCAACATCCACCAGAGAAACGATTTGATATTATCAACTTATGACATCATAGTAAGATAGTAAAATCAGCTACTAATTTATTAATAGAATAAAAAATCATTAGTGTTTGCTATTTGCCCCCTACAAACCAACCACATGCCCTTTCATTTAATTATTATTGTTTCCTCTTAACAACGAGCCTGTTGGGTTGCTGTTGGGCGTCACACCTTAATTTCTTACTTACATCAAAAAAAGATGCCATTGATTGTTTTAATCGTGTAAAAGAAATAGAAACGTTTTTAATTCGATTTTTTTTTCGCATTTAATATAATAATATGGTTTATTTGTAGTATTTATTTACATAGATCTTAGTATAATATACGTAGTAATAGGTAATTGTATGTTTTTGTACCAAATACTACAAAAAGGGGCCAAAGGGCAGTATGATACCGAAACAATTGTTTGGCCTAATTTTATTAATTTGTTTAAATACGATCCTGTAAAAAATACAGTAGTTCAAATGCACCAAGAAAAAAGAAGAATGTGAAGTCAGATCTCAGATCATAACCTCACATTTCGCATTTTACCCTTAATTTTACCTAAAATTTTTTTATCAATCTTGAATTTATCCTTAAAATAATGACAGACCCTGAGGAAAATAATGAAAATACAGAGGCCGAAGTAAAGGATGAATGGATGGTAGGTTAACTTTTATATTCTTGTTACAAGTTCTGTTACAATAAAAATCTTGCTTAATTCTGTGACCGTGATATTAAAATAATATATATTTTTTATTTCCAGACATTTCTGTACCAGAAATCATAATTATGTATACGTAATAGTAATATCCAATATACGGCATATTTTAAGTAAACGATCATTTAAAATTTGAGTTTGAACAACAGTATAAAATTTTTCTTTATATTTTTTTAGATTAGAAAATGTTTCCTGTATGATGATGAATACAAGGACTGTAGAACAATAAAAGCTCGATTTAACCAATTATTTATATTTGGTAAAACTATAGATTGTTCTCATTGGAAAAGAGATTCAGTAAATTGTTACAAATGGATAGATAACCATGATGTCAATGCTGCAGTAAGCTAGAGCCTGCGTAACAAGACTTTAAACCAATTAAAACAATTTAATTTTCAGAAAGAACTTGTTGAAAGTGAAAATAAACGTAGAAAAGATAGGCTTCTCGCACACCACCAAAATAATGTTTGGACAAAAAGAAAAGAGCCACCAGAAAATTGGAATGCACCCTTACCTGAATATCTACAAAAAGAATATGAGGCAAGTTACCTCAACATTAAATCGAAAGAAATGAGAGGTGAAATTCCTCCTTCTTTCGATCCAAGAATAGGATTTTGTACAATTTTGTGATATATAATGCTTTGTAGCATAAATTTACCAAGGTACCTACATAAGTAGTATATTTGTAAATAGAAAGGTTTAGCATATTAAATAAAAAAAAAGAAAAGTCTGTTACAATCTATATTTAACCACATAAACTTCTGATAAAATAAACAGGCATTGATTAAATCTACACTTTTTTAGCTTATCTTAAACTAAACTTACTTATTTTATATGTTCAATACTTTTAAATTCAGCAACCTGTCTTCCTATATTAAACAAAAAATCTTTAGCTGTTTCGTTTGAGTTATTATCGATAATCTGACTACAATTAACAATATAATTCTCCAAATACTTTTCTTGGCTATCTCTTGAAAGACTGTCAGACATAGCATACTTATTTGTAAATTGAGCCAACTTGGAAAAAACTGAACTAAAAGCTTCATCTAAGTCGAAAAGCTCCAAACAGGGAGGAGGCAACTCTCGAAAACAAGGAGGAAAGACTGCTGCTTGCAATGTCGGATAAGGAGCCTCAAACTTTGGGGTTATGATCTTTAGAGGAGCATGCTTAACTCCTAAGTCTTCATACAATTTAAGAGTTTCAGGAACAAGGCTTGTGTTTATAGAGTACACTTTATGGTCAAAAAGTTTGGTGTAGTCTATAACTGAGGTGTTACTCACTACATCTGTAAGGCAAAGTTTTGGTTTTTCAGAAAGTTCTGCTGTCTCTGGGACGATATTCCTATCTGTTAGTTCAACATCGTCATGGTCTGTAGGCAAAAAGTGCACACGCTCATTGCTATTTAAATAATCTAATAGTATCTCTCGAAATTTGTCATTATTTTCTTGATCAATATATTTGTCGGCGAATATATGACCTGAACCTAGAGTCGCAAGTTTGCCCCCAGATTTCTCGTTGTAATATAGCGCTCCTAAAGGGCAATCTACAGGAAATGAGGCAAATCCACTCTTAAAACATATAACGCTGGGTTTCATTACACTCATAGTGCATCCGAAAGGGTACACCAGCTTTATATCGTCCTTATTTTTGTTAATGGTAGAGTTTATTTGACTATCTGCAATATAGCATTCTTTTGGATGAAAATATTTGTAATAATGTGTCCGAATAAGACAATCAAAATTTGGAACTATGCCAAAATTTTCTAACAGAATGTTTATGTTGCAAGGATCATTTGGACTTCCTTCTGTAAGAATTACCAGCAATCGTCCGCCACTATCAATATAACTTTGCATTACTTTCAACTCCGTTTCTTCAAAAATCATTTGCGATCCTGGTAAAATCAATAAATTACAGTTCTTCAACAATTCTGCTGTTATTTCATCTCTGTTGATGATTACTTTTGACACAGTCTTCAGTTTTCTATAAAAACTTTTATAATTTTCGTTAAGTTTGAATAAATCTTGTTTTGAAGCGTTGAATATCACCAAATTTTTATTTAAATCCATGCCAAAATCTTCCGTCACCGGTGCCATTTTTGATGTTTGAATTTGGATCAAAATTCGTTGCCTAGCAACGTTATAAATTCGGCAACAATGCTTTTCTACAGAGCCGGATTTAAAATAAACTTTAAATCTATCGTTTCTTATAATTTCAAAAACAAAGAACACTTAAAACAAAATAATCTTGTCATAAAAACTTTTTCTTTTATAAATTTGTAAAATTCTTCCATGCTAGTCTTGAACTCATTTGCTAGACCAGCGATGTTGTGAAAAATAACCTATTCTTCCTCTGTGACTGTAATTGTTTGATACCCACTGGAAATGCAACGGTTCAGCCTATGCCTTATTTGTGGTTTGTGGATTTAATAAATTTTCTTTTGTTTCCGTTATCTGTTGCGGTTAGTGATGGAAAAATCGGATAATTTCAATAATCGACTACTCGAGTGATTTAAATAAAAGCAACATTAATAACCATTAGGGATGCAAAAATTTTAAAAAGTGTTGATACTTATCAGGGTCGCGTTCACAGTTGACGTCGGACGTTCGTCGTGCGCGCTCTGGGGAATCGATTCTCGAGTTACTTCGACATTTTTCTAATGCGATATTCATGGACTTTTTAAGCGACATCCCAGAATCAAGTCCCAGAGCCCGCCCGACAAACAACTGTGAACGCGACCCAGAGGTCGATACTTTCAAAAAGTATCGGTACAACGATAGTATTGGTAAAATCATGACCTTCTAGAATTTAACTCACTCTTCTTACATCGAGAAGGCTATGGGTAAAATAGTATCGATGCCAAAAATACTCGATGACTTAAAACAAAAATTAAAAAATACTTTCCTAGAGCTGATAACTATAACTCGAGTACTTATGCAATTAAGATTATTGTTTTAATAATTGAGTGATTTGAATAATCAAGTCAATAGAGTGATTACCTATCGCCCACTTATCTCTGATCAGAAGTGTCTCCTGAAAAAATGATTCTTCACCCCTTGATACCATAACTTGAGTACTTTTCATTGATTTTTTCACTCACTACATAACTCAAGTAGTGGGTAGAAAAGTCACACTAGACCCTGCCGCCAAGTATAAAATAAAGGTATTTATTCATTTATGTACATAATCGATTGATGTCGATTACTTCAATAATCGAGTGAAGTTTGACACGAGAAACCCCAGCACTATTTGCGGCCATTATTTTTTTACCGGTAGTTCATTGCTAACTTCGCGCCGTAAAA
The DNA here is from genome assembly GCA_935413205.1 of Polydrusus cervinus. Lineage (NCBI taxonomy): Eukaryota > Metazoa > Arthropoda > Insecta > Coleoptera > Curculionidae > Polydrusus > Polydrusus cervinus. Next base: position 7,563,644 of record OW284512.1, read on the forward strand.
CCAAACCCAAAAAAAAACATTTGACTCGTTTTGATCCTGACAGATCAATTCCCGAGTGAGTCATTAACCCATTTAATTTGTTAATGTTTTTTTTTTATTGCATTCTGTTAATTAACAAATTTAAAAGGAATATACTTACCGCGTTTACCTCCTAAGTAGTGTGTTTTAACAAAGTACAAAATTAGATATAACGCCTATGAACTGCTGATTGTGTAATCGTAGAGTGCCGTGTGTGAATAATTTGTTTACAGACTATTTTGTCGGAAATTCGTGTTTTTTGTAACCATGGCAAACAAAGACGATTATCTGACGAGTTACCGCGAATTTTTCGAGTATTTTGCTCAAACTGTAAATCCAAACGATCAACTACCTGTCAAGTTAGCCAGCTACAAATTCTTGAACGTAGAAGTTGTAGGAGGAATAATCGACTGGACTACGCAATATTTAACACAAAAGTAAGCAAAAATGTAAACAAACATGCTGATAAGGGGCTAAAAATAAATTAAAAACTTACCTGCTGTTTTGTTTATAAAAATGGCAACGCAAAACAACAAACAACACTTCTAAAAAAACAAAAGAGAATGCGTCTGCGCCAGAGTTGTATTTGTAAACAATTTTGGGAAGATAATTACATTTTTTTTTTACTTTAGGATTTCTAGCGATATTCGGGAATAAAATTATTTTTTGTAGTAAAACGTAGTTTATTCATTGTGAATATAATTCAGTTCATTGAACTCTAAATAGAAATCTTGTTAATTGTCTTCTTGCATGCAGTGCAGCATCTACATGCTAATTTTTTTATAAAACTATTCCAATTACATAATTTAGTTTTCTAGTAAAACTTTTTGGTTGGCCTGAGCAGGTTAAGGCCAAGAGTTTGTAATTCTTAACCAAGGAGGGAATTAACCCCTTCTCCTGTGAATGAGCGAAGGTGCCCAAAATCTTCTTTCCTAATTGCATTAAAAATGTTAGTTATTTATAAATTTCTGTTAAGTTATTATTTTTCTGCTTATATCGTTTCTTTGATGTAAGTTTTGCTCATTAAAAGTTCATAAATTGTCTTCCACCAAAATTTAATTGTTGACAATTTATTTTCAATTTTCGTTCCATTGATGTGAGCAGTTTAAAAAATGATAAATACCTATTTTACGCACACCACACCAAAATTGATGATTTTTCAAAAACAATGTATTTTAAGGTGTAAATTACAAATCTGAAAACAATTTCTGTTGGAAACTCTTTGTTTTTGTGATATTCCTTAAAGTTCTTGTTCATAGAAGTTAGGTTTATGAAGCAAAATTGTATTTACCTATATGAATTTTTGATATAAGAATTAGGAACAAATTACTAAAACGAGCGTGTTTTATGAAGTTTGGTACTTTTTCCCTTATTTTTATTTCTTTGGGACCCTTTTTAACAAAGTATGAGTTCCTCCAATACAACAAAATATAGTAAGCTATGACAAACTGAAAACAAATGAACAATCAGCCTCCTAAATGCATTAATATGAAGGAAGACAACTGAAGATACTTACCAGTTCAAATGTTCTGGTTTAAAATCAACTAAAGACAGTCCAAGACTCTACTATATCGTTCATTACGAAATTAATTTAACATACTTTGTTTTTAAAATATATATTTTAATTGAAAATATAACAAAGTGTGTCCTTTTCTTTGGATTTTTCCTCTGAAGAAGTTTAATTAAAAGTGCTATTATACTTTAAATTTTGAGGTTACATAGATTATTAGGTGTGAGTCTAAATAATATTTTAAATGGTTTTAGTCTGTTGTGACAAGCATTATAATATGTACAGAGTGAGTCAACGATGAAGTAAAGTTCAATTTCGCCTATATCTTAAAATTTGGATAAAAATTTGAAATACAAAAGTAGTATAGATCATTAAGGTGCCCATTTTCCGGAGTATACGGGGTGGCCCAAAAAAACGTGGCCAATATAACTTCGGTTTTTTTAAATGGAACACTCATATTGTATTATTTTCTGATATTACCATGTTAAACCAAAAAACCGGTTTTAACGGTTTAACATGTTAAAAAAAATTAAGACAGGGAAGTGGAAACCATTTTTCTCTAAGATAAACCGTTCCAATATTACAGGCTGTCAAAATCTGAAAAATGCCATATTTTAAACGTCAATATCTCAGAAACTATTAAATTTAGACATATAATATTTTATTCAAAATAAGAGTAGAATTTAGTGGGGAATTAGAAAATAATACAATATAATATTTTATTCCATTTAAAAAAAGTTATATTCGCCACGTTTTTTTGGGCCACCCCGTATACTCCAATATAATTTTAAAATGTGCACTTCAAAGATCTGTACAACTTTTGCATTTTGAATTTTTATCTAATTCTTAAGGTAAAGGAGAAAATGAACTTTACTCTATCGTTGACTCACCCTGTACTGTTTACCGTCTATTGTTAGTTATTTTTTGGATATTTTATAATAAAAAATAGTCTATTCTTGTAATTGAATGCACGTTGAGATATAGATCTAGGGTTTCCATAAAAAAATTTTGAAATCCAGGATCAGGGTTTCCTGGACATTTTTTCAAATTTCGGCCGGATTTCCCCGGACACCCTAAAATTTAAAACATGTCAGGTTAAATCCGGACGTATGGAAACCCTACCTAGATCCATTTTGTGAAGTAGCTTTGTCTAGAATAATTGTAACTTTGCTGGCAATAAAGGATTTTTGAAATAGAAATAAATTGTGTAACTTAAAAAATAGTGATTGTTTGCGATAAAGAACGAAAATTGGAAAACTCCCCTTAGAGAAACAGCACTTTACGAAGCAATAAGTCATAAGTCAAAAAGTATGCGTTTCCGACATTAATCGTTTTATAATTATTGGTAATCTACACCCCAAAATTTGTTATTCCAAGAAGAATCAATTTTGGCGTGGTGTTTGTATAATAGATAATTACTAAAAATTTTGCCTGCGGCGCTATTTTCGTTGATTCTTTATTCTTTGTTGCCTTTTCCAGTAATCCGAATATAAAAATTTTATAATAGGCAGATTTTGCATGTCAGAACGTTTTTCACGCTAACGCTATACTGAAAATGGTTGGACTAGTATACAAATTTGAGTTTTTGCAAAACACGATAAAAATATTTTCCCTTAAACGATATTCGTCTATCTCTTTCCAATTAAAGCATTCTGGAAGTGATAGATGACTAAGATGATACATAAAAGTGTTGCGAATTTAAAAATTGTACTAAATGGTTTGTACATTGTACTAAAAAACTAAAAAGTACTAAATTTTTAAGTTTTTAAAAGAGAAAGTGGCATCCGACCAATTTGATTGGAGGTATGTACGTTAGAAGTATGATTGGAGGTTTGGACACACATTACGGCAACCGGTTGTCAGCAAAGGTGTGGTGAAAAAATGTATGTTTTGTTCACTTTGAGCCAGGAAATTGAGAGGTGTCGAACCCGTGTCTGAAGTATAAAACATTCAGAGTGTCAGTTGCAAGAGAAGGTACTTGTGCATGATCGCCCATATATTTCAAGGATGGGTAACCAGCCAAAAACTCGTAAAACTTCTCTTTGTGACTTCTAAAAAAAAAGCCACTGGCGTTTTTGTCGAAACAAATGAAAGTGCTCTTTAAAAAAGAAGTTGCCGCTGCTGTATATCTACGCCCTTTCCCCGAACCCAAGGGGGCAACCGCTCCACCTTGCTCCTCCCTATGGGCGCCGATCATGTACTTTTGGGTTTGGGACAAAGCGTTTTTTGTGACTTTGACTTGTGACGGTTTCTGAAAACAAAGAACGTTGAGAAGTAATTTTTGATGAAAGGAAGGTATTTGAAACCAAGGAACGTTTTTTTAGAAGTAATTTCTTCTTTAAACCCCCCCCCCCCCCCCCCCCCCCCCCACACACACACACACACACACATTTAGCAAAATCGTTGGCACGGATACACGATGTATGGAGGACAATATCTCTAAGTTTTATTGATCTGGTCATAAAGTAGGTTCCTCCTGTATATTTTCGAACTCAACCTTCCTCTCCTATCGAAACTATAATCCGACTCTGAATTTTTCAATACATTAGCCGGGGGCGAAGTCCACACTTGACTGCCCTTTTTTTCCTGTACCTTCTGTGGCTTTTTAGTCCCATATGCACAGTCTAAAGTCATTTAAGTATTTTTTTTATGATAACTTCCCTAGACTGTGAATTGGATAGAAGTTGTTTGACTGAATTTGTACATTTTACTGGTCGCGACAACCATGGCCACCGACCGCCTGACAGCGTTGCCATTGTTTTCTATTTGTCAAAGTTTACATTCGAATAAGAGTGGCAAAAATATAGAATTAAAAGTAATTAATCTAAACCTTTATAGCAAAATAAAATAAGAAGGTACTTGGGTGCCTGGGCACATATAAATGATGATGAAATGATAATAATATTAAATTATGCACAGAAAATCACCATTCTATTAACGTGAAAAGGAAATTTTAAGCCTAAACGTCACAACATAGCTAAATGAGTGGTTAAAGTGATTTTGAAACTGAACGTATGTCGTATATTATTCAGAAATATGATATGTCAATTGTATTACAATATGGCGGTCGGAAAAAAGCTAATTTCCTAATTTGAACATTTTTATTTGTTGATTGTTTAATTCTTAATAATTTGTGTGCATTTATTTACTTTCCTAATACGTTAAAGTGTTTTTCTTCGTCCCAGATCAAAGGAACTAGTTTCCACTATTTTAAAAGGTATGTACTTGTTTTCACTGATAGGATTGTTTATAAGTTGAAAATACTATGTTTATTGTTTAGAACTTCTGGCAATTACCTTGGGAACTTATGTTCTTATCGTACTTATTTATGTATTGTATGACAACTCATAATTTATCAACCTTTCCTAATAAATTCACAATTAATTATGTAGCATTCTTCTATATACAAAGTACAGGTAGGTAGTGAATGTATAAGAAATGATGTGCTTACCTGCCCTTTTTGGTCTAATAATGTAAAATAATCCTTGTTGTTTTGTGATATACATACATAAGTACCATAATAATGTAAATAATAAAATTTGGTATAAGAAAATATCAACAAAGGCAAGAGAATAAAAATGAAAAATAACAATTATATTGTAGGGAGTCAATGTTTGCTGTTATAATTTGAAAATGAATGGAACAAGGCTTCTTGAGAAATGTCCATCAGTTTGGTCGTTTTAATATTCACACATCAGGCAAGTAGATTAATTATTATTATTATCAATAAGGTGTACCCAAATTATAGTGACCGGCTGACATTTGGGTTCACCTCGGGAAAATTTTAATAAAGAATTAGAGAAAACTTCTACACTCACTAAAACTAAAATATTCTGAAAATGTGCTTCTGGGTAAGGGCAAAATTTTAAATTACTGCTAGAGAATAAAAAAAATATTGACAGAATTGCTTTGTTGGATTGTATCTAATTGATGAGGCTGAAACTAATGTTTATGATTTTTTACATACACTTATAACATAGCACTAAGCACTTAAAGGGTTACAACAATGATTTGATCCCTTAGCAGACAGTTTTCAACCCTTTTCAAGGAAAAATCAGTAAAATTCATAATGATAATTTTGTCCGGCGCATTCGCCATTGCGTTTTGTGATCACTATTTTTGTAATTTAATCCAAAAATTGGCCAAACAACATTGCTAGAGCACAATTATTCAAAATTTAAAATAAAGAAGCTTATATTTATAAAATAAAAGCAGATGCTTCTTAAAGATAGGTATTTTGCCACGTTTTTGATAAAACCCCAGCTCTTAAAAATGTTGATAAAGTCCTAGCTCTTAAAAAAAAAACTCCTACTAATTTGTTGTGTTTCAATAAAGACACTGCAGTGCACAACACACTTGTCTATTAAAAAAATTGCTAATAGAAGAACTGGGTAAAAAACCTATTATATAGTAAATCATATGTATGTGTAAGAAGGTGGGTCATGTGCAAAATGTTACATAAGGCAAATTAAATTTAGTTTTAAAAATTATTTGGCGATTTGCTTTGTTTTGGATAAAAAAATCAAAAATTATATTGTTCCAGGGAAGAAAATATGCAGCAGAAGTTGATGTCTATGGAAATAAGTTTGCAAGGATGCAATCCGTATTTTTTAGAGAAGCAAAGCAATATTTTTTGGATGAACATATGGTGTTTAGTTTTTAAAAGCATTGATATATACTGTAATTTTTGTTTTAAATAAATATTTTTTACTGAATTTTAATTTATTTATCGTTACCAAAAAAATAGTTTTTCTAAAATTTTCATTTACTTATAACCAAAAAAAAAATGTACAACTTTTTTAATTTTATTTTTGTCAAAATAAGGGGAGTTTTAGTTTACTCTTAGGATTTAATTTTTTTTTAAATCCTGGGTACAAAAAAATCAATATTCTTATTAAAATCCTTTATTTTCTTGAACAAACACACACATTTTTATACAGGGCGGTAAGTATTTAATTTAACACTAACGGTTTCTTATTTTATGTTTAACTATAAATGCATTTATACATACATACATACAGCATAGGTATTTTTTAAGCCCAAGAACATTTTAACTTATAACATAAATTTGAATTCTGGAAAAATATAGTAACATTAAGCTTTATATGTATAGAATACATTTCAGACTTAAGTGAACATTTTCCTTATTCGACGCTTCCTGTATTCGGTTGTTATAGCTCTATCCCTCTCTCCCAAAGTTTTGCTTTAGTAATGCTGGTCCAAATTTTCTGTGACAGTTGCTGTAATTTAACATATATTTCTTCTATTCCTTATCTGAAATAATAATTATTTAAAACAAGAATGAGAGTCTAGTAACGCTTTCGCCATTTCGTTTTTTGATTATTTATTTTTTTATCCAAAAATCGACCAAATACCCATATTTCAGACATAATTACCTACAATTTAAAGTAGAACAAGTTTGAATTTATAAAGTAATAAAAGCAAAATTAGAAAACTGAACCAATTTCACAAATTTTCATTTTTTGCTTTTATTAATTTATTATTAAAAATTCCTTTAGTTCAATACTGAAGGTATAATTGCTAATCAAGGACGGGTATTTGGCTCCTTTTTGAATAAAGCAAAAATGATAAGAAATATCAATCAAAAAATGAAATGGCGAATGCATCACAAGACTTATTCACTCCACCAGTGGCAATGGTGTAATTATATATATGATATGAAACCAAATATTATTGTGGTAGTGCCAATTTTATAGTCAATTTAAACCGAGGTCCAGTGTAAATCGGATATTGTCAAAAATGGTAATTTTATAATGTGGGGTTACACGGTGTAGACACAATTTTTTTTTCTAGAAGTCACCTTTGATCGGGAAGTACGAGAATGCCACCTTTTTTTTATAAATCACTTTTGTTTGGGGAAAATCTAAAAGCCACAGCATAGACTTCAAGTTAACAACAATAAAAAGGTGGCAGGCCTAGGTAAGAGTAAATTACCTGGTCATAACTTAATATAATAAAGCATAACATTACAAGTTATGACCAAGTTCATCACTCTGTCAATTCCACATTATAAAACAAGAAACAAGTCTTTTTGACATTCTACAATTTAAACCTTGAACCTCGGTTGCTTTTGAAATTGAACTTAAGGTACATACTTACTTTTTCTCTTCATTCCGTACTATCTGATAAACATTGCACATGGTCCTATTGCCTTTTGTTGTTATGGGCGTGATTATTTGTAACTAATTGTTTAGATTTTAGATTGTTGTCCCTGTGTGTTTTGTCCAGACTAAGTAGGTATGCAGAGCTTTTCTTCGGTTATACTGCGTGAATCTGTAGGTACACTTTCTTGGACATCTTAGGACACTCGTCCACTAGTTTCATGTGTGGGGAAACACAATCACAACAGTTTGTAATCACTTTTTTTAAGAAACACAAAAAATAAACTAACTGACCTAAAATAGAAATGTCAAAAGTGTCAAAACTGAAATCTGAAACCTGACGACTTTCAAAATATTTTCGACGTTGCCGCTTTTCTTCCATCCAGCGGGACCAAGCGCTGTAGTTTCTGGCCAAAACAATTAAAAACTTTCTCGGTATATTTCAATATGCCGAAAATCACACTCGAATGGGACCAGGGACGTTTCCCCTAACTTTTTATAGTGAATATATTTTAATAGTTATGGAATGCGGAAAAGACAAGTATTTACCCCCCCCCCCTGGATTTTTTATTAGACCGAACCTTCTTAAACGCACAATATATTGCAAAAGCTATACATCCTCAATAATTCAAGGAAAAATGTAAATGGTTACGGTTTTTTTTTAGAAGTCGCTTTTTATTTAAGAACAAATTTAAAGAAATTAACGCCACTGAATGGGACCTTCCTTGAACGGCAGTAGAGTTTTGGACTTGCATTGTCTTTATTTGTTTAGAATCACTACGTTTCAACTGGTAAGCATCTCCAGTCGTCTTCAGGTGAATACTGACCTTCCTATTGATTTGCTTCCAGAAATTATTCATATCATTTTAAAAACCAATTTTACTATGATAAAAAGTGACTTCTAAGCAAAAAGGTCGTCCGGTACCTCTCATTGTTCCGGCTGGAAGGACGAAGAAAATGACGTAAAACAACCCCCTCGGTGCGCCACTGTCTTCAAAAAAGTACAATGATTCATGCATCTTTTGACTTTACAATATATATACATATACTAATTAATTATTAAAAAAACGTTTGATAAATCATTTAAGTATATTAATGGAAGTCACAAAATATATATATGATATACTCTTTTTGTCAACGGCACTTTGAAGGAAAACCCGTGTCATCCCAATGATACAAGTAACAATTTTCATTTCAGTATTGTAATTTTTTTTATGATCATTTTCACATTTCAAACACTAATTGACACATATCCCTTTCCTTTCAATACAGGAAGACAATTTTTCACTTCCTATTCCTATCCGAAACGAAAAATATTAGAAAAACATCAAATTGAAAAGACTATACTTACTATATTATACTATAATTTAGCGTTATATTACACCGTAATTCACATCACGGTAAATTATGTCGAATAGCGTGCACAGTGGGACCCGCAATACGCAAACAGGCGGCAACCTAGCATTTTTTTTTGACCTTCAAACTTTCAGAGAACGATTACGGGGTTTTCCATTTCCGAAACTGGTTTCGGGTGAGTGTATTCATATGATTTCTCTTTCTATATTGGAATACAGAAAGGACAAGGACGCAAATACACTCAGGTTAAATGAGTTGTTCAATTGATATCGATAAAATTACGGTGAAAAAGCGGATCACGCAAATATTTTTTCACACTAAACCGTTTATTGAGCGGTTTTGAGCGGTTACAGTGAAATTTTATCGTTAGCGTGAACATTTTTGTGCCTGCAAAATGTCACTAATGTGTCCGATTTACGCTTGTTATGCTGTTGTGGTTGTTATGGTTATCATTAGATATAAAATTAGGTTTTTTATCAATTCTCTTAATTTTATAAATTCTTGCGTTTTCCCCCGTCTCGCTACCTTCTCGAAAAATCCTTGCCACATGAGATAGAACAAAAATAATTTTTGATAGTGAAATGAACACCTTCACACACCACATCATTCCTGATGAATTATTAATTTTGGCTTGATAAGTGTATCATACATTTTCCAAATTTAATTGTCTTATCTAGCACTAAGTTTTCAAAGGATAACTACTGGTTTTAGGAGCTGAATTTTGGTGCATTTGTGGTTGTTAATGCGACTGAACATAATATATAGACTTTATTTATAATTTGTAGGCTAGCATACAGGCCACCCCGTTTTTAAAAGTTAAAAATAAATGTATTAAGTTCGCTTTTATTAGTTTGTTAAAAATATCTTGTTAGGTTTGCCAAACAGGCTTAAATAATTTGTTAAGAAAACGCCCCTTATATTTCATACCCCACACCCAAGGGGTGCTCAAGGAGGGAGGATAGGGTATTCAGCAGCCCCCAAACCTAAGCAAACACTTGGGGAAGCTTAAAAAATACTTTCGAGGGAACCTGAAGAAAAACCCAAGTAAATTTTATATTTTAGCTGGTATGCTCAAGAGTGTCTAACAACGACATAGATGGCGCTCCCTGCCACATCTTACCGATGTGTCCCACTAAGTGCTGCATAAGCAGCTTTGAGTTCTCCTTTCTTTCGTCGGATCATAGCTCTACTGATGAGCCATGATATGGCGAAACGCCTCTAGGGACGGATCTGACGATATGAAAGGAAATTTTTCTTCTGCTTTATATTTTTCCTTAAATTTTTAATATATGAAAGTTTTTTCATTTTGAATAAAATTTTATTACATAAAAATGCTGTAAATTTCATGTGATGCAAGTAAAAAGTAATTTCTAAATGGGTAAATTAGGCAATTTTACTTGCACCTAATGTAAAAAGGCCGTTACAAGATATGATATTCACAGCTTCATCTTGTAAATAATATTTCTATTTGTAACCATGGAAACAATGAAAATAACCATCTGTTCCTTGGGTCACTTTTTCACAAGTATACGTCAGAGCCTCTGAATATCATAATATCTTGTAACCTTTTACTTGAGAGTTTTTTTTATAGTTAGATCAACCTAACCTTAATAATAAAAATATAATTTAATTCCCTATTAAGGAATCCAAACCACGTGATTCAGTATGGCGGTTGGATGGCAAAAAGCATTGAGTCACCCGTTAAATGCCACCAGCAACATTATTTTTATGGTCACGTGCACCAATTACAAAGCAGTATTTGCCAGCCAGCCGCCATTTGGACACATCGTTGGATTGCCTAATTGACTAAAATAAAAATAGTAAAAAAACACCCTTATAAAACTTTTCCATGTAAAAATATGGGCGTGTCCGCCAACTAATGAGCCAAATAACACCCTTACAATACCTTTATTTGCAATGACCCCCTAGATAAGTTGTCTAAAAAACATTATTCAGATACCTAATTATTTATCCATCAAACTGGTTATAGTTTATAGAAAACTAAACGGAAAATTCCAATCCGAAATTTATAATCAATAAATCGTTCTAAATACGCCCCTGTACTTAAACACGCCGGATTGTGATTGGCAAAAATTGGTCGTTGCGCCGTCAGGAAACGTCACGGCATTTTTCCCGAATGGGTCGACTAAATCATCTCTCTTTCTAAGAAGGCGAGTTAAAGAAAGAGAGTGACATAATCGGGGTTGGTACGGAAATACTCTATTGATTTATTTCCCAGGGTTGTCACACATGCGCAGCCATTTCTCAGAAATTTTCGGATTTCAAGAAGCTGACTAACTGCTGTCAAAATATTTTATTTTCAAGAAATTTGGTTCTTTTTTTACATTTTTACGGTAAGTAATTTAACTTTTTCACTAAGAATTGCAGTAGATTTATTAAGTCTTTGCTCTAGTTTCGTTTAAAACCCAATAATCTCGAAATTAACCTAACTTTTTCTGTTAAATCTTTTAGATAACTCAGGAAAATGAACTGGAACCAATGGCATCCACAAGAAAGCGTTTTAACTTCAGTAAAAGATGTTTTACAAGAGGCTCTAATTCCCGACAGCGAAGTCCAAAAAAACGTCCAAGAAAAAATCAACATCATTCAGAATATGCCAGATTTTACATTTTATCTCTTATACATTCTTGGAAATTCAACTTATGCTGAAGATATTCGATCACTTAGCGGGATTTTAGTAAAAAATAATCTTCAAACAACGTATCAAACATTGGCTCAGGAAAGCATTACAAAAATTAAGCAGGAATGCTTGCATCTACTCATGGACCCTTCTAGAGATGTAAGGATAAGCATTTCAAATGTAATAGTAATTATAGCAAGAGATCACCTTAAAAACTGGCAAGAACTAATTCCGTTTCTTCTTAAAACTTTTTCTGCACAAAATGAGTTCAGTGAAATTTGTTTGACAACTTTATTTAAGATTTGTGAGGATCTTATCAACAATCAGAAAAGTCAAGATGAAATTTATCGAGTCACAAAGGAAGTTTTTCCAAAGTTTGTCGAATATCTTTCCAAAGATGATTGTATGATGCATCAAGAGATTGTAAGGCTTACAAATCAGTTTTTGCAAGATTATTTTCATATTATGAGGCAGTCTCTTGATCTAGCACTTTATCTACGTAACGTTATACGTTTAGCAAATACTGAAGACATTGAATTGCAAAAATATGTTTGTCATACTTTCGTTATATATGTGGATAAGCAAGAGGATTCTCTTTTGCCCCATTTGCATGATGTCATTATGTATCTGATTGATAAAAATCAGCATGAAGATAATGAAGTGGCTTTGCAAGCATGTGAGTTTTGGTTAGCTACAACTAAATTAACTACTTGCAAAGATATTTTAACTCCTTATATAGACAAACTTTTACCAACCTTACTTAAAAATATGAGGTACTCACAGGGTGAATTAAATATTATTAAAGATAGTCTAGGAGCAGATTCAAACAATAAAGATTTAGCAAAAGATATATCACCCTTTCACATGAGGGATAAAAATAGTCAGGGAGATGATGAGTGTTTTAGTGATGATGACACTGAGGGGCAAGGGGATGATTTTGATGATTTCTACATGGGATGGACTTTAAGAAAATGCAGTGCTGCCTCACTAGATTCCTTAGCAGTGAAGTTTGGAGATGATCTTCTACCTGTTCTCGTTCCATTTATCAGTGAAATGCTTAATCATTCAGACTATTTAGTTAAAGAGAGTGCCATTTTAGCTTTAGGAGCCATAGCAGAAGGGTGTATAAATGGTTTAAAAGCACAACTTCCGGAACTAATAAATTTTTTGCAAACTTCAATGACAGATGACCACTCAGTTGTTCGTGTAATAACTTGTTGGACCTTAAGTCGTTACGTTACGTGGATTGTAAATGTAAAACCAGACTCCCCTCACATGTATTTTGTTCCTGTTATGTTACTGCTTTTAAAACATTTTGTTGATGTTAACAAACGAGTGCAGAGGGCAGCGATATCAGCCTTCTGCATTTTTCAAGAAGAAGCTCAAATGAAATTAGTTCCATACATTGGTGTTATATTAGAAGGATTTTTACTAGGATTTGAAAGATTTCAATGTAGAAGTTTGTACTTGTTGTATGATGCTATTGGTGCACTGGCACAATCGGTTGGAAATCATTTAAGTGAGCAAGAGTTCGTGTCTAAACTACTACCTCCATTAATGAGAAAATTCACTGAAAGTGACAATTACTATGATGATCATTTCATTGCAGTTCTAGAATGTTTAGCAAATGTTATTCCTGCTTTGGAAGTTTCTTTTTTGCCTTATGCAGAAATAGTATTTTGCCACTGTCTCCAGTTGATTAACGATACTCTGGTGTCATGTATTAACTACCAGGAACATCCAAATGAGTACGATCCTCCTGACAAAGAGCCCATGAGTGTTGCACATGATGTTTTGTATAGCATGGCCCTAGGATTGAAAACCCATTTTGTTAAATTTGTAACCAACAGTAATTTATTGTATTTGTTATACACAACAATGCAGGATGGATCTAACTTAATCAGACAAACTTCTATTGCTCTGTATGGGGAGCTAGTAACTTTGTGCTACCCGTTTTTGTCTTCTAACATTAGCGATTACATTCCTTTGATTGTTAAAAACTTAGATGAGCATACTGATGGGGTATGCAACAATGCAGCATGGGTTATAGGCAAGTTATGTTCAGTGATGGGCACAAATATCAGACCGTACATACCAGAAATTGTACAAAACTTTGTACATATTTTAAGAGATCCTGCTGTGGCACGAACTATGCACCAAACTGTAGCTATTTCATTGTGTACAGTGTTTTTCGTATGTCCCGATGTGGCTGTTCCTGACTTGGATATAGTAATTAAAAATTGCTGCATGTTAATTAGAAATGTTAAAGATTCTGACGAGAAAGATTTGGCTTTTAGAGGACTTTGTGAGATAATCGTCCGGCATCCGGAATTTAGTAAAAATCACTTTATTTTCTTCTGTGATGCTGCAGCTTCTTGGTTTAATATCAGAATAGATTTAAAAGATACTATTAGGAATGTACTGATGTCCTTCAAACACCAGTGCGGGGAAGAGAATTGGGCTCAGTTTTATGGTCAGTTTCCCGATCCGCTAAAAGCGAGGTTGCACGACTTATATGGGGTGTGATAAACCGAAAATTTCTCCGGGGATATAATCATGGGTGGGCTAGCTTGAGTGCACCTGCCTTAAGTTTAATCTAACATTCTCTATCGCGCGGGAGGGAACTTTTCAAATACTTAGAGTCACGCGGATTTAAACGAGAAATAACAATGATTTGACTTATAAAACGGGGACCCTTTACTTTTCTATACTTACTCTAGCGTGCATGCCAATTTTCGAGACTTAAACATATTATTCACTTACCTTTTAATTGTTGACCACTAGTGAATGCTATTTGTTTAGGAAAATAATGAAGTAAAATAAAGTGGGGTTATATTTTTATATAAAAGTAAATATCAAAGAGGAAATAATGTCAAATAAATGTTTTTTGTTTTGTATTTTTTACAAAAACTAAAAGCAGGGTAGTAGCGAACATAAGATATTTTTGTTTGTTTATGCTTAATAAAGTTTTATAGAAATTTCGTTCTGTTTTACTAAACATCATTATAGTACAATAGTATAATACCTGATATACTATACACTTAGCCGCAAAAATAACGCACAACCAAAAATTATGCTCAATTACAGTTGATTTTATTTAGCTTTTTTTTTGGTAATTGCGATGTGATACAGTTTTTCATTCAGTTTTAGACTTATACAGGATGGAAAATGAGAATAGTTTTTATACGTTAAATTTGAGACACCCTGTAGGGAGCATTAGCAATGTTTTCTAAACATTTTAATTTTTCTGATATCTGTAATATCAAACAAAATACACAGTTTTATACCAGAACAGGTTTTTTTAAATTAAAATAACATTTTGACAACTTTAAACTAAAAATAACACTAAATATAAATAGTAAAAAAGCGCGTGTTTCTACCTCTACTTCTAATGACTGCTTCACATCCAGGGCCGTAGCTAGACGTTATTCATGGGGGGGTTTAGGTTATTAAGTTTAAAAAAAGCTGCATTTTTTGGGTGACATGCCCTGTTAAACTCGAAAATAGCGCCGCAGGCGAAAAATTTTCGGGGCCACGCCCAAAGTTCGTTTAAAATTCACCTAACTACTATCAAATTTCGAAAATAAAATTATTACCTCTCCCACTCTGCATGGTTGGATTAAATTTGTTTTGGTAAATGTTATTTTTTACTTTTTTTTGATATTCCTAGCTGGTTCTTTATTAAAAAAAACATTTTTTATATTTGTGAAAATATGAATATTGATAACAAACCAAAATTTTAACATACGACATATGTATTACTGTAACCAGCGTTTTTCGGGCTTGGTTTTTCATGATTAAAAATAAAGTAAATATCGCTCCCCACGCCCAAATTGATGATTTTTTCAGAAATCATGTTTTCATTTTAGAAGCATAGATCTAACAGCAGTTTTTGGTGCAAATGCTTATAGGTTTTGAAATACTCCTTGTTAAGTGCCGTTTTGTATATTCATAATAAAGCATTCTCGTTTCTTCACGCACTATTTTTTTTATTATAAATTATCACACTTCTTCCATAAAAAATGTTTCAATTAATTATTTTTTGGTTTGTTGTGCAAATATTTTATTGCATTGGGTTATATTTTTGATTGAAAATAGCGCTAAAAAAAGCAGAACGGAAGAGACAAGTATATTTGGAAAAATGCTATAAAATATTATTCTTTTTACTCGGTTTCCTTCAAAATTGCATCAAAAATCAATAACTAAAACGATATGCGTCTGAAAACCCTAATCTCTATATAAAATAGGACTTTTAGAAGGAAAAGTTTAAAAACTAAACGTTTCCTACAAAACCTTTGTAATCTAGGCTAAGAATACATTATTTAAAGATTTAAATTAAGTGTCCAAGCGTTCAAAAATTAGGTTGCAATTAGATATTTAGAGCCGAGCTCCGGAGCTCGGGGGGAACTGCAGCGCCCCCCCCCCCCCCCCCCCCCCCCCCCAATACGCCACTGGGTCGGACTGACCACAGAACAGGACTGACTAAACGCACTTGTCGGAAATGGAAGTTGTCCAACGGACGGACAAATAAAATTGTTAGTAAATCTTAAGACGATGAATGAGGTAAAGCGAACGTGGAAGGACACACCTTGATTCATTTAGGTTATATTGTTTTTAGTATCTAATATATTTTAGTAATATTTTTTTTAGAAAAGAATCTTTTCTATCTTCTCTAGTAAGGCTAAACCCCCCTTACCTACGGCCCTGTTCACATCGCCTCGGCATACTCTATATTAAATTTGATTTTGGTCAAATCCGTTCCAAATATCGGTAACCATTATATTATAGGACATCTTGCAGGTTGGCAGGAGGGGATTAATGCCGTCTCAGTGCCCTACCAATATAATCCCATAAGTCCTCTCTAGGGTTCAAATCGGGACTGCGCGATGGCCAATTTAGAGTTCCAATATAGTTACTTCATGTAAATATTCATTGACGAATGTACGTAATATGAGGACTTGCGTTCTCGTGCATTAGTAAAAAATGATTTCCAATGTACGGAGCGAAAGGGACAACGTGCTCAGACAAAATGTCACTGATATACATACCTTTCGCTATGATTTATTTATATACTACTTTGTTAAAAAATAGGTATCCAGTAAAATTGTGATTTATTAAAGAAAAACGTGAAGGATAGAAGAGTTTTGGACTTGCATTGTCTTTATTTGTTTTACATCACGACGTTTCAACTGGTAAGTATCTCCAGTCGTCTTCAAGTGAATACAGAAAAACGTGTTCTGGTATAGAACTGTGTATTTTCTTTGATATTACAGAAAAATTAAAAAAACAAAATGTTTAAAAAACATGAGGCTACAGTATGACTTCATTGCTAATGCTCCGTATAGGGTCTCTCCAATTTAACGTAAAAAAACTATTGTTTTTTGCACCCTGTATAAGCCTAAAACTGCACTTACCAAAGAAAAAAGCTACAGTTTAAAAAAAAATTATCGAAATCGATTCGCGAGAAAAATAACTTTGAAATTGAGCATAATTTTTGGTTGTGCGTTATTTTTGCGGCTAAGTGTAGATGTACATACATTACATTAGCGGACAAAAGGTTGGAAACATCCGAGTAAACTATTTTTCAAGTTCCTCTTTTATCAGTGCATTTGTGAAAAATTGTAGTTATGCTAAAATACCTCTCTTAATAAAAAAAGTTTTGAAGATGAATCTATATTTAAAACGTAAATACCAGGCTTGGTTTTATGCCATAAAGTTGTATGGGATAATGGACTTCTTTACTAAATTTTGGTTTTGACTCTATCATAGAGCATGAAAAAATATTTAAATTATTCAATTATTTAGTGAGAAAATAATTAAATCTAATCTAATAAATACACGCGGAAGAACGTACCGACGTCACAAAACCGACAAATATGTAACCCGGGACAGCCTTCATCCGACACGCTCCGTCCTGACTAATATCTCGAGACTGATGTTTTGTTTCTAATCTGTTTTTTTCTATATTCAAGTTATCGGATCAAAGATTACAATATAATCGGTCGCACGACTCGCAAATAAAAATTGCGCGGTTAATAGAATGACTACAACCTAAACTGTTCGTTCTTTATTGTCAGCAAAATGGCAACTTTACAAATGTTTATGCTGACTTGCGAAGTGATCATTTTTTTAACATTAGGTACAATTGCAAGAAAAATTGCCCGAAATCATGCGCTTTGACGACGTTTTAATCAGCTGATGCATTTCCATAGGTTCTATATAATTTAAGGGGGATTTCTACTGTTTTTCGACTCTCTATAGCCTCTAGAATAACTGTGTGTAAACGTTTTTACCAAATCTACTCCAAAAAAAAGTTACATCCAATTTTATGATTGTCGATCAGTTCTCACCACTAGCCGCTTTTGAGTTAAGCCCCGTTCTCAGAGCTACGTTCTGTCGCCAGCGACATCATCTCGACCAATCACGATCGTCAGGCCAGGCTCGCAAAGATGCAGGAAGAATCAGCTCGTTTTTCGAGGAAGAGGAGAGTGTAATCTACGGGCCAGGCATCGCAGACTAAGTGACAGTGAGACTATTTGTTGTGAACCACCGTTGAAACTTTAAAGTTGTTTTTCTCGAAACCCTGTTTTTCGCGCTTTCGGAAAGCAGGTACTTCGGTTTGTTCAAATTATCAGAATTTTTTGATTTTGGTCTTAAAATGCTCGGAATACAAGTGGTTATAGCCCCCTCTACAATCAAGTATTTTGCGATATTACAGAAAATGTTACGGTCCTTAAAATACAAAAAAAAATGGTAAATTTTCAAAAAAAAATTTAAATCTCGCACCATTTTAACAGTTACTCGAGTTTTGACTTGATTCTAGTGGGGGCTATAACTACATGCTTACAATTGAAGAATCTGGGTCAATTTTATTTTTGTCATGAAAAGAAAAATTTATTTGAATTCCGCCAACAAGTTACGTTTGAGGCGTTAACTTCAGCACCCTCAAGTTTATCATTTTTTGGGGGTTGATACATTTTTTTTGGTACATCTTATCTTAAATAAAAAGAATTGAAAACTTGTTTTTCTGCATTTGTCTTATTATCCCCAGAAAAAAATCGTAAAGAAACGATGAAAATAGGACCATCACAGTAGAAATCCCCCTTAAAACCTAAAACCAATAAAGGTTTGCATGCTTTCAGGCAATTTTTCTTGAAATTGCACCTAATGTAAAAATGCCTTAACGCTGCTGATCAATACCAATCAATAAAATTATTGAAGCAATCAAATTACTATATGTTCTATATTTTGTATATTTCCTTTTATTTTAGGCAATGCCCACCGCATTTGTTCTCCCCTTTAATAAAAATAATCATAGAAGAAACGAGAAAGACTTGCAAAAAGCAACCTCTTAACTGTGGTTTCAATGCAGCAGAAAATGGTAAGTATAGGTAATTTGCAAAAAATATATATAGTGAACACAATATTTGTTCAAGGCTGCAACTTTCTGTATTGTTTACCGGGATAGTCGAGGGTCCTCGCTATATTTTCAGATAAAACACAGATGTCTTAATAACGTCTTGAAATTTGAAGCTTGAATAATTATTAAAAAACTTCGTCTTTGACACGACACATTTGGGATATTCTGCAAACCACTTTAATACAATTGATTAAGCAATGATCCCGATATTAGACCGGGCAAATATTAATAATTGATTTTCTAAAGTAGAAATATAAGATAAGTGATGTAAGGCAAGTATGTGTTGATAAAACAAGAAGGGGCTATTGTAATCCAGCTTAAACCAGGAAAAAAATATAATTTTTTATCTACCGGGTGGTGCATCGTGATTGGAAACATGAAATCCCATGCAAGTTTTTTTTAGACTGTCCGTTTGAAAGTTGGATGCTGTGTTTGATTTGAATACTACTTAATAGATTTTATATTGTAAGTAAAATAATTCATTTTCTGTTAAAAGATTCGTTTTTAAAATGATGTACGTTTTATTTGAATATATTAGTTAAATCCAGTGGAAAATGTGTTCAAGATTTTTAAAAAGCCCACCGTTTGCAAATTACATTTGACAATGACAAATCACAGGTTAACAAGTCCAATCGATGTTGGTGTCCGCAGCATCACCTGTTAAATTCCAATGAAAAACCAACCGCAAATCAAATAAGTTAAGATCGGGTTATCCAAAATTGTTCAAACCCCGGCATGTGCACTTACCCCACAGAGACCTTAAAAAAGTATTTCTACAACCCCGCTCTAAAGTTAACAGGGGAGCAAATATTTAAACAGTCTAAAACTTGCATGGGATTTCTTATGTTTTCAATCACGATGCACCACACCCATAATGTATCTCTGAATTCTTCTACAGGGTGATTCCTTAGTTAATACTTCTTTTTTAGCTGTGTATAGAAGGCATTAAAATAAACAACATTTTCAAATACCCTTTTTCAAAAAACTTAAAAATAGGCGAGATACAGAAGTAAAAAATCTAAGTGCGGGCCTGGTCATCAAAACGTAGCCTGCTATACTTTATGTTTTTATTTTATTAGTCACGCAATTTACGGTTCGATGGTCAGTTATTTGGCAATCCGATGCGGTGTGTTTTTCTGAAGCAAATAATTTTAAATTGGTGACACGTGAAAATGGTAAAATTTGGAACCAATGAACTAGTAGGTATGGTGCTAATTTACGGTGAGTGTCGTGAAAGTGCGGCTGCTGCTTCGTAGAACGCTTTCCCTTGCCGGCTCATTCTACACCCAGAAGTTTTCTTAATGTTATTCAACGGGCCAGTTAGGCAGGACCGTATTTGATCCATAGTGTAATAAATGAATGTAAGTATCTTATTTTTGGGTTTTTTGAAAAAAGGTATTTGAAAATGTTGTTTATTTTAATGCCTTCTATACACAGTTAAAAAAGAAGTATCAACTTAGGAATCACCCTGTATACAGGGTGTTTTTTAATTGAGTGCCGATACTTAAGGTTGTGAATCCTTGGGTGATTTTAAGAAGAAAAGTTAATATTAACGTATGTCCTAAAGCTCTTCATTTTTGAGCTACAGGGTGTTAACATTTTTAAAAAAATATAACTTTTTTATCATAATTATTATATCACTCTTAGATATTCTTATAAAATTTTATACACACCTCTTAATCATTAAGGAGCATTTTTTGACTCAAAAGATTTTTTTAAATTTTTACTAGTGACGTCCGTACGGGGTTTAAACTGAATATTTTTAAAGGAAACGCCACCGATTTTTCTAAAAATCAAACTTATGTTTAAAATTATCATTTATTTTTGAGCAAATTTGGTTCATAGACTTACTTTCGTATGATCAGAGCTGTGAAAGTTACTTCAGAAAAGTAAGTTTTTTGATACTTTTGCACAAATGTATCTAGATACTTATAAGGAATAGTTACTTTTACCTAAAAGTAACTTAGTTCTTAGTTACTTAGTTAAAGTAACTAAGATACTTTTATAGTAACTAGTTACATTGATTGTACCTACGATAATTTAAAAGTAACTAAGATACTTTTAAAGTAACTAGTTACTTTGATTGTAACTAGTTACTAAAAGTAACTGAGATACTTTTGAGTAACTAGTTATTTTAATTGTAACTACGAAACTCTAAAAGTTACTAAGATGCTTTTGAACTAGATACCATAAATTTATCAGTAGTAATTCATTTCCCTGTACACACTACCACTATTACCATCAGAAAACTAAACTAAGAAGTGTTAATTCGAACAACGAACAAGTAGAATAAAATGCTTTCCAAGAAATTTCGCGTTCCAAGTTCCAACCAGTTTGCTGTTTGACACTCGCGACTCGCCGCTCGTTCCTTCGTAAAAATCTGATTAACGGCCGCCGATCGTCCGTTGGTCATCATCTGATGGACGGCACGTGTGAATAATTGGTATCCTAGAGGAACTTTAAAAGTACCTAACTTAGTTACTTTAAAAGTATCTAGTTACTTTTTAAGTGTATAGTTACTCCTAAAAAGTAACTAGATCCAAGTTACTTTTCAAAAGTAACGAAGTTACAGTTACTTTTGGCATGATTCAAAAAAGAACTAAGTTACTAAGTATCTAGTTACTTAAGTTACTCACAGCTCTGCGTATGATGCACCCTTTTTGCATAAAAACATAAAACCCAAAAAAAAAACTTTTTTTCCTTGTTTCATTGAGACTGCTTTCGATATTTTGTTGAAAAAAAAAATGAAGAGCTTTAGGACATATGTTAATAATAACTTTTCTTCTTAAAATCACCCAAGGATTCACAACCTTAAGTATCGACACTCAATTAAAAAACACCCTGTATAGTACCTACTTTAAATATTTATAATATGGATATTTTGTTTTACACAAAGAGCATATTAATAAATCGTTGACCGCAACAAACTAATTGTAATTATTAGATCGCGCCTAACTGTAAATAAAACGCTTACATTTTCGTGATAATAAAATTTCAAAGGAAGTTTTCTTCCGCCTTTGTAAACACAGTAAAATTATACCGCAGTTTTTCTTATCAGATACACCATCATTTAGTTCATATAGTTACTTTTATAGTGTTGATAATCCGTACTTATTAAATCTTGTCCAAAATCAAGTAGGTACTAAGAATTGTAACGTTTGTATTAAGTATTTCAGTAAGTATTTTTTTATTTATAATAATTATAATCAATGGCCATCCTGGGATGTTATATGAATATCGAGAATTTAATATGATATTAGGTATTCTCTGTAATAACAATTATAAAAAAAATATAAATTTAAAACCTATATGGGCATCCATTTTGTTCTATGATAGTTATATCAGACTTTTTGTTTATTATACAGGGTCCTGCATCTGACCTCCCGTCTTGTATAGCTCACTTATTAATTAAGTAAGGATTTTAACATTTTGCAGACTTTCCCTGTATCCTAGGGCCCATTTCATATTTTTGTTTATACAGGGTGTTCCAAAAAAGTGTGACGTCATAAGGATCTTTTTTTTTAGATTACATCCCATAAATATTCTTACTTATTTGAATGGCTCTTATAGTTGCCTACATACCCCCAAAGTTTTAATGGAATCTGTTCAGTATTATAGGTGAAAAAAAATAAACACTAAGAAAAATCAGTTTTGCACCACTGGTTTTAAAAATTAATAAAAAATAAAAATAATGCCTTGGTATTGAAATTATACAAAGGTACTGATTAAATAATGTCTAACAGTCACGTTAATCAAGTTTGATTAATACGAATTGTAAAACGTGTTCAAAGTTTAGTGTCAAACTTTGCAAACTTTAAATCAATTTATTTTTCCTATTTCAAATTGGAACCCCTGTATATTATTATGTCATTCGATGCAGAATTAAAAATCATACATTTGTCCTAATTACAACCCTATCGCAATTTCTAACGCATCAAAACTTATTTGCAGAAAACTCATTTTATCAACTATTCCAACAGTCATTATTATGAATAAATATCAAAGGTGGCTTTGAAAAACAATTTGTTTTGGAGATTAGCCCGGTTGCAGCAATGATCAGCAGCCGTGCGCTCGTTCCCTACGTAACAGGCTTCACTTACGTGGACGATAACTTTAATTTTTTTTTAGCTTACGAGCCCCTAAAACTAATGCAGGCCGTGATGGCCAAGACAAATGAAGTATGCCTCCGCTACCTAGACAACAGTCTGTTATGTTCTTTGCCCACCCCCTCGAATACCTATTCCGAAACGAGTATATACGCCATCCGAAATAAAAGAAGAAAGATGGAAGATCGCCATGTTGCCATTCATGATTTGAGTACCATGTTTAATATTCAGGTATGTCGTTTTTTAAAATCTTTTTGTTATATTGTTGTATTTACATCAAAAAAAAGTTATGATGAAGAGAGCCGGTGGCGTAGCCAGAAAATGTGTTCGGGGGGAGGGGGGGTCAATTCAATTATTACCTCTCCCCCTCTGAATGGTTGGATTAAATTTGGTTTTGTAAATGTTTTTTTTACTTTGTTTTTGATATTCCTCTTTATTAAAAAAAAACATTTTTTATATTTGTGAAAAACTTGAATATTGGTGTTAATTCAAAATTTTAACATAAGACTAACCCGCGTTTTTCGTGCTCGGTTTTCCATGATTAAAAATAAAGTAAATATCGCTCACCACGCTAAAATCGATGATTTTTTTCAGAAAACATGTATTTTAGGAGCGTAGATCTAAGAGCAGTTTTTGGTGTAATTGCTTAGGTTTTAAAATACTCCTTCTTAGTACTGTTTTGTATATTCATAATAAAGCAGTCTCGTTTCTTCCCGCACTCTTTTTTTTATTTCAAATTATCACACTTCTTCCATAAAAAAATGTTTCTATTAAAATTTTTACTTTAATTTTTCTCTTTAAAAATAAATACCTAATTATTTTTTATTCTTGTTGTAAAAATATTTTATTGCATTGGGTCATATTTTTGTTGATTTAAAATAGCTCTAAAAAAGGGAAAACGGAACAGACAAGTATATAATAGAAAAATACTATAAAATATTATTCTTTTTACTTGTTTTCCAATAAAATTGCATCATAAATCAATAACTAAAACGATATGCGTCCGAAACTTTAATCTTTATATAAAACATGACTTTTAGAAGGAAAAGTTTAAGAACTAAACGTTTCCTACAAGACGTTTGTAAACTAAGCCAAGAATACATTATTTAAATTAAGAGTCCAAGCGTGAGACGAAAAATTAGGTTGCAATTAGACTTTTAGACCCGAGCTCCTAGCCCCCCCCCCTAAAGGGAGCCAAGGCCTTCTGCGATTTGAGGAGGAGTAATTGAATTGAAACAGAAAACAGGCAAACTAACTGTAAAGCTGTTTTGACATTTTTTTTTAAGACTTGACGTCTCGTCATTTTTTGACAAACAAAATTAATCTAAACTTGTTTAGTTTAACCGCTGGCCGCTGACATTGAGGTCATGTCTTCGCCTTCTCTGAATTTCACCAATGAAATGAAGTGGCTGGGAATGTTGTCTTTCTCACCCCTTTTCTTTCTACATCATTTTTTTTTAAATTTTGGTCTCGAAAAAATGTCACGCTTTTGTTTAATGTGTTTTGTTTGATTCATGTTTTTGAGCCTAATATTATACTTTATGATAATTTTCTTTTTTTAATTATATTTTAGGAAGCTAGTCCGTCCAGTTACTACGCAATATTCGACGGTCATGCCGGTCATGATGCCGCCGCATACAGTTCTGCCCATTTGCACCAGTTCTTGGCCGAAAATAAATATTTTATTACAAATCCTGAGCAGGCCTTATTAGATGCCTTTTGTAAAACTGACGCTTTGTTTTTAGAGAAGTGCAAAGTAGAGGTAACCAATTTTATTTATATAACTATATACAGTGTGTCCCAGATAAGAGATCTTGTAAACCATATAAGATACAGAGATGGATAAATTAGAAAAAAGTTGAGCCCTACTAAATTCTGCAACATTATGTTTTTAAATTTAAAAAACTCGGAATGCTTCCAAAGATATTTGCGACAAACCGAATTTTCGCGATATCGTTTTTATTTTTTCTGACTCTATTTGAACAGATATGTTAAAATAAAGTTTACATTCTCACTACCACTTTTTCTCCTATACAATTCCATTTAAAAAGATTCATCCATCTACCCTGTATACTCCAGCATAATTTTAAAATGTGCACCACAATGGTGGTCCTACAACTTTTGTATTTCGAATTTTTATCTAATTCTTAAGATAAAGGAGGAAATAAACTTTACTCTATCGTTAACTCACCTTGTATAGGTTGAAAATTTTAATTTAATCATACTAGCTACGTTAACATTAAATAAATAAATATCTGTTTTCAGAATTTAAGTGGTGGTACTACTGCCGTAGTTGCCTTGTTACGTCCTAAGGAAAAAACATTGTATATAGCCTGGGTTGGTGACTCACAAGCCTTATTAGTTAAGCAAGGAAAGGTTCTCCAGTGTGTTGATCCACATAAGCCTTGCCGAGAGGTAACTATATTGTTAATTATGTGACTAATAGTGAACTTTAAAATCACTTATTTTCATTATTTTGTCTCAATTCGCCCAAAAATATTTGTTGTCTACATTTACAGTTGTTAGAAAATCTCCTCGGCGACATACAATAGTTATTTATGTATAAGTAGATGATTATGCCCTGAGGGTGACATTGTTACAAAACCGAGGGCCTCTGGCCCGAAGGTTCGTAAGTCGCCCGAGGGTATATATCTATAAGTACCCGTGGTACATACAAACTTTTATGTCATACCAGTTCGTTTTAAATAATAAATATTTTTTTTAAATTTATATTTGTTATTTTGTTCATAAAGAATAAGTTAATCGAAAAATGTCTTAATGCCCGCGCGGGCCATAATGTGTACTTTATGCCCGCACGGGCATAAAGTAATCTATTATGTAGATGGTATCTTAAGGTATAAAATACAATAATGTACTGGTATGACATAAAATAACTTCTATTGACATGAAAAGTTTCGGCAGCGTGCAGCGTAATTTATGAATATTTTTTTTCTACTCCCACATGGAAATTTGTTGTTTCCTTTACACTTAAGTGGCGAGTAAAGTAGGCTATTCCAGTTAACTGTGCGGGAATATATCATATCCATCCTAGATAGGTAATGAAACTGACCAATCACAGTAGTCAATTACAGAGAAGCCATAAAAGTACTGACCAATCACAGTATATTATTTTTACTGAGGCTCCGCCTTCTTTCTCAAGACATTAAATTATATAATTTAAATGCATATGGTACAATTTGTTCAATATAATAAAATCCAGACGCATTTATAATAGATTTATCAATAATGCAACCTGCTGAATGTGCATAGAGAATTAATTTCATGTAGCATCATTTATGTTGGTTTTCCGATAATTAAATAAACGCTTTGATAGTCCAGACGTTAGAGCGTTGGACTATAGGTCGTGAGTTCGAGCCCGGCAACCTGAAAAATTTTTTTTACCATAAGGTTTGTTAGTGTGGTCGTAGAAAAAATATACCGTTCAACTCGAGTGGATTGTCCATATTGCTCTCGGAAGTTTGAGCACTCCGCCTACGGCGTCGTGCTCAATTTACTTCCTCGTGCGATATGGACATCATATCCACTCTTATTGTACAAACTACTATTACGTTAGCCGTTAGACTGATGACGCTTAGTTATGTTTTTACACTTACATAATGTATCTAAACACTTTGTTTTAAATAAACTATCTTCCTTGTTTTTAAATTTCCTGATGAGTTATTTGCTTTGGCAACTTGTTTTTACAGCAATTTATAATTTCATTTAAATCACGATTAAAATTGAAAAAATCATTTGATTTAAATCGTCTTAACCCTGATAATGAGTGATCTCAACCAACGCCTATCAACTAATATATACAAGACAGGGCGTTATGGAAGTGACGCATTATTATCTATATTTAAATCCTGATATGACAACCTTCGAGGGAAACATATTTTTAAATGTCACATCATAATAATAAACAAAAATATTGACCATTTGTTTTTTTGGTATTGTGACTTGACCACGTCGTCACTAACGGAGTTCTAAAGAAAAAGTGATTAGACAAGAGTAAGCTGTTTTTTTTTTGAAATGACAATTATTTGAGGTCACCCGCGATTTAAAAAAATCCAAAACTATAATAAAAACAATAGCCATAAATCCAATATACGATTTAACCGCTATTTACTACATTACAAAAGACAAAGTATGACTGTGCCAAAATACTATAACATGTTTTTAAACAACTGGAAAATTATCCACAGCCATTTAAAAAATTTATAACTAAAGTAGCAACCGAACGCGGACGTTTAACTCGCGAAACATTAAACATCAGTCGTTATTCAAATCCGTTTACGTTTAAGCGCTCATTGGCGTCCACTCAACTCAGTTTTAGGGGTATTTACCCAACTTTTTAAACGGTCCTGTATAAAAATGCGATGTATCTTTTTTAGGATGAGCGAGACCGAATAGAAAAAGCCGGTGGTTGTGTCATGTTTTGGGGTATTTGGAGGGTCAATGGACAATTGGCAGTGTCAAGAGCTATTGGTAAGTAAAACATGTAGGGCTTTTCAAACAAGGTAAGACAACTATGGAATGTTTACAGCGCCGCGCTGCTGACATCACTGAGACAGAGGTATAGTCTATACGAAGTCAGTGTAACAGCAAGGAAATTGGGGTATGACCAATTTCCTATGGCTTAACATTGAAATAAAAATTGTAATCGTTATTGACGGCTGCTCGTCGAAAGTCTACGTGGACCACATTTATACATACACTATATTGCTAATACCATAATTCAATGATGCCACCACTGTAAGCAGATGATCAGGGGCCGTTGAGTTTGCGCTGATCGGAAATTTGCTTCTTGATGTAAACATTTGACAGGGCCGACTTTCAAAATATTTTTACAAGCTTTTATTTAAATTCACCCGTTTAGTTCGGGTGTGTAAACTGTACACACCCGAACTAAACGGGTGAATTTAAATAAAAGCTTGTAAAAATATTCAATAGTCAAATAAAACTAAGTAACCGATATTTTACGTACCTGAAATACCGTATACCTGGTATTGAACAGCGATTCGTGCAAAAAAGGATCATGCACTTTTTTCTACCCATCTTGAGACAAGTCGCTAACAATAACAAAATGTCTGTTAAAGTTTTATACCTAAATTCGCACCCAAAACTTAAAAATAATATCCACAATCACTCACGGAACATCCGAACGAATATAACGTAAAAAAGATGGAAATGACTATAACTTACAAACTAACAAAAAAAAATGTCTAAAGTAAAGTTTTATAAATATTAACACCCAAAACTTGGAAATTATAACAACATACGAATAAACGAAACAAAAGATGGCGACTAATAAGAATATAACGGCAAGCCGGTTCTGTTCAAGAGACCTTGGGTTCTGTTCAAGAGACCTTGGGTTCTGTTTACGTTCTGTTAGATATCGTGTCGGTTGCCTAATTTTTTCCCTACTGCGCAAGCGCCACGACCCCCAACTCAGGTTATTTTAAATCGCACGATGGGTGTATTCTTGCTTCGTGTGGCCGCTTGTATTGGCAATATAGTGTATGTATATATGTGACTTGGACTTGATGAGTCTGTCATGACAAAATGAGGATGGGATTACAGGACTAGCCCCTTTGATTGGTCCCTGCTGAAATTCATTGGTTAAAGCGTTTTTTATGCATTGTCCAACTTAGGAGCATTAATGTGATTTTTTGGGTAAGTATTATGAAAAATATAATTAAATATTTTTCCATTTCCATCTACGTGTTGTACGCCTATGTTTTATAAAGGAAAACCTGGCTATAAGTAGTGTTTTAGTGCTGTTTACACTGACTTCATATAGATAGACTATATCCATGTCATCAAATCGACATGGTGAATGCGCAGGAATACAGTAACATTGCTACAATAGGCTTTGTCTTTGATTTTGACTTTAGTCATATAGAAATAATAAATAATATTTTAGACTGATATAAAATTAGTATCTGTTAAAACTAAATAAAAGTATTAAATTGATCAAAAAATGAAATGCCGAATGCACCACTAGACTTCACTATTAAAGTCAATTGTTTGGAAATAAAATGTTTGCCTCCCGTGTTTAAATTAAATTTTATAATTTTAAATTAAATAAAAAATTTTAGGTGACGCCGACTACAAACCCCATGTCACCGCCATTCCCGATGTTCGAGAGTTTTCATTGGATGGCGGCGAGGACTTCTTAATCATAGCATGCGACGGCCTATGGGACTTTTTGTCAGAAGACGCGGCCGCCAAGGAAGTCTACTATTTAGTGGCTGAAAATCCAGGTTAGTGAAAGAAAGTTGTTTCAAAAAAATGATGATTCTCTGGATACAGAAATTTGTATACGAACGCCGAAAAAATACATTTTTAATGTTTTTTCTGGCTTTTTGATCAGTAAAACCTAATTTCGTGTAGAATAACCCAATTTTTTTTAACTTGTCGGGCCCGCCAGATGCCGGCTAAGCTATATTTGATTTATTTATTAATAGTAAATTTTCTTACAACTAAATCACATCACAGGTGTAAAAATATAAATGCTTAATAAAGCACACATGCTTAAATAATTGTATAAATATATATATAACAGCCTATGGTCTATTTCTTTTCGATTGCGAACGATGACAGAAAAAAAAATTGAACAAAATTTCACCTAATTGGTTAAATCATGGATCAATTTACACTACATAAATGCATAGCCAACTTATTAAAGGTCTTTTTTTTTAAATCACAGAAGAAGAATAAGAAATTTCCGTTCGATTGATTTCTAGCAAATATATGCTAATTATAAACATTTTAGCAATTAAAACTAACTTTTAGCTGTAGTTATATTACGAAACAAACAATCTATTAACTTTCTGTACATAAAATCGGTTAATTTTACGTTTTTCTGCAACATAAAATAGTAAACCTATGCGTACTTTGTGTTGAAGCAAAAAGGATGCCCGATTTATCGACAAAATATAGAAGGCCATGCCAAACGCCAAACATTGTGACATAACCCATTTATCTTCTTAAAGGCCGCTTTACAGTTTGCAATTTTTCTTTCACGCAAGTTGTCTTGCAGCAATTAATATTGCGGCAATAAAAATTTCACTTCGTTTTACAGCGTGCAATGACTTGCCAAGATCGTAGGTGATGTACCACTTGCCAACCATTAAAATAAAAATACATTTGGTTAGGACTTACCGGCGCTTTTTGTGCATTAATTTTAACAAAACATCATTACAGGACATGAAAACAAACCAACAAAAACAAAACGTACCCGCTATAGGTTAGAAAAAACATAAATAAATGTCAGGGATTTTTATATTTAGTTTGGTATCTCATAAATCACCAGAAAATCCTCAGAACTGCGCTTGCAATGGCAATAAAATACGGTCCGAGTTATATTTCTTGCAAGCAATACAAATTGCGCTGATCATTAGCCGCGTTCTGCGCATACTCCCGGGCAATCTTTTCTTGCGTGAAAGAAAAATTGCAAACTGTAAAGCGGCCTTAACAAGTGTTAATTTAAAATTCTAACCGCTATAAATAGTAAACAACAAAATATCAGTTATGACGTAAATCCCTAACCTTACTTTTTCAACTTGTCAAAAATGAAAATTCTTGCATTTTTTTATTGTAAAACGGGTTTCTGTCATCGATCGCAATCGAAAAGAACTAGACCATAGTACAGGTCTCTAGATCCTAGACTTTAATACTCTCCTAAAACCAACCAAAGAAGAACCAAAAACGCATATATTATTATGCCCTGCTAATATTTCGTTTGCCTGCCTTCTGGTCAATGATTGAGTGAAAAGATATTTTAAAAGTGTGAGTATGGCGACCACGCCTTTCTACGATGTTGAAGTTTATAAGACCCAGTATCTCAGGACAGTCGATACGACCACTGATAATATTATGTACAACACAGAGATCTGTAACAATACGCCTAGACTCCAAAGTTTCCAATATCATTAGAGTTAAAATATCATCATAAGTATATTCATCTCGAAAGAGACCCAATCTGAAGGCCATAGATCTCAGGAATTTGCGTTGAACTCTCTCAATAGTCCCTATATGGATCCTGTAATTAGGAGACCAGATTACCGAGCAATACTCCATTATCGGTCTAACAAGGGAGCAATAAAGATTCCTAAAAGTAGCAATGGAAAGTCCGACACTTAGACGCTGTATAAATCCCAGGATCTTCATGGCCTTTATCGAAACACCTAAAATAAGACCTAAGCTGTTTGATTTCGACAACCTTTTTATAAATAAATTTTCGATAATCTCTTCTATACCAGTATTTTTAAAACTTGGCTCTATAAGCAAATAAATTTAAAAAAATAATTTTCAATTAAAATACTTAACATTTTCATTCGAATGTAAACAAAAACACCGACATGACAGGTGACAAGATCGCAGTGGCGGCTCGCGGTCTTAAAAAATGGTGAAGAGCTAGGTATAGTGCGGGTACTTAAACAAACATTGACTAATTTATATTTTAATTACGTACTTACATGGCAAGTTTTTGTAAATCAGATCGATTCTTTGGTTGAGGTCTAGCGTTTTTCTTTTAAAGCATCGGCAATAGTATTTTGATTTTGTTCAAAATTTCTTAACATTAACTGACATTTTAAGTGTTCTCCAGAATCCCCGTGTTTACGCAACGATCGAGTAATATTTAAAAAATCTCTAAATCCGTCCCTATTCCAAACGCAATGTTTATTCGAAAAGAGTAAACACGACCAACAAAACAATTTTTGTAAGGCGGCACTACTACATAGCCAATAATATTCTGAGAACCAGGAATACTTAAAATTAATCCTATAGGATTTGCCACTATTTTTTTAATTCTTTTTTAAAATCTATGTTTAAGATTCCAGTAGGTCGCCCGTGTAACAAAACGTCTCTCTTATCCTCATCTGTCCAACGACTGAATGGAGTTTCCAACAAATTACAAATTATGTCAATAATTGGGTTCATTTTTAAAATATACAATAAAAATTAAACTAAGTAGGTACTTACACACTACTGAATTAACTGAAAAATAAAAACAAAACTTTTTAATCCCACAGTAAATCACGTAAAAACGATATCTAGAGATCATATCGCGATAGAAAACGGCGTTTCGACAGTTGAAAGCCACAGATGACATTCACAGCTGATTCTAGTTCTGCCGAAAAGTTACTAGATTTAGTGTGGACCGTAACAAGTTCACATGTCAGTTCGCGTCCTATTATTTTCGTTGTTTTTTAGTATTTTTGTGGCTGTTTTTTATATAGTGTATATAGAGTTTTCTGATTGAAAGTTAGAGTCATAACTAAAATGAAGCATAGTAATTGTTTTGTATACCAATATTTTAACCATATATACCATGTTTTACGTATTCTACCTAGCTGGTGCAGTAATACTGGCATTTATTACATTCTTTAATATTCACGAGCAAAGGAGAGTAGTGTGTCGATAAGTTAAATTTTTTAAAAGCTTTGTCGATAATATTTATGTTACTAGTACATTACTTTTGTTCCAATTTGGATAACATCTCCAAAAGTTTCTTGACAACTTTAGTTAAGAACGATGATTTAAATAGAAAACTCTGTAAAGTCTTCTTTGATAAATTAAAATGGGAGATAAGGAACTTAATATTTAAATATTTTTTTAGTTAAAATAGTCCGGTCCTGTCTTTTTAGCCAACCTGTAAACGTAAAATAGACCAGACGTCAACAGAGTGCCATAAATGACAAGTGACTTAGCGTTTTCTTAAAAAAATTTGACTTTATAACCGTAAGTTACGTGAAGCCTCAAAATAAATGTCCGAACCGATGATAAAACAAGGGTGTATACGACTGATCTATTTTTCAATTGCCCTTCATTATTATAACGTCAATAATGCGAATTATTATATGCTGGCGCGTGCTGACGTCACGTAACCATAGCGACGGGAAATCAAGCCGCTTGAATGTATGTTGCTCTTCTGTCTACTTTGAGCTCACCGACTGGGGCGTGACAAAATGCACGAGTGTTTATAATTATTGTCCATCTGAGTTAACCGTGGCCCTATTATGCATAGCTACATTCAGATAAAATTAATATTATTAATTCGAACATAAGTATTTTTTAAGGGCTAAAATGGTAGCTGTATTGGTACATTAATATTTAATATTGTCGAAAAAATTTCCTTCTGGTTTTATTTATTTTTTTGGTGAAGCTTTACCTACTTCATCTGACGAGCCGCTACTGCAAGATCGCCCCTCCTCCTCCTACTCACGTTAATTCTCCTCTGATAGGAGCAGACGAGACGAATTTCCCCGAAAACTTATTGAATGTGACTATTTACGTTCGCTGTGATAAAACTCCTCGATGGCAATGACCTACACGGGATCGGCCGATGTGTCGTGTGCCAAAAGCAAAGACACACCCGTGTCTGTGGGGTTGATTTTGGTTAACACGCCGGCCGGTCGTCTAGGTGTTTAAATTAATTGGAAAAAACGAGAAAAAATAGGCTTTGGGAACACATAATAACCAATCCTTTTAGTTAAAGTGAAGGTAAAATGGGCTTCATCGTGTTAAAGTTTCTTTTCGCCTGTTTTTTAAACGCAAACTAGGATTAGGAGGCAAAAGATAAGAATTCCTGAAAAATAATATTGTTTACATCATAAAAAAAGGTGTACACGTTTTATACTTCATTTCCAATATACAATAATTTATGCTAGTATAAAGAGGTTAAACATATTTATTACATGAGAAACAAAATATGAACCTTTATAGTCTATTTCAGAAAGGTGTAGAGAAATAAAAGCTCATTAGGTAAGCAAAGGGACTGCAGAGTGATCCAACGAATATTCAAGTCACTTTTATAATTTGGCATTGATTTAATTTCAAAATTCTTTATTTTCATCAAGTACCACCCGAGTTTGGGTCAATTTATGGGTTTTGCCTATTGTTATCCATTCACAAACACTGAAAATGGTGTGACAAAGGCGTGCATTATGTACCGGGTGAGTCAACGATTGCGCGGAGCAATTTTATGGCTTGAAGATAAAATTTGTCGACAATAAGCTTTTGTGTTAAGGTATGGTTGGATATCAGGCACATTTTAAAAATATTTTGAATTATACAGGGTGCGCCCAAAAAGTAGGGTGTCAAAAAGGTACATTTTTTTAAATGGAACACCCTATATATTGTATTATTTTCTGATTCCTCACAAAGTTCTACGCTTATTTCGTAAATGTGAAATGTCTAGAGCCAATAGTTTTTGAGATATTGACGTTTAAAATATGGCATTTTCAGACTTTGACAGGCTGTAACATTGAAACGGTTCATCTTAGGGAAAAATGGTTTTCATCTCCCTATCTTAATTTTTTATTCTCTATCTAAAAGTTACTACTTCCGGTTTAACATGTTAAACCGTTAAAACAGTTTTTTTTGTTTAACATGGTAAACCGGAGGTTGGTTTCTTTGGATAGAGAATAAAAAGCTAAGATAGGGAGGTAAAAATCATTTTTCTCTAAGATGAACCGTTCCAATGCTACAGCCTGTCAAAGTCTGAAAATGCCATATTTTAACCGTCAATATCTCAAAAACTATTGAATTTAGACATATGAAATTTACAAAATAAGCGTAGAATATTGTGAGGAATCAGAAAATAATACAATATATAGGGTGTCCCATTTAAAAAAATGTACCTTTTGAGACCTTACTTTTTGGGCGCATCCTGTATAATTCAAAATATTTTTAAAATGTGCCTGATATCCAACCATACCTTAACATAAAAGTTTATTGTCGACAAATTTTATCTTCAAGGCATAAAATTATTCCGCGCAATCGTTGACTCACCCGGTACATAGTATTAGGTACATTTATTTTTTTTATTAAGCATTATAAAAAAAATACAAAAAATACATTATACAGAAATTAAATTATAAAAAATCATAATATTCTTCGTCATCTGAAGAACTGTCATCTCCTCATGACGTTATAACTAACAGGTCGACGGTCCGATCGATCAGGTGGTCAAGATCCCACATTTTCTCCTCTCCTTTAATGACACGATGGACTGCTTTTCGCCAGTTCTCTGGTGTCACTTCCTTAATGGCTTGATCAAATAGTAGCGTAACGTCTTTCATTTTGAATGTCGTGTTGTGTCTTGCTACAACTCCTTTCACTTGCGCTCATATAAGTTCTATAGGAGTTAGTTCGCAATGACATGGCGGTGTGCGCAGCACAGTTACACTATGTATGTTTTTCAGCTATATCTTCCACGGCATATTTCATAAAACGATGTTTGTGTAAATTTGCTATAGCTCATAGTTCCTTCTTTATCAAATTATCTTCTTTTTTTTTCTTTGGTTAGTCATCATAAATAATTTTATGCACAAAATTTACCTGCGTCTATTATGGCCGAAGCCGAAATTGAGCCGAACTGGACAAAATTTCCCATTTTATTGATCTACATCTTTCTGAAATAGACTATAACGGTGTTCAGAGACTGCGGTGTAGTTATCGAGAGATGCCATATTGGTATCTGCTTAATTAAACTAGGCATAATGCCTCACAGGCGAACAAAAAAAAAAACAAGTAAGGTTAGTAAAAAACGTTCAAATTTTGTAGGTATATTATTTTATGCATTAAATCTTGTAGTAATTGTCCAGAAATGAGTGGATAACTGGAGATTTTTAAAATGTGCATTAGTGCACAAATTTTTAGTTCGGTCAGAAAATAACAGCACTAATGCTGTAATAGATGCCTTTACAGCACTAGTGCTGTAATGGAAAAACGGTTTTATTAAAATTTTGCTGTTAAATAAAACCACATTTTTTAGAAGAATGATTTATTATTAACAATTATATCTTGATTTTTCTTGACTGAAATCATAGTTCTCAACATTGAGTAATGAGTCCATAGTGTAGATGGTTTCTGGAAGCGTTGCTTTACAGAAAAATAACCCAAATAGATTTTCTCAGACACCTCCTTTATTTTGTTAGCTTTGCACCAATCTTCAAACTTCTGATACTCTAACTCATACCGCGCCTTGGATTTTGTCGGAACTAAACTTGAGATCGCTTCGTTTGCCGCTTCAGAGGGTAAACTTCCATCAGAATCGCACATTTTGAAAAACGCTTTTTATATTTTTGAATTTGTTTGACAAAGTTTCGACAGTAACCATGCGAAACAGTAACTATGCGAAAGGTAACATAAAAAACTTAATTAGTAAACTTAATAGCAGGTGCATTTTTATTTTTAAAAATGCCTTTTACCAAATATTTTTATTCATAGATGAAAGTAGATAAAATTTTGTACAATATTCTTGTTGTAAATTCATATTACTACACTCGATGTTTTATTTAACTCGGCTTCGTTTGACAACTTTAACATCTCGTGTTGTAATATGAATCTTTACAACACTTATATCGTAAATAACTATTACAATAATATTGAATTGTCAAGCTTAAGGCGGAACTTTGTGCAGCAAGAAATATATTTGCAAGAGAGTCTCACCCGAAGTGGGCATACTAGCGAGCTTATGACGTGGTGAAAAATATTCCGTAAACATCGACACACACTGAAAGCACGATGCAAGGCGGTAGGTTCTTTATTATGCTAATGAGTTTTGGTTGATTTTATTTCGGAGACCAGAAATTTGTTTTGTGGGAAATAAGTATTTTACTTGTTATTGTATTCTAAGTTAAAATAATGCATCTAATCGTTATACGGATTCTTATTTTATTAATATGTACAAAAAATAAAATTAAGGAGAGCAAAAAATTTTGGAAAATAAAATCTGTTAATTTTATAAATTCCTTGGAAAAGCTTATTATAATGATTTTAATGATTTAAAAAAGGTAATAAAACTTCTGAAATCGTATTCTAATTTTTAATATAGGTACCAAGATACATGTCTGTTAATCTTATTATTACCTACCGACTAAAGTGTTAATTAATTAATAGTAGGTATAAGAACACCTGCATATATGCCAGTGGCGGCGTCAGGGGGGAAGAAGGCACAGGCATACCCTTAAATTAAAGTTGCCCATCCAAATTAAGTTTAGGTACTTAGGTAGTTTATACATAACACAATGTACAAACTGTTTTATTGTGAATTTTTCAGCATTGGTGTTGAAATATTTTGTAAGGTCAATAGTTTTTGAATTAAAATTCTCTCATATGAATAATTTTTCACCATGCTTATTTATTAAACAAGAGAACAAACGAAGTACCTAGACCTTTTTTTTAGAAACACAGTACCGTATCGTCGCACCTATACGAGAATGGAATAAAGTAATTGAATTTCAGCGCCAATCCGATACAGAATATACATGTGATAATAGAATAGATGCAATGGTCTCATCGGTTTTACCGCTTACTATTGCTAAATAATAATAATAATAATAATAATAATAATAATAATAATAATAATAATAATATTAATAATAATAATAAAAAATCATGTTATTCTCTGGAGCTAACGCAAAGATAATGCGACACGAGTAGAACCGATAGATATTGTATATCGCATCACACGGAAAGCGTCAGCAAACAGTACCAATCGACGAAAAGTCGTGTACCTACTTTTTAAGCTCAAAGGTTTAACTTTTCGTCTAGAAAAGCGATAAAAATATATCTACAGTAAAAACTAAACAATAGCTAGATACCAGGATCTTATATGCCTACCTCAAAAAAATCGGATCCATTTACATTTTTCTAGCACCTCCACGCCACTGATATCTGCTACCTAAGTACTTAGCCTATTTTTGTGAAAGAAGGTTTTTATTTTGGTAATTGGAGTATAATTGAATATAAAAACTAAGAACTACATAGATTTTTATTCATTTGTGATTTGAACTGTTCGTTGTGAATCTATTGTGAAGTTGTATCTACAGTGTGTTTCTATTTTATATTATCAATATGCCGCAAAAGTATACTAGCACAAATCGTACTCCGTGTGGCCGTCGACGAAGTATTCAACAAAAACTTAAATTACTCAGGTGAGTACTTGCAATCATTTTAGAAATAATTGCAAAGTTGTATAATTTTTATTATCATATATAATATAACAAGTGCATTGAAAATTATCGGTAATTTTAGGAAAATATGCTTGAATACAATTTGGAGCCAAAAAAAGCATGAGTGCACGTAGTGCACGAATGCTTTTGCTTGCTCCAAATTGCATGACGGCATATTTGGCTAAAATTACCGGTAAATTATCAATGCCCGCGTTATATTTGTAAGGGAATTTCATGGACTGATGTTGCTTTTTGTTTGTTATGACTGACAAAAAGAAAATATGTCAAAAAATTATCACGATAATTTTTTGCAACAATAGAATAACCATGGTAACACAAAATAAAATTATGGTATTTAATTGTTAAAATATGAAATTTGACAGGTGAATGAAATTCTCAAGATTATTGATTTTGCTCCTTTTCATATGCTGTAGAAATAAAATAGAACATAACGTGCATAACCGTTTCATACGCTCAGTTTTAAAAAAGTACAAGTAAAGCCGTACAGAAAGTTTAAAATTGTTAGTAAGTGACATTTTGTTAGTTGTTTTTGTCATGTTACGTTGTAACGTTGTTTTATGACCTACAATATTTCGGGAGTATTCGAATTTTTTTTAGGCCCTAGGCCAAGAATTATCCTAATTATTTTAAAAAAGCATCCGTTTTGGACACAACTACTGACATCAGCCCTATGATGCTTATGTACGCTGTTTGTTTTCTATTACAAAAAGAGGTAATTGATATCTCGATTAAACTCCTAGGATAGGTATTATCCAAAAATGTATCAAGAGATCCTAAAGCATAAAAACAACGTTTTTACAAAAACATAAACCTTTCATAGCTATCTTTTTTAAATTTTAATAACGCAATTATCTTAACTTTTTCTTACTCTTTGTAATTTGAGTATAATATGTAACGAATATATTTATTTTCTTATTTATTTTTTATGAAAAAAAAAATTAGTTTATTTGAAAAAAAAACACAGTGTAAACAAGCTGCTGTCACTAGTTGTGTTCAGACCAGCTGTTCTTTCAAATTAGATAATTCTTGCCCTAGGATATAAAACAAAAAAAAAACGAAATTATCCTGAAATATTGATTTGTGATGTTGTTTTCCAAACTACACACCTAAAAGTGTTAAAAAAAATTTGTCGAACATTATGATGAGTTATGAGACATTTCCATTGATACCAGCCAGTCAACCGATTTCCAGAATCCCTTTTCTATATGCTAAGTAGTTTTTTGGTAAATTCAGTTTCTTCTAAATTAAAATACTGGGATTTATCTCTACGTTTTATAAAGTGTGAACAGTGCTGTTATAATAAGCTTAAATACTAAAGAGGGATATAAATTATTTTTATATAAGGGTCGAGAAACTTACTCACAATTTTCAACAATTTGTTTAAACAAATAATACAGCTGAAAAAGAATCAAATGCTTGTTTTAGAAATATATTAATATTGGTGTAAATTTATGCTCCCCATTTGGTGATAAACAGAATTCTCCTGTAAAAAATACTGGTTTTATCTTACCTAATATTTCTTTAGGCAACGCAAAAAACTGACAACTCAGGACACCGCCACCCCAAGTAAAAAAGTTGTCAGTATTTCTAATTTTGCCATGGATTTACCTACTTCGGAAGTTGCAGGACCATCTCATGATAGGGTTGAGAGCAGTAGAGATATGAAAAAACTAAACTTGATAGATTATGACAGTGATGATAGTAATTCCAAATCGATTAGTCCAGAACAAGTTTCTAGTTCACAACCCGAAACAGAAATTTCAACCGAATATTCTGAAAAGGTATCCCAAAGATGTCAGACCATATGTGATATTTCCGGAAGAAGAATAATTGATATTAATTTCTTCTTTAACGAAGTAACTAATTTTAAACATTTGGGCATTTTTGGTTGCGAGAGTACAAGTTTAAAAATAACAAAAGAAATATCTGTTGGATTGCAAAGCACGTTTGTAATTAAATGTTCCATATGCCACGAAGAAAAAAGAATATGTACAGAGAACCCTGACACTGCAGACTTAAACAAATTAATCGTTTTGGGTATGATTTCAACCGGCGGAGGCTACAGCCAAATGCAAGAAATTTTCAGCTACTGCGATATACCGATTATGTCAAATTATACGTTTTTGAAAATTCAAAGTGAAATAGCTGATGCAATTCATGCAACCGCTTGGGAAGAAATAAAGAAAGCTGGCGAAGAAGAGAAAGCAATTGCCATCGAAAAGGGAAAAGTTGATCCTGATGGTATTCCATATATAACCGTTATCGCAGATGGCGCATGGAGTAAACGATCATATAAAGTTAACTATAATGCACTTTCTGGAGTGGTAAGTTATACATATTCTTTTAAGTTTCGTTTAATGGTGATGGTTTTATATAATTTAAAAACTAGACCAATTGTAGTCCAACCTATCATAAAGCATGTAAAAGGTAAACAACATTAACGTTCTGGTGGAAGGTAAATTATAAATAACATTTTTATTTTAGGCAATAATTGTTGGACAAGAGACAAAGAAAATCCTATTCCTGGGAGTTAAAAATAAATACTGTTGCATATGTACAAGAGCACAGAGCAAGAATATTGCCGCAAAAGACCACATTTGCTACAAAAACTGGGACAAAGCATCAACAGCTATGGAATCCGAAATTATTGTACAAGGATTTTTACAAAGTAACGAACTGCACGGAATAAAATACGGTTATTTGGTTGGAGATGGAGATAGCAGTGTGACAAAAAAGTTGGCAGAGGCAAGACCATACCAGAATAGATCAGTTCAGAAAATTGAATGTAGAAATCATTTGCTAAGAAATTTATGTACACGCCTTCGAGAGTTAGCCCAAAAAAGAACCAGTTCGAAGAACAAAGTAGTTTCTATAAAGGAAAGAAACATGCTTTCTAATAATGTTAAAAGAATAAGATATGGAATTGTAGCAGCAGTCAATTACTACATTGAAAAAGAGGATCTAAGCTACGCTCAAAAAATTATTCATTTAAAGCGTGATATTACAAATACTTCTAGTCACGTCTTTGGAGATCATTCAAAATGTGCTAACTACTTTTGCCAGGGACCAAAAGAAAATGAGATAGATTTTACCAATATTATGAGAAGTTCAGGCTTATTTTCAGATATTTTAGTAATCATTGAGAGAATAGTTAGAAATTCCGAAAGTTTATTATTAAACATGGATAATAACGCTGCTGAACTTTATAATGCCTTATTAGCCAAAACAGTTGGTGGCAAAAGAATTAACTTTTCTTTAAGAAGATCCTACGAAATGCGTTGCGAGAAAGCTGCAATTTCGTACAATGTTGGAGCTGAGTCATCTCGACTTATTCAAAAGAAACTTTGTGGTCGAAGTCCAGGAAATATACATACAAAATTTATTAAAGAAAAAAAACACAAACGGAGTTGGACTAAATGCCGTAGACAATTATTTCCACAAACTCACAAAAAAAAACACGAAGATGCTCCTCCCGACGAGGATTACGGCTTACCAGCCATAGATATGGACGAGGATGAGTACAAACTGCAACAATCTTTCTTCATAACTTCCATTACGGTAGATAAAGAAACTGCACATAAATTAGAACGTGATACAGTCGGACAAGCAGACACACTGTTATGGATGGAAGAACGTGGAAAAAGACTAACAGCAAGTAATTTTGGAAAAATTTGTAAATTACGTAAAAGTACACATTGTGCAAACACGGTAAAAGCCATCTTATATAGCAGTTTTACCAGCAACAGTGCTACAAATTGGGGCAAAGAGCATGAAAAAATCGCTATAACCCAGTTTGAACGAACCACCGACCTAATAGTTGAGGACTGTGGACTTTTTGTCAGCACAAAGCAATGCTACCTTGGGGCATCTCCAGATGGTCTAATTGGACAAAATGGAATTATAGAAGTTAAGTGCCCCAGATCCTGTAGTACCAAAACTCCTCGTCAAGGCATCGAGACTAAAACAATAAAATTTGCTACAATTGAAAATGGAAATTTTACATTAAAACGAAATCACCACTATTACTATCAGGTACAGGGACAGTTACAAATAACGTCAAGGCAGTACTGTTATTTTATTGTATGGACACCTCTACAACTAGAGTATGAAAAGGTAATGAAAACCACTTTTAAAATAGTTATTTTCTAGGAAACGATGTGTTTATAAATATTATGTCTCTATCTCAAAAACAGAACAAAAACTTTTTTTTTAAATACATAGATACTCAGGAATAATATAGCCAGAAAGGTAAAACCAAGAAATTTTCAAATTTTTACAAACCGTGTAAAGTTTTCCTCACAGTGCAATTATTTTCTATTGGAAAATATGAGATTCTTATTCCAGAAGTATTAAATGGGGATAAAACTAGTTTATCCTATTTAGCCTTCAAAGATAAAAAAAATACTCTTCTCAATATTTTCTTTAAAAATTTAATGGCTGGGCATAACTTCATCAATTTACGAAACAAAAAGTAAATAAGAACACTTTTTAAAATATTTAATACATTCATTTCATATAATATTTGATCGTATAAGTATCTATGATTTACAAATTTTATGAAATAATAATTAATGTAATTTTAACAATAATAATTTTGTTTCAGATATACAGAGATGACCAATTTTGGCAAGAAAAGATGGAACAGCAGTTAAAAACTTTTTTTTTTAGTTGCCTTCTTCCCGAAATGATAAATCCTCAATACCCCAACAAGAGAAAAATTAAAGACTTAAGATCGCAATTTTTAAATATTTCTGGTAGCTAATAATATAGTTATTGTAGTATTTTTTATTTTAATAAGTATTTTTAATTTGTACCATGAAAGGACCAACTTTATTGCCTACCTGTATTTTTAATAAAAATTTACAATATTATGAATGTTTTTATTTAGGGTATACTACCTAATAATAAAACCTACCAACATAGGCACACATAGAGTGGAAGGGGGGTAGCCAAAAAAAGCGTGTAAGTTCTTAAAAGTGACTTAAATAAAATATGTAGCAGCCTTTTCAACACTTCCTCCACCGTTCAAAAGTGGCTACAAAAGAAAACAAAACGTTCGTTTTCAAGAACTTCTATCAAAAGTGATTCCTACAAAAAAAATGCCGCATTCGTTTCATAAACTCACCCTAACAAAAAGTAAAAACCTTATCTACGCCCTTGGTCAAGAGACGGGGGCCACTGCCGCCCTCTCTATGGGCGCCCAAGCCTAACAAAATATTGTATTTTATTACTCTGCCTGGCATACTGTCCAATTTTTATTTAGTACTTAGCTTCTTAGAAGCATTGTCACTATACAGGAGTCAGGCTGCACCAAATTATAGCTGCCAGCCAACAAGATGGACAGAGAAATCTCATGTGACCAACGCCAAATTCGTGCCTGAATACTACTTTTAAATCGGTAAACCATGGATAAAATAATAAACACATTTCACCTTTAAGATGAATTCATATTTTAACAGGTTCAGACAGAAGCTCACTACATAAGCAATATATAGATCCCGTATAATAAGCATAAAATATAAAAACAATCGAATATGCAACAGTTGGTTACTCACTAAG
Source organism: Polydrusus cervinus (assembly GCA_935413205.1). Lineage (NCBI taxonomy): Eukaryota > Metazoa > Arthropoda > Insecta > Coleoptera > Curculionidae > Polydrusus > Polydrusus cervinus. The sequence goes on from OW284512.1 coordinate 7,607,366, forward strand.
AAACGAAACAAAAAATTCAATATAGCCCATTTTTGATTGCAACAAATCGACCGGATTTCGTTCAATTCTTATCCTTACCTAACATGAATAAGAAATTTTGAAAGCCCAAACACCAGTTTTGACAAAATGGTGAACGCGCCTTGAACATTTTGCCCTGCGGCGCATTATAAACCATCCCGGTCTAAGCCGAAAAATGTATGGTAACCCGAAGTTAATAGCACAACTACTAGTTACGTCTTTTTAATATTAACGCTTAGATATTCTGTTATTGGCACAGACAATACAAAAAGGAAAACATAAAATTTAGCCCAAAATTACCCCCGAAATAACTTCTTGTTCGACCACCTATAATTTTTTTCAGTGTATCATTATTCTCTCTGGATGTAAATTGTTTCACGTCAGCCTAGAATAAATTCTGCTGTATATAGGCAACTTCTATAACATGACAACAAAATTTACCTAAAACATGAGTTGCGCGCTGCAAGATAACGGACTTATTACGACATTGTTTTGTCTCAATTTTTGAATTCTTAAAGATAAGACATGGAAGTTCTAAGGTACATGGCTATTTTTTTGAAAAAAAAATTCTTAGCTACGATATTAACCTTGGAAAAGTGCCTAAAATACGCACCTTTAGTGGGCATTTTCTTATACATATTCTTATTTTTTTCAAAAAAGGGCTTTGTACCTTAGAAATACAAACATTCCTTTATTAAATTTTAAATTGTCCCGACAAATATTTCAAATAGCCTTTGCAGAATCCTGCAGTAGCGAAACGGTGTTTTTCATCCTCTAAATTTGCGCGTGGTAGAGCCTTAACACATTTTAGTTTACAAGTAGCCGTACAGAAATTATATTTTCCTACGAGCGTGCGCAAAGTAGTACTTTGCGCACGCATTTTTGTGTGCAAAGTTACACTTTTCCGCACTAGTGCGGATAAGACTTTTATCCGCACTGGGTGCGGAAAAGTAAAACTATTCAAAAATCTCCTTGGTAGGGAATATTTATATTTATTTTAGTAGCTGTAAACTATTTTATGGCAATGTGAGAAGCCGTTGCAAGAGTATTCTCTTTTATCTTTTAATCGTAATTCCCGATATTTGTATTTCAGCTTAAAACGAAAAAAATTTAGTTTCCTATTATTTTTTTTATTGTTATGTAATTTTTTAATTTTCTATTATTTTTTTTTGTTATGTAATTTTTAGTTGTAAGTATATTATAGTTCTTTCTTTAAAGTCGAATTAAAAATTATTAAATAAATTATCATATTTTTATTTTTGTTGTTATCTGATATGAAGCTCGTAGGAAAAATGTTGTTCCTAACAAGTGCGCAAAGTGCTTTTCCGCACGCAAGAACTTATCCGAACTCCGCTTCGCGTCGTTCGTCCAACTGTACTTGCGTGCGGAAAAGTATCACTTTGCGCACTTGTTAGGAAAATAACTATTCCTTACAGTACAATAATAAATATTTTCTAACAGTTATTTTCCGTTGCCTAGCAACGACTAAGTGTAAGGAAATATTTACTTTTTCTTTCAGAAATGTTATTAAAAATGTCAATATTTCCGATCGATTTTCAGAAAAATACGTTTTTATGTTAAGGATCAACACTTTAGAAATTAATAGACAGTCTTTCACTGTCTATTTCTTTTCCTAAGATTGCATTTCCGCTATTTCGAATAATTGAACTAACAACAGCGTAGATTTTGGTATATCACGATTTTTAATGAAAATTCCTACGTTATTTTTATACCTCATCACCAGATTTAATTGTTTATCGATCACCGGCTCGATATTTTTTATCCAAATTATCGAAGTTCATTAAATCGCTAATTAAGCCTCGGTAAATTCGAAAATTGCCAATAAATAATCCGTTAATTAATAATTACGTGGCTATTGATTAGAAGGCAATTGTTCAAGGGGTCCATGCGAGGTGTATTTTTTACATAGTAAAATACCGGTGGAAAAGTACCCTTATGTCAGTGGCGTGCAATGCTGTTTTAACCAGGGTAGACAAAAATTGCATTTAAGACAAAAAGGACCCCGCACAAAGCTTATGGGAAATGGCTTTCGGCTAATTTTTCTGAATTTTTAGTATTTTCTAGATCTTGACGTCCTGATTAAAAGTGTCCATGGCCGTAATCCAATCATATGAGTAATCTTTTAAAGTTGACAACTTCTTACTTTGAGATTTTATGCATGGAGTTTTCACTTGTTTCTTAAAAACTATCAAGTTTGTTATTTTTCTTATTGGTGGAAAAGTAGGCCTTAAGTTTTCTTTCACTTATATAGAAATAAAATATTTACAGGATGTGGAATAATTTATGGGCGGATTAAATAAACACTAAAATTAAAAAATTATGAAATTCCCAAAAAAAATTTTACTCATTTTTTGAACTTTGAAAACAAACGGCTAGATTTTGTTCATATTTTAATATCTTGTAGTTCCAAGCTACGGAGGACAAAAATGGGTATAGGTAGACGTAGAATATATTTAAAAATATCCTAATTAATAATAAAACTTATAGAGGCGTGTCCCGGGGGGGGGGGGGGGGTTACCCACGGATTTGTAATGGAATTTCCGAGGAAGAGTGTTGGTTACAAGAAAGTAGAGGAAATGGAACTAGAGAAGAAGGATTCTAATATTCCGTATTTTCTCTGTTCAGTTAGTTAATAATACATTTTATTTTATTATTCTCAGATAAGATAAGCCAAACTAAAAACTCTAATTTAAATCTTGCTTACGTTTCAAATGGCCTTTTTGCAAATAGAATAATAATCAAAGAAACTAAAGGAATATAATTAAGCGGCCTTGAGACCGTCATGCTATTGGCGATTATATAAAATAGGAAAAAAATCTAAGAAAATGTTAATAACCTCTTCTTTTAATCAAGGTCGGTAAAATTGACGTTAAAAGTTTGCAAGCGAATTGCTAATAATAATAATATATTTCTTATAGTGTCAAGCTTAAGATACATCATCTGCTTTCTACATTATGTACAGGGTGAGTCAACGATAGAGTAAAGTTAATTTTTCGCCTTTATCTTAAGAATTGGAAAAAATTCGAAATGCGAAAGTTGTAGAGACCATTGAGGTGCACATTTTTAAATGATGCCGGAGTATACAGGATGGCCCAAAAAAACGTGGCGAATATAACTTTTTTTTTTAATGGAACACCCTATATATTGTATTATTTTCTGATTCCCCACACAATTCTACGCTTATTTTGTAAATGTCATATGTCTAAATTCAATAGTTTTTGAGATATTGACATTTATTAAAATATGGCGTTTTCAGACTTTGACAGGCTGTAACATTGAAACGGTTCATCTTAAAGAAGAATGGTTTTCACCTCCCTATCTTAATTTTTTATTCTCTATTCAAAGAAACCAACTTCCGATTTACCACGTTAAACCAAAAAACCTGTTTTAACGGTTTAACATGTTAAACCGGAAGTTGTAATTTTTAGATAGAAAATAAAAAAACTAGATAGGGAGGAGAAATCCATTTCTCTCTAAGATGCGCCGTTCAAATGCTACAGCCTGTCAAAGTCTGAAAATAGCATATTTTAGACGTCAATATCCGAATAACAATTGAATTTAGACATATTATGACATTATATACAAATTATACGTGGAATTGTATAGGGAATTAGAAAATAATATAATAAAAAATAATATAATTTATAGGGTGTTAAAATAACGATGTTGCCACGTGTTTCGTGCAAAAATGGCAACGCCGCATTGCTGTAAATATTTTAAAATGATAGACCATGATTGTTTATCTGAGAAACCAAATTGTTGAAGAAAACGTATCACCCGTTTTCCATAAATGTCTGTTCCATCCACCGTGAAACACCCTGTATATTTGAACGGCAGTAGAGTTTTGGACTTGCATTGTCTTTATTTGTTTAGAATCACTACGTTTCAACTGGTAAGCATCTCCAGTCGTCTTCAGGTGAATACTGTATATTTAGTGCAGGTCGGCAACGGTGTTTTTCTATCACAGTCTTATAATTACTATACAGTGCGTTAATTCTTATCTTGTGAACATCGATCGTCCTTAAGAGGAAACGTAAATGATTTTGCGTGTTAGGTAATAATAAATTGTCCTTAAACGATGAATACCTATTTGATAAATTAATTTTCCGAAAATCCATTGGAAATATTGACATTTTTGAAAGAAAAAGTCAATATTTCCTTACACTTAGTCGTTGCTAGGCAACGGCAAATAACTGTTAGGAAATATTTATTATTGTACTGTAAGGAAATATTATTTCTGTACGGCTACTTGTAAAATAAAATGTGTTAAGCTTGACAATTCAATATTACTGTGTTTCCATAGTTACAACACAAATATTTAATGGCATCCTTTAATTGCGAACAAATTTTTTTTTTTTTACGGTTCGCTGACTACGGAGACCATCTTGAACCGGTCATCTGTGGTCTACCGACTGGGGAGTGTGAAACGGCACCTTCATCCTACGAGATATCCTATCTCATCCGGCCTGTCCGGCGTGAATAGGATGGCTAGGTGTCGATTCATTTTACACTCTTCCCTGAGGCAAGAGCACGCCGTGTTCCCAAGCGGTCACCAGCCCAAGTACTAACCGCGCTCGACACAACTTAACTTCGGTGATCTGCGGGAACCGGTGCTAAATATGTCGACAGGCCCTTGCCTGTGAACAAAGTTAATAATATTCTTTTCAAAATTTTAACAAGTTGCTTGTAATAAGTTATGCCCTTTTAATAATTTTCGATTTACGGAAAAATAGTATGTATACCTCGTAGAAAAAGCTACATTCCCGGACTCTGTATTGTCAGTCTCGGCTTGCGCTTCAACATATAATCTTTACGGTTGTCCGGGAATGTTCAGCTTTTCCTACTAGGTATACAATGTACTATTTAATTTATAATAAAACAATATCTTTATAAAAAAATTCAATATTTCCCTCTCCTGTAGATACAAAATTATTAAAAAGTAAACAGTTTTCATTCCTTGACGGTCTAGATAACACCGTTAAGTGTACATTGTCCTGATTTAAGATTGTTATTAAATATAACTATAATTTGGTTCAACTCAACCATGCCATATTGCTCTTCTACGGCATAAAAATATTAAAACGAGATTTCTTTTTTTAAATACAATGTATAAAGGAATTTCACACAATAATTTAAATAGTTCTTTAATTTTAAATTATTTTTTCCTTGCCTTTGGTTAACTATGAGTAAAAAGGTTTTAATAAAACAAGCCGATTGTGAATCTGAAACGTCAGGTTCGTAACATCAATGGGTAAAATGGGTTACGGTACTGCCAATGGCGAGCAATGCTGTTTTAATCAAGGTAGGCAAAAATTGCATTTAAAACAAAAATGTACCTTCCGGCAGCATTCAAGCATCTAAATTTCAAATTTTGTCATAAAATGTCTTGTTTTTGAGTTTGTGGAAAGAACACTGACAGAAGAAGAATAAAACGATATTATTTGTAAATGAGTTCAACACGGCGGTCTTTACGTAAAAATTATTTTAAAATATCGTCATAAAAATTGATTTTGCGTTTTAAATCTTGCAAAAGGTCGCTCTCCAGAGAGATTATTATTAATAAGCGTGTCTCTCTCTGTGGGTTTTGTAAATAGGTTGAATTCTTTTTAATCCAGAAAAGGATCGTTCTGCAGACGCGCTGCTAGCTGGAATAGTAACAATTAACGCCTCCATATTTATTATTTTCCGAAACCCGGCGGCGCGAAGTCTAGCAAAATGGCGAAAACACTAATTATAAATTAAAAATCTATCATCTATCATGATAAGCTTACTGATTATTGAATATTATGAACCTAAAATTAAAAAATTATTTTAATTGTCACAAAAGTGCAACTTATTTTGCGATACCTTATCCGTTATTCCTTCAAAAATATCTTAACTAAACTAATTAATAATAAAACTTATAGAGGCGGGTTTCATATTTTATATTGAGAAAGCGAAATATTTTCCAAACTACAGTAAAACTTGAAGATTGGCACTAATGCACTTACCAAACGCGTGCTCTCTTGGCGCGGGCTGATAGATGAAGGAAGGTCAAAGGTTGCGACGGGTTTATTTCTTACATCTCTTTCTACTCTACTGCCTACCGGCTCTCTCGCTTGCTTCCACTCGTACAAAAGCAGTGCTTTTGCTTTTGCATAAGACGCTAATGTACAGCGAGATCTTTGCTTTTAGAGCGGTCTTACAGAATGCTTATACAGGGATCTAGTTTACGATATAATAAGCAAAAAATGCGTTCGTGGAAATGATATAGAATTCATTTTTCGGTCCTATATTATTATTTAATATCTTAATGTCGAAATAAAATGCCAAAGTTGGATTACACGGATAAAAACTAATATATAAGAAAAGTTGTTCCCAGAGTAGGCAATGCTTTTTTGCCTATATTATATGCACTCCACTGGAAATGCGTACTTAAAGTATTTACTTAAAATGAACCTTTTTTTCTGAGTGCGATGTGATGTTTAGAGCTGTACTTGATTTGCTTCGTACTGTTAAGTTTGTTCAAGTTATTTAATATTTTAATTTTTTCAACATAATTCCATAGTTTCCTTTATTTATAGATTTTTTTTATAACTTTTTAATTGCGACTAATTCTCCGACTAAAATTAATACAACTTAAAGTTAAGTCTTCTATTTGTCAGTTACGCAATTCACAATACACCTAACGCCCTTATTCTTGTCAAGTTAAATTAGCCCTGAAACTGACTAAGATTAATAGTTTCAGAAGGTCGACGAGTGTTGATTATCTGGGGTTTACCCCTTACTCGTGGCATCCAGAGCTGTGAAAGTTACTTCAGAAAAGTAACTAGTTACTTTTTCGATACTTTTGCACAAATGTATCTAGATACTTATTAGGAATAGTTACTTTTCCCTAAAAGTAACTTAGTTCTTAGTTACTTAATTAAAGTAACTATTTATAGTAACTAAGATACTTTTACAGTAACTAGTTACATTGATTGTAACTACGATACTCTAAAAGTAACTAAGATACTTTTGAGTAACTAGTTATTCTAATTGTAATTACAAAACTCTAAAAGTAACTAAGATGCTTTTGAACTAGATACCATAAATTTACGAGTAACATGTAAATGAAAAGTGTATAACGAATACGAATTTGTTATACTTGCAAACTTAATACATTTCTAATAAAAGTAGAAAGAAAAGATAAGTAACAAAAACCTATTAAATAAATATAAGTAACAAAACTAAATAAATATAAATGAAGTAACAAATCCAAATATACTAGGAAGTTTTATAAGGAACCAAAAAAAATCAGAACGTTTTTAAAAGGCCCCGTTGGCTTTTAAAGTACCAACCTTTCAAAATTCTGATCTAAGAGGGCATGTCTGCGAGGAGCATTAATGAAAGTAGCATATAAAAATAAACGCTCCACGGGAGCTGAAGAAGGCAACGGGTTGTTATATTTGAGAAAAACCTTGTTAATGTCGGAATATTTTTGTCGCGACTTGCCGCTCGTCCCTTCGTGAAAATCTGATTAACGGTCGCCGATCGTCCCTTGGTCATCATCTGATGAGCGGCACGTGTGCATTATTGGTATCCTATAGGAACTTTAAAAGTACCTACCTAACTTAGTTACTTTAAAAGTATAACTTAGTTACTTTTAAAGTATCTAAGTTACTTTTAAAGTATCTAGTTACTTTTTAAGTGTATAGTTTCTTCTAAAAAGTTACTAGATACAAGTTACTTTTCAAAAGTAACGAAGTTACAGTTCCTTTTGTCATGATTCAAAAAAGAACTTAGTTACTAAAAAGTATCTAGTTTTAAGTTACTTACAGCTCTGGTGTCATCAATCAAAAATAAGAAGATAATTTGCCAATTCTGTTGGAAGATGTTCCTGTGCTTATGCACGACGACGGAGCACATGGCATGTAAATATTTAGATCAAAACTTTAATAATCGCTGGATAAGTCGTGGGGGAACAGAGTCATGGCCAGCTAGATCCCCAGACCTAAACAGTTTAGATTTTTTTCTGGGGACATCTTAAGACCTTACTCTACAGTCAACCAGTTTAAACCGAGGAAGAATAATTGTGAAACCGCATAATAGTTTCCTGTGAAGGTATAAGAAATATTCCAGGAAATTTCCAAAAAGTGCACGAGTCGATGAGAAGGAGAGCTAAAACGTGCATGCTTACAGGAGGCGGACATTTTCAACAGTTAATTTAAGGTAGTTGTCCGCTTGCCGCTAATTTTTGTCTAGTTAGTTAAATTTTTCTTTGTTAAAAATAGTTATAAGTTTAAAAAAAAAAAAATGTATTTTTAAGCGTATTTATTACCTTATTTTATTTTTTAAATCGATAACCGTCCGCTGACGGAAACAAGTCAAGAGACCATTTTTATGAGAAAATGGAGGCTAATTATAAATAAAATAATTATTTAAAAAAAAAGTCAGTCGCGTATTATTTTTTTTTAAAAGTATTTCAGAGAATGTTAACAGGGACGCCACTGATGAAAATTAAAAAAACCTTAATCCTGGAAAACATGTATTTTCATGCGTACTTGACATGTACCAAAATTGATAGAAAAAATACAAGCGGTTTTAGAGAAATTGAAAAAAACAAATTTTTTTTTAAATATAAACACCCTGTATCTCAAAAATAAAGCCGTTGCGAACCTATGTTCATATGAAGAATTATTCTTAAAATCGTCCAAGTATTATCGCCCTTTCGGATTAACATTCAATACGAAACACCCTGTATAAAGGAACAAAAAATAAAATTTTCTGTGTTTGTACTTTTTAATATTTCTAAGCCATCACTGAGAAAAATATTGATTGGACAAATTGTAACATTAAAAGTTTCGTGAAGTTAGTTGGTTTTGGTCTATTTCAAAAAGGTGTAGAGTAATAAAAGCTCAGTAGGTATGCAAAGTGACTACAGAGTGACCCAACGAATATTTAAGCCACTTTCATAATTTGGCATTGATTTCATTGTAAAATTCTTTATTTTCATCAAGTAGTACCACCCGGGTTTGGGTCAATTTATGGGTTTTGTCTATTGTTATCCGTTTACAAACACTAAAAATGGCGTGACAATGTACATGGTATTCGGTACACTAATTTTTTTATTAAACATTATTAAAAAAATACAAAAAATACATTATACAGAAATTAAATTATAAAAAATCATAATATTATTCATCATCTGAGGAACTGTCATTTCCTCTTGACGTTATAATTAACGGGTCGACGGTCTGATCGATCAGGTGGTCAAGATCCCACATTTTCTCTTCCTCTTTAATGACATGATGGACTGGTTTTCGTCAGTTTTCTGGTATCCCTTCCTTAATGGCTTGATCAAACAGTAGCTTAACGTCTTTCATTTTGAATGTCGTGTTGTGTCTTGCTACAAATCCTTTCACTTGCGCTCATAAAAGTTCTATAGGATTTAGTTCGCAAAGAAATGGCGGTGTGCGCAGCACAGTTACACTATGTTTTTTAACTATATCTTCCACTGCATATTTCATAAAACGATGTTTGTGTAAATTTGCTATAGCTCATAGTTCCTTCTTTATCAAATTATCTTCTTTTTTTTTCTTTGGTTAGTTATTATAAATAATTTAATGCACAAAATTTATGTGCGCCTATGGCCAACAACGAAATTGAGCCGAACTGGACGGAATTTCCCATTTTATTACTCTACACCTTTCCGAAATAGACTATAGGTGCATTGCGGCATTACAGATGTAGCGGAAACTCTCTAGTATAAAGGTCTGAAGGTGTAAGAATACGAAATATTTATTGTAGGTTAGTTTCACGTGGGAAGACGGACTCTCGCTGGGTCGTAATTAAACGTCTATTGAATTGCAAAAGTTATGGCCCACGAGTTTAAGAGCATATTTCAGAATTTAACTATTTTTAGTTGTACAAATACAGTTAGGTATATTTTGCACAAGGAAATTCATAAGCTCATCCACACAATTATTAATTGTTAACGTTCGTGGTAGAATGATGCAGTAGAGGCCTGCACGGGCCGGGTTTTTATCTCGGGCCTTAACTTAGCCGGCCCGACACTCGGGTCGAGTCACTTAATCAATAAAGGTTCGGGTTTTCGTGGCCCAACAATTTTTTCCGGGCCTGTCGGGCTTAACGGGCCTGTTTTAAGCCCTAATAGTTCTTTTCGGACCTGACGAGCCTGCCGGGCTTATCGGGCCTGCCAGGCGGTTCGGTTTTGGTGGCCCACCAACCAAAACCGAACCGCGTCGTAAAATTCCGGCCCATGCAGGGCTCTATGCAGGGCCGTAGCCAGAACCAAATTTTTGGTAGGGGTATTCTATTCCTTATCAGGGCCCATATTCTTACGTTGAAATATAATGATATTTGATTTTAAAGGGACGCTGTAGAATTTTTTACATTTTAGAACGACCGACATCCGACATGCTTCATTCATATGCATGTATTATATTTATTATAAGCAGTGGCGTAGCCAGAAAATATGCTCGGGGGGGGGGGGGGGGGGGCTGAATGGGCGTAAGTAGGACTTTTTTTTTTGGAGAAAGGGACAGTTGGGACTACATGTATTTCATGATATTGTACCTAGGAAGCAATACTGAAAAGCGCCGCAGGCGAAACATTTTCGGGGCCACGCCCAAAGTTTGTTTAAAATTCACCTAACTACTAACAAATTTCATCAAAATTATTAAAATTTGTTTTTGTAAATGTTTTTTTTACTTTTTTTTTGATTTTCCTGGCTGGCTCTTTATTAAAACAAAAAAAACATTTTTATATTATTTGTAAACAATATGAATGAATATGAATGTCAATCCAAAATTTTAACATAGGACGTATGTATGACTCTAACACGCTATTTTCGGGCTTGATTTTTCGTAATTAAAAATAAGTAAATATCGCTCTCCACGCCAAAATTTATGATTTTTCAGAAATCATGTATTTTTGGAGCGTAAATCTAGGAGCAGTTTTTGGTGCAAATTCTTAGGTTTTGAAATACTCTTTCTTAAGTGCTGTTTTGTATATTCATAATAAAGCATTTTCGTTTCTTCCCGCACTATTTTCTTCAACAAAAAATGTTTCAATTAAAATGTTTACTATAATTTTTTTCTTTAAAAATAAATACCTAATTGTTTTTTGTTTTTGTTGTAAAAATAATTTATTGCATTGGGTTATATTTTTGTTGATTTAAAATAGCTCTAAAAAAGGGAAAACAGAACAGACAGGGACAGGACAGGACTCTACCCGTATGACGAAATTATCTAAGTAATTTTATTTTATTTAACTTATCAAATAACATTTTTGACACTTATTTTTTTCTATTTCAAAATCTTTTTTACCAGGGCTTCGCCCTCGCCGCCCCCCTCTAGCTACGGCCCTGGCTCTATGTTGTAGTATATTATATTCCTCTTCCAGGCGTGAATCCACGGGGGGGGGGGGGGGGCGAAGGCCCTCCTGAGCTTTACCAAATGGGTGTTTTTCTACTGTGAGCTGTGAGCCTTGAAAATTGTAGAGCATGTTAAGGGTCAGAATATTTTTTTATTTATTTTTAGAAGTCACTTTTGAGAGTAAAAAGATATTTAGAACCGGGATACGTTCTTTTTTTTAGCCCCCCCCCCCCCCCCCCCAATCAAAATCCTGGATCCGCCACTGTCCTCTTCAACTATAAATCATCAGGGATATTACAGAAAAACTGCAAGTTGTTTAGAATATTACCTATTCTTCTCGTCATCTCTTTATAATTAAATTACTATGGCAAAAATATATTATAATATCTTCTATCAGACCTGTATATTATCTGACCCACACAGACAGACGGGAAGATAGCGCTTGGACAACGACATAGATACAAACTTCCCCATTAGAAGAATTAATGGTGAAGATAATTGTTTCGGCATTTTTTTCTTAATTTCTTTAGTTTTTTTCTTGTTTTTTTGATGAATTGAAAATCTTCTCTAGTAACCAAAAGTCTTAACCACTAAATATCCTTGAGTAATGCGCGTCGAACGGCGTTTTTAGTTCGGTCTAGTAGAGATGGCTGGTCATTGGCGTGGATCCGAATCCATTAGGTCAGATTCGGAATAAGAACACGGGAATTTGAACTCTGAACGTTATTTATTTTTTTTGCAAGAGAATGTTGTTCCAGAGCTTAGACGATCATTTCCGAAATATAATAATTCCAATTTACCAGTTGAACAAATATGAATTCAGAAGAACCGAAAATTAACACGGCAAATTTTATAGTCTATTTCAGAAAGGTGTAGAGTAATAAAAGCTCATTAGGTATGCAAAGGGACTATAGAGTAACCCAACGAATATTTAAGCCACTTTTATAATTTCGCATTGATTTCATTTCAAAATTCTTTATTTTCATCAAGGGCAGGTAGTACCATCCGGGTTTTGCCTATTGTTATTCATACATAAACACTGAAAATGGTGTGACAAAGGCGTGCATTATGTTTAAGTATTAGGTACACTTATTTTTTATTAAACATTATAAAAAAAATACAAAATACAAAAAATACATTATACAGAAATTAAATTATAAAAAATCATAATACTATTCATCATCTGAGGAACTGTCATTTCCTCTTGACGTTATAATTAACGGATCGACGGTCCGATCGATCAAGTGGTCAAGATCCCACATGTTCTCCTCTTCTTTAATGACACGATGGACTGCTTTTCGCCAGTTTTCTGGTGTCACTTCCTTAATGGCTTGATCAAACAGTAGCTTAACGTCTTTCATTTTGAATGTCGTGTTGTGTCTTGCTACAAATCCTTTTACTTGCGCCCATATAAGTTCTATAGGATTTAGTTCGCAATGATATGGCGGTATGCGCGCACAGTTACACCGTTTTTCAGCTACATCTTCCACGGCATATTTCATAAAACAATGTTTGTGTAAATTTGCTATTGCTAATAATTCCTTCTTTATCAAATTATCCTCATTTTTTCTTTGGTTAGTTATCATAAATAATTTAATACACAAAATTTACCTGCGGCTATGGCCGATACCAAAATTGAGTCGAGCTGGATATTTCCCATTTTATTAGTCTACACCTTTCTGAAATAGACTATAGCGCGGTCGAATCCATTTAAGCTTGGGTATGTGGTGTACTTAATGATTCTTTTTTGAATGGGCTCTTTCACTAAATTTGGATTTTGGTTATATTTTTAAACCATCACAGAGAAAATAAAACTATTGGAACAAAAACACGGACTTTATCGAATCTAAATTATATTAATATATCGAAAATAAATTAAATTTTTTCTTCCAGACAAAAGCTAATATTATAAGCAGACCCCACACGATCAATCGAACTGACAGGTTGAATAATATCAATCTTTCGTCGTTCTTATATCAGCCTTTGTTTCTATGAGAATTTACATCAGTCCGGTCATCAAACCTTAAAATTTGCCCTTACACAATTGGTATTACTGTCATTCCCTTATCAAGACTGTCAGTCTGAATGATCGTGTAGGGTCTGAAATTAACCAGATTCACAATGTACACGTTTCCGATTTTATTTTGACGTAAGTAACGGGATTTTTAGCGTTTTAATCTAATCACCTTTTTGACTTAAAATAGTTATTAATGTACTAAGACAGTAAAGTGATTTTTTATCCGACGAGTCTGAAATTATGAGATGAGCGAGCGAAGCGAATAACAGGCGAGTCGATAAAGACACTTGACTGACGTGTTGCATACAAAATTTTATCGCCAACCGTTCATCACCGTTATGTAAGGCAGACCGCTCTAAGAAAATAGATGTTTTCCCCATGTTAAATTAATAGTAAAGACGAGCTGTAGACCTATTTTAGAATCGGGTCTGCGTAAAATATTTAATAGTTCTTGCCTTATATTTGGTCAAAATGTAAAGTAGAAGTTTCATACTACCTATTCCATCCCATATTCAAGCTCGAAAGGTTAAAATAGCTTTACAATTCGACGACAAAAAAACCCGCTTTGTCCTAAATTTGACACATCAGAAAATTTTGGCCGACCACGTGCGTATTCCAAAGCACCCCTCAAAAAATTTGACCTACTATGAGAAATGGCAGGGTAATACTTTATCTGCCGCATATGCGGCAGATAAAATGCTTTACCTGCCGCAAATCCGGCAGATAAAGTATTTTATTTTACAATAAAATAAAATCTTCGTTTATTGCCGGAAATCACTCTGATAATGTACGGCTTTAGAGCGTTTTCACATGGAACCATATATCGCGCGCGACAAATGGTCGCAATATCGCTTTTACACCAAATTATGTGTTTTCTAATGAGCCATTTTCACACACAAGCGATATTAGAGAACACATAATTTGGTGTAAAGCAATATTGCGACCATTTATCGCGCGTGATATATGGTGCCGTGTGAACACGCTCTTACTGTCGGTTGGCGATAAAAATTATTATATATTTTTTTTCAGAATACATTTCAATTTAAATCCAATAAAACCATTTTTATTTTGTAGAATTTCTCTTGTTACGCCACTGTTTTCTGAGAAGTTAATTACACGGAGTCTATTTTCTTTTATATTCTAGACGCGGAAGAATAATTGCAATCTAAGCTTTAATATTATTGTTCTTCTGCTACAGTTCTTTTAGTGACGTGGTTTTTAGACATAATTACCGACGCTTCTTGCCAATTTTAGTGCTGTTAGTTTTTTGGTCGTTACCGAATTTTTTATACGGTTTATCGCCCCGGTTGTTGGATCGTCGCATTTTTTTTTTGTCAGTTAAGGTAAGTGCTTAGACCACGTAGGTATATTTCAGTGGCGTGCAATGCTGTTTTAATCAGGGTAGGCAAAAATTTCATTTAAAATAAAAATTTACCCATTCAAACATCTAAATTTCAAATTTTTTCATGTCTTGTTTTTGAGTTTGTGGAAAGAACACTGGCAGAAGAAGAATAAAACGACATTATTTGTAAATTAGTTCAACACGGCGGTCTTTACGCGAAACTTCTTTTAAAACATCGTCATAAAAATTGGTTTTGCGTTTTAAATCCTGCAAAAGGTCGCTCTCCAAAGAGATTATTGTTAATAAGCGTGTTTCTCCATGTGTGTAAATAGGTATAAATTCTTCTTAATTCAGAAAAGGATCGTTCTGCAGACGCGCTGCTAGCCGGAATGGTAACAATTAACGCCTCCATATTTCTTTTTTTTCCGAAACCCGACGGCGCGAAGTCTAGTAAAAGGCCGAAAACACTATAATTTTATAATTAGTGTTTCGGTTAGTGTTTAATTTATATTAAAAATCTCTTATCCACCTGATTGAACCAATGTTGCCAAAAACGAGGTCAATTATTATGTGAACTAGGATGATAAGCTTACTGATTATTAAATATTATGAACCTATCAGCAAAAATTATTTTGATTGTCACAAAAGTGCTTCTTATTTTACGATACCTTATCCGTTATCCCTTTAAAAAATCTTATCTAAACTAATTAATAATAAAACTTATAGAGGCGTGTTTGATATTTTATATTGAGAAAGCGAAGCATTTTCCAAACTACGGTAAAACTTGAAGATTGGCACCAATGCATGTACCAAACGCGTGCTTTCTTGGCGCGGGCTGATAGATGAAGGAAGGTCGAAGGTTGCGACGGGTTTATTTGTCACATCTCTTTCTACCCTACTGCCTACCGGCTCTCTCGCTTGCTTCCACTCGTACAAAAGCTGTGCTTTTGCATAAGACACTAATGTACAGCGAGAACTTTGCTTTTAGAACGGTCTTACGGAATGCGTATACAGGGATCTACTTTACAATATAATAAGCAATGAATGCGTTCGTGGAAATGATAGAGGATTAAGTTTTCGGTCCTATATTATTATTTATGTACTTTAGGGATTTAAAGGGTACTATTTTAAGGAAAAAAAGTGGTACTTTAAATCCCAGGGATTTAAAGTAAATTTCTTTGCAATAAAAGCTAAATTTCGAAATTAATTTTCAATAATTTTATTAGAAAATATAACATGACATGGATGCAACAAAAGTGTAACGTGTTTAGAACAATATTAAACTATAAAAAATAACTTAATTTCTATAAACATTAACAGTTATGTTTACCCCACTGCAATTAGCCAAGTGAAAAAAAGGTAAATTATCATTATTGCAGCTGTTATTTTAATTAATTAAAGTGTTTTTGAAAATTGTAGCCGTTGTCGTCGTCGGTGGCACCGACGATGTCGGTGTGTCATTTTGTACAATAGGAATCGAAATATCTGAAGACGTTTCGATGGAAGTACCAGTAAAAAGTTGATCTGCCATACTTTTTTCTGGTATAAGGAATTTTCTACATATCCCTCAGCGACGGTGCTACTCTTCCAGCCGCCATGTCTTTTAAGCTGATCTATCGTTACTCCAGAGTCGGCTAGTAGCGATGCTGACGTCCTTCTAAAACAATGACCACTGTACAATTTTGCATCTGGAAGCTTTAAATATTCGGCAATCTTGGTTGGCAGTTGTCCAATCGTATTCTTGCCCATTGGCTGAGACGTGTATTTTCCATTTCTGTACCCAACGAAAAATCTTGTATGGCCTTGTATTGATGGAGATCTTAAGGCAATATACTTCTTCACCAATCGTACTACATCTGTGGAGTTTTCCTTTGACCGTTTTATAACAAAAGATCGGTCTTTTTCTGTCTTGGTATCTTATAAATTGACCAAAAAGAACGTTTCATAGTCTAGGACATCGGTTTTGTCAAGCTGGCAGAGCTCCTTGCCTCGACAGGCTCCTGACACGCCCATGACTAGAACTACCTGGAACAAAATATAAATAAAATAAATAGGTACCTACTTTATTTTCCAAAAAGCGTCTAAATAGCATAGATATATGTAGGTATAGACTGGGACAAAATATCGGTTGAAAAAAAAATGTATATCTTACCTTTTGCCCCAAAAATGCATGGTCGGGTGCTTTTTCCAGGAACTCTTTAATGTTGTCAACATCGAGTGTCTTCGACTTTTTTGGTTTGTAACCCTCATTTTGTCGTTTCAAAAAAGCGGTTAGTTTGCAGAATTTGCTAATGTCGACGCCCATGTCTGTTGCAATGGTGGCTTTTATCATCGAATATACACTCTACAGTGACGATGCTTTAAGCTTTTTTGACTTTTCTAAGAAATATGCTAATAGTACCTTTTCTTCTGTAAATTCTTCTACGTTCCGTTCTTTGCACCATTTGATAAACTCAGATAACTGTTTTTTATATTGTTCTCCAGATTTTCTTGGTAATAATTGGCCTACAGCCTCTTGAGCTGCCTTTTCGATTTGTTCCATCGCGATAAACGTCTTTCAGTGGATGTAGCGTGTTTGACTAATATTTATCGAGTGACTTTTGTTTTACTTAGTTACTTGTCATAAGTTGTCATTTGGTCGTTGATGGTAACATCAGCCGCTTCGATGATTTTTTAGAAATAAGAGTACCTACTTTAGTGGCATTTAATTTTTTTTTAACGTTTTATCTATCCTAAAGTACATAAAAAGTATATATACCTCAGGACCAAATTGTTTTTAAATCCCTTGACAAATTATAGCCCTCCCGTTGGTCGGGCTATAAACTTTTTGTCTCGGGATTTAAAATACCACTTTAGTCCCTAGGTGTATAATGTACTATTATTATATTAATGTAGAGATAACAAAGAAAATTTGTTTATAAATCGTAAACCTCTTCTGCAAAAGTTGAAGAACGAGAATGATGTTGTCACTTAATGTTTTTAATCAAATATTACTGAGGGAGGAGGAGAGAAAATAATTTAGAAAGGTCATAAACCAAGAAAACTGGGTGTTTTTCTGCCAATCCCAATATCATCTATCATACAAAAAATGTTAAAAACCAGCTCAGACGTAATTAAGCAATTTTTAGTTGCTAAATTTTTAATATATTTGAGGTTATAACGAAAAAAAAATATAGTGCCACCAATATAACAAGTTTTAAATAAATATGCTTTAATTACATTTTTTTAAATGACACCCTTTTTAAGGCAAACAGGTTTATCTTTAAAATCCCTTCATTTTTTGTTAAACATGTCCTACATCTAAGAAATAATATAATTTCTAAAATATTTTAAGATTTGTCTTAACTCAGGTGAATTGTTGTAAGGGCAGTTTACTTCTGCCCTGATTGAAGCCCCTGTGAACCTATTGACTTCCGTGTATACTTTCATGTAATTCTAATCCACTTTTCTATATCCGATTTACAACAGCTTTTATGCTTGTCGTATATTGTCCATATCAGGCTTAACATTAAATACTTTGAATCCTGTATTTTTCTAGGGAAATGATTGAAATTGGATATACAGGGTACAGGGTGGCTTGCTCTCAACGCAGGATTCCATAG
Organism: Polydrusus cervinus; assembly: GCA_935413205.1. Taxonomy (NCBI): domain Eukaryota; kingdom Metazoa; phylum Arthropoda; class Insecta; order Coleoptera; family Curculionidae; genus Polydrusus; species Polydrusus cervinus. The sequence goes on from OW284512.1 coordinate 7,625,723, forward strand.
CATCTGAACGTCTATTTCAGAAAGATGTAGAGTAATAAAAGCTCATTAGGTATGCAAAGGGCCTACAGAGTGACCCAAAGAATATTTAAGCCACTTTTATAATTTATTTAATTGCATTGCAAAATTCTTTCTTTTCATCAAGTGCATGTAGTACCATCCGGATTTGGGTCAATTTATGGGTTTTGCCTATTGTTTTATATTTTTGTTATTTATTTTATTCTCCTTTAATTTTCCTGTAAATATACTTACCAAATATTTTTTGTGATTTTGTTTGTTTTGGTAATTTAATAAATATTTTTCTAATTATTTTTTATCATACATTTCAAAACATTATCAGTTTTTCCCGAAATATATTATTAAAAATAGGACCATTTTTTTTTAACTAGGGCGCACCAAAGAAACCTGCACGTATGCGCCAAATACCCCAGGAACGGGCCTGGGGGCGGCACCCCCACTCCTTAAACACGCCACTGCCACTTTTCATTGGATAATTTGGGTAAAAAAGCCGCTATTTTACATGGCAAATTTTAACGCGAGCGGATCCACTCAAATAAGCATTCCATTTTTTTCGGGACAACAAAAACGATGCATAAAATGAATCGTATTTCAAATAATAAAAGGTTACCGCACCCAATTTTAAATAGAAATTTAGACAAATGTTGTCCTTGATCCAAAAACATTTCGAACCCTCAATTTTCCAGCCGATAACGCGATCGAGGGTGGGGAAAGCACGATATCATCGGATCGGCCTTGCGCCTTGTTTTTCTGCGAGGGTGAATCACCCTCTGTTGCCCAATTTTATGTCGTGTTTGAGTCATTTAGTTTCCCTGAATCGGGAACTTGTCACATTTATCTTAATATGTACAAAGTTCTGGAGGAAGATTAAGTTAAGTTGTCACGTGACGAATCGACAAAAGGACAAAATACTCTGGCTGTAGTCTCTTTAGGTTGTATGTCTAGGTTTACTTAGTTTATTATGTTCGTACTAAAATATTTGCCACACTGTTGTGTCTTGTATCGGTAGTTTCATTCACTGACCCATATTTATATATTTAATAACTGTGAATTTTTTTTGGCAATATTCGTGTTATGGTTGGAAACATAGGAAATTCCATGCAAGTTTTGGAGTGTCCAAATATTTGCTCCCCTGTTGACTTTAGATCGGGGCTGTAGGGAGACTTTTTTAGGGTCTTTGTGCGGTGAGTGCACATGCGGAGTTTGAACAATTTTGGACAACCCGATCTTAACTTATTTGAATAGAATTGCGGTTGTTTTTTTATTGGAATTCAACAGGTAATGCTGCGGACACCAGAATTGGTTGGACTTGTCAACCTGTGATTTGTCATTGTCAAACATAATTAGCAAACGGTAGGCTTTTTAAAAATCACTTCAGTCAACCTTCACTAGGATATATTTCAAAGAAAATGTTTATGTATACTCTCTACATGTTTCTAACGTATAAACGTTCATCTTTAGGAGAATAATTAATATTAAAAGTTACACTAAGCTACGAAATTGTCAGTGACATCCTAATGAAGCTCTTGAGGAGATTAGTTAAATAAAGAAAAAAAGTTGAAAAACTTCCATAGAAGTAGAAGAGAAAAACCGTAATAAAACATAATACCAAGTTATATAGATAAAGTTGGGATAACCGTTGTTATTTTTCAAAAATGTTAAGTGACGAGGTAAGACCTTTATGTGGGAATGATAATGAAAATGAAGAGACTTTAGGGGTGAAGCATATTGTTAAAAATGAATTGTTGAATCTTGTTATACGGTGTAAGAAAGAGAAGTTACATGTGGTTATGGGGCAGATGTTTCATATGTGTACATAGTTATTGAGTGCACATATGGCACTTATGAAAACATAGTGGTGAAATTTTAGAAGAATTGAGTTGAAGGTTGAGAAAAAATTTTTTTTTCGAAGAAACATAAAGATTTCCGAAAAATGTTTTGGAGAAAGTAACTGAAGCATTGTAGTACCTGAAAAGGAAAAAGGGGGTTTTATAGTCCTTACATTGAGATAAAGCTTAATAATTTTTTATTTTGGTGGTGAAAAATTATTATTAATTTTTTTTTTTTGATTTTCGTAACTTACTTTCCTTGGGGTAAAAAGGATAACTAGTGCATACACGTGGTTCGGATTCGCGTTAAGCTATAGGTCTCGTCTGGCTGACATTACCCAGACGATAGGGGATACAATGGACCTTATACAGGGTGTCCCACCGGGAACCGCATCGATCTATATATGGAAAACTATACATAGGAAAATTTTGAAAATTTGACAGTATGCTAATGTTGATGGGGGCTACCGGGCTAAAATATTTTCATAATGGTGGCACTTCCGGTTATACCGGAAGTAAGTGTCAACTTGCTTATTTTAAATAGAACACCCTATAATATATTATTACATTTTTGCATTCTACGCAAGATTTTAGGCAGATTTTGTATACCATGTCCTATACCTATGTCTAAGCGTTTTTGATATATTTGAATTTTTATGTTAAAAATGACGTTTGCAGGCCTTAAAATAATTATCAATCTTTTCTATAAAGAAGCCTTATTTATTTAATTTAAGTGGGGTTCCGTGTTATAAAGAACCTGCTTTAATAGATTTTTTATAATATTTTGATAACTATTAATACAGGGTGTCTAAAAAATAAGATTAAAAATGAAAATAAGAAAACTGCATAAAGTCCAGATTTTCAAATGAAAACACCCAAATTTTATAATTATTTCTTATTTAGCATTAAAAATAAGGGTAAGTTTGTGTAAGGTTGTATATCCCAAAAATATTTGGTTTTCGAAATATTACCAATTTAGTATTTTTATATGGCGATTTTGCTGCAGATTTTAAGTTCAGTTACTCTTAGATGGCTATGGCGGGGTTGAAAAACAATCAAATGCTAAAAAAATCTATGACGCTGTCACTTAACATTATTAATAATCATTTCCGGGCGCTTAAATTATACAAACGAAGATTATTTGAACTTATTTATTATTTATGGAGAATGTGATAAAGTTATATCATGTCACATTTGCCATTCGATATCCGCAAAAACAGAAGCCATCACAATGTGCTTATTAATAATGTTTAAATGGTAAGTGACAGCTTTATAGATTTTTTAGCATTTGATTGTTTTTCAACGCCGTCCTAGCCAACTAAGCAACGGCGTATCCAGCTCATGCGTCTGGGGGGGGTAATCCATCGGCCCTCAAAAAAATACTCTAGTTCTGCAATATATTTATGTAGCTAATTATATATAATTTTCTTACCTTTATATCCACCTCGCCACTTGACTGTCGGCACTGTCGCGATTATGGTATTTATAATTAGGTATTTAAGTTAGAATAAGCAGTAAACACAATCACAAGCTGTCTGACGTCGACCGCCTCATCTAAAAGTGAATAACAAAACGACGAAACCGTGAAACCGAATTCTGGGATTCCCCAAAAACTTTTAAATGGCATGCGCATGCGGGCACTGTGCACACTACAGAAAATAAGTTCTGTCTGTAAGAGAGAGACAAGACTGGGATCAAGCGTCAGCCGCAGCCCGCAGCCTGTTTAGATCGCAGCCACGTCGCAGCAGTACATGGCACGTTACAGACGGGCCGACCTCTTTTTAATAATATTAGGCTCTGACAATAATCGCGTCATTATTAATTATATTATTAATAATATTTCGTTATTATTTATCTAAATCATAAAGTAAAAAGTAACCCTCTCCATGTGATTTTTTTTTTCGTCGTCAATTCCATCGAATCTTGGGGGGGGTAATTACCCCTATTACCCCCCCCTTGTATACGCCGGTGCAACTAAGAGTAACTGAACCTAAAATCTGCAGCAAAATCTCCATATAAAAATATTAAATTGGCAATACTTCGAAAACTAAGAATTTTTGGGATATACAATCTTATACAAACTTACACTTATTTTTAATGCTAAATAAGAAATAATTATGAAATTTGTTTGTTTCCATTTGAAAATCTAGACTTTTGACAGTTTTTTCATTTTCATTTTTAATCTTATTTTTTAGACACCCTGTATGAATAGTTATCATAATATTTTTAAAAAGCTATTAAAGCAGGTCCTTTATAACAAGGAACCCCACTTAAATTAAATAAATAAGGCTTCTTTATAGAAAAAACTGATAATTATTTTAAGGCTCGCAAGCGTCGTTTTTGACATAAAAATTCAAATATGTCAAAAACGTTTAGATATAGGTATAAGACATGGTATACAAAATCTGCCTAGAATCTTGCGTAGAATGCAAAAATGTAATAATATATAGGGTGTCCCGTTTTAAATAAGCAAATTGACACTTACTTCCGGTATAACCGGAAGTGTCACCATTATAAAAATATTTTAGCCCGGTCGCGCCCATCAGCATACTGTTAAATTTTCAAAATTTTCCTATGCATAGTTTTCCATATATAGATCGATGCGGTTCCCGGTGGGACACCCTATATAGGCCTAAGTATACTGGCTCTTCCGGCAACCCCAGAAAAAAAAATCGGTTGATGCCATCTGTCGTTGTCAAATGGCCAAACGCTGATGAGGTGTATCATACAATGTTCTATAATATTCGAGGGTGCTAGTCCTGAAGTGAGAAGGGGGGGGGGGGACAAATTCGCCTCCCCCTTGTTACATCACTGGCCACAAACTTTAACGTCCTCAGTGCTGCTTAGTAAATTTATAAAATTCTTGTTTGTAATTGCTAATAAATGCCATGCTTGGAAATCTTGGACCGTGACCCAAACTCTTAAAATTGTAAAGCTTAATTAACGGGTAGAGTACCTTGTTATTTAGTAATCACTATTTTCGCTGCTTCAACGTAATAAATTTATTATTTATGCTAAACGCTGATTGGTTAACATATGGATAGAAATATTTATGTGTTTTTAATATTTCGCTGAAAAGAAAATATTAGTAACTGCAATGCTTTGGAAAAGAGAGTTTAAATTTTAGTTGTATTTTGTAATTTTCAGCGGCAAAAAATTGTAATTTAGGTATGGCTTTAAAGGAACTTTTTCTATTTCCACATGGAAATTTTCTGTTTCTTTTACACTAAAGTGATTGTTAAAAATGGGCTATTCCGATTAACGCAACTGGATTTAAATTTAAAGTTTCGTAGTATTTTATATGAAATATGAATTTTATTATTTATTTAGTGTTACACATATCCTTCGGCCACGGTTTAAAATGTCAATCCTCCATGGCGCTTTAAAGTAATCATGTCACCTCCTGCGTTAGCAAGAAGTATTGCAAACGTCCTCCGAAAGCAGTGACCGGTATATGATTCAGGATTTGCTATTCTAAGATATTTTGCTATTAGTGATTTCCCATTGAATTAATTCCAATAACCTGGTTAAAGCATCTATTGTTTAGATATTTCAGAAAAAATCGCCGTGACGATGCATAGCTTAGACCAAGAGCTGCATATTTTCTGTGAAGTTCGATATTCTAGTTTTGAAATTGTGAACGTGATACGTTTGTTTTTGTATCGGGAAATTTTACTATAAAATAGAATTCTTATCCTCGATATCATTAAGACTCCTTTTTGTTAACTCCTCCCGGCGACCAGCATCCGAGATACCCATAATCAAAACAACCTAAAACAATAATTATTTTTTTATATCAATAGTAAAATTTAAAATAAAATTTACCTTCACTAATAAATAAATGTTGTTATCATCTCTGTCTCAGTTAAAAAATGATTAATTTCCTCTCGTATCGGGCTGCAGCCCCCCCCCCCCCAGGAAATCGGATTTTTTAACTTTTCCTTCTAAAAGTCCTGTTTTATCTAGAGATTAAGAATTAAGACGCATATCGTTTTAGATATTGATTTCTGATGCAATTTTATAGGAAAACGAGTAAAAAGAATAATATTTTATAGTATTTTTCTATTGTATACTTGTATATTGTATACTTTAGAGCTATTTTAAATCAACAAAATATACCCAACCCAATGCAATAAAATATTTTTACAACAAAAACAAAAAACAATTAGGTTATTATTTTTAAAGAGACAAATTAAAGTAAAAATTTTAATTGAAACATTTTTTATGAAAGAAGTGAGATCATTTATAATAAATAGTGCTGGAAGAAACGAGTATGCTTTAATATGAATATACAAAACGGTACTTAAGAAGGAGCATTTCAAAACCTAAGCATTTTCACCAAAAACTGCTTTTAGATCTACGCTCCTAAAATAGATGATTTCTAAAAAAATCATCAATTTTGGCGTGGTGAGCGATATTTACTTTATTTTTAATCAAAATAAACCTAGCCCGAAAAACGCTGGTTAGAGTCATACATACGTCTTATGTTAAAATTTTGGATTGCCACCACATATTTTTCACAAATATAAAAAATGCTTTTTTTTAATAAAGTGCCAGCTAGGAATATCAAAAAAAAAGTAAAAAAAGAACATTTACAAAAACAAATTTAATCCAACCATGCAGAGGGGGAAACGTAATAATTTAATTTTCGAAATTTTATAGTAGTTAGGTGAATTTTAAACGAAATTTGGGCGTGTCCCCGAAAATTTTTCGCTTACGGCGCTTTTCCGCCTTCTTCTTTAGGTACAATAACATGGAATACATGTAGTCCCGACTGTCCCTTTCTCCAGAAAAAAAAATGTCCTGGACTACGTCCAGATCTGTAAAGGGCTACGTCAAACGTTGCCTGTAATAAACATTTACCAAACTCAAATACCCGTCTAAAGTCACTTTGCTTCTCGGCATTCACGTCGTGACCATGGGCCTCGTTGTAGCCTCTTTAGGTTGGATGTCTAGATTTACTTAGTTTATGACTCTACCAAAGCGTTGGGAAATAGTTTTTTGTATTGCCATGGGGAGAGTTTGAGCCCCCACCCCTCTTATCTACGGCCCTTTAAAGAATCCACTGTCCAACATGCAAAAAGATATTATTCGCAATGATCAGCAACCAACCGTGTCGCTTTATCAACATTACCTAATCTCGAAACAGCCAACAATGTTAAAAATTTTGACGTAGAAAAAGTAATAAAGGCCCCAATGTCCGGCATTCTGTCTGTATAGAAAAGATAAGACCCGTACTTTTCATTGTAATCAGAGCATCAACTTTTACATTACACATTCTTCGGTGAAATTTCTTCTTTGATGTAATAGAAACGGAACCAGGTCGGTTCGATTAATTACTTCTTTTGTAAAAGGTCTATGACATTTCGAGTGGTGGTTATGGGGAAGAAATTGCTTCTTTTGCACTTTGTAGCTGAAAGAAAAATGCTTTAGTCCATATTTTTTAGGGATTAAGTCCGTGGCGCAGCCAAAAAAATATACTCGGAGGGGGCTCAGTGGACGTAAGTAGGACATTTTTTCTGGAGAGAGGGACAGTCGGAAGGCAAATTTTCGGGGCCACGCCCAATGTTTGTTTAAAATTCACCTAACTACTATCATATTTCGAAAATTTAATTATTACCTCTTCCCCTCTGAATGGTTGGATTAAATTTGTTTTTGTAAATGTTTTATTTTTAGTTTTTTTTTTTGATATTCCCATTCATTATTTAAAAAAAGAATTTTTTTATATTTGTGAAAAATATGAATATTGGTGTCAATCTTGGTGTTAATCCAAAATTTTACCATAAGACTTATGTATGACTCTAACCAGCGGTTTTCGGGCTCAGTTTTTCATGGTTAAAAATAAAGTAAATATCGCTTACCACGCCAAAATTGATAATTTTTTTTCAGGAATCATGTATTTTATAAGCGTAGATTTAAGAGCAGTTTTTGGTGAAAATGCTTAGGTTTTGAAATACTCCTTCTTAAGTGTCGTTTTGTAGATTCATAATAAAATATTCTCGTTTCTTCCCGCACTATTTTTTTTAATTATAAATTATCAAACTTCTTCCATAAAAAATGTTTCAATTAACATTTTTATAAAGACCTTATTTTGTTTTTGTTGTAAGAATATTTTATTGCATTGGGTTATATTTTTGGTGATTTAAAATAGCTTTAAAAAAGAAAAAACGGAACAGACAAGTATATAATAGAAAAATACTATAAAATATTATTCTTTTTACTCGTTTTCCTTTAAACTTCCATCATAAATCAATAACTAAAACGATATGCGTCCGAAACCTTAATCTCTATATAAAACAGGACTTTTAGAAGGAAAAGTTTAAAAACTAAACGTTTCCTACAGGACCTTTGTAATCTAAGCCAAGAATACATTATTTAAAAATTTAAATTAAGAGTCCAAGCGTGAGACGAAAAATTAGGTTTGCAATTAGACTTTTAGACATGAGCTTCTAGGCTCAAGGGAGATGGGAGGGGAGGTGACTACAGCCCGGCAGCCTCCTCCTCCCTAAATACGCCACTGTAGTAAGTATCATATTTAATACTTCAAATATTAAAACCACTTTTATATAATATTAAGTGATGTAACAGATCGTTTCAAGAACGTGTTGATTTGTGCGCAGAACAAAATGAAATACATTTTATAAATTAAAAGGGGGGAGGTCGGTTGTACGCCGTTTTTCAATGAAATGAAAGGTATTTTTTGTATTCAGCGTAATTTATTTTCTATTGCCTAGCGCTTTCGGCCTAATGGAATGCAATCTTCAGGGCTTAGGTTCTACAAGAAGAACATATAAAGTTAAGAAACATTACTTATAGGACAAAGTATTGGTAAAATAAGAATAAAACATTTCTTTAAAAAGTGTTCTTTAAAAAACTCCTTTAAAAAGGTAAAGCTGAAAATACTCACTCGTAAATTTTTGTCCAGGAAACAAGAAACATTTTCAAAATGAAAAGAAAATTTATAAACAAATTCTCAATGTGTTGGTTTCGATTATTAACAACAAATGCCTGGATGACATTTGACAGCATGATGTAAAGTGGTAGGGATAATCTCAGCTTTGGAACAATTATGATTGTGAGGACGACAAACAAATGATTAAATAATGATACGAATATTACGAGTTAAATTAAATAAAATAAAGACTCTTCAGTGACCAAGTAACTAATCATTGCCGATATTTCATCAATTCATCCGGGACATAACATGGTACTATGTCAGTTGAGAGAGAAATTAATTTCGTGGTATTTTACGGTTTTTTTGCAAACTACCGTTTTTGCGTTGTGTTTCTACGGCCTGTGAACGCAATAATAACCGTAGCAGGTTCAAGGACACCAACAAAACGTCTATGATGCAAAAATGACATGAACCAATTATATGATTTTGGAATAGGAAAATCCATCAATATATTTATGTAGTTTCAATTCTACCCCTCTATTGTGTGTGTGTGTGTTCGATAAATGCTTTTCTTATTGGTCACAATCATGACTGATATAATTATTATGGGTCTTTATTGCAAAGGGAATGTTTGTTTTATTTCTTCTTAATACGGTTTCGGTTTTTGAAAGTTATGAGTACACGAAAATAGTAGTTTTTCTACTCCCACATGGAAATTTGCTGTTTCCTTTACACTTAAGTGGCGAGTAAAGTAGACTATACCAGTTAACTGTGCGACAAAATTCATAACAATCCTAGATAGGTACTAAAACTGACCAATCACAGTAGTCAGTTACAGAGAAGCCATTGTTAGTCTTAAAAGTACTGACCAATCACAGTATATTATTTTTACTGAGGCTCCGCCTTCTTTTTCAAGATACTAAATTTTATAATTGTAATTCATATACATAATATAATTTGTTATTAATTTGTTCAATATAATAAAATCTAGACGCATTAATATTAGATTTATCAATTATGCAACCTGCTGAATGTGCATAGAAAATTAATTTCATTTAACATCATTTATCAGTTGGTTTTCCCATAATTAGTTTAACGTCTCGATAGTCGAGAGGTAGAGGGTTTGACTATGGAACCAATGGTCGTGAGTTCGAGCCCGGCAACCTGAAAACTTTTTTTACATTTTTTAGCATAAGGTTTGTAAGTTTGGTCGTAGAAAAAATATACTGTTCAACTGTTGTACAAACTATTATTCTATAATAAGAGTGGATATGATGTCCATATCCCACGAGGTAGTAAATTATAAAACTTCCGAGCGTAATATGGACAATCCACTCGAGCTGTACAGTGTATTTTTTCTACGACTCAACTTCCGAACTACATACTAAAAATTTTTAAAAAAAATTATTTAAATTAGACGTCATACCTTGTCTTTTTAGTTGACCGTGAACTTGTGAGAAAGATAATAAAAAACAATTGAATAAAAATTCATTGCGATGGTAAATCAATGGACCAAATTACATTGTAAAATATTTATCGATTAGGGTAATTTCTTATATTTACACAAAATCACTTTGAATATATCTATCTTACTCACCTTTTGCAGAATAACTGACAAAAAGTGATATATTTATTAATAAAAACAAACAATTTATTTTCGTCAACCATAGCTAATTTGATTAAATTGTTCTGCTCAAATGCACAGAAGAAAAAAGGGTTTGCCCGGTTTTTTTCTGCTTGCGTAAGAATTATAACTTCAAAAGTACAACAAAATAGCGGTAGAATTCGTTTTAAACAGTTAAAAACAGCGTTTGTTCATTAATATGAATTTTTTCAAAATAATCGCCAATTTACAAACTATCAACACTGTTAACCTGGAAAGAAAAGTGGCAATAGAAGTAACATAACCTTAAAACCTTTAGTAAACATTTTTCTAGAAATTTTATAATTTCGTTTGTTTTATCCGGTTTTATGTACTCATCTTCATGTCCCACCATTTAAGAAAGATTAACCGGTCATTTTTCTATAACTGTTGAATAATAAAAGTTTAAATGTCGATTGGGGTTGGATCCTCGTTCAAAATATATCAGAAAATATCGCGATGAAAAAATATTTGCATGGCAAAAAACCTACCAAAGTTAGTAAAAAGCGTTCATTTTGTAGGTATGTAATACATTTTATGCATTACCTACATCTTGTAGTAATTGTCTAGAAATGAATGAAAAACTGGAGATTTTTGAAATTCAAAAGTGCATCTGTGCAGAAATATTTAGTTTGGTCAGATAATAACAATAGTTCGGTAGAAATATACTTTAATTTTGATATTACCTTCATTTTTCGCATCATTTCGTGCACTCTTTAGAAAAAAATTGTGTATGCAGAGACTCTGGAATAAACGTTTTGATTTAAATTAAAAAATAACAAATTGTAAACAAATTTTCGCTGTAGTGGGAATTGCTTGCAGGTTATGGCTTACTGATGAGTCCCAACAAGGACGAAACAGCCTTTCATTGTCTACCTGAGCCCCAGGGAACCCATTACCTTTGGCGTCCCTGTGTACTTTAATGCAAAAGATAGACGCACTACTCTGTCCGTTTTTTTCTATATATTAACGAACACTAAATTCCACTATTTTAATGTTTAGTGTTATTTTTGGTCATTAAGCTTTCTAGGTACTGATTTTCCTATGCCCAATAAGTTTCTCAAAGTTTTAAAGCCAAAAAGTTATAGAATCCCATTACCATCACTGAAATATGTCATTACATCACTATCACTGCATTATAATATGTATGATTTGATTATGATTAAATTCTCTCGTAGGCGCTGCTAATACGCTGTCCTTATCACCAGTCCTCTCCGCAAGATAAGTAATTTTCTAATAGTTTTTCTCACCACCTGCCGTCATGTTTTTTGCTTATCGATCGTATTTTCTATTAGACGTGCCAACTGATAAACATCGCAGGAATCAGGAACAGACTTCGCAAAACCCGCAAGCAGTCCGTCGTGTCGGAAAGAAAATTAGATACCTTTATAAATACGCTAAACAATTTTTTTCTACTCCCACATGGAGTTTGCTGTTTCCTTTACACTAAATCGATTGGATAAGTGGGCTATTCCGCTTAACTGAACGGATATGATTTAATATCCATCCTAGTTAGGATATGAAATTGACCAATCAGAGTGGCCAATTACAAAGAAACCAAATTTACATCTTGTAACTTTTACGAGTCGTTTTCTTACACTTAACAGAAGTTAGGTTAACAATATACTTCAAAAATATGAAAATTTGTCAGATAAAATTTGTTCTTTTTAATTTAAATCAAAACATTTATCCCAGAATTATGTATACATAATTTTTTGCTAAATAATGCACGAAATAGTGTGAAAATTGAAGGTGGTATAATACCAAAATTAATACCAAAATATATTTCGACATGCAGAACTAAAGATGTGTGCACAGATACACTTTCTTATTTCAAAAGTCTCCACTTTCCACTTATCTCTATCAAATTTAATTCATAAAATGTACTATACCTATAAAATGAACGTTTTTTACTAACCTTGATTGGTTCTTTGCCATGCAAATATTTGTCCACTGCGATATTTTCTAATATATTTTGGACAGGAGATAAAACAGACGAAATTATAAGGTTTCTAGAAAAAAATTAATTTCATTTTTTACTAAAGGTTTTATAGGTTATGTTATTTTTACATAATTACCCCTTCTCTTTTGCTAGTTTGTAAATTGGCGAATATTTTGACAAAGTTTACCATAGCGAACTTTAAAAGTTCATGTTAATACACAAAAGCCGTTTTTAACTGTTTAAACCGAATTCTACAGCTATTTTGTTGTATTTTCGGAGTTATAATTCTTACGCGAGCAGAAAAAACCCTTCTCTGTGCATTTCAGCAGAACAATTTAATCAAACTAGCTATGGTTGAGAAAAGAAATTGTTTATTTTTTTAAATTAATATATCGCTTTTTGTCTGTTATTCTGCACAAGACCGAATGTGATAAAAATAGATATATTCAAAGTGATTTTGTGTAAATATAAGACATTACCCAAATCTTTTTTCTTTTTTTTTTTTTTTTTTACGGTTCGCCGACTACGTAGGCTATCTTGAACCGGTCATCGACCACAAATGTGATCTACCGACTAGGGAGTGTGAAACGGCACCTTCATCCTACGAGATATCCGATCTCATCCGGCCTGTCCGGCGTGAATAGGATGGCTAGGTGTCGATTCATTTTACACTCTTCCTTGAGGCAAGAGCACGCCGTGTTCCCAAGCGGTCACCCGCCCAAGTACTAACCGCGCTCGACACCGCTTGACTTCGGTGATCTGCGGGAACCGGTGCTTAATATGTCGACAGGCCCTTGCCCATTACCCAAATCAATAAATATGTTATAGTGTAATTTGATCCATGGATTTGCCAACAAAATAAGTTTTCCTTCAATTGTTATTTATTATCTTTTCCACAAGTTCACTAAAAAGACAAGTTATGATGAATTTGTTTAAATTTTTAGTATGAAGTTTGGAAGTTGAGTCATAGGAAAAATATACTGTATAACTCGAGTGGATTGTCCATATTGCGCTTAGATGTTTGATTTACTTCCTCCTGCCATATGGACATCATATCCACTCTTGTTGTACAAACTACTATATTATATAACAATTTGTAAACCAGTTTTCAATATTTTCCAGTCTAGATCTAATTATTTATGGGGAAATGTCAACTTTTGACTTAACAATGACATTTAAAAGGCGTATTTCAAAATGGCTACTATTACATCATTTCCGTCGTAGCTGCAGCAGTATGGTTATAGTATTTAAACTCCTATCTTTCAGCAACCCGGTGAAACTTCTTATGGGCGGGATCGAAGCTAGAGTGACGTCAGACCTCCAGACTTTTTCAAGTTATGACCTACGTTTACCCCCATCAGTTATATCTCAATATTACACCCACGTAGTTATTTCTACAAAGAGAGCTACGGCAGACGAACTTGGTCTGACTATATTTGTCTCTTTTTACATTGAGAGGAGATAACTTAATGCAGACAGAGATAGGTACTTGACATGAATAGCACGACCTGTTAAATTATTTTACAACCTAACTTCCCGTAATTTGAACATTTCTTTAGTTATTTTTATTCGTTGTTAATTACATTAGTTTCTAACGAGGTAGGGACTGATCTTACCTATATTTTCATCGTAGTTGTCAATAAAATTAATTATAAGCTGATTTTTGAAGTTTTATGTGTAATTGTACAACTTTAATAAACAACATTTTAAAATGATATTTACAGCTTAAAAATCTAATCAGAAAATCCTAATATTTAATTTTTACTCTACTTGAAAAATCAAATAAGAGGATTATTGTGAATAATTTGATGGCCTTAAATATTATTTTAAGGTTTTGTGTGCAAAATTTTTTAAAATTGCCATATTTGAAAGTCCCGCCTATAGTCCAGAGATTCCCTCCAGACCCGATGGTGGCGCTGTTTTGACGTTTTTTATGTCAAATTTTGCTTCGACCAATTAAAACGTTTGTTTGTCTTGGTTGTCTTTCAGTCTGAAGTCTGAGGTCAAATGCAAAGTTCTAGTTGGTTCCCAAATAGAACTTGGATGGGTACAGAAAGAACTTAGTACGTGTAAACGTAGTAATTTTATACGCTGACATGATGCGCGGTTGCCACCAAGTCCTAATTTTATTGGGTCTTATCTTAAGTCATCAAGAAAATCACCAAATGATTTATCTTAACTTATTTTGTTAAAATTGATGAAGAAGGGAAAACTACTAATATTTAAGCATAATTGTAATAATAATTATTTTTTAAGCCATTAATATTTATTTTAAGTAGTGAAAGGGTCGAAAATGATACATAAAAAATTATTTATTAATCATTTTCCATTAATAAATTATTCTGCGAGAATACAAAGGCACAAACCAATTATTTATGTAAGACCGAAAGCGTACCAAACGCTAAAGCTGGCCACACATTTTATTAAGTGAATATTTTCCGTTAACTTTTCATTTTAATGGTAACAAATATCAGCTGAAAGAAAAATTATTCTAATAATTGAAATATGTAATCGCTAGGGCTGTGTGATTATCAAAAAAATAATCGATTTTCGATTATATGAAATCGATATCGATTAATCGAAATAATCGATTAATAGTTTTTTTTTCGAATCGCCTTTTTGAAAATAATCAATTAATGTAAAAAAATTAAATAATCGAAAATAATAATAAATTATTTAAATAAATTATAATATTCATTATATAAATAACATTGAAATTTAAATTTAAATCACAATTATTATTAATTTTGACAAGGCAATCTTGAGGGTAATACGTAATAGGTACCTTAAAAATATTAAACCTTAAATGCGATACACTTTTAAGTTCGAGACAAATATTTTCTATGGCTTGGACACCAAGAACCAATAGCGACTTGGTAAGTTAGTACAACATTTTATTCATACTTACTCATTCTTAGTTTTCGTAATATCTCCTACTAAACTCGCCTACATAACATAAATTCCAGATCAAATGAAACTAAAAATGACTCTGTAATTCCGATTCCAGCGCTTTACCACTGTTCAAAATTCAATTTTTCTCAATAGTTTTTAGGGTACATACTGGTAGATTATAAATATTAAAATATTAAGAACCCTGTTCTTACACCTACCATAAAATAAATATCATCCTCTATTATAAAATTTAACTGCCTTCGGCATGGGATGTTTATTGGTTTATAGTAGGACGGGATTCCCCAAGAATAGAGGGTCAATCATAATAGTCGGTATAAGAAAAAGTGACAAAAATGCACCTAAATGGTCGAGAGTGCAACCTTTTCCTTCGCCAAACACGGTCGATTTCTACTTTTTAAGAAAAGGGCACAGCTTTCGATTTCACCGAGGATTTCACCCTTTACTACGGGTTATAATTTGTACTCACTGTACAATTAAAATCACTAATTTCTTATTACGGTAATTTTCGGCAGATACTCTGGTGACTAACGCTATAATATAGTCAGGTTTAGTGTACTCTGTTTTGTAATTTACCATCGCATTGTTAAAATGTTGTAAATATATGTATATGCTCCTGTTAACAAAACAAAGTGTTTTTCACCACCCCACAACCTATGGAAATGCAAATTTTTGTAACGAAGTAGTTGCTGGTCCTTCAATATCGAAGAAATACTGTTGGGCAATCCCCAACAACCACATTATCACTTAACTTTACGCGCGATGCGGCGGGCGATTTAAATTTTAGACCGTTAAGAATAATATTAATATAAAAAGCGCACGGAAACTGAAACACGGCCAATTTATATCGTTGATTTTGTCGCAAAATATTTTTATTAACTGGTATCAATTCGATTAATCTAAAAATCGTGATTATTCCGATTAATCGAAAAAGAGATATTTTAATCGAAATCGATGATCGAAAAAGTTGTTTCGATTAATCGAAAAATACTTCGATTTTTCGATTAATCGAAAACATTTTGATTTTTCGATTAATCGATTAGAAAACATTTCGATCACAAACTACCTATTTTAACATACCGCCTTAAATCGTCAGAACACACGTTTACAAACCCTTGACTTTCAATCCAATCGAACTGATAAATCGGATCATGTGTGACCAGCTTAAAACAGGTGACTCATGCTTATTGTCAGTGAATGTCGAAATTCGATTTTTTTAACACGCTGCAAGCAGGTTACTTACTGGGTTAACGAACAGGTTGTACCTTGGCTGTACCGCACAGTAACTATTATGAAATCTTGTGTTCATTTTGTATTGTAATGTTTTTCTTTTTGATTTCGGGTCAATGACTTAAACAAGATTTAATAAAAAAAAACTTATACATTACATTGCTTCATGTTATAAGATAAAAAGAGTAAAAAATGAATATATAAACAACGTTTACAGAAATTTGATTGAGAACATTAAAGCACTTCCGACGATATAGTAAATTTAAGAAACTGTGGCAGCCCTGTAAAAGCTCATCAACCCGTAAACTATTTTCCGGGTATATTGAGGCTGTAATTGAGCCACTGTAGATTCATGAGGCAGGAAAAATCTCACCCCAAAATGTCAACTTGCGTCGTGTGCACACTCAATTATAATTTCACCCTGCGTTGGGTTGATTATGTGAAAGTTTCCTTTTGTCAGCAAAGTTGAAGGAACGTATGACTTAATGCATATGACGTTAAGTGCTTTTTGGATAGCGAACAAGTATATTAAGCATTCATGGGTAGTTTTCCGACAAGAAGGGTAAGATCAGGGAGCAAATTATTTGAAAGGGGGAAGCGAAAGAAACTTACTTTAAAACAAAAAAAATATTTTCTTAATTCGAAAAATATTATCTAAATCCAAAAGATTCATGACTTCTGACTTCTATACAGGGTGTTACAAATTCGACATACCAGCATTGGAATCTCGGAAACCATAGGAGTTAGACTCTTAGAGAAACGGTTAAATGGGGGCAAAATTGTGCAATTCGGTGCTGATTATAATGCCGCTTTAAAAGTTTTCCGAATACCTCCGATTTTATTCGAAGAAAACCGAAATTTTGCAAAATCGTTTTTATTTTATTCTGGGCTCATTCGACTAGCTATTTAAAAATAAATGACACTTTGTCTTTGCCACTTTTCTTCTTTACAAAATGACGTTACTAAACTAAAGATCCGCCGTTTCGTCTCCGAGCGGCCATCACCAACTTTACTTTTTTTAATACGGACCTGGATTGTTTTTAACCGATTTTTAAACCCTCCTACCCTCAAAATGTAATGGCGATATTACTTTCTCATAATGATGAATTGTCCTTGCTTATTTTTTTAAAATCATATTTTTTACACTTCTTGTCAGTCCAATCCTGGCAACGAATTACAATATTAATTAAAAATTTTATTTCATTTAAAACATTCATACGTAAGTAATATAATTCTTTTTATAAGAATTTTCAAATAATTCTAAATTTACTAATTATAAATCCTAATTTTCTAAATGTTCAAAGAGATTGCCGTTTTGCACAAGTAAAAAATTTGAATCATATCACTTTTTTCTTCGTTGAAAAAAACATTTTTATGCAAAGGACCAGTAAATAATCGCCTTTTTGACACCACAGTTTGACACTAGGTAGAAATCATCCATTTTTAAAATTTGCTTAAACGCGTTTCTTAGATTCATAAATCATGGCACACTTTCTAAATGTTCAAATAGTCAAAATTCTTTTTGGGCATTACATGTATTATTACTTAAGTAAATAGTACCCAACATGAACTTTAGACAAACTTTTTTATAAAACTTATTTGTAAGGGTTATAAAAAAAATATAGTTTGTAATTATTATTGTAATTCGTTGCCAGGATCGGACTGACAAGAAGTGTAAAAAATATGAATTTAAAAAAATAATCAAGGACAATTCATCATTATGAGAAAGTAATATCGCCATTACATTTTGAGGGTAGGAGGGTTTAAAAATCGGTTAAAAAAATCCAGGTCCGTATTAAAAGAAGTAAAGTTGGTGATGGCCGCTCGGAGACGAAACGGCGGATCTTTAGTTTAGTAACGTTATTTTGTAGAGGAGAAAAAGTGGCAATGACAAAGTGTCATTTATTTTTAAGTAGCTAGTCAAATGAGCTCAGAAAAAAAAAATACGATTTTACAAAATTTCGGTTTTTTTCGAATAAAATCGGAAGTATTCGGAATTTGAAAACTTTTAAAGCGGCATTATAATCAGCACCGAATTGCACAACTTTGCCCCCATTTAACCGTTTCTTTAACTCCTATGGTTTCCGAGATTTCAATGCTGGTATGTCGAATTTGTAACACCCTGTATACATATTTCTAAGAAATAGGTTCCTAATTTGGAAAACTAATTTCTTGATAGAGCTTATGTTAAAATCATCGAGATAGAATAAACAAGGAGGCGCTATTACCATTTAATTTAGTCTGCGAAAAACGGTACCAGGGGGCGGGGCTAAGTGTCATACCAATATGGCCGATTCATAAGGGTATGATTAAATTTATTTTGAACAATTCTAAAAAGTGCTGAAATTAACTAGAATAATATGATTTCATTAAGCAATGAACAGCTTTGTAATGGAAATAACGGATAATGGTATTTATTATACACATGTTTGTATATTGTGTACTTGTTACAAGCTAGAATAATTTTGGTGAAACTCGTTTGTGCTCATTAATTTGATTGGTGACTTAGAAAATATTGAGAATAGAGTATTGTAATTAAATATTGTTCCATTGCAAGGGTGCACAATGGGATGATAAATGATTTTATGTAGAAGTTGTAAAAATAAAAATAAACTTTAACCCATACAATTTGACTTACCTGCGACAACAGCAAATATGAAAATTTTTGTTACACTTTTTTATGAACCATGTGACTTGTCAGACGAAGACGAGTAGTGGCATTGTGGCCCGGTTGCCTAAATTTTTAATTTATAGGTATTGCAAGTTCAATTGTAAGTAATTTATTGCCTACCAGTGTCATTTATGCCACAGTCAATGTTGCTGGTTAGTTAATTCTAATTTCCAAGGCATTATAGACGTATTAAACTGGAAAAAAAATGTATACTAGCGATATGTACCTTTTTTTAGACGTCAGTTTGGACAAGAGGAGAGTTTTGATTACCCCGCTTATGGCGTTATAGAGCGTGGGGGAGGCGGCGACCTTTTTTTTAAAGTCATTTTTGATTTGCGTAGTGTGCCCACCCTAAAATCATCACTTGTGCCCACCCATCCCAAAAATCCTGGCGCCGCTACTGGTGCAGTCATGCGCGTCTCAGTTATGCCCCAGTGCATCTAGCTAGTATAATAGAGTAGTATTCACCTGAAGACGACTAGAGATTTTTACCAATTGAAACGTTGTGATTTAAATCAAATAAAGACAATGCAAGTCCAAAACTCTTCTATCACTCAAGAAACATCATTGTCTCCAACCTTTAAACAAACAATGTCTACTTTATTATGCATTTGTGGCAAAAATAACTATTTCATCACGACACCTGTCAATATTTACCGATTTTATTTCGGCTCATTTTTTACGATAACCAAACCTGTTTACTTATTTTCCTAAAGTAAATCAGCACATTTAAACAAAATTTGCATTTCACATCATTGACAAGGTCTCGTAGATAATTACCTAACGGTAAAGAGTGTGTAATTATATTTATAATTTTATACGCTTTTTTTAGTGCTAAAATGAGTCACACTGGTGTGCACCGGTGTCTGTAATTACACCTAAATTGCATCGATTCCGGATCTACGTGCTTAAAAGTTTCCGATGGGTTTCTTCTAGAAAAAATATAATAAATCAGTAATAGATGTCGTGTTTCTTAGTTTCTTTGTAAAAAGTTCGGTGTTTTTATTTTTAATATCGGAGAAATGCACTGTGTGTGTGTGTGTGTTCTAAAAGGTATATCCAATAATTAGGATTTAGGTAGATTGGATCAAAATAAGGCTAGAACTTGATGTACAATTTCTCCTATGTCCCCTAATTACCAAGCTACAGTCTCCTAAAGGGGGAACTGATAATGGTTTTTGCTAAATATTTTCGAAACCGTAAAAAATTAAATTACGAAATATTGAAGTTTTGGTAAACTTTGTGCGCTGAGTCCATCTTTTATCTCTAAAATGTCGGTATTTTAAAGATGGCGCCAAAAGAAGGGGGTAGGGGAGTAAAAATAGACCTAATTTTTTTTTGCCTTGATTTATACTTTTTTATGTTGAAATAAAGAAATATTTAATATTTTTTACTTGAAATTATTCTTATTTGGACACAATTTAAATAAAAAAGTACAAAACTTAAAGCAAAAAAAAGTTAGGTTTATTTTTACTCTACTACCCCTCCTTTTGACGCCATTTTTAAAATACCGACATTTTGAAGATCACAGATGGACTCGGCGCACAAGGTTTAGCAAAACTTCAATATTTCGCATTTTTTTTTCGGTTTCGAAAATATTTAGTGAAAACCATCATCAGAGTACCCCCTTTATGGAACTGTAGTAGCTCGGTGATTAGGGGACATAGAAGAAAATTTGATATGAAGTTCTAACCTTATTTTGGTCCCATCTCCCTAAATCCTAATTATTAACCATACCTCTTAGGACACCCCGTATATCATTAATTATTTCCTATTATACAGAGTGATTCCTAAGTTGATACTTCTTTTTTAGCTGTGTATAGAAGCCATTAAAATACACAACATTTTCAAATACCTTTTTCAAAAAATAGGCGAGATACAGACGTAAAAATGTGTAGCCTAAAAGTGGGGGCCTGGTCATCAAAACGTAGCCTGCTATACTTTATGTTGTTTGTCTTATCTCTTATTAGTCATTTTATTATTAATTATCAAATATCAGGTCTCTTTGAGTAAAAATAGACAATTTTTTCAAATTTCTTATTAGTCATGCAATTTACGGGTCTGTGGTGAGTTATTTGGCAATACGCTGCGATGTATTTTTCTGAAGCAAGTTATTTTAAATTGGTGACACGTGAAAATGGTAAAATTTGAAAACAATGAACTAGTAGATATGGTGCTATTTTACGGTGAGTGTCGTCAAAATGCGGCTACTCTTTCGAGATTATACGCAGAACGCTTTCCCTTGCGGGCTCATCCTACACCCAGAAGTTTTTTTTGATGTTATTCAACGGGCAAGTTAGGCACAACCGTATTTGATCCATAGTGTAATAAATGAATGTAAGTACCTTATTTTTGAGTTAAAAAAAAAGGTATTTGAAAATATTGTTTATTTTAATGCCTTCTATACACAGCTAAAAAAGAAGTATCAACTTAGGAATCACCCTATATAAATGAGGTCAAAATCGTTGTAATAAATTAGACCGAAAACATAGCGTTCTCTTGGCCCAAATCCTGGCAATGTTTATTTATGGATTTTTAAAAACTTTTTGAATTTGGACTCTACAGATATAGATGAGACTGTGAGAAAGTTAGTTTAATAAAAAAATAATTCTCAACAAACCCGTGAAAATAAATTTCGTTTTAAAGGTGTACAGAGTCCTCTCAACTAGAAAACACATAGTTTAGTTCATGGGATCTTATTTTTACAACATGGCATTATTTCCAATCGCTTTCTCCTCTCATAGCCCCATCACCTTTGTTAAAATGCATTGAGTAGGTATTATCATTACTACCATTTTTGTGCCATTCAACTAAAGGAACCTATAATAGAATAGAATGTAGGTGTGCATTTTTTTAGTCTGGGCTGGAACAAATTATGATCGTTATCTATTATGTTGTTGTAATGCATCCTCTTACAAGTTAGTGTAAATTACTAACGAGTTTTCGCACAGCGTTTATTTCTAGCGCTCTTAAAGCCCCGGTTGCTGTTAAATTGACTTGGTTAATGACAATGCTGGAAATTCATTGATCTTTTTTCTCGATTTTTTTTCTGCATGAGAGAAAGTTTCTAGCGACAGGTGGACAAAGTTGTGCATCTTTGGAATTAAAGTACAAAGAGACGCCAAAGGTAATGGGTTCCCTGAGGCACAGGTAGACAATGACTGGCTGTTTCGTCCTTGTTGGGACTCATCAGAAAGCCATAACCTGTAAGCAATTCCCATTACAGCGAAAATATGCTTTCAAGATATTTTTAAGAATAAGCCTAGTATCGCCATCTGTGGGAATCAACTCAATGCAAAAGATATCCATCAGACGTGAAAACATAAGTAATATAGGAAACTTTTTTGCGCATCCTTACACTTTTTCTACGGGTTTGTAGATTCAAATATAGATCGCGCTGCTGTAGCCCACTGGGGTACCGCATTGGTGCAGGAAAAAGTGTAGGAATGCGCAAAGCCGATAAAACGTTTTCTATACTGGATGTGTTGGCCACCGTACTTAGTTTGTTTATTGTTAGTTCTATGTTTTCACGTCTATAGATGGTGATACTCGGTTTTCATCATGTATTTATTCTTAAAAATATTTTGAAAGCATATTTTCACTGTATTGGGAATTGCTTACAGATTATGGCTTTTTGATGAGTCCTAACAAGGACGAAACAGCCTGTCA
Source organism: Polydrusus cervinus (assembly GCA_935413205.1). Taxonomy (NCBI): domain Eukaryota; kingdom Metazoa; phylum Arthropoda; class Insecta; order Coleoptera; family Curculionidae; genus Polydrusus; species Polydrusus cervinus. The sequence continues at coordinate 7,648,526 of OW284512.1, forward strand.
TTGTCTACCTGTGACCCAGGGAACCTGGCCCTTTGGCGTCCCTAAAAGTAATTTCTTTTATCATCGATACACGCCAAAGGGATCCTAGCGTCCATTAAAAAATACTCTACCAACGTGGTTACCGCGGTAGCAAAACACCGGCACCGTAACTACGATTCGTAGCGTCAAAATCAAGCGGGCCAACGACAAATATACATATCCGCGAACGCCGGCTGTAACAGTTCCATCGGCAACCTTTCTTCCCCGGTTTGATAAAATACCTTCAACGACAAAATACCGTCAACCACGAGACTATTCCTCTTCTTCAGATACCGTTTGCCGTTACGCGCTCCACAACGAACGGCTGAATAGACCGACCGCTGTCGCTTTCGCTTGGTTTGCATCGCAGCGTGTAGCGGCGAAGGATGAAATCCTAATAGTTCCAGAGTAACTGCTTACTTGTATGATGTGGAGCGGGGAGCGCGACACGACGGTATTAAAAAATACCGTTTCAAAGTAGCAGTTACACAGACCCACTCACCACTAACTTTTTGGTCCAGTTTTCATGATTTTATTGATGTGGAAGTTTCCCTTTTGTTAGACATCGACGGGGTACATTTACGAAGATGACTTGCTGATTCTTTATATGGCATTTTCAAGAGTGGTACCTGCAAAAACTATCGACAAAGTCGTGAACCTAGTTAAGGAATTTCTATTCAGATTTACTGGCTATTGTCAGAGTAGATAATGGATAGAATTTTCTTTGGTGCAATTCAAATTAGCGTTCCCCTGAAGAACTGTTTTGAATATGTTATAGGCGATACTGTGAACTAATGAGATATGTGAAGGAATTTATGAGCTATGAAACAATCGTTATACGGCATAAATCTGATTCAAGTAAAAACGTAGTTAAGATCCAAAATAAAACGTTAATAAATTAGTGATCGGAAATTTGGACGCAAAACACAATATCTTAATGAATAGTAAACATTTAAAAGTTAATATTATGTTGATTTTAGTTATATTAAAAGAAAGTAGGTTGGACTCGTGGCGAAGCCAGAAAGTATGCTTGGGGGGGGGGGGGGGGGGGCTCAAAGGGCGTACATAGGAAATTATTTTTCTGGATAGAGGGACAGTAGGGACTACATATATTTTATGATATTGTACCTAGGGAAGAAGGCGGAAAAGCGCTGCAGACGAAAAATGTTTGAGGCCAGGCCCAAAGTTTGTTTAAAATTAACCTAACCACTATTAAATTTCGAAAATTAAATTATTACCTCTCCCCCTCTGCATGGTTGGATTAAATTTGTTTTTGTAAATGTTTTTTTTCTCTTTTTTTTATATTTCTAGCTGGCTCGTTATTAAAAAAAAACTATTTTTTATATTTGTGAAAAATATGAACATTGGTGTCAATCCAAAATTTTAATATTTAAGACGTTTGTATAACTCTAACCAGCGTTTTTCTCGCTCGGTTTTTCATGATTAAAAATAAAGAATATCCCTCACCACGCCAAAATTGATGATTTTTTCAGAAATCATGTATTTTAGGAGCGTAGATCTAAGAGCAGTTTTGAGTGCAAATGCTTAGGTTTTGAAATACTCCTTTTTAAGTGCCGTTTTATATATTCATACGAAAGCATTCTCGTTTCGTCCCGCACTATTTTTTATATTATAAAATAAATCACACTTCTTCCATAAAAAATGTTTCAATTAAAATATGTTTACTTTAATTTTTCTCTTTAAAAATAAATACCTTTGTTTTGTTGTAACAATATTTTATTGCATTGGATTATATTTTTTTTTTAAATAGCTCTAAAAAAGGGAAAACGGAACAGACACACAAGTATATAATAGAAAAATACTATTCTTTTTACTCGTTTTCCTTGCATCATAAATCAAATATGCGTCCGAAACCATATTCTCTATATAAAACAGGACTTTTAGAAGAAAAAGTTTAAAAACTAAACGTTTCCTACAAGACCTTCGTAATCTAAGTCAAGAATACATTGTTTAAAGATTTAAATTAAGAGTCCAAGCGTGAGACCAAAAATTAGATTGGCAATTAGACTTTTAGACCCGAGCTCTTAGGCTTGGTGGGGAGGGGGTGCAGCCCGTATCCCCCCAAAAAAACCGCCACTGCTCGCACCACCCTTTAATGTTTACTAAATCTTCCTTACTTATAACTAATGCAAATAACTATTTGCAGTCCTGTACCGATCGCATCAATCGTTTCGTGGTCAGGTTATTGTTTACTGCTGTCCCTGCAGGGCCTTAATTCTTTAAGCGGTGGAATTTCGGTAATCCCCAAAACCCACTTCTTTTAAATTCTTGAGTTAAACCGGAATTCCAGTGGTCTCATCGGAAACTTTCCCTACGAAATGTATTTAAGAATAGGAGATCGCCATTTTCATGTCAAAAATGGCATATCCCCATGGAAAAGTCTACTCACATGAACCAAGAATTGAGGCCCTAGTCGAAAATAAATTAAAAATGAAAAAAATAATTTCTTTCTAACCCATAAAATTAATTTTATTATGTAACAGCTGTAGGATATTTTTGTAATCTTATTTTTGTTGTTTTCAGGTAAGCATATGTTAGAATCTAACATGATGGATAACATCAAACCAGGGGACGTAAGTATACATTTATATTTTTCTGAAACTGCTTATGGTTTCACATAGAACTTAAAGTATTTTGAATCTCTACTGATTGTGGATTTAATTGATTTATTTAAAAAAAAAAACAGCTTATAACTTATTTAAAACATATATATCCATAAACTCTGTACAAATTAAAAATAATTATACGAACAGTTATGTCACAAAACTAAAATTAAGTTTTACGAGAAAGAAATTACTAGTCACTTGAGTCACCGTACATTGCATGCACACCCACTTGTGGCGTCTTTTGTTTTAATTTATTTGACAGCCCACTTCATTTTGTTCTTGTGGAATAAATTGGACTTTCATTTTTTTACGCTGTGATATTGTTTTGCTTAAATAACTATTTACAGATTCTGCTGGATCAGTATTTAATAAAAGTATTAAAAACCGTGTAACGTCTCCTCAATATACAGGGTCCCGCAATAGTGCGTCAGGCTTCTATAGCTCCTATGCGAATTAAGTTACAGATTTTATTCATTTTCAGACTTGTACTGTATCATAGGGTTTATTTCATTTTCTCAAGTTTTTCAAATGGAACACCCTGTATATTGTTTGACTATTTAATGTAAAATTCTTAAGTTATTTTTTTTTGTACTACAAACATATAAGTTTTTTCCAGCCGTTTTCGAAAAAAATGCAAATTTCATAAATCATGTTTAAAAATAAAGTAGTATTATTAAAATTATACATAGACTAAATTACAGTAAATGTTCAAAATGTCGTTCACATGCCTTTATACAGGGTGATTCCTAAGTTGATACTTATTTTTTAGCTGTGTGTAGAAGGCATTAAAATAAACAACATTTTCAAATACCTTTTTCAAAAAACTCAAAATTAAAGTATGTATATTCATTTATTTGCCCTACGAATCAAATACGGTTCTGCCTAACTTGCCCGTTGAATAACATTAAGAAAACTTCTGGGTGTAGGATGAGCCCGCAAGGGAAAGCGTTCTGCTTATAATCTCGAAGAAACATCCGCACTTTTACGACACTCACAGTAAATTAGCACCATATCTATTAGTTCATTGTTTTCAAATTTTACCTATTTCACGTATCACCAATTTAATATTAACTTGTTTCAGAAAAACACACTATAGCGTATTGCTCAACACCACCCGTAAATTGAATTACTAATAAGAGATAAGAAAAACAACAGAAACTATAGCGGGCTATGTTTTGGTGACCAGGCCCGCACTTAGATTTTTTACTTCTCTATCTCGCCTATTTTTAAGTTTTTTGAAAAAGGTATTTGAAAATGTTGTTTATTTTAATGCCTTCTATACACAGCTAAAAAAGAAGTATCAACTTAGGAATCACCCTGTAATTCAGGTGAAATGCTGCTTTTATCTAACAATATAAAACATTATAACAACCTTCCAAAAATATCAGAAAAATTCAAAAAATTAAAAATTGACAACTAAAAAAAAAATTAATAACTATTTACTAAACTCAATTATTTATATATATTTTTAAATAAATTCAATTGGATTAACTTCATTTTAATGTTTTATTTATTTTTCTTTTTATATACAGTGAAACCTCTCTTAGACGGACACCTATGGGACTGTCTAAATGTGGTCGCCTAATAGAGGTGTCCGCCCATGTGAAATTTGTTATTAGGTAATATGTTAATGCGAAATTATTACTACATATATGTATATATGTACAAATAAACATTTATTTAACATAATAAAAATACACTAGTTTTAGTTAGGATGTCTTCAGAGAGTTTTGGCACCGTAGTTATTCGTCTCCTAAACACTTTAAAAAATTTATAGTTCGTCTAAAGGAGAGTTTTCGCACTCTTTGTCTGAAAACAGCCTGTCCGTGTCCGCCCATATATAGGAGAGTCCGCCCCACATATATACATACACTATATTGCTAATACCATAATTCAATGATGCCACCACTGTAGGCAGATGATCAGGGTCCGTTGAGTTTGCGCAGCTCGGAAGTTTGCTTCTTGATGTAAACATTTGACAGGACCGACTTTAAAAATATTTGTACAAGCTTTTATTTAAATTCACCCGTTAGTTCTGGTGGGTACATTTTATGGTCAAATAAAACTAAGTAACCAATATCTTACATACCTGAAATACCTAATTCCTGGTATTGAACCGCGATTCGTGCAAAAAAGGATCATGCACTTTTGTCTACCCATCTTGAGACACAAGTCGCTAACAATAACAAAATGTCTGGTAAAGTTTTATTCCTAAATTCGCACCCAAAACTTAAAAATAATATCTACAATCACACACGGAACATCCGAACGAATACAACGTAAAAAAAGATGGAAATGACTAACAATTTACAAACTAACAAAACAAATGTTTAAGGTAAAGTTTTATAAATATTAACACCCAAAACTTGAAAATTATAACCACACACGAATGAACGAAATAAAAGATGGCTAATAAGAATACAACGGCAAGCTGGTTCTGTTCAAGAGACCTTGGGTTCTGTTAACGTTATGTTCGAAATCGTGTCGGTTGCCTAATTTTTTTCCTACTGCGCAAGCGCCATGGACCCAAACTCAGGTTATTTTGAATCGCACGATGGGTGTTTTCTTGCTTCGTGCGGCTGCTTGTATTGGCAATATAGTGTATGCTTATATGTGGTCCGCCCAAGAGAGGTTGATTTTCATGGAATTTCATATACCTAGTTCCCGACTATGAAAAAATGTCCGCTTAATAGAGATGTCCGCTTATCAACGTTGTCCATTATGAGAGGTTTCACTGTACTATTATTATTATTGTTGCCATTCCATGTAATGAACTAGAATAGTTAGTTTGGAATAAAGGCATTTTAAAGTAACTCTTAAATACTGACATTTTTATTTGGTATTTCCAGTTTTTTGCACGGTAAAAGATATTGATATAGATTTTATATTATTAAAATTGCCCAATTTCGAGACTGACTCTTTTTGTTCGATTATATTGATGGGCTCTAATTTTTGATTTGCACGGTAGTAATTTAAAAGAAGTACTTCCTTTAGAGATAATTCCTTTTATAATCAGTTGTAATCTCCTGTACGGATATTATACTATAATTTATCCTATAATGTATTTCAACAATAAAAAATAGCTAGGTACAGTTAAACCTTATACTAATGACTAGACCTCGGGCAGTCCCGTATTCCCACAGGATCGGCTTTACTATTTATTTTCTCACAAACTTATTTTTTGTGACGACAAAATAATTACCTATTATCTCTATACCTAGAAAAATTCTAAACATTTGTTTTGAAAACAAAAAGTAAAAAATAAACCACGCACCGAACAAAGGCAACACTAATATATAATATAAAAAATAATACGCTTTACTCAAGTATACAGGGTGCTACAAATTCGCGTGCGTGCATCTCGAAAACGGCAAGAGATACGAAGATGCGTATTTTGGAGCTTAATAATTTGTTGAAAGAAAATTCTAAATATTTCGAATGCCTTCGAAAAAAACCGAAATTTTCGGTTTTGGTCTTTAATTTTTTGCGCCTTTATTTTTGACTTGGGAAAAAACCAGAAACACGGTTTTAGGGATTTATAGGCTTTAGAAACCTAATACAATTAAAATATTTTAAAAATTTTTAGGTTTCGTCATCAAATAACATCAATATTTAAAATGATCCCTTTTAACCCATTACGGTCCTGGCAATTATTTTTAGGATTAAATAAAAAAAAACTTTGTTAACGAGACTGTTCGACCTTATTTATTAAGTACCTTTGTATAATTTTAATAACAAGGCATTATTTTTAATTATTATTCATTTTTAAAACCACAGTGGTGCAAAACTGATTTTTCTTAGTGTTTATTTTTTTCGCCTATAATACTAAACCGATTTCATTAAAATTTTGGGAGTCAGAGGCATCCAAATAAGTTAGAATACTTATGGCATGCAATCTAAAAAAATTGATCCTTATGACGTCACATATTTTCCTGAAATGCGCCCTAGGATACAGGTAAAGTCTGCAAAATATCAAAATCTTAATTTAATTATTAAGTGATTTATAGAACACGGAAGGTGAGGTGCTGGACCCTGTATATAATGCGTCAATTCTTTAACACCCTGTATATGTTATGTGTTATGTTATAGCCCTAAATCCTAAGCAGTTTTTCTGATTTTTTGAAAATATTATCTTTCGTAGATAAAAATTGTAGTTTGTCCATTCGAACTAATTTTTATGGCAAAAATACTACCTTACTTTATAGTAAAACATAAAAAAAATAACGATATGTATATAAAGCCCACAATTTAGGGTGACCGGATCTTATATGGGGGAAAAAAAATGTCGGAATCTTGTTCGTCTGAACCCCACAAAACGATTCCCCTTTCCAGATATTGAGATAGCCGAAATTTGAGCTCGATTAAACGACGTTAACCCGCGCCGCTCGTCGCTCAAAGTTTGAAAAAATCCAAATTTTTGGCCAAAAAGCTGACATATGGAGCCATAACTCCAGAACGATAAATAATAGAAATACGCTGAATATCTCAAAAGAAAGCTAATGTTGTTCTTTAAAATTTATATTCTATACATATATGTTGTTATTTTAAGTCAAACCGAGTTACAACAGCCTTTAGCCCCAAAAACCACTGGTACCACTAGGAGCATACTTCGTATATTTTGTTATTAAGTGATAAATTTTGCTTTTTTTTGGTATGAGTTTAAAGTAGAAATATAATACAAAAACAAGTAATATTGATAAGTCTAATGACATTTTTTATTTTAAAATATAAAAATCAGGTGTATAATACATACAAAACAGACACACAAAAGATACAGACGTAGTACCTACATAAGTTGATAATTTTACATAGTTATCTGATCTATTCTAGAGCTTTTGTTAAAGTGGTCTTTGAAACGTCAGGATATAATGCTCGGCATTTGCTTACAACTTGCAGGGCATATTGCTTTTGCTCTTCATCTTTTGTCAGAAGGTCGTTAAAGTCGGTTATTAATTTAACACTTTTAATGTTTTTTTGACAATTTTCAATCCTTCTTGGAAGTCATTATTTTGAGGCCAGGTGTTAGGATGTTGTCTTAGGAAATCTGTTTTTATATTAAATCGGTCAAACAATCTATACGTTTCTTTGGTAAGTAAATTTACCAATCCTCCATCAACTACCTAATTTTTCTTTACTAACTTTTGGATTTACAACCCTAGCGTGCTCTGATGGTTCATCTGTGCTACTGAGCAATTTATTAGCCATTAACAACTTTTCATCGTCTGTAATGGTGGGATCAAAAAACGATAATCCCACCATCTTTGCATTCAAATACCACAAATGGTTCGAAAATTTAGTCAGGGCTATTTCTGCAATGTCGTTGTTACATTCTTTAAAGTCTAACAGACTATGCAAAATACCTCAATCTTGCTTTGGTGCAAAATGAGCTTTTGGAGCATTGAACCAAGCTTTACAATAAATTTTAACTAGGAAAACAGAAATGACACGCACAGAACTTTTTTCTTCTTTAGACATCTTAAATCGACGACGAAAAATGAACATTTTTAAGCAGTAAATAGCCTTTGCCATCCACCTAGCGTGATGAATGGCTCCTGGAGTTCTAAAACCCACAACATTGCCGTCTAGTGATCCAACAAATACGAGAACCAACTGCAATAGCTCCTTGTAGTCATCTCTGGGGTAGCTCTCAGTTAATTTGGTCTCGAATTCAGCAGTAACATTTGCAATTACTTCTGGAGTTAGCTGCTTTTGTATTAGATTGTCACTGATACCGGTGTCGTATTTTTGTTTGTTTATCTTGGACCACGCAGTGAGGAATCTCTTGAAAATGTCTGGATGAGGTCCAGTGGTTGATCCCATTTTTGTGTCGAATACGCCTCTTAAGAGAATTTCCAAGATATGTTGACGGCAAGCTAGGTATACCAATTCTCTTCCCAACATTTGCTCCAATATGACGCATGCTCCTTTGACTCTTCCGGTGTTGTATGATGTAGTGTCGAAGCACATCGCCTGGACGGTATTAGGAAGACCCCATTCATGTAGGCATTCATATACGGCTACGGCTTACTCCTCTCCAGAGCTGTTTGCTGTTACAGGAACTTCCAGCAGCTGTTCCTTTTCGCCATATGAAATGGCAATAGCTATTTGCTCACATTTTTCATCTTTTAAAACCCCCGGCAAATTTTTATATTTTAAAATAAAAAATGTCATTAGACTTATCAATATTACTTGTTTTTGTATTATATTTCTACTTTAAACTCAAAAATATACCAAAAAAAGCAAAATTTATCACTTAATAATAAAATATACGAAGTATGCTCCTAGTGGTACCAGGTCACGTTTTTGGGGCTAAAGGCTGTTGTAACTCGGTTTGACTTAAAATAACAACAATTATGTATAGAATATAAATTTTAAAGAACAACATTAGCTTTCTTTTGAGATATTCAGCGTGTTTCTATTATTTATCGTTCTGGAGTTATGGCTCCATATGTCAGCTTTTTGGCCAAAAATTTGAATTTTTTCAAACTTTGAGCGACGAGCGGCGCGGGTTAACGTCGTTTAATCGAGCTCAAATTTCGGCTATCTCAATATCTGGAAAGGGGAATCGTTTTGTGGGGTTCAGACGAACAAAATTCCGACATCGATTTTTTGTGGTCACCCTAGCCCACATAGTAGCATTTCATCTAATTAACTATCAAAAAATAATAGCCCTAAGTTATGATGACACTTTATGTTCTAGGATTAGATTTACGTTCTTTTATAGTGCAAGTGTCATGTATATTATAATGGCATTAAATTAATTAAACAGGAATTTAAAAACATAAAAGGTAATTAGATGCTCATGTTAGCATGAAGTTATTTCATATTTAATTTTAGTACCTAAACCACGGTACATTATTTATTATAAAGTAGTCGAAGTTTAGTGTCCGTAATAATAATTTTTTTATATTACTTTGTATGGGACTGGATTGAAACCTTTCCGGCATCGGCGATAGACAATCAAGTTCCCTATCTTACATAACCAGTTCTGGATAAAGGGGAGCTTGTCGTAAAGTTTAACAAAAAAAATCATAAAATGACACATGAAATTTATTGGGCCTTCTAATTAAATTGCGGGATTTCAGGATTTTCTTGGCTATAATTAATGCAGGAAGAAAAAACCTAATCCTTCACCACAAAAAAATTAAATGTTTTATTAATGATCAGTTGTACTTGAATAGTGAACTCAGTCAGGTATTGTTTCCTGACTTGTCTAATTGAAAATTTAATATCAAAATGTTACTAGGGGGTTCACAAGAACTTCTAGTTTGTAGGATACCTTATTTTTTTTTCAAAAAAAAAAATTATTTTAATGTTCAAATTATATCATTCGCCATGCAGAACATAAAATAGAATAATTGCGGCTGTTCATGTTAATTTCTCCTTTTCCCTTAAAACTACAAACGATGTCCCCATATTACATTAAAAATCTCCACTGACGCCGCGCTACTTAATTCTCGTGAAATTTGTTTTCATAATATTTTGTGTATAAAAAAATACATTTTATTGCCATCACACAGGTAAAATATGCGCAATGTGGTGGAAATGCACTATTTTACCGTGTTGACTCGACCACTGTTTGCCCCTAATGAAAAAGCTCATTTGAAAGAATCAGCCATTGGACAACACCGAGTTAAAAACTAGATTGCGCAATGAAAGTAAAGAAATTTTGGGTACGAAAAAAAACCGTTTAGATTTATGAAAAAGCTCATTTGAAAGAATCAGCCATTGGACAACACCGAGTTAAAAACTAGATTGCGCAATGAAAGTAAAGAAATTTTGGGTACGAAAAAAAACCGTTTAGATTTATGAAAAAGCTCATTTGAAAGAATCAGCCATTGGACAACACCGAGTTAAAAACTAGATTGCGCAATGAAAGTAAAGAAATTTTGGGTACGAAAAAAAACCGTTTAGATTTATGAAAAAGCTCATTTGAAAGAATCAGCCATTGGACAACACCGAGTTAAAAACTAGATTGCGCAATGAAAGTAAAGAAATTTTGGGTACGAAAAAAAACCGTTTAGATTTATGAAAAAGCTCATTTGAAAGAATCAGCCATTGGACAACACCGAGTTAAAAACTAGATTGCGCAATGAAAGTAAAGAAATTTTGGGTACGAAAAAAAACCGTTTAGATTTATGAAAAAGCTCATTTGAAAGAATCAGCCATTGGACAACACCGAGTTAAAAACTAGATTGCGCAATGAAAGTAAAGAAATTTTGGGTACGAAAAAAAACCGTTTAGATTTATGAAAAAGCTTATTTGAAAGAATCAGCCATTGGACAACACCGAGTTAAAAACTAGATTGCGCAATGAAAGTAAAGAAATTTTGGGTACGAAAAAAAACCGTTTAGATTTATGAAAAAGCTCATTTGAAAGAATCAGCCATTGGACAACACCGAGTTAAAAACTAGATTGCGCAATGAAAGTAAAGAAATTTTGGGTACGAAAAAAAACCGTTTAGATTTATGAAAAAGCTCATTTGAAAGAATCAGCCATTGGACAACACCGAGTTAAAAACTAGATTGCGCAATGAAAGTAAAGAAATTTTGGGTACGAAAAAAAACCGTTTAGATTTATGAAAAAGCTCATTTGAAAGAATCAGCCATTGGACAACACCGAGTTAAAAACTAGATTGCGCAATGAAAGTAAAGAAATTTTGGGTACGAAAAAAACAGTTTAGATTTTTGCTACTTTCCCTGGTAATCACCGCTTAGTAGATCAAACAATGCTTTCTAGATACTGCTGTGAGATAATTAACACATAATAAAGAATTTTAAATGAAACATTAAAAAATACGAATTGTAGTAAATATTATAACTTATGATGAGTTGATCGCTGGGTAATACTAATATTCTTTATACTGTTTATTGTCTTAAAAAAAAATAAGGTTAATAATTTAGGTTACACTATGCAATTATTCCAAGAAATTTCTTATTTATTTATTCAGAAATAAAGTAAGCATACGAAAGAGTGTAAATTTGCGGAATAGACAACGTCAATTATTACATCATACACTCCGTATGGATATGCAAAAATATTGACGTTCGACGAACTGACGAAACTGTAAGTTTGCACAGTCAAATTGCAATGTAAATATTTACTATTTATTTCCATGACTTTTATCACCTTGTTAAAAAAAAATTAAATTGAATCGAGAGAGTATAATACCTGCAGACCGAAAGTCTCAAATATATATCGACCTTCTTGGAGTGTACATAACCTTTAGCGCCATCTCTTGGCCGACTGGAAACTAGTGTTTGTTGCTAAGGGCATTGAAATACTTAAATGTTTCTAATTGTCGAAGTAACTATTCAAGTTAGTTTTTTTTTAAATTAACGTACTTCCTTAAACCTCAAGTCCTCTTAAACCTAAGTTTAAACCCAAGAATAACTCTAAAATCGCAGGAAATGTCAAAAATGGTCGATTTATAATGTATGATTGACAGCAAAGTTCAATTTAAGAGTAACCAACCGGGTCGTAACTCGTTATGTTCTGTTATGTATTCACCTGAAGATGACTGGAGATACCAGTTGAAACGTTGTGATTCAAAGCAAATAAAGACAATGCAAGTCCAAAACTCTTCTGTCATTGTTATGTTATGTTACATTATATTAGGTTATGACCAGGCAAATCGCTTTTAATTCGAACTTTGCTGTCAATCATACATTATAAATCAACCATTTCTGGCGTTTCTACGATTTTAGAATTATTCTTCGGTTTAAACTCAGGTTTAAGAGGACTTTATAAAATGGGGTTAATTGAATGAAATGCACGGTTATAGAACTCTAACTAACTAGGTTTGTTAAATTTAGTTGAAATCATAGTTAATTCCATGCTATTGCCATAAAATATTGTTATATTTTTTGGTATTCCATATGAATAAGTCTCAACTATTTCACTTCCGGTTTAAACGAAAGTGCTGCAAAATTTGACATTCAATGTTAATAAATGTGTCATTTATCATTTTCCGGCCAATTCAAACCTTCAAATCCACTTTCGGTTAAAACGGAAATGGTTATAATTCTTCGTAAAAGGCATATTTTTAGAAATATATAGGCTGTTCTATTTGAAATAACAAGTTATGAGCACTTTCGGTCCAACCGAAAGTGACAGTGAGACGTTTGAATACTGAGAAGGTGCGCACAGTGTAACCATATAACCGACCAAAATTCCATAATAATGTTTTATTTTATAACGTGAAAAGCTGAGTAGTAATAATAAACTCGGTATTTCTATCAGTGTAAGAATCCCATTTAAAATTTCATTAAAATGGGCGAAGTAACGACCATATCTGTCAGTCTTCTATAGTCTATTTCAGAAAGGTGTAGAGTAATAAAAGCTCATTAGGTATACAAAGGGACTACAGAGTGACCCAACGAATATTTAGGTCACTTTCATAATTTGGTATTGATTTCATTGCATAATTCTTTATTTTCATCAAGTGCAGGTAGTACCACCCGGGTTTGGGTCAATCTATGGGTTTTGCCTATTGTTCTCCATTCACAAATACTGAAAATGGCGTGACAAAGGCCTGCATTATGTACATAGTATTAGAAACACTTATTTTTTATTAAGCATTATAAAATAAATACAAAAATACATATATACAAAAATTAAATTATAAAAAATCATAATATTCTTCGTCATCTGAGGAACTGTCATCTCCTCTTGACGTTATAATTAACGGGTCGACGGTCTGATCGATCATCTTTAATGATATGATGGACTGCTTTTTGCCTGTTCTCTGGTGTCACTTCCTTAATGGCTTGATCAAACAGTAGCTTAACGTCTTTCATTTTGAATGTCGTGTTGTGTCTTGCTACTATTCCTTTCACTTGCGCTCATATAAGTTCTATAGGAGTTAGTTCGCAATGATATGGCGGTGTGCGCAGCACAGTTACACTATGTTTGACACTATATCTTCCACGGCATATTTCATAAAACGTTGTTTGTGTTAATTTGCTATAGCTAATAGTTCCTTCTTTATCAAATTATCTTCTTTTTTTTTTGGTTAGTTATCATAATACACAAAATTTACCTCCACCTATGGCCGTCACCGAAATTGAGCCGAACTGGACGGAATTTCCCATATTATTACTGTACACCTTTCTGAAATTGACTATAATAATGTTTTATTTTATAACGTGACAAGCTGGCTAGTAATTTCGTTGTCACCCAATAGAGTAATGATAAACTCGGTATTTCTATCAGAATCCCATTTAAAATCTAAAATTTCATTAAAATGGATGAAGGCAACGACCATGTCTGTCAGTCTTCTAGTTAGTTCTTTGAAACTGAAATTGCAATAATCAATGTCCTATTATCGCCACCTACTTAGAGTTAAAAAAATTGCGATCTTGCAAATCCGTGACCTGGCACACGATACACAATCTGACATAACTTCTGCTATTAACAAAATGAACGGGGATACCTCGGGAACTGAAAAGAATTCCCGTATATTTACTTAAAATTTAACTTTAATATCGAGTAGATCTGGAAATCTTGTATTATTACTTTCTTGTCGTGATTTTATCTATTTCGAACCGGCAGAAAATCGTGACTTTAGAGAAATGTGGCATCAAAACTCGTAATTTCTTGATGGAAACATTAAATTAACGGAGACAGATAAAACGTTATAAATAGCGAGTCTCTGTGTTCGTAAAGTTGAGATGAGAACTAGATGAGCGTGGAAACTTATTTTTTACGCTTACGTTTATAATTCACTTGAGATTTATTTCTTTTGTGGGTATTATTAAGGTGGCTAAGGTGGGGCCTTGTTTGGAACGCTATACGAAAGGTATTCGGAATCTGGAGGTAGGAATTTAAAGGGATTTACTTTAAAAATACGAGGAACACTAAAAAGAAGTTAACAATACACAGAAGAACATTTTTATAATGCAACCAGTGGGGTATTTAGGGGGGGGGGGGGGGGTACAGCCCGGCAGTATTTCAAAACCTAAGGATTTGCACCAAAAACTGTTCATAGATCTACGCTCTTAAAATACATGATTTATGAAAAAATTATCAATATTGGCGTGGTGAGCGATATTTACTTTATTTTTAATTATGAAGAACCGAGCCCGAAAAGAGTCATATAGTCTAATGTTAAAATTTTGAATTGACACCAATATTCATATTTTTCATAAAAAATGTTTTTTTTTTAAAGAAAGAGGCAGCTAGGAATATTAAAAAAAAGTAAAAAAAACATTTACAGAAACAAATTTAATCCAACCATGTAAAGGGGGAGAGGTAATAATTTAATTTTTGAAATTTGATAGTAGTTAGGTGAATTTTAAACGAACTTTGGGCGTGGCCCCGAAAATTTTTCGTCTGCGGCGCTTTTCCGCATTCTTCGCTAGGTACAATACCATGGAATACATAGAGTCCCGACTATCCCTCTCTTCAGAAAAAAAATGTCCTACTTACTGAGCCCTCCCGAACACAACAGTACTTTTTGGGGCATGCTTATGCAAAATATGCATCATTGAATACATTTATTTTTAGGCATTCTGAAACAATAAATTAACTTAGTAAAAATGATTAAAATAGTTATCGGGTAAGATGACGAGTTGGTCAACTTATCCGAGTCATCTTACCCGCCAACCATGGATTTATTGAATTGCAACAAAACATTTTTAAAATACGCAATATTCGTCATCTAAATGGGTTAAATTACCTATCAAAGTTCTAACTTTAAACTTCAATATAAAAAAATACAAAATACTTACATGTAATTAGTTAAAAACACTAATAACTGGAACCCAAAAATTACAACGCTCAATTGTCGAAAAAGGAACGTTAAATACCATGCGACCGGTGCGCCACTGTACCGAGAATATTATTAAAATTAGTATTTACCACTAATCTCTAGGAGATGGCGATATAAATACCTGGTAAATAAATATAATATTAAGTAGTTTTTTCGCAATTCGTCATCTTACCCGGTTCTTCCCTACT
The DNA here is from genome assembly GCA_935413205.1 of Polydrusus cervinus. NCBI lineage: Eukaryota > Metazoa > Arthropoda > Insecta > Coleoptera > Curculionidae > Polydrusus > Polydrusus cervinus. The sequence goes on from OW284512.1 coordinate 7,664,131, forward strand.
AAGATGTTTAAATTGAGGCAAAGCTGCTTATTTTTGGGCCTATTAATTTGGTGAAAGGAAATTGCAAATATTCCGAATTCCTTTGGAGATAACCGAAGAAAAAAACAGAAATTTTTAGTTTTGGGTTTTAATTTTTTACGCCTTCGTTTTTGACTTAAAAAAAACACTTTTTCATAGCCGTTTTACGTTATATAAGATGGCATTATTAGTTTTCGAATTCGACGTTTCGTTCTTTAGATACCAACCTCAAGTCAATTTTTTTAAATACGGACCTGGAATTTTAAATACAGTTTTAGTAACTTCTAAGCTTTTGAAATTTAGTACAATTTTAAGGTTTTTGAAATTTTAACGTTTTGTCATTAAATAACACATCATTAATATTTCAAATTAACCTTTCTTTCCTATTACGGCCCTGGCAATTAATTTTAGGATTACTTTAATATTTAAGTAATTACATTACAGGGAGTTATGGTGTTGAGGCCGTTTATTATTTCAATAAGATTTACTGTAACAATACAAGTAAGCAAGTTTTTAAGGCATGAGAAGTAATTCTATTTTTTATTAGTAATCCTATGGTTTTTGCCTTAATTCTAGACCGAAATACTGTAAAACAGAAAAAAATTAATGTTCTCAAGTGAAAAAAATATAACTGGGGTATGAGTCTAGTTATGTTACTGTGATGCGCTTATGTTTGTTTCAAAAACAATTTCAATTTTTTTTACTGTTTATAAGGTCTGTTAATGCTTCAGGCGAAACATGAAATAAAAATAGACAGACAGAAAAATATTTGAGGCCGAGGCTTTGAGTAAAAATGAACGGAATCAGAAATATTTTTTTTTAGTTTAGCTCTAACTAAATATTCCGGACCATAATGATATAAAAAGATAATTTGAAAAAATGTGTTATTAGACGACAAAACGTTAAAATTTCAAAAACCTTTATATTTTACTAATTTTTAAGTTAGTAAAACTGTAGTTAACATTCCAGGTTCCTATTTAAAAAAATTGACTTGTGGTTGGTATCTGAATGACGAAACGTCGAATTTCAAAACTAATAACGCTAGCTTTGTAGAACATAAAAAACGACAATGAAAAATTGTGTTTTGTTTTTTCTCAAGTTAAAAACAAAGGCGGAAAAAATTAAAAACCAAAACTAAAAATTTCGGATTTTTGGATATCTCCTAAGGTATTCGGAATATTTACGATTTTTTGGCACCAAATTATTAAACCCCAAAATACGCTACTTTCTATCTCTCGCTCTCGCTTCTTCGTATCTCTTATCATTTTCGAGATTCCCTTCCCTTGTACTCACACGAATTTGTATGGTTGTCACCTTTTAGCTTATACGAGACAGCATATACAGGGTCTTGATAAAGAAACTGATCAGCCTTTTATACAGAGTATCTCTTACTTGATCAAGAAACTCGGACACCTCAATTTTAGTTTTTTGTAATGCATTTTTTTAAAGAAAAGTGTTACGTGCATCAATTTCAATTTTTTAAAGACCATATTTTTAGATTCAACGATCAATTTTATACATTTTTTATAAAACATATCATGTGTTGTCATAAAATATTGTTATATGGCGATATGTATTTAACTGCGATAACAATTTAATTTTCTGAAGTTTCATAGATATAACAATAAAAATTGTAGATGTAACTATATTTTTCTTCGCTATATTTTATTGTTAACCAATTACAATGGAGTTTTTTAACTGTATATATAAAAGTAAAAGGCGGTTGTGCTCTTTAGCATGTTTTAACAAAAATAACTCCTGCTGTGTGGGGGCCTTCTTTGGAGACTGTTCAACTCTTATAGACCTTCTGATATTACATTACATGGCCTTTCATTATGTTTCTGGCTACATCTATCTAGATATTTGAGATTTTTTACTTCATTTAGTAGTACACACAGTTTCCTCTCTTTCATCAGATCCTAGCTTTACTAATGAGCGATACTATGGCGAATGGCATCTAAAAATAGATATGATGAAATTAAAGGTAACTTTTCTTCATGGTTTTATAGAGTTCCCTCGTAGCACCATATTTTCTACAATTGAAAACAAACAAAAATTATTCGTCTTTTTGAGCTCCATCATATGATGTTGTCGACATTTTGTTTGTGTTGTACTTGATTGTGTTTGCTTATACATATATATACACCCACAACGGAAGGGAAAACTCGGAAAATGTTTTTTAAGAATCTAAATAGACAATTTGTTAGTTGTATCACGTACTTGTCACTTGTCACTATTGGCAATAACAAACAAAATATAAAATGAAATATAAGGTATTGAAAGAATATTTTTTCAGATAGGTATACGTATATATAAAATTACAATAAAAGGCTGTTTCAGGCCCGGTTGTGCGGTTTAAGCTTAGTTCATCGTTAAATCAAGCTTTAATTTTCTGTTAATGTTTAATACCAAAGGTGGAGAAAGGAAAGGACAACGAATCATAGTTTTTTAGTGATTTTTTGACAGCATTAGCTGAAATTTAACATTGATACCTTAAAAATCCAACACTGGCATAAAATGTACACCGTATCTCCGATTTAAAGGTAACCACTGCGATCTCAGAAGCTTGTAACTGCAATTTGGTGCTCAATTAATACTCTTTTAATAATTGAGGAAATTCCTAATACTTCTGGAGATATCTGGGAAAAAGCGAAATTTTGAAAATTTGATTTTTTTCTTTCTTAGATATTTTATACAAAATGGCATCATTAGTTTTTGAATCCGACGTTTCGATGTTTTGGGCCCATTATTAAGTTTTTCAAATACAGGCCTCGATGAATTAATTCAAAAAAACAGAAAATTTAAAGATCCAAAAATATATCGCTTGTTGTTCATAGGGGCAGAAATGTAAACAACAATGTTATATGTGTAGCGCATACTTTGCAACTCAAGACGGTTGATATATTAATTTTTATTTTAGTACCTATTATAGTCAGTTTCATTTTAGAAATTTTAGTATTATTATCGATTTAATTTCAGAAAGGTGTAGAGTCATAAAAGCGTAATAGGCATGCAAAAGGACTACAGAGTAACCCCACGAATATTTAAGCCACTTTTATAATTTGGCTTTGATTTTATTACAAAATTCTTTATTTTCATCAAGTGCAGGTAGTACCACCCGGGTTAGGGTCAATTTATGGGTTTTGCCTATTGTTATCCATTCCAACACTGAAAATGGTGTGACAAAGGCATGCCTTATGTACCATCGCGCCGATAAAAAACTGGGACAGGAAATTTTTCTATTTTCTCCTAGACTATTAAGAATAATTTTACATCAAGCCTGGTACCAGTAAAATGTCATGAAAATTTGCATGTCAATAAAGATTGTCACTTTATGATTGACTCGTCAAACATACAATCATATATTATTTGTAAATATGCCACAATAAACCCCCCAGCAAAAGGCAATTATTTATAGTCGGTTGCGAGATAGTGTTGCTATTAGGGATATTGCAGATGAACTGGGAGTAAGCAAGAACACCGTGCTATTGGCAAAACAAAAAATAGCAAGACATGGGACTATTATTAGGAATGCAGGTTCTGGTCCCCCTAAAATTTCTACTGATGATCATGATAGAAGACTGGTTAATTATCTAAGGGATCATCCCTTCGAAACTGCAATCAAGGCAAAAGAAGAGACGAATTTTCCAGGTTCTGCAAATACCGCTAGAGACAGGGTTCGAAATTCCGATATACGAAGCCGTTGTGCTGCCAATAAAAATTTTTTAACGGAAATAAATAAACAGGGCAGGTTAGAATTTGCACATGAATATATTAATCAAATAAATTTATGGGAAACAGTTATATTTTCTGACGAGAAAACTTTTCAGTCATGCAATAATGGGAGAATTCGGGTGTATAGGCCTTCCGGCATGCGGTATGATGAGAGATACACCCACAAAACCAACCAAAGTGGGCGTTTCTCCATAAATGTTTGGGGCTGGATTAGCGCTAGAGGACCAGGACTTTGCCAAATCGTCGAAGGAAGACTAACTGCAGCAGTATACGTTAATATACTAAACGAAGTGATGATACCATCGGTAAACGCTGTATACGGTCAAAATTACACATTTCAGCATGATAATGCTCCAATACACACAGCGCGCATTGTACAAAATTTTCTCCAAGAAAATAACATAGCAGTTCTTCCCTGGGCTTCGAAGAGTCCCGATTTGAACCCGATAGAAAACATTTGGGGTGCCATGGTCAAATCTATGTATAAACATGATTTTCAACCTAGAAACAGGGATGAATTACGTCATAGGATAAATCAAGCTTGGGATGAAATAACTGTCGAATTATGTAGAAACTTAGTTTTAAGTATGCCACAAAGGCTCCAAAAAGTAATAAACAGAAATGGTTCTATGACCAAATATTAATTTTGTGTTGTTTTGACAAACTTTGTGTTCGCAATTTTTTTCTTTTTATTAAATGTATTTTATTACCTGTATTAGCTTTATTTATTATTTTGTGGTAATGGTAAATATAATAATTTATAAAATATTTGACTTTAAAAAAATCTAATAAATTTACTTTATCCATATTATATGATGTCTCTCAAATTTAACCACCCCGTATCGAAAAATACAAAACATTCCATTATGTAACCTAGGTTACTTTTTAAATTTTGAATGTTTTTCCTTTTTAGCTCTAGACACCTTTTATAGTCTAGGGGATATTTGTATTTCTTACATTGTTTTTGTAAATCTCTTGTCCCAGTTTTTTATCGGCACAATAGTACATATATTAGGTAAACTTATTTGTTTATTAAACATTATAAAAAAATACAAAATACATTATACAGAAATTAAATTATAAAAAAATCATAATATTCTTCGTCATCTGAGGAACTGTCATCTCCTCTTGACGTTATAATTAACGGGTCGACGGTCCGATCGATCAGGTGGTCAAGATCCCACATTTTTCCTCTTGGACTGCTTTTCGCCAGTTCTCTGGTGTCACTTCCTTAATGGTTTGATCAAACAGTAGCTTAACGTCTTTCATTTTGAATGTCGTGTTGTGTCTTGCTTCAAATCCTTTCACTTGCGCTCATATAAATTCTATAGGATTTAGTTCGCAATGACATGGCGGTGTGCGCAGCACAGTTACACTATATTTTCAGCTATATCTTCCACGGCATATTTCATAAAACGATGTTTGTGCAAATTTGCTATAGCTAATAGTTCCTTCTTTATTAAAGTATCTTCTTTTTTTTTTGGTTAGTTATCATAAATAATTTAATGCAAAAAATGTACCTGCACCTAAGGCCGACATCGAAATTGAGCCGAACTGGACGGAATTCCCCATTTTATTACTCTACACCTTTCTGAAATAGACTATAGAGGAATTCTGGTGGCTGGCAAAAACTTGCTATTTTCTTAGCCCGGCACTGTAAAAGTTGTATTCGTGCCCGGAAGCTTTTCATATTTCGAACTGAAAGCGGGCACATGGCCAACATTTTTAACCGGTCTATTTCCGGTCTGGAGAAGTTCATCGCCCAAGAAAATAATATTTAGCAACGATATAATCGTCTTCTTATTATAAACTATTGTTTTGTCTGAATTAGATAATTAATTGTTCGTCGGTTTAATTGTGGAACGGCAGAGCTTATTCGGTTTGGCGCGATGGTGTGATTTTTTGTATAGTTTATTTTTTAACAGTTAATTTGATAATAAAATGTTGCAACGATTATTATGGTAAGTTTATGCTTTAAACATAATTTATCGCCTACTTGCCTTCGGGGCATAGAAATTCAGTTTTATGACGATAATTATGTTCTAGGGTTTAAAAGTGTAGCCACCTCCAATCTCAGCGGCTACTTGTTACTCGTCTTTGGAAGTTAGAAATAGTAGTTTTTCTACTCCCACATGGCAATTTGCTGTTTCCTTTACACTTTAGTGGCGGGTAAAGGAGGCTATTCCAGTTAACTGTGCGGCAAAATTGTATATCCATCCTAGTTAGGTTATGAAACTGACCAATCAAAGTAGTTAATTACAGAGAAGCCAAATTTAGATGTTGTAAATTCGTTTTCTGACAGTTCCGAGAAGTTAGGTTAACAATAATATGCTTCAAAAATATGCAAATCTGTCAGATGAAATTTGTTCTTTTTAAATTAAAATTAAAACATTTATCCCAGAGTCCATATTTTCCTAAAGAGTACACGAAATGGTGCAAAAATTGAAGGTATAATAACAAAATTAATACCAAAATATATTTCTACCAAGTTATTGTTATTTTCTGACCAAACTAAAGATTTGCACACAGACCCACTTTCTTCGGAAGTTAAGTCGTAAATAAAAGATACTGTTCAACTCGAGTGAATTATTCATGGTGCGCTCGGAAGTTTGAGCACTCCGCCTACGGCGTCGTGCTTAATTTCCTTCCTCATGCGATATGGACATCATATCCCCTCTTGTTGTATAAACTACTATTATCATTCAAAAAAAGTAGACTTTTTAATGCGTGTTGTCAGGGTCTTAATTATTATTTTAACACTAATGTTAAAAATAAATACAAGAATATTTTTAAGTTGACCTGAACTATATTTTTAAATTGTTCTTCAAAATTACCAGCTCAATGCGAAATTATATTTATATACTATATATTAAAAACATAGCGTTCTCTTGAAATTAATCCTGCCCATGCGTACTGCGTCGTGCTCAATTTGCTTCCTCGTGCGATATGGACATCATATAATCCACTCTTGTAGTACGAACTACTATTTTATTCTGCTCGAAGGGTGGGATCGCTTGCTACGCTCGTTATCCAATTTCCATTCTAACAAAAAAATGATACTTTATAACACTAACAACATAAATAATTATTAACTTCAAGCAATTTGGTCACAACGTTACACCTAAATTAATTCTAGGCCATATGGCTTACACTTTTCGATGTTTGCCATGTCAAAAATCCGGTACGCCGACAAAGACGACAACCCTCATTAATTTTTAAAAAAACGATGCCTAAAATATATCGCCCGAAATGAGCGATATGTAAAAATAAGATATATTTCTTAATTTGCGTCAAATCATAAAACCGGATCCAACACATGTTTATCAGTTTGTTGGTTTAATCCGTGTGCGCCATTTTAATTGGGATAAGTGGGTTTTTATTATAGCAGAAAATTCCTGAAACGAGTCTAAAAATTAGATGTGATGGGTAGCCTAGGAGCTCGGATCTAAAAGTCTAATTGCAACCTAATTTTTCGTCTTAGATTCTTAATTTAAATTTTTAAATAATATATTCTTGGCTTAGATTACAAAGGTCTTGTAGGAAACGTTTAGTTTTTAAACTGTTTCTTCTAAAAGTTCTGTTTTATATAGAGATTAAGGTTTCAGATGCATATCGTTTTAGTTATTGATTTATGATGAAATGTTAAAGGAAAACGAGTAAAAAGAATAATACTTTATAGTATTTTGTATTATATACTTCTCTGTTCCGTTTTTACTTTTTTAGAGCTATTTTAAATCAACAAAAATATAACTCAATGCAATAAAATATTTTAACAACAAGAACAAAAAACAATTAAGTATTTATTTTTAACGAGAAACATTAAAGTAAACATTTTAGTTGAAACATTTTTTATGGAAGAAGTGTGATAATTTACGATAAAAAAATAGTGCGGGAAGAAACGAGAATAGTTTATTGAATATAGAAAACGGCACTTAAGAAGAAGTATTTCAAAACCTAAGCATTTGCACCAAAAACTGCTCTTAGATCTACGCTCCTAAAATACATGATTTCTGAAAAAATCATCAATTTTGGCGTGGTGAGGGATATTCTTTATTTTTAATCATGAAAAACCGAGCGAGAAAAACGCTGGTTAGAGTTATACAAACGTCTTAAATATTAAAATTTTGGATTGACACCAATGTTCATATTTTTCACAAATATAAAAAATAGTTTTTTTTTAATAACGAGCCAGCTAGGAATATAAAAAAAAGAGAAAAAAAAACATTTACAAAAACAAATTTAATCCAACCATGCAGAGGGGGAGAGGTAATAATTTAATTTTCGAAACTTGATAGTAGTTAGGTAAATTTTAAATGAACTTTGGGCAGGGCCCCGAAAATTTTTCGCCTACGGCGCTTTTCCGCCTTCTTCACTAGGTACAATATCATAAAATACATGTAGTCCCGACTGTCCCTCTCTCCAGAAAAAAAATGTCCCACTTACGCCCATTGCATTGTCTTTATTTGTTTTTGAATCACGTTTCAATTGGTAAGTATCTCCGGTATTCCCCTAAAGGCGACTGGGTATCAGTTTTTGCTATTAAGTATTTTAGGAATAAAGTAAACATAAAATAAATAACAGGAATGCAATAAACAACAGGAAACTAGAAATTAACGAAGACAAATGTGAGTGTCTAGTAGTAACAAAAAAGATCAATGATACACACATAAATCAACATATAAAAATAAATAACAAAGAAATTGAACCTAAACAAACCCTGAAATACCTGGGGGTGACATTAGACAGAAAAATAACATTCATACAGAACACGACAAACCTAGTACGGAAATTTTACATAATAACAAGACAATTACAAAAACTAATTGGACAACAGTCATTTTTATCTCCACAGAACAAACTAACAATCTACAACACTATGATAAGACCCGTCATGACGTACGCTTCTCCAGTCTGGTGTAGTGTATCAGACAGTCAATTCTACGACTACAAAAACTACAAAATATAATACTTAGACGAATACTTTCAGTACCGATACACACACCGACAAGAATACTACATAATGCAACAAATACACCATACCTACAACAATACGTACAAGAACAAGCAACAAACTTCTACGCAAACCAGCCAGCAAAAACTAGACTAACAGAAAACCTAACACGTATAAGACAACTACAAACATAAGCCGATATACCACAGATTGCCTATTTTCTTTCAAAATAGGTAAAATAAATTAAATGAAATAAAATAAAACAAAAAGACCAATTACCAAACAAATAAAAAACCCGATCCTCTCATACCTCGTGGGTTAAGTCCCTTCCATCCATAAATCCCACATTAATTTGATAATTTCGAATTAAAAATTTTCTTTTTGACAAAATATAGCTACTTGGTACCTGATTGAAGATTAAGCTGTTTTTTTCGTCTATTTTTCCAGTAAACACCATGCAGAAAGTGTAATAATTTAAGCAATAAGTAATAAAAATCATTTCTCAAGTGAAAGCAAATAGATCCATCCCCTCACGGCAGTAATAGGTTACTGGAACTGGCCGACATATATTAAGTAAAAATCAAATCTTCTTACCCAGGGAAAACAACTACCCCAACAGGGCATTGCCTTGTTGTCGTGTCCTTGCTACTTAATAGTAAGAGAAAAAAAAATTTTACCATATAGGTTTACGATATACCTATTGTATTATGTATATAGTATACTTAGATGTAAGAAATTGATATGTAGAAACAATACGAAAAATAAAGATATTTTTGAATTTGAATTTGAAGTAAACATTTGAAATAACTGAAGTGATACTTACACACTAAAGTTGTTACACGAAATTTCTTTGTTTAACATAAAATTGTATTTATCCGCATTATATGACCCAATTTAACGAAAATATCCCACCGAAAAAAATGTTGTTATGGCTGTTTACACTTACGGGAATTAAAGTTATGAAGTGACCCAGACAGTGGCATAAATAACTTGCTGTACAGGACGAACCTAGAAAGATTTTTTTTAAGTTCTGGGTTTTGTACCTGGCTAGGATGAATTAACGCTCTCATAAGACATAAAAAGTTTCAATTTCATCATTATTTTAACCATAACCTCAATATTTCTTCGAACCAGAGAAATGTCATTAGGTATTTTTGGTTGCTGCTCCTAGAAAACTTACTGAAGATTTGATCGTTCTGAAAAAATAAGCGTCACCCAGCGTTGCGATGTCCAATCAAACAATTTTTAATAGATGATAGGAAAAGCTGAAGAGCATGCTACCACTATTTCTAAGCTCTTCTGCAAGGTAAGCAGCTCCACGCGAAATTATATCTATATACAGGGGGCCCAGATAAAGATGCACTCTACAGGGATATCGTAAATCATACAGAGATGGTTAAATTGGAAAAAAGTTGCGCCCTACTAAATTCGTCAACATTGTGTTTTCAAATTAAAAAAACTCCGATTCCTTCCGAAGATATTTGGACAAAACAGAATTTTCGTGATTTCGTTTTATTTTTTTCTGACTCTATTTGAAGAGATATGTTAAAATAAAGTGTACAGTTTCATTACAATTGTTTCTCTTCTACAAGTTGGTGTAATTGGATTTTTAATCCGGCGTTTCGTTTTTTAAAAAACATCACAACTTTGCTTTTTTAAATAGTCAGAATTTTATTTTATTATTTTGAAATTCCCCTTCTTTATAATTCAACGACGTATTACACCTAGTATTAATAATACGTTTCGGACTTAAAAACCCATCATCAATAAGACTAAGTGTAAAAATCGAATTACAGCCACTTGTAGAGGAAAAAAATTAATAATGAGAATGTAAACTTTATTTTAACAAATCTCTTCAAATAAAGCCAGAAAAAAATAAAAACGAAATCGCGAAAATTCGGATTTGCCTAAATATCTTCGGAAGGATTCCGAGGTTTTTAAACAAAATTATTTCTTTATATTTAAATTTTTATCCGTGTAATATCCGGCAATATTTCTGTATATATAGAGGACCTGGACTGAAAATTTAGTCGTATATCATTTAATATAAATATTTCCACGAACGCATTCGTTGCCGATTAATCATAAATTGGATGGCTGTACATGTACAAGCATCCCGTATGACCGTCCGAAAAGCAGAGATTTCACATTGTATTAGCCCCTTATGGGAAAGCAAAAGCACTGCTTTTATACGAGTGGAAGCGAGCGAGAGAGGCGGTAAACTAGAAAGAGATGCAATAAAAATACAAGTGACTCGCGACCTGAGCCTCCGTCAGCCATCCGCCAGCGTTTGTGTGCATAGGCGCCAATCTTCATGTTTTGTCGTAGTTACAAAAAATAGTACGTGTTCTTGATATAAAACATGTCCCTGATTAGTTTAATAATTAGGTTAGTTAAGATCTTAATTAGTAACGCAAAATAAGAAGTACGTTTATGATGATTTAAGATAATTTTTGCTAATAAGAATCTTATGTTATAATTTACATAATTGACTTCATTTTTAGCAATACAGGGTGATTCCTAAGTTGATACTTCGTATTTAGCTGCGTATAGAAGGCATTAAAATAAACATAAAATAAATACCTCTTTTCAAAAAACTCAAAAATAAGGTAGTTACATTCATTTATTACACTATGGATCAAATACGGTTCTGCCTAACTTGCCCGTTAAAAAACATTAAGAAAACTTCTGGGTGTAGGATGTGCCCGCCAGGGAAAGCGTTCTGCGTATAATCTCGAAGAAACATCGGCACTTTTGCGACACTCACAGTAAATTAACACCATATTTATTAGTTTATTGTTTTTAAATTTTACCATTTTTACCATGTCGGAAATAAAAAGGAAGAAGTGGACATATCCACGTACACGTAATTTACGTGTAGTGGCGATGTCAACTTTATTGAAAATTATTAAAGTCAATGGTTTGGAAATAAAATTTTTGCCTACCCTGTTTTAAACGGCTTTGCACGCCACTGCGTGAAAATAACTTTCTCACACTCACATAGATACCTTCTTTCCATTGGTGAAAATGGAAATTTAAAATCTTGCTTAGTTTTTTTTGTAATTCGGTTAAAAAAACCGCAATTTAACATGGGAAATGTTAGCGCTCCAATTTAACCTTTGTTTTTTATGTACCACTCTGTATATCTGGGTGGTATATCTTGATAACTGCAAATGTATGGTATGTGTATAATGTCGTTTAATAGCCGAAACCAACTCGTCCATGAAAACAACATAAAGTTACGTTTTTTTTTAATAACTGCGGAATCCTTAGTTTTGATGGATCCGATTATCATTTTGACCGTAAGACCGCTTCTGTTTGTGTAGACATTTTGAGGACGAGCATCTGGTTAACGTAGTTTTTCTGGTGTGAAATTCTTGTAAGTTTATAGGTATTTAATTCTAGTTTATATTTTATAATAATCTTTAACTAATCAAGTCATTATTTAAATTTATATTAATTATCGCTGTTTAGTATTTTCCAGTCGGGCGTTATGTTCATAAATTTTACTAAAAATCAATGCAAGCTGCTGATTCTATTTCAAGATAATTACAATAATTGGGTACCTACACTTAATTATTGAGAGATAGTTAAGAGCAGGGTTGCGACGATTTAAATCAAATTATGATTTTTTAATTTTAATCGTGATTTAAATCAAATTATAAATTGCTGTAAAAACAAATCGCCGAAGCAAATAACTCATCAGGAAATTCAAAAAAAAGGAAGATAGTTTATTTAAAACGAAGTGTTTAGATACATTATGTAAGTGTAAAAATGTAAGTAATCGTCAATTAGTCCAGCGTAAAAAATATTCATAAATTACGCTGCACGCTGCCGAAAATTGTCAATCCAAGTTATTTTGTATGTCGCCGAGGAGATTTTCTAACTGTAAATCTAGACAACAAATATTTTTGGGCGAATAGAGACAAAATAATGAAAATAAGTGATTTTAAAGGGTATTATTGTCATATTTAAGGAAAAAATCATTATAAATTGATAAAAATAAAAAAAAATCACGATTTAATCGAAAAAATCAGATTTATTGATGTTTTTAAAAAAATCGTAATTTATTGCAACCCTGGTTAAGAGTATCCGACCAATATTTCTAAATGTTTACAACCCCATGCGAAAATATATCTATATACAGACAGAGTGACCCTCCCAATTTTTTCCGTAATTTTAAAAGTAAAAAATTAATATTTGAGGAGTTACTAAGCGTGTAAATTATCATTTTTCGGCCAATTCAAACCTTCAAATCCACTTCGGGTTTAACCGGAAGTCAAGTCAACTTTTAAATTTTAAGTGGAAACCCCCCATTTTTATTCGATGCTTGAATTCTATGAAAAATTCTCTTTTCAATGACATATCTCACTTTATCATTTGTTTTAAAAATGGCCGCCTAGATCAATTTTCCCTTGTTATCTAAAATGTCCATACCTTTGATAACATAAGGTAAGTGGTGGACATGGAAACGTTGAAATGGTTCATTTCAATCTGTTTTATAATATAAAATTGACTTGGTTGAGAATAATGTGTCCGTTAGGGCTATTATATTTACAACCTGTTTAAAAAAAAAACGAAATTTCTCGAACAAACCCATCTTTAGAAGGAAAGAAATGAGAACACAAAGTCTTCGTCTATTGTTATATTAATAAAATATTTTTAACTTCAAATAAATATTCTCTACATGTTGCGAATGCAGAAGCATTCATCTTCAGGAGGATAAATGAAAAAAGAGGAAACTAGTGGATATCACCTTAACGGAGCATTAAAATTGTAGGTTAGATGAAAAACGGTTCAGTGAGTAGAACGGTGAAGAAATCATTAAGCACGTTACCACAGAATATATAGCTACGCGTAGTTATATATTCTGTGACGTTACATTGTGAAAAAGAAAAATATGTTGGTTTGAGGCTTAGGGCACTATATATACATTTAAACTCTTATAGTGCCCTAATCCTCAAACCAACATATTTTTCTTTTTCACAATGTAACGTGCTTAATGATTTCTTCACCGTTTCCTCACCGTTCTACTCATTGAACCATTTTTCATGTGAGCGATATTTACTTTATTTTTAATCATGAAAAACCAAACCCGAAAAACGCTGGTTAGAGTCATACATACGTCTTATGTTAAAATTTTGGATTGACACCAAAATTCATATTTTTCACAAAATGTTTTTTTTTATAAGAGCCCTATCAAAAAAAAAGTACGGGGGGATACGCGCTGCACAACAACAAGCCAGCTAGGAATAAAAAAGAGAAAACAAAAACATTTACAAAAACAAATTTCATCCAACCATGCAGAGAGGGAACTTTGGGCGTGGCCCCGAAAGCTTTTCGCCTATGGCGCTTTTCAGCCTTCTTCACTGGGTGCAATATCATGAAATACATGTAGTCTCGACTGTCCCTTTCTCCAGAAAAGAAATTGTCCTACTTACAAACACAAAACCCCCCAAGAGCATATTTTGTGGCTATACGGCACTGCGGCGTCGTACCTAATTTACTTTCTCGTGCGGTATGGACATCATATCCACTTCTGTAGTACAGTCCACTATTATTGTACAGGCGTTAATGTACTCTTAATAAGTGATGCACCCAAAAAATTATTCTATTAAGATTCGTTCGACCTAAAGTCATTTATTTTATTAGACAATTTAAAATAAACATAATGAATTATTGAAGAACCCGTCATTTTATTGTTCTCCTAATCAAATTAATAAGTTGATTTATTATTGTAGGTTTGTCAAATTAAAAGCCATTAGCTGGGAAGCCAAAACAAATAAAATAAATGTCACCGAGTTTAAGGTTAAGGTAGCAGTTATTTATTTAATTTTGTAATAGAAAACCTTTCATCGGTATTTTCTCCTGTTATTTCCTGCATGATTTAGTATATCCACGAACTGCGTCTGTTTGATTGTTACACCTTTTTATTATACAGGGTAGGGACTTTATCTGGAACAAATTCGCTAGAAGTTTACGAAAAAGTATTTGTGAAAAATGAAAAAACACGACGATTGAAATTTTGTATGAGCTGCATCTTGGCACCAACAATTTTTTTTGTCCCCTGTATAAGGTGAAACATAACCCAACTTAATTTTTTTAATAATACCTTTTGAAAGTTATTTTAAAGAGAAAATTGAATATTTTATTGTTTTTAATTTTAATTTATTTTCACTGCCCCAGGGTTGGGATTTTCATTGGAACAAATTCGCTGATATGTTGTCTTTAAAAGTGCTTTCCAAAAAAGTATCATAAGTGGAAAGTGGTATTGTCCCAAAAAAAATAGTTGGGTTTTGTTTAACCTTATACAGGGATCTAAACAAAAAAATTTTTGGTGCCAAAATGTAGCACATACAAAATCTCAATCATTTTTCAAAAATATTTTTTTCTAAACTTCTAGTTAATTTGGTTTTTCTTAAAGAGTACACGAAATAGTGCGAAAATGGAAGGTATAATAACAAAATTAATACCAAAATATAGTTCTACCAAATTATTGTTCTGACCGAACTAAAGATTTGTCCACAGACGCATTTTCTTATTTCAAAAATATCTTTATTTCCCCTCAATTCTAGACAATTACTACAAGCTTTAATGCATAATATGTATTATATACCTACCAAATGAACTTTTTTTACTAACCTTGGTTATTTTTTTTCCATATAAATAATATATTATTATTATTATTATTATTATTATTATTATTATTATTATTATTATTATTATTATAAATATGTTGTTCATCGGGATATTTTCTGATATATTAAATATCTAAATTTTAGAACAGAGATCCAACCCCAATTGATCTTAAAACTTTTACTGTACGCAACAAACATAGAAAATTAACTGGTAATTCTTTCTTAAATGGTGAAACATAAAGATGAGTAGGCAGAAAACAGACGAAATTATAAGATTTCTAGAAAAAAATTCATTATTTACTAAATGTTTTAAGGTTATGTTATTTCTACTTACAATATGGCCACTTCTCTTTCTACGTTAACAGTGTTGGTAGTTTGTAAATTGGCGATTATTTTGAAAAATTTTACCATAGCGAACGTTAAAAATTTATATTAATGCACATAATCCATTTTGAACTGTTTAAAACGAATTCTACAGCTATTTTGTTGTAGTTTCGGAGTTATAATTCTTACGCAAGCAAAAATAAACCAGGACAAACCTTTTTTTCTTCTGTGCATTTCAGTAAAACCATTAATCAAAATACCTATGGTGGAGAAAATAAATTGTTCATTTTTATTAATACCTACATATATCGCTTTTTGTCTGTTATTCTGCAAAAAGAAAGATAGATATATTTAGAGTGATTTTGTTTAAATATAAGAAATTAACCAAATCGATAAATATGTTACAGTGTAATTGGGTCCATGAGTTTGTCATCAAAATTAATTTTTGTTCAGTTGTTTTTTATTATCGTTCTCACAAGTTCATGGCCAATTTAAAATACAAGCTATGATGCCTAATTTAAATAATTTTTTAATATTCTTAGTATGAAGTTCGGAAGTTGAGTCGTAGAACAAATATACTGTACAACTCGAGTGGATTGTCCATATTGCGCTCGGAAACTTGATCACTCCGCCTACTTCGTCGTGCTCAATTTACTTCCTCGTGCGATATGAACATCATATATATCCACTCTTGTTGTACAAACTACTATTGTACTACAAGAGTAGATATAATGTCCATATCGCATGAAGAAGTAAATTGAGCACGACGCCGCGCCGTAGGCAAATTTTTATTGCGCTTAGATCGCTTAAGTTAGTAAACAAAATTAGAACTAAAACATAGATCAACCGTATGACATATGTCATCCGTTAAAAGCAATAACATTATTAAATTGTTAAAACTATTTCAGTGTTCCATACCATTAAGCCTCGAGCTTAACAATAAACTAACTTTGACTTAAATTGATTCTGGGTTACTGGGTATTTTCTTGTCGATTTAGTTTTGTTTTTAAACGTATGTTCGGGTTCTTAAGGCTGTTTTTGTACAAATAAACAGAGCATCAGATACCAAGACCCAGAAGCAAGCTATCAAAATAATTTCTAAATGTGGCGTATTTTGCTGCTAATTCATTTATACAGGTTCTTTCCTAACCTTTCTGAAAAAATGAAGGAGGCGAATCCTCATCTTATTTTAAGACGAAAATGTGGTATAAAAGTTTTTCGCATGTCGCTTCGTTTTTGAAATACAGGGTGTTAAAAAAATAGTAAAGCAATATTAATTATTTTAATAATTGATTCAAAAACTTTTAATAATTCTTACAATTCATCTCTAAAGAAGTTGTAATAGACATCACCAGTCGATTTGGAAAAAAATACGGTCCAACTAAGCTATCTCCAATAATCCCTGCCAAAATTTTAGAAAAAAATGTAAACAGGTGATGTCCTTCGATGATAGCATGAGGATTATCTTCCGCCCAGATATGGTTGTGAAAATTTATAATGGCTTGTCTTTAAAAATTCGCTACATCTGTAAATAGTATTTTTTCCTCTCACCTGAGGTGCAATTTTTTAAATGTTTCCGAACACGGTACTCGTCTATTAGGAAAACGTTCATAAACGTCTCGCCTCAGCCTCTATGAAAATTATGTAATATAGCCTACAGAGAAAACAAATGTGGTTGACATGGAACGAAACAAAGCCTACTCGTATCATTTGACGCAACAGAATGATAAAAATACGAAAAATAACTAAAAATTAGGGTAGTCTTTTACTTATATCCCCGCCAATGAACTAATTGTAAAATTTAAAATTAACCCAAAGTAATGTGTTCTAATCCCTTATGTTTAACAAATATCATTAGAATATTGTTTGACATTAAATAATAAAATGAAAAAAAAAATAAAAATTTTAAATTCAGCCTTAATTCGAAATTACTTCCATTAAAACAAAATCCTAGTTATTTCTAAATTGAATTATGTTCACAAGACAAAGCCGTTTGGATAATGGCCTCCAGGGAATATACATATTTTACAGATTGTACGGATTAGCTATGCTTGTTAGAAGTAAATGGAATTCATCGATAAAGATTAATTTATTATGACATTTTGCTAGAGGTGTAAATTTGAAACAAGTTAATTTTTATAATTCTTGAATACGAGGGAACCTCAAAGGCTTATCTGCCTATACCTATACTCTATTTCAGAAATGCGTAGAGTAATAAAATGGGAAATGCCGTCCAGTTCGGCTCAATTTTGGTTTCGGCCATAGGCGCACATGGAAGCGAAGAGGGAGTTTTAATAGAAGGTTTGCTAACCTTTCAGTCGTTCAATACGGAAAATTACGACGACGACATGAATTCGAATGTTTTTGAGGACTATTTTGGTGAAATGATAAAATATCTTCCAGCTCATTCAGTAGTAGTTATGGATAACGCAAGCTATCATTCACGAAGCACAGAGAAGACCCCAACTTCATCTTGAAGAAAGCAAGAAATTATCGACTGGTTAACCATCAAAAGTATTGAATTTGAAGATAATTTGATAAAAAATTAAATCCTGTAGAACTTATATGGGCGCAAGGATTTGTAACAAGACACAACACGACATTCAAAATAAAAGACCTTAAACTACTGTTTGATCAAGCCATTTAGGAAGTGACACCAGAGAACTGACGAAAAGTAGTCCACCATGTCATTAAAGAAGGGGAGAAAATGTGGGATCTTGACCTCCTGATCGATCGGACCGTCGACCCGTTAATTATAACGTCAAGAGGATTTTTATAATATAATTTCTGTATAATGTATTTTGTGTATCTTGTATTTTTTTATGTTGTTTTATAAAAAAAATAAGTGTACCTAATACTATGTTCATAATTCACGCCTTTGTCACACCATTTTCAGTGTTTGTGAATGGATAACAATAGGCAAACCCATAAATTGGCCCTAATCTGCTACCTACACTTGATGAAAAGAAAGAATTTTGCAATGAAATTAATGCCAAAATATGAAAGTGGCTTAAATGTTCGTTGGGTCACTCTGTAGTCCCTTTGTATACCTAATGAGCTTCTATTACTCTACACCTTTCTCAAATAGACTATAGCAGTGATAGAAACAACTGACTAATTTTAAAATTTGCAATTTAAAAAAAAAAAAAACGTACCTATTTTTTATAAATTAAGTCTATTCTACGTTCTTTTCTATTCACAAAGTTTTGTAATCACTTTGTCATTAATATTGTCTATTTCGGAGATCAACTTTTTTTCAATAGATAGCATGGAAGGAGCTGTTACCACAATTTCTTATAATTTTCTCATCATCTTTTCATTCAAAGCTTCCCATTTAATGTAAGCAGGGGAAACAGTATAAATCATTTTTTTGTTTCATCCACAAATCCATTCATTTTTAAAATAAATATCTCTATTAAATTGGCTTGTATAATTTTTCCCTTTAGTTACACCAGCTTTTTGAATAATATCTGGTAATGGTCAAACTTTTTCTTTCAATTCTATCTTTTCTTCTTATGAATATTGAAAAAATCTCTTCACATTAAATAAATTAAAGACCACTTCCATAGTGCACAGTTAATAATTATTGTCAGCGATACACACAAAACAGAATCTTACGCACGCACTATATTATTAACCGAAAAACTATAAAAGTCGCGCAACCTTACCCAATACCGCGCTCGCGCTGCACTCTCTAGTTAAATCGCGGCTTATTTTTTTAGACAGAGACGTGGAAAGCGGAGTACTTCGCGGGTGTTTCAAGCAGCTCGCAGAGCATGATCGTGTAGCCCAGATAAATAATAACTCGGCGATAACGTTAGCCAGTAGGTTTTATTCCACTGGCCGCCTTTACTTGCGTGATTCAGACTTCACTAGTGCTCCAGCAACCACTGTGTAGTAACGTTTAAAAGTGACAACCTTTTTCTGCTTTTATATCAACGTTTATTTCTATTAGTTTTTTAGAAAATAGAACCTATTGAATTAGCATTACCTGTCCATTACACACTTTTGCTAGTACAGTACTGAGCTGGTCAAGTAACATAATGGTTTTTATCATTCAGAAAATTTAAATAAGTACAAACTTTTGGACGTTGTCGAATTTTATATTTGTGACCTGAATTAATTCGGTTTTGTAAACACTGGAAGAAGCTTTTATTAATATACGTTTTACTACTTTTGCTCTTACTCTGGCACGTGTACTTCACAAAGGCCAAGTAATAGTGTTACTTGTTGCTTATTCATATCCAGGAGTTTACAAAATTTTAATGACAATGATTAAAAAATTCTTGTAATGTATTTTAAGGTAACCACGGCAATGTAGTCCACGGAGTAGGCAACGGTTTAGTAACTTTTTTATCATATGTTTCCTTACTTTAGAAAAATAAAAAATTACAACATTAATTTGTCATTAATGTCTACACTGGCTCAAGGCTAGTGTCTAGAAACACATTAGACTGCCAGTCACCAATATTTTTTTATTATTGCATAAGAATATATTACTTATTAAGGACAGTTATTTGCTTGTATGACTCAAACAAATATACCAACAGCAAAATAACATATTATTATGGGATACGATTAAATTGTTTTATCGCTATAAAATTGCTCTTAAACGCTTTTATTTGCAGCTATTTCTATTGTTTCTTGAATATGGATCTTCTCAGGAATCTGTAATGGTTTTCTTTGTGTTAAAAATACACGATTATTTTTAAAAAATTACTCAACAAACATAGAAGCTAGAGAAATCAGAACTTTTGTTCTCATTTAAGAGGAAGTATACCCTAAGAAATTGATCATATCGCATGCCAGACGTCAAAGCGACATTTAGTAACCTTATTTCGAATGTAAAACCTTATTAAGGACTAATTCGAGTGCGCTGCACATTAACACTCCCGCTCAAAAGCAATTATTATTATTATTGAGACCTGACATTAACATGTCTCTAGCTTCATCCCATGTGCCAACAGAAAAAACAAGGAATGTATCATCCGCATAAGCTAAAAACTCTTCCAACTATGTCAAGGTTACAAAATGTATTTATTATACAGGACCAAGAACTGTGCCCTGTGGTACTTCAGTCTTTGCTCCTTTTGGATGACCTAATGTTTCTCTCAACTTGACTGGATACGACCAGCAAGAATTTTTTTAAAGATGTTTAACACGGTCCCCCCTAACACCATAACGATTCAACACATCTAAAAATAGAACGTGTGAGACCGTTTCAAACGCCTTTGCTAAATCTAAGAATACTGCAATAAATCTTCTACTTTTGTTTAATTTATTTGATACATATTCAACCAATTCATAGATAGCATTATTCTGAGGGGCTCTTACGGTCAAAAAATCCAAACTCATTTATAGATAATATTATTATATTATTTATAGTTAGATCAGTTGGATAATTTTTCTTTGAGGCATTTGTCAACATTTTTTCCAATGTTAGAACGATAATTGCTTATTTCATGTTTGATTCTAGAATTCTTATAGACAGAATAGAATTAGTGAAAGTCCCACATTTATAAAATATTCATTACTATTACTAAAGTACGCTATTTCATTTTCATGTGTTAAAAGTTCATTATCATTACCTAGTTAATATTTATAAGTTTTATTGCCAATTTATTTATTTTTTTATTTGTGGCAGCAGGTATTATGTTCTCATGTCATTGCTCATTAGAATGTATTGTTATTTTTTTATATAGTAATCATTTTTAGCTGACTTAATGATTTTATTTAAATTATTTTTAAAGGATTACATTCCTCCTTCTGCCGGGAAGAATTTCAATTAATTTTTTCATTTCGTCTCTAGTCATAATAGATTATATTATGCCATATGTTATCCAGGGCTTAAGTTTTCTACTGTTTGTAGAAAATACTATACCAGGGTTTCAGTCTCACGAATCAAGTATTTTATTTTAAGCACAGTTTAGGTACTCTCAAAACTATGCTACAATAAGCCTCAAGATACTGAGTTGCATTAGTGGGATTTTGATAATTTGCTTGTTTTCATCACTATACCATACTAGAATCATAGTTTCTGTGACAAAAAGAGTTAGTTAAAACAGCCTCACGAGGAAATTTAGTAACTGATACTATATATTTTGCTAGATCGATTTCGGAATTGGTTACTAGTCACTATTGTGATTGTCAGCAAACTACCTGGTTGTTGCCAATACTAATTTTGTTGTTAATTAAGAATTATAGTAATGTAGTCTTGACATTCTTCTAATGAGAATGTGGGATGATTTGTACAGGGTGTCCCACCGGGAACCGAATCGATGTATATATAGAAAACTATACATAGGAAAATTTTGAATATTTGACAGTATGCTAATGCTGATGGGGGCGACCGGGCTAAAATATTTTCATAATGGTGGCACTTCCGGTTATACCGGAAGTAAGTGTCAACTTGCTTATTTTAAATGGGACACCCTATATATTATTACATTTTTGCATTCTACGCAAGATTCTAGGCAGATTTTGTATACCATGTCCTATACCTATGTCTAAACGTTTTTGACATATTTGAATTTTTATGTCAAAAATGACATTTGCAAGCCTTAGAATAATTATCAATTTTTTCTATAAAGAAGCCTTAATTATTTAATTTAAGTGGGATTCCTTGTTATAAAGGACCTGCTTTAATAGATTTTTTAAAATATTTTGATAACTATTAATACAGGGTGTTTAAAAAATAAGATTAAAAATGAAATTGAAAAAACTGCAAAAAGTCTAGATTTTCAAATGGAAACACCCAAATTTTATAATTATGTCTTATTTAGCATTAAAAATAAGGGTAAGTTTGTGTAAGGTTGTATGTATATCTTAAAAATTTTTAGTTTTCGAAATATTGCCAATTTAGTATTTTTATATGGCTATCTTGCAGTGGATTTTAAGTTCAGTTACTCCTAGTTGGCTATGACTCTGTACAATTTAAGCATCCCGGCATGGTTATTTATTATTGTCAAATGGCAAGTGACAGCTTCAATGCCGTCATAGCCAACTAGGAGCAACTGAACTTAAAATCTGCTGCAAGATCGCCATATAAAAATACTAAATTGGCAATATTTCGAAAACTAAAAATTTTTGAGATATACAACCTTACACAAACTTACCCTTATTTTTATTGCTAAATAAGAAATAATTATAAAATTTGGGTGTTTCCATTTAAAAATCTAGACTTTTTGCAGTTTTCTCATTTTCATTTTTAATCTTATTTTTTAAACACCCTGTATTAATAGTTATCAAAATATTATAAAAAATCTATTAAAGCAGGTCCTTTATAAAAAGGAATCCCACTTAAATTAAATAAATAAGGCTTCTTTATAGAAAAAATTGATAATTATTCTAAGGCTTGCAAACGTCATTTTTGACATAAACATGCGAATATGTCAAAAACGTTTAGACATAGATATAGGACATGGTATACAAAATTTGCCTAGAATCTTGCGTAGAATGCAAAAATGTAATAATATATAGGGTGTCCCATTTAAAATAAGCAAGTTAACACTTACTTCCGGTATAACCAGAAGTGCCAAGTGCCACCATTATGAAAATATTTTAGCCCGATCGCCCCCCATCAGCATCAGCATACTGTCAAATTTTCAAAATTTTCCTATGTATAGTTTTCTATATATAGATCGATTTGGTTCCCGGTGGGACACCCTGTATAATTATAAAGATAACATGTATTAAAAAGATATTGGACCTTTAGTAAAATGACAATGCTCTGGTCCAAGAACAATTAAACAAATTGCCGTTTTGACTCTAGGACCTAACTTAAGTGAATAGTCTGGAACTTGTTTCATATTTCCATGTCTCCCATAAGAAGTCTCACCGGGCTGTTTAAAATCACTACACTGTTCATAATATTCTGGGTTTTGTTCGATACGCTACCAAACATAAGGATAGTGATCAGTGATTTCAAACTTATTAACTAATGGTGATATTAGTGGTTAGTTTTAAGCTTTTTGTTTAGAAACAGATGGTCAAGACTACCAGATGTTAAAATCCTAATGATTAACAATGTTTTTTAATTTTTAAATTAGATTACTGAAAATATTATTATATCGTCTAATTTGTTTCATTCTTTTCGAACCCATATCTTGATAATTACTCTATTGTTTAGACGCTTAGACCAATTTCAGTATTTGGTTGCATTAGATTTAAACCACTTAACATTTTTGACCTCTTCGAATGGAAACAATGGCTGCAAGTTAAGTAGTCGATAAATCATTTTGATAACCATGGATGCTATCGATTTTTTTGGGTTTAGCTTACATGATATTTCTCTAAAGGGGATTTTTTCTTTTGAAAAGAGATATAAATTTGGAGGATTTTCGGAAAAGAATAAACTTTTCCAGTATATTCTTAACTTTTTTATAATTTCAGATGGCGTATTTACACACTCTAATTCTAAATCACTCGACAAATACGTGATAAATAAACTAAACTGCTTTCTAAAATTTGTTCTTTTTAATAAATAGGTGTGGTCTGTCACATTGGCATCATATGTTTAAATTAAATAGTGTGCCTTGCATTTCCACTCTAGAGTTGAAATATTTTCTTTCAACACGCGTGTGATATTCGGCGCTTTCGAGCCAAGTTAACCGTGCTTTTTTTCTCATTTTCAAAGG
Source organism: Polydrusus cervinus (assembly GCA_935413205.1). Lineage (NCBI taxonomy): Eukaryota > Metazoa > Arthropoda > Insecta > Coleoptera > Curculionidae > Polydrusus > Polydrusus cervinus. The sequence goes on from OW284512.1 coordinate 7,688,433, forward strand.
TGGTCGTAGGGAAATAATATTTAGTCTAGAGTTGAAATACAAGGCACACTATATAATTTAAACATATAGTGCCAATTTGACAGACCACCCCTATTTATTAAAAAGAACAAATTTTAGAAAGCAGTAACTGTAAAGTGCTTAATTTATTTATCATGTATTTGTCCAGTGATTCAGAATAAGAGTGTGAAAATACGCCATCTGAAATTATAAAAATGTTAATTTACTGGAAAGTTTATTATAATGTTTATTAAAATGTTTATGGGTCGCCATAGTCTAGAGACTAGAGCCATGACCTACGAATCGAAAGATCACAGGTTCAAATCCCATCAGGAGCACTTGACTCTTTTTTATGAAAACATTAAATAATTTATAGAATTATTTTGAATTGAAATCTTCCATGTTGGATGGATTTTTTAAATATATGTTTAATGCATCTTTCCTTGATTAAATTTAAAATTTTTCATTCTGGTTAATCTAGAAGTCAATCCAGGATTAGTTCTTTCTATGACATTATGAAAAAATGAAAAAGTTAAACTACAAATAAAGGAAACGCCTATTGACAAACTATGAAACCAGATATTAAATGGAACATAATCCTAAGTATGCTAATTTCAACACTAGTGTTGATTTTTTTTTCAACACTAGTTTTGAAATATTTTTTTCACAAACCAAAGCTTTTTTTAATCATTCTTTGTGGTCGTAGCGAAAATAGTATACATTATTCGTGTGAAAGTGATTATTCTAAAACTAGGAGAATTTTCGTTTGAAAAGTATCACTTTCATCACTTGTTATGTAATATACTATTACGCACATTTGTGTGTAAGAATGGATTTACTTATAGAGTAAACTGTACGTAAAACAATATTTACTAATATAGGAGTAGAAAAAATAATTTATCACACTTTTATTTAGTTAACACATGTTAACAAACTAGAATCGTCAATTAAATAAAAAAAACTAGTCCAAAAATATAGAACGGTTGCTCCAGCGGTGACAAAGTTACCCCAGGGTGACAAAGTAGCCCCGGTTGACGGTACATCGCCACGGCAATTAATTAATATTAAAATTACTTTTATTTACTTTTTACTTTACGGGACAGTGGCTTAAAAAAAATGTCAGTCCATTGAAGCATTGCAGGACGTCGGTCGAAACCGATAGTCGGTCGTTAACTTTGTGAAAGTCCGAAACGGGTTGCTTCTCGTTCTCCTTATTAAATTAAATTGTAAAAAAATGGCATCTCTTTGTGCAGTCGTTACAGTGGCGCGGCCAGAAAAAAAAACCCTTCTGGAATAGGACAGGTACAATATACTTACATGGGGGGAGGGGGGGGGGGGGGGGGGTCCGTGGGCGTAACTAGAACATTTTTTTCTGGAAAGAGGGACATTCGAGACTACATAGATTTCATGATATTGTCCCTAGTAAAGAAGGCGGAAAGCGAAAAATTTTCGGGGCCACGCCCAAAAATCGATTGAAATTCACTTGACTACTATCAAATTTTGAAAATTAAATTATTACCTCTCCCCCTTTGCATGGTCGGCTTAAATTTGTTTTTGTAAAAGTTTTTTTTTATATTCCTAGCTGGCTCACATTTTTTTATATTTGCGAAAATATGAATACTAGTGTCAATTCAAAATTTTAACATAAGACGTATGTATGACTCTAACCAGCGTTTTTCGGGCTCTGTTTTTCATGATTAAAAACAAAGTAAATATCCCACCACACCAAAATTGAGGATTTTTTCAGAAATCATGTAGTTATTTTAGGAGCGTAGATCTAGGAGTAGTTTTTGGTGCAAATTCTTAGGTTTTGAAATACTCCTTCTTAAATGCCGTTTTGTATATTCATAATAAAGTATTCTCGTTTTTTTCCGCACTATTTTTTTTATTATAAATTATCACACTTCTTCCATAAAACATGTTTCAATTAAAGTTTTTACTTTAATTTTTCTTTTTTAAAAAAAATACCTAATTGTTTTTTGTTTTTGTTGTAAAAATATTTTATTGAATTGGGTTATATTTTTGTTGTTTTAAAATGGCTCTAAAAAAGGGAAACCAATAACAAGACAAGTATATAATAGAAAAATACTATAAAATATTATTTTTTTTACTCGTTTTCCTTTAAAATTGCATCATAAATCAATAACTAAAACGATATGCGTCCGAAACTTTAATCTCCATATAAAACAGGACTTTTAGAAGGAAAAGTTGAAAAATAAACGTTTCCTACAAGAAATTTGTAATCTAAGCCAAGAATACATTATTTAAAAATTTAAATTACGAGTCCAAGCGTGAGACGAAAAATTAGGTTGCAATTAGACTTTTAGACCCGAGCTCCTAGGCTCGGGGGGGGGGGGGGGCAGCCCCCCCTTAATTACGCCACTGCTTCCAGGCACTTTTTCTTGAAATTTGCACCCAATGTAAAAAGGCCCTAAGCTACATAACATTGGAATTAAGTAATATCGATTTCAGACTCAAGATATTGTATTATTTTATGCAATAAAAGACGGTGCGCTCCGAAGTCACGTCGGTTCTTACGTAGCGGATGAATCATAGTGCGCCTTCGGCTTTTTTAACTGTTGAAATTCAAAGACTATAGCAAATACTTGAATTAAACATATTAATATTTATATCAGTGTTGCTTTTTTTCCGTAAGTTTTTTTTTAGTTTAGATTTAAGAAACATCTTTTATATCTTTAAATTTGTTAAACCTAATTATCTTTTTGCATCTAATTTTAATAGTATCTTTATTATCTTTAATAACTATAATTATACGGGCAACTAACCTATTTAATTTATAAAAATTACTTTTATTAGTAATGTTGTTAATAACCGTGAGTCAGATCTATTTTGTTGTAGCATTGCTAGGCTTTGATTAATTTTTTATAAAATCCATGCAAAGTTATATTTAACGACTAGCAATGATGATGGCGAAAGCCGAAAGCGCTCTGCTATAATTTTAATAAAAATAATCAATTGCAGGCAATACAAATTCTCTTTTCTCCCAGTGGCGGTTCGTCAGGTGAAGTAGGTGAAGGGGCAAAAAAATAAAATAAAACCAGGAAGAAAGTTTTTCGACAATATTAAATATTAATGTACCAATACAGCTACCATTTTAACCCTTAAATAATAATTATGTTCGGAATTAATAATATTAATTTAATCCGAATGCAGCTATGCATAATAGGGCCACGGTTAACTCCGATGGACAACAATTATAAACACTCGTGCATTCTGGCGCGCCCCAGTGACCGTGTCCGTTAGCTCAAAGCAAGTGAAGACCCAACGCCCAACATGGCTTTAATATTCACCGTTGCTTGGGTTATGTGACGTTAGTCACGCAAACAGCATGTAACAATTTGCATTATAATGAAGGGAAATTTAAAAATAGATCAGTCGTATTCACCATTATTTTAGCATTGGTTCGCCTAACCCTAAGGTATTTATTTTGAGGCTTGGCGAAACTTACGGTTATAGATATCGTTTTTATGTGATTTACTGTGTGATTAAAAAGTTTATTTTTCAGTTAATTCAGTAGTGTACCTACTTAGTTGTGTGTTTTAAAAATGAACCCAATTAATAACAGTTTGTAATTTGTAGGAAACTCCATTCGATCATTGGACAGATGAGGATAATAGAGACGTTTTGTTACACGGGTTTTTAGTCAATGTTTATTTAAGTACCCGCACTATATCTAGCTCTTCGCCATTTTTTAAGACCACCAGCCGCCACTGTGAATAAAAATTACTTTTTGACACTCCAATATCTGAAGAATCCAAATTTAAAAAGTTTTTATAAATCCCTTAATAAACGTGGCCAGGTTTCCGGCCAAAAAGACGCAATATTTTTGGTCCAATTTACATTTCACATGGAGCTGTTAACCTTTTAAAAGAACTTAAAACTCTACTTCGAGTTAACTTACAGCTACTTACAGATATTTCTAAGGATTAGTAAGTGCCACTACATAAATCTTTTACATTAATAATATAATTATAGGTCTGATACAGAAAATGCAAATAAAATAATGATAACAATCGAATTATTGTAGAATGTAGACAGTCGACTGGCTTATAGGGTACTGTAAAGTATTTTTTGCTGTTTCATGGTCCAAATAACGCCAAAACAATAAATAGTGGTTTTATACAATGTATTTATCATATTTAATAACAGTGGTATTAAACTGTTATTACCTATCTTTATTTGAACTCTTACTATACTAAAGAATTCGAGTTCAATACTACATGAAAATACTGTCCCAAGTTTATAAGGTTATTGTTAGGTTAAAAAGTCTGAGGGCTACAACGCTTGAGAAGTAAAGGTGAAAAAACCAAACCTATTTTGAGATTTGGATCACCAGATCTGGATAAAAACAATAGTTATTTACGATATAAGTGTTGTAAAGATTCATATTACAACACGAGATGTTAAAGTTGTCAAACGAGGCGTCAGCCTTCGTTCACCTAACTACTAACAAATTTCATCAAAATTATTAAAATTTGTTTTTGTAAATGTTTTTTTTTACTTTTTTTTTTGATGATTTTCCTCTTTATTAAAAAAAAATATTTTTTATATTTGTGGTGTCAATCCAAAATTTTAACATAAGACGTATGTATGACTCTAACTAGCGTTTTTCGGGCTCCGTTTTTCATAATTAAGAATAAAGTAAATATCGCTCACCACGCCAAAATGGATGATTTTTTTAGAAATTTTAGGAGCTTAGATCTGGGAGCAGTTTTTGGTGCAAATTCTTAGGTTTTTAAATACTTCTTCTTAAGTGCCGTTTTGTATATTCATAATAAAGCATTTTTGTTTCTTCCCGTACTATTTTTTTTAATTATAAATCATCACACTTCTTCAATTAAAAATGTTTCAATTAAAATTTTTTACTTTAATTTCTTTCTTTAAAAATAAATATCGACCTAATTGATTTTTGTTTTTGTTGTAAAAATAATTTATTGCATTGGATTATATTTTTGTTAAATTAAAATAGCTCTAAAAAAGGGAAAACGGAACAGACAAGTATATAATAGAAAATACTATAAAATGTTACTCCTTTTACTCGTTTTCCTATAAAATTGCATCATAAATCAATATATGCGTCCGAAACCTTAATCTCTATATAAAACAGGACTTTTAGAAGGAAACGTTTAAACACTAAACATTTCCTACAAGACCTTTGTAATCTAAGCCAAGAATACATTATTTAAAAATATAAATTAAGAGTCCAAGCGAGAGACGAAAAATTAGGTTGCAATTAGACTTTTAGACCCGAGCTTCTAGGCTCGGGGGGGGGGGGGGGGGAAAGGCTGCAGCCCGGCAGCCTCCCCCTCCCCTAAATAAATACGCCACTAAACGCTAGCAATTCAGGTTAAGCAAATAGGCGGCTTACTAACATGCCACCTGTCTCGTATTTCAACCTTCAAACTCCCTAATTTTTTATAGGTTGACATCCCTCTAATCACCCCAATTTTATGCTATTTGATTCGAAAGGTTGTCCACCCTGTAACGGTTGTCTGCTAACGCACTGCACGAACAGCGCGAGGCCGGTTGCCAGCCACGGCAAGATCAACAACGGGCTTTCATTTCGTGTTCGCGTCGCGGTGACTCATCGCGCGACCGGCAAAACTTTAGCCGAGTTTACCCCGTTGCTTTGCTGCTGGCGAGTCGACGAGTCCGCTGAAAGTTCCTGCGAGGGCTTTTTCGAAAAGTTCGCGAAACTCGGCGTTTCGGTGGTTTTTCCGTCCGTCTTCAAGGATACCTGTGTGAAGTTTTTTTTTGGTGTATCAGTTTTTGCTTGTCAGGTAGGTGAATCTGATATTTTTTATGACCTGAATGTTTGGGTGTTTATAAGGGTAGGCTGCATTGCCTACATTTTGTACATAAAAACCCCCTTAACCCTCGAAATATTCTATTGCTCATAAAAAACCCAAAATTAAAAATATAGTTTCCTTAAGTTCTATTCAGTTCTTTAATTAACTTTCTCACATTCTTCAATATCTGTAGAATCAAAATTTAAAAAGTTTTTTTAAATTCATTAATTAACATGTAAAGGATTCGCTTCAAGAGAACGTAATGTTTTTAATATATATATTTTAAATGGAACGCTGCTTATAGCGGCTCTGGGAATAAGATTTCTCTAAAATCAAAAAACACGTCCTTAAAGATTTTTTATGGGCCTCGCTTTGGTCAAGTAAAAAAAATTGGGGTCCCAAGGAGCTGGCGCAGCCCTAACCAACTTTTTTTTTAAATTAGAGAATATCACTTGTGGCACCTTTTTGGGAAGCTTATCGAAAAATAAATTTGTCTATATATTTTTTTCACATCGGTCAAACCATGTGTCAGAAATTTAATAAAAACTAATTTAAGAAAGAATTACATTAACAATAACTATAAAACTGTAATGTCACTTTTTTAGCATAGCAATAATTGTTGAAAATGTGCCCCATGAATCTATTAGCGCAGATCAAACCGATGGTAGAACTCTTCCCTTACTCTTTCCAAAACTTCTGGCTTGATTAAACGTATCTCTGCCCGAATACTTACCTTCAAATCTTCCATATTTCTAGACCGGGTGACATAATACTCTATTTTTTAAATCGCCTCATAAATAAAAATCTAACGGTTTACAATCCGGAGATTTGGGCGGCCACTATCCACCTATTTGGAAATGTAACATTTAATAATTCTCTTACATTTCTTGCTAAGTTTTTAATACCAGAACTTCAAAGAATTTTCCCTAATTATGGAAATCTAGACCAAAAGATATTATTTTCCACCAGGATTGAGCCCCTCCTTACTTTGCATATATAAATTCTTTTGCAGCAGTTTTTTAAAATAAATAGATAAAAATACAGAATTTTTATTCGTACATGCATGTAGCTATTTAAGTAGATTAAATTATTGAATAATTTTTAAACTTTTTTTTTAACTACTGCTTCTCTATCTAGGGATGAACCGTCACTTTTAAATTTATTTTATTTGTCTATGAAAGTCCTTTGATTTTTATATCTTTAAGTTGCTATTCATTTATCTGTTTCAGTTTAAGCTCATTTACTTACTAAAGCTTAGATTAATATTGTATAAAAAAAAAGTTTAACAAAAAATGTTACTTTGGCACCCGCAAAAATTTTTCTCGGTTCTATCAATGTTTTTTAATCAATGTTGAACTTGAAGGCATTTAAAACAAAGATTTTCTTTCAAAGATTCTTTTAAAACATCGTCATAAAAATTGCTTATGCGTTTTAAATCCTGTAAAAGGTCGCTCTCCAGAGAGATTATTGTTAATTCACCTAAGCGTGTCTCTCCCTGTGTATTTCGTAAATAGGTATGAATTCTTTTTAATTCAGAAAAGGATCGTTCTGCAGAGGCGCTGCTAGCCGGAATAGTAACAATTTACGCCTCCATATTTCTTTTTTTCCCGAAAACTGACGGCGCGAAGTCTAGAAAAAGGGCGAAAACACTAATTATGAATTAAAAATCTAGCATCCACCTGATTGAAACAATGTTACCAAAAACGAAGGCAATTATTATGCAAAATATGATAAGCTTACTGATTATGAACCTATCAGCAAAAATTATTTAAATTTTCACAAAAGTGTTTCTTATTTTACGATACCTTATCCGTTACTTATCCCTTTAAAAATATCCTAACTTAGCTAATTAATAATAAAACTTATAGAGGCGGGTTTCATATTTTATGTTGAGAAAGCGAATTATTTTCCAAACTACGGTAAAACTTGAAGATTGGCACCAATGCACTTACCAAACGCGTGCTTTCTTGGCGGCGCGGGCTGATAGATAAAGGAAGGTTCAAGGTTGCAACAGGTTTGTTTGTTAAATCTCTTTCTACCCTACTTCCTACCGGCTCTCTCGCTTGCTTCCACTCGTACAAAAGCAGTGCTTTTGCTTTTGCATAAGACGCTAATGTACAGCGAGATCTTTGCTTTTAGAACGGTCTTACGGAATGCTTATACAGGAATCTAGTTTACGATATAATGAGCAAAGAATGCGTTCGTGGAAATGATATAGGATTAATTTTCCGGTCCTATATTGTAGAGATAAATTGCCAAAGTTGTATTACACGGAAAAAACTAAAATTCAAAAAAAAATTGTTACTTGTTTTATTGTTCCCAGGTAGGCAATGCTTTTTTGCCTATATTGTATGAACGTCACTGCTTTCAGGGCATAAAAAACTATATTTTTACATATCTATGTGTTCATTACAAGTAGGATTTTGAGTAAAGTAAATTCCTTAAACTGTACTATTCTTTGCTGCTCCTTTGAACTACTAAGATAAGCTATGACAACGCTGTATATGTATTGGGTAATTTCAATAAACAACATGGGTACTCGAAGTTTGCACAACCATTAAAAAAAACTTAGCCTTAGCTTTCTGCTTGGCAACCCTAATTCAAATTTAATGGCAGCGAATTGTGTCGTTTTTCGCATTAGATTAGCGTTACATTCATCGCAGCCAGCCATGTGTCAAAAACGGAAAACGCTTAAAAATGCACCGACTTTTTTTTATTGTTTGAAGTTTGAAATTCCTAATCGGACGGTGCATTCTTAAAATCTTGTGCGGAAGTTGATTTGTGCAACAAAATGGCTGATTGTCGTAAATTTTATACAAGTTTGTTTGTGTTTACAACATAGCAACGCACATATTCCCGTACGTAAGTAACTTTCATTTCTCAAATCAAAATTTACTGGGTAATTCTTATTATCTACACGTAAATAATAACTTTTACGAAAAAAAGTTGCAAATAAAAAACTTTTCTTTGTCAGTCTCAAAAAGAAGGTTCTATTCACTTTTGCTCTAATATTTCAAATAACGGAGATACTTGCCAATGTTGCCAAAACCATCCAAATATTCAGAATTTTTAATTTTTTTAAAAATTTATTCAACATTTATTTTACCTCATCCTTAACCAACCCTTTTTGCGTTAAGTTTTGTATTTTTTTGTGTTTGATTTAAGAAATCTAATGTTTTTTTACAAGAAACAGGTATTTTTAGTTGGACACAATTTAGTCTATCATTTTTAAGACAAATCGACTTAAAAATTACCTTGAATATTGGGTGTAGATGACGATAATTCCTTCTTAAAGTGCTATTTTTCTTAGGGTTTATAACTAATTTTTTATGTTACCACAATAATAAACTGCTTTCATGTTCAAAAATTCATGAACACTTATATTTAAAAAATATTTATTTTAAAAATCGAGTTTTCTAAATTACCTTCAAATTCTGGCAATTAAAGGTCCGTTTCCACAAACAATCATGGACAAGTTACTGACAGTTTTCTAATCAACCCAAACACCCAGAAATCCGCGCCCGAGTTTATTGCGCAGAATCCTGATATTCCTGATTGTGAGACCGTTATTTTTATTTTGTCATAGTCTACTGTACAAAATGATTTTGTTTAGTGATAGCAGACAGGCGCGTAACTACAAGGGGGCCGCCCCCCCAGACGTCGCTAGCCCCCCCCTCCCCAAATATCACTCGACCATAATTTTTTTATTGTTTAAATTTTCCATTTTTCACTCATACTTTTTTGGCAATACTCGTTGAACTTTGGGCTTGTTTATTCAAAAATTAAATCCCTCGATCTTCGCTCTCGGGATCTAATCGGATTAAACATGTCCAAATTCAACTCGAAAAATTTCCAAACAAATTTTTCGTGGCAGCTTTAAAATCTAACCGATAAAAAACGAGGTCTTGTTATATTACTGTTGATTATTGACCAAATTTGTTAAAATTTGGATGTGGTCCAAAAAAAAATTCGCCTGCGTCGAGCTCTCCATCGAGCCGCATCTACACAAGCCACCACTGCAAGTCACAATAACAGGCCCACCCTAGGCCACCCCCAGGTCAGAGGGCTAGTTACGCCCCTGATAGCAGAGGGCAAGAAATGGTTTTAATTTACATGCAATGAACTTAAAGTTGTATCTAAGTCCTGTAAGTCAAATTAGATACAAAAAATTTAATAAATTAAAATGATCAATTACCTTTTGAGAGATTATTACGAAACCTATAATTATTTTTGAAGTTCTCACGCGCTTAAAGTGAATGTGATATCATCAACTTGATTTTGATCGTAATAGGTATACGTTTTTTCATATTTTCAATAATATTTTTTTAACTCTTGGTTCTGTCTTCGTAATTATTCGATGAAATTGAATTATGAAGCTAAAGGAGAAAATATTAAAATAAAAAAATTAACTACTGCTTTAAAAATGATTGAAAAAAAACTTTAAAAACAGATTGTTATTATAAAATGCATATCTCTTTTAAAAATGGAGATAGCCTGATGATTCAAGAAACAAATTGTTAGAAATACATGGTATTTTATCAATAAATTCTTACCATGAATAATGAAAGTCCCAATTTCTCCACATGGTGTTTAAAACAAAACATTTTGATTCGCCCCGATATACCGGGTGGTGCGTCTGAAGAAGACACATGGGATTTCCCATGTAAATTTCGAGGTTGTCAAATATTCGCTACCGTATTTATTTAAGCCCAAAAATATACTTAAACTTTAAAAAAAATACAATAAGAAGAAATTTCTTGTCCAATTTAAAGCGTATTTTCCTAGTAACTTAAAAGGTATTGAACAATAGTATATACCTAGTAGGAAAACCTGAACATTCCCGGACGACCGTAAAGATTGTATGTCGAGGCGCAAACCGAGACTGACAATACGGAGTACGGGAATGTGGCTTTTTCTACGAGGTATTCATACTATTTTTCCGTTAATCGAACATTATTAAAAGGACATAACTTATTACAAGCAACTTGTTAAAATTTTGAAATAAATATTATTAACTTTATTCACAAATAAAGGATGTTATTAAATATTTGTGTTGTAACTGTGGAAACACAGTAATATTGAATTGTCAAACTTAACACATTTTAGTTTACAAGTAGTCGTACAGAAATAACATTTCCTTACAGTACAATAATAAATATTTCCAAACAGTTATTTTCCGTTGCCTAGCGACGACTAAGTGTTAGAAAATATTAACTTTTTCTTTCAAAAATATTATCAAATATGTCAATATTTCCTATCGATTTTCGGAAAAATGTATTTTCAAAATCATAAGCTAGGAAATACGGACATTTCTGTCGTATACACCAGCAAATAAACCATTAAAAATGTATCAAAGTTATTTTATGTCAATTACCTATTCAATAACTGTAATAAACTTCAAGTTAAAAAATATCAACAGACAGTAAACAATATTTTTATTTTACACTATTCAATAAATAGCCAAACACCTAATGATAAATTTGTATTAAACAAAATTAATAATATTTCCAGTCGTAGATTTTATTTTAATTAATGTTTAAGAAAATTTTCAAACAACCCTTTGTTAGCCGCCAAAAAATATCCTATAAACGATTACAAATCTCCCTTGTGGCATTGGCCAGTTGGTATGGCGAGATTCTATCACAAACTGATGAAATTGAGTTTCTCAATTGGTCCGAATTTGCATGCCGAACGTTTTTATAAATTTTATCTGTTATGTGCATAGAGAAAAAGGTGTTTAAAAGATCTTTGTAATTGTTACAGCGTTTCATTATTTGAACACAAAAATTTGATCTTCGTTCTTCATCAACTTCCCGCAATTCTTGAAGTTTCTTGTACTTGTATGAATGGTATTGGTGTTTCTGTAAAACTCGTAACGCAGTACTGTGTTTGCTTAAGGTTTTTCCTAGCGTCCTAGTACTAACAGTACCTTTATGAAGCAGTATATTTGGGTCACTATGATTATCCATCTTTTTGGCCCTATTATTTTCATTTTAGCTTCGGCCTTGATTTGGTACCTTGAAATTCAAATTTCTTAATTATTTTTGTTGCCTGGAATGGATCGGTTAGAAAAAATTACTGAGAACAAGTCTGATACCACTTGATATCTATTTTCGACGTAGTACTATTTAATAATTCTAACTTTTTCCCTAACTAAATATTCAACATACACAATTATTTGAAAGAATTCGCATAAGACACGCGGATTGATGAACTCCGGAACGAAACATGCGAGGGCAGAAGCGTAAGAAAGAGATACACATACTAAAGACATCGAGGGCACGTTCTGTAACAAAAATTGCTTGACGGATCTTAGCTGATTGAAGGGCAACAGATTGGAGTATTCAGTGTTGATCTTTGTCGTGTACATGTAAATATACAGTCAGTTATATATCCATCTCTCATGAATCTAGCCAATGTTCGTGAGGAAAAGCCGTTTTCGGAATTAAGGAATTTTTAAATCATATGTTGGCCAACGCGTTTGACAAGGGAAGCGTCAAAGCATTAAAAACGTAAGTGAAATATAAACTGCTGGACAATTCAAGCGGACCGAGCTAATTGTTAGGTGAACTTTGGAGTAAAATATTTTACGAACGAATAAAGCTATCGATGCGCGGTTTGCAAAATTTAAAAGAGAATTTAATTCTTAATATGCACATTTTTTCCGATTTTTTTCTACTTCTAACCTTTAACTGTCTACAGGGTTCAAAGAGAAGTATGTTTTTTTACCAAAGTTTCTAAGTACCGGATTTCCACAAAAATAATTTTAAATTATTTTGGATGGCATTTTCTTTATCTCCTATTTATAGAGAACAAAATAAATTCTCAAATTTTTGATATCCCTCTTTGTTCATGAAATTTCGATTTTTTTCTCAACCCCTGTAAATTTCAGGTATTTTTGTCATTAGGCCTTACAATGTTTTGTAAGAACGGGTTTTGGTAAGTGATTATAACTTCTTAGGACCACCTCTTTTGCAACGAGTACATTTTAATTTCTTGCGTTTCGTCGTGACCAGTTATCCTGGCACGAAACACACGATGTTTGGAAATGGACGCATATAAAATGAAAAAAATAAAAATAAAACCGATTATGGGTACGCCACTGGTCACGACGAAACGCATGAAATTAAATGTACTCGTTGCAAAAGAGGTGGTCCTAAGAAGTTATAATCACTTACCAAAACCCGTTTTTACAAAACATTGTAAGGCCTAATGGCAAAAATACCTGAAATTTACAGGGGTTGAGAAAAAAATCGAAATTTCATGAACAAAGAGGGATATCAAAAATTTGAGAATTTATTTTGTTCTCTATAAATAGGAGATAAAGAAAATCCCATCCAAAATAATTTAAAATTATTTTTGTGGAAATCCGGTACTTAAAAACTTTGGTAAATAAAACATACTTCTCTTTGAACCCTATAGACAGTTAAAGGTTAGAAGAAAAAAAAAATCGGAAAAAATGTGCATATTAAGAATTAAATTCTCTTTTAAATTTTGCAAACCGCGCATCGATAGCTTTATTCGTTCGTAAAATATTTTACTCCAAAGTTCACCTAACAATTAGCTCGGTCCGCTTGAATTGTCCAGCAGTTTAGTATATTAATAATTTATAATGATTCTCGTAATAATTATTTTAGAAATTTATTGATCTGGTACATATCTTACAAGTACAAAATTATGTTCAGTATCGGATTATGGTATCTGTAACATGTAAGCTTATATTGTCGGGCTGTTTTAAGTTTACAATATCTCTAAACCAAAAAAAAAAGCGAATATGCCGACTGCTATCGATACTATGTACATTTAATTGGAAATATGATAACACAACTTTGTGGAAATACATTGCATTTAATTAATGACGTTTGTTTACTTTACGTATATTATGATGCAAAATTGTTTGTTGTTTGCCTTAAAGGAAAAAGAAAGTAATCCAGTGGTATAGAAACAACTTTAATTGGGTTGCTTTTTAAAAAAGTTAACCAGAATTTTTGGATTTTTTAAATAGAAACCCATCTTTGTAAAAATCTTTATTTAATTTTCTTTCTAACGGTCTATCACATGTTAGTAATTTATTTATTAATTAAATAACATTAACGTAATTTAGATTCGTATAAGCCTTAAGAAGTTATATCAAGTATGCCGTGGAAAACAATTCATGCATTTCAACCCGTAATAATTATTTTCCACCATCCGACATTTTGGTTTATTAAAAGCACGAATAACGTATTTTTTTTTTCGAAAATCGATCGGAGAAATTGACATTTTTAATAACAAGTCAATATTTCCTTACACTTAGTCGTTGCTAGGCAATGGAAAATAACTGTTAGGAAATATTTATTATTGTACTGTAAGGAAGTATTATTTCTGTACGGCTACTTGTAAACTAAAATGTGTTAAGCTTGACAATTCAATATTACTGTGTTTCCATAGTTACAACACAAATATTTAAAGGCATCCTTTATTTGTAAACAAAGTTAATAATATTTATTTCAAAATTTTTACAAGTTGATTGTAATAAGTTTTGTCCTTTTAATAATTTTCAATTTACGGAAAATAGTATGTATACCTCGTAGAAAAAGCCACATTCCCGTACTCCGTATTGTCAGTCTCGGTTTGCGCCTCGACATACAATGTTTACGGGAATGTTCAGCTTTTCCTACTAGGTATACAATGTACTATTACAATATAATATAATGAATTTTATTAATTTTTTTTAGATCCTATGATACCTTTCCTTTGATGAAAATAAAAATTAAATAATTTGTTTAGTTTTTTTTTAATTCGGTTGAAAAAACCGCAATTCAACATGAAAAAATATGGCGCGTTCAGATCCATTTAAATAACATAATCGTCAAAACCGCGAACTCGTAAAGAAATCGGCATCAACGGTTTTGCATTAAATTCATAAAAACGCACTTTGTCTGTGTACCCAATATAAGTTTTTATCTTCGCCAATGTGACATTTGGATTAAAACGAGATATTGGCAATAAATAATCTTCTGTGTCCCAAATAAATTAATGAATAACTGTCAAAAACGTTTTTTTTTTATTATGTGACGACATACTTTCACGAAAAGCAGGTACTCTCATAACGGCTTGCATATTAAAATAAATGAATACATACGCGTACATATTGTGAATATTAACAGGTGCCTACTAAGAATCGTGGTACTAAATGGGAATTATTTTACAGGTCCTTGAAAGGTCTTAAGTGCAGGGGCGTGTATACAATATAGGCAAAGAAGCAATGCCTTGGGAACAATAAAACAAACAGAAACAAATATTTTTTATATTTTAGTTTTTATCCGTGTAATCCAACTTTAGCAATTTATCTCTACATTAATATAATAAATAATAATGTAGGACCGAAAAGTTAATCCTATATCATTTCCACGTACGCGTCCTTTGCTTATTATATCGTAAACTAGATCTCTGTATAAGCATTCCGTAAGACCGTTCTAAAAGCAATGATATCGCTGTTCATTAGCTTCTTATGCAAAAGTACTGCTTTTGTACGAGTGGAAGCAAGCGAGAGACCCGGTAAGCAGTAGGGTAGAAAGAGATGTAACAAATAAACCTGTCGCAACCTTCGACCTTCCTTTATCTATCAGCCCGTGCCAAGAAAGCATGCGCTTGGTAAGTGCACTGGTGCCAATCTTCAAGTTTTACCGTAGTTTGGAAAATAATTCACATTCTCAATATAAAAACACGTATCTATAAGTTTTATTATTAATTAGTTTAGTTGGGATATTATACAGGGATAACGTAAAATAAGAAGCACTTTTGTGACAATTAAAATTGTTTTTGCTGATATGTTCATAATATGTATCAGTGAGCTTATCATATTTCACATAGTAATTGACTTCTTTTTTGGCAACATTGGTTCAATCAGGTGAATGATTTTTAATTTATAATTAGTGTTTTCGCCCTTTTGCTAGACTTCGCGCCGGTGGGTTTTGGGAAAAAAATAAATATGGAGGCGTTAATTGTCACTATTCCAACTAGCAGCGCGTCTGCAGAACGATCCTTTGCTGTATCAAAAAGAATGCATACCTATTTACAAAACACACAGGGACAGACATGCTTAATTGAATTAACAATAATCTCTCTAGAGAGCGCTCTTTTGCAGGATTTAAAACGCAAAACCAATTTTTATGACGATGTTTTAAAATAATGTTTACGTAAAGATCGCCGTGTTGAACTAATTTACAAATGAGGCGCTCAGAACCAGAGTGGCCTAACCCAAATAAAGGATATTCGAGAAAAAGCGGTTTAAAGTTTTAGACTTATTTTCGAGTATTGCTAAAATACTACAAAAATGTTAAATTGCCGTCTTTTGGGTTTTAATAGGCTGTGAGGAGACCTGGTTTATGATATACACTAACAAAAATAAAAAATTTGAAAAGGTTAAGAAAAAAATGTGGATTGGGCCACTCTGGAATTAGGTACTGTTATAAGTATAAAAATAAAAGTAGATATTATTATTCAAAACATTTTTTATGCCTTGGAAAACTGAACAAAGCTTATAATTGAAAAAAGAGATACGTTTCATTTACTCAGCGTCTTCTACGTTCTGCACATTGTCAGATATATCCAGAAGATCTTCTGCATCACCTGATGTTTTTATATTTTCATAAAAATTATGATAAATGGGAGATATGAATGTCAGTAGGTCCATTACATTTTTTTTTCTTAGGTACAGTGATGGAATGGCCATTTGGATACAGGGTTTCTCGGGTCAGTATATCGTGTGTGCTCCTGTTAGAAATAGTGACTTTAGAAAATTCAACAAAATCATTATTTGAATATTTGTAGCGTATTACATATCGGTCAGATTTACGATATTGTAATCATTGAAATTTTAGCCACTCAACCTTATCTCCAGTAAGGGATATTTTTCGGTTAATTATATTTTTTTCGAGCTTTCTAGTCGATACAAAATCTTCTGTCGACATCTTCGACACTTACCCCACTTCACCTTATAGAAGAAAAAGTCATTCTTTATAAAAAGTCTGCTTATGCTGAAACTACAATTTCCAATATCAGATTTGCGACTACTATATAGGGTTCGTCAGAAAGAACATTTTTAATTTTTTTTTCCTTAATTTATTAAATCCATTTTGTTCTGAAACTACAATTTCGAATATCAGATAACTTACAGGATTGGATAGAAAAAACATTTTTGATTTTTTATAATTTATAATTGAATAAATTAAAGAAATATGAAATGTATTAATAAAAATACTTCGAAAGTAGACAAAGAAAAATAGTTTTCTTACAACAAAATCGTTATTCGGCCAAATATAAAATCATATTCTAAGTAAGAAGGCAACAATAGCTGTTTGTTTTTACTTATATTTATTTTAAACGACATCCAAAAAACTAAAAATGTTTTTTCTGACGAACCCTGTATAGTAATCGTAAATCTGATATTTGAAACTGTAGTTTCAGCACTAGCAGACGTTTTTATAAAGAATGACTTTTTCTTCTATACCTACTAATAAAAAAGTGTTTCCTCTTCCAAACTCTATCCGTGGACAGTGGACACACATGTGGGTGAGTAACAGTTGTTTTTATGCAGAAAATCGTTGAAAAAGATATAACCCAATGAAAACTCTAAAAATAATTAATACAGCTCAATTAAAATATATTTGTAAAAAAATATAAAAAAATACTTTTTTTAATAATTTTTAACTCCAATATCTGTAGAGTCCAAAAGACCCCTCACAAAGCTTACGGGAAATGGCTTTGACATCCTGATTAAAAGTGTCAATGGCCGTAATCCAATCCTGTGACTAGTTTTTGAGTTATGACTTTTAAAGTTGGCAACTTCGTACTTTAAGATTTTCTGCATTGTGAGTTTTCACTTGTTTCTTAAAAACTATCAACTTTTCTACTTTTTTTTATTGGTGGAAAATTAGGCCTTAAGTTTTCTATCACTTATATAAAAATAACATATGTACAGGATGTTGAATAATTTGTAGACGGATTAAATAACTAATAATATTTAAGAATTATGAAAATCCAAATAAATTTTGTTAAGAATTAGGTTTTTTTTCGTGCACACAAACAAAATTAAATTAATGTTAAATACCAAACAACAGATTTTTAAATGGTAAGATTCCTCATAAATGAAATGAATTCCTACGGTCTTTTAAAACGGTATTATAACTTTTTACCATCAGGTCTTACCACAACTAGGTAGGTATATTATAATCTACATTAATTGAAATTTATATTTTATAAAATCACTTGACAACTAACAGCACTTGCTTCAATCAATCGGAACTAAACCATTTGTCCAACATTTTTTTTAATGACTATAGATTATTGGAATTGTATTTTGATTCGTTTAATAATTGAATAGGTACTTTATTCCTTACGCATTGCCCTCTTTACCAAGTTTTTTTAAAAGTTATGTTTAACAAAAATAACTCCTGCTTGGTCACCTAAAAACGCCGGCCATAAGCTTTCCAACTTAAGGGGATACGCTCCTTTTTTTTAGAAGTCCCCCCCCCCCCTCCCCCTCAACAAAATCCTGGAGCCGCCACTGCCTTGCTGTGTAGGATCATTAAGATACAATTTATACATTGCTGTATTAATGATTTTTTTATATAGGGTGGAATCATCACATCAAATTTGAGAAACATTAATATTATATTATACATGATGGGGTTAACAGGAAAATATTTGGGAGAACTTTAGGAAAAAATATTTTTGAAAAATGGAAAAACACTTTTTTACCCCCTGTATAAGGTGAAACATAACCCAACTTAAATGGGAAGATACCAGAATTTAAAAGAGCTTTTCGAAGAGGTGTGATAAGTGGTATCTTGCTATTTAAAAAAAAATAGGTTGAGTTATGTTCCACCTTATACAGGGGGTAAAAAAAAATTTGGTGCCAGAATGTAGCTAAAGCAAAATCCCAATCGACGTGTTTTTCCATTTTTCAAAAAAATTTTGCCTTAAACTTTAACCGAATTTGTTCCTGTATATTATATTACATACTTATTTTAGGAAACTTATGATTATAAATAATTAAATCTAATGTTGATATTACAATACACATGCACAATGACACCTTCTCCGCAAGT
Organism: Polydrusus cervinus; assembly: GCA_935413205.1. Classification (NCBI taxonomy): domain Eukaryota; kingdom Metazoa; phylum Arthropoda; class Insecta; order Coleoptera; family Curculionidae; genus Polydrusus; species Polydrusus cervinus. The sequence goes on from OW284512.1 coordinate 7,707,334, forward strand.
GCACTAGAATTTCTCAAAAGTTTATATTTATATCATATTATTTTTGAACAGATGACATCGTTTTTCTCGTATACCAGTTTAAATCAACAAAAAAATATTTCAACCGCGACATCATTCGAGTTTTCATCGTGATTCATTATGTTTCACTTCATGTCGGTCGTGCTATTTTGAGCCTCATACATACTGTATTTCTATCATACATACATTTACTTCACGCGTTTTTTATGCTAAATAGGGTTCTATTGCAGCTATAAACCGTAAATTTCCGGGTAACACCTCAATTACCCACCTTTAAATTTAAAAAAAATGTATTGGGAATGGGTTCTTCCATGCTGATCATCTCTGTCGTCTTTTCTTTGACCAGTTCTTATTGCTGTCATATTTCAAAATGTATTTAAATTATTCAACAGTTTTCGAAATTTTTAATAAAACCCGCAATAAAAATTAGTACTTTGTATGTATATCGAAAACTAAACATTTGTGACAAACTTAAACTTTTCATCTTAAAAGCGTTCCTTACCAGCGTGAAACGCAGCATCGAAGCTAATTGGTTTCATTTGACTCCTCCCAACAGTCCCAACTAACTCCCGCCATTAAATATGTTGTAAAGTCTTTTGGCACAGTTGTGTTTTGTGTTTAAATTATTTGTTGGGATGTTATGAATTGTGCCGTAGATTGGATATATAGGCATTGTTTTTAATATGGATGTGCCAGTCTAATTTTTATTTCTTATCTAAGAATTAGAATTATTCGTGAGTCACTGACTAAATTAATTGACATTTCAAATAAAAACGAACATGTCACTTCTTTCTTTCCTTCAAGGATGACAGGGTCACGCTATAAAAACAAATGTTGAATTTTCTCGTTTATTGTAGTAATGCGACATTTAACATTTTTTTTTCGAAAATCGATCGGAAATATTGACATTTTTGATAACATTTTTTAAAGAAAAAGTTAATATTTCCTTATACTTAGTCGTTGCTAGGCAGAAAATAATTGTTAGGAAATATTTATTATTGTTTTCTAAGGAAATATTATTTCTCCACGACCATTACTGAATGCAATAATTCCAAAATCAGTTTTGATAATAGAATGTTAAAATTCTCGCTCTTGAGTTGGAGTATTTATTCTGAAACACTTGCTTCTTATGCGTTTTGCGTGTATTTTCATTCCATAACAAGATACGGAATGAATATTCTGTAATTGATCTAAAAGAAATAGGTTGCCATGAATTTCGAAACTGTCAATGTCAGCAGACAAATTTTAGTGCAAGTCAAAATATGAGTGAAAAATCGGATGAATCAGATATGGAACTGGATAATACTCCACCTGAAATTACAAAAATTGCGAATAGTATTTTTGGTCGTGGAGAAAATATAGTCTGCTACTCGGTTAGAATGAAAATTCGATACTCGTGGTTCCTCACGCTTGCTACGCTCGCGTTCGGAATCGTCCACTCGGATCAAATTTTCATTCCAACCTCGTTACAGAATCTACTATTCTGTACGGCTACTTGTAAACTAAAATGTGTTAAGCTTGACAATTCAACATTACGTGTTTCCATAGTTACAACACCAATATTTAATGGCATCCTTTATTTATGAACAAAGATAATAATATTTATTTCAAAATTTTAACAAGTTGCTTGTAATAAGTTATGTTCTTTTAACAATTTTCGATTTACGGAAAAATAGTATGTGTACCTTGTAGAAAAAGCCACATTCCCGGACTCCGTATTGTCAGTCTCGGCTTGCGCCTCGACATACAATCTTCACGGTCGTCCGGGAATGTTCAGCTGTTCCTACTAGGTATACAATATACTATTTCTCATACGTTATATCAGAATTTACGGGTATAAATATATTGTCACAATTCCATAACACCCTGTATGCCAGTATGGAAAATAAATTTCTGTATGTTTTTTGAATATTTAACGATTCATAACCATGTACCATTCTGTATATATTACGTATAAGACTGTTCACGCACAAGCACTCCCTAATGGCAGACATAAAAATGCAGAAATATACTGCTTATAAAGCCGTATGTTTGCGGTGGTTACTCATGCGAATCCTTAATAAGAACAGCACGTATTCCAGACTTCCCATGAGATCATCATTTAAATCTATTAAAATATTTGAAATGCGGCGATGTTCCTACTGTACAACAATAAATTGAAATTATTATTGTTGTATGAGTAAAAAAGTGTCGAGCCTGCTTCAGGCCTCGCACTTTTGGAAGTTTCATATGTTCGTATACTATCCGCCAGGCGCGTACGCAGGGGGTAAACGGATTAAAATCAATCGGTGAATTTTCTCGCTGAATTATCGTATTAATTTTCGACTGGTTCGTTGCTTGGCAATTTCGCGAATGAAATTTTTGACAAAATAAAATCACGAGCCGTTAGGCTAGCATGGTTTTGGGTATGACTAACGTGACCATATGTCCCGTTTTGACCGGGACAGTCCCGTTATTTGACACTCAGTCCCGTTGTCCCCCAAAAAAGCTTCGGAACGCCAAAATGTCCCGTTTTCGGGAAATGGGCGAAGTCGGTATATATAAAACTCAATTGCAAGTATCAGTCCTTAAAGCGATGTTGATTATGAAGGTGAATGTGAATAAAACCTGTCAAGAATACCATTCTTTTCTAAATTCACCTAATATATTAAAAAAAAATTTCTTCATTTGAGAAATGCCAAACTTAATTAAGCCGCCTATTAGGGTAAAGTTGCCAAAATCGTACCGTTGCCTAAATCGTACTACTACAAGTTTTCAAATTAGACGATAAATTATACGACATCTATCGGACGTTGTTGTAGTATCTAACTAGTGCCAGTTGCATCGTATAATCGTTTTGCACCGGTTGTGTTTCGCTAAGCGGTAAAAGCAAGTTAAAAGAATTCGGCTATTTTCATGTTAATTTTGTTAATTTTTTGCAAGGCTGTATCTCATTGGTAAGGAGTATTTATACAGATATATTTTTTTAGTAGCATAGCCTGGGAAGTTCTTGTAACTTTACAAAAATTGAATTTAGTTTTAGATCTAAATTGGGGTTAGAATTGTATTATTTATTATTTTGATTGACAGTTTCCTAAATCGTACCACTCACGCACATGAAAAGTGTTCCAACGTGACACGTCTTAATAAGGATTGTAAGTATGCCACTTTTGTTTGTAGGTACATTTAAAATTATTTTCAAACGTGTGGTATATTTTTTTTTTGTAAAATACTTAGTATAAACGATAATTTTGTGTAATTTGTTTTCTTTACAACAAAGTGTGGTCATTTTTATTTAATATACTTCAAAAGAACATTGTGGTACGATTTAGGAACCCACTAGTACGATTTAGGAAACCAGTTTCATAAATCGTACCATTTGCTATTCCTTACAAAAACAGTTGTTTTTTAAAAATTAAATAATATTTTAAAAATTGCAGTTAGGTGTCCAATAGACCGATCTATTGTTTTAAATCAAAAAATATATATTTCATTTATCAATTTATAAGAAAAGAAATTAAAACCAAAAAGTGGTACGATTTAGGCAACCTTACCCTATAATGATGCTCAAAAATAAATTTTTCAATTATGTTGTGCTTTACTTTAACAAACCAAACAAATTTGGCAGGGTCCCGTTTTGAGGAGAAAAATAAATGGTCACGTTAGGTATGACTGACTTGCATTTGAGAAGTCGAAGGTCCAGAACATTCTCCATTTGTTGTTCTGAGACTTTCGATGAGCTTCAGATGATGACTAGAAACGAGCTGCAGATATGGTTCCAGAGAATTTGCGCTTGAATGGCCTGTTAACTTAATCAACTTTTGTTCCCCAACACCTTGTTTAAATAAGGCGGAAGATCGATGAAAATGATTTGTTATTTTATGCTTCTTCGTATCAATTCCAATTCTTTCCGCTGAAGTTTTGGTCCACTTAGATACTGTATTTATTTATAGTGGGGTATTTTTGAACCAGCAAGTTTGGATGAACGGAGAGAAATGTTTAGTCCTCTTTTTTTCCAATAATTTTAAAAATCTTACAGGGCATAAGTCTTTGTTTGATGAATTTCTTATCAACCATTTGCTGTTTGCCAATCCTTTTGACCCACCTTGAGCTGTATTGGAAAATTGCTGTTATATTCAATTCGTCCGGTAAATTCTCCCATGATATCAAACTCCTTTTGAAAATATTGAATTTTGCAATTTGCGGTCTCATTGATTCTCTAAGCTAGTTCAAATGAGCAGAGACGGAAACACTTTTTTTGTGCTTCATCTGGGATTTCTTCATTGTAGCTTTGCATTACTAAATCTTTGGTAGATAATGTTTTTGAACTTACTTTCCTCTTTTCCTGACAACTTTGGAGCTGCTTTCTCTTTGTGTCTCTTGACATTCTCGCATTTTTAAAGGAAATATCCATAAGAGGCTCAATCTTTATTTCGTATTCTGTAAAATACATTTCTTGAATCATTCTTCCATATAGTCTTTACAGAAGAATCTTTATAGTCTTCGCCATTATCCTTTTTCATATTAAAGGCGTAATCTTCGAGGATTTTCGCCAGTTCCATCACAGTAGTACATTTTTCCAGTTTATAATTTCTTACCATTAGAAACTCTGAGAACTGTGCCGAAATTGGGTTCTTGGACTTCCTTGTGTTAAGTGGAATATTTTCAGTTATTGATTTTTTAATTTCTTGGGTAGATTGGCATCCAAACCATGCATGTTCGTTTAAATTGCTCATTTTGTCTTTTTCAAACCAGGATGACATTTGTCCGGCTAACAATAGTTTTTACCTGACATCAATCAAAATTTTGCCACATAGAGGTAGATGAAATTAGGAGTTTTTCCACTAGATTATTTACCTCATCCATTATAAAAGCGGGTTGATTTTCACCTGATTATTCAGCGATAATCTCCCGCTCTCCGGTAAAAATCACCCTTGTCAAAAGTGAAAATCTCACCCGTCAAAACTGAAAATCGCACTTGTCAACAGTTAAAATCACACGTCTGTAACAACAGGTTTTTTATTGTCGTGGTGATGTTTGATGATTATAAGTGACAAATCATTCGCTGCGAGCTTCTGCTGTGTCTGCTCTTGCGAAAAGCGGCATCTAGGAAGAGCAGCTGATAAAAATCACAGGCCATTCATCGACTGCATCAATCAGGCCGTACTTGCAAATCGATCAAGAGCACCATTAGAATATCATTCATAAGATTAGAGGAAACGACGACAAGAACATGGTCCCTGCTGCACCCATCAGTACTCAACCTATTCATCCCAGAATGGAACAGACCACAGCAGCGAAAATTGGCTCTGTTTCTTCAAACTCCACCCCTCAGCATTCTGTTATACAGTATACTAATTGTGTGTCTAATTGCAATACATTAAATTGTGCAACATAAATCGTTAGTTTTTTATTTGGTAAATAATCTTCAAAATACATTTTGGGATTGGGAAATAATCAGAAAATCATTCTCAGATTTTTTGCCATTAGGAAATCGATTTCCACGGCAAAAAATCTTCGGAATGATTTTCGATAATTTCCCCATCCCTTAATATATTACTACAGAAAACAGGCCGTTGCTATGATAATTTGTCAGTATAGAACACTCAACAAACAATTATTTTTTTCATTTTCGCTTCGTCAACTTTTATAAACGTTTCAGGGCCCTCACGAGGACGCGTGCAACGCATGCACCGCATGCGGGCGCCACTCTAAAGGGGCGCCAAACTGTAGGTTTGTAGAGATACTACGTCGAAAAAAAAATATAATTTTATACCAGAACTTGAATTTTTTTTTCAACAATAATTAACAACGAATAAGGCACTATAGAAATCAAATATTTTTATCTTAATTCACAATCTTGTATGATATAAAAACGATACGTCACTGACAGTAAATTTGGACTTATTTATAGGGCGCCGATAACATTTTCGGGTGGGCCTGATGTGGTCTAAAGAGGAAGCGACCCTGGGCACTACGCCACTGGCGCATATTAAAGAAGTTGGCAAAGGAAAGGAAATAAAATGGCATGACTAATTTAAATCACAATTAAAGGAACATGCGTATAAATAAATAATTGTGGAATACTATTTAACACTCATAATACGGAATAAATAACTTCCTGTTTCTTTTTTGTTCGCGGAGGATATATCTGAATTAGGCAATAATTAAATAAATTCCTATTTTTCGCTTTTGTTTATTTAATCGTTCGAATTTAAACAAATAAAATTGCTTTTAAATTAAAATATGTAAATCTGGGGTTAAAGATCTCCAACGGTCAAACAGTTTCCGCGATATGCGTAAACACAGACTTCTATTTTATCTAGACATAAATTATTTATTCTCGTTCTGAGATTTTCAATCTAAATTAAGAAAATCGGTAAGCGTTTATTTAAAATTCGTTATTTTTAGCGGATTTTTGCAAAATACAGAGTGCGAATGGCAAAAATATTTAATTACGTTTTTTCGTTTCAGGTAAGGGCGTTTACACAGACGAGAGATTGTACGAGTAGCGTAAGTATAAAATCTGAATAGATCTTAATTAATAACTACAATAATATGTGGAAAACTTCTGGGTGTAGGATGAGCCTGCAAGGAAAAGCGTTCTGCGTATAATCTCGAAGCAGCAGCCGCACTTTGACGACACTAACCGTAAATTAGCACCATATCTACTAGTTCATTGTTTTCAAATTTTACCATTTTCACGTGTCACCAATTTAAAATTAACTTGCTTCAGAAAAACACACTGCAGCGTATTGCCAAATAACTCACCACCGATCAGGAAATTGCATGACTAATAAGAGGTAAGACAAACAACATAAAGTAAAGAAGGCTACGTTTTGATGACCAGGCCCGCACTTAGATTTTTTACTTCTGTATTTCGCCTATTTTTGAGTTTTTTGAGAAAAGGTATTTGAAAATGGTGTTTATTTCAATGGCTTCTATACACAGCTAAAAAAGAAGTATCAACTTAAGAATCACCCTGTATATTTAGTGCGGGTTGCAAGTCTGTGTTGCTATCACAATATTATAATTACAGAGCGCAAATTATTATCCTGTAAACATCGGACGTCCGTCAATAGTTGTGTCTATGGTAATTGATCTGAGGTATAAAGTTGCTATAAGAAAGTCGCTTTATAGTATAAAGCTGCTACATAAAATAATTAAACACCATTACTTATAGGTACGTTTTTGTGTCCTGTACATTTTATTGCAAGATAAAAAAAAGAACTAGAACAGACCCGAACAGACCCAAAATAAAAGATTTTCTTTTTAATTTTGTTTATTTGGCTGTTTTTCTTTTTTAAAACACAAATGTTTGAAACAGTTCGTTTCCGTGAACACCAGGTATATTTACTCAAATCTGTCAACACTCAAAAGCTGGTTCCTTAAGGAAAAGCAAATATTTATGTAACCGAAAGCTTAAATCACTTTTATTCATAATTAATGTTTGTAAACAGATGTTTTGTTTGTGTTCGTTAGTTGTAAGGATAAAAAACAGAAAACGAATGGGCTTTTTTCATTTTCAGATTTGATTTTTTTTCTATTCAAATTGTTAATCCGTTTTTCATATCATATTTCTAAAATTAAATTATTACCTCTCCCCCTCTGCATAATTTGTTTTTGTAAATGTTTTTTTTTTTTGATATTCCCTCTTTATTAAAAAAAAAACATTTTTATATTTGTGAAAAATATGAATATTGGTGTCAGTCTAAAATTTTAACATAAGACGTATGTATGACTCTAACCAGCGTTTTTCGGGCTCGGTTTTTCATGATTAAAAATAAAGTAAATATCGCTCACCACGCCCAAATTGATGATTTTTTCAGAAATCATGTATTTTAGGAGCGCAGATCTAAGAGCAGTTTTTGGTGCAAATGCTAAGGTTTTGAAATACTCCTTCTTAAGTGCCGTTTTGTATATTCAAAATAAAGCATTCTCATTTCTTCCCGCACTATTTTTTTTTTTACTATAAATTATCACACTTCTTCCATAAAAAATATTTCAATTAAAATTTTTACTTTAATTTTTCTCTTTAAAAATAAATACCTAATTGTTTTTTGTTTTTGTTGTAAAAATATTTTATTGCATTGGGTTATATTTTTGTTGATTTAAAATAGCTCTAAAAAGGGAAAACGGAACAGACAAGTATATAATGGAAAAATACTATAAAAAAATATTGTTCTTTTTACTCGTTTTCCTTTAAAACTGCATCATAAATTAATAACTAAAACGATATGCGTCTGAAACCTTAATCTCTATATAAAACACTGGACTTGTAAAAGGAAAAGTTTAATAACTAAACGTTTGCGTGAGACGAAAATTAGGCTGGAATTAGACTTTGAGACCCGAGCTCCTAGGCTACCCGGCAACCCCCCCCCCCCCCCCCACTAAATACGCCACTGATACTTAAGAGTTAGGACTGTGACGCATTTGCCCTTTCATTTTTTGATCGTTACTTTTTCCATCTATCCAAAAATCGGCCAAATACTCAAGTTTAGAGCATAATTACTTACAGTTTAAAGTTAACAATGTTTAAATTTATAAAATCAGAAAAGAAAAATCGACGAATTTCACAAATTTTCGTTAAATTAAAAGTGTAGGAAATATTTATTCAAAGACGGGTATTGCGAGTTTTGATCGCAACAACATCTCTTGTCGACTGTTTTCTTAATGTAAGTCACAACCTAAGTCGTCACAATACCGGCAATTAATATTTAAATTAAATGGCTCATTGTATTTTTTTAGCGAGCAACAAATACCAAGCCCACCCAGCCGACTGCGTCTCACCCCCGCGTGTAAACCTAAAAAAATAAGACTGCATGGGCGCGCCCATATTTCCTCTTGGGTAAAGAGTGTGTCGGTTACATGCGACTCGCGCTCTACCCACGACCCATCGCTTTTAAATGGGAATTTTAATTAGGGTAATTGTTTTTCAAGAGCGCCTCGACGGCGAGCGATAATTTATGAGATTTAATAAACGTGTTAACAGTTCGCGTGTGAATTTGTGAAAAATAATGTTGCGAAAATAATGTTTGTTAGGAAAACTTCGACGGTAAAGCGTGCAACAAACCTTACAGGGAAAGCAGAAAAAGAAAAACGGGTCAAGACATACATACACATGATGGGGTATTATTACAATGGAATTCCGTCAGTGGCGGCTCGCGGTCTTAAAAAATGGTGAAGAGCTTAGTGCGGATACTTAAACAAACATTAACTAAAAACCCGTGTAACAAAACGTCTCTCTCATCCTCATCTGTCCAACGACTGAATGAAGTTTCCAACAAATTACAAACTATGTCATTAATTGGGTTCATTTTTAAAACACACAACTAAGTAGGTATACGTACACTACTGAATTAACTGAATAATAAAAACAATACTTTTTAATCACACAGTAAATCACGTAAAAATGATATCTATAACCGTAAGTTTCGCGAAGTCTCAAAATAAATACCTTAAGGTTAGGCGAACCAATGCTAAAACAATACGACTGGTCTATTTTCAAATTGCCCTTCATCATAATACAAATTGTTACAGGCTGTTTGTGTGACTGACGTCACGTAACCATAGCGACGGTGAATATTAAAGCCATGTTGGGCGTTTGGTCTTCACTTGCTTTGGGCTAACGGACACGGTCGGCTGGGGCGCGCCAAAATGCACGAGTGTTTATAATTATTGTCCATCTGAGTTAACCGTGGCCCTATTATGCATAGCTACATTCGGATCAAATTAATATTATTAATTCGAACATAATTATTTTTTAAGGGCTAAAATGGTAGCTGTATTGGTACATTAATATTTAATTATGTCGAAAAACTTTCCTCTTGGTTTTTTTTTTTTTTTTGGTACTTCACCTGACGAGTCGCTACTGCATACACATGATGGGGTATTATTATAATGGAATTCCGTACCATTTAGTACGATAAATTTAAATTAAATATATTTTTTTCTAATTCCACATGGAAATTTGCTGTTTCCTTTACACTAAAGTGATTGGAAAAGTGGGCTATTCCGGTTAATTGAACTGATTTGATATCCATCCTAGTTAGGATATGAAACTGGCCAATCACAGTGGTCTTGCAATTACCAAGAACCCAAATTAACATGTTGTAAATTTTAAGAGTCGTTTTCTGATACTTGACAGGAGTGAGCTTAAGAATATACTTAAAAAATATGGAAATCTGTCAGGTAAAATTCGTTATTTTTTAGTTTAAATCAAAACATTTATTGCAGAGTCTATTTATACACAATTTTTTCCTAAAGAGCGCAAGATGGTGCGAAAACTGGAGGTATAATATCAAAATTATAACCAAAATATATTTTTACTAAACTATAATTTTCTGACCGAAATAAATATTTGTGCCCCGATGCACTTTCGTTTTTCAAAAATCTTCAGTTTTAAGGTACTATATACCTACAAAACAGTGGCGTGCATACAATATAGGCAAAAAATCATGGCTTACCCGGGAACAATAAAACAAACAGAAACAATTTTTTTTGTATTTTAGTTTTTATCTGTGTAATCCAGCTTTGCCAATTATCTCTACATTAATATAATAAATAATAATATAGGACCGAAAAAGTAATCCTATATCATTTCCACGAACGCATTATTTGCTTATTTATATCATTAACTAGATCCCTGTATAAGCATTTCGTAAGACCGTTCTAAAAGCAATGATCTCGCTGTACATTAGCGTCTTATGCAAAAGCACTTCTTTTGTACGAGTGGAAGCAAGCGAGAGAGCCGGTAGGCAGTAGAGATGTAACAAATAAACCCGTCGCAACCTTCGACCTTCCTACATCTATCAGCCCGCGCCAAGAAAGCACGCGTTTGGTAAGTGCATTGGTGCCAATCTTCAAGTTTTACTCTGGTTTGGAAAATACGTGGCTTTCTCAATATAAAATATGACACACGCCTCTATAAGTTTTATTATTAATTAGTTTGGTTGGGATATTTTTAAAGGGATAACGGATCAGGTATCTTAAAATAAGAAGCACTTGACAATAAAACAATTTTTGCTGATAGGTACATAATATTTAATAATCAGTAAACTTATCATCATATTTCACATAATAATTGACCTAGTTTTTGGCAACATTGGTTCAATCAGGTGAATGATAGGTTTTTAATATATAATTAGTGGTTTCGTCCTTTTGCTAGATTTCGCGCCGTCGGGTTTCGGGAAACAAATTAATATGGAGGCGTTAATTGTTACTATTCCGGCTAGCAGCGCGTCTGCAGAACAATCCTTTTCTGGATTAAAAAGAATTCATACCTATTTAGGAAACACACAGGGGAGACACGCTTATTAACAATAATCTCTCTGGAGAGCGACCTTTTGCAGGATTTAAAACTAATTTGTATGACGATGTTTTAAAATAATGTATACGTAAAGACCGCCGTGTTGAACTAATTTACAAATAATGTGGTTTTATTCCTCTTCTGCCAGTGTTCTTTCAACAAACTGAAAAACAAGACTTTTTGAAACTGTCAGTAATAATTGCTACCGAAAAACTGGTATTTGGCCGCTTTTTCGATAAAACGAAAAAGGAACAAAATATGCTTCATTAAGTAAAACAAAGTACTACAACAGCTGCGGTAATGGGCTCTTAGAATCGTCATTTTTTTTAATGTGCATTAGTTTATTATCCAGTCGCCATTTTGCGGTAAAATGATATAAATAGCATCGCCATTCTGAGTAATTATAAATAGAAGCCATTAAACACTGTCATGTCGTCCAACGCCTCTTGGGTGTCCGAGAGGCCGCAGAGAAATTGATACGGGATCAAGGGAATAATAGGGAGCTCTTGGCTATTATTATTCGTCTCGCTCGAGTTTCTATAGCGTTAACGCTAGTTTTAAATTACTTATATCCAGGTCAAAGCAAAGAGTAAAAGTATAAACGACGTATGAACCCCTTATTTTAAGTTTAATTATGTTGTGTTTGTAGTGTGTATTTTTATTGATGATGGGGTTTTAAGACCAAAACGTGTTATTAACACTAGGGATACGTCATTGAATTATAAACAAGGAGGGGAATTTAAAAATAAGAAAATAAAATTTCCCGACTATTTAAAAAAGTAAAGTTGATGATTGTTTTGAAAAAAAAAACAAAACGTCTAATTAAAAATCTAATTACGCCAACTCGTAAAGGAGAAAAAGGGGTAATGAGAATGTAAACTTTATTTTAACATATCCCTTCAACTAGAGTTAGAAAAATTAAACGAAATCGCGAAAATTCAGTTTTGCCCAAATATCTTCGGAATGATTTAGAGTTTTTTAAATTTGAAAACACAATGTTGCAGAATTTAGTAGGATGCAACTTTTTTCTAATTTAACCATCTCTGTATCTAAATAGGTAGAAATAATACTCTATATAAGTCGACCTTCAATAATAAGATATATTCATTAAGAAAACTTTTTGCATGTACTCTACATGTTTCGAACATTCATCTTCAGGAGAAGTATAGCTTATGTTGGAATGGTGTCGTTTGTTTGTTAACCTGTACCAGTGTTGTGTTTTGATTGTCTAGTGACTAAGACCTGCTAGCCCCGAGGAGGGTTTTTTAACCGAAACGCTTAAACTAAACAGCTCATTACTCTTAATATAAATTATTTTTTATTCTTAAGTTCAAGAAACCCCAATCTTATTATTTAAGAATAAGCTAATATTGGAAGCAAGTATTTTTTGTTTGAGGAAAAACTATAGTCTATTTCAGAAATGTGTAGAGTAATAAAAGCTCATTAGGTATGCAAAGAGATTGCAGAGTGACCCAACGAATATTTAAGCCACTTTCATAATGTGGCATTGATTTCATTGCAAAATTATTTCTTTTCATCAAGTACAGGTAGTACCACCCGGGTTTGGGTCAATTTATGGGTTTTGCCTGTTGTTATCAGCACGGTGTGACAAAGGCGTGCATTATGTACATAGCATTAGGTACACTTATTTTTTATTAAACATAAAAAAAAATACAAAATACATTATACAGAAATTAAATTATAAAAAATTATAATATTCTTTGTCATCTGAGGAACTGTCATCTCCTGTTGACGTTATAATTAACGGGTCGACGGTCCGATCAATCAAGTGGTTAAGATCCCACATTTTCTCCTCTTCTTTAATGACATGGTGGACTGCTTTTCGCCAGTTCTCTGGTGTCACTTCCTAAATGGCTTGATCAAACAGTAGCTTAACGTCTTTCATTTTGAATGTCGTGTTGTGTATTGCTACAAATCCTTTTGCTTGCGCCCATATAAGTTCTATAGGATTTAGTTCGCAATAATATGGCGGTGTGTCTAGCACATTTACACTATGTTTTTCAGCTATATCTTTCACGGCATATTTTATAAAACGATGTTTGTGTAAATTTGTCGCGCGCGATATATGGTGCCGTGTGAAAACGCTCTAAGTGTATTTTTCGTTTTATTAGTGTGTTTTTCGTGCATCGTGACGCTTCACTCTTGCTCAATTATTTACACGGTCGTCTGGTCTATTCTAAAATCATTGTTTGTATAATTTTTTAACGCTAATTTCTCCCAGTTATTTACCATGTCTCAGACTTAAAAAAAAAGAACAATCGTTTTAACAAAATAAACGGCAGTCTCCGACAAAAACTATTAGCAACTATAACAATTTGAATAACTGTAAGTGATGGTGTTTCCCACTGTGTCCTTAGACACCATTACTTGCAATTGTTTTGCACAGTTGATTATTTTGCAATGTAATTTCTTGGGATTGTATTAAAGATGTGGTAAGATATCGATTTTATTCTACCTAAAGCCAGTATCGATATTGGTGACCTGATTAAAATCGCGCTACATGTATGATTATTTGCTTATAATTACTGTAACATTATTGTTTACATTTATATCTTCTGTGTAAATAATGCAGCAAAAAATACCGCATCTTCCTGTACAAGAAGCGATAGATTATTGGATCTTTATATTTTTTTTCTACTCCCACATGGAAATGTGTTTCCTTTACACTTAAGTGGCGGGTAAAGTAGGCTATTCCAGTTAACTGTGCGGTAAAATTTTATAACAATCCTAGATAGGTAATGAAACTGACCAATCACAGTAGTCAATTACAGAGAAGCCATTGTTGTTCTTAAAAGTACTGACCAATCACAGTATATTATTTTTACTGAGGCTCCGCCTTTTTTTTTCAAAACACTAAATTATATAATTTAAATGCATATGGTACAATTTGTTATTAATTTGTTCAATATAATAAAATCTAGACGCATTTATAATAGATTTATCAATAATGCAACCTGCTGAATGTGCATAGAAAATTAATTTCATGTAGCATCATTTATCAGTTGGTTTTCCCATAATTAGTTTAACGTTTCGATAGTCGAGAGGTAGAGCGTTTTACTATGGATCCAGTTTTTTTACATTTTTTAGCTTAAGGTTTGTAAGTTTGGTCGTAGAAAAAATATACTGTTCAACTCGAGTGGATTGTTCATATTGCCCTCGAAAGTTTGAGCACTCCGCCTACGGCGTCGTGCTCAATTTACTTCCTCGTGCGATATGGACATTATATCCACTCTTGTTGTACAAACTACTATTACAGCTATCAAGTAAAGTAATGATTAAAGCTGAAACATTTGTATTCGAACCATAGGCGTGCACATTTTTACAAATTTACATTTAAAGTGCAAAACAGAAAGTTGTACTAATTGGCATGTAATATTACCCAAAATTCTTGTGAAAATACCTTATGGTGCCGTGGAAACCCCTATTTTGAAAAGGAACGTTTTATATTGAACGTTGTTCGCCGCGCGACACTGTTCCAAAGGTGCGCTTCAGTTAAATCACGTCTCAGTCAAACTTGCCGGTAAATAATTATTATTAAAATTCTTTGTGCAACCCGACAATTAGTCTCTTATAGCGTTTTCGATTTACTGCTCTCGGGCACTCTGAGAGTGCTCTTTCCGAGATTTGCGTGTTCGGTTATCAAAATCAGGTGATCTCGCTCGGAGTCATACGTTCGATTTACAAATCTGGTTACTCTAAATCCGTTAGCGAGCGCTCCTTTTCGATCTGCAAATTTTTACGGAGTAGAGAGGCTGCGCCTGCGCAATGGCTACACTTTTTCTTTAATACTGTGAACGATGTTCTTTTGTAAATTCGCGTGTTGTTGTTTGAATATTTTGAACATAGTAATATTTTTGTTTAAGTTAAAGAAGAATTGTTTTAACTTTATATTAAATTTAAAGGTTAAAATTATTTTACCATCTGTCATAATTTTAAGAGCAATCATACATTCTATTTACACTCCGTCCGAGGGCAACCGTATTCAGGGTGACAGCAAATCTCGGGCGAATCTATGACGTTACAGATCGCTCTCGGAGAACTCTCAGAGTGCTAAACCGAAATCGCTATTAAAGTCAAATTTTTTTAAGAAAACGCCAAGTCACTTGTCATTTATGGCACCCTGTTGACGTCTGGTCTATTTTACGTTTAGAGGTGGCTAAAAAGACAGGACCGGACTATTTTTATGTTCCATTAACAAACAAAAAAAATATTTAAATATTAAGTTCCTTATCTCCCATTTTAATTTATCAAAGAAGACTTAACAAATTTTTCTATTTAAATCATCGTTCTTAACTAAAGTTGTCAAGAAACTTTTGGAGATGTTATCCAAATTGGAACAAAAGTCAAGAACCTATTAGGTATCCACTGAATACTACCTAGATATTGTGATAGGAATTACTTACAATAAAGTAATGTACTAGTAACATAAATATTATCGACAAAGCTTTTAAAAAATTTAACTTATCGACACACTACTCTCCTTTGCTCGTGAATATTAAAGAATGTAATAAAAGCCGGTAATACTGCACCAGTTAGGTAGAATACGTAAAACATTGTATATATGGTTAAAATATTGGTATACAAAACAAACACTATGCTTTATTTTAATTATGACTCTAACTTTCAATCAGAAAATTCTATTTCACAAACTACTAAAATAGTAGAATGGCTTAACAAAAGACATTACAAACTCTGATTCTTTAAATGCATTAGACGAACTCCAAGAAAATTGCAATGTAAAAGTCTAAAAATATCTCAAATGTTTTTAAACACACACTATATAAAAAACAGCCACAAAAATACTAAAAAACACCAAAAAACAACGAAAATAATAAGACGCGAACTGACATGTGAACTTGTTACGGTCCACACTAAATCTAGTAACTTTTCGGCGGAACTAGAATCAGCTGTGAATGTCATATGTGGCTTTCAACTGTCGAAACGCCGTTTTCTATCGCGATATGAACTCTAGATGGACACGGGGAAAGCCAAGTACTTCACTAGCAATTTTTTTATTATTTAAAACGTGAATGCCAAGTATTATATTACATATTTGCTGTTTGTAATATTTTTTGCTGG
Organism: Polydrusus cervinus; assembly: GCA_935413205.1. Lineage (NCBI taxonomy): Eukaryota > Metazoa > Arthropoda > Insecta > Coleoptera > Curculionidae > Polydrusus > Polydrusus cervinus. The sequence goes on from OW284512.1 coordinate 7,723,739, forward strand.
AGTTTTTTTTTACAGAAGACGGAAATGTAAACAATAATGTTATATTTGTAAACATTGTAATACAAATTTTTGGATTTTATTTTAAACATGTTTAAACCGGTTTTAAATACATGATTTAAAACACATTTTAAAACAGTCTATATTTAAAACATTTTAAGAACCGCAGTTCACTTAGGGAACCTGTTGATTGAAATCCGCTTCTTCGAAGATTCAAACCCGGCTTTTGGGCGGCAATTTTCAGGCTGTCTGCCACTTTGAAAAATGGTTACCTCGCGGTTATAAATACCGCGAGGCGCGAACGACTCCGAGAGATATAAAATTTATATAAATAGATTAACACCCCCCTTTTGTAAAAGAAGTTTTATTGGACATTTTCTTCATGCGAGCTTTCGGAGAAAAGCGATAAGTTAAGACGCGTGTGACGTTTCGGCCATATGGTACAAATTGTTGTTTTTTTCGTGTTCGTGTTTTGTTTTATTTAAAGACAATATTTAACCTGTAATATACAGTATGTCCGCGAATTGGGTTTGGAAGGGGACAAATGATCCAAAGACTGAAAGATACGAAAAAAAGTCATTGTTTTTTGCTTTTTTTTACGATTCGCCGACTACGGAGGCCATCTTGAACCGGTCATCGTTCATAAATGTGGACTACCGACTTGGGAGTGTGAAACGGCACCTTTATCCTACGAGATATCCGATCTCATCCGGCCTGTCCGGCGTGAATAGGATGGCTAGGTGTCGATTCATTTTTACACTCTTCCCTAAGGCAAGAGCACGCAGTGTTCCCAAGCGGTCACCCACCCAAGTACTACCCGCGCTCGACACAGCTTAACTTCGGTAATCTGCGGGAACCGGTGCTTAATAGGTCGATAGGCCCTTGCACCCGTTTTTTTGCTTATAAAATAATATATATTTACTTCTCGAATTCATCAAGAATAGATGACTATGTAGTACACTCAACTCGTTTTGACAAGATAATTATTTTATAATTAATTTCTACAGTAGTTTACCTCAAAAGTTAGGTTAAGTTATGTCAAATTGACAATCACGTTCCAAGTTAGATTCTGTTGTGGTTTTCATTTAAATCTCGATACGGATACAATTACAAAATATGTCAACTCGACCTTGAATAATCGAACTCAATACCTGTGTTGGTAAAATTTTTAATTCGCTACGTGGATTCGATTAATGTAAATAGGTACTTCATGAAAATGTGGTAAATTATTAGGAATACGAGAATCCCACCTCTGGTGGCAGTCACAGAAGCTCTCTTAGCTGTCATTCTATGAGAAATTTTCTCGAAATGTGTGTCGTTATTAGGTAGTATTTTGAGCCTTGGAGCTCGGGTCTAAAAGTCTAATTGCAACCTAATTTTTCGTCTCACGCTTGGAAATTTTTAAATAATGTATTCTTGGCTTAGATTACAAAGGTCTTGCAGAAAACGTTTAGTTTTTAAACTTTTTCTTCTAAAAGTCCTGTTTTATATAGGGATTAAGGTTTCGGACACATGTCGTTTTAGTTATTGATGTATGATGCAATTTTAAAGGAAAACGAGAAAAAAAATTTTATAGTATTTTTTTATTATATATACTTGTCTGCTTCGTTTACCCTATTTTACAGCTATTTTACATCAACCAAAATATAACACAATGCAATAAAATATTTTTACAACGAAAACAAAAAACAATTAGGTATTTATTTTTAAAGAGAAAAATTTTAATTGGAAATTTTTTTTATGGAAGAAGTGTAATAATTTATATTAAAAAAAATAATGCGGGAAGAAACGAGAATGCTTTATTATGAATATACGAAACGGCACTTAAAAAGGAGTATTTCAAAACCTAAGCATTTGCACCAAAAACTGCTCAGATCTACGCTCCTAAAATACATGATTTCTGAAAAAAACATCAATTTTGGCGTGGTGAGCGATATTTACTTTATTTTTAATCTTGTACGAACAACGCTGGTTCATTGTCATTATGTTAAAATTTTGGATTGGCACCAATATTCATATTTTTCACAAATATTAAAAATGTTTTTTTTATATAAAGAGCCAGCTAGGAATATCAAAAAAAAAGTTAAAAAACATTTACAAAACCAAATTTAAGCCAACCATGCAGAGGGAGAGGGGTAATAATTAAATTTTGGAATTGAGAGTAGTTGATAACCCCCTCCCCGAGCATATTTTCTGGCTACGCCACTGTTTCCTTGTAAAATATTGTCAAAACCATAAAAAAATACCATTTTTAACCAAAAAGTAAAGCCGCCATTCCCTAACGCACTTAAATCATTTTCCCAGACTTAAAGCAAGTACTGCATAAATATTTGCGGAAATAAATCAAAGTCATGTATCCCAATCTCCGACGATGTATAAACGAGTCTAAAAGCAATCCTCTCCGGATCACAATCCTAAAATAAGTTCTGATTTACATTGAATGTGGGCGTCTATAAAAATAAAGTTAAGGCTCTACCATCGCTTATGAGTATTTTCTACTCGCGCCTTGCATTTATACCGTTAAAAGAGCATCCGACCAAAATTTATAAATTTTTCTTCAAAACGACCAGCTCCATGCAAAATTTTCTCTTTTTTTGGGAGGGGCGGGGTCATGATCCCTTCTCTCCTGAAACCACGCTTGCATTTTGCAGAAGAGAATATAAGCTTCAAACGCACTAATGCGCAGCGAAGCGCGCTGAAAAATGGTTCTTTATTTGGCCCCATTTTAAATAAAGCAAAAAGGATAAGAAATATGGATCAAAAAATGAAATGGCGAATGCATTACTACACTTCACTCTTAAACGCAAATATGCTGTGTTCAATATTTTTTGTTTTTTTTTCTCATTATTACGCGAGGAGAAATCTCATATGTTAAAAGATATATGTCTGGTCTCATGTCTGGAGCTCTGCACCCAAGACCCAAGCACACCCTTCGGCTACTGGATTCCATTCAAAGGAGAGCCGTTCGTCTGATCGGCGACCCCGAGCTGACCAAGACCCTCGATAGCCTGGAGCATCGCAGACAGGTTGGTGATTTGGCTCTCTTTTACAGATATTTCCATGGCAGGTGTTCGACTGACATTGCCCACTTGATTCCACCTAGAGCAATGCAAAACAGAAATACACGGCGAACCACTGCCGCTCGTCCATATGTTGTTCAGCTTAGTACTCCTCGAACTTCATTGTTCAAGAATTCTTTCATCTGGAGAACGTCATCTTTGTGGAATTATCTTCCTGAGGTCGTGTTTTCCAATGAATACAATCTTCAACGTTTAAAGACCAACGTTAATCGCTTTTTTCGCACTCGCACCGCTCCCAGAGCGCCTTAAAGGATTTTACCTACAGTGCAGGTGTTTTATCATAAAAAAAAAAATATATATATAGTATTTCACGTCAAGAGACATTTATATTAATTAAATTTCTGATATAGTATAAATTCTACGGCTTTTGAAACAAGATAAATTGTTTTGCAACAAAATAAATCCAGAGATAAACGTCCACGAGAAATTTGAAGGTTTTTTTTCGTAAACGAATATATTTTCTCTTGTGACAATAGAAATTCTCGTATACAAAGATATTTGCTCTTGCCTCTAAACGTTCACTACTTTGAACCAAGAGCACCTATTTTTTCAGTGTAATGCGTAGATCCAGATCCATTGAAATTTAAAAAAAAAATGATTATATCCTTTATTCAAGATTGTCAAGATCAAGAAATTCCTATAAAAATATGTCCCAAAAAGGTAAAACATCCGAGCATATAAAATAAGTAAGTACTTATAATTCGAGTTTATGCGATCGTAAAAATTGTAATTCACATGGCACATAAGAGTGTTTTTACGTTCTTTAAAAATTATGATCTGAAAATTAGGCATACGAAACTCGCAATTTTTAGCTGCTGGTATTATACATCAAAGGAGAAAGTACGTAACTTTGTAGATTTATATACAGGGTGTCTGGAAATTCCGTTCGTATAGGTGCATTCATCTATAATAGTTTTAACAATAATGCAACCTGCTGAATGTGCGTAGAAAATTAATTTTATGTAGCATTATCATTAAGTTGGTTCTACCATAATTTCTAACATGAGTCTGTGGCCGCAACGGTCAAAGCGCGAACTTTGGAACCAATGGTCGTGACCTCAGGCCCGGCAGCATGTAAACTTTTTAGCTCAAGGTTCGTAAGTTTGGTCGTAGAAAAAATATACTGTTCAACTTACTCTAAAGTTTGAGCACTTCGCCTACGGCGTCGTGCTCAATTTACTTTCTCGTGGGATATAGACATCATATCCACTGTTCTTGTACAAACTACGATTATTGACACCTTAGATTAAAAAAATCAATAAAAGGTAGTATTTGCTATTTATTAATTTACTACGATTACACGGGCGTTCATTCTGAAATGTTCCTTTCAGGAACCAACTAGAACTTTGCATTTGAGATGATGTTATCTTGCGCTTATAAAAATAATAATATCTCTATGCTTGATCCTCATTGGTAAGAACAGCTGTATTCCCTCTAGTCCAGCGTTGCCAGAGCTGGTACAATTGTACGAATATGGTACATTTCGAACGCATCTGTACAAAAGTACATTTACACTATTTTCTGGTACATTTTCATCCTCGTGCCGACCTTTTTTTTTTAGAAGTCACTTTCGATCCCACTCTGGTGCCAAAAGCTTCAGCTTTTATGACAATGTATTTTTTAGAAGTCACTCTCGATTTGATCCCAAAATCCTGGTGCCGCCCATAATTCTTCTTTTGGTACAAGGTGTTAAAAAATAAGTTACAAAAGTTCAAAATCTGGTACATTTTATGTTTGTGATTTGTACAATTTCTTGATACCCTCTGGCAACACTGCTCTAGTCACAGAACAAACTGTGCTCTAGTGGTTTGTATGAGAGAGAAAATATAGCGGCTAGCAAACCGGTAGGTGTGTATCTATCTACTGGCTTTTGCATTAATGTATGGCAAGGACATGCACTTGTGATTCATGGCGTATTTTTAACCCTCGGCTACGCCTCAGGACCCTCTAGTTAACCAAAAAATAGTCATTGTTGTATACTTGATCATGATTGTGTCTAATAACTCTACATATTTTGTAGTTTACTTGTAGTAAGTTGTTGAATTTATGCCGTTATTTAATTTACAAAAAGACGAGTATGTCACATTAAACCCGAAGGATTCACACGACTGCGGAGGTTAAAAAAAATGCTTGAAATGTAATGATCATCAGGAACATGCAAATGCAATTAAATGTGCATTAAGGTCTTTTTTCCACGCATTTCGCTGTAGGTATGCAATTAGCAATTATGTATATTATTGTGGTTACCTTTATTTATATTATTATTAAAATCAGAAGATAGTTTATGTTGCTAATTTTTGCATGCGAAATAATTTCGCAAAGGGGACGGCGTAAACGCCATTCAACCGTCTTTTTTTTTTTGCTATAACTGTACAAGATACACTTATAGTCTGGATTGAAGAGGGAGTGTAAGAGGGCTGAAGGCCCCGTGATCGTGTGAGTCCCGTTCGTCTTACATGACCTTTGATTACTTGATCTAAGTTAGGAAAAAAAATTAGCCCTACTTCTTCAAAATATCCAAAACCATAATAAAAACAATAGCTATAAATCCAATGCACGATTTTGCCACTTTTAACTACATTACAAAATACAACTGTGCCAAAAGACGTTATAACATTATCCACAAACATCCACAAACATTTAAATAGTGTAAAAGTAAACAAACATCCGAACGCGGAGTCCATTATCAGACTGAAGTCGTTAAACAACGAGAGGCCGGTAGCACATCAGTCACCATTCAAATCCGGTTAGGTTAGGTGCTCATTGGCATTCGCCCAACTCGGTTTTAGTAATACTTACCCAATTTTTTAACGGTCGATTAAAGAAAACAAAGTATTGAGTTAAATAGGAAGAAATAATACTCAAAGTCAACCTTCACTAAGATATATTTGGTAAGAACGTTTTTAGTTACTTAGTTCTACATGTTTCGAACGTAAAAACGTTCATCCTCAGGAGACATATAGATATATAGTATAGGAAATTGTGAGTGACACCCTCATAGCTTTTGAGGAAGTTAAATACCTGAAGAGAATAATGCTTACATCAAAGTAGCGGAGAAAATGGTACTATCAGGTTCCGAAGATAAATATGGGGGTTAAATGATATTTTAGGGTGAAAAATTGAGAAACGCTATGTGAGAATGATCTAGAGAAATAACTGTAACTTAAGTGGTGGAGTTTATTGTTGAAAAATTGTGGTCAAAGCAAAATTTTCTACCAAATATATCTTAATGACGGTTGACTTTGAGTATTATTTCCTATTTAACTTGCCACTTCACTTGAAGTATGGACTACTTCTTCAAATTAAAATATTGGGTGTTTCTCTAGCATACCATTTTAATATAGTGCGTCAATTTCATAACACTCTGTATTTGGGACTACTTATAAACCGATTGTTTCATTTATTCTATTCCATCCCGAAAACTGTCACTTTTCGGACGGTTAAAAAAAAAGGAGCAATAATAGGTAATCGCACCATGTGCAGTTGAACGCCTGGTTTATTTTTCTCCACTGTATAAAAGCTCCCGATGCATTTGTAGGCCCCTATTTAAATGCATAGAATTATTTAAATAAACTGAATGACTTGGCCGTGGTCAGTAGTTGATGGGCCCCCACATTTTCCGGTTTTAAACTAAGGGATTTTCCAAGCCAGGTGAACATTTTTGACACGGAGCCAACATTTTAATAACAAACATTTTAACAAGATTTTAATGGGATGTTGCGAAAAATGTTGACGTATAGGTATTTTGGCAAGATATACGAATAAAGATTGTGCTTAAACCCTATGCAGTCACTCCTGTGTATAATAGCATATTTCCCCAGTAAATCATACAAATTATGTTGCCGTAGGCATATGCATGCGGAAATGAGAAATTTCGGGCGGCTGATAGAGCATATTCAAAGTTTAATTCAAAACGGCTAATTCAGCTGAAAATCCGGAATTAGTTCGTTAAAGAGGAATATGAGCCGCGAAACGTAGGGGTTGTAAATTAAGGTAATTATGTAAGAAATAAACTATCAATACAATTGGTAATTGATATACTGAGTGTCCCAAAAAATTCCGCATAAAAATCTTATCAATTAAAATGGTCCGGTTTAACCGGAAGTAAAGTCAACTTTTAAATATTAAATGGAAACCCCTCATTGTTAATTAATGCTTGAATTCTATAAAAAATTCTCTTTTTAATGACATATCACACTTTATTACATATTTGTTTTAAAATTGGCCGCCTAGATCAATTTTCCTTTGTTTTCTATTATATTTACGACTTGTTTAAAAAAAAACGGAATTTCTTGAATTTTTCAAATAACAACCCATCTTTGTTTTATTATATTAAAATTCTTTATTTAATTTTCTTGCTAACGGTACCTATATCATAAGTTAATAATAATTTTTTTAGGTAATAGTGGAAATTAATAAAAATATCATACATGTAATTTCTAGACCCGTATAATAATAAGCCATAAGAAGTTAGGTCAAGTATGCCGTGTAATACAATTCATTCATTTCAATCTTTGTAATTATTATTTAATACCGTTTGACATTTTGGTCTAATAAATGCAGAAATAATATTTTTGTTTTCTACGGCATACTAGACTGGTCTTGACTAAAATTCTTATAGCTTATTCGAGTCTAGAAATTACATTTCTCCACGACCATTACTGAATGCAATAATTCCAAAATCATTTTTGATAATATAATGTAAAAATGCTCGCTCTTGAGTTGGAATATTTATTCTGAAACACTTGCTTCTTATGCGTTTTGCGTGTATTTTCATTCCATAACCAGATACGGAATGAATATTCTGTAATTGATCTAAACGACATAGGTTGCCATGAATTTCGAAACTGTCAATGTCAGCAGACAAATTTTGGTGCAAGTCAAAATATGAGTGAAAAATCGGATGAATATGGAACTGGATAATACTCCACCTGAAATTACAAATAATGCGAATAGTATTTTTGGTCGTGGAGAAAATATAGTCTGCTACTCGGTTAGAATGAAAATTCGATACTCGTGGTTCCTCACGCTCGCTACGCTCGCGTTCGAAATCTTCCACTCGGATCAAATTTTCATTCCAACCTCGTTACATAATCTACTATTATGATGTTTCTTGTTAATTTCTACTATTACCTAATAAATAATTTTAACTTGTGATACATCGCTAAAAGAAAATTAAATTAACAATAATATTATAATAAAGCAAATATGGGTTCTCATTTTAAAAAATGGAGAAATTCCGCTTTATTTTTCAGAAAACTTTTTGTAAATGAAGTCAATTTTATACTATTAAGTAGGTCCAAAGGAGCCATTTTAACGTTTCTATATTTCCTTTTCTACTCTTTACTACTTAGATTATGTTACCAAAACTATGGGCATTTTAAAAAACAAAGGAAAAATGATCTCTAGGCGGCCATTTTTAAGACAAATGATAAAGTGTCATAGGTCGTTAAAAAGAGACTTTTCGGTAGAATTTAATTATGGAATGGAAATGAAGGGTTTCCATTTGAAAGTTGACTTCACTTCCGGTTAAACCGGAAGTGGTTTCGATGGTTTAAATTGGTGGGAAAATGGAAATTTACATACTTATTAACTTCTCATATTTTTAATCTTTACTGCTAAAATTACGGAAAAAATTGGGTTTAGCACTTCACCCGGTATAAATTAAAAACATTGAGTTCTCTTGAACCGAATCCTGTCTATGTTTATTGACGGGTTTTAAAAAAACTTTTTAAATTTGGAGTGTACAGATATTGAAGAATGTGAGAAAGATATTTTTATTTAAAAAAATACTTCCCAATATTTTTTACAATACAATTTTTTTGAGGATTTTAATTGATCCTTTTCCTCGATTTTCTTTTCTGCCTGAAAATAACTCTCTCACACTTAAATAGATACCACCTTTCCTTGGTAAAAACAGAAATTTAAAATGTTGCTTACTTTTTTTTTGTAATTAGGTTAAAAAAAAAACCTGTAATTTAACATGGGAAATATTTGCGCGTTCATTTCTCAACAGCTGTCACAGTTGTGAGTATTGTTGTCGAGGAATTTTTAGAATTATTAAAAGATAGATAGAATAGATAAGTCTATTTGTATAACTTGAATAATCATTTTCAATTTTCCGAGTATTTTCTAATAATAAGTCTTCACATGATGTTGCAAAATACCTGCAGTTTAATCAAGCAAATAGCGGCGCTCTTGGTAATATTCGATATATTGGACATTTTAATTTATCTGAGTGGTTTAAAACACGATACAAATTTTTGATCACGATTAGTCATTTTGAGATGTTGTAATTGCTGATACTTTTTTAATTACAAGAAAGGATTTTTTCACTATGACGTTAATTATTATTATTAGAAAAATTATCTTTGTATAAGATAATTTCTATTGTCACAAGAGAGAAGCTTACGAAATAGGACTCAAAAAAAACCTTGAAATTTATCTTGGTCGTTTACCTCTTAATTTTTTGTTGAAAAAGCGATTTCTCTTATTTCAAAAACCTTGAATATATTATTCAAAAAATGTATTTGATATATATGTTTTTTTTTGTGTGTTTCCATTCACTATAGCTAAACTATACAATCACGGGTGGTTTTAAATTTAAAATTAACCGAAGCGCATAAAGATGAAATCACTACAAGACAGTTGACTGTGGGCGCGGAATCAGCGATGTAACGATGTGTAATGGTGGCCATAAATCTACCCGAGATTGATGATCGCCGGTGAGTAAAGTAATAGGAAGCCATTTTTGGCCTAATGACGGGTAATACAGTACAGTATAGATATTAGGAAAGATATAAATTAGATTCAGTGCGAAATATAGAGTGCTACAAGTTTAAATGTACATATCTAGCGGGATACTACAGATATTTTTGACCAATGTACATCAAAATGGTAGTTTCTCTACACTGTAAACGAAAATATGGTAAAATTACAATAAATATGTTTAGTAATTTTTGGTCACCTAATATCGCAGCGAATTTACACTCTAATTGTAGTTTTACATTGGTTCAGTAAATACGTTTTAATCTACCATTTGTATATTTCTCTTAAAATTCGCTGTAAAGTATAGATAAAAATACCACACTTTTAGTAATAATAATAATGTGCTTTTACATTTTTTTTACAGTAAGTTAATGAAAATTCATTAATAAACCAATAATTTATCATTGTAACTTTACTTCTGATTTCCGACATTGTGATGCACATCTTCGCAGGCAGCATGAAGTATTGCGCCTCAACAAGGACCTGGAAGAAATTTTGGCTTGGGGTGACAGTAACCAAGTCGAATTTAATGCTTAGAAAACCCAGGCAGCAGTCTTCTCCAAAAAGGTTAACATTGCAGAACCGGATATAGTCATGGCAGGACACGCAATTCCCCTGGTACCGTCTATTAATTTGCTGGGGGTCAATCTGGGAGGTAATATGTCTTGGCATGACCACGTTGCCGCAATTGCCAAGGCAGCTGCACAGAAACTTGGTGTACTTTTCCGCACCAAAATGTTGTACACACCTCATCAACTTTTGACACTCTACAAAGCCCAGATTCGACCATCATTAGAATATTGCTCTCATGTCTGGAGCTCTGCACCCATAACACACCCTTCGGCTACTGGATTCCATTCAAAGGAGAGCCGTTCGTCTGATCGGCGACCCCGAGCTGACCAAGACCCTCGATAGCCTGGAGCATCGAAGACAGGTTGGTGATTTGGCTCTCTTTTACAGATATTTCCATGGCAGGTGTTCGACTGACATTGCCCACTTAATTCCACCTAGAGCAATGCAAAACAGAAATACACGGCGAACCACTGCCGCTCATCCATATGTTGCTCAGCTTAGTACTCCTCGAACTTCGTTGTTTAAGAATTCTTTCATCTGGAGAACGTCATCTTTGTGGAATGATCTTCCTGAGGTCGTGTTTCCCAATGAATACAATCTTCAACGTTTCAAGACCAACGTTAATCGCTTTCTTCGCACACGCACCGCTCCCAGAGCGCCTTAAAGGATTTTTCCTACAGTGCAGGTGTTTTATCATAAAAAAAAAAAGTAAATGTTTTCTAATTTCTCCATAAATATAACATAATTTTTACAGTAGATTATTATTAAATACCACAATGTTTGTGGTAATTTTTAGATTATTTTAAGGTATAACCGTCAGGATGTAACCTTTTTTTGATGTGATTTTATAGTTGGATTTTTATTCTTTGATCGACTTTAAATAGAAATAAAATATATTTTAACAAATATTTTTTTTTGTTAGAACTATAAAAAAACCGTCACCGAATAAACGTATAACTCACGACGCGACGGTGGCGGCCTCTTAATAGTTTCTCAGAAAAAATTATAAATTATAAAAATAATCATTTTTAGATAGACTTTAATTAAAAATATTTTACTGCAAATAATTTCACATAAACACAGCAGAACTACTACAAAATACGGCACAAATATCACGCACACAGCAAACAGGTCATAAGCCGATCAACAAATGATTGCATCAGCATGTAGGCGGGCTGACCTGCTAAAGAGCCAGATTACCGGTTCTATGTGAAAATTCATCAATAAATGTTGTGAAATTACAAACTTGTCTATTTTTGCTGTAATTTTAAAAATTAGGTGTATTTTTTGTGTAATTTTACCAGAATGTCGTGTAAATAATTAGTAATTTTACTACTTGCTAAGTATTTTCACACGGAAATTACAATTTACGCAAAAAATCCTCAAATTTTACATCAAATCTATAATATTACAGACACCTTAATATAATAATTTAGGATTTTTCTTATGATAACTGTAGTAAATTTCCCACAGCATTGTACAGTGTACTCCCACATGGATATTTGCTGTTTCAGTTACACTAAAGTGACTAGATAAATGGGCTGTTCCAGTTAAATGAACCGATAAAATCATATTCATTCTTGTCAGCGATGAGCCGTGTTGCAACCTTTAAACATAAAATTTTCTATTTTTCCTTTATGATAAAAATTTTCCAATTTCTTTTTCCCAACTCTTTACCTTTTTCACCAGATTTCGGAAATTTCCCTGCCAATGGCAACGCTGCCTGAAATATTAGCACGTCAATAAAGAACACCCTGTATTATAAAATCGGTTCTAGTGAAACAATCCAGGCGTTTAAATTTATTACCATGCTTTTCCACCTACAAAACTCATCATCTGGTAAAATAAATGGTGTGAGCTTTCGGTCGAAAGCTTTCACATGGATCGCGTTTTCTACCATTGAACTTTAAAAATGTGCCCTTTAATATTTCCTTTCACTAAATGAATTCTACGTGTAACAGATGCATTAACTTATTTATAGATGAACTAAATTAAAAAAAAAAAACACCCAGTAAAATAAAATCGCGAAAAATCGACTACTTCTTTGAATTAGTAATCTAAATAGATATTTACAAATAAGCTTTTTAACTATCTATTATCACTTAATTTATCATATCCCATTTAACATCCCATCCTGAATTAGAACTTATTGAAAATATACACCGAAAAACATATACAGGGTCCGCCAACGAAGCGGGGACGGAAATTTAAATCATTATCGAGGAACTTATCAAAATTACTAAAGCAGCATAAGGTATGGACTTAAAAGCGGCATATTTTAAAAATATTTTACATTATACAGGGTGGCTCAAAAAAGTGTGGCGGACTAAACTTGCATTTTTTTAAATGGAACACCCTATATATTATATTATTTTCTAATTCCCTATACAACTCCACGTATATTTTGTATAAAATGTCATATGTCTAAATTCAATTGTTTTTGAGTAATTGACGTTTAAAATATGGCATTTTTTGACTTTGACAGGCTGTAGCATTGGAACGGTTCATCTTAGAGAAAAATGGTTTTCACCTCCCTATCTTAGTTTTTCATTCTCTATCCAAAGAAACCAACCTCCGATTTACCATGTTAAACCAAAAAAACGGTTTTAACGGTTTAACATAGTAAATCGGAGGTTGGTTTCTTTGGATAGAGAATAAAAAACTAAGATAGGGAGGTGAAAACCATTTTTCTCTAAGATGAACCGTTCCAATGTTACAGCCTGTCAAAGTCAAAAAATGCCATATTTTAAACGTCAATTACTCAAAAACAATTGAATTTAGACATATGACATTTTATACAAAATATACGTGGAGTTGTATAGGGAATTAGAAAATAATATAATATATAGGGTGTTCCATTTAAAAAAATGCAAGTTTAGTCCGCCACACTTTTTTGAGCCACCCTGTATAATGTAAAATATTTTTAAAATATGCCGCTTTTAAGTCGATACCTTATGCTGGTTTAGTATTTTTGATAAGCTCCTCGATAATGATTTAATCTTCCATCCCCGCCACGTTGGCGGACCCGGTATGGTTAAGTGAATAATACCGTCTGATTATTATACTGGGTGACACAATTTCTTTTGTCATTTGAGCAATACAGATTTAAAGATATGAGACGTTAATAAATGTGTAAATTGCCATTTTTCGGCCAATTTAAACCTTCAACAACTTCCGGTTTAACCGGAAATAAAGTCAACTTTTAAATGGAAATTCCCTTATTTTGTTTAAATTCTATAGAGAAATTATCTTGTCAATGACATATCACACTTTATCATTTGTTTTAAAAATGGCCGCCTAGATCAAGTTTCCTTTGATAACTATACATCGAAAAAGCCTTCCTTTTCGATCACAATTTTCCTTTGTTTTTTAAAATGACCATAGTTTTGGTATAACAAGGAAAATAGTAAAAAGCAGGCCATGGAAACGTTCAAATAGCTCATTTTAACCTACTTAAAAGTATCGTCTTCAGGTGAATACAGTATTCACCTGAAGACGGAGGACTGAAGATACTTACCAGTTAAAACGTTGTGATGTAAAACAAATAAAGACAATGCAAGTCCAAAACTCGACTATACCACACTAACTAACTAGGTGTGTTAAAGTATTTAATTAAAAATTTTGCTTCATAATATTTTATTGCAGCAAAATAACCAAACAATTTTTAAAGTGTTGAAATGTTTAATCCGAGTACTATAATTTTGGCAAGGACCCTTCTTAGTACCACCTTTGCGGGAGAGCGGGAGTACCCTTAGCCAGCAACCGTATAGCTTGCGGTTCAATAACCTTGTTATATTTATGGTCACCGTTCGCCGCAGAAGATCTGCAGGTGGCAAGCGGCGACGGAGAGCCTTTTTTTGTAATTAAAGACATTCAATATAGGCGGTCAAGGTAAGAGGATGAACCTCCTGAAATTTCGCACGCGTCAGACAATATTTGTTTTACGACGAGACGAGGCGATAGTAATGTAAAAATATTTTTTATGTAGTCATTGTCAAAAATAACTAACCTTGCGAACTAACTTATTGCGAATTAACTTACTGGTCTTATACAGAGGGAGGAGGGAATATTTTAGATGTGCGCGACCCCTTAAAAAATACAACAAAACAATCATAAAGTATAAAGAATACAAATTATAATTTTTTAAATATCTTTGTAAAACTTTATAACGTTTAAAGCTATGTTGACATTCTAAATATTCTTATTGTTAATAATAATTGAAGACACAAGTGGATGAAAAAAATTGTGTGTATTCAGAAAGAAATTCGTTACATCTACTTTCAATGGGAATGCCAAGAGGAATCGGAGGCCTTGCAAAAGTACACAAAGTAACACTGCAGTGGGTACCAGGGCACGAAGGTGTTACAGGGAACGAAAAAGCCGGTAAACTTGAGGAAAGGCCCAGAAAAGACATTCATTGGTCCAGAACCGGCACTGGGAGTACCAATAAGGTGCACAGTGCAAGATAGGTACCATGAAATGAATCAAGAAGGAACACAAAATCTTTTGGAACAAGAGACAGTGATTACACCATAGCAAATGCTTTATTGTGGATCCAACAATAGAAGGGCTTATTTCAATAAGCGAATTCCTATATACTCTGACAGTCAAGCAGCCCTTTGATCGCTAATATGCAATAAGGAAACCTCAGGACTGGTATGGGAATGTCAAGGGCAATTGAAGGCCCTGGGAAAAGTAAACCAGGACACGAAAGTATTACAGGGAACGAAAAAGCCGATGAACTTGAAAAAAAGGCTCTCTGGGAGTTCCATGGTGCACGGTACGAGAGGCCATATGGGATTATACCATAGCAAATGCTTCATTGGGGATCCATACGCGAGACTAACGATACAGCTGCTTTAAATGAACAGGAATCAGCTAAGAAGTATTACAGGAATTCTGACAGGACACATGAATGTCAAGAATAATCTGCATGAATGCAACTGCACCGGGTGATTCATTAAGGGTAACGAGCGGCCATATCTCGGAAACTACTGGGCATAGAAATTCAGGAAAAAAAAATTATAACTAAAGTGGCCATGAGAAAATCCTGGAAATAATTTTTAAGTTCCGCATTTTGCCGCAAGAGGGCGTAATTGAAAAGTAAATTATAAAAGTTTACATATTTCCGAAAATCCCACATTAAGGTATATCTTTGATACCACCATTAAAAAGCTTGGACAATTATGCATCATTTTGGTCTTATGCTCATTGGCGTACTGACTTTAATAAGAGGGGGGAAGCTGTTAAAAGACGGACGGGGTGGTAATTTCCAACAATTTTTATAAAACAAAATTTTTCATTATTAATGTTAATAAAAATAATAAATAGTAGAGCTAATTTAATTTAAATATTTTAATAAAGAACGGTGTGCCTGAGGAGAAAAACGCAAGAGACCATTTTTATGCAGAATTGACCAGGCTAATCCGAAATGATATCCACATGGAAAAATATCAGTGGCGCTCCACTTTTTTTCTAAAAAATATTCTTTTTTTAAATTTTTCAAAATTATTCTATTCGCGATAACGCTGAAACGAACGGAATATCCAGCTGCGGTTTTAATATTTTTTTCTATCAAATTTCATCTACTTTTCGATTTTTGTATTATAATTATACCGTATGATTTATTTTTTCGGGGTAAAATCAAAAAATGTGTTATTATTACAAATTGCACCCTCTAGCATTTTTTTGAGAACTATTATGGACAACTAAATACGATTGGTGAAAGTGCATAAATTTCTCTTCCAAGCAGTCTGTAGTTTGCTAAAATCGGATAAGTCGTTTATAACTTACAGCGATTTAACTGACACTTTCAACAGCCCCCCCCTATTAAAATAGGTACGCCAATAAGCATAGGGCCAAAATGATGCATAATTGTCCAAGCTTTTTAATGGTGTTATCAAAGATATACCTTAATGTGGAATTTTCGGAGATATGTAAACTTTTATAATTTACTTTTCAATTACGCCCTCTTGCGGCAAAATGCGGAACTTAAAAATTATTTCCAGGATTTTCTCATGGCCACTTTAGTTATAATTTTTTTTTTCTGAATTTCAATGCCCAGTAGTTTCCGAGATATGGCCGCTCGTCACCCTTAATGAATCACCCGGTACAATGGAGGCCTTAAGTGCAGATTATGCGGACAACTTAGAAAAACAGTACAGCCCATAGTTTGCCATTGCGAGTCACTAAATCGGAAGAGGCAACAAATTCTCGGGCAACCAAAACTGGAACCAGAGGATATCTTAACCCTCTCCCCAGTGGACTTACACAACTTAGTGCAAGGAACTGGGATCACCGAGTGGGTGAGGAGAATCAAACAGAGTGAACACAATGGGCCAAGCATGGACTAAGTGCATCCGACACATGGACGGGCCCTCGGAAGGAAAAAAAAACTACTTTCAATGTTGTTCTGATAACAATTATAAAATTATTAGAATGCGTGAAAGCCTCGCAGGCATGTGCCTCCACTGGTCTGGTCTATATGCCTGTTTTTACTCAATATTATATTACACAATGGATTCGTTGTTTTATTTTTCTTTCGGACTAAACGGATGTTGGACATCGATAAGGAGAGCAAATTATCAGTCCATTATGTTACTCGATCTCACACTATTCAGTTGCACTTTCATATACAGTTTTAGCACAGGCCAAGAACCCATCTAAAAGCAACTTTATATGGCATTGCTGTCGCGATAAAAAAAATGATGAAAAGGGCCACTAATAGGAGATATGTAACATCACGTGAATGGGTCCTGATTTTTCATAATTTATAGTCAATTAATTATTATTAGTAGCACTAATTAAAGGTGTCTGTTTAAAGGTTGGAGACAATGGTGATATTTTGCAAACCAACAAAATACCTCTAAACGCTATTTCAAACGTCTGGTTTCAGGTATCAGCCAGTGCGAAGATTTTACGGCCTGAAAAATCAATTAGCAGGATTTGGTTTCCTTGCCAAATGTCACCAATGACGTTTCTTGAACGGTAGTCATAGAATTTTGGACTTGCATTGTCTTTATTTGTTTTTCCGTCGACCGTATATTTACGTCCGATATTAACGTTCCCAAAATCATTCATTAATGACCCCTATTAATGCATGATTTTCTGTAAATGCACGATTTTGGTAATTAAAATTAAAGGCAGCCATGCTAACAAATCAACAAAATAATAAAACGTCAATCCAAAACGTCGTCCGCTGTCATTAGTATTTGTAGAATTGTGAAATCTGGTAATTTAGTGTTATAAAAACGTTGAATTCTCTTAAGAAATGGATGTCGATGAAAATTTTCTGTTAACTTCGTCAGAACTGTCAGAAAGTGCTAATTCGGCGTTATTAAGTTTACTACCGGAAAAGAGCAGAAGTCTATATGAAAAAACGTATACAACTGTAAGTTCTGCTGTGCCTTTATTAAGTCCTAATAACTGTAGTATTTCGACTATAAACATATATCAATATGAACATAAAAATGATTAGATTGTAAAATAAAAGTTGTTAACTGTTGTTCTTCACTTTAGTAAAAAATACGGTCGACGAAAAAACATTGTAACCAACTCTTACATTAAAATGCGATTAATGATCTCGAACATTAACGCGTTCGCTACGCTTACGCGTTAAAATATTTCGATCATTAATCGCCATTATTAATGTACTTGTTGGTTAAATTACTATTAAATTACGTTTCAACGGGTAAGTATCTCCAGTCTTTTTACTAATACTAGCAATTCAAAACAAATAAAGACCAAAACTCTTCTGCCGTTCACGGATTAAAGGTATTGCAAAACTTATAATTTCGACTAGTGACTGACTTATGTGACCCCTGATTGCGAAAATGCCATTTTCGCCCCCGTCATCCTGTAACTTAACACCTCCACTTTTCAGACTTCTTTTTTACCGTTCGCATGGCGACTGCAGTAATTACCAGCGACTATAAAATAATGATTCCGACACGTTCGAAATTGCACCGTAAATTTACCAGGAATTATACCATTTGTAGACCAATCACCTTCCATGTTGGTATTCCTGACAGTACCTAGATGGTACTTAGCGATTTATGTAGAACTTATCGGTGAAATCTGAGGTCGGACGTAATAAGAAGAGGTTAACAGAGTGGGCCGATCTGTTATAGTGGTAATCAAATTTTTATCTGATTTGAGATGTAGATGAAAATCTTACGCCTTGTAAGGGACTGTAATTCAAAGTTTGATTAAAATTGCTATAATTTTCTTATAATAACTTCATTTTAATCCAACTCCAGCGATGCTAATTATAAATAGGTACTTACATAAATATACAGGGTGTCCCAGATAACGATGCACTCTACAGGGATCTCGTAAACTATATGAGAGAAAAAAGTTGCGTCTTATTGAATTCTGCAACATGGTGTTTCCGAATTTTGAAAAACTCCGAATCCTTCCGAAGATATTTGGGCAAAGCCGCATTTTCGAGATTTCGTTTTTATTTTTTCGTGACTCTATTTGAAGAAATATGTTTAAATAAAGTTTACATTCCCATTACCACTTTTTCTTCTCTACAAGCTGGTGTAATTAGATTTTTAATCGTTTTTTTAAAACCCTCATCAACTTTGCTTTTTTAAACAGTCGGAAAACTTTAATATTTTTAAATGTCCCTCCTCCGTTATAATTCAACAACCTATCGCACGTAGTATTAATAATACGTTTCGGACTTAAAAACCCATCATCAATAAGAATAAGCCAAGTAGAAGTACAGTGAAGTCCGGATATAGTGAACTCGAAAAGTGCATCAAACTGGGTTCACTACATCCGAGGTTTACTATAAAAGAGAAGTGGAAATTTGTACACATCTGATGTTTGAAAAAAAAATGGCATGATGCATACCTACCTATGTTGTTTAAAGTTAGTTTATTTATGTACCAAGTGTGGAAAATAAATGACATTCTGTATAACCTAACCTAAATAAATAATAGTACTTAACAAAAAATATAAAAAAACTACTCTTTGATATACAACTTGGGTATTTTGGTTTGTACAAGTCTGTTAGAAAAACTAATGTTACTTATATAGCCTTTAAGGTTACAAAAAGAATTCTTTTTGTAACCTTGTAACTTTTTCGGGAACATTGCGTGATTGCAAAAATGTGCGAATCTCTATCATTTTTTGTACCATCTCTTTCACTGAATGACCACTAACCATGACATCTTCCTCATGTGCCTCCTCGTCCAGCTCTTCATCACTCAATTCTGCATTTGTCACTGAAAAAATTACATAAATCAGTCATAATTACATATTTTAATGTTACATTACATATTATATATACCTGTTGAGACTGACTGAATCCCCAGGGGATTCCCCGAAAAAGTTCACTATAAACGAAAAATGTATCTTAACCTTGATGAAAATTGGTTCACTTTACCCGAAAGTTCATTATATCCGGGTTCACTATAAAGGGTAAATATTTACATTGCTCTTATGGGAAATTTTATGGGTACTTAAAAAAGCGTTCGATAACCGAGTGTTCACTTTAAATGGGTTTGCTATATCCGGACTCCACTTTAATTTGACTTTGAACGTCGACAATAAATCATATTCCATTATCCTTCTCTTGAATAATATCCTTAAAAACATCTTCAATGAATTAGATAAAAGTTAATTTGCACTAAACGATTTCATTAACCTAATCTGTCAGTTGGCAAGTATTTATAATTTATTTAAACAAGTGCCTGTCACAGCCTACTATTCGGTTTGGACAGACTAGGTTATGTAGATTGAAAATGAGTTGCAAATAAGATAAATTTACACATATTCTTACTGATGATGGGTTTTTAGGTCCGAAACGTGTTATTAATACTAGGTGTGATACTTCATTGAATTATAAAGGAGATAGAGTATTTATAAATATTAAAATAAAATTTCCCTACTATTTAAGAAAGCAAAGTTGATGATGGTTTTGAAAAAACGAAACGTTGGATTAAAAATCTAATTACATCAACAAAAAATAGTAATGAGAAATTAAAGTTTATTTTAACATATCCCTTCAAATAGAATCAGAAAAAAATAATAAAATATCTTCGGAAGTAGTTTTTTAAATTTTAAAACACAATAATACAAAATTTAGTAGAGCACAACTTTTTTCTAATTTAACAATCTTGTGTCTTATTATATCTTTTATATTTTTGCAAAATAAGTATTATATTGAGATTATTTGAAAATTGAGAATTTACTTCGGGCGTTCTTTAGAACTTTTGAGAAAACTTTAAAAAATGTTTTTTTTTTACTTATACATATTTAGATATATTTTTCGATGTGGTTAACTAAAATATTGACGTTTTTCTATCACTTCCGGTTATACCGGAAGTAGCTGTCAACTTTGTGATTTTAAATATGATTTAAAAACGCGTTTTTTGTTTTTTCCCAAGTTAAAAATTTGGGTACAAAAAATTAAAAATCAAACTAAAAATTTAGTTTTTTTCGAATTTCTCTATAGGCATTCGGAATATTAGCAATTTTCTTTCGCCAAATTATCTAACCCCAAAATACGTAACTTTGCTTTACTTTATCCAGCTTCGTGTCTCTTACCGTTTTCAAAATCCCTTCATACGCACACGAATTTGTAGCTTCCCGTATATTTCAAAAATGAAAGTTAAATGTGTAATATATTACATAAGAAAGACAAGTTTAAGAATACTTACGTCTCTTATGGTCACCTTGTAAAAATATAGTTTTCATTGAATACGGTGCCGGCGAAAAAGAGAAAAATAAAGAATGTTGTACTGTGCAATCATTTCTATTTTATTAGTGTTGTCTTGCTCCAATTCCAGTGCATGATGATCGACCCGGTAAAGAAAGAAATAAAAAATAATACATTCATATTGTAGGTGATGAAGACTCGCCTGGTTGCACAAAAAGAATTATCGCTTCCTCACTCCCCGTCGCGGTGCTGTAAAGAACAATTTTAATATATAAACTCTTATCAGATGATTAATATGTAGGTCAGTAGGTATACAATGGTCAAATTGTTTTACATTAAATGGCAGAGTTAAGATTTCTTTCTAGTATTTTCATAAACAATATTAAAATTGGAATATTTTCAGCTAGACAGGAAATTATAATTCTGACCTTGTACCGAGGGCCTATTTTCCCCGTTTTTAGAGTGGCCCCGCGCTTGATCTCAGCGACACTTATTATTCAAATAGTTTTTTTAAGACCAAATACTTCCTTTACAAAACTGAGATGCTGCTAAACTTTTATTTTATAGTAAAAAAATATTTTATAAAATTGAAGATAATTGATAGATTACTACTGTATGTTGCAAAACAAAAACCAATCGTAAAAAATCCTGGGATGTTGCGGTACACGTTTGTCTCATTATAATACAAAGAAAAATTATTTTAAATAATATATTTTGAACAATATTAATAATATTCTTTTGGGAGAACTATAAAAAAGCCGTCCCCGACGTACACTTGATTCGTTCAATCACACGCCTCGACGACGGTGGCGGCTTCTTTATAGTCTCTGGGGAAATATATTTATATTTTTAAAACTAATTATTTTGGCTAGATAAACGTCTAAGAGAAATTTAGTTTTTCAAATTTTTTAAGTTTTTAATAATTGACGTTCAACGTGAGAATTAGGCAATCCAACGATGTGTCCAAATGGCGGCTGGCTGGCAAATACTGCGTTGTAATTGGTGCACGTGACTATATAAATAATATTGCTGGTGACATTTAACGGGTGCCTCAATGCTTTTTACCAGCCAACCGCCATATTGAATCACGTGGTTTGGATTCCCTAATATGTATATTCAAACTGACAGTTCTAGGTTTAAATTCACAAGTGTGTAAGTCAACTAAGTTCTGTATTTTTTTTTAAATTTTATTTAAATTTATAAAGAAAAACATATTTTAATACATCCAGCTAAAATTAATTACAAAAAAATCAAATTAACACAAAAGGGCCATGTGGCATATAAAATGTGATACACAACTGGGAGACATAAGATATAAATATTTCGATGGACGTCTAAATTAAAAACCCTTAAGTTTAAAAACTATAGTCTATTTCAGAAAGGTGTAGAGTAATAAAATGGGAAATTCCAAGCAGTTCCGCTTAATTTCGGTATCGGCCATAGGCAGAGGTAACTTTTGTGCATTAAATTATTTATGATGACTAACCAAAGAAAGAAAAGAAGATAATTTGATAAAAAAGAACTATTAGCTATAGCAAATTTACACAAACATCGTTTTATGAAATATGCCGTGGAAGATATAGCTGAAAAACATACATAGTGTAACTGTGCTGCGCACACCGCCATGTCATTGCGAACTAACTCCTATAGAACTTATATGAGCGCAAGTGAAAGGAGTTGTAGCAAGACACAACACGACATTCAAAATGAAAGACGTTAAGCTACTGTTTGATCAAACCATTAAGGAAGTGACACCAGAGAACTGGCGAAAATTAGTCCAAGAGGAAAAAATGTGGGATCTTGACCACCTGATCGATCGGACCGTCGATCCGTTAATTATAACGTCAAGAGGAGATGACAGTTCCTCAGATAATAAAGAATACTATGATATTTTATAATTTAATTTCTGTATAAGTAATGTATTTTCTCCACGACCATTACTGAATGCAATAATTCCAAAATCATTTTTGATAATAGAATGTAAAAATTCTCGCTCTTGAGTTGGAATATTTATTCTGAAACACTTGCTTCTTATGCGTTTCGCGTGTATTTTCATTCCATAACAAGATACGGAATGAATATTCTGTAATTGATCTAAACGACATAGGTTGCCATGAATTTCGAAACTGTCAATGTCAGCAGACAAATTTTAGTGCAAGTCAAAATATGAGTGAAAAATCGGATGAATCAGATATGGAACTGGATAATACTCCACCTGAAATTACAAATATTGCGAATAGTATTTTTGGTCGTGGAGAAAATATAGTCTGCTACTCGGTTAGAATGAAAATTCGATACTCGTGGTCTTCCACTCGGATCAAATTTTCATTCCAACCTCGTTACAGAATCTACTATTTTGTATTTTGTATTTTTTGATAATGTTTAATATAAAATAAGTGTACCTAATACTACGTACATAATGCACGCCTTTGTCACACCATTTTCAGTGTTTGTGAATGAATAACAATAGGCAAAATCCATAAATCGATCCAAACCCGGGTGGTACTACCTGCACTTGATGAAAATAAAGAATTTTGCAATGAAATTAATGGCAAATTATGAAAGTGGCATAAATATTCGTTGGGTCATTCTGTACTCCCTTTGCATACCTTATAAGCTTTTATTACTCTACATACACCTTTCTGAAATAGACTATAGTACCCAAAAATGAACCAGCTGTGTTTTACTATCTTTTACCTCGTTCTTTTCCCTGTTAATTCGTTTCACATAGTTAACTGAACCAAAGCAACTTTTATCGGCTTCCTGAAATCGACATGACTTAACGCGGCATAACAGCCGACGAGAAAGGCATTAACCGCTTGTCGGCTTAGATCAGCCGTGATCGGTTTAATTTATTAGACATGCTCTGGACTGGAGCTGGAGTAATTATAAACGGATTAGATGTATGCAAAATTTAAGAAAATCGAATGCAGAATGCTGATTACACTACAGATTCTTTATTACATAGATTCCAGATACAATTATCTACGGTAAATCTGCTAGTTAACATCGACTGCGTTTTTTTTAATTGCATTTACATGTTAAACTTCATCAGTTGCTTTTATATGAAACAAAGATACATTTACGCGATGGCGTAGTATTGCTCCTTTAAAACGTTATTTTTGATAACGTGGTATCGCGCTCCACCTCATACAAGTAAGCAGTTACTCTGGAACGATTAGGATTTCGCCCTTCGCCGCTAGGTCGGCCTGTTCAGCCTTTCGTTGTGAAGAACAGTAACAGTCTAGTGGTTGACGGTATTTGGTAGTTAAAGGTAACCGGGGACGAAAGGTTGCCGAGGGAACTGTTGCAACTGCCGTTCACGGGTATCACGAATCGTAGTTACGGTTAGTGGCGGCTCGCGGTCTTAAAAAATGGTGAAGAGCTAGGTATAGTGCAGGTACTTAAACAAACATTGACTAAAAACTGGTGGACCAAAACGTCTCTCTTATCCTCATCTGTCCAGCGACTGAATGGAGTTTCCAACAAAGGTACGTACACCACTGAATTAACTGAAAAATAAAAACAAAACTTTTTAATCATACAGTAAATCACGTAAAAACGATATCTATAACCGTAAGTTTCGCGAAGCCTCAAAATAAATACCTTAAGGTTAGGCGAACCAATGCTAAAACAACGATGCATTCGACTGATCTATTTTTAAATTACCCTTCATCATAATGCAAATGTTACATGCTGTTTGCGTGACTGACGTCATGTAACCATAGCAACGGTGAATATCAAAGCCATGTTGGGCGTTTGGCCTTCCCTTGCTTTGAGCTAACAGACACGGTCGGCTGGGGCGCGCCAAAATGCACGAGATGTTTATAATTATTGTCCATCGGAGTTAACCATGGCCCTATTATGCATAGCTGCATTCGGATTAAATTAATATTATTAATTCGAACATAATTATAATTTAAGGGCTAACATGGTAGCTGTATTAATTGGTACATTAATATTTAATGTTGTCGAAAAACTTTCCTTCTGGTTTTATATTTTTTTGGTTCACCTACTTCACCTGACGAGCCTAGGCTGACCAGAAATTTTTGAAACCAAAAGAGTACACATTTTCTTTCTTTCTGTCTTGAGAAATGCGCCGCAGGCAAATTTTTTTTAGGTGCCACGCCCTTTTTTGGACTATCAAAACCTAGAAATTTTTCGTTTCGATAAAACCGAAAAAACGTAGATATAGAGAAATTTTGAAATATGGATCAACGACAATGCAAACATGCAAAGATGATTAAAAAAAAAACTGATAGTTGTAAAACGGAAAAAGAGAACTTTTACCTCAATTTTAACAAAAAAAGAGCAAAGAGTACTGAAATGATAAATAGAGAACTGTTCTCTTAAAAAGAGTACGTCTGGTCAGCCTAGACGAGCCGCCACCAGTTACGGTGACGGCGTTTTTCTGTCGCGATAGCCACGGTGGTATAGTAAGTATTTTTTAATGGACGCGGTCTCGAGGATCCCTTTGGCGTGTATCGATGACGAAAGAAATTACTCAAGAAGTTGAA
Source organism: Polydrusus cervinus (assembly GCA_935413205.1). Classification (NCBI taxonomy): domain Eukaryota; kingdom Metazoa; phylum Arthropoda; class Insecta; order Coleoptera; family Curculionidae; genus Polydrusus; species Polydrusus cervinus. The sequence continues at coordinate 7,749,343 of OW284512.1, forward strand.
AAGCGCTGTTGTCAATTTGACTAAAATATTTTAATATTATTGAAAACTTACTTTTCTGATTTTGGTCGGACTCTACTAAACTACCTACATATTAGACGGAATCAAAATTTTAAAAAATAAACTTTCAGCCTGCCGGCAATATACCTGTTCATTATCATTATTATCACACGGATTGTAGAGATATAATTAACGACCATAAACCGATTAATTAACATAAGACTTGGTTTTTATTTATTATCACAAAATGGATAAGAAATAATCATTTAAAATGTTGTGGTTGAGTGAGTAATGAATGACAAGAAAGTGGAAGAAGCAAGATAAGAAAAATTAGAATTATAAAGGAACAACTTCTGCCTTGTTGCAATATTTAAATAGTAATCCTGAAATATTAATGTTCATTTGTACATTTGTCACCCTATTTTCACGATTTTTTTCAACTCCCGATGTTAAAGGGATATAACCTGAAATTATACATTTTATCGTATCATTGAAGATTAAGTCATTTTTATATGATATTTTTATTAATAATTATTAACATCATAAACGTACTAAAACCTACAAAACACCTTAGTTACTCATAATACATTAGTTACCATAATTTAATACGTTAGTTACGAAAGCATAATACGTTAGATACCAAATAATATTAGAACTATTTTTCATGAACATGTAAAACAATATTTTGACAGTTTTCAAATTTGATGGATACACCTTTGTCTTTAACGTCCACGATCTTAGGTATGCCCTCTGAAGACTGATTAATGACCGAGCAAGCACTCCTTTCGATTTCGTGCGGTTCCCCAGTGCTTAATCCACTGCCGGAAACATCGCCGATTTGAATTTTGCGAGCAATGGAAACTTTCTTGGTCACACTTTGTTCTAAATACCCTCTAGCAACCTTCGCCGATTCCCATCCACCAAGTTCTTGTAGGTCTAATATATCTACTCCAGCATTAACAAGAAAATTTGCCGAAGATCTTCTAACGCAGTGACCAGTATACAAATTAGGATTTTCAAGTGAGAGATATTTAGTTATTTTTTAAAATATTTTATAGAAGAAGTGAATGCCGCAGGGCTGTACCGTACATTTCCCTTTTCTATATGATACAAACAATCTTTGGTGAGTGACATGGTCTGGCCTTAACATTGCGTACTTTTTAAATAAAAGCACAGGATTGACTTCGCCGTCAAATATCACAGCGAAAATACGTTTCTTGTGGGTTTTTGAGTCGGGAATAGTAACAATCAGCTTATCCTCTACAACGTCAACATCTTCCGTGGTCATCTTCGCTAATTCATTAGTTCGACAGGCTCCTCCAATTCCAATTAAAAAAGCCACTTTCATCATTAAAAACTTCTCGTCTGAGACAGATCACACAAATTCGTTGACTTGTTCTCTTATAAATACTTTTGATTTTTTTGCTCTATATCCAACATTTTTCTTCTTGATGAAACGTATTAAGGCGCCGTATTTGTCGATTTCCACTCTTTCCTTCAGTTCTAAAGTCGCTCGTAACATGGAATATTTCGGCCATAAGGATGAAGCAGAGTATTCCTCAGAGAGTTTTGCGAAATACGCCAGCAACCCGTTTCTTCTGCAACTTGAACATGTACTTTGTTTCGCCACTCACAAAACTGCCGATATTCTTTTTCATAATGGATTTTAGATTTGTCCGGAAGCAAGTTCAACCTTATAATGCTGGCTGCAGCTAATATATCGTCAGGAATATCAAAATCTTGCATGATTTTAATGATGACTTTTTGAAATGCCAAAATGAAATGACATAAAACCTTGTTTTTATTTTCGCATCCCCGTTGTCAATGATACGATAAAGCTTTGAATACAACTCGATTATTAGCGATTTAACACCGTCTCGGACATTGCGGGTGTCTCGGCTATTGCCTCGTCACCTAGTAATATCCTCGACTATTATAAATCGCATAATAATCTAGTTATATTAATAGCTATAATTTAGCAAAAATTCGACATTATAAAACAATTACTAATACATTTAACACAGAAAAGTTAAATTAAGTACGATTTGACATTCTCTGGTAAATAATTACCTAAAATAATCGAAACTCATCATGAACATTGAACAACGGGACAGAATATATAGCTACGCTGAAGACGACTGGAGCTGGAGATGCTTACCAGTTGAAACGTAGTGATTCAAAACAAATAAAGACAATGCAAGTCCAAAACTTTACTGCCGTTAAAACTAATTTTTTCTGTGTACCATAACGGAGTAGGTATAGATACTCTTAACCATTGTCGTCTTCCTGTATTTTTGTTTACAAACTTCTATGAATTAAGTTTATTTTCAGAAAGTAATTCATTATTTTTCCTCAAACTTATCAATTCGTTTTTTAGTCGTATCAATTAAATTACTTTAATTACACAAAAACTCTTTTAATTGGTTTAGATTCAGCCAAGGACTATTAATTAGATGGAAAATTAGTTCTCGTATAGAGAAAAAGTAGTTTAATAACTACTTTTAACTACGGTATGAATAAAAACTAGTCCCAACTACATAGTAGTACTTGTATAGCGACAGCGGGAATGGCGCCATTACTTTATAGTGAAAGATAATTTTCTGTAGTATTTTTTAAAATAAATATATAGGGTGATTCACGGTGGATCATTCGAAGATTTGCAAAAATACTATGCGAGAGGTACAGTTCGGTACAGGGACAATATTTTAAATGTCTTACCCTATTGGCGACTTTCCTACCGACCGCAATAGAAAAAAATGCATGCTGCATTCGATTTTTTGCTCCAAAAACATATAGTTGTCAACATTTATTAAGAAACCTAATTTTTTTTAGGGATACCTAATTTTTTATAGCCGAGATAACTATGCTATGATTTAGTAAAGTTTAGTAAAGCTTACTAAAGTTCACCTGCAGGGATGAAGGACATATTTCTCTTTTGGTTGCCGTCGCGTCGTCGCCTTGCCTCCTATATTATTTTTCTATGCGTTGTTTCTTTGTTTATTTTGTAAGAATAAGTGAGTTCTATATTAGTGCATGGTGTTATGGAATATTTACTTGTCTGCTGGGCCTCAGTTCTTCGAGCGGTGGAATTTATTCCTTTGGGGAATTAATTCGGTCGCAATGTCCCCACGGAGTTAAACTGGAGTTCCAGTGGTCTTATTGGAAACGTTCCACACGAAATGTGTTCAAGAATGCGAGATCGTCATTTTCATGAGAGAAATTGCATATCCCATATAAAAATGACCCAAGAATTGAGGCCCTGTTGTGGATTTCAAGAACTAAGCCTATAAAAGTAATCCTAAAATATAATAAATATTTGAACGTATTGTAGCTTGTTTTGTCACAATCATAGCTTGGTATTAAAAACCAATGGTGTTTAAATATAAATGCTTTTATGCCAAATATATCCTTTCATTAAAAACCAATGGCATTTTCATATAAACCAATGAGATCTTATAGTTAAATAAATGATAATCGTTATTATAAAACAACAATTGGTCAAACATTAAAACAAATAGAACAGTTATTCGGTAACAGCAAATACAGTTTACCATTGATTTAACGAATTTCTCTTTGATACCACAATACTGTTTTCTCTGTGTACCTAGATCTGCGCCCTGCCTTACTCAATTTCCATGAGGCGTCACTGAATATAATATACCTTTAAAGGCCACATGCCTTTAAATAACCCAATTATTCAATGCGTAGATTATCTTTGATAATGAGTTCTACATATACATGAAAAAAAAATCAAAAAAAACTGATGTTTCACTGTATTATTATTCCTCGATATTCTTAAACAGTACAATTAGGATAATAGATACCTTGTTTATCTACCCATATGAATGATAAATGTTTCTCTTAGTAATTATCACACGATGGGATGAATGGTAATTATACAGGATTTTTTTCTGTGATTTACCTCACTAGCAAGAAAAAAGTGTAGCGATAAAAAAATGAAAATAAACAATAACAGAAAACATCGGATGGGTTTTTGTGATTAGTGATTATTATAGCATTAAACTATGAAAAATAGATTAGATAGTTAAATTTGCCCGAATTGTAACGATATATTTGTATTTATATTTGTACATTTGTTGTGAAAGCGCCAACCATATTTCCTTCAAATTTATTTTTAATAACAGTTGTTACATATAAATATTCTAATAGTAACAGTGAACTCTGTTTCGTTTAATTTATTTCCAACTTAAATTCATTCGTAAGTATGTTATAATATGTAGGTATGTTAAAATGATCATATAGTGAGTAGTTTATGGTGTAGAAAGTACTTTTTTCTACTCCCACATGGAAATTTGCTGTTTCCTTTACACTTAAGTGGCGGGTAAAGTAGGCTATTCCAGTTAACTGTGCGGCAAAATTTCATATCCATCCTAGTTAGGTTATGAAACTGCCCCATCACAGTAGTCAATTACAGAGAAGCCAAATTTACATGTTTTAAATTCGTTTTCTGACAGTTGAGAGAAGTTAGGTTAACAATATGCTTCAAAAATATGCAAATCTGTCAGATGAAATTTGTTCTTTTTAAATTTAAATCAAAACATTTATCCCAGAGTCTATGTATACACAATATTTTCCTAAAGAGTACACGAAATGGTGCAAAAATTAAAGGTATAATAACAAAATTAATACCAAAATATATTTCTACCAAATTATTGTTATTTTCTGACCGAACTAAAGATTTGCGCACTTTCTTATTTCAAAAATATCTTTATTTTTACTCATTTCAAGACAATTACTACAAGCTTTGCATAAAATGTACTATATATCTACCAAATGAACGTTTTCTTACTAACCTTGGTTATTTTTTCCATATAAATAATATATTATTATAAATATTTGTGCACGGGGATATTTTCCGATATATTTTGAACGGGGATCGAACCCCAATTGATCTTAAAACTTTTATTATACGCAACAAACAGAAAATTAACTGTGGGAATTCTTCCTTAAATGGTGGAACATAAAGATAACCCGATAAACAGACGAAATTATAAGATTTCTAGAAAAATAATCAATTTTTTACTAAAACTTTTAAGGTTATGTTAGTTCTACTTACAGTATTGCCGCCTCTTTCCGCGTTAACAGTGTTGCTAGTTTGTAAATTGGCGATTATTTTTAAAAAATTTGACCATAGCGAACGTTAAAAATTCATATGTCCAAATGTCGCGTCTTAAAATGACAGGCGACTGGGTTGTGTAGCTTAGACGGTTTTAATCTGTTTTAATTATTTTATTAATAAGTATTTATTATTTGTGCCCTTATGGTGCGCTATCGAATCACTGAAACACTAAGGATTTTTAAGACATTTATTTAATGAATAGCAAAGCGATGACAGACAATAATCATAATGTGAATAAAATACAATGTTACGTAAAAGATTATAAAATGGTAAATTTAGATAGTTCTCTAACAAGAAGAGAAACTGTCTCTTTTTGACTTACTTTAGAAAGGTGTTATTCTAGTAAGTTTAAAGAAACAATTTGTTCTTAATAGACAACTTTGACCAAAATAAGAAGAATACAAGTTAATACAGTTTAACAATTAAATGTAAGGAACACTTACGCAATCGCAGCAAAGTAAACTGGTTCTGGGGCAGTACTCTTCATGGCTCGAAAACTGTTTTAAACTTTTAAGTAGTTATTTGGGCAGAGGTTACCCTTACACTTGAATACTTTTTACAACTCCCCGAGTAAGTGTTCCTCCGAGTTTTTTATAAGTTTTGCAACCCTTACCAGATGGAAGAAGGGGTTCCTTTTTGCTATGTCAGCACTTTATTAAAGAGGGGATTTTCCCCTGGATGGACTATTCAAAATGGAACCCTTTATCCCAACCAATACAAACAATTATGTTTATCAAATTTCGTCTACAAACTCCTCCTACTAAACTAGGAATGTCCTTATCTTTGTTCTACACACTATTTTTTCACTACACCTATTCTTATCAGCAGACTCAACACCTATTAAGTGTCTTAGCACCACAGCGAAGTATGAACTGGTTTATTCATCCTTAAGGGTGCCAATCCATATCCGACAATATTAATGCACAAAATCCATTTTTAACTGTTTGAAACGAATTCTACAGTTATTTTGTTGTACTTTCGGAGTTATTATTCTTACGCAATCAGAAATAAATCCGACAAACCTATTTTTCTTCTGTGCATTTCGGTAAAACAATTATTAATCAAAATACCTGGTTGAGAAAATAAATTGTTCGTTTTTATTAATACATATCGCTTTTTGTCTTGTTTAGCAAAAAGCCGAATGTGAGAAAGATAGATATATTCAAAAATGAGTTTGTTTAAATATAAGAACTTACCCAAATCGATAAATATGTTACAGTGTAATTTGGTCCATGGGTTTGCCATCAAAATTAATTTTTGTTCAATTGTTTTTTATTACCGTTCTCACAAGTTTATGGCCAACTTAAAATACAAGTTATGATGCCAAATTTAAATATTAATAATTTTTTTAAATTCTTAGCATGAGGTTCTGACGTTAAGTCGTAGAAAAAATATACTGTACAACTCGAGTGGATTGTCCATATTGCACTCGGAAGTTTGAGCACTCCGCCTACGGCGTCGTGCTCAATTTACTTTCTCGTGCGATATGGACATCATATCCACTCTTGTTGTACAAACTACTATTAGAAGACACTCCCTTATAATTTTATACTGTCTTGTAAGAAAAAAAAATTAGGAATTGTGGTGCTTTTAGAAGACATCCCGAGGCTTTTCAAACTTTCGGCCAGCAAAAGATTAATTTTTTTGAGAATCTCATTCATCAATGTAAATTTAATATATTAGCAATGGGCTCTATTACTATTCTCATATTTGATAGTGTTATAATAGGAGTTTATCATCAATAAAACTGTTTCTAGCTAAGTCGTACCATTAATTTTTGTATGTACCTTCTTCCGCACCTTACAAGATGTGCGATCTCTACCGGCGTGAATGGGGTGGGTTGGGAGATGATACATTTTATACTCTTCCCTACTAAATTTCGGACATACTTTTTTTTATTGTGCGTATGCCAACTCCGAGGATCGAACTCGGAACGCCACGGTCGAATGCCAGTAACTCACCTCTGAGCCACAGCCGCGGTGTGTAGAGATACTTTTTGTATAATATGATTTTAAAATGCTTTATCAGTATTTTCTAATTTGTTTTCTCATTTATTTCAGACGATACCGAGCGAATAAGCAAACACCTAGTCCAACTTGCCCGTTACCAAGGCTCGGCAGACAACATCTCCGTTATAGTGGTGTTCCTGAAAGAGCCCCACAAAATATCAGAGGAGGCCCATAATTGGGCCACCAGACACGGCCCACCATTAACCACGGATAACATGGAGACGGGCCTGGACAACGCAAATAATCCGTTCACTAATTCGAACGGATCGCTGAAAAACCTGGACGTGGAAACTGATAATATACACTTGCAAAAAGGCAATGAGGGATTGTTGTTGAATTTGACGGATAATTTTAAATCAAACGGTAAGTTGTATAAGTTAGGTGAATTGTTGTGATCCCTAAATCAGTAATTCGTATTACGTACACATACCAAATTTGGTTCAAATCTGACGAGTAGTTTAGGACAGTCCTCACACGGGGAAACTTAAAAGAAACTGTAGTTAGTAGCTTGAGACTAGGAGACTGAGAGACTAGGCTACTCGAGTTGCCTCTCATCCTCACACTGCCCATACTCGGGTTGCCGGGCCACCTAGTCGTTGCTACTTAAGGTAGGTCCCTAACGACTAATTCGCCAAGACATGAACAATGGTTTCTGAACATATGTTTCCTAGAAGGTACTCCGCCGCTGCCACCACTGGATTTCAAAGCGTTATCTTGGCGAATTAGTCGTCGCTACTCGTAGTGGCCAGCGACTAACGACCTTGGAGGAAATCGTGCCTTTAGGTAGTGGGTGACTTGGTCGCCCAGTCTCTTGGTATCCAAGCTACTACAGTTCACCTTTCAAAATCTACGTACTGGGTGACTTGGTCGCCCAGTCTCTTAGTATCCAAGCTACTACAGTTTCTTCTTTTAAGTTTCCCCGTGTGGGACTGCCTTACAGTTATCTTACCCTGACTGATAATCCAGAATTTGTCACCGCTGGTGAAAATGTCCCCGAGATCAGGTATTTATTTTACATATCTACACCAAATTTGAATCATATTAGTTAGTTTACGAGTTTCCTGGGAAAACTCATTTATAAAAACATAGCCACTCAAAACCAATCCAATTTTTAAGTTATGAAACCAAACAAATATTTTTATATGAAGCACGACTCGTAGGATTTGTATTTTGCTATTTCATATTTCGCTAATACTGTATTTTTTATTACAGGAACTGACTTATCCCAAGATATTTTTGAAAAATCAAACGGTACTAAGAACTCATCATCAGACATCCATTTTGACGACGGATTCGGTCCTGAAACAGATGTAGATGCTGTAGATGATGCATTTTCACCAGTAGAAAAGAGTAAGACATTCGCTGAATGCCTTAGCAAAGGTTAGTAGTTGATAGAATATCCTCTTGTTTTGGATCTAGGTCTTATATGGGAAATTTTTAGTTCGACAGAAAAATGTCGACTGGTTTTTTGATTTAAAACTATCCTAAACATGCACTCAATTGAGAAGAATACGTATACTTGTATGTAACAGTTCTAGCTTAATGACTTTTAGTATTATACCTACCACAAACACAAACTAACCTTCAGCCTATTCAGAACTTTCATATGCCAAAGAGATCAAGTTAATGGATTCCTGGCAACCAAGAACGCAGGTGCCTAAATGTTGAGTTCCAAACAACATCGCGATATTTTCTGTGAAACAATGGCGGGAAACTCTACTCCAAACAGATTAAGGAACGTGGAAAACAATATTGGAGTATCTCCAGAATAGAAGATAATGAGATTTGAACCCTTTAGAAAGTGTTCTGACAAGATATTGCCGGTTGAAGAAACACATTGTATTAATTGGTTTTGAAGAAGACCCAATTTGTTTTAAAAGGATACAAGATACTGCTGTCGTCCCTTTTTGAACAGAGGAGATATACCCTTGCTTAGGAATGACATCCTGGCCTTTAACTGAGTCGGAAATATTCAGGGAGGTTAAGAACTGAGGGACAATTTGGGAGCGACGAAAATTATCGTCTTGGTCTATTTGCCAGGTTTCCAAGCTGGGCCACAACTAATACTTTTTCATAAATGAAAAGTAGGATTCTGATTAACAATGTAGATTTTTCGCATGTGCCAATTTGTGTTTTATTTTTAGCTTTCAACGATGAAGGTCTCCCAAAATCATTCAATGAGGAAGTAAGGGCGTTTAGTGAAGGCCTAGCGAATAATAACCCCCTTGGTGATGACTTCAATCCATTTTTAAGTAAAGAAGTCGAGAATAGAAGTAAGGATGATTTAAAGGAAGATTTTGAGGAGGAACATGGAGGTGATAACAGAGAGGAGACCCCTACACCGCCTGTAGATACAGGTAAGTCTTACCACATAAAGAAACCTATGTTTAAAATATTTAGAATTTATCTGTGTGGAATACAATACAAAACAATGTGGATTGTTTTGAGTTGCTTTTTCACATTTTCACAGGCTGTCTACAAACGTGGCAGGCTGTGCCTCTTGTTTGCCCACAAAAGAAGGAAAATAACCTAAAACATTTAAATAGTACCCCACTAAATATCGAACTTTGTTTAACTTGACTAGGTGATTGATTAAAATGTTGTCAAAGTTTTTTAAAGACACTACGCTGGGTATAAATATAATAAATTCTATTTATTAGGTAATTTTGAAAGTGATACTACATAAAACAAATATGTGTTAACTAATTCCGAACGCTGCATTTACAACAGAATACATTTCTTCTATATTTGGACTTGCAGGTTTTGCGTAATACCTACTTTTTCTCAATCAGATTCATTCCGGACGACCAAGTTGACGAAGTCTGTGGGCATAACCGCAAAAAATAACTTTCTCGACTTATTTGGAACAGACGGGTTTTTTAAACATTTTGTTGATGACAGGTATCGTAAGCTGATACAAGTATATTTGGACAAAAACGTGCGTGGATTGCAGAAATACTAAGTTTTCATACAATGTATTTGATTTCTGCTGTTTCTAAAAAGTCATGTGATATTTCAGAGGTCTCTTATCTCCTTGGACATAGCTAAAATTTGATTTAGGATTATGTAAGAAATGACGTGACCGATATACGACACCAGCATCGGCGATACAGTTAAACCTTATTTATGGGATATTGACGGAACCCGTTAAGATGGTTTTGTTTATATTAGATTAAGCTTGAGTATAGAAAATGTAAGGGAGGCAGTCTTAGTCTTATCGAACGGCGGATATAGACGATACGCTTTTTAAGCAGATATTGTACTAAAAGTTTTAGATATAATATTTGATATTATTTAGTAAAATATATCATTTTATTTGTCATATTTTACAATTATTCTCTGGATATAGATACATCAATTTCCGCACAAACAATACTGGCCAGGAGCATATTCAGTTGTCGATGAAACAATGTAGAGTAATGAACTGACTCTATAAGCATTTTTAATTAAAGAGTCTGTAAGACAGGAGTCTATCAGCAACTCCCTAGAGACCGATATGGCCACATCTATACAATATACATACACTATATTGCCAATACAAGCAGCCGCACGAAGCAAGAAGATACCCATCGTGCGATTCAAAATACCCTGAACTGGGCCCGTGGCGCTTGCATAGTAGAGAAAAATTAGGCAACCGACACGATATCTAACAGAACGTAAACAGAACCGACTCGCCGCTGTTTGTATTTATATTCGTCGCTATCTTTTGTTTCCGTTCGTGTGTGGTTATAATTTCCAAGTTTTGGGTGTTAATATTTATATAACTTTACTTTAGACATTTTTTTTTGTTAGTTTGTAAGTTGTTAGTCGTTTTCATCTTTTTTTACGTTGAATTCGATCGGATGTTTCGTGTGTGTTTGTGGATATTATTTTTAAGTTTTGGGTGCGAATTTAGGTATAAAACTTTATCAGACATTTTGTTATTGTTAGCGACTTGTGTCTCAAGATGGGTAGAAAAAAGTGCATGCTCCTTTTTTGCACGAATCGCGGTTCAATACCAGGACAAAGCTTGTAAAAATATTTTGAAAGTCGGTCCTGTCAAATGTTTACATCAAGAAGCAAATTGACCCTGATCATCTGCCTACAGTGGTGTCATCATTGAATTATGGTGTTAGCAATATAGTGTATATATGTGAGTATGGCCGACTTATGTCGGGTAGGTATTATGTGGCGATGAACCAACCCATGACTTGACTAACTAGATATTTACAGTCACGTGACTCATTTAGTGTTCACTTTTAATAATTAATATTTTAGGACCAAGCCTACTAACCGGTGATTTTTTTATTATATTTTTAGCGTACGTGACTCAGTATTTTGTTGCCTAATATTTTTGTTTATTCCTCGAAGCTAAAATCGTAATCAATATTGTTATTGCGATCATAAAAATAATGAGTATGAGTAATGAGTTACTTTGGAATTACCCAACCTAAAAACGGTTAAGTGTGTTATTAATTAAAGGTTGAAGGTATATTATTCATACCTGTTAGCTCCTGGAGTTTATAATAACTAAAGCTACGAAGACAAATAGAGAATGAAGATAAAGAAACTTGTATTTGATCGAAGCAAAGAAACGTTAAAACCAAGTGGCGTCACCATCGTGTCTGGCGCGAACGTTGAGTCAAGAAGCGGGACATTTAAATGCCTACAGTTTTGTAATTATCTTTGTTTGCAATATTTTAAAGTAATATTTAATACAAAAAACTATTCAAAATCCCACTAGCTGGTTTTATAAGTAATAAAAACCAAATAATAAGATTCTGAATAAACTTTTCGGCTTTAAATATCACTTTAAAATAATCCCTTCTATGGTCTATTTCTTTTCGATTGCGAACGATGACAGAAAAAAAAATTGAACAAAAATTCACCTAATTGTTTAAATCATGGACCAATTTATACTACATAAATGCAGCCAACTTATTAAAGGTCTTTTTTTTTAAATCACAGAAGAAGAATAAGAAATTTCCGTTCGATTGATTTCTAGCAAATATATGCTAATTATAAACCTTTTAGCAATTAAAAATAACTTTTAGCTCTAGTGATATTACGAAACAAACAATCTATTAACTTTCTGTACATAAAATCGGTTAATTTCACGTTTTTCTGCAACATAAAATAGTAAACCTATGCCTACTTTGTGTTGAAGCAAAAAGGATGGCCGATTTATCGACAAAATATAGAAGGTCATGCCAAACGCCAAACATTGTGAAATAACCTAAAAATTCATCTTCTTAAAGGCCGCTTTACAGTTTGCAATTTTTCTTTCACGCAAGTTGTCTTGCAGCAATTAATATTGCGGCAATAAAAATTTCACTTCGTTTTACAGCGTGCAATGACTTGCCAAGATCGTAGATGATGTACCACTTGCCAACCATTAAAATAAAAATACATTTGGTTAGGACTTACCGGCGCTTTTTGTGCATTTATTTTAACAAAACATCATTACAGGACATGAAAGCAAACCAACAAAAACAAAACGTACCCGCTATAGGTTAGAAAAAACATAAATAAATGTCAGGGATTTTTATATTTAGTTTGGTGTCTCATAAATCACCAGAAAATCCTCAGAATTGCGCTTGCAATGGCAATAAAAATACGGTCCGAGTTATATTTCTTGCAAGCAATACAAATTGCGCCAGCTGATCATTAGCCTCGTTCTGCGCATACTCCCGGGCAATCTTTTCTTGCGTGAAAGAAAAATTGCAAACTGAAAAGCGGCCTTAACAAGTATAAATTTAAAATTCTAACCTCTATAAACAGTAAACAACAAAATGTCAGTTATGACGTAAATCCCTAACCTTACTTTTTCAACTTGTCAAAAATGAAAATTCTTGCATTTTTTTCTTGTAAAACAGGTTTCTGTCATCGTTCGCAATCGAAAAGAAATAGACCATAAATTATGTATCATTCTCTGTAAAACGAAAAATAAAATTCCGCATGCCATAATTTTTTTTTGGGAACGCGTTGGCCCGTGAAACAAGAGACCTGGGTTCATATCCCGGCGAAGAACTATTTTAAATTTTTACAGTCATAAATTTTTACAAAATCCACTGCAGACCTCTCTTTCAATCCCTCTTTTCCTTCAATAAGCTAAATATTTGAAGAAAAAAAAATCTAAAAGCTGTTTACCCTAAAAGTCCCGTTCACAATACAAAATACAAACTAGCACAAAGTGCCAATGTGTGTATTATAGAAAGCCCCCCGGCGAAATGTCACGTCTTTGTTAGGCAATCGCTTAGGGAAATAAAGGGGGAGGTTTCACCCTTTGTGTATTTTATTCTAACACCCGATGAAAGGGAAAAAGTACGGGAGTAGGTCATATTGCACATAAGCCGGTTTAAACAGAGATATAATGATTTTTAGGGGTTTGTTAAATGTGATAACGAGTGCAAATTTAAAACATTTTAATTGATGCAAGCGGCAATTGTGGGAGGATGATGAGGGTGATGCAGTCGCCACAATTTTATCTACATCGGCTAACATATTGTACATTTTGTCATTCATTTCGGAGATGGTGGCAGATTTTTAGTCGTTCTTGATTAGGTTCATTATTTGTGTGGGTACGGTGACGATTAAATTCAAAAATTTAACCCTCCAAATAAAAATTTACTGCTAGAATCTCGTTTTTTTAAAACAAATTACGGGTGCGCAGACAAATCTTGCCCCGATATTGTCTTCAATATCTCCAGTGACGCCGCACCACTTAATTCTCGTGACATTAATTTTTATAATATTTTGTATACAGGGTGATTCCTAAGTTGATACTTTTTTTTATCTGTGTATAGATAGAAGGCATTAAAATAAACAACTTTTTAATACCTTTTTTCAAAAAACTCAAAAATAAGGTACTTACATTCATTTATTACTCTATGGATCAAATACGGTTCTGCCTAACTTGCCTGTTGAATAACATTAAGAAAACTTCTGGGTGTAGGATAAGTCCCCAAGGAAAAGCGTTCTGCTTATAATCTCGAAGCAGTAGCCGCACTTTGACGACACTCACCGTAAATTAGCACCATATCTTCTAGCTCATTCTTTTCAAATTTTACGCTTCAGCAGTTTAAAATTAACTTGCTTCAGAAAAACACACCGCAGCGGAATGCCAAATAACTGACCACCGACCCGTAAATTGCATGACTAATAAGAGATAAGACAAACAACATAAAGTATAGCAGGCTACGTTTTGATGACCAGGCCCGCACTTAGATTTTTTACTTCCGTATCTCGCCTATTTTTAAGTTTTTTGAAAAAAGGTATTTGAAAATGTTGTTTATTTTAATGCCTTCTATATACAGCTAAAAAAGAAGTATCAACTTAAGAATCACCTTGTATAAAAAATGTTATTGCCATCGCCAGACACCCTGTATTTAATAGAGACAACTCAAGTTAACAATAAAATTCAGCTGAAATACTAAAACAAAGACAACTTCCATTTCAACAACCGATTTGACAATAAATACATTACCGAATAATTATTCCCATTCATAGTCTGAATCGTTTAAAGCGGGCACTCTAAATGGGGATTTTATAATTTAACAACTGTCATTTCTCGTGTCGTATTTGTAATGGCGCCCCGGGCGGGGCCGACATAAAATTTTAAATCCGAATAATAAATGATTAAAAGGGATGGAGTCGGGGTTTTTAATATATTTGCTACTGTTGCTTTAAAGTTCTTTTAGGGTAGGATTATTGGATTATTGTAAACGGGCATTTGTCTTTTTGGATTGTGGGTAGTATTTTACGAGTTAAAGTTTTCTCCACAAATATAACATTCTGGTTTATCTTGAAGAAATAGTCCATACTTGAAGTGGAGAGGGAATTTAAAGGAGAGAAAAAAAGAAACTTTAAAGGCCTTTTTACATTGGGTGCAATTGCAAGAAAAATGGCCTGGAAGCATGCGATTCGACGTTTTAATCAGCTGATGCACGTTTTCCCATTTTAAACCTGCATCAGCTGTTTAAAACATCGACAAAGCGCTTGCTTTCAGGCAATTTTTTCTTGCAATTGCACCCAATGTAAAAAGGCCTTAAGTCTGGCTCCACTCAGTGGCGGCTCGCAGTCGTAAAAAATGGTGAAGAGCTGGGTATAGTAATTGACTAAAAGCCCGTGTAACAAAACGTCTCTCTTATCCTCACCTGTCCACCGACTGAATGGAGTTTCCAATAAATTACAAACTATGTCATTAATTGGATTCATTTTTAAAACACACAACTAAGTAAGTACGTACACTACTGAATTAACTGAAAAATAAAAACAAAACTTTTTAATCACACAGTAAATCATGTAAAAACGATATCTATAACCGTAAGTTTCGCGAAGCCTCAAAATAAATACCTTATGGTTAGGCGAACCAATGCTAAAATAATGGTGCATACGACTGATCTATTTCTAAATTGTCCTTCATCATAATGCAAATTGTTACATGCTGTTTGCGTGACTGCCGTCACGTAACCATAGCAACGGTGAATATCAAAGCCATGTTGGGCGTTGGTTCTTCACTTGCTTTTAGCTAACGGACACGGTCGCTCAGACGCGCCAAAATGCACGACTGTTTATAATTATTGTCCATCGGAGTTAATCGTGGCCCTATAATGCATAGCTACATTCGGATTAAATTAATATTATTAATTCGAACATAATTATTTTTTAAGGGCTAAAATGGTAGCTGTATTGATACATTAATATTTAATATTGTCGAAAAACTTTCCTCCTGGTTTGTTCGGGTTTGTTTTTTCTTTTGGAGACGAGCCCCTTCACCTGACGAGCCTGGAAGCATGCGATTCGACGTTTTAATCAGCTGATGCACGTTTTCCCATTTTAAACCTGCATCAGCTGTTTAAAACATCGACAAAGCGCTTGCTTTCAGGCAATTTTTTCTTGCAATTGCACCCAATGTAAAAAGGCCTTAAGTCTGGCTCCACTCAGTGGCGGCTCGCAGTCGTAAAAAATGGTGAAGAGCTGGGTATAGTAATTGACTAAAAGCCCGTGTAACAAAACGTCTCTCTTATCCTCATCTGTTCAACGACTGAATATAGTTTCCAACAAATTACAAACGATGTCATTAATTGGATTCATTTTTAAAACACACAACTAAGTAAGTACGTACACTACTGAATTAACTGAAAAATAAAAACAAAACTTTTTAATCACACAGTAAATCATGTAAAAACGATATCTATAACCGTAAGTTTCGCGAAGCCTCAAAATAAATACCTTATGGTTAGGCGAACCAATGCTAAAATAATGGTGCATACGACTGATCTATTTCTAAATTGTCCTTCATCATAATGCAAATTGTTACATGCTGTTTGCGTGACTGCCGTCACGTAACCATAGCAACGGTGAATATCAAAGCCACGTTGGGCGTTGGTTCTTCACTTGCTTTTAGCTAACGGACACGGTCGCTCAGACGCGCCAAAATGCACGACTGTTTATAATTATTGTCCATCGGAGTTAATCGTGGCCCTATAATGCATAGCTACATTCGGATTAAATTAATATTATTAATTCGAACATAATTATTTTTTAAGGGCTAAAATGGTAGCTGTATTGATACATTAATATTTAATATTGTCGAAAAACTTTCCTCCTGGTTTGTTCGGGTTTGTTTTTTCTTTTGGAGACGAGCCCCTTCACCTGACGAGCCGCCACTGATATATTCAGAATTTTTTTTAAAAGTTAGAGTCTACATGTTTCGAACGCATAAACATTCATCTTCAGGGGAGTTGCTTTTAGAACTTTAAAAAAAGGAAAAAAGGTGGACAATATCCTAACTGAGTTTTAGGTTCATAGTGTAGTTAAAACGCATTCAGAGATTTAACAGTGTAGAAACATGCCACCACAGTTCAGGTCTAGTGAAGAAAACCCGGAAAGTACACACCGGTACGAGGTTGAGAGTTTAAGTCGTTGAGAAATGAAGAAATTGGATGTATAAAAGCTATTAGCAGAATCATTTAAACAGTTATGGAGTAGGCATATTAATTGAAAGATCGACGAGAGAAAGCAGTCTCTCTATACTTTTTCCTTACACTCATTTTAGGTTTTCGAGATCCCTTTGAACGCACACGAATTTGTAGCACCCTGTATAAATAATATAATTTTGCATGGTGCTGGTAATTTTGGAGAAAAATGTGCTTTTTTTTATGGTTGTTTGCTAGGGTGAGACCAAGCACACAATAAAATTAAATATAACTACAGTCCAAGTATAATAATATCGATAATGATAAATTATCTAATTAGCGGTTAATTCATAACATAATATCATTTGTTTACAGTCTGGTGTCATGAAAAAAAACATAATGATTCTGATAACCTCAAATTTCTGACTATAAATAGTTTAATGTTTCATCTCTATGACTTTCAGTTTCGCTAACATGGGTCTTGAGAATTTGTTTTTATTTTATAATAATGGAAAATTGGTTGTAGTCAGTCCTTAGTTTTTTTTTAAATTTAATTCATCATTAAATTTATTTTATTTTGCGATCCAGTAAACTTTTTAGTGTAAATAGTTTTATGGGCTTTTAAGGTGCAAATAAAACCAAATTTTAATTTTCCGACGTTTCGTAAAATATATTTCTCTCTTCAGGACTAGGGTGATGCTTCGTGGTTGGAACCATAGTAAATCCCATGCAAGTTTTAGACTGTCCAAATATTTGCTCCCCTGTTGACTTAAGAGCTAGGTTGTAGCGATACTTTTTTAGGGTCTCTGTGTGGTGAGTGCACATGCAAAGTTTGAGCAATTTTGAACAACCCGATCTTAACTTATTTGAATAGGATTGCGGTTGGTTTTTCATTAGAATTTAACAGGTGATGCTGCGGACACCAGCATTGATTGGATTTGTCAACCTGTGATTGTTATTGTCAAATGTAAAAGGGAAAACGAAACAGACAAGTATATAATAGGAAAATACTATAAAATATTATTCTTTTTACTCGTTTTGCTAAAAAAATACATCATAAATCAATAACTAAAACGATATATTAGAAGGAAAACATTAAAATCTAAACGTTTTCTACACGACCTTTGTAATCTAAGCCATGAATATATTATGTAAAAATTTAAATTAAGAGTCTAACCCTGAGACGAAAAATTAGGTTGCAATTAGACTTTTAGACCCCAGCTTCGAGGCTCCCCCCCCCCCCCTAAATACGCCACTGGTAAACCCCTTCAATTTAAAAATGTTCTTAATATTGAACATGTGAGAACTGAGAAACACGGTTGTGTTTTCAGAACGTTTTCATATCGAGAGTGGATAACAACTCTTGGTGTACAAACTACAATACCTTATTTTCCAATTATTATCATTTTATTATACTATTTGCGGCAATACTATAAGTTTGTTTATTGTCAAATTTAGGTACTTACATTTTATTGGTTATTGCGTTTAAGTGCGGTGTAGTAAACATTTATAGCTAGATACTTAAGGTTATAAAAGTATATACATTTGTATATTGTGTTTCTATGTTGGTACATTGCTGCTGCAGTTGATAATTGTCGGTATTTTTTTATATTATGTTGTTAACTGTTCACCGAATAAAATTCTTGAAATTGTTGAGACGGTGGACGTCTCGTGGTAATAAATAAACAGATTGTTTATATTAGTTGGGGTCCTTTTTTTTTGAATTAGGATTTTTACCTCTTCGTTTGCTGCCAGGGCCATTCTCGAGGGGACCTACAGCTTAACGTGGGTTCCGAACCACGATCCTCGGTCATGCGACACCCCCCAAGGGATATCAACCCTCGGTTTATTGCCATTGCATGACCTACCGATTGGGGAGTGTGTATCTTCTTCCGCACCCCACGAAATGTCCGATCTCTTCCGGCCTGGTTACCGACGTGAATGGGGTGGGTTGGGAGATGATACGATACATTATACACTCTTCCCTGCATTCTTAAACCTACTAAAATTCGGACATGCTTTTTTATTATGCCACTCCGAGGATCGAACTCCCGCAGTTTTAGTTGGGGTTAAAAAATACTCCTCTCGGCACGATGGGTACTTACCTCATTTGCTTATTCCAGAACAATTATTGTCAAAAAAAATAGCAAAATTAAACAACAAAAAATATTAAATTTCAAATATCGTGGTTTTGCCGCTGACACTGGTTTTTCAGTCCATGTTTGGCTAAATCACAATTTGTTTCTTAAATTTATCCAATTTTGATTAAAATATGGACGTTTGAAATTCAAGTAATTTTTTTTATATTCTATAATTAATGGACGTAGTGTATTTACCACAACAAACCTCAAATATCCCCCCCCTCCTCTTCAGTGACGCACCCAGGGAGGCTGCTTATTCAGCTTATTTAGAGTATTCTGAAAGGTACGATCAATAATTGAAATCTCATTAGTTTGGATCAAAATAAAAAATATGTTAACGCTACTATCTAATCGATCCTCAATTTCCTGATACCCCGACTGCATAAAAAAACTTTCGGGTGATGTAATTTCACATGTTTGTGGAAACGACACGAACTTCTATAAGATTATCTTTTATCTTTTATTAGTCCTTGTAGAAATACTTAAGACAAGATGTTTCTAAATCCCCGTTGCCGTGACCGAAGTGTCTTAAGTGTTATTTTGGAATATACAAGAATGTCTTTTTAATCGTCAGGGTTGGATTCTGAAATTTTTTAAGAATCTGTAGATTTTCTGAATTAATAAACTTATAGGAATTTAAAGAACTCTATATCTATATGAAAAAATGTGTGCATTTTTACAGATACATTTTATGCAATAACTATAAGAATATCTTTTGGCCTCCAAAAAAGATACACGCTTTTTTCCGTGCCATGCGTATTTCAATGGTAGTTTCTACAACAAGAGTGGATATGAACGGCAGTATAGTTTTGGTTAAAAAAATTTTAAAACACAGGCTGCCGGGCTTGAACCCAAACGACCATTGGATCCAAAGTTCGCCGTTTTGCCGTTTCGGCGAAATGATCATATTAGGACTTATGGTAAAACCAACTCAATATTAATGTTACATGAAATTAATTTTCTATGCAAGCTTATATAGTTTGTTATATTGAA
Source organism: Polydrusus cervinus (assembly GCA_935413205.1). Classification (NCBI taxonomy): domain Eukaryota; kingdom Metazoa; phylum Arthropoda; class Insecta; order Coleoptera; family Curculionidae; genus Polydrusus; species Polydrusus cervinus. The sequence continues at coordinate 7,769,522 of OW284512.1, forward strand.
CAAATTAATAACATATTGTACCATATACAGATAAATTATATAATTTATAGTATTGAAAAGGAAGGCGGAGCCTCAGTAAATGCAATAAGCTGTGATTGATCAGTACTTTATAAGGACGCTAAAGAGGAATCTAATTTTATAACAATGTTGTCAACTAATGGTAAATTTCCGGATTCGTGAGAATTAAAGATCCAAAGCCCAGAGGAACGATAGGTCGGCGCTGTCTCCAACGGAAAAAGGGACATTTTTACGCACAGTGTTATATTTGTAGGATATTCTTTAGGATCACTTCGGGTTGTGATCTGCTAAAAAATACTTTTTCAGTATTGTGTGCATTCGTAGAATTTTTCTTTAAAAATAGGAAATTGTATTTTTAAAGGTTGCAACACGATGCAACACTGTGCAGCACTGACAGTAATGAATATGAAATTTTGCCGTACAGTTAACTGGAATAGCCAACTTTTCTCGTCACATAAGTGTAAAGACTCGATATTTTATTAAACTCGGCTAACGCCTCGTTTGACAACTGTAACATCTCGTGTTGTAATATTAATCTTTACAACACTTATATCGTAAATAACTATTACCGGACGATAGGAGTTGAAAATAAAGTCCTACTCCATTCCTGGGAACATTGTCAACGATAAAAATGAAAAATGTATATAAACAGTCACTGTTTAAGGATAAAAACGTAATAATTAATATTAGTGCTTGGCCTTATTTGATTAATTAATCCATATTAAGTATCTTTTAATGCAAATTGTTGTACTTATTCCTTATTTGCATAACCTGAATCTAGATTATCAACAGGGCTGTCTTGATGCGAATTAAAAAAAGTGTTTTGTTTTTAAACTTATGTACAGGGTGGTATCTATTTAATTGACCATCTTCTAAACGGTAATTTCTACGAGGTTGATTAGATTAGAGAAAATGCATCAAAGCTTTTTAAAGATCTAGTTACTGCGTTGTCGATTTGTTTTTGATACGTGAGATACAGGGTGATTTGTTAAAAAAGTCCAAAATTAATGGAGTTAATATCTCGAAAGGTCTTAATCTTAGAAAAAGTTCGTACTTCGTATTTTTTTCTGTCGCTGGCCCACCAGAAAAGGTAGGCTAGATAGAAAAGATAGACCCAACGAATATTTAAGCCACTTTCATAATTTGGCATTGACTTAATTGCAAAATTCTTTATTTTCATCAAGTTTAGGTAGTACCACCCGGATTTGGGTCAATTTATGGGTTTTGCACATTGTTATCCATTCACACACACTAACAATGGTGTGACAAAGGCGTACATTATGTATACAGTATTAGGTACACTTATTTTTTTATTAAACATTATAAAAAAAATACATTATACAGAAATTAAATTATAAAAAATCATAATATTCTTCGTCATCTGAGGAACTGTCATCTCCTCTTGACATTATAAGTAACGGGTCGACGGTCCGATCGATCAGATGGTCAAAACCCCCCATTTTCTCCTCTTCTTTAATTTCATGATGGACTGCTTTTCGCCAGTTCTCTGGTATCACTGTCAAACAGTAGCTTAACGTCTTTCATTTTGAATGCCGTGTAGTGTCTTGCTACAAATCCTTTCACTTGCGCCCATGTAAGTTCTATAGGATTTAGTTCGCAATGATATGGCCGTGTGCGCAGCACAGTTACACTATGTTTTTCAGCTATATCTTTCACGACATATTTCATAAAACGATATTTGTGTAAATTTGCTATGGCTAATAATTCCTTCTTTATCAAATTATCTTCTTTTTTTTTCTTTGGTTAGTTATCATAAATAATTTAATGCACAAAATGTACCTGTTGTATGTACAAAGTTTGAAATATGCTGGACTAAAGGCAAAGTACTACATGTTCGCAGATGACACTGTGCTGGTGATCTCAGCTAGTAATGTTGGGGAACTAGAAAGAATTGCAAACTCTGAAATGAACCTTTATTATAAATGGCTGTGGTATAATAAGTTAACTATAAATGTAAATAAAACAGTGTATATGATTATAAAACAAAAAAATAAACCAAATTGTAATATTCAAGTGTACCTAAACAGTGTAAAACTAAACGAGGTCTCGGAATATAAATACTTAGGTCTAGTGCTAAACAACAACCTAAGCTGGAATTTACATGTGGACAATATTATTAAAAAGATAGTACCAATGGTAGGTGCTATAAGAAGGTGTGCAGAACTATTAAATAAAAAGTCTAAAATATTACTTTATAATTGCTTTATCTTACCACATATAAGGTACCTTATTCCATGTTGGGGAAACATCCCAGATTATTTATTAAATAAAATACAAAGGACACAAAATACAACTATAAAAACTATATATCAAATGGACTATTACACTGCGACGGAACGGGTGTATCAGTGCACAAAATTGTGGGACATAAAAAAAATAAGAATATTTGAACAAACTAAATTTATATATAGCATAACTAACAAAAAACTTAAGTCTAATTTAACAATAAAACAAGTGAAAAACTATCACAACCATAATGTGAGAAATGCCGCAAATTTGAGAAATGAATATTCTAGGACTCTAAAAGCTCAAGATTCGCCATTGTTTAGAAGTGTACAAACTTATAACTCTGTTTCGGGTGATGTGATCAATGTGGGGACAACAAGGAAACTTTGCCATAGCCTGAAAACCTACTTGCAGTCATTTTGATCTAATTTGTTATTAATTGTAATACATAAAACTGTAATGTGATTGTAGTAACTATGTAAAAATATTGTAAATATTAGGCCCTGATACCAGTGAAGTCATGTTACTGTTTTTGGGTCATGAATAAATTAATAAATAAAAAAAAAAAAAAAAAAAAAAAAAAACCTGCGCCTATGGCCGACACCGGAATTGAGCCGAACTAGACGGAATTTCTCATTTTAATACTCTACACATTTCTGAAATAGACTATAATTATTGTACAGTAAATAATTGAAGAATTTTAAAATGGAACCGTAGAAAAAAAAAATGTCGTGCTTTATACGATGGAGCCAAAATCAAAATTAAGTAAAAAAGTTTTTGTCAAAAATAAAATTGTTTTGAGTTGTTCGGAACTCACTTTAAGCTATTTCGGTTCTAGATTTACTAGAGCAGAAATGCGAAAAAACCGCCTGAAGTGTTGATGCCATTGTAATCCAGCAAAAAATATATTAGCACGTGTCGAAGCTTGAAGCCGGCTCTGTCTAAGCAAGTAAAGAGGGTTCATTAACACAGAGCAAAAGAAGAAATAATAAGGAGGAATGTCATTTCAAAAATAAAATTGTCCCCGTCCAGGCGATTTGCTTAGCTCGCTGCCGAACGCTTCAGCGCGTCTGCATGGAAGAAAATGCCAAATCTGAGCGTAAAGGATGTGCAAGTTTTGTATTTGCTAACGAAATTTACACCGCTATTAACTGACAGCGACGTATGAATGTGACAATTATCCGAACGTCTATGCCACGTTTACTTTCATTCTAAGACCATTATTTAATTTAAAGCACTGTGAAATCAATTAATGGCATGTTTTACTAATTTTTTATTTCTTTTGTAGTGTAAAAAGGAACAGCAAATAAAATGTTTTTATAGTCACACACACGGTAACTTAACCGGAGCGAAAAGACAAAAAAATAGATATAAAATTTGAAGCCAAATAGTATTTTCCTACGACCACCGATGAAAATGAGAAAAAAGCGCGGTTAATTTGGCTAGAAAGCGCCGTATTTCACACGCGTGTTGAAAAAAATATTTCAACGCTAGTGTTGAAATAAAAGGCACACTATTTAATTTAAACATATGGTGCCAATTTGACAGACCACCGCTATTTATTAAAAAGAGCAAATATTAGAAAGCAGTAATTATAAAGTGTTTAACTTATTTATTATGTATTTGTCGAGTGATTCACAATTAGAGTGTGAAAATTCGCCATTTGAGATTATAAAAATGTTAATAATATACTGGAAAATCTATTACCAGAAAAAACAAATCGCGCTGAAGAGAGTGTCATGTATTAAACAACAAATCCTTATTGGTACTGATAGCTTAGAGAATAGAGATCTAGCCTACAGATCGCAAGGTCACAGGTTCAAATCCCACCAGGAGTATTTGATTTTTTTTTTATAAAAAACATTAAATAATTTATAGAATTATTTTGAATTGAAAACTTCCCCCTTGGATGGATTTTTTAAATTTATGTTTAATGCATCTTTCCTTGATTAAATTTGAAGTTTTTCATTCTGATTAATCTAAGTCAATTCAGGATTAGTTCTTCCTATCATATATAAAATATGAAAAAGTTAAACTACAAATAAAGAAAAAGCCTATTGACAAACTATGAAACCAGATATTAAGTGGAACATAATCCTAAGTATGCTAATTTCAACACTAGTGTCGATATTTTTTTTTCAACACTAGTGATGAAATATTTTTTTTTACAAATCAAAGGCTTTTTTAATAATTCTTTGTGGTCGTAGGAAAAAATAGTGTACATTACTCGTGTTAAAGTGATTATTCTAAAACTCGGAGAATTTCCTCGTTTGAAAAGTATCACTTTAATCACTTGTTATGTAATATACTATTACAATAATTTGTCGTTAAATGCAAACAAAGAAATTATTTTAGGCGTAATTGAAACAAAACAAGAATTTTTCAAATTCTGTGAAAATTCCTGGGAGGGCGGTGTCCGGGCTTTGCTTATCAAACTGACAGTTTGTTGACTTAAAAAAAACGTTTAGTATTTTGTACGTGGAAGTGTTCAATATCAACACCAGATGTTGCCTCGTGCTACATCATTCTGGCGAGTTACGACGTTTACTATTCAATTAGTACACCACTTTACCCTTTTATCGTCGGATCCTAGCGTTATGAGCCATGATATGGCGATACGCGTCTACGGCTTAAGGATGGATCTGACAAGATGAATGAAAAAGGAAACTCTTCTTTTGTTTTTTTGTTTAATTTTTTTCTTAGTATCAGTAAATAAATCAAGATTTTAAAAAGTGATGCAATTAAAACTTTTATTTTTTTTTGCTCTATGTCCCCCACCTCCTGCAGCGCCACTGGTTTTACTTGATCTGTTCCCGTATAATACTCCTGCAACTTTGTATAGGCTCTTAGTTACGCTTCTTCACGCAATTTTTTAATTTTTCACCATGTACTTAATGAAGTCAATTAAAATAAAAACAGTTACCTACGTCGGTTTGCATTTTAAATTTTGCTTTTTATTGTAAACGAAACAGGCGACTTCATTGTTGGATCCGGTACCATCATTAAGTCAGGTTATATGAGTTTATATACAAAGTGAACTAAAAGTAAAGTGATATTGATAGGGTAAGTTCGAACTATTACGATATTTTTGAACGTCTGAACATAGTCAACATTTTTTTTTTTTAATTTATATTTTTATTAGGCCCATACTATAAGTCCAAACTTACTGTCACTAATTCATCGCTTTCATATAGAGTGCAGCGGGTTGTACGAAGTTAAAGGAACAAATTCTATAAACTTTAATCCATTGAACGCTGACTACTCGAATGACATAAGTGTCGTACCAATATGGTGCAGGTAGGGTCATTTTTAGTCATGTGACGTCGCTTCTTTGTTTCTCAATGATAAAACCAATCTAATGCAATGGCAGACAGCCCGCAAAAATTTCCGCCCATTCGCAGCACTTTGGGGGATTCTTATGCCGCTTATTTTTGCCCGCTCACTGAGACTCTTTGTTATTTTAACTCCATCGTTGCAGCTTTAATTATAACATATCCCTGCATTGAATAAGTATCTACTAGAAAATATAATAATATATTAAATTAAATGAGGAAGTAATATGCATGAGTATTTAAATATAATGACCCCTATAAACAGAACGATCATAAACAAAAATCCCAAAATATATATTTTATTTTAAAATAGACTCAAGGAAAATAGTTTATTTTATTACACGGAATAATTTCTTCAATAATAAAAATTTTATTTTGAATTTTGACACAATTCATTCTCTGTATCATTTGCGTTTAAATACTATGGCACGAATTTGGCTTCATTTAACATTTTTTAAGACGACGTTGAGGCCGGTTTTGAGGGCCAAAAAGAATATTATTTTTTTATGGAATAAAAACGTCGCAGCACAAGTGGCACAGGTGATTCAGGGTCGAGGAAGATTACGTGGAAAAATAAAACATTGTTGTGTTTGTTTCTTTGAAGAAACACTGTTCTACTACCCCTCAAAAACTACGGCGGTGCCTCAGCCGTGAGTAACTGGCATTCGACCGTGGCGTAGAAATGAATAAAAAAGTATGTCCGAATTTTAGTAGGTTTAAGAATGCAGGGAAGAGTGTAAAACGTATCATCTCCCAACCCACCCCATCTGGCCAGATCGGATATATCGTGGGGTGCGGAAGAAGGTACACACTCCCCAAACCAAGGGTAAACTCTTAGGGGGGGGGGGGATCACATGGCTGATGATAGTGGTTCGGAACCTACGTTAAGCTGTAGATCTCCTCGGGAATGGCCCTGGCAGCGAACGAAGAGGTAAAAAGCCTAATTCGAAAGAATGACTAACTCAACTCGTAGAAGAACCAACGCGGATTCCAGACCGAGCTGGGGATTTTGCTAGTCTTTTAGATCTCTTTTTAACTTTAAATCCAGACCTATATACGGTCACCGTACAACCACCATTGGGCTCTTCCGATCACAAACTTATTTCAACCCTAAGCGAGCTGCCAATTAGTTCTGAACAACCTCCTAAACCCCGTAAGATTTGGCACTATACATCAGCTAAGTGGGAAGACCTAAAGGACCATTTTCGCAACTTTCCCTGGCTAAGTGTATGCTTTTCTTCGGATGATCCATCTGTCTGTGCAAAGGAGGTCTCCGACGTCATTCTAACTAGCATGGAGGCCTTTATTCCTTTCTCCAAAAAGCGCCCTTCCAACGGCAAGCCCTGGTTTAGCAAGAATTGCGAGCGTGCTGTCAGATCTAAAAACCTAGCTTACCGACAGTGGCGTAAAAACCCTACTCCTGAAAATCGCGCCATCTTTGTTACCACCCGAAACCAATGTAAGCAAATGATAGACCAAAGCAAAGAAGCTCATAACGAGAGAATCAAAAACAAACTTCTTGCCAGTCCTAACGGATCAAGGTCCTTTTGGTCAGTCGCTAAGGCCGTCAGCCAAAACTTTACAAAGTCAACTAGTCCACCTCTAACACGTTCCGACGGCACAATAGCAACCACAGCCGGAGATAAAGCAAACCTACTTGCTGAACTGTTTTCCTCGCATTCCACTGTAGACTTTCAGGGAAAACCACCACCCAACATTCCCTCAGTTCAATCGCAAATGTCTGAAATCGTGTTCCGTCAGCGTCTTGTTAAACGGATTCTTAAAGGACTCGACGTCAATAAAGCTTCTGGTCCAGACGAAATTCCTATCATTGTTCTCAAGACATGCGCCGATGAACTTACACCAGTATTTTGTAGACTTTTCAACTTATCCTACAAAAAAGAAATATTTCCATCCTGCTGGAAGTCGGCGCGTTTCCAGCCTATTCCAAAGAAAGGTAAAAAGACCCTGCCAAGCAACTACCGACCCGTCGCATTGCTTTCAGTAATTTCAAAAGTAATGGAGAAAGCTATTAACCAACAACTCCTAAAGTATCTGGAAGGGCTTAACATTATCAGCGACCATCAATACGGTTTTCGTAAGTCCAGATCAACAGGTGACCTTCTGGCATATGTCACCCATCTTTGGAGCAACACCATCGAACATCATGGAGAATCCCGGGCTGTTGCACTGGACATCTCTAGGGCTTTTGATCGTGTTTGGCACGATGGGCTTCTAAGTAAATTGCGATCCTACGGTATGCCTAATGGATTTTGTTTATGGTTAACCAGCTTCCTTAAGAACCGTTCTCTGCAAGTGGCGATTGACGGGTTTGTCTCAGACACCTTCACCATCAATGCCGGTGTTCCTCAAGGGTCCATATTGTCGCCTACCCTCTTTTTACTGTATATTAACGACCTTCTAGTAAAAACCCAAAATCCAATTTATAGCTTTGCTGATGACAGCACACTTGTCTCATCTTTTACCTTGACCCCCCAAACATCCGCTGCCGACGCACATCTTCGCAGGCAGCATGAAGTATTGCGCCTCAACAATGACCTGGAAGAAATTTTGGCTTGGGGTGACAGTAACCAAGTCGAATTTAATGCTAAGAAAACCCAGGCAGCAGTCTTCTCCAAAAAGGTTAACATTGCAGAACCGGATATGGTCATGGCAGGACACGCAATTCCCCTGACACCGTCTATTAATTTGCTGGGGGTCAATCTGGGAGGTAATCTGTCTTGGCATGATCACGTTGCCGCAATTGCCAAGGCAGCTGCACAGAAACTTGGTGTACTTTTCCGCACCAAAAGGTTGTACACGCCTCATCAACTTTTGACACTCTACAAAGCCCAGATTCGACCATCATTAGAATATTGCTCTCATGTCTGGAGCTCTGCACCCAAGCATACCCTTCGGCTACTGGATTCCATTCAAAGGAGAGCCGTTCGTCTGATCGGCGACCCCGAGCTGACCAAGACCCTCGATAGCCTGGAGCATCGAAGAAAGGTTGGTGATTTGGCTCTCTTTTACAGATTTACAGAGCAATGCAAAACAGAAATACACGGCGAACCACTGCCGCTCATCCATATGTTGTTCAGCTTAGTACTCATCGAACTTCATTGTTCAAGAATTCTTTCATCTGGAGAACGTCATCTTTGTGGAATGATCTTCCTGAGGTCGTGTTTCCCAATGAATACAATCTTTAACGTTTCAAGACCAACGTTAATCGCTTTTTTCGCACTCGCACCGCTCCCAGAGCGCCTTAAAGGATTTTTCCTACAGTGCAGGTGTTTTATCATAAAAAAAAAAAAAAATGACATGACAGTACCCCTCGTATTAACTGACCGTCACCGTGCTTTCGGCAAACCAGCACCCTGTATATTAATTTATTCTCCGGATATACAAATGAATGATTTTTATTATTATAAGGTTTCATTTAACCCGTACCTTATTATTACGTAGTATCAAAATACAAGTTAAATAATAGAATATTATTTTGGTGCTATATTATTTAATATTTTTGTAAACATAGACTTAAGGGGGCCATCATTACTGTTGGGTATTCTCCACTCGCGCCAGTGGCAGCTCGTGAGCTAGAACACAGTGGATGAGCCAAGAAATATCAGTCAGAAAACCAAGAATTTTTAAAGTGAATATTATGGTGCTTACATCTACTGGACTTTTTAGTGCTAAGAGTTGCTTTAGGCATGATTACCATGATTTTCCACTTGCTGCCACGCCAAAGTACCCATGTCTCGCTTTTTAAATTCAAAGGGCAAGAATAATATTGTTTTTCTACTCCCATATGGAAATTTGCTGTTTCCTTTACACTTAAGTGGCTAGTAAAGTAGGCTATTCCAGTTAACTGTGCGGGAATATATCATATCCATCCTAGATAGGTAATGAAACTGACCAATCACAGTAGTCAAGAAGCCAAATTGACATGTTGTGTTTAAAAGTACTGACCAATCACAGTATATTATTTTTACTGAGGCTCCGCCATTAAATTATATAATTTAATTGCATATGGTACAATTTATTATTAATTTGTTCAATATAATAAAATCTAGACGCATTTATAATAGATTTATCAATAATGCAACCTGCTGAATGTGCATAGAAAATTAATTTCATGTAGCATCATTTATCAGTTGGTTTTCCGATAATTAACTAAACGCTTCGATAGTCCAGACGTTAGAGCGTTGGACTATGAAACCAATGGTCGTGAGTTCGAGCCCGGCAACCTACAAACTTTTTTTTTACATTTTTTAGCATAAGGTCGTAGAAAAAATATACTGTTCAACTCGAGTGGATTGTCTATATTGCCCTCGGAAGTGTGAGCACTCCGCCAACGGCGTCGTGCTCAATTTACTTCCTCGTGCGATATGGACATCATATCCACTCTTGTTGTACAAACTACTATTTTCTAATCCCACATGGAAATTTGCTGTTTCCGTTACACTAAAGTGATTGGAAAAGTGGGCTATTCCGGTTAACTAAACGGATATGATTTCATATCCATCCTAATTCGGATACGAAACTGACCAATCACAATGGTCAATTACAAAGAAACCAAATTTACATATTTTAAATTTTACGAATCATTTTCTGACATTTGACAGAAGTGAGGTTTAAAATATACTTCAAAAATATGCGAATCTGTCAGATAAAATGTTTTTTTTTAATTTAAATCAAAACTTGCAGCGCCTCTAGTGTTTGATACGAAGTATTATAATCTGATAACGGTAATGATGCCAGTAGTTAGTTACACGTAAAAAGATTTATATTTTTTCAGTTTCCAGAACTTAAATTGATATTAATTGATCGGAAAGTAACAATTTAAACTATATGCAACAATTAGAAGTAGTAAAATTTAGGAATTTGCAGGTAGAATTATTTTTTCTTGTAAGTTATTTTCCACAAATATGGTTGGTTACGATAACGGAGTATGACATTTGGGAGAGTTTCATCACAGATGCACTTTCATATTTCAAAACTCTCCCAACAAAAAAAACATTTCATCCCCCCACTCCTTCTCCCAGTCGTCGTCACCAGGCCCGGCTAGGGTTTTCTGAGTTTTCCCTCTCGTAAATCTGGCAACCTTAGCTAAGAGCCAGCACACTTGTTGGTCCTGTCTCCAACGGTAAAATTGCGTTGCTATTAAATTACTGACTATGTCACTAACTGGTTCAAATGAATTAATTTTGTCTGTCAATTTTTCACAATCTAATAATGAGCTCTTATTTTCATATTTGATAGTTTTGGATTTTAATATTGTTAAGTCGGTGTTATAATTAGGAGTTAATCATCAATACAACTGTTGCTAGATCATATCATTAATTTTTTTCAGATCATTGAAAACCTGCAAAAATTTGACGAATTTTAAAATCTCAAAACATGTGATGTGATTGCATTGGATTGGTCTTCTGTCAATAATTTCGGTGTTGCCACATGTGAAAAGTTTTTTGTTATTAAATAATATATTTTGTTCTCAGAACTTTATTAACTTATTTTAAGACAACATGTAGATAACACTTGGGAAATAATATGGTGATTTTATACATTTTTTTGCATAAGTCCGTTTTGAACTGCTTGGACAACTATTTCTATTGAAATACTTTTAATACTTTGTCATTGTTGTCATAATAAAAATTTTGAAGAAAATTAGCTACCGTTTTCATGACATAGATTCGATAAAGTACGTGTTTTTATTCCAATAGATTTTTTCATTTATTTCTTTTCTCAGTGTGAGGGATAAAGAAAAAATAATTTTGGCTTAATATATTTTTCTTGACATTTTGCCGATTTACTTAAATATTTACGGAAGCCGATAAGCTTCGCGACAAGCAAAGTGTGACGCGGTTATATATAAGTGTTTTTTAGAATTTTAAGGATTATATCCGTCGAACTCCGACGGTGTCACACACGTGTTTTTTAATGAAATATAACCAAGAGTTTGAAACTGCAGGCGGTAAAAACTAACCTTTAACCTTCGGAAACTTTACAACCGATCTTCAAAATGTAACCGTAGCAAAAGATGCCAACCATATTCATTAAGTCATTCAACTGTGTCTTATACCATTCGATAAAATTGAATAATAAATTGTATTCTTGGCAATGGTACGCATTAGTCAATGGTACCTTCATCGCTAAGAAGTACTTAGCATTCCATTGCATAACAAAATAGCGGTAGGTAAGAATAAGTATCACGGAATTCTAACTGTATTCGAGCAATGTGTCGATTAACAAATTGATTTTTCGTCTCAAAGAACGTTTGTAATTTTATTTTACTTAAGTATATCCAGTTCCAGTTTAAGATACTTTACACTAAAAAAAACTGTATAATATACAGGGTGTCCATGAAATGACTACAACGCTTTACCATAAATTCCTTAATATGGTGTTTTAAAAAATAGATCCAGATAGCCGTGAAACAAAATCAGCACTAACTATTTCAACTTATTTATCTCCATCTGCCAATTTTGTTTCACAGCTATCTAGATTTATTTTTTTCAAAAACCATATTAGAATTATGTTTAAATTAGTAGTATTCGATGATTATGTTATTAATAAATAGTTTTTGGGCCATTGGAATAATGAGTGACAAAACCACCTAATCATAAAGGTTAAAAATTTTCTTTTGTCGTGGAATACTTGACCACAGAACTATGAAAACGATTACTTCTTCAATTAAAGAGTTAAAAATTATTACTTTGGTCATAACTCTGAACCGAATAAAGTAATCGAACTGCGGTTTTCAGGCAGTCCGTTATTGCTACTAAAAAACAGATGGCATAACTAATACCAAATCACTTAAAAGTGGCATTATATAAAAAGTGTCGACAACAGCCCAAATAATCTGAAATATGGAATTAAGATAAAATGGTAACGGTGACCGTTACAACTTCAAGAAAACCCGCAAGTTAACATGGGTAATTTTAGCGCGGTCAGATCGACTGTCATACATTACGAAACCCGAACTATGGCTATGGACTTGCTTTGTACTATGGCGCCTTATTTTGCAATATCATGTCTAAAATAATCGCCATTATGTTCGTATAACATAACATCCATTATTGATAGACAATTTTAGTAAACAAATTCTCACTGCAAATCAAATAGCTCGTTATGCCATAGAATATACAAAGACTTACTAATTGATTCAATTTATTCAGGCACTTCCAAAAAAGGACTCGTCCGCAGCCGTTGTAAATGTAGACAAGTCGAGTCTGAAAACGTCTCAATAACGTCCCAAGATGGTCTTAAAAAAATATTCTATGCGGTTAATATTATTCCGTTTATTGTTGTGCTATATTCATACAGGTGAGATGAACAAGAAGATGGATAAAATACCGCGCATATTAAAGAGGTCTAGAGTCTAGAGTTGTGTTGAAATATATATTTTTAGATTATACAATGTGATTCCTAAGTTGATACTTCTTTTTTAGCTGTGTATAGAAGGCATTTAAATAAACAACATTTTCAAATACCTTTTTTCAATAAACTCAAAAATAAGGTACTTACATTCATTTATTACACTATGGATCAAATACGGTCCTGCCTAACTTAAACATAATCGCGAAGCAGCAGCCGCACTTTGACGACACTCACTGTAAATTAGCACCATATCTACTAGTGCATTGTTTTCAAATTTTATCATTTTCATGTGTCACCAATTTAAAATTAACTTGCTTTAGAAAATAACACCGCAGAGGAATGCCAAATACCTGACCACCTACCCGTAAATTGCATGACTAAAGACAACTAACACTAAGTATAGCAGGCTACGTTTTGATGACCAGGCCCGCACTTAGATTTTTTACTTCTGTTTCTCGCCTATTTTTAAGATTTTTGAAAAAAGGTATTTGAAAATGTTGTTTATTTTAATGCCTTCTATACACAGCTAAAAAGAAGTATCAACTTCGAAATCACCCTGTATAATTCGAATAATATCAAGTTTCGTAATATACGGAATATGTTAGGACAGAAAAACAAAAGGGCATTTCGATACTGAGACTTTAAATCGAACCCAATTTTTACTCTTGCTTTAAGCAACATAAGTAGCCAGGATTGGCTTTAACAGTATTGCGTGGCAGCATTGTACACAAGAGCTTGGCAGGAGCTATGGAACAATGTAAATGCGGCGTTGCCAAACTTCTTGCGAAACGAAATTTTCATGACCAACTATAAAAAAAATATTTGCTGGATAGATCCTTCCCAATTTACTTTTTATTACCGACTTGTTTTTTAACGAAATTTAAAAATTAAATGGTTTTGACGAGATTTGAACCAGCGACCTTCGAGTTCAAACTACATTCTACTACCTTACGACTCGACCGAACGTTCTTGCTCAAAAGTATAGTAAAACAAATTCGATAACGTACCACCAGTAAAGAAGGCGAAGCCTAGCGATTAGTCAGCCCATCTCCGACCGCCCGCCAGTTGTAGATAAATTGCTACCGTCAAGTTCCTTTGCATTACGCAGATGTATAAGCGATTGTCCGCAGCTGCCTGGCGAGCAGTGTTGCCAGATTAAATATATTTTTATCAGAGAATTGCCCAAAAAATCAGTAGAAATCGGTAGACGGTCAAAATATAATACAAAACAATAAAAATTAGTATATTACATAACAAGTGATGAAAGTGAACGAGGAGATACGAGAAACGAGGCGTCAGCCGAGTGCGGGAATTCTCCGAGTTTTAGAATAATCACTTTCACACGAGTAATGTACACTATTATTCCTATGACCACAAAAAATTATTAAAAGCCTCCGATTTGTGAAAAAAATATTTCAACACTAGCGTTGAAAAAAAAATATCAACACTAGTGTTGAAATTAACATACTTAGGATTATGTTCCACTTAATATCTGGTTTCATAGTTTGTTAATAGGCTTTTCCTTTATTCGTAGTTTAACTTTTTCATTTTTTTCATATATCCTGGATTGACTTCTAGATTAACCAGAATGAAAAATTTTAAATTTAATCAAGGAAAAATGCATTAAACATAAATTTAAAAATATACCCAACAAGGAAGATTTCCATTCAAAATAATTCTATAAATAATTTAATGTTCTCTCCTGATTGGATTTGAACCTGTAACTTTGCGATCTGTAGGCTACAGCTCTATTCTCTACGCTATCGCTACCGATAAAGATTTGTTGTTTAATACCTGACACTATCTTCAGCGCGATTTGTTTTTTCTGGTAATAGATTTTCCAGTATATTATTAACATTTTTTATAATTTCAGATGGCGTATTTTTACACTCTAATTCTGAATCACTCGACAAATATATGATAAATACGTTAGTTAAACCCTTTACAATTACTGCTTTCTAAAATTTGTTCTTTTTGATAAATATTGGTTGTCTGTCCAATTGACATCATATGTTTAAATTAAATAGTGTGCCTTGATATTTCAACACTAGTGTTGAAATATTTTTTTTAACACGCGTATGATATACGGCACTTTCTAGCCAAATTAACCGTGATTTTTTTTTCATTTTCATAGGTGGTCGTAGGAAAATGTAATGAATACGTTCTCCTCTGGATCCTCCTAAAATAGGTAACTAGAAGTGGTATGTTTAACAACAGTTGTCGGGTTGTCGCTATTTCTTTTCAAAGTAATTTTTCATATAGTTAATTAAACCACAACAATGTACCAACCATATAATAAATCGCTGATAGCAATACACCCTTTTAAGTGTGCAGACTGTGCAGAGTCCTTTATCTTTATCGAACAATTATTTAAGTTTTATGTAAAAGCTTATAGCATGTGTGGTTCCTTTTAGGGCCCGGTAGAATACTTATCACACCTTTATGGAACGGTTCTGTTGCCTTGTAGAATGTAGAATACGACTTTATGCGACTAATAGAGACGTAGAGGTTGCAAAAAAGTTTAATTGAGGTATGTTGCAAGGAATGGTTGAAAAAGAAGCTTAGAACAAGTGCGAATAACACTCAACAAGTAATCGTGGCCGATACTTTTAATGATAATATAATCGGTTTTAATATCTTTGTGACAAAACTGAAGTTAATCTCAAAGCATAAAAAGGTATGACCGATACAAGTATACAAAAAGGTAAGTACTCGAGTACACGCGTGCAGCGCCACAGCAAAGGGGCTGCAGAAGGTGCCCTTGCACTAGGCGCCAAACTAAACTAGGCGACCAAAAAAAAAAAATTGAGCTAATGATAAAAAAATAAAAGAAAGTTACCAATTTGCGTTTTTAAGTTTATCAGATAGGTTTACCACTTATTTTTACGATCTTTTTTTTTATATATTTGGATTTACATGAAAATAAAAGTTTGAAGGTTAAAAGTTCTAACAGGACATAATATAGTTTCGTAATAGTATATTACATAACTAGTGATCCTTTTCAAACGAGGAGATATTTAGCAGGAGGTGTCAACCGAGTGCGGAAATTTCACACGAGTAATGTACACTATTTTTCCTACGACCACAAAGAAATATTAAAAAAGCCTTTGATTTGTGAAAAAAATATTTCAACACTAATGTTGAAAAAATATATATACACTAGTGTTGAAATTAGCATACTTGGGATTATGTTACACTTAATATCTGGTTTCATAGTTTGTCGATAGGCGTTTCCTTTATTTGTAGTTTAACTTTTTCATTTTTTCATATTTTATATACATTTTATATATATATTATATATATATTATATGTCATAGGAAGACCTAATCCTGGATTGACTTCTAGATTAACCGGAATGAAAAATGTTAAATATCAAGGAAATATACATAAACCAAAATTTAAAAAATCCACCCAACAAGGAAGATTTCAATTCAAAATAATTCTATAAATTATTTAATGTTTTTATAAAAAAAGGCAAGTACTTCTGATAAGGTGGTTTGAACCTGTGACCTTGCGATCTGTAGGCTAGAGCTCTATTCTCTGCGCTAGATTTGTTGTTTAATATAATATGACACTCTCTTCAGCGCGATTTATTTTTTCTGGTAATAGATTTCCCAGTATATTATTAACATTTTTTATAATTCGAGATGGATTTTCACACTCTAATTCTGAATCACTCGACAAATACATGATAAATAAGTTAAACACTTACTGCTTTTTAAAATTTGTTTTTTTTAATAAATAAGGATGGTCTGTCAAAATGGCACCATATGTTTAAATTAAATAGTGTGCCTTATATTTCAACACGCGTGTGATATTCGGCGCTTTCGAGCCAAGTTAACCGTGTTTTCGGTGGTCGTAGGAAAAAGCTAGGGGGGGCTGCAGCCCCTAGCCTAGGAGCTCGGAGCTAGAAGTCTAATTGCAACCTAATTTTTCGTCTCACGCTTGGACTCTTAATTTAAATTTTTAAATAACGTATTCTTGGCTTAGATTACAAAGATCTTGTAGGAAACGTTTAGTTTGTAAACTTTTCCTTCTAAAAGTCCTATTTTATATAGAGATTAAGGTTTCGGACGCATATCGTTTTAGTTATTGATTTATGATGCAATTTTATAGGGAATCGAGTTAAAAGAATAATATTTTATGATATTTTTCTATTATATACTTATCTGTTCCGTTTTCCCTTTTTTAGAGCTATTTTAAATCAACAAAATTATAACCCCATACGCAACAGCACATAAGGAGTATTTCAAAACCTAAGCATTTGCACCAAAAACTGTACTTAGATCTACGCTCCTAAAATACATGATTTCTGAAAAAATCATCAATTTTGGCGTGGTGAGCGATATTTACTTTATTTTTAATCATGAAAAACAGAGCCCGAAAAACTCTGGTTAGAGTAGTACATACGTCTTATGTTAAAATTTTGGATTGGACACCAATATTCATATTTTCCACAAATATAAAAAATGTTTTTTTTTTATAAAAAATACGAATATTAAAAAAAAATACAAAAACAAATTTAATCCAACCATGCAGAGGGGGAGAGGTAATAATTTAATTTTCGAAATTTGATAGTAGGTGAATTTTAAACGAACTTTGGGCGTGGCCCCGAAAATGTCCCCCCCCCCCCCCCTTCCGAGCTTATTTTCTGGCTACGTCACTGGTCTAAGGGCTCTGCATAGCCTATGGATAATGAATGGATGGAGCAAAAGTTCGACAGGGAACCCCTTTGTGTTGATTTGAAAACGATGTCAAATAAATATTTATTTACCAAAAGGAAAGCATAAACAAACTCCCACGTATGAAAATAGAAAGTAATAAAATATAATTATTTTTAAAATGTGCCATTTAAAAAATATTACTGTATTAAACTTCATTACTATATTTAAATTTATCTTAAATAAATGTATGCAACGATAACCTAAATTTCAAACCGGTTGCACTTAAAAAATAATAAAATCAATGACATTTTAAAACAAATTATCACCCACATAATGTTTAATTCAAATTAAAAATATGTAGTTCATTCATTAAAAATTCTTATGAGAAATTACATGATCTCCGTCCGCCAAAATTGCCTCCAACATAGTAGGCTTTGCAACGTCTCCCGGCGTGCGCTTGCGCCGTTGCCAACCCAGCCCGCCTCGATCAGTCTTGGACCGGCTTTTATTCTGTGTTGTTCGTGTTTTTTTCAACGTTTTCAGTGCCTAAATAACGATTTATTTTTAATCTTAAGCCTTTCTGTGATACGTTTTTTATTATCCTGTGTGCGTGGTAAGTTTAGCTTCATTTTAACGCAAAATATTCATAGGAAATTAGCTGGTTGGGTTATAAAAAAAACGGAAGAAAAAAGACCCGCTGCAAGTTCTTCACCGTTCCTTTCCAGTGAACTTTTTATAATTAGCAAGAGAAACCACGAGAGAAACGAGATATTTTCGGCGTAGATGTGAAAGAAAACATTCGTGGGAACTTCGGTCTATATTTATTTACATTACTACACATTTTATAGTTTATAATACTACATTTTATTTACTTAAGATCTTCTCTATCGAGTACTTGAGAAAAGGTAGGTACTCCACCGCCTGTTTACACTATTTTAATCTGGGATTATGATCTATTTTTAAAGCTTTTTCGACGTTTTGAAATCTATTTGTGCATAGTAAGAGTACCTAAGTCGTTTACGTCAGTGCTGCATTTTTAGATAGATAATAAAGAGATTATAAAAGGGATTTTACTGACTGTACAGGCTTAACTGTTTATCTCTGTTCTATTATAAATTACGTAAAGATACTATCTACCTAAATATTGTTTTTGCCGCCAAGAAATTTACTTTCTTATTTTTTCTGAGCCAGGCTACACAAACAATGTTGAGTTCTAACAAAAACAGTAATCTGACTTTTACATGTATAATTGGAAAAGGAAATGTCAGTTTGACAACCCCGCTTTTAGATTGTCATGTCACGTTACTGTCAAAAAAAGATCGTTTTAAATTTTTTTCTTTTTTGATTTAATTTGTTTTTGGTGGCTTTTAGGCTGATAATTCAAGGTGCTTTTAATTATAATACCAGCAGGAATTAAACTGGTGTACCCTTTTTTATGAAAAACCTAATAGGTGTGAAATTGACTGTTTGACAAGAAACCATAACCTCTGCAGAAAATTTTGGTGTACATTTGAATAAAAATCAAAAAAAGAATTTAGAAACTTCTGAAACACAAACGTTTGAGTTGAAGATAAAAGGGAAAACGGTTTAAGGTAAATCCTAGCTTTAATAAGTAGAAAATTAAATCCTCCGGACAAAAATGTTATGCAATAATATTGCAATATACGAATACCATTAAAAAAATTGCACTATACCATCGAAAACAGTACTAACATGCAGTGGCTTATTTATTCTACAATACCTAATATTGCTTTTTATCTGCAATTCAGTATACATTACTTAAACTGGCACTGTTCATATTAAACTACAAAGTTAAAGTAGGATGTTAAATTTACATTCTGTCTACCTACTGAATCTGCAGCAGTCTAATTTTTGTGAAGGTAGTGGATTTTACATATTTATTACCTGAATTTGCAAATATGCTTTATGTTACTTACAACTTTCTGTCTGCATAATGAAAAAATTCATACTCAATTACGAAATGACTCCAGAATGGGATCTACGATAATCTTCAGTCAAGAAATAATTGAAGGGTTTTAAACTTATGGTTTTTGAAATATATGTATGTAGGTACTTATCTATATTAATTTTATAAGTAACAAATAGGGTATCGTTAGGTCTTCTAAAAATTTTTTTTTAAATCCAAGTCCTAAATTATAAATATATGACATCACAAACAATGTTTAGGTATTTATTGATACCCACTCAAAATAAACACAACCAATCTTTCTGTTTTTTTATATCAGGATTTCACTTAATTTAACTCAGATATTTTACAAGGTTTTTTGTGTTGTACAAGGTTTGTCAAGTTCAAGGTATTGTAAAGGTTAGCTACAGATTTATCTTATCTTTTTTTATGCAGATGAGGATCTGTCAGTTCAAATATATTTTCAGACGGCAAATATTTGCAGAAAGGGTTAACATTTAGGCATTAGAGGCATTCATTTTCGCTTGTATAAGTAGGAAAGTACCTATTTATTTTTAAAGCTGAAAAGAACAATTTGAAATCAATGTTGAGGGATAAAAAGATTGTCACAATTAAAAAACATATGATAATAGGTACAGAGCTGTGAAAGTTACTTCAGAAAAGTAACTAGTTACTTTTTCGATACTTTTGCACAAATGTATCTAGATACTTATAAGGAATAGTTACTTTTACCTAAAAGTAACTTTGTTCTTACTTACTTAGTTAAAGTAACTAGTTATAGTAACTAAGATACTTTTACAGTAACTAGTTACATTGATTGAAAATTATGATAATTTAAAAGTAACTAAGTTACTTTTAAAGTAACTAGTTACTTTGATTGTAACTAGTTACTAAAAGTAACTAAGATACTTTTGAGTAACTAGTTATTTTAATTGTAACTACGAAACTCTAAAAGTTACTAAGATGCTTTTGAACTAGATACCATAAATTTACCAGGTAGTGATAACTCCTTTTCCTGTACACACTACTACTATTACCATCAGAAAACTAAACTAAGAATAACGAACAAGTAGAATAAAATGCTTTCCAAGAAATTTCTCGTTCCAACCAGTTTCCTGTTTGACGCTCGCGACTCGCCGCTCGTTCCTTCGTGAAAATCCGATTAACGGCCGCCGATCGTCCCTTGGTTATCATCTGATGGACGGCACGTGTGCATAATTGGTATCCTAGAGGAACTTTAAAAGTACCTAACTTAGTTACTTTAAAAGTAACTTAGTTACTTTAAAAGGAACTTATATAGTTACTTTAAAAGTATCTAAGTTACTTTTAAAGTATCTAAGTTACTTTTACAGTATCTAGTTACTTTTTAAGTGTATAGTTACTTCTAAAAAGTAACTAGATACAAGTTACTTTTCAAAAGTAACGAAGTTACAGTTCCTTTTGGCATGATTCAAAAAAGAACTTAGTTACTAAGTATCTAGTTAGGTACTTTAAGTAACTAGATACTAAAAAGTATCTAGTTACTTAAGTTACTCACAGCTCTGACATGGATCATGGATATACAGTTTTAATGTTTGTTTAAAGGTTTCAGACACTGATATTTCTTGAAAAATAGAATAATTTTGGGCTTGCATTGTCTTTATTAGTTTTTAAATCACAACTTGATCCCATCAAGATTGACCTAAAAAATGGCTTAAAACTAATTTATGGGCCATAATTATAAAATAGAGGGGCAGGTTATTACTCATTAGTCAGTAAGTTTTGTCTTTTAGGCTGTAAAGCACCTGTAAAGTAAAAACCTTACCTCCACTTTTTTAAATTGTAGAATAATTGATTTGTGCACAAACTGTGGGATGAATTGTATGTAGCACAAAAATATATTTACTTCATTGAAGAAAACAATATAGAGGTTATTATATGCTGGTCCATATTTCTACATTGTTTTCTTCATGGAGCAAATATATTTTTGTACAACATACAATTTGTCTCACAGTCTGTGCATACATAAATTGTTTTACAGTTAAAAAATTGCAGGTTAGGTTTTTACTTTACAGGTGCTTTACAGCCTCAACAATAACAAAATTTTATTGAATAGCCTGCCCCTCCATTTTAATTATGCCCATAAATGAACAAAATGGCAAGCTACAAATAGGTAACAACAATATTCTTGCAAAAAAAATGTAATAGACTACAACCTAAACTATGACTCACACCGTGACCTAATAAAACATTAAAAAATAATTAAACCCATTTCTACATATATTTTAAATATCCCGCCATCAGGTTATTCGCTTGACATGCGCAGTGTGTCTGCAATAGTGCTGGGAAATGGACGCGAGTCGCGAGAGTGGGCTATTCATACTACGTGACGTCGCACGGTGAACTTTAATTATTTATGAAAAATTAAGGAGAGATATTTAAGATGCAATATTTTACATATGTGATTTTTTCATGTTAGCGAACATTAAAACCAATAAAAAAAATGTGGGAAAGTTCCCTATTGTGGAGGACGTTGCAAGGCTCTTACAAAATAATGTTTCTCTTCATATATTTGATCCGAAGGCGTTCTGGGGCGGCTATACGTTTTAAACTGGAGCATACGCGACATTGTCTTGTCGATAGATCATCCCACTCTAAAATGCAATAAAAGTTGTTGAGTAATAGGAATTTTATTGCAAGGTAGGCATGGAACATGATTCGATATTAATATTTCACAACGTTGTTTTCGGTTTATTGGGTAAGGTCACTGTTTTTACGGGTTCTTAATTTATATCTAATTATTCTTTTACTAGAGTCTATTTCTTAATCGTTAAAGGTAGGACTTAATGTCAACGAAAATTTTACTTATTGACCTTATTGTTTTATGTCAGTTTTTTAGTGTTTTAATTAAAATTAGAAAAACGGAATATATGAATTCGTTGTGTCTGTCTGAGCATGTGTAAGTAACAGATCTTTTTCTCAGATATCTTTTGACATAGAAAGCTGAAATTTGGTATGTTTATAGTTTGAGATCTAAACATACAACAATGAAGTCACAATATACAAAAGCTCGCTTTAAATAATGCATGCTGAAATGAAAACAAGCTTCGCGTCTGACAGTCGTTACAATTGGTTAAGGAAGGAAGGCCACTAGAAAAGGTAGGCAACCACCAGATCGCACTGTAACAGACGCGGCCTTGTCATGCTGTCAAGCTTAGAAAATAATGTAGTTTCAACGGCGTCTTCAGGTGAATATTACTAGTATTCACCTGAAGACGACTGGAGATACTTACCAGTTGAAACGTGTAATTCAAAACAGATAAAAAGTTTAAAACTCTACTGCCGTTCAAGAAATATCATTGTCTCCAACCTTTAAACAGAAACATGAAGTTTGTTTAAAAACATTGAAAGTAAAATGAATTGTTGAATACTTATTTTTACAGATAAATACATTTTTTTGCGTATTCGTGCGTTCCTGTTTACCTACTTATAATATATTTAGTGCAGTGCGGTAACATAGTGTCGCGATCACATCCTTTTTATTATCACAGTGCATAAATTATTATGTTGTGAACATCGGACGTCCTCATGGCCAAATGTAAATAGTTTTTCCTACGACCACCTATGAAAAAGAGAAAAAAAGTACGGTTAACCTGGCTCGAAAGCGCCGAATATCACACGCGTGTTGAAAGAAAATATTTTAACTCTAGAGTGGTAATACAAGGCACACTATTTAATTTAAACATATGATGACAATTTGACAGACCACCCCTATTTATTAAAAAGAACAAATTTTAGAAATCAGTAATTGTGTGGTGTATTTAAGTTTAAAGTGAATCACAGGTTAGATACTGAATATTTCTCTATTGCCAAACTGACCGTAAAAAGGGAGGAACATACAGTTACAAATCTATTTATGTATAAACTAACTCATGCCCAGTTGGCTTGATCTACCAACTGCACAGAGACAAACCTTGATATATTACAAATTGTAAAGTGTTTTAACTTATTTTTCATATATTTGTCGACTGATTTAGAATTAGAGTGTGAAAATACGCCATGTGAAATTATAAAAAATGTTAATAAAAGAAAAAACAAGTCGCGCTGAAGAAAATGTCATATATTTACAACAAATGTTAATTGGTAGCCATGGAAGCCATAGTGTAGACACTAAAGCTCTGGTCTACAGAACGGGAGGTCACAGGTTCAAATCCCATCAGGAGTATTTGACTTTTTTTTATAAAAACATTAAATCATTTATAGAATTATTTTGAATTGAAATCTTCCTTGTTGGGTGGATTTTTTAAATTTTGGTTTAATGTATATTTCCTTTAAATTTAAAATTTCTCATTCTGGTTAATCTAGAAGTCAATTCAGGATTAGTTTTTCCTATGATATTTATAAAATATGAAAAAATGAAAAAGTTACACTACAAATAAAGGGAAAGCCTATTGACAAACTATATGAAACCAGATATTAAGTGGAACATAATCCTAGGTATGCTAATTTCAACTCTAGAGTTGAAATATTTTTTTTTACAAATCAAAGGCTTTTTTGATAATTCTTTGTGGTCGTAGGAAAAATAGTGTGCATTACTCATGTAAAAGTGATTATTCTAAAACTCGGAGAATTTCCGCACTCGGCTCACGCCTCGTGCTAAATATCTCCTCGTTTGAAAAGTATCACTTTCATCACTTGTTATGTAATATACTATTATGTCTAATAACGATACAGATGGCGCTCCGTGCCACATCTTACTGGTGTGTCCCACCACTGTGCTGCCATAAGCAGCTTTGAGTTCTCTTTGTTTCGTCGGATCCTAGCTCTACTGATGAGTCATGATATGACGAAACGCGTCTAGGGATGGATCTGACGAAATAAAGAGAAATTCTTCTTCTGTAATATACTATTGTCTAGGGTAGTTGATCTGAGTTTTGAAACAGGTCAAACGTATTGCATTTTATTAAGACACCTACAAAGTAATCAAATCAACTTGTTTGAATTGTTTTATTTTTGAAACATCTAGATCAAGGACTTTCTACTACTTGGTATTGCTAGTGTTACTTTACGTTTTCAATATGAATGAATTAGGAATAAATTCATTTTTTAATGAGTTTATTTTTTTGTTTAAATTCTATTTCCTAATTGGGATTAATTATTGCAGTATTGCATAGAAATAAGATAAACCAATCGACGGCAGAAAAATGTGTTTTATTTACCGACTGAAATTTCGGTTATATTGTAAATATTACAAGGCTAACCGGATTTTTGATTAAATTTCTGCCGAGATCGTTCCTTAAGGTCAATCACTTTGTGTCTATTGAAAAAAAAATCTTGGCCGGTAAAATTAAATCATTTTACTTAGGTTTGTTTAGGTGACAAAGGTAATAGCCAGCAAAACCTCGCCATTCAAATATTCGCTAATACGCTAACGCTAATATCTTGGCATTTACTTACTCCTGAAACCCGAATTTCGGTTCGCCAGAAAGAATGATATTTATCGCTGAATACGAAACAGGTGTTTACCAAATTGTTTGTGTAATATCAGAGAAATTCGCGTTTGAAAGATCGCTCAGTGGGATTTTGGTGCTTGGCAAAAACTGACCAAAGAATGGGAAATTGCACTAATAGGTTTTTGATGTTTTTAAGCCATCACTGGGAAAATAAATATAAAAACTATTGGAACAAAAACACGGACTTTATGGAATATACGTCATGAAAACGGCAGCTTGACAATATTTTAATACAATGACAAAGTCTGAAAAGTAAAAATAATTGTCCAAAACAGACTTTTGCGGAAAAATAAAAAAAAATCATCATATTATTTCCAAACTGTTATCTATATTTTGTCTATTAATAAGTTGTTGAAGTTCTAGGAATAAAATGTATTATTTAACTAGCATAAACTGTTTTACATGTGGCGACACCGAAATTATTGACAGAACACCAAGCTAATGAAATGGCAGTTGAAAAAAGTCTAACCTAAGTTATCTATCGATCTTTCTGTTCTGTGAGCAAATAAATAAAAAGAACAGTTATTTTAAACAAAAATACATCAAAATTCCACAATAATTCGGATATAAATGTGATGTAAACAAAAACACCGACATGACAAGTGACAGATCGGTAACGATGCTCACTGTAAATTTTTATCGGATCGACGTCATTGAGTAATCGCGCCAGTTTTGAGTTATTAAAATTTGTAGAAATTGTGCATGTTTTCAAGGAGCTGCAAAAGTTCATGGCATGACCTAGCAATAGTTTTATTAATGATACACTCCCATTAAAGCACCGACTTAACAATTTAAATACCAAAACTCTCAAATATGAGAATAGGTCTGGTAAACTTATTATTTATATAACCTTAAATATCATTTAATCCTATTTCGTTCACCTACTTGGCAATATCGCCCCTTCATCATCATTAACCAATTAAATTAATTCAGTGTAAAGTTTAAATTACGTGAAAACCAAGCCCTAGGGCAACACGATCCAGTCCCATTGAAACATTTAATCCCGAATGGACGGACAACCGGAACGGCAGCGTTCGTTGTCCCGAATTCCAGAGAATTCTTGTTGTTGCTAGGCACGCCGGGATCGATTCGCCGGCAAAACTGGGAATTGCAGCGAAATAGAAGATAGGAACAGGGACATTTTTGCAGTGGTAGATACATAGTTTGCACGTAAAAAGAAATTCTATTTATTGGACGAGACTCTATTAAATCTAATTATGTTTGTACAAAATGACGTTCCCTGAGGGAATTTTTCAAATTTATGAATAAAAAGAAGAAGAAGAACAGGGAACCAAATCCAGTACTCAGCCATAGAAAAACGACCTTAGATACGTACAACTTATTCCATGCGCAGACAAAAGCTGGGAATTATACACAGAGAAAACAAAATGGTGGTATCGAAAAGAAACTCATTAAGTCAATGGTAGACTGTATTTGCTATTCCTGAATAACTGTTGTTGTTTCATAATAACGTCTAAAAATGTATTTTTAACTATGAGATCTCATTGGTTTATATGAAAATGTCATTGGTTTTTAATGGAAGAATATATTTGGCAAAAAGCATTTATATTTAAACACCATTAACTTTCAATAACAAGCTATGACTGTCAAAACAAGCTACAATGCATTCAAATATTTATTATATTATAGGATTACTTTTATAGGTTTAGTTCTTGAAATCCACAACAGGATCTCAATTCTTGTGTCATGGGAGTAGATTTTCCCATGGGATATGCAATTTCTCTCATGAAAATGGCGATCTCGCATTCTTGAACGCATTTCGTAGAGAAAGTTTCCAATAAGATCACTGGAACTCCAGTTTAACTCCGTGGCGACCGAATTATTTCCCCAAGGGAATAAATTCCACCCGGTTACAGAATTGAGGCCCACAAGTAAATCGTCCATAACACAATGCACTAATATAGATATCGCTTATTCTTACAAAATAAACAAAGCATAGAAAAATGCTATAGGAGGCAAGGCGACGACGCAACGGCAGCCAAAAGAGAAATATGTCCTTCATCCGCGCTACGCAGGTGAAGAATTGTTGCCTACCTTTTCTATGATTGAATTAAACATAAGTACCTACCGTTGATATCAAATTTATTTTTATATTTCCTAGTTACTAATAATTGGATAACATAATAATAATTTGCTTAAAACAATATGTAATTTAATTAAATTACAGTATTATTATATAAATTAGTTATGCTCTTGATACAATTGTTTTTTGGTTTTACAGGCAATCTTAAAGTTTATCGGTTTTTAATAAATAGTGTAATTGGAAAAACACAATTCTTAATTGATTAAATAATATTTTTCTAAACAGGTCAATATTAAATGTATATATAATATTTTATTTTATTGATTTAAAAATAATTTATTGTTTTAAGCTTATATTTTATTGAGACAATTTAAAGGCAGTCAATAAAAGTACTATTATTAACATAATTTTTTTTTCTGTGAATGCAATGTCATATCTCAATGAGTTCCCCCTCCCCAAATAAACATGGCCACTTATGCCATTATTGTTAAGAGCGCCAATTACATAGGAGTTAATTAAAATTACTAATTTTAAGAATCAAATTCGACACACATGCAAATAAGTCAGTATTAAGAAGGTTTCAAGATGGCGTTATAAACGTAGAACGACAAAAAAACCGTCCTAAAATATTTCATTAGCTACAAAATGATTTCTTAAAATATTACTTATGTTATTTCATGGACTTCGTCTAATTTACAGTCGCTTAATCTATTTCTAGCGGTACAAGACGGCGATAATTTTGTGACAAAACATCTTCAGCTCCCTATTAATAAAAGGCGACTTGCTAAAAATACACGGAGCTACTAAATTTACCTCCGGAGAAACATACGGAAGAGAAATTTAAAGCTTTTATAACTGAGTTCTCGAGGTTTTACCATTTGGAACATGTCTACCATGTTATTTTTCTCGTTGTTTCTTTACAGTGGGACATTCTTACTTAAATAAATACGCGCTAAAATTTGCCTTGTTAAATAACGCTTCCTCTTGACCCGAATTACAAATAACCAATCCAATTATTGAGTCCTCTTTTTACAAATGGGTGTGGGTAAGTTATTTTCATGTAGAAAGAAAATCGAAGAAAAACATGCACATGCGGCTATGGGAATAAAATTTCTCTAATATCCAAAAATACGTTCTTAAAGAGTTTTTATGGGCTTTTGTCATGTAAAAATCTTATTCCCAGAGCCGCTATAAGCAACGTTCCATTTAAAATCCGCACTCTGTATATCTCTAAAGTTCAAATTTAAAATGTTTTTAAATCTTTAAAAACTTTAATTAAATTATTAAACATGGTCAGGATTCGAGCCGACAAAGTAATGTTTTCGGTCTAATTTAATATATAATTTATTAATAATAATCCTAATATAAACGTATTTCTTTAAAATCTAGTATAACCTAATCTTGCCACACAAATCTTTATTAGTCCGTAAATTACCCATTCTAAACTCATTTCTCCCAAATAAAATACGTCCACTGCATCCGAAGGACCTTAATTTTCCCATAAACCTACAATACCACCAGTTTCGCCTTAAATCCGCCAACAAAGCCCTCTTTTGTCCCTCGTTTCCTTCAAACACGATCCTCGAAAAGTGCATAAAAGTAGATGAAATTGCCGGGAATAGCAGTAAAGAAAGGAGGGTGGACGGTTCGTACTTGCAGCCCGGTAATGACCTACCTGTTTGCTTTGTGCCAACAGTCCCCGCCCGTCAGCTGGGAAATGTATTTTCGAGGGGAGTTTTTGGGGGGTTCGAGGTTTTCGGGACGATAAAACGGGAATCAACAACCAAATTGTAAACTTTTTTTATTAGTTGATGCACACAGCACTAGCCCATCATTTGGAAAAATGTATTTACGAGGGAGGTATTGGAGAATCCAGGTTTTAAAGACGGTAAAATTGGAATCAACAACCAAATTGTACACATTTTTTTTATGTTACAATTTTGCCTTAAATTAGGCAATCCAACAATGTGTCAAATATGGCGGCTGTGGGCTGCTTTGTAAATAGTACACAAGGCCATAGAAATGACATAACGGGTGCCTTATTACTTTTTGCCCACAGCCGCCATTTTAAATCACGTAGTTTGGAATTGCTAATTAGTCCAATATTTCTCAATTAATATTTTTTAGTTTAGGGGCTAGTTTATCTGACCCTAAAGCAACTTTGCCAACAGGACATAAAATGTTGTCTACTATCTTAAAGTTTCTGTAAATTCCATCAAATCTACATATTTGTCTTAAAACGTTTCGTAGCGATGATGGATATGGGGGAAAAAGGGGTTAAAACCCCCTTCCTACCACCATGAGTGACCAAAGGTGCCCAATTTCTTCCCTAAGTGCATTAAAAGTTCGATGCAGTTCGACTGCTCCACAGT
Source organism: Polydrusus cervinus (assembly GCA_935413205.1). Classification (NCBI taxonomy): domain Eukaryota; kingdom Metazoa; phylum Arthropoda; class Insecta; order Coleoptera; family Curculionidae; genus Polydrusus; species Polydrusus cervinus. The sequence continues at coordinate 7,798,998 of OW284512.1, forward strand.
CGAGGTCATAGAGGAATGATAGGTCCTTGCTGTCGCTATACCCAGGGGCTCTTGTACAGACCCGGTACCCGGTCCTGTCCGCGCATAATGGCGTCCACAGAAAAGAAAATGATAAAAATTTGTTGTTTATAGTATATATTGCGCATGCTCCTAATTCCCTTAATGATATACACAGAAGCACAGATTGGCGAAAGGTTGGGTGCATGTATTGGCAATATATTGGTTATACATATGTATGTGGCATAAACATCCATATTTGGAATAAGAAGACTCGACGAATGTAGCAGATATCGATGAATCACTCTGGAAGACATTTTAAAAATAAAATTAATTAGAAAGCCTTGGGGCAATTCTTATTTTGGCGGAGCAACTCGTTGTATTTGGAGATATAGAAGCATAAACTATTATGAATTATCGTTGTGTCGTGTGTTCAATAAATTGTGACGCCAAGTAAAATTAATATGTTAAACTGTCTATTATAGATACGAGAGAAACGGGTATTTAGCGCTGAACTGCCTATTTTGGAAGGTTTGGGTTTCGACTTTCACAATTTGCATAAGCATTCCCGTAGAAACATGACTGGCTAAAAAATTATCATCTATTACAAAAAACCGTTGGAATATCGATATTTTCTATAAGAAAAATCATTCTTTTAGAGCCAAAAATTGGGGAAATTTAAAAAACACATTCAAGGAAACCCTAGCACATGTTTTGAAACTGTTATTTTTTTTATATAGAAAGGACCATCGAAAATTCATTTATAAAGGTTGCCGACATCAAAAAGGCTTAGCCAGCATCTACCTAGCCCGACAAAGTAAAAAAAAAATGGGTTATTCTATACGAAATTCAGTTTACTGATTGAAAAGCCAGAAAAAAAGGTTAAAAATGTATTTTTTCGGCGCTCGTGTAAAAATTTCTCTATCCAGAGAATCACCCATATAGCTGCGTGTCGACCAGTAAAAATATTAAATAGAAGATAAAAAATTAAGATTTTTTTTTTGTTTCAGTTCATGATGTTGGCGGCTTAGAAGATAATCCTGCCGAGAGTGATTCTGAAGACGAGTGGAACTATTTCAAAGGGGACCAAGCAAAACCGGAAATTTTATCCTCGCAACCCGAAACGGTAAGTTTATATTTTATTTATTTAATTACCAGTTTTTACCGGCCACCAAAATCCCGCTAAACGATATTTCAAACGCGATATTCTCTAAAATTAAACAAACAATTTGATAAAACCCTGTTTCGTATACAGCGGCAAATATCATTCTTTCTGACGAACCGAAATTTAGGTTTCGAGAGTTAGTGAATTCATTTGAATAGCGGTGATTGATCCTATGACCATTCTTAAGTTAGTTATACTGAAAATTTACTGTCAGTGGGGGACCAGGCTGGGCACTGACCCACCTTGAAACTTATGGTTAACACCCCCCCCCCCCCCCCCCCCCCCCCCCCCCGTCAAATAGTTTTTTTTGCAATAAAAATAACACAATACCTAAAAATTCTAAAATCTAAAATACACGAATATAATGAACGATCCAGTTCTGCTCGCGTCAGCTGGTTAAACTCTGGTATTATTAAATTAGACCAAAAATATTGCGTCGCCTTGGTCTAAATCCTGGCCATGTTTATTGTATTTTTAAAATCTTTAAATTTTAACTCTATATGAAAGCGATGAATCAATGACAGTAATTTTTGGACTATAGATAGATATATCGACTATCATATAAATTCCGAACATTGTTTTCTAAAAATTTCGTATTTCCAGCTTCAAAAAAATAACGTAAAATGCGTAATTAACCTTGACATATGCTATTTAAACTCTCCAAGCGGATTCACCTCGGAATTCGCATACTATTTATATTCGAAGAACATTAGAAAAGCAAGGTGATACACATTTATTTTCCAACATGTAAATATTTTTTATGAATGGTGTATTGACTCTGTGATTTACCAAAGTACAGGGTGATTCCTCAGTTGATACTCCTTTTTAGCTGTGTATAGAAGGCATTAAAATAAACAACATTTTCAAATACCTTTTTTCAAAAAACTTAAAAATAGGCGAGATACAGAAGTAAAAAATCTAAATGCGGGCCTGGTCATCAAAACGTAGCCTGCTATACTTTATGTCGTTTGTCTTATCTCTTAATAGTCATGCAATTTACGGGTCGTTGGTGGGTTATTTGGCAATACGCTACGGTGTGTTTTTCTGAGGCAAGTTAATTTTAAATTGGCGACACGTAAAATTTGAAAACAATGAACTAGTAGATATGGTGCTAATTTACGGTGAGTGTCGTCAAAGTGCGGCTGCTCCTTCGAGATTATACGCAGAACGCTTACCCTTGCGGGCTCATCCTACACCCAAAAGTTTTCTTAATATTATTCAACGCTCAAGTTAGGCAGAACCGTATATGATCCATAGTGTAATAAATGAATATAAGTACCTTATTTTTGAGTTTTTTGAAAAAAGGTATTTGAAAATGTTTATTTTAATGCCTTCTATACACAGCTAAAAAAGAAGTATCAACTTAGAAATCACCCTGTATATTATCTTGGAATACTGACATATCAGGTTGGACTTTTACGTTTTTCCTAGTGGTTGGTATCCTTAAAATAAGTAATGAAGAAATAACATTTTACCAAGGAGAAAAAAATCGCCCATGTTCGTGACCTGACAGTTTTTCGCGCGTCCCCCTTTACTATCCTTTACTATAGCTTCTTTATGAATATAATAGGTACATTGTCTATGTTAATTGGTCTAAGACTACACCCACCACATACCTAAGCATTGCAAGTTTTCAGTAAACACCCTATATATTGTCAATTAATATGGTGCAGTTTTGACCATGGCAAGAAGCGTCTAATGCGGGTAACCGATTACTGATAAGATTAGTCGGACATACTTGGTGGAATTTAGTGGCTGAGATTGATCGCTTTTTCAATATCAACAGTTTTTCTTGTCCTATCACGCAAGATCCATTACTCCATTTATGATTCTATATAACATTACAACTCTCCCTTTTTTATTGTAACCTATTTACGTCCCTCCGTAGAATAAACTAACCAAGAGAAACCACCTATCTAGTATTATTTACCGCTCATAAATGAGAAAATTTTGGTGATCATTGCCCATAGATATTTATCAAGCAAGAATGTCCTTTTGTACAGTCACTTCGCTGTTCGTCATTAAAATCTTAACATTGTGCCTCGTATCTATTTTTATTTAATTTTTCCATCGTTTATGCTACATTGTAACTATCCATTTTTCAGGTTGTAGAGACCTCAGAACTGGAGGACGCAATGTCTCAGTTGAACCCGAATGCAGCTGAATTCGTTCCTGTTTCGCCGACGCGTAGTATTCCATCTCCTGCCTGTCGGGCCCTACTCAATGATGAGGTAAAATAAATCAATACGTAGGTTTTATGTAGATACTAATTTTTAAATTGTTTTTGCAAGTGACGTTTCCTAATATTGCTACCATGATTTTTGCCATATTTAGTTTACAATTCGAACTATTCCAATACGAAACAGACATTTTAGTCGTTTTTTTTCTCCATCTTTATTTCTCTATCTCTTTTTTACCTTATAAATTTTCTTGGGTCAGTGTTCAAATAAATTTATTCCAAAATATTTGTTATCATGTCCCCACAATATAAATATTTAATTAGTGAACCGCTGAGGTTTTTTAAAACTTTCTTTGCCGATAATTTCTGTGGAATCCGTGCGACTATGGTCAGAGGTTCTATGTCCACATTGACAGTATTGAAAAACGGTGCCAAAGGTCAACTTTAAGCCAAGTAGGCTGGACTTATTGCTGCTATAGAGCCGACGCGCACTTGCAACTATTAATTTAGTCTCGCGACTATTTTGTCTCACTATTAATGTGTGTGTGTCCCATTGAATGGGCTTTTTCACTATTTCCCAATTTATCTATATTCAGCCAATGACTTATACGATGGTTCCGCAACGGTTAACTCTAGATTGCCAACGTTGAAAATATATACGTCGATGCCAACAATACGTAAATTTTACGTATTATATAACAAATATATGCAAAAATTGTCTCAAACCTTTACATTTTTTAGGGAAAATTAATTATTTATTTTTATTCAAAAATAGCAAACATTTTCTGAATCTAAAACAAACGAAATAACCAAAAAATACACATAAAAAGATTAGTTGAACTTAGCGCATTCATACCAGATCTATACGTAAAATTTACGCGCCAACAATCACTCTTTATTCTGTCACACACAACCCACAAAACTGTCACATCAGAAACGTGTCGGCAGCCGAATGTTGCGGTGATGGTAGATGGAGCGGCAGAACGAGTATACCAATAATAGGTCAATTAATTCAGATTTAAAAAAACTGTACGTAAATTTTACGTAGGGTGGCAATCTAGGGTTAAAACCAGAAGTGATAAATTTATTTTGTTCAATCAAAATTTAGTGAAAAAGCCCATTATATGAGACAGCGAGCACTAAGGCCTCTTTTATGTAAGCGTTTTTTGTCGTCTGTCGCATTGCAGTAAAAAGCACGGCGTTTTCTATATGTGCACTTTTATGCATCAGCAACCATCAATGCATAAAAGCACACATATAGAACAATGTGTTTAGAAAACAAACACAATTTTTTTTTTAGTATTATTTTGTTAAAATATGTTTAGTTATTAGCTTTTTTGTAATTTCCTTCAATTTTTAAATCTTCAGGTTTTAGCCCAATCTCCTAAAAGGCCTGTGCGGGTGGACATTAAAGTGCCAAACGAAGTAGAATTTGAAAAAGAAGTCAAATCGAGACCAAGCGATTTTGATATGTACAGCAATGGACATGGTAGCGATAGTGTAAGTATATATTGCTATACGTAACTGCCATCTACTTTCCTTATTTTTCGTGAAAAGTATGGAAAGCACTGGGGTTCTTTATTTAGGTGGCGGAAACGGTAGATTATATCTTAAAGAAAGATGGCTAGCGAAAAATGACAAATAAAAAAGTTTCAGAGTTTTCAAAAATCATTTGCAAATGTTTGTAAACGTCCGGTAACATATTTTTGGTTTTACTTTAAGAAATAATCGACCGTTTCCATACATCAAAGCGAGAGTTGTAAAAAAGGGCTAATTTTGGCTTAAGGATAATTAAACAAATAAAACTATTAAAATAACATCACAAAAAGTTTATTCCTTATTCTTTAAATTTCGTGTGCCAATGCTAGTTCTGTGTTGTTTTTTTTATTCTACGTCAAGCCGCAGTTCGTTGAATTGGAATATATTTTCCTCTCGTGATCAGCTACTGTAAAAATAGTTAAATAAAAGCATTTTAAATATTTTTTAGCATTAGCATGTACTTAAATTTTGGTAATATAGTAATATTTGAATTTGAATGTTTTTATATTATCGGCATTCCCTAATGTAAGTTCTAGAGAAAAAAATATTAACAACCATACAAAAATGGTAAACAAAAATAATTATAGGTATTTATGATACATGGAAATTACTCACCAATACCAAATGTGGCCATTGCAGAAGAAAATGCTGTCGGTGTTTTTATTTTTTCTATTTATGATATCATTTTTTCCTTACTAGTGGCTATTTCTACTGGTGATTTTCTATTATCAAAATTCAATTAAAAAAGAGATAATTTCGGCCCTAACACAACAATTTTAGAATGCGGTTAGAGAAGCAACTCACCCTGCAATTTCAAACAATACCCTACCCACGCCCCTGACGTAAGTACCTCTAATTGGCCGGTTTAAGTTCCATAACATAACTGCGGGCTGTATGTACTCCTGCAATACTCTCACGCTAGGCTTGTTTTCCGCCAATCAGTTACAAGACCTTATGTTTGTAACGTACAGTTTAGCCCTTTCCCTTCCATGAAAAAATAGTATAGTTAAAAAATAAATTAAAATTTTAAGTAATAAAATCATATTTTATTTAAAGAATATACAAGTTCCTATCGTCCTGTTAGGAACAATATTAGCAAAAGAACAGCTGCAATAATAACAATTAAAAAAAGAAAGAAAGCACGATATTTATACAGTTTTGCCATATATCTCCGATTAGTCTTATCTGTTTACTTCCAAATATTATTCAGTGCATAAAATGACGGCAAGGCGTGAAAAGTGTTTTTATGTGAGTATTATAAAGATACATTTTTATTGATAGATCAAGTTAAAATTAGTAATGATGAATTGATGTAGTTTTTGTTCAGAATTCATAACTACATGCATAATAAATACCATTTTTGTCCACTGTTTTCAACAAGTTTCTCCAGTAATCAAGTGCTATATTTATTATAACAAGCCTGTTCAGTCGACCTAGGTTAAAGAATTTACCTTTTACTGGATAGACCTTTGTCAGATTTTGCCAATTGCCAAGCTACTATTTTTGTTATCAAGTAATTACCCTTTTATAAACTGCAATTGGAAATTTAATCGACGCAAAGTGAGGCTTGGGGCCCCTTCCGAAGCAGCAAGGGCAACGTGAGGCTTGGGGCCTCTTCTCGAAGCTGGGGCCCGCCCGTATGGCGATGGAAACATTTATACTTGATGAGTAATTTTTTTTATTCTAACAAGCTTTGACGTGCTTATCAACCTTACCGATTCTAAGAACCTAACAAACCGTCAAATAGTGAAGGTACTTCAATGAAGCGCTGCGAAAAATACACAGTCTCTATTAAACATTGTTTTTGCAAACAAAGAGATCCTGGGAGACTGAGCGGCCGGGACAAATTTTGGTTAGATTTTACCAGCTTATGTAAAATTCCAAACCTAAGCTTTATCCCTGTTGCTTACACACGATCCCCTATATTTTGTGCCTCATATCATAATGATACATGAAGTATATTATGTGTATATATTTTTAACTTGAAGAAATAGTCTATACTTAAAGTGGAGTGGAAATTTAAAAGGTAAGAAATAAGAACTCAAAGTCTTCCTCCACTGTTATATTAATGAAATATTTTTAACTTCAAATAAAAATTCTCTACATGTTTCGAATGCAAAAGCATTCATCTTCAGGAGAATAAATGAAAAAGAAGAAACTAGTAGATATCACCTTAACGGAGCATTAAGATTGTAGAAATAGATGAAAAACCGGTTAAATGAGTAGAACGGTGAGTAAATGCGCACGTTACACTGTGAAAAGGAAAAATTTCGGGCTTAGGGCACTATAAGAATTTAAATGTAGAATGAAAGATTTAACAACTATGTGTGAGAATTTTAATTTAGAAGTTTAATTTTTCATTTCTATAAACAGTTCTTCTCACACATAGTTGTTAAATCTTTCATTCTACATTTAAATTCTTATAGTGCCCTAAGCCTCACACCTACATATTTGTCCTTTTCACAGTGTAACGTGCGTATTTCCGCACCGTTCTACTCTTCTTCTTCTGCTGCATACCCATTAATGGATGTTTGCGATCACATTTGTCCATTCTTCCCTATTACGTATGGTATTCATTAGTTCTTGCATTGTCCTCAGTCCCGTCCACTGCCTGACGTTGCGGAGCCATAACATCTTTTTTCTGCCAATTCCTCTCTTTCCCTCAATCTTCCCTTCAATTATCAATTGCAGGAATTGGTACCTCTCGTTACGTATTACGTGGTCGAGGTATGCTGTTTTTCGACGTTTAATGGTGTCCAATAGTACGCGGTCTCTATTGATTATTCTCAAGACCTCATCATTGGTTCTTCTTGCAGTCCATGGTATCCTCAGTATACGCCTATAGATCCACATCTCGAATGCTTCCAGTTTGTTCATAGTGCTCACGTTCAGTGTCCATCCCTCCATACCATAAAGCAACACTGTCCAGACATAACATTTGACGAATCTAATTCTTAAGCCAAGATCGAAATCAGTATTGGTGAGCACTTTTTTGAATTTCATGAACTCACTGCGGGCATTCTCAATCCGGATTTCTGTGTCTGATTCCCAGTTTTCACACAGCCACGTTCTACTCATTGAACCGTTTTTTCATTTATTTCTACAATCTTTATGCTCCGTTAAGGTGATATCTACTAGGTTCTTCTTTTTCATTTATCCTCCTGAAGATGAATGCATCTGCATTCGAAACATGTAGATAATTTTTATTTTAAATCAACAATATTTCATTAATATAACAGTGGAGGAAGACTTTGAGTTCTTATTTCTTTCCTTCTATATACAGGGTGATTCCTAAGTTGATACTTCTTTTTTAGCTGCGTATAGAAGGCATTAAAATAAACAACATTTTCAAATACCTTTTTTCAAAAAACTCAAAAATAATGTACTTACATTTATTTATTACACTACGAATCAAATACGATTCTGCTTAACTTGCCCGTTAAATAACATTAAGAAAACTTCCGGGTGTAGGATGAGCCCGCAAAGGAAAGCGTTCTGCGTATAATCTCGAAGAAACATTCGCACTTTTACGACACTCACAGTAAATTAGCATCATATCTTTTGTTTTCAAATTTTACCATTTTCACATATATCACCAATTTAAAATTAACTTGCTTCAGAAAAACCCATCACCGCGGATTGCTCAACACTACCCGTATGACTAATACTAATAAGAGATAAGAAAAACAACAGAAACTATAGCGGGCTATGTTTTGATGACCAGGCCCGCACTTAGATGTTTTTCTTCTCTATCTCGCCTATTTTTGGTTTTTTTGAAAAAAGGTATTTGAAAAAGTTGTTTATTTTAATGCCTTCTATACACAGCTAAAAAAGAAGTATCAACTTAGGAATCACCCTGTATATTTTTACAGAAAAGTAAGGTGGTGTCATCATCATATTGCTGCAAAATTAATTTATTATATAAATAATAATTGTTAATACTTTAAAAATTAAGTTTACTACCAATTCAACCGATTTTACAAATATTAATAATATTATATTTTTAATTTGTATAATTTTTTAGGAACACAACATTTCCGGCACAGAACAAATAGAAAACATCCTAAACGGTAAAAGCATAGACGAGATTCCCGAGTTCCAACCGGGTAGTACTCCTGCGAAACAACCTCCTGCCGAGGAATTCCATTTTGGACCGAACGCTGCTCCTTTTACTCCCAGACCATTGGACCAATCGGAGGCCTTATCCACTAGGGTAAGTACATTTTCTTTATTGTTAATCTACAACAAAGAAAAAAATAAATTATAACATAAAATGATATGCAACCGTGCATACTTGACATATTTTGCCCATATTGATTTTCTTATAACAACATTCCCTTTATTAGTTTTTTATAGTATATTACATAACGAGTGATGAAAGTGATACTTTTCAAACGAGGAGATATTTAGCACGAGGCGTCAGCCGAGGGCGGAAATTCTCCGTGTTTTGGAATAATCACTTTCACACGAGTAATGTACATTATTTTTCCTACGACCACAAAGAATTATTAAAAAAGCCTTTGATTTGTGAAAAAAAGATTTCAACACTAGTGTTGATAAAAAAAATATCAACACTAGTGTTGAAATTAGCATACTTAGAATTGTTCCACTTAATACCTGGTTTCATAGTTTGTCAATAGGCTTTTCCTTTATTTGTAGTTTAACTTTTTCATATTTTATAGATCATAGGAAGAACTAGTCCTGGATTGCCTTCTAGATTAACCAGAATGAAATTTTTTAAATTTAATCAAGGAAAGATGCATTAAACATAAATTTATAAAAATCCACCCAACCAGAAAGATTTCAATTCAAAATGATTTTTTTTATAGAATAATTTATTTTATTTAATGTTGTTATAAAAAAAAGTCAAATACTCCTGATGGGATTTGAACCTGTGACCTTGCGATCTGTAGGCTAGAGCTCCTATGGCTACCGATAAAGATTTGTTGTTTAATACATGACACATGGGTATTTTCACATTCTGATTCTGAATCACTCGACAAATACATGATAAATAAGTTAAACACTTTACAATTACTGCTTTCTAAACTTTGTCCTTTTTAATAAATAAGGTGGTCTGTCAAATTGGCCTCATATGTTTAAATTAAATAGTGTGCCTTGATATTTCAATGCTAGTGTTGAAATATTTTTTTCAACACGCGTGTGATATACGGCGCTTTCCAGCCAAATTAACCGTGCTTTTTTTCTCATTTTCATAGGTGGTCGTAGGAAAAAAATTTTTCTTATGGAACCACCACTATACCATAGGCCAAAAGAATTAGTGATTATTGGTTAACCAAAAAAAAATTATGCAGAAACGACAACAAAAAATACTTTCACAGTCACTGTATGTACAGGTCACTTTTTTTGAAACGGTTAAAAATTACCAGAGCGCCCTCTAAAGGCTCAATAAACACTTAAATTTTTTTAGGCGAACTATGGCGACGACACGGAGCAAACACTGAACACTTCCTTCAACGATTCCGAACTAGCCATTCCGCACAAGGACTCTGGCGACCCGATGTCAATGTCCTTTTCAGAGGAACGCGGCGAATTGAACCCGTTCCAGGATGGGGAGGACCTGAACAAGGTCCACGACTTGCCCGATAATCTGGACAAGTTTTTGGAGGAGGTTGATGTCGATAAGAATAAGGAGAATGTGACCTTTGACGATACTATATCGGATTTGCCTGAGCACGACGTCTTAGGTAGGTTCAGTGGCGTAGCCAGAAAATATATAGAGGGGGGTGGGGAAGGGAAGCACAAGTAGGACATTTTTTTCTGGAGAAAGGGACACTCGGGACTACATGTATTGTAACTAGCGAAGAATGCGGATATGCCCGAAGGCGAAAAATTTTCGGGACCACGCCCAAAGTTCTTTTAAAATTCACATAACTACTATCAAATTTCGAAAATTAAATTATTACCTCCTCTGCATGGTTGGATTAAGTTTTTGTAAATTTTTTTTTTACTTTTTTTTTTGATATTCTTAGCTGGCTCTTTATTAAAAAAAAACATTTTTTATATTTGTGAAAAATATGAATCAATCAATCCAAAATTTTAACATAAGACGTATGTATGACTAACCAGCGTTTTAGGGCTCGGTTTTTCATGATTAAAAATAAAGTAAATATCGCTCATTACGCCAAAATTGATGATTTTTTCAGAAATCATGTATTTTAGGAGCGTAGATCTATGAACAGTTTTTAGGTTTTGAAATACTCCTTCTTATGTGCCGTTTTGTATATTCATAATAAAAAAATTCTCGTTTCTTCCCGCACTATTTTTTTTTTATTATAAAGTATCACACTTCTTCCATAAAAAATGTCGCAAATAAAATTTTTACTTTAATTTGCTCTTTAAAAATAAATACCTAATTGTATTTTGTTTTTGTTGTAAAAATATTTTTTTGCATTTTGTTATATTTTTGTTGATTTAAAATAGCTCTAAAAAAGGGAAAACGGAACAGACAAGTATTTAATAGAAAAATACTATAAAATATTATTCTTTTTACTAGTTTTCCTTTAAAATTGTATCATAAATCAATAACTAAAAAGACATGGGTCTAAAACCTTAATCTCTATATAAAACAAGACTTTTAGAAGGAAAAGTTTAAAAACTAAACGTTTTCTACAAGACCTTCGTAATCTAAGCCAAGAATACATTAATTAAAAATTTTAATTAAGAGTCCAAGAGTGAGACGAAATATTACGTTGCAATTAGACTTTTAGACCCAAGCTCCTAAGTTCGACACATGAGAGGGGAAAAGCAAAACTGCTAGAGCCCTAGATCACTTTACAACACAACACCTAGTTTTCTTCGTAGACATACTTTTATATAATAATGTAAATTAATTTTCCATTGGGGGAGGTAAACTTGAGATTGTATGATACAGTTTTTTGATTGGCTCGTGTTAGATATCTCAAGTTTACAAATAATTAAATGCAAAACTATTTAATACAATGCTGTTCTTTGAAAAAAAAACACCAATTCTAGGACATCTGGATAACGACCAAGCGACAATCCAAACGACCGACCTCGACAAATTATCTCAGGAGGACGAAAAAGAGCTGGCCTCACCTCTGGAACCGGAACTCGACTTTCTGGAAGCAGAGAAAAATATCACTTCTAAGACGCCGGACTTGTTGGAAAGTACTGAGCTTACTTCTGCTGTAAAGATAGAGGGATTGGGTGTGGCACCTATCCTGGAACTGGTAAGTAGTGGAGTTATTGGCTTTTTGGCTATCAGAGTCTACTAAAAAGAATGACGATGTCGCGTTTACAATGTTGAACATCATGAGACTGTAGTAAAGTTTTGTTTTGAAACTTGGTTTTACATTCGTGTCTAACGACGGAGGAAAAATAACAACTGTTAAATTGAAAATGCAGTATATTTTGAAAATTGAGTTACTTATTACTTCTGCCTTAGGATATAAGAAATAAACGCCAGTTACTCTCACTAATATAATCTCTTAAGAAGGGCTAGAGCGAGCCTTTCATATTTTACATAAAACGAATTTTTATCGGTGTACAACGTCTAGTATAGTATATTTCACGTAAGCTTTTAATGACCGTCAATGACACACGTCATTTCTAGTAACATTTCTCTTACAGAATTTAATGTTTGATTTGGGCCGGACTGGTGTTCCTGTAATAGTTAATTACCGAATAAACTATATTTACTAGCTTTTTCATAAAAAGAACACTTCACAGAGTCCAACAGTTTATAACCACAAAGTCTACGCACAAAATAAAAGCAAAATGATCGCTAAAAATATTAAATACAACAATATACTGCACTTATTATTCAACACGTGAACGAATGAATGCCGGCTCTGTGGTAATGAAAGAACTCGGAGAAGACACGCGGATTGATGAAGTACTGAAAGAGATATGCGAAGGCAAGCGCGTAAGAAATAGATACTAAAGACATCGATATCGGGTTCTGTAACAATAATCTCTAAAACATGGAAATATTATATTATGCATTAGTTAAAACCCATTTAAATTACGGAATTTTAGGTTAGGGAGGAATAAATAGAACTTTAGTTAAAAAATTAGAAATATTACAGAAAAGGTTTCTAAAAATTATATTTAATAAAGATTATCTTTATCCTTCAATAAACTTATATTCTGAAACAAAAAAAATTAAGATTAGACAACTTTACATTAATAACATCTTAATATACATATTTAAAAATAAAAATCTTATACAGTTTAAAAACCATAATCATAATACACGTCATAAAAATGAAATAACCATAAAACCTAAAATAAATAAGTATATAGGACAAAAAAATGTCAAATATTTATGTTTTTATTTAAACGATTATTTACCAACAAAAATTAAAAAACGTATTTTATTAAAAAAAATATAAAGTCGAAATAAAAGCATAGATATTGGAAACAGATAACTTTAAAAAAATGTTGGTAATGTTTTAATTAATATTGTTACGAATAATATATTTTTCAAAATGTTATTATCCTATATCTTCAAAAAAACTGCGTTTATATTTATATACATATACTTAAACATTTTTTATTTGCAATTTAACTTTTATATAATATTAACAAACATTTAAAAAAAAAATATTTTAATATTCCTATATATTTATAATTTAAATAACTAAGATTTGCCCTTAACAAGCACGTCTTCGGGTGATCAAAGAAGAAGTTCGTTAAGGAATATAAATAAACACATTTATTATATTATAAATATTAAAAAGAAACTTATTATTATACAGTAAGTTATATATCCATCTCTCATGGATCTAGCCACTGTTCATGAGGAAAAGCCGTCTTCGGAATAAAGGAATTTTTATATCATATCTTGGCCAACGCGTTTGACAAGAGAAACGTCAAAGCATTAAAAGCGTACGTGAAATTTACTATATAGATGGATGAGTTACTAGTATGCCTAGCGTCTTGGTCATTCTTTTAAGTATGCTTGCTTTTTTGAACAATTTTGGTCCTTGAGAGTGTATAGTGTACAAACATAGCCCAGCGTTAACCAGCTTTTAATCCTTAGTCCCTGTATTGTGCCACCTTGCGCCAAAATCCTATTTTAAACGTTGGAACCCTGCCTTGTTGAATAAAGTTGTTTTTTGCTGACTAATCTTAAGATTTGATATTACTAACCCCACGCCATGCCTTGTATATTACACGCAATATTCCCTTTAAATGCCGAGGATATTTAGCGCACGCTGTTTTGATTTGATGATTAAGGCGCTTCCTATAACGTTTGTCGTGCTTTTATTTTCACCTTTTGAATATAAAAGGTTACTGAAAGAAGGATATGATGCGCGCGTTCAATTGCTTGCTATTAAATTTGTACGTTTTGGCTGCCTGCAACCTTTTACCGCTTTGTACTTTTGGTGGATGGTAGGTTGCTGCTAAAAAGATTAACAACGAAAAACTGTTACACCGTTTTTATAATTTAAATGCAGCCATCAGAGGTGGACGATTCGAGTTTATCCCCTTCACCTGGACAACTAAATCAACAGATACAAGAAGTCCAGTCAGTATCACCTGCACCGGACCCATTGTCTGATCTATCAGGGTCAGAATCCCCTTTACCAGAAGAGATTGGAGTAAATCAACCAAAATCTCCATTCCCAGAAGAAACTGAATTAAATCTGTCAAAATCTCCCATTTCGGAAGATACTGCATTGAATCAATCAAAATCACCAATTTTAGAGGAACATGATTTGAATCTGTCTAAATCGCCAATACCGGAAGAAAGTGAATTGAATCGAACAAAATCTCCACTTCCTGTAGAAACTGAATTGGATCAGACAAAGTCTCCACTGCCAGAAAAAGTAGAATTGATTCAGTCAACATCTCCGCTTCCAGAAGAAACCGAATTATATCAGTCAAAATCTGAACTGAATCAATCATTGGCGCTATCAGAGGAAGTTGAATTGAATCAGTCAAGATCCCCAATACCAGAAGAAAGTGAATTAAATCGGTCAATATCTCCACTTCCAAAAGAAAGTGAAGAGGAACAGTCATTATCTCCACTTCCAGAAAACAGTGAATTGAATCAGTCTAAATCCCCACTTCCGGATATATTCGAATATATTCAGTCGAAACCGCTACTTCCAAAAGACAGTGTTCAGGCCAAATCCCCACTTGCAGAGGAAACTGAACTGAATCAATCTAAATCGCCACTGCCCGTGGAAACTGAATTAGATCAGTCACAGTCCCCATTGCCAGAGGAAACGGAACTGATTCAATCTCAATCCCCACTTTTACTAGACAATGAATTGATTCAGTCAAAATCCCCTGTTCCAACTGAACATGAGCAAGAAGTAGTACAGGTAAATTGTTTTGATTAAAGTCGACCGCATAATTAGTTGAGCCTTCCCTATTTTTTTTTTAACTTGCTTAAATATACTATTTCAACCCTGTTGTCAACACCTCAAAGGAAACCAGCATTTGGTTAACGCACTATATTCACCATATATTTTTTAAATAAATAATTTTTGTAATTTGATTTTATATTAAAGTCCAAAGTGATTTTTTTTCTCATTTTCCGGCATTTCTAATAAATTTTCCAAATTAATGTAATATAAAAAATATTTTGCATAGGTACAAATAACTGCCATATATTAAAGTTTTAAAAATATTTACATACACAACCAGGTGAGTCTGTATTTGGGTTAAAATTACGCATTAACCCTATATTTGCCAATATATCCTTTGGGAATAATATACATTCAAAGGCTTGAAAATCGGACTTTGAAAAAAATAACTCTGGAGCCATCTAAAGAAAAAATACGTCTCTACTATTAAAAAAAATCTTGGACATGTTATCATGCTTAATAATAGAAAAGGCAGCTACAGAGTATAAAACATACTCACCCTAACCGACTTAATAATTTTATTTTAGCAATCCGAATTAGCCAAATCGAGGTTGTCACCCTTACCTGTACAACCAGATTTACTAGAACCTACACATGACCCCTTGCATGATTTAGTTGAGTCAAAATCACCAATCCCAGATGTATCACTTCATTCCAAATCTCCTGTTCCGGTTGAACAAGACTCTGGAAAAATTGAGCAGGTAAAGTGTGTACAGCTTGGCGCTTTTGTTGAAAAAAAGATGTGAGGTTCTACGTTTAAACATGATGGAGGAATGTGGGTGGTGTAATGTGTCTTTGCCATTTTCCCAGGTTGTCGTTGGTCTCAAGAATCGTTTTTTTGTTATTATTATATAAAAGACGAATTCATTTCTTTATCATAACCCTATATATGAATCACAAATGACCGGTTTCTCAACATTTAACGTTATTGAATCGATAGTTATTTCTATATGGTTATAATTCTTTTAAACAACCTTCAATAAAGCGTTATACTACAACACAGTAAATTAAAAGACGTCCTTGTGTGCGATAGTCGTCGTCTTTAAAAATTCGATTGCCAATACAGTGTGTTTATTACTATTCAGTGTTATTGTTATTAAATTAAATAAGTCGTTTTTTTTTGTTATAACTTTATTATTTTGCTAAAGGAACAAGAGTTGAGCGACTCGAGGTTATCACCTCTACCTGGACAATTAGATCTGCGACAACAAGAAGTTCAGTCAGTGTCACCCACACCTGAAGTAGCCGATTTGCTTCAGTCAAAATCTCCAGTTCCCAATCAACCAGAGCCGGAAAAACAGGTATACTAAATCGTTTATTATTTCTGAATTAATATATTATTATATTAGTCGGTTTTGTGTCAACCAATCTCTGAAACGTAACATAATATAGAAAACACTTATTCAGGGCAAATTATCCTTAAACTGAGAGTTTTGTTTTATATTAAGAAGCTTTTTTTCGGTTTTTAAAACTCTGAAGTTATTAATCCTATTTTTGTTCTTAGGAAACGATTCTTCTTGACGTGGTCGATAGACAATTTAAAGCAAGCGATGTTTTGGGTGGATTGGAATCTCAAGGCCCAGTTTGTGAGTTTACATCGGGAATGAAATCACCATTTGATGATTTTATCGTAAGTACTTATTATGAACGTTAGACAACTTAACGTCTGTAATATATACATACCGGGTGTTGCATCGTCAAACGGGACATAGGAAATCCCATGTAATTTTAAATGGGGTCAATTATTGGCTTCCCTAATTATTTTAGAGAAAAATTCTATTTAGGTTTATTAAAGAGCACTAAAACCCACATTCAAAAGAACTTTAGATATTTTTGATGAGCCCGTTTACGGGTTATCGCCGATTTCTTTTTAACTATTTCTCCTTTTTATGGCCCCGTATTTGCGGGCAGCAGTCAAGGTAAAAGATGACTGTCAAATAAAGTTGTCATTTTGAAATGTGTGCTTTATTGTTATAAAAACTCATACATCGAAAATATTAGCCATGAATTACACTTCTGAAGAAAAAATATTGATGATTAATTGGTATTATCAAGGAAACAGTTATCAAAATGTGTCAGACATGTTTGCTGCTCTGTATCCGAATAGACCGATACCTGCAAAATCTACAGTCATAAGGACTATTAAGAAATTTGAGACAAAAGGCACTGTAATAAATAACTGCAGATGTGAAAAAAGGCAGGAACAAAGAAGAGATGCAAGAAATGATAGGGACTTGCAAGTTTTATTGTGTGTGGAAGAAAATGATGGGAAGATCAGCACAAGGAAACTTGAAGATGACATAGTATTAGATCACACCACAGCGTTACGAGCTTTGAAACGACATAAATATTTATACAAATATGAAAAGCACCAAGAGCTAAGAGATAGGGACGAAATACGACGACAGGTGTTTTGTTTTGGTATGATTGAAAGAGCAAACATGGATAGGGAATTTTTAAAAAACATTTGTTTCACTGACGAATGCACATTTACCTTAAAGAATGAACCCAATGTTCAAAATTATCGATATTGGAGCAAAGAAAACCAACACAGGTTTGTCGAAACAAGGACGCAATATCCACAAAAAGTTAATGTTTGGGCTGGGATTTTCGGAGTAAATATTATCGGGCCATTTATTTCTTACACGAAATTTAAACGCAGAATATTTTTTGGAACTACTTGAAGATCATATTTTTACATGATGCCGCCAGGGAAAATCAGGAAGTTTGGTACCAAATGGATGGCTGCCCGGCACATAGTACCCTGGCTGTCCGGGAATATTTAAAGCGTGCTTTTAATGGAAATGTTATTGGCTTAAATCATACAGTAAATTGGCCAGCCAGGTCTCCTGATTTATCGCCAAATGATTTCTTTCTCTGGGGCCATTTAAAAAACAGGATATACAAAGATAAAAAAAAACCCAAATCTAGACGAGTTAAAAAATGCTATTTCTGCCGAATGCAATAGAATTTCAGTTTACCAACTAGCGAATGTAAGAAGAGAATTTTATGATCGCCTCGGTTATTGTCTAGCAGTCAATGGAGAACATCTTCTTAAATCCTAAAGTTCTAACAATTTAATAGTACCTACCTATTAATTAGTAAAATATTGAAACATGTAAAATGTCATAATTAACCTTGTAATTGGATACTTTATTTTAGTTTTATTCAAATTAATTTGTACTCATAAATACATCTTTAATATTTTCGATGTACAAGTTTTTATAACAATAAAGCACGCATTTCAAAATGACAATTTTATTTGACAGTCATCTTTTACCTTGACTGGTGCCCGCAAATACGGGGCCATAAAATAAAATAAAATTAAAAAGAAATCGGCGATAACCCGTAAACGGGCTCATCAAAAATATCTAAAGTTATTCTTTTGAATGTGGGTTTTAGTGCTCTTTAATAAACCTAAATAGAATTTTTCTCTAAAATAATTAGGAAAGCCAATAATTGACCCCATTTAAAATGACATGGGATTTCCTATGTCCCGCTCGACGATGCAACACCCGGTATATATTTTTTAAATAAAAACCTTATACAGTTTAAAGACCATCATGTTGCCCTACTTCACAAAAGTCAGTCTGTGTTAATTTTACAGAAAAATTGCATTTTTTTGTATTCAATATATATATTCAAATGTTACCAGAAATGACGTGTGTCATTGACAGTCAATAAAACTTTGGTATTTTAAATAGTATATGATTATTGTATTTTTACATATCTTCTATAACAGGTCTAAACTGAATAGTTCTTGAGATATTGGCATTTGAAAAATAACACCATGGGACTTTGACCGGCATCTGAGAAAAACTGTTTACACATTCCTGTTGTTGTTGTTTTCTTCCGAGGGACGTTCTTACGCCGGATGCAGTTAGGCCAGGTTTGGCCCATTGTGCTCACTCTGTTTGATTCTTCACACCCACTCGGAGATCCCAGTCCCTTGCACCAGTTTGTGTAAGTCAACTGGGTAGAGGGTCAGGATGTCCTCTCGTTCCAGCTTTGGTTGCCCGAGTATTCGTTGCCTTTTCCGATCTAGTGACTCGCAACGGCAACCTATGCGCTGTACTGTTTCCCTAGCTTGTCCGCACAATGCAGTTAAGGTCTCCATTGTACAGTTGAATTATTTGCAGAAGATTTTTGACAGCCATGTGTCCTGTCATAATTCCTTTAATAGTTCTCAGCTGATTCTTGTTCATTTGAAGCAGCTGTTTCGTTAGTCTCGGGTTTGGATCTCCAATGAATCAGTGGATGTGTTCCAGTGGATTTTGTATTCACTCCTAATCCGTTGCTTTATGGCATCTCGTACCGTGCACCTTGTTACCCCAAGTGCCGGTTCTGAACCAATGAATGTATTTTCTACGCCTTTTTTCGCAAGTTCATCGGCGTTTTTGTTTTCTGTAATAACTTCCTGTCCTGGTACCCAGTGCAGTATTACTTTGTTTACTTTTACCGGGACCCCCAATTCCCCTTAAAATTCCCCAGTCTTGAGGTTACCTTGTTGAGGTTGAGACTGGTATGGGAATGTCAAGGGGTGTTGAAGGCCCTGGCAAAAGTATGTTGGTTTTTCTTTCCTTGCGTATTCAAAAAATTATCCACTATCATCGTTCTAAAGTAGAATACAGCAATTTGCTACCAAAAAAGTGAAAACTAACACATCAAGCAATCTGATTTGTTTTTTCATGGTTTTACAATACTCATAAATTAATATCCTTTTGTTTTATTTTAATATTAACACTGTGTAATTATGTAAATAAATGATAAGCTTCTATAAATACATTCTTTGTGGTAATTAAAAAATTTTTTTATTTCAGGAATCTAAATCTCCGGTATGCGAATTAAAACCCACCAGTGATATGTTTGAGACTGAATTTAACCCTAAGAGTGAAGTGGAACATGTAGTATTAGAGGCTAAGAGTCTCGGACTATCAGAGGCGGTACTCGCATGCGAGTACTCTGCCGATCCGGCTGTATGCGAGTTGCGGCCACGCAGTGCCGAAGCTGTTCCTGGTAAGATATAAAAGCTATTTACGTGTTTTTGGAATAAAATCGATTAAAAGGAATTTTAAGAAATTGTACGTATATACATACATACATTCCTTAACCAAAAATAAGACGATCTAGACAAACTTACCTATATGCAATGTTGCTTCGTTTTGCCGCTACAGGGCGCTAAAGTTTTCAAATTAATATTGTTTTTTTGGAATAATTTTTAAACGCCTTTATCGATTTCCACTAATTTTGGAACTAAGAATGACTACTATTAATAGCGTGTTTTGACGTATGCGCCATATTTTTTTAATACCTGCAAATTTAAAAATGGCGTGTGATTAAAAGTTCCTCTTTTTGTTGTTGCGAATGGCGACTGTTTAAAAATTCCAATTATATTTTCACAGAATCACACTCTCCATTCGATCCTCTGCAAGAACAAAAACAGGACGATGATATTACGTCATCTGTTAAAGATGATATCTCTTCGCCAATAGAGCTCTTGTCGCCAGTGAAATCGCCTGAACCACTCGCAGAGGAATCTTTTACCGGAGATCACATTAAACAAGGTGGACTGGGGTCAGTGATAATTGAAGACAGTTTTGTAAACCAAGAAGAACATAAAACAGAGGTAATTATTTGATGAAAATGTGTATTGGAGAGGAGGGAAAGAGAGTTGTGTAGATTAAGAACAGACTAGTTTAATTTAATTATTTTTTATAGAAAACTAAGAAAAGGGACTAAATTAACTTAAACTGTTTAATCAGGTCTGAGATTTTAGATTGGGATAACGAATATTTGATTTCGAATGAATCAAGAACTAAACTATGAACTGTATATCTTTCTCGGTTCTGGTAAATGTTACCATGAACGAAATAATAGTTCTAAAGGATCTTTTCTTATGCGTCATTACTTATACGTCATTTAAACCGTATAAATCAAGTCGAAGAAAAATTGTCAAAACTCGGTATAATTTTATAATTATTATAATAGATGTTGGGAGAATTCGTCCATTTTTACTCAAAAATACGATAAATTCCAATCAAAATAATGACGTTTGGAAATCAATGGAGAAACTTTCAAAGCCCTTAAAATTAAATAATCAGTTTACAACTATCTTTCTGTCTGGCACGTTTCATTGGCAACGACGTATCGCGCGATATAATAATACCCAAAAGACGCGGGGTTGTTTTTTTCACCATAATGAATATAAGTAATATAACAAATAAGGATGGGGAGTAAATTACGTTATGGCTTTATTGTTTACGATTTACGAGTAAAGATCCACGAGGACTACTGTATGAACTAGCTTAACTTAAATGAACTGGCATTCCCAACTCTTGAATTGCATAATTGTTAACGTTACTTTTATTTTCATTTTAAACGTCATGACATTTTTTTTTGTTATTTAAGTATTATTTTACAGATTTCTTCACAAGACCTTTTATTAACGTGTCCTATGCCTCCATCCCACCAACAATTGATAAATGACCCACTAGTCCAAGTAAACGAAATAAACATGTTTGAAGCGTCGGCGCCTCTGGAACCGTCCCGCTACACGGAGTTATCTAATGGATTCAGTAATGTAAGTAATATACAGCGACCAACAAAAGTACGCAACACATGGGAGTAGTACATTACCTAGTAGGAAAAGCTTAACATTCCCGGGCGACCGTAAAGATTGTATGTCGAGGCGCAAGCCTAGACTGACAATACGGAGTCAGGGAATGTGGCTTTTTCTACAAGGTATACATACTATTTTTCAGTAAAACGAAAATTATTAAAAGGACATAACTTATTACAATAAACTTGTTAAAATTTTGAAATAAATATTATTAACTTTGTTCACAAATAAAGGATGCCATTAAATATTTGTGTTGTAACTATGGAAACACAGTAATATTGAATTGTCAAGCTTAACACATTTTAGTTTACAAGTAGCCGTACAGAAATAATATTTCCTTACAGTACAATAATAAATATTTCCTAACAGTTATTTTCTATTGCCTAGCAACGACTAAGTGTAAGGAAATATTGACTGTTTCTTTCAGAAATGTTATCAAAAATGTCCGATCGATTTTCGGAAAAAGATTTTATTAGCAGAGTACCGATAAAACTTGTCGATTTTGACTTACGTCATGTAACTAACTACTGGTGTAGCAGTAAATTTTCCAAGTTAGGTTTGAAGAATTGAGGCCCGCGGCCCCTTTATACTTTATAATAAATTTTACGCAGAAATTTTAAAAAATGCAGGATTTTTTGTTAAAAATAACAAAGTTTAGTGTATGTGCAGTTGAACCCGAAACGCCAGTTGGTTGTTAGAGCACTGAAAATATTCAATTCATTCTGGTAGTCTGCAGTAATCTTGTACGCGGTATATATTTATGCTCCGAGCTTTATTTAGATTTGAATTTTTGTTTTAGTTTGCTTCAGATTTTACAGAACAATTTAGTATTAAGACTGATAGTATCAAACCTGAATTTGCCGAACCAGCAGTTATTACTCCTTCCGAAGACAGTAAGGTTATCGATGAAGTCCCTGTGGTACCGCTGGTAAGTCTAAACTTATACCGGTATATACTGCTGTAATTTTTTTTAAAATGTACTATTTAAAATTCGATTTTTTTGCAACAAATGAATAAGTGTCAATAGGATTAAATAAATTTTTTAAGGCATAAAAACGTAATTTACATCCTCCAGCGACTCTGCATGCCACTATAAATTACTAATTCATCACTGATTAAAAAATATTTATAGTAACTACTTTGTAAAATATAATTTAGTCCGTTTAAAAAGTATTAAACTAATAAATTCCTTTATTTTAGGCTGAGGTACCAGCGCAGGAACTACCAAAAGTAGAAGTAAAATCAGTAGAACTCACAGAAACGTCACAGGAAGCACCCAAAGAACTTCCAGTCCTTGCGCCTTTGCCAATTATAGCGGTGACCCCAAAAGAAACAAAGGAAGTGAAAAAGGAAGAAAAGAAAAGCAGTTCATCGGCGCCCATCAAAAGACCAACTGGTAAGTGAATAAAACGTTTCTATAAGAACATTCTTATTATTTAATTTATTATTGACAGAATTTAATATTTTATATCTGTTTCTCTAAACATTCTTAAAGGTCCTCTAAAAAGGAAGGCTCATTGACATTTCAGCAATCTACTGTATCTGTACCACCAGTCCAAGTTCTGTTGAGCAACTCAGTTCAACAGAACTACGACAACTGCGCTCTACAGAAGCTACGACAAGACATTAATTAGTACAAATCATTTTAGGTAAAGTTACACCAAGCAAGTCTGCTACTACAGCAACCAAAACTAGCACAGCACCAAAGCCTCCTGCGCCGAGGGTTTCTCCCAAACCTGCTGCTGGTTCTCCCAAAACGGGAGTCGCACCCAGGATTCCATCAAAGACTGCGTAAGTTGAAAGTGATTTTAATAAGCAATATTTTAAGGACTTTGGCTTATTTTATGGTGTTATTTTAAGTGACATAGTTAAATAATTTTTTAGGTCTTATGCCGAAAGTCATTTATAATTATTGCTCCTGTACTACATTATACAGTGGTCTAGATGCCTATTTTGGCACGAATTAATTGACGATTATCTTATCTTAATAAATCCCTTTGAATTAATTATCTGCTGGTTTTAATCGTAAAACTATATGTTTTCAGTTCGTTATTACCAGTATTACTTTTTCCGGATCCGAAATTTAACGATTAAACATAGACCATCTTTATACAGAGTCCTGCACCTCACCTCTCGTCTTCTATAGCTCCTATTAACTTAGGATTATTATATTTTGCAGACAGATTTTTGTTTATACAGGGTGTTACAAAAAAGTGTGACGTCAAAGATCTATTTTTTTAGATTACATGCCATAAATATTCTTATTTATTTGGATGCCTCTTATAGTTTCCTACATATACCTAAAATTTTGAAGAAATCGGTTCAGTATTTTAGGCGAAAAAAAATAAACACTAAGAAAAATCAGTTTTGGACCGCTGGTTTTAAAAATTAATAAAAAATAAAAATAATGTCTCGTTAACCAAGTTTGATTAATACGAATTGTACAAGGTGTCCAAAGTTTAGTGTCAAACTTTAAATCAATTTATTTTTCTTATTTCAAATCGGAACCCCTGTATATTATTATGTCATTCGATGCAGAAAACTCATTTTATCAACTATTCCAATAGTCATTATTATGAATAAATATCAAAGGTGGCTTTGAAAAACAATTTATTGGTATTAACGTTTACTAAAGTGACAAAAAAGAATTATTTTCGCATGCTCCTAATATCAAAAAGAGCTTTTCTTGGTTGTATTCCATCACAAAAAATAATATTGCTTAAATAATTAATAATAATCTAACAATATTTGAAACTATATAATAACTAAAGTCAAAATGGGCTTTTGTCACTTTAATAAACCTTAATATCAATAAATTGTTTTGCAAAGCCACCTTCGATATTTATTTATAATAATGACTGGTGGAACATTTGATAAAATGAGTTTTCTGCAAATAAGTCTTGATGCGTTAGAAATTGCGAAGGCGCTTCAAAGCTAACATTATCATTATTTCGCGCTAAAATAGATATCTAGTAGTACGCTAAAAATTGGTACGAATAGTCTACCTTTAACGTCTCATTTGTTTATAATCTCTTTATCTTCTTATGTTGTTATAGGCCCGCCAAACCCGCTACTACTGGAGTTAAAACAACGACTAGCGCCCCTACCGCTACCAAACCATCACCAAAACCAAAGACTGCCGCCCCAGCTCCTAAACCAATTGAAAGAAAACCGCTATTAAATGGTGATGTGAAACCTGCTCCTAGAACGACATTAAGTAAGCATAAAAACACTAAAAATTGGTATTAATTTAGAAAGAAGGCATTGAGCTTCCATTGTGCCTCCATTTTTAGAAAAGTAAATTGAAAATGCAAAACAAAAAGTTGTACTTATTTATTTTTTATAATGCCGTGGAAACGCCTATTTTGAAAAGGAATGTTCTACATTGAACGTTGTCCGTTGCGCGCCACCTGTTCCGTATACATCCCAATTTAATAAAACCAAACCAACTCCGCAATGGTAAACAGCTCGCAAAAATTTCCGCCCGTTCGCAACGATTTTGCGTTGGTTTGGGGGATCCTTAAACTGGTCGTCCTTGCCTGCCGCTGCGACTCTTTGCTATTTCAACTTCTATCTAACTTTATGTTGACTCAAAAACTATTTGACGGGAAAGATGAAATTTTTTATGTCATCGCGCTGCTTGAAATCGGATATACTTTCGGTTCGATACATAAAAAAATATTATGATTTTCGCTTTAACTGAACAATTATTTATAGGAGACTTTTGTTCCTGTCCTGAATCCAGGCATATTTTGAATCATAGATGTTAAAAATAAACTCTTTTTGACTCTACTGTTTTTTGGGGATAATATTATTTTGTTTGTTAATTTACTTATAACATTCAGGACTATTTAATGCAGCTTAAAAAACAATCGTATTTTAATATTTTTTTACAGAAGTTAATTTCATTGAAACGAATTATCATATTTTATTATTCCAGCTAAGCGATCACCCGGAGAAGTATTGGCGACCAAAACGACCACTCGACCGGCGACCACCACAGCTGCGAAGACAAGCCCGACCAAAACGGCAGCAGCCAGGCCGGCTACCGCGCCTAGAACGGCGCCGCCTAAGCCTAGCGCAACAGCTCCTAAGGCTCCCATCAGTGCTACGCTGGCAGCTAAGCCTAGGGTACCTTTGGCTAGTAGGACAACTACCACTGGTGGTGCTACCAGTAGATTGGTGACAAGTACTACAACTACAAGGGTAAAGATAAATGTTTATAGTCTATTTATTTCCAACTGACACAAAATTGAAACATATACACGTAAACCCTCGCCTGAGCAGAGTCTTATTTAGAAATTTATAATACTTCAGGGTGATTCCTAAGTTGATACTTCTTTTTAAGCTGGGTATAGGAGGCATTAAAATAAACATTTTCAAAAAACTCAAAAATAAGGTATTGACATTCATTTATTATACTATGGATCAAATACGGTTCTGCCTAACTTGCCCGTTAAATGACATTAAGAAAACTTCTGGATGTAGGATGAACCCGCAAGGGAAAGCGTTCTGCGTATAATCTCGAAGCAGCAGCCGCACTTTGACTACACTCACCGTTAATAAGCACCATATCTTTCATTTTATTTTATCATTATTTTATTATTATATATATTCATATATTTTATCTTCATTCATTGTTTTGAAATTTTACCATTTTCACGTGTCACCAATTTAAAATTAACTTGCTTCAGAAAAACACCGCAGAGTATTGCCAAATAACTGAACACCGACCCGTAAATTGTATGACTAATAAGACAAACAACATAAAGTATAGCAGGCTACGTTTTGATGACCAGGCCCACACTTAGATTTTTTACTTCTGTATCTCGAATATTTTTAAGTTTTTTGAAAAAAGCTATTTGAAAATGTTGTTTATTTTAATACCTTTTATACACAGCTAAAAAATATGTATCAACTTAGGAATCACCCTGTATAAGGCTGCACGATTTTAAACAAGACACATAATAAGTCAAGAAATTTCTAACTACGAACTACCCTGTTCAGGTTGAGTGTCTACATGTATATGTTTCAATTTTGTGCCAGTCGGAAAATAATAGACTAGATTTATACATGAATTACTGATAATTTTTTCGTTGACATAACTTTTGACGTTTTACGTATTGGTAGCATGGAACCAAAGGGAAAGGGCCAAAAAATACTACTTTCAAAAATCATAAATTAGGATAGGTATAATGATATAAGTAATTGCAAGGATAATAAGAATTTTTAGACAATAAATATTAAGCATAACGTTTTCTCTGGGATATTTGCAGATGAATAAATAGTAGTTTTAGATTCTAAATCATCAAGAACAACATTGGTTACTATATATTCAAAATTTAACTATATATTACTCATTATTACAGACTACCACCACTACTGCAACCAATCGAACATCGCCCTCTCCTAAGACCTCAACTGCCCCGCCTAAGACCTCAACGGTTCCGCCAAAACCCAAAACTATCAGTTACACTGCTCCCAAACCTCGACCGCCTATTACTAAGACCATCACTAAGAGCGCTGACGTAGAAAAAGAAAAAAAGGAAAGCGCGAACAAACTTACAGCTAGTCGCACCACTACCATTACCAAGACGACTAGCGGCACTGCAACAAACAGGACTGCGACTACTACATTGAAAAAGACAGAAACTAAGGTAAGATTTGAATTTAAAAACTTAATAACCGTTTATCAGTAATGTACCGATTTCCAATACAGTTCCATGGCGGTTATTTCACTCATTATTACTCTTTCATTAAGGCTGTTTTACCACTTACAGGCCCGGACAATACATATTCAGGGCACAAACATTTAATTTTTAACAATATTTCTCTTCTAAAATAAAAATTACCTAATTAAATAATAGCAAAACGATGAAATTTTGAAGATGCACCAACATATTTACACCAAGTAAAGATGAACGACCTTTTAAATTTATATATTTAATTTACAGCCACTGTCTCATAGACCCGCAGTACCAAAAACTACTACCACCACGACGAGAACCACCACCCTGAGTAAAAAACCAGGCGAAATCAAAAGTGTCACCAAGACAAAAACCACTAAAGTAGAAAAACCAAAAGAGAACGGCATCGCTCCGACTAACATCACCGAGGAAATAAAAGAAATCACCATTGTAAACAACATAGTCAACGAGACAGAGAACCTGTTAAAAGATAACTCCCCATTAGATAACAAATTAATAACAGAAACTAACGCGCTAATAGACGTAAATCCGGCTGCTGACTGAAGAGAATCAAACAATATTTAACAGTAAACTAACATATTTTTAATTTATATATATATAGGAAGATAACTATTATATTGAAATCCTATTTTAAAATTTTTTTATATAACTATTATGCCCCTTAACTGTGTTTATAGAGCTGTGTTAATTTTTAAATCTTGGTTGAGTGGTGTGGGCAGAGAGGCGCCTAATCTGTAAAATTATATATTGTTAAGGTTAATTTATTAACGAGTGGATAGTAGACGAGAAGGAAGCTTTAGCTCGGGTGACACCACATGCCTTTTTTTCCTGCATGATTATAAAGTAAGTTTATTGATAAAAAAAAACTGTGACTAGATGTTCTACAATTCTTTGTTCAAGATTGTGGAGTCAAAAAACTAAAGCAACTGGATAGCAATAAAAGAATTACTCAAATATATTTGCTTACTAACTTTTTCTCAACAAACCTATGCTTAATATTTTTAACAGTATTAATACGTAGGAGATCTTTGTAGTAGGTGCTTTTACAGGTTCTACTTGGATGGAAAAATTTGACTAGAAGTTTTCATTGCAGTGGTAATGTGAATTAGGCACCATATTCAAACTTCTTAACTTGTAGAGCTAACATAGTACAACATAAACACGGTAGTTCTAGTGCTTTGCTTTAAAATATATGATGATTTGATGGTTAATGAAACACATTTTATTCTAATCTAATATTTTTATCGACAAACTTACTAAAAAAAAGTAATAAAAAAATATTATTAACGTGGTGGTACTTAATTTTTTTTATAATTTAGGGATTTAATAAACCATTAACTCAACATTCAGTCTTGGCCAAAGAAAAGTTTCAGTTTTAATGAAAATTTTTCTGGCCACCACTGTACAATATTTACACTTTTCCTTAATGGCTTATTTAAACCCTAAACAGTCCATGCTTTTAGAATAAAATAAAGTAATAATTTTTAAATTTGTAACGTTTTATACAACTTCTATTTTGTAATCTGTAGTTGGCAAAATATTTTGCTATATTTTTGACTATGTTCTATGAGTTGCTGGTATTTTAGAATTAATCAAAGGCATGATTGGGCCAAGCATAACCGGAAACATCACGGGAAATAAGATACATATGTCCGGATAATATATAAGGTCTTTGATACTGACAAAATGTCCTATGAGAAAATGTTAAAAAAAATATATATATATATAATCCTAAGTTAAGCTTTTTTACCGCTTAGGTGTGCTGATGTGATTGCTGTGCACTCTTTTGTATATATTCAAAAGTTATATTCGTAAATTTTATATAACTGGGTGCTAAAAGTTGTATTGGCATTTTTTTATAATATAATGTGTTGCAAAAATTTGTTAACCGATATTTATACTAGGCTTTTTCACTTCTCATTTTTATTTTTTAACATTATTATACGTAGTATGATGATTATTAAAGTAGGATTTATTCTCCTTACTTACTGTATACTTCACTTTTTTTACTTAAGATTTTGTTTTATGTTAAAATTTTATTATTGTGTTTGTCTCTAGTTTGCTATTTTATTTATTATTGTGAATTATTATTTCAGCACAAAATAAAAATGTTCTGAGAACTATTCGTTTTTTGTTATGGGACATAAATTTGACACATTAAAAAATTGAACATGTTGCTAGTCATGACAACAAAGAAGAAAGTTCATACAGAAATAGCGCCGTAGGCGAACATTTTTATGGCAATTAAGAAAGATTTTGTTGATTGGGGGAGTACCTCTTTCTTTTACTTCTGGGTCCACCTCCAAGCAGAGCTGTGAGTAACTTAAGTAACTAGATACTTGGTAACTTAGTTCTTTTTTGAATCATGCCAAAAGTAACTGTAACTTCGTTACTTTTGAAAAATAACTTGTATCTAGTTACTTTTTAGGAGTAACTATACACTTAAAAAGTAACTAGATACTTTAAAAGTAACTAAGATGTTTTTAAAGTAACTAAGTTCCTTTTAAAGTAACTAAGATGTTTTTAAAGTAACTAAGTTCCTTTTAAAGTAACTAAGTTACTTTTAAAGTAACTAAGTTAGGTACTTTTAAAGTTCCTCTAGGATACCAATTATGCACACGTGCCGTCCATCAGATGATGACTAAGAGACGATCGGCGGCCGTTAATTAGATTTTCACGAAGGGACGAGCGGCGAGTCGCGAGCGTCAAACAGCAAACTGGTTGGAACGCGAAATTTCTTGGAAAGCATTTTATTCTACTTGTTCGAATTAACACTTCTTAGTTTAATTTTCTGATTGTAATAGTGGTAGTGTGTACAGGAAAAGGAGCAGTGTTGCCAGGTTCAAAATAAGGAAAGCGGTAGACTGGACATAAGAAAAGCGGTAGATTTAAAAATAAAACGGTAGATATGCTATTTCCTATATTTCCCCCTCAATCAAAAGTGATTTCTAAAAAAAAAGGTCGCCGGCCGTTCCGTGGAGGGCTTTTTAATATTATTTTCCCTCAATCAAATGTGAAATGTCGCCGCTACAACAACACTCAACCAACTCAAGAAATGGCAACCCTAGTGATTTTACGTTCAAAATAGGACCTATTTTCGGGGAAATAAATTTAATCATGTCGTATAAAAAGCGGTAGAAATTATATCAAAAACGGTAGCACGGTAGCTCATACATCAAAACGGTAGATCTACCGCTAAAACGGTAGACCTGGCAACACTGAAAAGGAGTTTGGCTTGTTCGGCATATGATGTGATCCATTTTTTTGCTAAGGTAAGTTAGCACAACATTCTATAATTATTTATAGCGATGATACAATAAGGAACGAAACCGACAGACTTTTAGAAATGCAAGTTCTACAATTTCTTCAGGATCCAGACTGACCTTACTGACTGAACTTACAAGTTTGTAAGCATAATAAATTCGTATTCGTTATACACTTTTCATTTACATGTTATCACTACCTGGTAAATTTAAGGTATCTAGTTCAAAAGCATCTTAGTTACTTTTAGAGTTTCGTAGTTACAATTAAAATAACTAGTTACTAAAAAGTATCTTAGTTAAAATCAATGTAACTAGTTACTGTAAAAGTATCTTAGTTGCTATAACTAGTTACTTTAAGTAAGTAACTAAGAACTAAGTTACTTTTAGGTAAAAGGTTACTGGGTTTGTGCAAAAGTATCGAAAAAGTAACTAGTTACTTTTCTGAAGTAACTTTCACAGATCTGCCTCCAAGTATTTATATCTTCCATTATTTTGATTTAAGGAAAAATGGTGTGTCGAAAAAGTTTATATTTTATCTTTGCGATGTCGCAAACGACGATAATACCACTAAACGCAATAAAATGAGGTCAAAATTATTACTGACACTTGTCATAAGGGGGGGGGGGGGGGGGAATGAGCGCACGCAGAAATATTCTAATAGCGATTTCGGTTTACAGATCTCGGGCACTCTGAGAGCGCTCTGTGACGTCATAGATCTGCCCGAGATCTGTCATAGCCATATAGTGAGATATCTCGATTTCGATAAAAAATTAAAAAAAATAAAAATATCTCGATTTCGATAATCGAACACGCAAATCTTGGGGAGAGCACTCTCAGAGTGCCCGAGATCTGTAAACCGAAATCGCTATAATATTGGCGGGTAAAGGTTCTGTTTTTGCCTTTTATCAACTTTAGATCGGGCAACGAGGCAACGACCTGTCCAATTCCTTATCTAATTTAGCTCTGTTTCCACAACTGATCGGCGCCAATCACATAGTATAGCTTAATTAGTATGAAACTGTTTTAAATTAATCGGAAGCGTGGAGCACGCTGACAGTGATTAGTAGATTACTGTAGGAAAAAGTCTTTATCTTCAAAGGAACGTATTAAAAAATTGCCATTTTAATACTTTTCTAGCCTCTATGAACAGTGACTGTAACAAGGAATAACTGAAAAACTAACCTAAATTTTCCAACGAAAATTGTTTTCTCAGATGGCACAGCAGACCAATGAAAATGCCTATTTCTTGGGCGCCGGGTGCACTCGATATAAAATATCGTGTGACAGTTGAGGGTAATTTTTACCGGGCACGATAACTTTCACCATTTTACCCAAGTTAAGAGATTAAAAGTTGTTGCGCACGTGCATTTCGATTGTACCAAAAGTGATTGATGATTTGTTTTACAGTAAGAATCATAGACATATAAAAAGAAAAAGTTTCTTTTATGTCTGTGGTAAGAATGAATTTTCCTACAAATTCCCATAATCTTGTCGACGAAAAGGATGGACTTTAACATTCTTTAATTATTTTACATCACTACAAAATCGACATTTAATTCGACCGTCTTTTTTTACCGCCAGATAACACGATTGAAGACATTAATTAGCCATATTGTTATTTTTGCTACTGGTGGGCTGGTGCTTTTATGATACACTGTTTCAAAACGTATATTTATTATTAGGTAGAATATCGTTGTTAGTTATCATTATTATTTTGGTCAGTGTCCTCATGGCATTCTAAAAGTTCAATTATATGACCTGCCGAGGTTGCATTTATTACAAATGCTATTAACATGATTTAATTAGACAGCCAGGGACATTTAAAGCAGGGCAGCATTATTTGCTATCAAAGAAAAATAATAGCAGATTCATTTTTTGTCAGAAAATCATGAGAACAACTTTTTACAAAAAAATTCGCTGACCCTACCTTATCATCCGTTGATAGATTAGATCCCAAGTACGGTCCTGTTTCCCATGTTGCCACATCTTTAAATTCGGTGAATATGTTTTTGGCGCCATAGTAGACCTACAGCTACTCTGTGTTAACTCCGTTTAAATATCCACGTATAACCTTATAGGTTTATGAAAAATATGAATATCTACACCTAAAAGAGAAAGCTAGTTAACAAATACAACAACTCATTTTTTAAAGTTTTTCGAAAAGAATTAAACTATTGCGTACCACTGATCGAATGAAGTTAGCTACAAGTTGTCATATGATGACGTTTGCGTCAAATTGGTCAAATTTTAAAATAGAGAAAAAATCATTCTAAAATCGACCGTTAAGTTTTTTTACCGCCAGAAAAACTATTATCAGCCAACTTGAAGACGCATTTTACGATTCTTTAGTTAATACGGGTCCTTTAATGATACAGACTTCCAATATTATATATATTTAACTTGCCTGAATACCACAACGTTAACATGAGTCTGTTTTCGTCACCAGCGTTTAGCGTTTTCAGCTCTGAAAGTAAGTATAATCTAAATTTAGGGGTCTCGTACTCGAAGATTTACCAGAAAATAACTAATTTCTGCATAAGCCGAGGTATATACTGCTTTTATTGTGTATGTACATGCTCTAGTTTTAATTTACAATGAACCTCGATCATTTTGATCTATGCATATCATATGATAAAAGTCTATAGGCACCTTTTTGGTAGTTGCAGGGAATCCTTCATTTAGGAATATATTCGGAGGTCGACCTATTTTGGAATCTACATACAGTGTTGGGTACTATATTTATATCCTTGGGCTCCTTTTATTAAGAGGACTTCTGACCCATATTAAATTTGAATATACTTATTATAGTGGATTTGCAGGTTGGACCCTCCTCTTAAGACAGATTTGTTCAAGACTTCACTAGCAAGTTACTTTTTAGTGTCATTAAATATTGTATAGGTTTTTCTGCAAAACAATTTTACATTTACTATAATCAGTTAGAAAAGCAATCATTTTTTTAGACTCCGAAAGCATGGTGCAACGTAAACCCGGAGCCACTACTTTACTCCCTAGGAAACCATTTTTAGACAAAACTGTTAATACACTGACACCAGATGGTTATAAAAAACAGAAATCCAGTTTAACCGTCAAGGAACCCATCAAGGCAGCCTCCCCAGCTGTGAAAACTCCAAGTTTGGAAATAAATCCAGGGGATTTTTTTTCTTACAAAGAGGTAAGTGTGTTTAGTTTTATCCTATACTACCCTTCATAATCTAAATTGTTACCTACTTACTTTTTCTATTGTAGATTGAAGACCAATATGAAGATCTGTTCCCACACTCCAAACGCCTAGAAACACATGACGTTTACAATATTCTCAAGAACTACCTTGATGATTCTACACCACCACCTTCCCCTACATCAGTAAAGCTACCATTTGATGAACCCACGCAAATCAATAGCTTAGAAAGTTCTTTCAGTTCTAATAAGTCTTATGATGACGATATGTTTTTTGATTTACCAGAAAAAAATGAGTTTTTGTTGAAATCGGTGGATGATATTGATTTGCCAGTTTTTGATATTGATAATCTGTAATTTTTGTGGAGCAGAAGTATTGGTTTCCTTATATTTTTTTCAAGGTTTTACTTATAATGTTATTTGACAATCACAACAGGGTGTATTTATTATATAATTTTTTACTAGTTTATTATAATAGTTTTAAATTAAAAGTATGAATAAGAAAAAATTAAGTTCTACCGGATCTGGCAAGCAATTCTTTGAGTGATGAGTAATGAATTATCTTCCAGTTGAAGCGAAATAGACTACATCCTGCAATGTTTTGTCGGATTTCGTGCTCGTTGTGGCGCTTGAGTGTGAGTTCTCTCACCACTACTAGATTTTCTCCTGTGTTTGTTGATAAAATCTAATCCAGTTCTACACACGCAAATGCCAACGTAAAAGATTATCTGCCAGATCTGTGTAAACAAAGTGAATGAATCTAGTTACAGCCTGTAGTTTCATCATTAGGCATTTTAAAGTGGCTACACTGAATTTAAGATATTTTCCAACAGAAAGTTATGATATAGTGAGTCAACTTTAAAATTGAGCGAGTCTTTTGAGTTAGGATTTTTACTCAAATACAACTCCTTACTGTCAATATGCTTACCTGAAACTTGGGCCTGCCAACTGTATATGTGAGGAGTGTGTATCAGACATTTGTTTTTATGATTCATGTTAGGAATAAGGACATGCATGTGTGAACCATGCAAGTTTGTAAATAAGTAAATAGAATTTTAGATGTTTGTTCGCGTTGTAAATTTGATTGCTAATTGTTCAACAATAAAATATTTTGGAAAAATTATCGTTTTTAGTAGTGGCTGCTGGTGAATAAGCACTGCAGTGCTTCCAAAAGAATAGTTAAGTTTTCTAACTAAAATATTTTCTATTACCATAAAGCAAATAAGATAATACTTCACATTAACGTTTTAAATGATAAAAACTGCTAGTGAAGTCCGAACCACGCAAGTATAGTCGACCAGTAGAATAACCTACCGGCTTACGCTATGGCTAGCTATGATTTAACTGGGCCACGCGATCGTGCTCTGCGAGCTACTTGAAACGTCCGCACAGTACTCCGTTTTCCACGTGTAAGTCAAAAAAATTAACATGTAATTTAGTTGAAGAACTCTTTGTATTTAGTGCAGCGCGAGCGCGGTATTGGGTAAGGTTGTATAGAATTCTTACGCGACTTTCTGGTTTTAAGGTTAACCTTAAAACCTGAAAGTCGCGTCACACGCACGCACTATATTATTAATAATAATATAATGCGTGCGTGTGATTCTGTTTTTGGTGTACAGCTGACAATAACTGTGTACTATGGAAGTGGTCGTTAATTTAATTAATTTGAAGAGATTTTTTGAATATTTTTACTAATAAAAGATCGAATTAAAAGGACAAGGTTGAGACATTATTATTGAAAAAACTGCTGTAAGTAGAGGGAAAAATTACACACGCCAATTTAATAGACATTTATGTAAAAAATTAATGGATTTGGGAATGTAACAAAAAAATGCTTTATACTGTTGTCCTTGCTTACATTAAATGGCGCACTACCTCTTCTAATATTTTTAATAGCAAACAATCTAGAAGAGACGTTAAAGAAGAGTAGAAAAGTATTAGAAGTCGTGGTCTATTGAAAAAAAAAGTTTATCTCCGAAATAGACAGTTATAATGACAAAGTGATTACAAAATAGGTAAGTTTTTTTTGCAGAACACCTTAAAATAATCACCACCACTGGTTTTTAGTGAGTTAAAATACAAAAATGTCCTTTCATAAGGATACTAACTTCAAAGTGGGTACAATCCGCTGCTACGATGTTAGCCTTTTATGTTATGAGCTCAACAGCAGAATGGCAAGAAATGACAGACAAATGGTAGGTCAAACGCGTTCATACTATTTTATATTTCAATTGTAAGGATATTTTTATGAAATAGTAAAAGCCAAATATTTTCAGTAAAATTTTATTTTGTAAGCAAACGTAAAAGCACAAATGGTGTCTTACAAAAATACGTTCGTCATGGGAGAACGCTGTTTTTAACATGTCGAAAAATGCCTTACTATAGTGGGCAAATTTAAGGAGATAATATAAAATAAATAGGTAGCAAAACAGTCATATGATCAATGATTGCAAAATATTTTAGTAATTTGAGATATCTTTGTACTTACAAGTTGTAATGATTTTTCCCATGCCCCACTAAACCTAATGATTTCGTGTGTTATTTTATTATTCAAAAACTTAGGTGAACCTATTTGTATTTTGTAGTTTTTTGAATAGCCTTAGACCAATGTTTTAAATATAAATTATGGTACCAGCAGGGGCGTAGCTAGCACTGAGGCTTCCTGCCTGGTATAAAAATTTCCTAGGACAATCTTTTTGGAAAATAAACAACATACAGTTGAAAATAACAAAAATATCGAAGTAAATAAAAATATTTCACGAAAACACTAAGCAACCCTATAAATTAATAATAGTAGAAGATAATAATAATCAAGAATATAGCCGCTAATTTTAAATCAGCCAATTTACGCCATACTGTCACAAATGTTTGCCTGATGTGGCGCCCTCTGGACTAAAATCTTAGATTCTCCACTATACCGCTACAAACACCCGAAAATGTTTCGACATCTTTATAGAAATATCTTTTTTCTGCTTAATTTTTTAATTAATTAGTACCTAAATTATCTATTTTTGGCTTGTATTCTTCACAATTTCACTATGCAATAATCACAACTTAACCACAAAGAAAAATATATGCCACACGAAACCAGTATTACAGGCGAATTGTGTATTAAAAATATGAGTGCATAATTTCACAAATGAGAACTTCTCCCGTCTCGCGTTCGGTAATATGAAACTTCCCAGAGTTGGAATAATATAGAGCTATGGCAGAATGTTTCAATGTATTCATTATGGCCTGGGTTTTTATTAATTTTAAAAGTACGAACAACGGATAAAACAAACTAACGAATTTTTAATTTAAGTATCAACTGAATTTTATTCTCTAATTTTACTAATATGTGTGTAATATTGTACTTGTTTACGCATTTTTGGGCCCCTCTAGCTTGGACAGTAATTGCCTCAAAAGTACTCGAAAAAGTGCTTGCAAGCACTTTTAAAATACAGTGTCGGTAATTAAACCCCTTTATAAAAAGTGATTGGTAATTGAATTGAATTTAAAGTGCTTGCAAGCACTCAAAATTACTTTTCTCGATAGTTGGGGTAATTCCAAGCTCTTAAAATTTTCAAAGTGCTTGATGAATTACTCTTCCAAAGGACTTGGTGCTGAAAGCACTATTTTCGAGTGCTTTGCTTTGGGGGTCCTGTATCATTGCTACAGCGGCAGCTACGCCCCGAGACTAGAAAAATGTTTATCCCTTACAAAACAAACACAGTTTTTTTATTTTTCAATAGGATTGTGGGAAAACTATCGTGCAAAACTCTCTGGAATATCATTGTGTACTCCGTGTTCATTAATATGCTATTAGAATTATAATTTTAAATCTCATTTAAATCACTAGTTCGTAATGATCTACTTCAGGGTTACAGTTACAGATCTTAACAACGTATTTGTGCGTAAGTACTATACAATTTTTTTAAGGAAACTCATACTGGGATACTCTTATATGGTTTAGTGACTAGTATCAGGTAAAACTACTTATTTAAACGTTTACTTCGCTAAAAATTATAGGAAACATGGCAACAATAGTTAAAGCAGTCTTTAAAAACAATACAATTTGGTAAAAAATATACTTTATAACGTGTTTCTTAAGTATGTATTTTTTGTTGTCCTGAAGTAGTCCAACTTTCGGATTTTTTTTTTGATATAAAACTTTATAGTATTCCTGGTATAAATTCACTTACGCGCATTAAACTTAAAATTAAACAATTTAACAAAAAAAAAGATTGGACTAGTTCAAGAACTGCAAACATATTTTTAAATAAATAAATCACAAACCAATAATTCTACTCTACGTATTAAGAGGTTCGGTGCAATTATTTTAAATGTATCAGATTTGTTCTGTTACGGATAATCAAGAAAGAAAATTAGCAGACAGTGTTGTGTATCTTGTCTTTGGCATTAAAGTATACAGGAACGTCAAAACAATGGGTTCTCGCAAGAGTACATCCAGCCCGCAGTTATGTTATGGAACTTAAACCGGCCAATTAGAGGTGCTTACGTCAGGCTGCGTTTGAAATCGTAAGGTGAGTTGTTTCTCTAACCGTATTCTAAAATTGTTGTGTTAGGGCCGACATTAGGTATTTATTTTTTAATTGGATTTTGATAATGGAAAATCACCAGCAAAATAGCCATTAGTATGGAAACAATGATGTCAACAATTGAAAAATAAAAACAACGGCAGCATTTTCTTTGACAATGCATTTGGTCTTGGTAAGTAATTTCCATGTATCATAAATACCTATAATTATTTTGGTTTATCAATCTTGTAAGGTTGTTAATATTTTTTTTTTCTAGAACTTACATTAAGGGATGCCGACATTATAAAAACATTCAAATATTACTATATTACCAACATTTTTAAGTACGTGCTAATGGTAAAAAATATTTTTCCTACGACCACCTATGAAAATGAGAAAAAAAGCACGGTTAACTTGGCTCGAAAGCGCCGAATATCACACGCGTGTTG
This sequence comes from Polydrusus cervinus, assembly GCA_935413205.1. Lineage (NCBI taxonomy): Eukaryota > Metazoa > Arthropoda > Insecta > Coleoptera > Curculionidae > Polydrusus > Polydrusus cervinus. The sequence continues at coordinate 7,837,978 of OW284512.1, forward strand.
AAAGAAAATATTTCAACTCTAGAGTGGAAATACAAGGCACACTATTTAATTTAGGCATATGATGCCAATTTGACAGACCACACCTATTTATTAAAAAGAACAAATTTTAGAAAGCAGTTTAGTTTATTTATCACGTATTTGTCGAGTGTTTCAGAATTAGAGTGTGAAAATACGCCATCTGAAATTATAAAAAAGTTAAGAATATACTGGAAAATTTATTACCAGTCAAAACAAGCCCCGCTGAAGAAAATGTCATATATTAAACTTAAGCAGAAAATGTTTATGCGTCGCCATAGCCTAGACACTAGAGCCATGACCTACGAATCGAAAGATCACAGGTTCAAATCCCATCAGGACCACTTTACTTTTTTTTATGAAAAATTAAATAATTTATAGAATTATTTTGAATTGAACTCTTTTTTGTTGGGTGCATTTTTTAAATTTATTTTTAATGCATCTTTCCTTGATTAAATAAAAAAAAAATCATTCAAGAAGGAAGATTTCAATTCAAAATAATTTTATAATTTATTTAATGTTTTTATAAAAAAAAGTCAAATACTCCTGATGGGATTTGAACCTGTGACCTTTCGATCTATTAAATTGGCATCATATGTTTAAATTAAATAGTGTGCCTTGTATTTCCACTCTAGAGTTGAAATATTTTTTTCACAAATCAAAGGTTTTTTTTTAATAATTCTTTGTGGTCGTAGGAAAAATAGTGTACATTACTCGTGTGAAAGTGATTATTCTAAAACTCGGAGAATTTCCGCACTCGGCTGACGCCTCGTGCTAAATATCTCCTCGTTTGAAAAGTATCACTTTTATCACTTGTTATGTAATATACTATTAAATAACGTGCCAAATGGCCAACTAAACTCCCTTAGGCCTGACGTAAAGCACCTCTAATTGGCCGGTTTAAGGTCCCCTTTTAAAAGTGGGAGAATAATTTGTATCGCAAATGTGACTTTAACCGTGTTCGCACAACAATACCTGTTTGATAAATAAAATACTTTGATCTGAGCCAATAAGTACCCTATATGGAATTTTAGAAAATATTTATAAATTGAAGCACAACAGGCTGATACATGTAAAAAATCTAAACGTTCCCCTAAAGAATATAAAAGTAAAAAACCCTGTATAATAAAAAAAATTCTTGTAAAAAGGGAGCTATACGATTCTCATTATTATTGAAAATCTTATAAATGTCGAATAAAAGCTGAGTATTAGTACAACTTTAATATTTAAAAAAAAAACTATTACAAAACATTCCAACATAAAAAAATTGTCCCATTTTTATCAAAATATAATTTTTTTAAGACTTATTAACATTCTCCAACACCATAGAACACAAATGCAAACAAAACTTGGTAGAAAACTCTTTCAAAAACCCAGAAGAACTAATCTGCTCAATCTCCTCGTTTTTTTGCGATAATAAGTCATCTTCATCGAAGTTTTTACAAAACAACAAAATCGACAACGGATAAAAATACTTATCCAAATTTTTCAGTAAGATTTCCTCCAACACAAAAACGGGGAGGTTGTGCGACAGCCAAAACTCGATACACTTTAACAAAATGTTTTGCATGAGAATGTGGTTCTCGGAGAGGTAGATTTTTTTTATGTAGAATTCTACTATGTGCGACGCGATATCTAACACTTCTTTTGCTTGCTTATTTTTAATATGCATCTCTTGCTGTTTCACGTTTTTCTCTACCAACAAATCTTTGTATCGTTCAGTCAGTTTTGGTACGTCTAACTGGGACGAGTCACTTCTTTTTATCGCCTGAACATAGTAAGTAATGGTTTGTCGTACATCTCCTTCACACGGACTTTCCCGTCCTCCTTCCTCTCCAAACTGCCGTAGACTATCCAAGGAGGAACTGGAGCTCAAAATCCTTGCCGGCGAACTACAATTACTAGATTTTTCTTTATCCAGCTCAGTTTTGATACTCTTTACGATCAATTCCACTCCCTGATCTTTTTCCTTTACGTCATACGAATCTTTGCAAGTAAAAAGAGAAGGTAGATCAATATCCAGCTTCGCTATATGTTTCTTAAACGCCTCTATACTAAAACCTAAACTATCGACGAAGTGACCGTGCAAAAATGACACTTTACTTGCCGCCTGGTAGTTGTTATAATCAGTGCTGCGCTTAATAATGTTCTCTACGTCATAAAATTCCAGGAACATTTGCATGGTGTAATGTAGCGTTCTCTGTCCGATCTGTACCTCTGGGACATTGTAAATGTGCTTAAAATCTTCCTTCTCTGTTTTACGTACTTTAAGGATCCTATTTATATTATTGTTATCGATAAATAATAAGTGGTGGGGTACATGTTTATTGCAGAGTAGCATCTTGTGGTTTACTTGGTTAAAAGTAAAGGCCATTGAGGGTAAAACTGATATCTCGACTGGCAAATTGTTGGAGATGGGATGAGTGTGGGAGCCTTTAAAAGACCTTTTTGTACCTTTAAAAATGATGGTTCGGTCGTCCTGTCTTTTCCGGATCATATCCATAGACACACCTAGAATGGTCTGAAAAGGCATATTATTTTAAAGAGGTCAAGTTATAGATAAGGCGAGCAAAACGTCCACAAAAGCGGCAGTGTTGCAGTGGCGTGCATACAATATAGGCAAAAAAGCATTGCCTACCCTGGGAACAATAAAACAAACAGATAAAAAAAATTTTTGTATTTTAGTTTTTATCCGTGTAATCCAATTTATCTCTACATTAATATAATAAATAATAATATAGGTCCGAAAACCTAATCCTATATCATTTCCACGAACGCATTCTTTGCTTATTATATCGTAAACTAGATCCCTGTATAAGCATTCCCTAAGACCGTTCTAAAAGCAAATATCTCGATGTACATTATCGTCTTATGCAAAAGCACTGCTTTTGTACAAGTGGAAGCAAGCGAAAGAGCCGGTAGACAGTAGGGTAGAGGTATGAGTTTTAACGTAGTTTGGAAAATACTTCGCTTTCTCAATATAAAATATGAAACACGTCTCTATAAGATTTATTATTAATAAAAATTAAAATAATTTTTGCTAATAGGTTCATAATATTTAATAATCAGTAAGCTTATCATCATATTTCACATAATAATTGACCTCGTTTTTAGCAGCATTGGTTAAATCAGGTGGATAATAGATTATTAATTTATAATTAGTGTTTTCGGCCTTTTGCTAGACTTTGCTCCGTCCGGTTTCGCGATAAAAATAATATGAAGGCATTAATTGTTACTATTCCGGCTAGCAGCGCGTCTACAGAACGATCCTTTTCTGGATTTAAAGGAATTCATACCATTTACGAAACACACAGGAAGAGACACGCTTAAGTGAATTAACAATAATCTCTCTGGAGAGCGACCTTTTGCAGGATTTAAAAAGCAAAACCAATTGTTACGAGGATGTTTTAAAATAATTTTTACGTAAAGACCGGCGTGTTAAACTAATTTACAAATAATGTCGTATTATTCTTTTTCTGCCAGTGTATTTCCCACAACACTTTTGTGACACAATTTAAAATTTATATGCATGAATGCTACGAAAGGTAAGTTTTTGTCTTCAATGCAATTTTTGCCTACTCTGGTTAAAACATCATTGCACGCCACTGTGGTGTTGTGTATGGTAAAAATATAAGTAGATGCGGTTTTAAGTGAAGCAAAAATTAAGTTTCTATATTCAGGGTGTCCAGACCGTGATAAGAATACGCCAATAAATTAGTTTAAGAGAGCACTTTGAAATATATCTAAAAGTAGGTTTAAAAATTTTTTTTTTTAAGTTTTCTCAAAAGTCATACAACGATCCCATGATAGTGTTCTAAAGCCATGCAAGACAAAATATCACCGTTTAAAACATTACCTCTATCATAGCTGGTGTTCCCCATGCCAAAACTTGACCGGTATGATCAATGGCCATTGTATAATCTAATCCACAAGAAACATGGGAAAATCTGTGACCCATGATACCTTCGTAAGGGTCTCTCAAATTGGGATGACTTAACTCTTCTTCTTTATTTTTTCCCCACATGATGCGACCTTGATCTAATATGGCACAATGGCGATACCCTAAAAATATGTACATAGAAATAAATATACAAAATTAACGCAAAGGGAAGTATTTTTTTTTGATCAAGAATGAACATCTGCAAAATAACAGAGGAGCCAGCGCCGGTTTAAGGCTCTAACGGGCTCTAGGACACAACTAGCAAAATTGCTAAATAAAAAAATAAAACTAAAACAATTTTAAAAAATCCTTTAGCTGTAGTATTTCGGCGGAGTTCTGGAATTGTGTTGAGTTAAAAATAAAAGTACTTTTTGTGAAAAATATAATAGCCTCATAGCACGCAGCACAAGGTTACCATAAGCTTTTTAAAACTTTTTACAATAAATTTCGCGGCCTCATTGAGCTCCGAGGCCCTAGGCGGCCGCCTAGCCCGGCACTGAGAGGAGCTCGAGTGCAGTGACATTTGGGGAAATTATGTAAAATAATCAAAAATCCGTTATTTTTTATTTCTTGTAAGTGGCACTCACCCACTGCAATCTGTCTAATCGGTCTCCTTGTTTGCGACTGATACATTTGCACGCTCGATTTCCACGATTCGCTTTGTATATTTATTCCTCCCTCGTTATTTTGTCGATTCGATCTCTGTTGGAAACATCTTACTTCCTCAGGACTGGCTCCCCACATGAAAACTTTTTGATCGGCAGTAACGGCCATCTAAAAAGTAATTACACGGTTTCTTATGTCCTATTTAGGTTCTGTTAAGGCCTTTTTATATTTAGGTGTAATTTCAAGTAAAATTACCTGATTTTTTTTACCAGTTGATTTAATTTTTCTCGTTTAAAACGATCGTTTATTTACTTACACATGCACCTAATGGAAAACGGCCTTTGGAAATAAGTTTTTTGGGAATTATAAAGAAAATTAAATATATATACAGGGTGTTACAAATTCGTGTGCGTACAAGGGGATCTTGAAAACGGTAAGAGATACAAAGATGGTTAAATTGAGGCAAAGTTGCGTATTTTAGGGCCTAATAATTTGGTGAAAAAAAAATTGTAATTATTCCGAATGGTTTTGGAGATATTTGAAAAAAAAATGTACCTCTTTGGTTTTTAATATTTTGCGCTTTCATTATTGATTTGGGGAAAAAATAAAAACACTTTTTCGAAGCCGTTTTTATGTTGTACAAGATGGCGTTATTAATTTCCAAATTCGACGTTTCGTTCTTTAGTCATCAACCACAAGTCAATTTTTTTAAATACGGACCTGGAATTTTAAACACAGTTTTAGGGATTTGTAAGCTTTAGAAATTTAATACATTATACAAGTTTTTAAAATTTTAACGTTTTGTTATCTAATACCACATTTTTCAACATTTAGAGTAACAAAAACAAAAGATTTCTTATATGAAAAATTCGTCCATTTTTACTCAAAGAGGCCTGATTTTTGATATCAAGACCCAAAGTCTTGGTCTTAAATATTTTTCCGTCTGTTTATTTTTGTTACATGTTTCGCCTGAAACTAGCATCATCAGATCTTCTAAACTGTAAAAAAAATGTAATCGTTTTTAAAACAAACATAAGCGCATCACAGTAACATAACTAGACTAAAACTCCAGTTACCTTTTCTTCACACTGGTGCATCATTTTTTTTCTGTTTTACAGTATTTCGGTCTACTTCTTATGTCTTAAAAACTTACTTACTACCCAGAGTATTGTGACGGTAACTGTTATTGAAAAAAATAAACGGCCTAAACCATAACTTCCTTGAACGATAGAAGAGTTTTGGACTTGCATTGTCTTTATTTGTTTTACATCACATTGTGATGTAATAAATGATGTGTATAAATAAAGACAATGCAAGTCCAAAACTCTCCTATCGTTCAAGAAGCATCGTTGCCTCCAACCTTCAAACAGACACCATAACTTCCTGTTATGTAATTTTAATATTCATAAAAATAATTACCAGGGCCGTAATAGTAAAGAAAGGATAAGTTGAAATACTAGTGATGTGTTATTTGATGACAAAACGTTAAAATTTTAAAAACCTTAAAATTATTTTAAATTTCTAAAGCTTAGAAGTCCTAAGAACTGTTTTTAAAATTACAGATCCGTATTAAAAAAAAATGAATTCAGGTTGGTATCTAAAGAACGAAACGTCCAATTGGAAAACTAATAACGCCATCTTCTAGAACACAAAGAACTGTTATGAGAAAGTGTTTGTTTTTTTCATTCAAGTCAAAAATGAAGGCGCAAAAAATTAAAAACCAATTCTAAAAATTTCGGTATTTCTCGGATATCTTCGAAATTATTCGGAATATTTAGAATTTTCTTTCCCCAAATTATTAAGCCCCAAAATACACAACTTTTCCTCAATTTGACCATCTTCGTATCTCTTACCGTTTTCGAGATACCCTTGTATGTACACGAATTTGTAGCACCCTGTATAGTATATTAAAAACAGACAAAAGATATCAATGCAACAATTATCGCACAATAACTGTTCTACCTATTTTTTCCAAAATATTAGAAACAATTATACATACTAAATTATGCGACTTTCTAGAAACCCAAAATTTATTTTTTGCCAATCAGTATGGCTTTCGCAGATTTAAGGATACAGAAACAGCTGTAGAAGATTTAGTAATAGATATTCAAGTTAATGTTCACGGCAATAAAAGAATGCTGTTTGTTATCCTTAGATCTGTGTAAGGCTTTTGACACTAAACCATTTTGTTAAGAAAATTATACAGTATTGAAAATAGAAAAGTTCAGAAAAAGAAATAATATGCGGAGTTCCGCAAGGAGCAATATTAGGCCCTACAATATTTTTAATTTATATTAATTCCATTTTAAAATTAGACTTGAAAGGTTTTATAAAGCTCTTTGCAGATGATACAACAATTGCTTATTTTGCTGAAACTTTCGCTGAAATTTATTTTAATGTCGATAATGACCTAAAAATATTTCTTTCTTGGCTTCAATCAAGTAAACTTACATTATGGAAGTATGATGAAGTTATTTTTTCAACTGGAACATACATATCGGGCATAATTACTATCCAAGTCGGTTTTGTGCTTTTCTTCGATTCAATATTGCAATTTTCCAGCTGTGCAAACACATTCGATCCAAAACCGTATACTTTACCATCGACTGTGAGGAGCAAACTATGTGCATGTCCTAGAAGAAAAATAATTAGTGAATTTTAACCTAAGAAAAAAAATTATTTAATAAAAGATATTTTTCTGTACCGGTTATAAAATAGAAGCTTACAAATCGTGTTTCAAAGTAAACGTTAGTAAGTGTGATTCCGATTTTCTTTTCAGAGTCAAAGCAATTATATAAATACAAGAAAAATTGATACCTACACATTAAACCTAAAAAGAACGACTAGCACTGATGATGGCGAAAGTCGAAAGCGCTCTGTTACAAAATTTATTAAATGAAGCATCCTACACGTAATAAAAAATGTTTTCTTCAATTTATAAAAAGGTTTATTTTACCTGCTGCAACTTGTTTCACAGGATGCTCAAAATTCACCAGTCTCGGGTAATACTCATTATCGCTAGTACCATGACCTAGTTGTCCGTGTATGCCCCAGCCCCATGTATATACTTTTCCTGTATGGGCAAGGGCTATACTATGATACTGTCCTAAAAGATATAACAAAATAATTTTAGAAAAATGGAGGTACTTGGGCAGCTTTGCGTGAATTGTTTCGAATAATTCAAAAAATGCTTTGCAGATCATCATTACATTTTAGTTATACAGCCCAAGTTACCTCAGGCTTGGGACTACTTGGGCACTTTTTATAAAATACGTTATAATTTCCATTTAAGTTCGTTTTACGCCAATGTTACCCCGGTTTTAGATGGTACAAGTCACATTGAGTAGACACTGGACATGACACAGATACCAATTATTTAAATATTATAATCAGGAAACAAAACTCAAAATTAAAAGAAATAGTGTTGATAATTTATTGACCCTGGTGTCCTTTACCAGTCGCGCACCATTTTTAGTCAATTTTTTTTATACAGGGTGATTCCTAAGTTGATACTTATTTTTTAGCTGTGTATAGAAGGGATTAAAATAAACAACCTTTTCAAATATTTTTTTTTTTAATTCAAAAATAAGGTAGTTACATTCATTTATTACACTATGGATCAAATACGGTCCTGCCTAACTTGCCCGTTGAATCACATTAAGAACACTTCTGGGTGTAGGACGAGCCCGTAAGGGAAAGCGTTCAGCGTATAATCTCGAAGCAGCAGCCGCACTTTAACGACACTCACCGTCAATTAGCACCATATCTACTAGTTCATTGTTTTCAAATTTTACCATTTTCGCGTGTCACCAATTTAAAATTAACTTGCTTTAGAAAAACACTCCGCGGCGTATTGCCAAATAACTCATTACCGACCCGTAAATTGCATGACTAATAAGAGATAAGACAAACAACATAAAGAATAGCAAGTTACGTTTTGATGACCAGGTCCGCACTTAGATTTTTTACTTCTGTATCTCGTCTATTTTCAGCTTTTGAAAAAAGGTATTTGAAAATGTTTATTTTAATGCCTTCTATACACAGCTAAAAAATAAGTATCAACTTAGAAATCACCCTGTATAACAAACGAGAATTAACTAAAAAACCAAAAAACCAAAAAAAAGGGGTGCCCGAATAGCCTCGTTTTCCGGTATCGAAAAACATTGTTATTGACGCGAAAAAGTACCATGTTTTTGGAAAATTTACCTGAAGAAATATCAACTATTTTTAAATGTGCTATGGAAGTTATTAACTGAGGGTATGCTGTCTCTTGTAAATTAGGACCTAAGCCTAACTGGCCGTGACTATTAGATCCCCATGCAAATACCTAAAAAAAAAGAAAACTTAAGATCTTGTAGAATCTTAAATAATAGGCTTTTTTACTACAACATAATTTATCATACCGGGTGGTGCATCGTGGTTGGAAACATCAAACAAATACCATGCAAGTTCAATTAATGCTGGTGTCCGCAGCATCATCTGTTGAATTCCAATGAAAACCCAACAGCAATCTCACTCACCACACAAAAACACTAAAAAAGTCTCCCTACAACCCGGCTCTAAAGTCAACAGGGAAGCAAATATTTGGACAGTCTCTTGCATGAGATTTCCTATGTTTCCAACCACGATGTACCAACCACCGATGAACCCGGTATAGCATGCAGGGAGTTCCTTAATGATATGCTAATATTTCAGGGTGTGACTCCCCAGGTCACTTTGTGAAGAAAATAGAAATACAGGGTATTTCCTAAGTTAATACTTCTTTTTAGCTGTGTATAGAAGGCATTAAAATAAACAACTTTTTCAAATACCTTTTTTTTTAACTTAAAAATAGTCGAGATACAGAAGGTACCATCTAAGTGCGGGCCTGGTCATCAAAACATAACCCGCTATAGTTTCTGTTGTTTTTCTTATCTCTTATTAGTATTAGTCATACGGGTAGTGTTGAGCAATCCGCTGCGGTGTGTTTTTTCTGAAGCAAGTTAATTTTAAATTGGTGATAGGTGAAAATGGTAAAATTTAAAAACAATGAACTAGTAGACATGGTGCTAATTTACGGTGAGTGTCGTCAAAGTGCGGCTGCTTCTTCGAAATTATATGCAGAACGCTTTCCTTTGCGGGCTTGTCCTACACCCAGAAGTTTTCATAATGTTATTTAACGGGCAAGTTAGGCACAACCGTATTTGATTCGTAGTGTAATAAATGAATGTAAGTATTTTATTTTTGAGTTTTTTGAAAATGTTGTTTATTTTAATGCCTTCTATACGCAGCTAAAAATGAAGTATCAACTTAGGAATCACCCTGTAGAATACCAGCCTCGAGAGATTAGTCAGGTCGGAGATGGGTCCGAGCGTGTCGAATGAAGGCTGTCTCGGATGCCCCTTTGCCAGTTTTGTCGTTCCGCGTTTTTTTATTAGAGAACGTATTTTTTTAACTTATTTTCTCACTAACTCATTAATAAAAACCGAAACAGTACAAAATTCTATTTTTTCATGTTCTATACGATAAGGTCAAAATCAAAATGTAGTTAAAAAAGCCCATAGCTACTTAAATAATTTCTTCTTACCCCACAATCTGTTGCACATAAAGTGTGTTTTTTCCCGCAACTAACAGACAATGGTGTTACTTTTAGGTCATGTAGAGTGTTTACTAATCTAGGTCCGCTTGTATTGGTTAACATAGGACCAGTTCCTAAAAACATTGCAAAATATTTGGGTTAGAAAAATATCATTTTTAATTTTTCTTTTGTTTCAAGATTTCTGAAAAATGCACAGGGTGCGTCAAGAAGAAACAAAGAACAGTTGTAAATTTTTTTCATGGTACACTCCATTTTTCCTCAGATTTTTAAATTCCTCATATAACAAAGCAAGAGTACAAACAGCCCGCAGTTATGTTATGGAACTTAAACCAATTAGAGGTGCTTACGTCAGGCGCGTGGGGCGGGGTCTTGTTTGAAATTGCAAGGTGAGTTGCTTCTCTAATCGCATTCTAAAATTGTTGTGTTTTGGCCGAAATTATTTTTTTTTTTTTGGATTTTGATAATGGAAAATCACCAGTAGAAATAGCCACTAGTATGGAAACAATGATGTCAAGAATTGAAAAAATAAAAACACCGGCAGCATTTTCTTCTATCATAAATACCTATAATTATTTTAGTTTACCATTCTTTTAAGGTTGTTAATATTTTTTTCTCTAGAACCTATATTTTATTTATTTAATTTCCCAACCAACTTTACAAAAGTTTATTACAGGGAAATTTCTAATTAACAAAAAAAAAAAATTAAGATTAAGAGTCAAAATTATACAATAATTTTAGTATCATATATAACAAAGAAAACAGTAATATGTTATATTTTTAATAAATGTTTTTTAAATAAATATTTGAACTTTTTTATATTGATTGTATTTTTAATTTTTTTTGGAATATTATTATAAATTTTTATACCATCATGAAGAATTGATTTTTGTCCAAAATTGGTTTTTATTTTTACGGTTAATTTTAATGGGATGTAATATCTTACTTTGTATAAAATACCAATTAAAGGAGAAATATTATTTCTTAAATTATTAATATGTGTTCTCCAACTTAAATTTTCATCTATATGTAAACCTAAAAATTTTATTGTATTTGAATATTTTATAATATGTCCATTAAAAAGTAATTGCAATTTATATCCAACATATATATAAGGAGATGCCGACATTATAAAAACATTCAAATTCAAATATTACTATATTACCAACATTTTTAAATACGTGCTAAAAAATATTTAAAATGTTTTTATTTAACTATTTTTACAGCAGCTGATCACAGAAGAAAAATATTCCAATTCAACGAACTGCGGCTTGACGTAGAATAAAAAAACAACACACAACTAGCATTGGCACACGAAATAAAAAAAAAAGGAATACACTTTTCTTGATAGTTATTTTAATAGTTTTATTTTCTTTTAATTATCCTTAAGCCAAAATTAACCCTTTTTAACAACTCTCGCTTTTGTGTATGGAAACGGTCGATTATTTCTTAAAGTAAAACCAAAAATATGTTAACGAACGTTTACAAATATTTGCAAATGATTTTTGAAAACTCTGAAACTTTTCTATTTATCTTTTTTCGTTAGCCATCTTTCTTTAAGAAATAATTTACCGTTTCCGCCACCTGAATAAAGAACGCTACATCCGCAAAATAAATTTAAATAACGCGCCAAATAAACTCCTCACTCAAGTGTGACGTAAAACACCGGCCGGTTTAAGTTCCATAACATAACTGCGGGCTGTTAGGGAATCAAGGACTTTATACAATCATTCAGATTGACAATAAGGAAATGACAGTAATACTGATAGTGTAAGGGCAAATTTCAAAAATTTATAACAACTCCTTGTTGGGTATATCAATACCAATTTTTTTTTGTTGTCCTAATGTTAAAGATGGTCGATTATGAGGAATCTAAAAATCTGAGGGTATAAAATTTTAAAAAAAAGTTCACAGCTGTTGAGACTCTTGACACACACTGTGTATTTTTCAGACATCTAAAAACATGCAAAACACTTTAATAAAATCGACGTGTCCGAACGCCTTCTGCTCAAGTGGTTCGTTCACTTAGAAAATTCATTATTCCAAACTTTATTAGCACCCTGAATTTTGACGAAATTTGGTATAAGACGAGAGTAGTTTTCCTTACCTAAACATCCCGAAGTGGCTACGCCCATCGTATACACGCAGTTATTCCTTATAACTGCGGCATGTTCGTAACCACAACTTAATAGTTTCAAATCCGGCAGCCTATGAATAATCTCACGGTCCTCTGGCATCACATCAGGTACTATAATATCTAGTAAACTTAAATCAAAACTGAAAGAAAATAATAACAATTATAAAAATTGTTTTAAGTTATTTGTAGATAAAAAAAAGTTCATATACGCTTATGTCCTAAAATGCTTTGTTTTTGATATACAGAGTGTTAAAGTTTTATTTTTTTCTTTTTTCTGTGTTTTTATCAAAAATCTCGAAGACCGCTGGAGATATTACAATGAATTTTGGTATAGACCAGGGGTTCTCAAACTTATTTTGTCTACTGCCCACTTTGAGAATAAATTATTTTATTTTTTAGCGCCCCCATTTTTTCACCTACTTAAAAACCACTATAACTTTAAATTAAATTAATTAAATATTGTGAGCTATATTAGCGGAGATTAAACATTCATTCTAAACGAGTCTTTTACTATAACCCGCAAGAGTTAACTTGAGACCTTAGCGCAGTAGGTAGTACACAACGGCGGTCAGATCTCAAGTTAACTCTTACGGGCTACACCTGCCAATGAGAATGATTATTGAAACGCAACTTTACAGTATTTAGGCAGAGTATCTTTTATTCAAAATAAAACAAACATAATCGATTCTTATATAAAAACTAATGTGAAGGATGAATCTGATGCTGTTTAATAAGTTTGTTAATATCAGGTTCCAATTTATTTAAGAACAGCCGCATTGATACAGGAATGCACAAATCGGGTTATTTAACAAAAACTTGTTAAAACATGATTGCCCGCGGTTTATTTATCTACGAAAATTACCTATCTAGGAATACTAATAACTATTAAAATGCGAAAGTGTCTGTTGTCTATTTATTTGTTTGTTTGTATCTACTTTCATGTCGAAACGGAGCGACCGATTGACATGATTTTTATTTTATTTATTCAATAAAACAGGACAGATATATGAACTACGCGGAGAGAAATATCGAACCTAGTTTGAGCAATCTCTTAATTAATATTAGTTGATGTTCACAAGTTGTAGTCGAGAGCTCAGTCGGTGTCTAAGAGTCCTCCTAGCTAGATGAAATTACAAATCGCCCCCAAGCCTTTACACAACCCCCCCTTTTTTTCTGGGTCTCTTACCGCCCCCCTTTAGGCCTGCAGCGCCCACGAGGGGGCGTTATCGCCCACTTTGGGAAAGACTGGTATAGACTATTACATTATAAAAACACATAATTTTATCATAAAATTGTTTTAGCGGTGTAGGTACAGCTGCGCCTCAATACAATTTTAACCACCTACTTCACCTGACGAGCCGCCACTGCGGTGATTGGAAGAATTGAAGACATATATAAATTCAATATTTCAGTTTAAATACTAACCTTATCTTATTTAATCTCACAGTTAAACTCATTATCACATAAAGGAATGTTTCGACTAAGTCTTTCATCACAACCGTACAGCTGTCCCCACTTTCATACTCGAACGTTTCCAGGTTCGTATCAGTCGCAGAACTGTTCTTATTATTTTGGTACAAGGCCCTTGTGAACGGTATCGCGCATGGTTGACTTGGATCCAGTTGAATGGTGAACCTCTTTAGAATATCCGTAGGGAAAGTATCTATATTTTCACGGATGTAGTGAAAAATTATCTAAAAAATAGATGTTTATTGTTGTGATGTAAATTTTAAAAAAACCTTTGCTATTTTTTCAGAATTGTTTTTTTTGCCACACTCTACTATATTAACGCTACTACCCGGGTGGCGACGATTTAAATCAACTAATTTTTTCAATTTTAATCGTGATTTAAATCAAATTATAAATGGCTGTAAAAACAAGTCGCCGAAGCAAATAACTCACCAGGAAATTCAAAAAAAAAGGAAGATAGTTTATTTAAAACAAAGGGTTTAGATACATTATGTAAGTGTAAAAACATAACTAATCGTCATCAGTCCAGCGTAAAAAATATTCATAAATTACGTTGCCGAAAATGTTCATGTCAATACAAGTTATATTGTATGTCACCGAGGAGATTTTCTAACTGTACATCTAGATAACAAATATTTTTGGACGAATAGAGACAAAATAATGAAAATAAGTGATTTTATTATTATTGCCATATTTAAGGAAAAAATCAGTATAAATTGATAAAAATCAAAAAAATCGAAAAAATCAGATATTTTCAAAAAAAATCGTGATTTATTGCAACCCTGACCACTACACTCTGGATAAATTTTGATCTTCTTGCCGCAATCACAACCATGGGTAAAAAAAACATATATTTGCAGCATACATAGATACCAACAAGTAATGACGGCAGACAAATTATCATAGACAAAAATATTTTTCCCTTAAGGACGTCAGATGTTCACATGATAAGAGTTAACGCACTCTATCAATTATAAGATTGTGATAGCTAAACAGCGTTGCCAGACTTCATTAAATATAGCAGGTGGTGCATCGTGGTTGAAAACATAGGAAATCCCATGCAAGTTTGAGACTGGCCAAATACTTGCTCCCCTCTTGACTTTGAAGCGGGGTTGTAGGGAGATTTTTTTAGGGTCTCTGTGTGGTAAGTGCACATGCGAAGTTTGAACAATTTTCTGTTGTTTATTCCATATATTTTGCACACTCACAAACCCAGACACGACCTACCACACAGCTAGCACCACAGCTACTGTTTGTATATTTGTGGTCATAACCTATACTAAGAAATAAAAAAATATACAAGGTGATTCCTAAGTTGATACTTCTGTTTTAGCTGTGTATAGAAGGCACTAAAATAAACATTTTCAAAAAACTCCCAAATAAGGTTTTTACATTCATTTATTATACTACGAATCAAATACGGTCCTGCCTAACTTGCCCGTTGAATATCATTAAGAAAACTTCTGGGTGTAGAATGAGCCCGCAAGGGAAAGGTTTCTGCGTATAATCTCGAAGCAGCAGCCGCACTTTGACGACACTCACCGTAAATTAGCACCATATCTACTAGTTCATTGTTTTCAAATTTTACCATTTTCACGTGTCACCAATTTTTAAAATTAACTTGCTTCAGAAAAACACACCGCAGTAAATCGCCAAATAAATAACTTACCACCGACCCGTAAACTGCAATAACTACTAATAAGACAAAAACAGCATAAAGTATATTAGGCTATGTTTTGATGGCCGGGCCCGCACTTAGATTTTTTACGTCTGTATCTCGCCTATTTTTAAGTTTTTTGAAAAAAGGTATCTGAAAATTTAGTTTAATTTAATGCCTCCTATACACAGCTAAAAAAAAAGTATCAACTTAGGAATCACCTTGAATATACAAGAGAAATTCAAGTGTTACATTAGAAGTGGACACAACTTGACCAAACGCCTTTTGAATATTAAAATACATTTTAAAAGTAAACAAATCAAACATTGAGACTTACCTGGGAACTCTGAGGCAATATCAACATGCTCTGTGTCAAACTAGGCTCAGACAATGCATACAAAAAATCTAAGTTAAAAGGTTTAGGTATAAATTCGTTTTGTAGTATCTTCCCGAAAGCAATGACGGCTTCGGGATGTAATCCACGGGACTTTGACAGGAGACTGACAATGTTCCAGTGGCCGGCTTGACAGGCCATGTTTACAGCCAAAATTGGGTCGAAATGAGATTCATGTACAAGGAAATTCCTAAAATATTAAAATTAGTAGAGCTCAAAGACAACAACTTGCATAAAAAATCGACTTACATAAAATCTTTGGTATTATTCGCTCTGGCTTGCTCGCTACCGCTACCTCGGAGTAACAACTCGACATAAGCCATGACGGCCACATTACCAATGTGTATCCTGGTGGTTATGTTCATATCAATCCTACTGGCACTCAGACATAAGTGCACAAATTTCAAAAGAGTCTTGCAATCAGCTGATACAGCTAGTTTTAAAACTCGCTTTAGCAAGTGCACCTTTGCCTGTTTGTAGAGAATTATACCTAAAAAATGGACACTTGGTTGAAAATTTTAATCCGTATTAAATTGTCAGTTCGATTTAACTATGAAGCCCAGCATTTTTTAAAATATTTATGTTTTTATTTAAACAATTATTTACCAACAAAAATTAAAAAATATATTTCTTTAAAAAAATATAAAGTCGAAATACATTTACATATAGGTAAACGTTTTTTATTTGCAATTTAACTTTAATATAATAATAACAAATATTTTAAAAAAACATATTTTAATATTCCTATAATATATTTATAATCTAAAATACTAAGATTTGTCTCTAACAAGCACGTCTTCGGGGGATCAAAGAAGAAGTTTATTGAGGAAGATAAATAAACACATTTATTATATTATAAATATTGAAAATAAACTTATTATTATATCATGATATATATATAAATTTGATAGTTTTGGCCGTTATTGCTATTATTTATGAGTTGTCACCCTTTTTAAAGTTTTGTCATAAATAATGTAATCCCATTTCAAAACCCTTTTCTTTACAGTAATAGCTATTCTAATTATCACTCTAACAGAGGACGGTCCTAAGTTTGAGCCTTGAGGAACACCAGAATTACTTTTATATAAGCTAGATTTCTAACTCCACTAATCTCTAACCTCCATATATTGTTTCCTGTTTGTAAGGTAAGAGAAAGGGAAGAAGGAAGAGAGTATTTGTAACATAATTATCGCATTGTTTCGCTGGAAGGGTCCTAAGTTTGAGCCTTGAGGAAGACCAGAATAACTTTTATATAAGCTTGATTTAGCTCCCCTAACCTCTACATACTGTTCCCTGTTTGTAAGTTAAGAGGAAGGGAGGAAGGAAGAGAGTAACATAATTATGTCATTGTTTCGCTGGAGGGTATAATATAACTAAAAAAATTAAAATGTCTCACCAAGGTCCTTGTTATCCCTATAACCGTTACACCGGAGAAGCGATATATACACCTACCTGAATGAAAAGAACCACGTGATACCATCAAATCGCCGCAGTGTTCCAAAAGCTGTTGTAGATTCAGGTTAAATATATATGACAATTTTTCAGCTTTTTCGAGATCATTTTCCTCAGTTACATAGTCTATAAATCGTTGTACTGGAGTATGTCTAAAAACATATTAAATTTAAAGTGGAGCTGTCCAGGAAAAAGTCGAATAATTTAGAACCAATACATATACAGGGTATCCCATATAACTTATGGGCCATAGATTAACTGGAGATACTAGAAATCAAATTAAGCCAATTATCTCATATAAGTTTTTTTGGATTGTTACTCATTCTAGAGATACAGGGTGTGTTGAAAGTAAAAGTTTATTCTCGAAAATAAGCCATAATTTTAAAACGGTTTATTGAATCGAATTGAAAGTTGGCAATATTATGTTCTTAAAGAAATAAGAATTTGTAGAAATTTTTAAGTTTCAAACTAGAGGGCGCTAGTTGCATACACTGGGCTTCATAAATCTATGATTTTTTTTCCTACCTGTGATATTAGGCATTTTTCAATCATAGTTTCTTAAAGAAGGGCATTTTCTGAGTCAAAAAGGTGTACTTGATTGATCTTAATATCTTTAACGGTTTTCGAGATATTTCCCTTTAAACATCCCAAAGGATAAAAAAAAACATAGTACATAATTAAATTAATATTATCAAAAAAAAACTTATTTGACCTAATCGGCTTGGTTTGATGTCTAGTATCTCCAGTTACTCTACGGCCCATAAGCTATGGGACACCCTGTATATAAATTCAAGACGCAAGCGGAAAATACCTTTCATCGATCCCTTAAAATTTAGCTGACTTACCTGACATATATTTTATATACAGTCTTGTTAGTCACTATTATACAAGTATCCACCGCAGGTTTAAGAAAGCCAACGTCGATCTTAGGTTTTTGGTGGAAAAATTTGTTTTTGTGATTTTTAAGAGGGGTCACGTCGACCGACATGTCTATAACTTTAAAAAAATCTAATATGTCTTCGTTTTCTATATAGAACTCTGCTACCAAAGCGTCATCATTAAATTCCTAGAAAAAATAAGATTAAAAACATAACTTTGAACCTGTCAATTGAAATATATATCTCTAAAATAAAAGAACAAATTTATTTGGCGATTCTATAACGAGACTTAACCACTCAGAGCTGGGCAAAACACTAGAAAAAAGTGCTTCGAGCACCAAGCTCTTTGGAAAAGTAATTGCCAGCATCAAGCACTTTGAAAATTTTAAGTGCTTACAATTACCAATTACCCAGAAAAGTAATTTTGAGCGTATGCAACCACTTTAAATGGCTTGAAATGCGAAATTCAATTACCAATTATCAACCATTTTTTATAAAGAGCTTGAAGTATTTTTTCAAGCACTTTGGAGACAATTACTGCCCAGCTGTGATATCGCTATAATTTTACAGTGACATATAAATGTGAAAACAAGCTGACTTAACAAACAAGTTTACATTCATTATAATAACGCCATATTTTTTAAGAAGTCCAATGACCGCGGTAGTGGCAAAGATGTGAGTTACTGCCATTCGACCGTTGCGGTCTGGGTTCGATCCCCGGAGTGGGCATACGCATAATAAAAAAAGTATGTCCGAAATTTAATAGGTTTAAAAATGCAGGGAAGAGTGTAAAAAAGCGCCTATTTTGGGACATCAACAATGTATGAAAACAAAATTGATCACAAATTATTTAGACGATGCTGTGACTTACCGTTTCTCCTTCGAGACGAGATTCTGAAAGTTGACAGCTGATAATTGATAGACTATTGAGGTCGCGATTAAGAGTAAAAATTAGGTTGTCTGTCAAAATTAAAGAATGAGTTTTCGGCATAATCCTGTATACGAAAATCGGGGCTGTTTCAAAGTCCGCAGCATGAATCTAAAATAAAAACAGACAACATTTACGTTTCATGTTTTTATAATTCAAAAAAAAAATCTATGTATAATTGTTTATATTAGAATTGTTTACTTACTGTAAGAAGTCCTGTAGGCCTGTATAACGCCGAGAAAAAACTGCGATTTCTACATGCTTGTGGTGTAAAAAATGTATCAACAAACTGAGGCATCAATTCTGGCCCAGAGCAATTTTGTTGGCAAATTCCATACAATTGACCATTTAATCTGCTTGACTGGTTTGATCTATGAAATAGATTTGATGTCTTAAATAAATAAATACTACTATAAACAAAGGGTTACACTGACACAATCTTTCACTTATAATCCCTCTAGATTCTAGAGTCTAGAGCATGAATTATTTCCGGAAATTTTTCGAAATCGCGATTTATTTGAAAATTTTCTTAAAAAATTCGCAACTGAGAAAAAATTTCCGGATTTATAATTTAAGCTCGAGGGGGATTCGATAAGAAACCGCAACCAAAAATATGCCTTTTTGCCTTGACAAATAATTTAATTCTGTCATTTCGTGTCATTATTTTGACGAAAGTGACGGAAATTTCTAGTGTAATTTGGAAGTTCAAAGAGCATGAATATTTACGGAAATTTCCTTCGTTGTCATGGTAATGATTCAAACTGAAATCTTCTGATTGATTAGAAAATGTGGGTGCAAAATTTTCAGAGCAACCTCCCTGGAAAAATTGAGAAATTATCCAATGGTAAAAACTAGTAGGCTACTAATAAATGAATGATGAATGAAGGGGTTGGAGAGTGCATGTAGGGTGGGGAGGGGGGACTTTTTGCTTCAGGGATATGTTTAGGGTAGTTAGGAGGTAAACATAATAAAAATCCCCGCTCCTCCGCTTCAGGGGGGGAGGAGGATAGGAATGTTCCTTTTTTTGATTTTTCGCTAATAACTCGAAAACGGCGCGTCGTAGCGAAAGATATATACCAATAAAAATTAAAGCTTTTAAAATTTTTTACAAGATTAATTTTATACATTTTTTTGCCACAATGTACCGTTTTCGAGATATCAAGAGCTTTCAAAAGTCGATAATTTTGAAAACATATTTTTTTGTCCTCCCTTTTCTGTTATAATTATCTTGGTAACACAAAGTTTGCCATAATATCGAGTTAATCGAACCCCACGGCACAAAAGAGAAAACAGGTAGTCCAAATATAGATTTACAATTCAAACAACCTATGAAAACATTATGGAAATGCAATAACTTTTTTGACTATTTTTAGACCTTAAGATACTATACTTAATACTTTTTTTTGCAAACAAATTTTTTTAATTAATTACCCTCATACAATATAAGCAAATAGAAATAATATATAAACTTTACTGCGGCTGAAGCACCTCCGGTCAAAGGCCAATTGAGTAACCAATAAATAACAAATAATAAAATACTTACACAGCATTCAGTTTAGGCAATGAACTTGAATCAAATGATGACTCTGAGTGACCTGAAGCAAGGAAATTGTTAAATTCGCTCAGTTGCGCAGCTGAGAGTGCCAACTCTGAGTAGTCCGATTCACTGACCGAATCACTCTGATGATCTTTTCTTGATCCTAGACGTTGTCTAAAAATGGTCTATGATACAAGTTGTCTCAAACAGCGCGACAAAAAATGTATATTAAAAGCTACAAAACTTTTTGTATGCATCATAATAAAGTATAGTTTTACTAAAGACAAAAATTCATGTTAAGAATTACAATAAAAACAGTAATGTACACACGTCAATAAATATAAAAGATCAAAACTACAAAAATACATCCTTCTTTAAAAATCCAGACAAACACCTATATAATAGAATGACGGCACTGAACACTTCATAAACATAATTTACATTTAGACAAGACAACAAGTATTTTCTCATTGTAAGTATACCAATACCTGATCATCATTAACTTACTTTAAAGATACCAATTTGTCTACTCCAATCTGCCTAAGATTATAAAGCTTCGATCTCATTGATTCCTCCAATTGTGGGTTAGAATTGTCACAAGGCCAAGTGTAACCATTTGCATGGTGTTCCAGGATCAAACGCCACTGACGCTCTGAATCACTATTTATCTAAAAAAAATATAAAAGCTGCTATCTACTTTCTTTTTATTACCTTAGTAATTATGGGTTGAAAAGGGTACTTTTATTGAGTAGTAGTTTCCTAAGACTATCTTCTTAAGTTAGATAAAATAAAGAGGCCATTTTTAACTTGTTGAACTGTAAGGTTATAAAAAAATGTGTTGTTTGACAAGGTGTGGGTTTGTTGGAATTTAAAATATTGGCAGACTATTAAACAATATTTTGTTACCAAGTATGTTATTAGTTTGAACCTTGAACACAAAATTAAAATATAAGTGTTTAGACTATAGCCACTATTGTGCTTAAACTTACCAATAAAGAAACTGTCTCCTTGAGATTATCCAAACAAACATACAACTTTTTAACCGGTTCAGGCACACTACACCCTCCCAACACTCTGCCATCGGTCAAACTGACCAGCAAAATACAGCCACTGTCAAATCCAACTAAGGCATTTTGATTGCTTTCTAAAGTTTGCCACCAGACACAGTAAGTTGGTTGGGAATTTGGACCTTGACAGGTTTTTGGAAAAGATGTTATGTCAGTCAAAGACCATTTGCAGTCAATTTTTTGCTTCTTGTCCACTATGTAGAGTGCGGGGAGTATGTACAAGGAGCTGTCAAGGCCTAGAAAATGAGAAAATCACTTATAGGCGAGTAAAAATGGGAAGTAAAGTTGCTTAGTTTTAGAGAAAAAAAGGCGTAGTATGGTTTTTCATTTTTTGCACTCTAATTTTGAACTTGGGGAAAACAAAAACATATTTTTATAAGTGTTTTTATGTTCTACAAGATAGCATTATTAATTTCAAAATTCAATGTTCGATTTGTTGGATACCGTCAAGTCAAATTTTCTAAATACAGACCTGAAATCTTTAATATAATTTAAGGACTTCTAAACTTTAGAAACAACAGAATACAGATACTACAGAAATTTGTAACAAAGTTATATAAAAAAAAATATCTACCAATAAAATCAAAAAGCTGTCAATTTCTGTTATTGATATATTTCTAAATAATAAGATTAAATAACTAGTAAAAAACTTTTTTCTATATATTGTTCTGTTCAGTACTTACAAACTACTAATAGCCATGTGGCCGTAGGGTCAAAACATGCGGCATGAATACTTTTGCTACTATCAGAAATCCATGGGATTCTTTTTAAAACAGGAGGCAACTCCCCATAGCAATAGTACAACACTATTTCATCTACCCTAGAAATAAATAACAAAATATTTATCTAGTAACAGGTACATAATATATATAATTTGGTGGTGGAACTACTACCAGTGCAAATCCTGTTCAGTGGGTGTTTCCCATTATAAAGAAAAAGCGCAGGCAAGTGAAATTTATATAACACAAATAAACAAGCCTATAAGTAGTAATAAACTATTGGCTCCTTACCCTATTCGATTAAGTTCAAGACTATACAACCCTATTATGTAGGTAATACTTTGCAATTAAAAAAAAGGGTATAAATGTAGATTTCTAAGAGTTTCGAACACTACAGTATAAGTTACTTACTCAGTAATTAATGCTAGAATTTGTTTAACACCATTTCTGTTATGAGCACACAATTTTATGTCTATTGATTTTATCAAAGGTTTCAGTTCAAAAATTTCCTGTGTGAAAAGTTGTGCCATTTTTAGTTATGTTTTCGTTTATGAAACGTACACTTCTTCACGCCATGATTCATTTACTATCTTTAACTGTTTTGTTACATAAAATAAATCTAAACAAGTTTTTATTTAAATTCTATACTAAAAAATGTTTTTTTCGGATTAAGTTTGACAATTCAAAACATATGATTTTGACGTTAAGGAATACAGGTTTCTGTAAAATACTTACCTCACTATGATAAAGAATTCTGTACCTTAATTAAAATAATTTTACGAACTAGCTAAATATTTGGATTATAGATAAAAGAAAAAATGTTATTGTTCCTGTGACGGGATACCGATTCAGTTTTTACTTCGTTAAATACGATCGCACACTTTTTTATACTTCGATAATAAAAACCGCATAAATCAAAAAGACGACCCAGTAGATAGTTCATCATATCATTTATAGATGGCCCCACTACATAGGGTTTTTAAAGGCAGGACCGTATTTAGCCACATATTAGAACACAGAGATGTATTGCGTTTTATTGAAATAATTAGAATATAAATTTTGTCTGGTACTGGCACACAATAATAATAAATAACCATGACTATTTGACGTCAAAATGTCAGTTGAGCTGGTCCTTGTGACATTTTTCTACATTTTCACTTACTTCTACGTCGATTACCTAGTAAATTTTCCTTTTATACACAAACGATACCGATAGGAAATGGTATATCCCCATACATACCGCACAGAACATAGTGAAACAAAGACTACAAATTCTGTTTATGGTGAGTACTATGCCGCCAAGGAAAGTAGAAAAATCAAAATTCAGCCTGATCTTCTAAAAATTTTACAGTATATCGATTCCAATAGAAATACCTTTTACAATGATTTGGCCGAAATAATTAAAATCAAATCTGTAAGTGGAAAACTCAAGTACAGAGAAGATGTTTATAAAATGATCGACTTTACCGAAAGCTGGCTACAAAAATTAGATATTAAGTACGAATGTTTTGATATTGGATATTATGTGGTGGATGGAAAAAAAGTTAGGATACCTTCTGTTATCTTGGCTTTCTTGGGAAATGATCCGCAGAAAAAAACGGTAAGTCGTTTTCTTTAATCTTCTCGATTAAAAAAAAATTAGTGAGAATTATCCTAGCCCTTATTAATTTCTCCACTTTGACGGATCAAAATGCCCTGAGAGGGGCGAATCAACTGACAATGATCACCTCCCTTTCAGCAGTCAGGGGTTTAACTAAATAATTTGAAGTTACTTAGTTTGATTCGTCAAAACTTGGTATAAACATATCCACTGTCATTTTGGGTTACTTCTTGATGGCTATATTTTTGTATCTTTACCGGTCGAGTTGTAGAAGGCTGTGACCGACCTAAGCCCTGTGGCATAGAGCAATGATGGTGCATAAAGTGCATGTGGTAAACGTTACTTATTTTTTTTTAATTAATAGGCCTGTATTGTGTTTCACACACTTCTTAGATCCCAGAAGGCCATGCCCTACGTTATACACAAAAAAGTCATTGCTACATCGTCATACGTGACAAAGGGAGAACCGAGCAACTAGCGCTGCCAAAACTTCTTAAATGCTACGAACAAAAAACCCTTTTTTGGACTATTAAAAAATATTAACAATTAACAGAAAAACATATAAAATATCTCTTCATTTCGTCAGATCCATCCCCAAGCGCGTTCCGTCATATAGGATTCAACGAAATAAAGGAATAACTTAAAACTGCTTATACAGTATTTGGTGAAGCACACCAGCAAGATGTTGCGCGGAGCGACATCCGTGTCGTTGTTAGATACTCTTGAGCATACCAGCACTTCTAACAAACTTATAGAAATAAGCAAATGTAAAGAGGAAGAGGAAATCACCTGTATCGACATTTTTCACAATTACAGTAGGTAGTCCCGCTTTTTAAAATAAATATTTATTGTTACCCATTAATATAATTTAAAACACGAAAAAACGCATGCAAAGAAAACTTTTTTCATAAAATGAAGATAAAATAGGAACCTAAAAAACTCTTATTAGTAAAATCTGGTTGCCTATTGCATTGAGGTAAAACTAGGTTTAAATAATAACCTCCCCCCCCTTGGCTACGCCGCTGCTCTATCCTATTCCCTCTTACTCTGTTTTGGATAAAATATCTTTGGTTTTGAAAACATTTTATATTATGTTTTAATGTTGATATTAACATTAATCAATGTGAATTAAAACAATAAGCAGGAAAGATGTTTTTGTACATTAAAAGTAATGTTTTCGATTTATCAGGGAGCGACCGAAAATAGCCGAATATCTGAAACCGCTTAGTTTTCACCCGGTCCCCAATTATTTTATCAATTATATTTTTCATTCAATATGTACTTTTTAGGTGTGCTCCTATCTCCATCTAGATGTACCAGAGCCGGATCGGTCAAAATGGGACAAATCGGATCCATGGACCTTAACCAATATTGAAAATGTATATTACGGGAACGGTGCTTCTTGTGGAAAAGGTTGGAGTTATATTTACAAATAATTTTTTTTCTCTTATTTTAAACTATTTTTTTAATAATATACAAAAGGTAATTTACTTATACATGAAGAGGTCATAAAGTCATAATGCACATAGCATTTTTTTAAATTTAACAAATGTGGACTTTATTATAGTGGTTCACACACCGCTATTTGCCGATTTTTGGATTAAACGGAAAATACTTTTTAAATGAAAAACAAAATGGTGAATTTTTGTTTCCCAGCAGCAGACTTACGTGACTTACGTCTAAATCACGTCATTTTTTGCATCTGAGATGGGGTTGACGAAATAAAACTCTTCTCCAGCCAACTTTTACATACGTTATTTCATAATGTGGTATCTCGGCACTAATCACGTTATTATGACTTAATTTTCACATAATTCGTCAATAACTGACGCTCTCGTGACGTGACGCGACTTAATGACGTCGTCTTACCGTCATAATGACGTCACTTAAAGTTGACGTTTGAGATTACGAAAAGCTGACGTCATATTAACGTCAAGCTGCTGCCTGGGCAGTAGTCCTAACTTTAAAGTAACTTTTTTTCCTTAAAATTGTAGGTCCCTTAATGATGTGGTTTCACGTCATCCAGGCCATACAAGGTTCAAACATGGACTTTCCAGTAAACATAAAGTTTATCATCGAATTCATGAATCACGAAAATAGTTTGGGACTCTCCTCATTCTTACCGACTCGAGTACAAGATTTCTTCGCCGGTATCTACAATGTAGTCGTTTGCGAATCGGAATGGTTGGGGGAGAAACACCCCTGTCTTATTTACGGATGTGCTGGTATGTCATTTTTTTACCTGAATCTTTTAATATTCATTTTTTATTAAGAAAGAACATGTTGTGTATCTGTCTTTTGCACAGGGACGACAAAACAATCGTTTCTCTGGGGTCAAGTAGACAATGACGGCCGTTTTGTCCTTCTTTATTAGGACTCATCGGAAAGCCATAACCTAGCAACTCCACAGACTTTTTCAATATTTAAAAAATAAATAAGTCGTTAGTACGCGGCCTGTTCACCTAGTATAGGAATCAACTCGATGCAAAAGACAAATCCACTAAAAATCTGAACTAAAGAAAAAGCAAGAAAACAATTCGCCACACATATTTACATAGAAAAAATATTCTCCTAATTCAAAGAATATTATCTAAATCCAAGAGAATTATGACTTCGATATAGTTTTAAGTAATAGGTTAAATTGTGTTGCTAATTTCTTTTAAGATATTATGTTAAATTAAAGATCTGGTTCATCAAATCAAGATAACTACTTATACTTAAAGTAACATTTCTGATTCTAGTTTTAAGGAAATCATTGTTCGTTATAAGAAAATGGAAATTTTGCCATTATTAACGGTAATTTACATACAAACTCCAAAGATCATGATGTGAAAGTTGTTTATACTCGACTGCATACTTTGCTTTCAGGTATATTGCACTTTGAATTAACCATAACGAAAGTCGAAAATTCTGAAACTGACATCAGGGACGACATGGAAAAAATCATTAAAGCCCTTTTTGATGATACCGATGAACGTATATTGATAAAAAATTTCGGGGAATACGTAGAGCAAATCACACCGGACGAAGAAAAAGTTTATGAAAATATTATCGATTTTGATCTTGAGGAAATGAAGTAAGTTTTTTTATCTTCCTTAATAAACTTATTTGTCAATCCCCCGAAGACATGCTTGTTAGGGTCAAATCTTATTATTTTTAGTAGGTATCATAAATCATAAATATATACGAATATTAAATTTTTTTTTGTAATATTCCTTATATTTCTCTTTTTCCTTTTATCCAAAAATCGGCCAAAAACCCATATTTGAAGCATCCCAATTACCTACAATTTAAAGTTAAACAAAGTAATAAAAGCAGAAAAATAAAAAAGGACAAATCTTACAATTACGAAGATTGCTGTATAAACTGAACAGCTGTGGTGTTAGAGGCGATCTTTTGCGCTGGGTAGAGGCTTTTTTAAAAAATCGTAAGTTTTCCGTTAGGATAGGTAACAGTATGTCTCCGCTGCGTCCAGTTTTGAGTGGCGTGCCGCAGGGATCGGTCTTGGGCCCGTTATTATTTTTGGTGTATTCAGCTGACCTTACCAGCGCACTTCAGGGCAGCACAGTATCAAATTATGCAGATGATACTAAATTATATTGTAACCCGCTAAAGCAAACTTTGCAAAATGACTTAAATATAATAGCCACTTGGTGTGATGCTTGGCTCATGCCCCTAAATGAAGCAAAGTGCGTGGTTATGCATCTCGGTCGTACAAATCCTAAGTTACAGTACCATCTTAACAACGTTGTGCTTATGAAGGTCAATCAACAAAAGGACCTCGGAATAGTGATCAGCAGTGACTTATCGTGGGGTAAACACATTGATAATGCGTGTAAAAAAGCTAAACAGTCTTTGTTTTTAATAAAAAAAAATATTTTCACGTCCTGATATCCGGACTAGCTCTTTAATTTATAAAACTTATGTGCGCCCAATTCTTGAATTTGGGTTTGGTGTTTGGTGGCCTGTGTTAAAACAACAAAAAGAGCAAATTGAGAAAGTGCAGCGATTTGCCACTAGGATGCCGTATGGTGTTGTAAGACCAACTTTTGAGAACAGACTGATAATTTTTGGACTCATTTCTGAAATGGATAGATTGGTGCGGGGAGATCTTATCCTTACATATAGGATACTTCACAACCTATTCTCTGTCGATTTAAGTTCCCTTTTCACCCTTAATACAGACAATCGCTTGCGAGGTCATCGATTAAAGCTTCGACGTGAACATTTTTTCACACGAGTCCGGGAGTTCTTCTTTTCCAACAGAGTATTTAATCTCTGGAACATCTTGCCTGATGAGGCTATTGGTGCGGACTCATTAAACATTTTTAAAAATAGAATTGACATGACTCTTTTTGCAGACTATTAGTTTACATTTATTCTCACTCATTTGTTAACCTTTTAAAAATTTACCATTGACATTTAGCGATTCGATATACTCAAGACTATTAGTTTAAGTATAATAGAGTTTATAGGTTTTCAACCAAAATTTCTTTAGTTCAAAACTGTAGGTAATTGCTACTTAAGGACCGGTATTTGGCCCCTTTTTGATTTTATTATTAGGTTTAAAACTGTAGGTAATTGCTACTTAAGGACCGGTATTTGGCCCCTTTTTGATTTTATTATTAGGTTCAAAACTGTAGGTAATTGCTACTTAAGGACCGGTATTTGGCCCCTTTTTGATTTTATTATTAAAATGTTATTTATTGGTACTGGTTATCCAATTGGCCTTCGACTGAGGTCCTTCAGCCGTTGCTTCTTTTTGAATAAAGCGAAAAGGATAGGAAATATTGATAAAAAAATAGAATGGCGAATGCATCTTTAGACTTTACTCTTAACATTGTATAAAAGTTGAGTGGTAAATAAAAAAAGTTCTACATGCTACTTTAGGTACTCGGAATATTTACAATTTTCTTTTACAAAATTATTAAGCCCAAAAATATGCAACTTTCCCTCAATTTAAACATCTTCATATCTCCTACCGTTTTCATGATCCCCTTGTACGCACACGAATTTGTAGCACCCTGTATAATATGTTTCTTACATTACATTTTTAGAGACTCTCTGCCTGATTTTAAAAAATCCTGGGACAACGTCAAACTCCTTATGAGCTTCTGGCGACTCCCCTCTTTCCATGTCCACGAAACATTGGAATGCATTTGCGACAAGAAAGATACTTCCCAAATCAAGAAGATTTTTACAATTAAAATCGTACCCAGGCAAGTGGTGGATAAGGTGGAAAAAATGACCAAGTCTCACGTCAAGGCTTCCGTGAAAGAGCTGAATATTCAGAATACTGTGACTTGTGAATTGCTCGATGCCAAAAGACCGTGGTTCGAGAATTTCAGACTTCCTTGCTATACTGCAGCAAGAAGAGCTTTTATACAGGTATATAGGTATAACAAATGCACTTTTTTCCCTTGAACAGACAACAACAACTCCTATAGAGATCTAAGAATGTAAATAATTAGCAAGTCATTGTTCTTTAATACAAGTCTTAACACACATAATCATATCACAAAACGAACGAAGAAAATATACTCAAATATACTCTACGCAATTCGATTGAACACTGACACACTGTTCGATTGAACGCGTGGAAAATGCATGTGGCGAAGGCGCCGACTAGATTTCGCGTTTTCTCGTCTCTTTTTAACTTCTGAGAGCGCATAAGTCTGTTTCGCTTTTAGTTTGCGATTCATTTGTGTAATAATTCCTGTAAGCCCATTAGGCAGTGTTGCCGATCTGTTACAATTGTAACAGATCTGTTACGCTGTTACGCCTTTGAGCAATCTGTTACGTTTTCTTGAGGTGTGATTTTTTTGGGTAGGAGATGAAAGGACCTCTTTTTGTGATTAGTCATCACTTTTTTTTTCGGATTCGCCGTTTAGGTACGTTGTTAGGTTGTAGGTTAGGTCGGGCTTGCTCGGGTTCGTCCTTTGCGTATGTTGGGTGGGATGCTGACTTTTTTTTTAGAAGTCACTTTGGATTAGAAGAAGAGATATCCTATAACGCGGGCGGTTGCCGGTCGAGCGGAATGCTCAGTATTGGGTTGGGAAGTTTTCGCACGACACATTTTGGAATATTTGAATTTTTTAAGAATAATAATTTTTCTTTGTTTTAAAAAATGAATTAATTAGATGGGTTATTGACCAAGTGACCTTATGAACAAGCCACGCCTGGTATTTAGTAGTAAGCCAGCCCACAATATCGCAAACTATTTTTTTATTTTCTTTAGGAGGTTTCAGAATCGTATGTCAGAAAATACTATAGTTTAATTTTTAAACCGTTTTCCTTATTTTCTTAGATTTATAAAGAAGATCCGAATATGATTAGAGAAGCTAGAGCCCGAGAAGCCGTAACAATTCTCGATAGAATTTTAGAGAAAAATATTGTTATGTTGCCGTTGTCGTGTCAAGGTTCAAACTTAGGAGAAGCCAACGAGCATATCTCCAGCAGGAATTATTACGAAGGGACAAAAACAGTTGCTGCGTATTTGTTCCAGACAGCTTTGATAAAAGAATAGGATAACATGAAGCAGTAATATTAATATTTATTTTAAGAATTTACGTTAATAATTTTAATATTAGATATTTGTAGCTTCAGCATACAATCTTTATTTACTTTATATAATATTGGGTAAATAAAAGTGAGTTTAATTAAAAAATGCATTAATTCCATTTTTTAATTATATCTGGGCTTTAGGAGGAGTCAGAGCCATAGATAAGAGCGAGGATTAGGGTTCCAACCCCTCCCCCTCCCCCTCTACATAAGTTAAAAATCCTCTATCACCATTCTAGAATTATTGATCAGACCACCCTAAACTTCAAATATTATTCTAATTATATCACTTTGGACGAGTCCCACGGCAACACGAACCAAGGGCGTCGATAATTTTTACTTTGGGGGGGGGGGGGGGGGGGGTTAACAAATTAACAAGATACATTTTCAAAACATTTTTATTGTTTGTATGCCTTTGCCCCTTGGCATATTGAGGCGAATAATCTGCCGCCGAGGCAGCTCGCCATGCGGTTCTCCGCAACACATACTTTATTTCTGCATTATTCATTTACGTCACACGTATTGATGGTTGCATAGTATTATATGCGTATTAGCTATCGAAATATTGTAATTAAATTAATAAAATATTATAATTATGTATTTTTAATTAATTAATAAAATTAGTGATAATACACTTTTGTTTTCTTTTGTCAAGTGTAGGCAAAAAACTTTTTTTGTCAATTTTGGGGGGGGGGGGGTAATTACCCCCAATACCCCCCCTTATCGACGTCCTTGACACGAACACTGAACGCCAGCACCGAAGACGCTGGCGCCATAGTTACAAAGTGTCTAAACGGAATAAAACCCAAAATGAACTTCCTGCAGACCACAAAGTATAAATCTAGGGAATGAATCCGAACGCTTAAATTTCTCATGTTTTTTGAACCGAATAACACGGCGTAAAAATTCTTTTAAAACGTAGTCATAAAAATTGGTTTTGCGTTTTAAACTTTGCCAAAGTCGCACTCCAGAGAGATTATTATTGTTAATAAGCGTCTCTGCCTGTGTGTTTTGTAAATAGGTATGAATTCTTTTTAATCCAGAAAAGGATCCATATTTCTTTTTTTCCCAAAACCCGACGCGACGGCGAGGCCGTAAACACTAATTACAAATTAAAAATCTATCATTCACCTGATTGAACACTGATTATTAAATATTATGAATCTATCAGCAAAAATTATTTTAAATGTGACAAAAGTGCTTTTTCTTTTACGATACGTTATCCCTTTAAAGATATTCTATCTAAACTAAATAATAATAAAACTTATAGAGGCGTGTTTCATATTTTATATCGAGAAAGCGAACTATTTTCCAAACTACGGTAAAATTTGAAGATTGGCACCAATGCACTTACCAAACGCGGGCTTTTTTGACGCTGGCTAATGGATGAAGAAAGGTCGAAGGTTGCGACGGGTTTATTTGTTACATCTCTTTCTACCCTACTGCCTACCGGCTCTCTCTTTTGCTTCCACTCGTACAAAAGCAGTGCTTTTGCTTTTGCATAAGACGCTACTGCCGAGCGAGATATTAATTTGCTTTTAGAACAGTCTTACGGAATGCTTATACAGGTATCTAGTTTACGATATAATAAGCAAATAATGCGTTCGTGGAAATAATATAGGACAGCGGTTCTCAACCATGTACCACAAAATCCTTTTTATATTTTTAGGTACCACCTAACTAAAATACCTATCTAGCCTAGGTATTTAATAAATTGTAATCCATAAGGTGAAATTTTAACCAAGGGATAAAATAAAATTCAACCATAGTAAACATATTTTCTACTACATTTTTAGGTTTCGTACAAATAAGTACTTACAATAAGAGACTAATTAGCAAACCAGTGTTGCTAATGCTTCCCTATTTTAGGTTTTTCAATGTATTTATGTATTTTGTCGAGTTTCCTTTTCTTTTTTAAATTTTTTTTTATGTGGTGCTGATTTTAGGTCTGTTCTTGCGTATCACCGCAAATAACGATATGTCCCACCAGTGGTACATGTACCACAGGTTGAGAACCGCTGATATAGGATAAGGTTTACGGTCCTATATTATTATTTATTATATTTATGTAAAGATAAATGGCCAAACTTGGATTACATGGATAAAAACTAATATATAAAATAAATAATTGTTTCTGTTTGTTTCATTGTTCCCAGGGTAGGCAATGTTTTTATGCCTATATTGTATGCGCGCTACTGGGTGTGTAAAGAGGAGGGGTGATTGGAGGAGAGAGCTCTTTCAAGCGAGACCAAGTTGACAATAATTTTCAGAGATTCTCTTGGTCGATTTTGTAAGCAATTTTTTTTATTTCCAAACGTTGGTGACTAACGGTTCCTCAATATGACAGATGTCTATTCTTTTTTGACCACCCGGTACATGAGGCCGGCTTCGGTTTCTTCTTAAAAATACTATTGAATAAAACATACCCATAATACTGGTATAGGTATCGTTTAAAATAAACATCCTGTATATAACCAAAGCTTATTAAAAACATTAAAATAAGAAACCGATTTTCACCCATCGGGTGGTAACCAATTAATATTACTTAAGTACCTGCTAACAATATGCTTCAATAAACCGAACGATTTTTCTTTTGGTCGGAAGCCTATGGTACAACAACAGCACCATCATTAGAAATAATAAGCTGGTCTCTTCTTCATAGGTGGTAACTAAGTGGTAAAAGGCACCATGGTAATGGAATAAATTTTCAATGATGTAAAACAGCTTATTTCTTGGTAGGACAATGAACCTAATTTGCCTTAATTAGGTACCTCTATGACTATATGGGAAAAGTTAAAAAGGAGCGGTCCAGTGTTAAGCGAACTTACGGGAAAAGTAATAGGTATTGATATAAAAAGAGTGAGTGAGACAGAATCTCTTATTAATTGGGGACTTTGAGTGATGATGAAATTTTCCACTTCAATCCTAAAATCTCTCTAAATCTAAATCTCATCTAAATAAAAAAAATGTCTACTAAAAAAACAATTGGTCTAGGGGGGCTAATGGCTAATGCCCCCCCCCCCCCCCCGAGCCTAGGAGCTCGGGGTCTACAAGTCTAATTGCAACCTTATTTTTTGTCTCACGCTTGGACTCTTAATTTAAATGTTAAATAATGTATTCTTGGCTTAGATTGCAAAGGTCTTGTAGAAAACGTTAGTTTTTTAACTTTTCCTTCTAAAAGTCCTTTTTTATATAGAGATTAAGGTTTCGGACGCATATTAGTAATTTATATTGCAATTTTAAAGGAAAACGAGTAAAAAGAATAAAATTTTATATTATTTTTCTATTAACTACTTATCTGTTCCGTTTTCCCTTTTTTAGAGCTGTTTTAAATCAACAAACATATAACCCAATGAACTAAAATATTTTTATAACAAAAAAAAGTATTTATGTTTAAAGAGAAAAATTAAAGTAAACATTTTAATTGAAACATTTTTTATGGAAGTGTGATAGTTTATAATAAAAAAATAGTGCGGGAAGAAACGAGAATGCTTTAATATGAATATACAAAACGGCACTTAAGAAGGAGTATTTCAAAACCTAAGCATTTGCACCAAAAACTGCTCTTAGATCTACGCTTCTAAAATACATGATTTCTGAAAAAATCATCAATATTGGCGTGGTGAGCGATATTGACTTTATTTTTAATCATGAAAAACCGAGTCCGAAAAACGCTGGTTAGAGTCATACATACGTCTTATGTTAAAATTTTGTATTGACACCAATATTCATATTTTCACAAATATAAAAAATGTTTTTTTTTTAATTAGAGCCAGCTAGGAATACCTATAAAAAAAAGTAAAAAAAAAAACCCGAAAATTTTTCGTCTGCGGCGCTTTTCCGCCTTCTTTACTAGGTACGATATTATAATATACATGCACTCATGTAGTCCCGACTGTCCCTTTCTCCAGAAAAAAAATGTTCTACTTACGTCCATTGAGCCCCCCCACCCCCCGGAGCCTATTTTCTGGCCACGCCACTGATCACACTAATAATGTATTGTTTTTTTGGAGTTCTGGATCCGAGCCTGGTTATTCCTGTAATTTTACGATAATATATGGTTCAATTTGTGACCAATTTGTGTAAAATAACTGAGAGCTACCAAGTTTCTTTGGTGGTGTGTAATATGTCTGAAATTTGGGGCTTTCACTGCGAGAAAATTATTCCCAAAAAAGGCCAATTATACCAACATAAATTACTGTTAATTTGGGATATCAAAGTCAAATCTGAAAATCCGTTATCTGAGAAACAAAGTTTTACAATGAGTATTTCACTATCTTTAACTGTCAATGTAACATTTTTTTGCTCTTTGTTTTACTTTTACAAGTTCCCTTTTTACACCCACAACTTCATCCGTAGATCGACGATCTACACACGCGGTCAAACGCGTGTGTAAGATCAAACAAGATTCATACAAATTATAAGGCGTCTGAATGACTAACGATGTGTGTAAATAAACTTGTTATCCCAGCACCTTATGATTAGGTATAAGAGGCAATATTCTCATAAGAATTTTTTAAACACTGTGACCAATTATTCATCGATTATATCTGCAATAAAATTTTCGAGGAAGCAAGAAAGCACGATCCAGCATAACAAGGAGAAAGATTCGAAAAGATCCAGATCTTGGGTGCCATGAGCGGGCAGGCGGGCCCCCTCATTACACGGTGGGCAGCGATAGTCACGATCTGTAATGTGTGTACATATATTCGCGATAATAACTTTTATTATGAACCATCGCGGCATTGTATACGTCTTCTTTTAGCGATGTTCGCACTTTTTTGACTGGTTGTTTTTCTTTTAATTTATCGATTCTTTTTGTCACGACTGATAATCGAGTTCAAACCAGGCAAACCTGTTAATTTGTTGCAGGAAATTTTTAAATTTCTTATATTGATCGAGCGGGCAAAAAAGGCTCGCAGGGCAGTGACGCCGGCAGTGGAACACCGAGGGCCTATCTTTGGTTATAGGGGGTTCTAGGCCCGTTAAGGAATCCGGGGCCCCTAATCATGGCCGCCCATAGAGCCAATTTCAGGCGGGAAAGTCAACATTTTTTTATCAAAAACTACTTTTAAAATCCCCAGGATCTAGGGGGGCACCGCCCCCAACTCCTTTATCCTTTTTTACAAAAACAATAATTTATAAAGTTGAATTTTTATTTTTGACTGAATTTATATCGAAATAAAATCTCGCCCTAATATGTTTTTATAATACTTAGATATCATATTTTCCCAGAAACTATAAGTTGAGGCAGGCCCGGATTTACAATTTCTTTTTGGGGCGGGACGTGGGGTAACTTTTACAAAAACTTTTTTTATCCATCAAATTTGTCAAGTAGAACAAAGGAAAAACGCCGCAGGGGAAAATTTTTGGGGTGCCACGCCCAAAGACCTTTCTTTTTGCCTATCAGCTCACGGCGCTAAAAACCTAATTACAACCTAATTTTTGAACGCTTGGACACTTAATTTAAATCTTTAAATAATGTATTCTTGGCTTAGATTACAAAGGTAGGAAACAATTAGTTTTTAAACACTTTTATTTCTAAAAGTTCTATTTTATATAGAGATTAGGTTTTCAGACGCACATCGTTTTAGTTATTGATTTTTGATGCAATTTTAAAGGAAAAAGAATAATATTTTATAGTATTTTTTCATTATATACTTGTCTCTTTCGTTCTCCCTTTTTTAGAGCTATTTTAAATCAACAAAAATATAACTCAATGCAATAAAATATTCACACAACAAACCAAAAAACAATTAATTGAAACATTTTTTATGGAAGAAGTGTGATAATTTATAATTAAAAAAAGAATGCGTGAAGAAACGAGAATACTTTATTATGAATATACAAAACGGCTCTTAAGAAGGAGTATTTTAAAACCTAAATATTTGCACCAAAAACTGCTGTTAGATCTACGCTCTTAAAATACATGATTTCTGAAAAATCATCAATTTTGGAGTGGTGAGCGATATTTACTTTATTTTTAATCATGAAAAACCGAGCCCGAAAAACGCTGGATAGAGTCATACATACGTCTTATGTTAAAATTTTGGTATGACACCAATATTCATATTTTCACAAATATAAAAAATGTTTTTTTTAAATAAAGCTAGGAATATTAAAAAAAAATTAAAAAAAACATTAACAAAAACAAATTTTATCCAACCATGCAGACGGGAGGAGGTAATAATTTCCCTTCTATACTAACATGACAGCATTCAGCTTGTCTTAAATGTTGTGCTATAAAATTCGGTCAATCCGGAGGATAAATAAGTAGGTAATATAAAGTATTTTAACAATAAATATCTAGTGAATCAAGAATTAAGCGAACCGGGCCACCCTGGTTGTAAGAAAACTATTTCTGACAATGTCATTTATGCCACAGTCAAAGTTGCTGGTTAGTTAATTATTGTTAAATATCTTTATGCAACCCGACATTATTATATTATGTATAAACATATCAATATGGTTTTGGGCAAGGGCCTGTCGACATATTAAGCACCGGTTCCCGCAGATCACCGAAGTTAAGCTGTGTCGAGCGCGGTTAGTACTTGGGCGGGTGACCGCTTGGGAACACGGCGTGCTCTTGCCTCAGAGAAGAGTGTAAAATGAATCGACACCTAGCCATCCTATTCACGCCGGACAGGCCGGATGAGATCGGATATCTCGTAGGATGAAGGTGCCGTTTCACACTCCCCAGTCGGTAGATCACATTTGTGGTCGATGACCGGTTCAAGATGGCCTACGTAGTCGGCAAACCGTAAAAAAAAAAAAAAAAATCAATATGGTTTTATTTTTTACTTGAAACCCCGAACCCCAAAAAACTTGGTTAGAAAATATGAGCCCCTCGAACATATTTTCTGGCTACGCCACTCCTGATTTTTTTGTAAAATAAAAATGAATTTTCCCAGAAACAAGTTCCATATCTCAAGAGAGATGTTATCAAAGCAAAAAACTAAACATTTCGAAGAATTGTATTGTCTCATTCAGATGACTAAGGCAGACTAAGTATTCTCAGGGTTCAACTACAAACCTAAAGCTAATTTTTATATTACAAAACTTCAATAAGAAAAATATGTTGAGTAATGTAAATTTCTAAAAAAGGTTTATATTTGGAAGGCTCAGCTCCAGAATCATTTTTTTAGGGGGGCTTGAGACCCTGAGTCTCCCGGAGTCGCCGCCTATGTACCTCACACTTTCTGGCAGTCACTGTATACTGTATAATAACTTATTTGTGAAAAAGATCATGCTATTACCAATATTACCATTTATCCGGCCATTACAGGTACCCCAAATAGGGCTCCAACCTGCAGCACAGTACCATATGCAAACCGCCCGACAATTAGTTTGAACAATGGTCGTACTCCTACCATAAATCCAGTATGTCAAAATGAACAATGGTTGGAAGCGTGTGCTCGCAATTGTTTGTTGTGTATGTAGAAAACAAGAAACAATCGTCATAAGTCACCTGCGAAATCGTGAGAGCTTTGGTAGGTATAAGTCGCAGTACAGTCACAGGAGTACTGGACATACCAAAACTTTGCCCATATAACAATAACCTTTACAATATTTTTGATTACTTATATATTTTTCTAGTATACAGGGTGATTCACGTTGAGGGCCTATTAGAAGATCTTGGAAACGAGTAACCCTATCTTTCTAAAAATTTGATAGTAGGCATAATTGGTTTTGGGCTTCTAAAACATTATATTTTGACGTTTTTATTACTTCCGGTTATACCGGAAGTTAATGCCAACTTTGCTATTTTAAATGGAATACCCTGTATATTTTAGCATTTTTGATTACCTTTTTAAAATCTAAATAACTTTTGTTAATAATAATCTATTCCTATCTCTAACCGTTTTTGAGATATGAATTATAAAAGGATTTTTTTGTGTAAAAACGCTCCGAGAAAAAAGTTTAGTAACTCTGAAACTAATAAAGGTAAACATTTAAAATTTTCTAAGTTTTAAAGTAATACATAGATCTTTAGTTTAAATTACTTAGGTTTCACTTTTTTTATACAGGGAGTTCTTAAAATTGTGCCAATGTTTCCATTTAAATAAATGTGCATAAGTCAATTTTTGCAAATGGAACACCCAATTTTTTAGCTTACTAACGTGTAGAGAATTAAATATCCTATCTAAATGCCTAATATGTTACAATCCACATTTTAAGTGGTTTTGGAATTATGAGCAATTTAAATAAAAAATCTTAAAATTTCTGTTTGTGTTAATGCGACATTATTTTTGAAAAGAAGGCTTCGACTGGGATTTTCTTTTGACTTGGAAAATTAGAAATAGCTAAGCAACGAACATAGGCAGTTAATAACAAATGATAACAAAGCTCAAAGTCAAACGAAAATCCCAGTCGAAGCCTTCTTTTTAAAAATAATGTCGTATTAACACAAACAGAAATTTTAAGATTTTTTATTTAAATTGTTCATAATTCCAAAACCACTAAAAATGTGGATTGTAACATATTGGGTATTTAGATAGGAAATTTAATTCTCTACACGTTAGTAAGCTAAAAAATAGGGTGTTCCATTTGCAAAAATTGACTTATGCACATTTATTTAAATGGAAACATTGGCACAATTTTAAGAACTCCCTGTATAAAAAACGTGAAACCTAAGTAATTTAAACTAAAGATCTATGTATTACTTGAAAGCCTAAAAAATTTTAAATGTTTACCTTTATTAGTTTCAGAGTTACTAAACTTTCTTCTCGGAGCGTTTTTCCACAAAAAAATCCTTTTATAATTCATATCTCAAAAACGGTTAGAGATAGAAATAGATTATTATTAACAAAAGTTATGTAGATTTTAATAAGGTAATCAAAAATGCTAAAATATACAGGGTGTTCTATTTGAAATAGCAAAGTTGGCATTAACTTCCGGTATAACCGAAAGTAATAAAAACGTCAAAATATAATATTTTAAAAGCTCAAAACCAATTATGCCTGCTATCAAATTTTTAGAGAGATAGGGTTACTCGTTTCCGAGATCTTCTAATAGGCCACTCAACGTGAATCACCCTGTATATACATATACTGTACAGACTAGAAAGGAAAGAGTCTTTCAACAACTACCTAGCCACAATAGTCTATTTCAGAAAGGTGTAGAGTAATAAAATGGAAAATTTCATCCAGTTTTACTCAATTTCGGTGTTGGCCATAGACGTAGGTAAATTTTGTGCATTAAATTATTTATGATAACTAACCAAAGGAAAAAAAAGAAGATAATTTGATAAAGAAGGAACTATTAGCTATAGCAAATTTACACAAACATCGTTTTATGAAATATGCCATGGAAGATATAGCTAAAAAACATAGTGTATCTGTGCTACACACACCGCCATATCATTGCGAACTAAATCCTATGGAACGCAAGTGAAAGGATTTGTAGCAAGACACAACACGGCATTCAAAATAAAATACGTTAAGCTACTGTTTGATCAAGCCATTAAGGAAGTGACATCAGAGAACTGGCGAAAAGTAGTCCATTATGTCATTAAAGAAGAAGAGGAAATGAGGGATCTTGACCAGCTGATCGATCGGACCGTCGCGTCGACCTGTTATTAATATCGTCAAGAGGAGATGACAGTTCCTCAGATGACGAAGAATATTATGATTTTTTATAATTTAATTTCTGTATAATGTATTTTTTTTTGATGTTTAATAAAAAATAGATGTACCTAATACTATGTACATAATGCACACCTTTGTCACACCATTTTCAGTGTTTGTGAATGAATAACAATAGGCAAAACCCATAAATTGACCCAAATCCGGGGGTACTATCTGCACTTGATGAAAAGAAAGAATTTTGAAAGTGGCTTAAATATTCGTTGGGTCACTCTGTAGTTCCTTTGTACACCTAATGAGCTTATATTACTCTACACCTTCCTGAAATAGACTATAGTTGCCCTCAAAATTTGCTCTACCTGTAAAAAAACTGACGGGCCGCGCCAGGAATACAAGGAAGTCAAACGGAATCAAATCCCGAATTTAAGGCAAGTCGTCCAGCTCAAAAAAGTTACAGCTGAGCAAAATGGGTTGGAAACATAGGCGTCGTGTCAATAAGGTCATTTTTGTTATGTAAACCGCGACGGTACAGAGCTGTAGTAAATACGGATAATCCAATAAAGTGTTAAAATGTAATTGACCAATCGATTCACACTTTTCCATAGCGACCATCAGCGATTGGTTCGTTCGTTCGTAAGAAGCGTTTCCCATATAATTAACTTATAATGCACATTATACATATCGCTGAGCATTTCGACGCTATCGTCGATTGCAATCATCGCAGCTTTTATACGGTTTGTCTACATCATACTAACAGTTTAATGTAGGAAGACAACTTTATTATTCGCTAGGAATAATTTCTGATCATAAAGAGAGGTCGATGGTGCAAACCGACATTAGACCGCTAATAAATACACTGTTAAAAAAAATTACACTTTTTTTATTGTTGGAAATTTATTATCACAATATACATATACTGTAAAAATATTACACTATTTGCTGTTTTTGAGAGTTGAAAGATTTTTAGAGCCGGGATACGTTCTTCTTGCAACCCCCCCTCCCCCCCCCCCCCCCGCTCAGTAAAATGCTAGATCCGCCACTGGCACGAAATGGTGCGAAAATTGAAGATATAAAACCAAAATGTAGTTTTACAGAACTATTGTTATCTTCTGACGAAACTAAAAATTTGTGCTGGGATGCACGTTCAGATTTCAAAAATCTTCAGTATTTTACTCCATAGGCGTAGTTAAGGGGGTAAAATCTAAATTAGCACCCCCAAAAAAATTTTACATTTACTTTTCTTTAAAGTAAAATAAAATACTTTAATAAATACACATAATCTGTTTTTTTTAGGACTTCAGCACCCCCAGTGTTGACCGTCTAACTACGCCTATGTTTCACTCATTTCTAGAAAATGTATACAATATTTAATGCATAAAATATATATACCTACAAAATGATTATTTCTACTTGCCTTTGTTAGATTTTTGCCATGTATATGTTTGTCCACCACGGTATTTTCTGATAAATTTTAAACGCGGCTCCAACCCCAATCGACTTTAAAACTTTTATTACAAGCAACAAATATAGAAATAAATCTGGTAAACCTTCCTTAAATGGTGGAAAACGAAGATGAATACATAAAACCAGATAAAACGGACGAAATTACAAGATTTCTAGAAAAAAATAATTCCTCATCACTACTGTATTGCTACTTCTCTTTCCATGTTTATGCTAAATCAAATTGGCCATGGTTTAAAAGAAAACATTGCTCATTTTTATTAAAAAAAATATATTGTTATTCTGCAAAAGGCCGAATGTGAAGAAGTTAGATATATTCAAAGTCATTTTGTGCAAATAAACTGCTGGACAATTCAAGCGAACCGAGCTAATTGTTAGGTGAACTTTGGAGTAAAATATTTTACCAACGAATAAAGCTATCGATGCGCGGTTTGCAAAATTTAAAAGAGAATTTAATTCTTGATATGCACATCCGATTTATTTTTACTTCTAACCTTTAACTGTCTACAGGGTTCAAAGAGAAGTATGTTTTTTTTACCAAAGTTTCTAAGTACCGGATTTCCACAAAAATAATTTCAAACTATTTTGGATGGCATTTTTTTTATCTCCTATTTATAGAGAACAAAGTAAATTCTCAAATTTTTGATATCCCTCTTTGTTCATGAAATTTCGATTTTTTTCTCAACCCCTGTAAATTTCAGGTATTTTTGTCATTAGACCTTACAATGTTTTGTAAGAACGGGGTGCTCGAATTATTTCCGGAAATTTTTCCGAAGGAACGCATTATTTGAAAATTTTCCCCAGTCGCAGACGAGGGAAAATTTTCTAGAAAAATGCGTGACTGACGAAGAATTTCCGGATATTAATTCAAGGACGCGGGGGATTCGGTAAGAAAATTTCACACCTAAAATTTATTTAAAAAAAAAATAAAAAAATTTGACATGTTTTATTTTGAAACTTACTTTTGCAACAATGAAGTTGGCTGGTTCTTTCACTTTTTTAAAAAAAAAAGTTTCCTCACCGTTTAGTTAAACGAAATCCAAAAAATATAAGTGAAAATTATCCTTTAATTTATTTTTACTACATTTCATTTACTAAACCAAAGGGAAAGCATAGTATAGTCTAGTTTAGGCTAGTTATGCCAGATAAAACAATTTATTTATCCATAATTATGGGAATACTTAAACTTTCAAAAAAAAAGTATCCTCACCGTTTAGTTAAACGAAATGCAAAAAATATAAGTGAAAATTATCCTTTAATTTATTTTTACTACATTTCATTTACTAAACCAAAGGGAAAGCATAGTATAGTCTAGTTTAGGCTAGTTATGTGAGATAAAACAATTTTTAAAATCTTGGTAGATAGTAGATACCACAGTCAAGTAGGCTTAGGCTTGTAATGTCAAAATCGTCTCTGCTATACGTCACGTCGACAGTTATTTCTTAAACGTGCTTCTTTAGTTCACAATAATTAAATCATAGCAGTAAACAATCAAGAAACTAATTTTAAGCCCTACGGTGTTTGTAAATCTTGCTCTGAAATAGGGGACATTAATGTGTCTCATAAAAATTTAAAGTATTTGCAATGTTTAGTGGAAAAAACTGAATTAAATCCCCATCAAGAAAACCTTTTCTCAGCTATCCAGAAGATGTTGGAGGAAGATATCCCATCCTTTTTAAGAAAAACCAGAATTCAGCAGAACAAAATTGCATCCAAATATTACATCTATTATATTAAACATAGACATCTGATAGAAGTG
Organism: Polydrusus cervinus; assembly: GCA_935413205.1. Classification (NCBI taxonomy): domain Eukaryota; kingdom Metazoa; phylum Arthropoda; class Insecta; order Coleoptera; family Curculionidae; genus Polydrusus; species Polydrusus cervinus. Next base: position 7,881,318 of record OW284512.1, read on the forward strand.
GAAAGGGAAGATAACCATTATCCTTGTTATTCTCCATTACGAAGAGAAGAGTTCCAACCAGAATTCCAAAAATATTTAGCCTTAATGAAAGAAATATTTGGTAAATAAATATTTGTATTTATTTAGTATTATAAAATGAATAAAAACATTAAATACCAAAATTTGATCCTGAATACTGATTTTCGGATCATATGATAGCTGTCAAGAAAAAATTTTCACTTATTAATTTTGTTCGCCTAGCTTGGCAGGAGAAAAATTTCCGAAAAATTTGAAAGTTGTCATTGGTAACTGTCGAAATGAAAGTGTGTTATTGGCTTAGAATGACAGGTGTGAAATTTTTCTTACAAATATCACTATGGAGTATCCATGTAGGTACATTTGAATCGGTTATTACTTAAACACCATAAGTCACTTTTAGCTATAAATGAACTGGTTACAGAAAATTGACGGCAAGTCATTCATGCATCTATTTAGTGCTAAAACCCCTTTAGTCCGCTTTAATGTGTAGCTAAAATTGTACTGGTATTTTATCGATGACGTGCTAAAATGCCCTAAGTCACTGACTTCAGGTCTTTAAGCAGAAAATTGGGTGTTTATAGAATATGTTATAGAAAATCGAAAGATATGAATGTAACTTTTCCAACGAAACAAGCTTACTCAGGAAGCCTACCTATACTGGAAACTAAACTTAAACACCTGGAAACTACACTACCATGGATTGAAGAAAAATATAAGCCATTTTATGAAGCACTTATCAGAATGAAAAATACTAGACAAGGACGGGAAAAATAACTTTTAACATTTTGTAACTCTATTTTGTAGAAAACTTTAATATATAAATTAAGAATTAATAACATACATTTATAAAGTAGTATCTTATATACATCATCAGATTCTAAAAAACAATTCTTTTTTCATAACTTTTGCAAGAAACGTTTTTTTCATTTCCTGAAAAGTAGCAAAAAATGACTTGGGGTGTTTAAGTAATAACCGATTCATTTGTTTTAATTGCAAACTTGAAAAAATCGTATTTAAAAAAAAACTTGATATTCTAAGAAAACGCCTTAATATAGGTATAAAAAAGGTTATATCAATTTTAAGGACCAGTTAATTTATCATCAAATAAAATAAAAATACACAGAGTGTGCCATTTAAAATAAGAAAGTTTTTAATGTTTAAAGGTTTTTTAAATGAGCCCTTAATTGTGACCCCCCTGTATATTTTATGCCAAGTTTATTTATTTTTTAATATTTGTTGATTCATTAAGTATACAATAACAAAAAAAAATTTAGTCCAGGAGCTAAGGTAAAAAATATATACGGATAATTTCATCGCTATGCATTTACGAAATAATTACAAAATATGCAGATATCTCAGAAATTAGTAGACTAAGGTAAAAAACTTGTTCCATAATAGTAATTTAACCAACAAGTACATTAATAATGGCGATTAATGATCGAAATATTTTAACGCGTAAGCGTAGCGAACGCGTTAATGTTCGAGATCATTAATCGTATTTTAATGTAAGAGTTGGTTACAATGTTTTTTCGTCGCCCGTATTTTTTACTAAAGTGAAGAAAAACAGTTAACAACTTTTATTTTACAATCCAGATTTCACAATTCTACAAATACTAATGACAGCGGACGACGCTTTGGATTGACGTTTTATTATTTTGTTGATTTGTTTGCATGGCTGCCTTTAATTTTAATTACCAAAATCGTGCATTTACAGAAAATCATGCATTAATAAGGGTCATTAATGAATGATTTTGGGAAATCGTGCATTTACAGAAAATCATGCATTAATAGGGGTCATTAATGAATGATTTTGGGAACGTTAATATCGGATGTAAATACACGGTCGACGGAAAAATTTAATTAAAATTTAATGCAAAACCCAAAAATATAATTAAAAATGCTATATTGTATCTTTATAAATGAAAGTTGAAGCTACTTCCGGTATAACCGAAAATGACAGAAACATGTTAATATTTTAGTTTAAGAGAGCATATCGATAAACTTAAACCTACAAATTTTCAAAAAAATATTTTCAGTAGTTTTCTCAAAAGTTCTAATGCAAGCTCGTCGTGAATCACCCGGCATACTGTACAACTCAAATCCTACTACTACTATTCTAGTTTCCCTCGAAAAAATGGTAATTTTATTTAATTTTTTTACTGTATAGTGAAATGAATGAACCTTTTCTGGTCCATAAAAAAAAAAACTTGAAAACATAACATCTTACGTTTGGTACCGAAACATGCAAAAGTTTATCATAAATCCGTCATGGAGCGGACATTTGAAATGTCATTCGGGGCACGTAGCTCTGTCTATAGATACGATCTCCGACCGTTGGAGTATATGGCGGGATTATGACACGGTTTGTGAATTAACTTCGGGTTTGCATATGCTGAAAGCGGTGTAGTTCTAAGACATTTAAAAAATTATAATATTAATATTGTTGGCAATGCAATCGTAGAAACAAACCAGTGTCGTACACATTAGTGGCGGCGATAAGGATACAACGGCCTCCTGTCAGCTTTTACCAAGGGTCAAGCTTGACCAATTCAAGAGCATCCTACCATTATTTCTAAATTCAGGCACCGAATCGGTTATTTTGGAAACTTGGCACTGTCTCACCATATTTTTTTTATTAACTCACAAAACTACTCTCACCACTTTTTATTTTAAAAAAATAAATAATTTATTGTTCTTATATTAAAATGGTCATTTTTCATTTCCGTATTTTCACTTGCTACCGCTAGGAGGCAAACGTTGCCAAGTCTTGCACGATCGATCCTATAAATAAATTTATTATGACTGGTCGTTGACTGTATTTTAAAAGCAATAATTATAAAATGTCATAGTAATGCTGATTCACTCTGTTTTAAAATATACATTTATTTCTCAAATTCATGAAGAATAGATGACTATGTAGTATACTCAAATCGTTTTGACAAGATAACTATTTAATAATTAAGTTCTACAGTAGTTCAGCTCAAAAGTTAGGTTAAGTTATGTCAAACTGACAATCACGTTCCAAGTTCGATTCTGTAGCGGTTTTCATTTAAACTCGATACAGATACAATTACAAAATATGTCAACTCGACCTTGAATAATCGAACTCAATACCTGTGTTGGTGTAATTTTTAATTCGCTACGTGGATTCAGATCGATTTATGTAAATAGGTGCTTCATGAAAATTTGGTAAATTATTACGAATACGAGAATACCACCTCTGGTGGCAGTCCCAGAAGCTCTTTTAGGCCCAGTTTTTTCCTGCTTGTTAGGGTGACTGTTTCTAGATAGCCAGATAAATTTAAACTGGTTGGTAAACACGAAGTCCGTATTTTATCCATTTTTCAACCTTTCGGTAGGCAACCAACAGTCACCGTTAACAGCTAACTTCACGCGGTATACAGCTAAATCAAAACTTGTCTCTTTTCAATATTTTTGTGAGGTTATTTTGTTGGTTGTTGGGTTTCAATCAAACGACGACGGTTTGTTTTCGGTTTTTGTGAATTTCAATATCATCATCATCACTGTCGGAATCGAAAACGTTAACGTTTATTTCTATCATGGTTTAAATTAAAACTTTACTATTGTTTGATAAGACGAAGAAAAAAATTAAAAATGCAAATGAATTCGCAAGAAAAAAGACAGGTTAGGTATAGGTACTAATAATCGTTTCCGGTCGGTTTGTGTTCGTTTCGGTTCGTCTCCTTGTTAGCGAATTAACAGCTGGACACACTTCTTGGCAATTGATCCCTTTGTTAAACAGCTTTTATCCCGTTGGAAAGACAAACAATTGGTTAAAAAACCGAACTTTTCTTCTAACAATCGGTTTACCTTAACAGTCACCCTAATAAGCAGGAAAAAAACTGGGCCTTAGTAGTCATTCTATGAGAAATTTTCCCGAAATGTTTTTCGTTATTAGTATTTTGACTAGTTTGAATCGCGTTCATAAATTGTCTATTGTTTTACCGGTTGGACATAAATCATGTCTTTTCATGGTGGATTTATTAACGTCAACGAGAGAGAGAGAGCGATCGTAAAATAATTCACCAACCGATTGCTGACGTCATTTCACCAGCTGTCAATCATAAGTTCATTAGTTCCACCACTGGTTGAATCCACCGGTGAAAAAAGTGATACCTATTTGAGCTCAAATAAAACCCACAATGTGAGAGTATTTTAATCATTTGGCAACAGCGTATCATATGCTCGTAAAAATTTCCTACTATTTCCATATGATTTCAATGGAACTCGTCCGGAACTAAGTGGCAGCTTGCACTTTAGTTCTTGTCGGTTTGTTTTGATTAAGGGGAATGCGGGGTCTATCTTTGTTTTCTCGTCGTTGGATATTACCTTTATTTTGAACAACAACAGGAATAGTCATTTTAAAGAAATCCATTTCACCTTGTTTAAATTTAACGAATTTAAACTCGTTCTGTGTCTATGAGTTCCAATTAATAAACTATTAGTGAATTCCATACATGTTCGGAATTTTTATAACAAAAAGAAATAAATTCTACATAGACGCATCATAACGCTTAATCGGGAATTGAACGTGTGAAGCACGCATGCTGTCGATGCGTACATTGAATATTAATCCTGCATGTTCGGAGAAAAACTTCCATTGATTCGTTGAAAACGGCAGGGAAAAGGAGGCGTCTATTTTGAATTGACGATGGGGCTACTTAACAAAAATATCACAAATAAGCCTTTGGTTTCTAGGAATCAGTGAAATAAAAAATAAATGGTGGGGTGTCTGTACATATGTATGTGTGTGGTCTGTATGCTTTTACGGGTTACGTTGAAAAGGCATATTTGGCAAAGATGCCTGTGTATCATGACAAAGTTTTCTTCGTAGGGAATTTTTTTTAAATGCCTTTTTTGTAGTGCAAAATATCTTTAATCTCTATACAGGGTTATGATCGAATCAGCCTTCGCTCTTAGCTGGCTATCGACAAATCTTTCTGAATTTTTGGTATTTTGTAGATCTTGACGTCCTGATTAAAAGTATGCATGGCCGTAATCCGTGGCATGCATATAATATAGACAAAAAAGCATTGCCTATCCTGGGAACAATAAAACAGACTGGAACAATTTTTTTTTTTTATATATTAGTTTTTATCCTTGTAATCTAACTTCGGCAATTTATTTCTACATTAATATAATAGATAAATAATAATATGGGACTAAAAACTTAATTCTATATTATTTCCACGAATGCATTCTTTGCTTATTATATCGTAAACTAGATCCCAGTATAAGCATTCCGTAAGACCGTTCTAAAAGCAAAGATCTCGCTTCTTATGCAAAAGCTGTGATTTTGTATGAGTGGAAGCAAGCGAGAGAGCCGGTAGGCAGTAGGGTAGAAAGAGATGTAACAAATAAACCCGTCGCAACCTTTGACCTTCCTTCATCCATCAGCCCGCGCCAAGAAAGCACGCGTTTGGTAACTGCATTGGTGCCAATCTTCAAGTTTTATCGTAGTTTGGAAAATAATTCGCTTCCTCAATATAAAATATGAAACACGCCTCTATAAGTTTTATTATTAATTAGTTTAGTTAAGATATTTTTAAAGGGATAACGGATAAGGTATCGTAAAATAAGAAGCACTCTTGTGACAATTAAACTAATTTTTACTGATATGTTCATAATAATCAATAATCAGTAAGCTTATAATCATATTTCACATAATAATTGACCTCGTTTTTGGCAATATTGGGTTAATCAGGTGGATAATAGATTTTTAATTTATAATTAGTGTTTTCGGCCTTTTGCTAGACTTCGCGCCGTCGGCTTTCTCGAAAAATAAATATGGAGGCGTTAATTGTTACTATTCCGGCTAGCAGCGCGTCTGCAGAACGATCCTTTTCTGGATTAAGAAGAATATTATTTACATAATACACAGGGAGAGACACGCTTATTAACAATAATCTCTCTGGAGAGCGACCTTTTGCAGGATCTAAAACTTCTAACCCAATTTTTTGACGATGATTTAAAAGAATTTTCACGTAAAGACCGCCGTGTTGAACCCATTTACAAATAATGTCGTTTTATTCTTCTTCTGCCAGTGTTCTTTCCACAAACTCAAAAACAAGACATTTTGTGACAAAATTTGAAATTTAGATACTTTTGCCTACCCTGATTAAAACAGCATTGCACGCCACTGGCCGTAATCCAATCCTTTGACTAGTTTTTGAATTAAAGCCTTTTAAAATTGGCAACTTCTGACTTTGAGATTTTTTGCATTGCTTGGAGTTTCACTTGTTAACTTTTTTTTGTTTTTCTTTATATGTGGAAAATTAGGTCATAAGCTTCCTTTCACTTATATAGAAATAAAATATTTACAGGATGTTAAATAATTTATAGGCGGATTAAATAATTAATAATATTTATAAATTATGAAAATGCAAAAAAAAATAAACCCATTTTTTGAATTTCGAAAATTAACGGCTAAATATAGTTCATATTTTAATATCTTGTAGTACCAAGCTATGGAGGAAATGAAATGAGCATTGTGTTCTAGAAAGTAAACATACTAGAATTAACGTGTTTTTATATTTAGAATTTGGAATTATTGCCATATTGCTTAATATTTGTATCAGAATTGACAACTTCAACGTTGGAATGATACGTTGTGGCATTGGTATTTATCGATTGAACAAACCATCAACAGATCTGGACGTTCAAATTCATAACTTAATATATGCAATATTAATTGGAGATAATCACTAAGACATCAAAATTGATTTAAAATAGTTTCGATGTGATGTGTCATTAATAACGAGTGTGGGATTGGTCTCGAGGTATCTAAAAATCGTTACAACCATTTAGCATTAGTTGTCCCGAGTTGATTAATAACCGGTCTTACACAAACCATTAATAAACATTACTATATACTCCATTTCGTATTTTCATACGATTTACTATTATTGTCAAGCATAGGCGCCGGAACTTCAGAATTGCTCTGGGGGCTTGGAGCCCGGATCTCAACGAATAAAAAAAAATCCTTTATTAAATATACACATAATATAATGTAATAGTCAGGCCCGCGCCGTACATAAGGGCAAAGTCGTGTGGTGCACGACGGCGCCGAGGCGCCGAAGGCGCCGAAAAGCCTTAAAACTCAAAAGTAAAAAAAAGATAAAGCAACAAACAACATTGTCAAAACAAAATTTATAATGATAAAAAAAAACAGTAAGGAATTGCTAGCTATTACATTGTTTTTTATTTGTTTATTATTTTATTTTTTCTCTTTGAGACGAGGGAACCGAATTTCTCGAAAATAATATATTTTCCAAATGAGAGTACGCAATAATAGCATTTATTCGATCGAATACGTAGCATGATAACATGAATTGTGTAAACTCAAACAAATCTGATTTTATTCATGTTTGAGCTTGAAATTTGGCTTGCAACGAGCCAACGAGCGGACAAGCGTTTTTTTCCTGTCTGAGCTTGCAATGTACGAAACTTTATATATTAAGCGCTGCATCGGTCGCGATTTCATTTGTTGCCAGATGCTCGATCGATAATTAACTTAGCGAAGTGAAAATTATTGTTCAATTCAATAGTGGATAATAATACCTAACTTAACCCGTATCTGTACTCACATATGAACGTTGAACGAATTTGGGGCGTTATTTTAAATTTGCACAAGGGCGCCAAAAGTGCTAGGCGCGGGCCTGGTAATAGTTAGTAATAACATATTTCTAAAACCTCGAAGGTAACAAATTTGGCTAAAAATGGCTGGAATGAAATAGTCAAAATATATATACATACTTACCAAAACAAAAGTAAAAAATTAAAAGAATAATATCAAGCGGTTAATAATATAAATAATAAATAAATACTAATAATAAACTTAACAACGATTAGAGGTGGCAGGTATAAATATATAATATTTTTTAGGTTAGTAGAACAGTAGTTTAAGAGTGAAAACAGTAGATATTCTGTTAAAACAGGAGATCTGGTAACACTGGCTCCAACTTGACCGCGCTGATGCTTGACCTCGCTGACTAGGCCGTGATGTCAGATCTGCATGATGCGCACATCTGACATCACGGCTGCCAACGTGTAGAAAATATAGATCGAGCGGATAATTAAAAATAGCCGTGTTTTTGAAAAAAATATTTTTAAAATATTTCATTTTTGTATTGTATTTTAGACGACTTTGTCTTATTTGCTAAAAACTCCGAAAAATCACTAAAACTGGGGTATTTAACGAAAGTTTTCACTAAATCACTTTGGATTGGTTTCGAAATCATTAAATCTAGTGAAATTTCACCAGACCTGGCAACCTTGAGACTTTGAGACCAGGGACTTTCCAAATTCTCTACGTGCTCTAAGCAAAGTGGCAGACCAGGGTTGCCAGATCTAGCATAATTTAATTTTCAAAGCCAAAATAATTTTTTCCTAAATATGATAATCTGCTAAATTAAAAAGGAAACGACAACTGCAGATAAATTTTATAGAAAAAAATTAAATTATCAAATATCAAGTAACGCACGTTCGCAAACAAATTGCTATTAGTATCATTATTATGTAAACGTATTGTGAGGGTTAGGCTATGGGGGCTACGCCCCCAAAGAAACATGGCTCTGGGGGCCCAAGCCCCCAGAGCCCCCACGGAATCAGCGCCTATGTTGTCAAGTGATGTTCGCTCTCTTTCTCTCAGAACACCGCGTTAAAAACCAGCGTTTAGCCATTCTTATGGCTTTAAAATACATTTACTTAAATCAGAAATTTATAAACAATGAAGTGCCTCAGGGAAATAACTATGGTCCATTACCAGTGGCGGCTCCTAGTAAAAATAACCCCCCTAATATTTTTATCGAAAGCAATTCTCACCCTCACTTATTTCGATTGTTGTCATTTCTTGCCATTCTTTCAAATAAGGCTTTTTACCTTTTCGTTCGCTGCCAGGGCCATTTCAGAGGGGACCTACAGTTTAACGTGGGTTCAAAACCACGATCCTCAGTCATGCGACACTCCCCCCCAAGGGCTAACCCTTGGTTTCTTGCCATTGCATGACCTACCGACTGGGGAGTGTGTACCTTCTTCCGCACCCCACGAGATGTTCGATCTTATCCGGGCTGGTTATCGGCATAAATGGGGTGGGTTGGGAGATGATACATTGTACACTCTTCCCTGCATTCTTAAACCTACTAAAATTCGGACATACTTTTTTTTATTGTGTGTATGCCCCATCCGAGGATCGAACTCGGAACGCCACGGTCGAATGCCAGTGACTCACCGCTGATTAACCGCTGCAGTCTCTTTTACAGTCGTATTCGCCATCTTTAAGTTAACAGTCTGATAGTTAACATCGGTATAAGGTATAAGGATTAACAGTCTGTTAATGATATATCGTATTCACCATAAATCAGGGACGCTCTATTAACAAACAGAGAGTTAGGTTGATGTACGTACGTCTGAGCTGACAATTCTAGTTTATAACTAACTTCAGAGTAAAATATTCCAACCTAATATCTTCTGAAATATCGTTTTATCAATCAAATCCGTTCTTTACGTCACTTTACGCTAATAAATACAATTTTACGGATCCAGTAGTAGATGGACAAAACAGGATATAGAAATACATCCAGTAATTATACGATGCGGGAGAAGAACTCCAATTTCATTGGAACAAAAGTACATTAAAATCGGAAATACCCGATTTTTATTTGAAATGGTCCTCTAACATAATATCTTAAACAAATTAGTATTTAATATATTCTTGAAATAGGTTGATTTCTATAATTTACTGGTTCAACTACTCCATCTAACCGATTCGCCAATTGCTCAAATATGTTTTTATTTCTTCTAAACCGGTTTTGAATTCAATATCGTCTATTTCTTCAAATACATTGTTACGCACTTTTACGTTCCTTTCTCGTACGATTTCCTCATCATCGGAGTCTGACGAGTCTATAGTAAACGTGGAAAATGTATTCGATAGTCTAAATTAATTTTTAAACGAAAAACCTATTAATAATTGTTATTATTTGTCATGTGTTTGTCAAGTTGTTATAAATCTAACAGCAATTTTAAAACCTAGGTTAGGTTAGGTAAGGTGAGAGTGGCAGACCCTTGGTTTTGACCAAACAGTCTCACGTAGTCCTAATTAGGTCCGTTGTGATATCACACGTGTTCCGTAGAACCCACCTTCATCAGATCTCTGATGGTTAGTGCGACGTAACCGCGGAAGGATTTTAACAACTCATTCAAACCAGCCACTACTGTTCAGAAATCTGCTCAGCCGTCCAAGTTGTAAGTTGCTTAGTTCCTCCAGGCTATCTAAAGATGGTTCACCCAGAGTAGTGAACCTCCTTCTTGCGAGGCCAGGGCATTCACACAGAAAATGTTGAATACTTTCTCCCTCTTCCTCATCTCTGCAACTTCTGCAGAAGTTGTTAGTGGGTATTTGCATATGTTCGGCATGTCTACCGAAGAGGCAATGTCCGGTAACAACCGCAGTAATATTTCTTACGTCTTTTCGACTGTGTCTCAATAGCTCTGCGGTTCTCTTTTTATCGAATGTGGGCCACAGTTGCCTGGATGTACTACAGGTTGTCAACCCTGTCCATCTGTTCTGTGCAAGCTGCTTGGCCGTGTAGTCAATCTCCTCTTTGACCAATCCCAGTGGTTTGTTCACTGTATTGTCTGCTAGATCAACTGGCATGCCTGCGCCCTCTCTTGCGAGCGCATCGGCAGCCTCGTTGCCATCTATTTTGGAGTGTCCAGGAACCCAGCACAGAATAACCCGATGTTGGTTGCCAAGTGTGCATAGATTGTTGCGGCATCGCTTTACGAGCTTTGATTTAACGCTGCTGGAACAGATTGCCTTAATCGCCGCCTGACTATCACTGAAGATGGTGATTGACGAGGCTACTCCCAAGCCAAGGTGTTCTTGCAGGATATTAACCGCCTTCTCTACTGCCAGTACTTCTGCTTGAAAAATACTACAATAGTTGGGGAGTCTATACGATTTCTGTATTTGTAAACTTTCGGAAAATACCTCGGCTCCCACACCAACGTCCATTTTTGAACCGTCTGTGTAGATTGCGTGATCTGTTTTCGTTATATTCTGATTGCCTTCCCACTCTTCCCTACTTAACAGCTTGTTATTTCTTATCACCTCAAAATTTCACTGTTAATTTTAACTCTCTGATAGGGCTTAAAATCCAATGGTGAATACGAGAATAGAATTTAACAGACTGACAAGAATCTTAACCGACTGATAGTGAAAAAATAGTTGTTGGTGAATACGGGTGTTAGAATTAAGTAGGTGTGACAAAATTATATTGAGCCCATTCAAATTACAACCGCATGCGTAAATTTAAGATTTACCCAAGCTACTGGGCACCCCAAGACCAAAATTGATAAGAAATTAAAGAAAAAAGACGTTAAGGCCCAATATAAGGGGGCAGCTTTCTATACGACAAGCCTATAGATGACTCTATATCAAAATTATTAGAATCGCATCAAGGGACCAAGATAGATAAGTTTATTTTTCAACATTCTCGGGCCTGTTTGGTTAAATATTATTATATTTTTTGCAATATCACTATCAGCCAGAAACGTTCCATAATTCAAACCATTTTCATTTAAGAACCATTAATTATTTGCTTTTGAAGGTATCAATTTAGACAGATTAAAGGTGTTCTATGAATTAACAAATCAAAATCATCGATACAAAGATTGGTTAAGTTTGTTCCAACTATTGTAATACCAAACTAAACTGCTGGACAATTGCTTTCGAGCAAGAAAAATTTCGCCTAAATTTAACAGTTAATATCTTCTGAACCAGATATGATATCGACCTACGGTTTTAAATGGTTGATAGATTCATCCCTTGGAAAACAATTGTCAATGTTAGATTTTCTTTAACTGCCAGAAAATTTTATATACAGGGTGTTAAAGAAGACAATGATTTTTACTTCAATTTTAATGGCATGTAACTTTCACAATAAAATTTTTAAATTTTATCACTATACGTCAATTGAATCACTGGTTCATAACAAAGAAAGTAATTTGTCAAATTTTTGATATCTGCTATATTTTAAGAGATACCGATTTTTTTGGAAAACCTTACTTTATTTCAACTTATTGGTGGCTAGATCTCACTGTGAGTTGTATCGTGCAAACTTTGCTAGTGATTATTATATCTTATGAAAAGCTTGATTATGTTCAGTAACAATAGTTGTACCTAAATGTTATGATGTACAGTGGCGTACTTATAAACAGTTATATGTCTATGGTTTATGATTAGGTATAGTGTTAGAAAGTTAAAAATTAATAAATACATTTTTTCCAAAAATTAAATTAAAAAAGTTACCTTTGTTAAAATTTTGTAAACACACTGTATAATATACCTGTAGTGCGATATGAAATACTAAAGGATAAGTAAAATTCACCTAATCTAGGGGCGAGTACTTTCCAATATAAAAAAATCGTAAAAAATTGAGAGATACTCATAAACCATATAGATGTTTATAAGTACGCCACTGTACATCATAACATTTAGGTACAACTATTATTACTGAACAAAACCAAGCTTTTCATAAGGTATAATAATCACTCGCAAAGTTTGCACGATACAACGCACAATGAGATCTAGCTACCAATAAGTGGAAATAAAGCAAGGTTTTCCAAAAAAATCGGTATTTCTTAAAATATAGCAGTTATCAACAATTTGACATATTACTTTCTTTGCTATGAACCAGTGATTCAACTGACGTAGAGTAATAAAATTTAAAAATATTATTGTGAAAGTTACATGCCATTAAAATTGGAGCGAAAATCATCGTCTTCTTTAACACCATGTATAAAATTTTTTCTGACAGTTAAAGAAAATCCAACATTGACAATTGTTTCCCAAGGGATGAATCTGTAAACTATTCAAAACCGTAGGTCGATATCATATCTGGTTCAGAAAATATTAACTGTTAAATTTAGGCGAAATTTTTCTTGCTCGAAAGCAATTGTCCAGCAGTTTATATCAATAGTATTTAAAAAGATACAGGTGTGTTTCCATTTTAAAGCGTGTATTAAGAAGATCAAAATTTAAAAACAAATAGGGTTTCCAATTTCTTAATAAAAAATATTCGCAAAATTTAAGAGGTAAGAATGCAATACTGGTCGACTCTGAATATGACCCTTTGAGGGCGGATAATCCTATCTTTAGGAGATTGCTGGATAAACCAGAACCAGTGCATATACATAGTTCGTGTGGCTGACATCAGTGGCGTATTTAGGAGGGGGGCGTCCCGGTCTGCAGCCCTCCCCGAGCCTAGGAGCTTGAGTCTAAAAGTCTAATTGCAACCTAATTTTTGGTCTCACGCTTGGACTCTTAATTTAAATTTTTAAATAATGTATTCTTGGCTTAGATTACAAAGGTATTGTAGAAAACGTTTGGTTTTTAAAATTTTCCTTCTAAAAGTCCTGGTTTATGTAGAGATTAAGGTTTCGGACGCATATCGTTTTAGTAATTGATTTATGATGCAATTTTAAAGGAAAACGAGTAAAAAGAATAATATGTTATAGTATTGTTCTATTATATACTTGTCTGTTCCGTTTTCCCTTTTTTAGAGCCATTTTAAATCAACAAAAATATAACTCAATGCAAAATAATATTTTTACAACAAAATAAGTATTTATATTTAAAGAGAAAAATTAAAGTAAAAATTTTAATTGAAACATTTTTTATGGAGGATGTGTGATAATTTATAATAATAAAAAATAGTGTTGTAAGAAACGAGAATGCTCTATTATGAATATACAAAACGGCACTTAAGAAGGAGTATTTCAAAACCTAAGCATTTTCACCAAAAACTGCTCGTAGATCTACGCTCCTAAAATACACGATTTCTGAAAAAATCATCAATATTGCCGTGGTGAGCGATATTTACTTTATTTTTAATCATGAGAAACGGAGCCCGTAAAACGATACATACGTCTTATGTGAAAATTTTGGTTTGACACCAATATTCATATCTTTAACAAATATAACTAACGTTGTTTTTTTTAAATAAAGAGCCAGCTAGAAATATCAAACAAAAACATTTACAAAAACAAATTTAATCCAACCATGCAGAGGGGCGAGGTAATAATTTATTTTTGAAATTTGACATCCCGAAATAAATGTAGTCCCGACTGTCCCACTTCAGAAAAAAAATGTCCTACTTACGCCCACTGAGCCCCCACCCGAGCATATTTTCTGGCTATGTTACTGACTGACATTACCACGCGACGTTAAACAAGTTAGTAACAATATGACAACCCTTCTTTAACAGCTTAAAACAACCGTGTCGTAGCTTTTATAACAACGAGTGTGTAAAAATGTGTAGGTACTCTAAATAAAGGACTGTAAGCAGTTTAAAACAGTTTTTGTTCCTTCGAACCATCCCTCCCCATAATTTTGCTGTTTAACTAAATAATCGGATTTGATAAGATTCTTGGATTTTTGAGGTCGGTGTAATTTTATCTCTACACAAAGCAAGTGTTTACTTGTTATTTTATCCGATGCGGCTGTGTTTAAAAATAATAATATATTATAGTATATTTCTATTATGCAATACTTGTCTGTTCCATTTTTCGTTTTTTAGAGCTATTTTAAATCAACAAAAATATAACCCAATGCAATAAAATATTTTTACAACAAAAACAAAAAGTAATTAGGTATTTATTTTTAAAGAGAATAATTAAAGAAAACATTTTAATTGAAACATTTTTTATGGAAGAAGTGTGATAATTTATAATAAAAAAAATAGTGCGGGAAGAAACGAGAATGCTTTATTATGAATATACAAAACGGCACTTAAGAATGAGTATTTCAAAACCTAAGCATTTGCGCCAAAAACTGATCTTAGATCTACGCTCCTAAAATACATGATTTCTGAAAAAATCATCAATTTTTGGCGTGGTGAGCGATATTTACTTTATTTTTAATCATGAAAACCGCTGATTAGAGTTATACATACGTCCTGTGTTAAAATTTTGGATTGACACCAATATTCATATTTTTCACAAATATAAAAAATGTTTTTTTTAATAGAGCCAGCTAGGAATATCAAAAAAAAAGTTAAAAAAAACATTTACAAAAACAAAGTTATTCCAACCATGCAGAGGGGGAGAGGTAATAATTTAATCCCCCCCCCCCTGATTATACCGAAGCGACATTTAAACATAATTCCTTGCAATTTGTGTTCATACTAGGATTTGCGGAACAAACACAACCACGATTTCGACTATAAACCCAGTGTTTATTATCTTATCGACCACTAATAGCGAAGGGGTGGAGGTGCGAGCGCCACGCGGAGTTTGGACAATCTCATTATGGACAGCGTTACTTGCACTTTCGGCCGGGCCCTCGACTTTTAGATGCGCCACCATTAGTTCACACTCTCGCAGACGAGATGAGAATGTAATCGAATTTATGTTGATCAGTGGTGCAGTGCCAGAGAATCTGTCTGTAGGGGGCTGGATAGGGGGTTAGGAAAAATTCGTTTTAGAAGCGCAAATATTTTCGTGGAAGGAGAGAAGGATGAGGAATCCGGCAAAATTGCGTCGCAGGCGCAAATTTCTATGACAATTGGTAAAAATTGCAGAAATTTAAGGGAAAATGGAGTTTCTAAAGGACTACTACTGTCCCCGTCTTCAATCTTTCCGCTACACAATTGAAAATGAGTTACTGTTACTAGATTTGGGGTAGGTTTTGATTTGTTAAAACTAACATTATTTGTTGGGTTTGTCTCTAAGACTCAGTACCTCTCGAGGTCGTAATTACTCATGTTATCTTAGCTTGAGTGTGTTCGGGTTTGTTCGGGTTCAGCCTTTACGTAGCTTGAGTGTGTTTCCTTTTTTTTTAGTCACTTTTGTTCGGGTTAAGCCTTTACCAGAAACCATCTGATCATTTTTATTGCCATTAAGTTTAAAAGGTATTAATGAATAAAAATAAATAGATTGTTATTTTCTCTTCTCCTCTGAATAGCCGCCATATGTAATGGAATTTAGTTTAGTTAGAATAACCACAAGGTAAAGCGAATAAAAAAATAACGCCGCAGGCGAAAATTTTCATTGCAAAAAGTATTAACTTAATAATTACGTTGTAACATGGGTGTCCATTAGAGGGGGGGGGGGGGGGGGTAAACCCCCTAGCCCGTGTTATTAAATTTATTTCTTGGCATTCAATTCAAACACAGCAACGACAACTTTTTTTTAGAAGTCACTGGTTTTTTAAGGTAATAGAAGTTCTTACAGGCTAGAGCCTTTTTTTTTAAAGTCACCAAAACCCGTTCTATGAACCCTCTTGCCCTGTATATCCATCACAGGTGAAAAAATTGAGAAAACTTAGGAAAGAAAATGGTGAATAGTTGCTAAAATATTTGAAACATCACATATTTTGTAATATCTATAATCCTTATATATCTTCAAAAAATTGTATCCAAAAATTATTTAAGAACATAACTTTTTTTCTTCTTTTATTTATCCATATGTGGCTCTTTCAAAGAAAAATTAACCTGTTTTAAAAATCGTCCTTATTTTCTCGCAATTAACTTAAAGTAACGAGCTCCCTGGGCCCCGCTGCGGGGCCAGTTAGCGCACAATAGTCTCGCGAAGCGCCAGTCATGCTCGGCATTAGAAGGCCCGCAGGGGGCCCCATATAGTCATCCTCGTGAACCTCGGGGCTCGGGGCGTCCTAATGTATGGGAATGCAATAAAAAATACAGTTTTAAAGTCTTAAAAATATTTGTGGTCCAACATTGAGACTTGGTTTACTATAGACCGGAAAAGTAACGGCCAGTCCCTTACAATTATTTCAAAAATAAAGACTTTTTTTGCTTCCTTCATCCAACGAAATATTTTTATCCAAATCTCATAAATCTTGGAACGTCTATCCAGAAAAGGTATGATATAGACTGAGAGGCGACCGACCGTCAAAAAGTCACCCATTTCTGAATGGAAAAAACTTATTACAGCTCCCCACATACAGGGTTGCCCATTCGTCTGACAAAGTAATATACTGTCTCTACTATTAAAGATATCAAAAAAAAAGTTTTTATAAAAGTTATGGGGTATAAAAAAATACATGTTCTAAAATTGTTTTTAAACACACAGGATAGTCCAGAAAAGTAGGACAATAATGAGATACATTTTTTTAAAAGGAACACCCTATACAGGGTGTTACAAATTCGACATGCCAGCATTGGAATCTCGGAAACCATAGGAGTTAGAGAAACTGTTAAATGGGGGCAAAGTTGTGCAATTCGGTGCTAATTATAATGCCGCTTTAAAAGTTTTCAAATTCCGAATACTTCCGATTTTATTCGAAAAAAACCGAAATTTTGCAAAATCGTTTTTATTTTTTCCTGAGCTTATTCGACTAGCTATTTAAAAATAAATTACACTTTGTATTGCCACTTTTTATCCTCTATAAAATGACGTTACTAAACTAAAGATCCGCCGTTTCGCCTCTGAGCGGCCATCACCAACTTTACTTTTTTAAATACGGACCTGGATTTTTTAAAACCGATTATAAAACTCTCCTACCCTCAAAATGTAATGGTGATATTACTTTCTCATAATGATGAATTGTCCTTGCTTATTTTTTTAAAATTCATATTTCTTACACTTCTTGTCAGTCCGGTCCTGGCAAGATATTTGGCCGCTGGATTTCTTTTTATAGGAGGCTTTAAAAAATGTTATTTATAAAAATGACATAGATACCTTGGAAGAAATCGAAGAACGAATAGAGGTTGCATTTGGTAGGATAAGGACTATAAGGAAAGGATCGGTTGAAAGGGCTGTCGCCAAAATTGAAAGAAAAATCGATCATTGTATTGATCAAAACGGCAATATCTTTGAACATTTAGAAAATTAGGATTTATAATTAGTAAATTTAGCATTATTAAAAAATTCTTATAAAATAATTTATATTACTTATGTATGACTGTTTTACATAAAATAAAGTTTTTATTTAATATTGTGATTCGTTGCCAGGACAGGACTGACAAGAAGTGTAAAAAATATAAATTTTAAAAAAATAAGCAAGGACAATTTCATCATTATGAGAAAGTAATATCGCCATTTCATTTTGAGGGTAGGAGAGTTTAAAAATCGGTTTTAAAAAATCCAGGTCCGTATTTAAAAAAGTAAAGTTGGTAATAGCCGCTCGGAGACGAAACGGCGGATCTTTAGTTTAGTAACATCATTTTGTAGATGATAAAAAGTGGCAATGACAAAGTGTAATTTATTTTTAAATAGCTAGTCGAATAAGCTCAGGAAAAAATAAAAACGATTTTGCAAAATTTCGGTTTTTTTCGAATAAAATCGGAAGTGTTCGGAATTTCAAACCTTTTAAAGCGGCATTATAATCAGCACCGAATTGCACAACTTTGCCCCTATTTAACCGTTTCTCTAACTCGTATGGTTTCCGAGATTCCAATGCTGGCATGTAGAATTTGTAACACCCTGTATATTTTAGCATTTTTTGTTTTCTTACATAATTATCCATATGATGCCATACTTAGTTTTTTAATTTTTTGCAATGTTGCTAAACAAAATGCAAAATTCTTAAAATTTTGGAAAAAACATGATAAGTTTAGGGATAGAAATACTGTCTTAAATATTTACTCGTAAGTACTTAAAATTTTGTACAGGGTGTTTTCTGTTGACCTTTAAATATACAAAATTTTAAAATAATCCGTTTTTCAAATAAAACCCCCCATATTTATTAGGCTCATCTGATAGATATTGTGAGTATCTTTTATTATTGTTAAGTCATACCTATAGCTAAATTTACTAGTTTTGCCAATATTTCGTTTTTTATTTAAATTTTCGTTAAAAGCACTTTAGTTTTTATTTTTCTAGTTAGCCATGATCAGCAAAGTCAAAACAAATGTTTTTAAATATAATCTCAAATTAAAATAAATTGATAACTTTAGTTACGTTTTTATTTAATTAAATTAAACTTATTTTTTACTACACGACTTGATAATATTGAAAATTAATTCACAAACATTTAAATTGTGTTCAATAACACCATTAGACTGAACTCATGAAAGACGAGGTTTCACGTCGTTTGTTCTCGGTTTAGTGATAGTCAATAAATCATTTTGCTTATTTTCTTCCGTTCAAACCGTTTTTATTTTATTTCTTTTATGGTCACGCTTCCTGTTCTGTAAAACCTCTCCATTAATTTTTCCAAAGCTGGTTTATTGGGTTGTCGTCTATCTGGATATTTTCCATGACAAAGTTTTGTTGCCAACAATGTATTTTTGTCATTTACACCAAAAATGTAAATCATATAGCATTTTGGTATTTAAAAAAATTATTTTATACATAAATGTTAAAATTAACGGCCAGCGCCTAGATCAGTGGTTCTCAACCGCTGTTCCGCGGAACACCGGTGATCCGCAAACCTCTTCTAGGTGTTCCGCGAAGTAATTTAGTAATATGTTAATAAAAGTATTTTTTACATTGAATAGCCCTGATTCTTATTTTCTTGCATTAATTACCTTTAATTTTTTTTTATCAAACATGTGATTTATCTAAACTGCTGGACAATTGCTTTCGAGCAAGAAAAATTTCGCCTAAATTTAACAGTTAATATTTTTTGAACCAGATATGATATCGACCTACGGTTTTGAATGGTTGATAGATTCATCCCTTGGAAAACAATTGTCAATGTTGGATTTTCTTTAACTGTTAAAAAGTTTTATATACAGGGTGTTAAAGAAGACGATGATTTTTGCTCCAATTTTAATGGCGTGTAACTTTCATAATAATATTTTTAAATTTTATCACTCTACGTCAATTGAATCACTGGTTCATAGCAAAGAAAGTTATATGTCAAATTTTTTATATTTGCTATATTTCAAGAAATACCGATTTTTTTGGAAAACCTTGCTTTATTTCAATTTATTGGTAGCTTAATCTCACACGTACATCATAACATTTAGGTACAACTATTGTTACTGAGCATAATTAAGCTTTTCATAAGGTATAAGAATCACTCGCAAAGTTTGCACGATACAACGCACAGTGAGATCTAGCTACCAATAAGTTAAAATAAAGCAAGGTTTTCCAAAAAAATCGGTATTTCTTAAAATATAGCAGATATCAAAAATTTGACCAATTACTTTCTTTGCTATGAACCAGTGATTCAATTGCCGAAGAGTGATAAAATTTAAAAATATTATTGTGAAAATTACACGCAATTAAAATTGGAGCAAAAATCATCGTCTTCTTTAACACTCTGTATATAAAATTTTCTGACAGTTAAAGAAAATCCAACATTGACAATTGTTTCTCAAGGGATGAATCTATTAACCATTTAATACCGTAGGTCAATATCATATCTGGTTCAGAAAATATTAACTGTTAAATTTAGGCGAAATTTTTCTTGCTCGAAAGCAATTGTCCAGCAGTTTATTTCTTGTAAATTTATTTCATTAGATTTAGTATTTGATAAACTGATTACTTCACCGTAAATATGTTAACAAAGGTGGTGTTCCGCCATTTTCCTATTGCTACCAAAAGTTTTCCGCCACTACAAAAAGGTTGAGAACCACTGGCCTAGATTATAAGAAGACCTCGTCGAAAAAATATTACTATTATACGTATTTTAATTTGACATTATATCCAAATACATTTGTTTTGACTTTGCTGGTCATGGCTAACTACAAAATAAAAACTATAGTTTTTTTCACGAAAATTTAAATAAAAATCGAAATATTAGGTTAGGTAAGAGTGGCAGACCCTTGGTTCTGACCAAACAATCTCACGTAGTCTTAATTAGGTCCGTTGTGATACCACACGTGTTCCGTAGAACCCACCTTCATCAGATCTCTGATGGTTAGTGCGACATAACCGCAGAAGGATTTTAACAACTCATTGAAACCAGCCACTACTGTTCAGAAATCTGTTCAGCCGTCCAAGTTGTAAGTTGCTTAGTTCCTCCAGGCTATCGAAAGATGGTTCACCCAGAGTAGTAAACCTCCTTCTTGCGAGGCCAGGGCATTTACACAAAAAATGTTGAATACTTTCTTCCTCTTCCTCATCTCTGCAACTTCTGCAGAAGTCGTTAGTGGGTATTTGCATACGTTCGGCATGTCTACCGAAGAGGCAATGTCCGGTAACAACCGCAGTAATATTTCTCACGTCTTTTCGACTGTGTCTCAATAGCTCTGCGGTTCTCTTTTTATCGAATGTGGGCCACAGTTGCCTGGATGTACTATAGGTTGTCAACCCTGTCCATCTATTCTGTGCAAGCTGCTTGGCCGTGTAGTCAATCTCCTCTTGACCAATCCCAGTGGTTTGTTCACTGTATTTTCTGCTAGATCAGCTGGCATGCCTGCGCCGTCTCTTGCGAGCGCATCGGCAGCCTCGTTGCCATCTATTTTGGAGTGTCCAGGAACCCAGCACAGAATAACCCGATGTTGGTTGCCAAGTGTGCATAGATTGTTGCGGCATCGCTTTACGAGCTTTGATTTAACGCTGCTGGAACAGATTGCCTTAATCCAATGTTGCCAGGTCTGGTGATTTTTCACCAGATTTGGAACCCCATCTGGTGATCTGGTGAAAACTTTTTAAAAAAGTCTAATTTCTGGTGATTTTTCGGCACTGATGATAAGCTTATATCTTAAAAAAAAAGAGAGAAAAATGGCTTGATTGTGTTTTATTCTTCTTTGTTAAAAATGGTGACATCGATGCAAAAACTTATTGGTTTCAAAAGCGAAAAGCGTTTGTGTTTGTCTGGAAACTCTCTACTTCTCTGTGCCGAATATTTCTTAGTAGCGGGGGATTTACAGAATTTATATTATTATAGTGATTTCTAAAAAAAAAAAAAGGTTGTACCTCGGAAATAACACACATCTCATCTAAGGTCTTGGCACCGGGGTGCGCACTCATGTTTATAGCTTAAACAACATGAGTGCCCACCCTGGCGTCAAAAGCTTAAATGAGAGGTATTTTAAAGCAAGGGTCTGGTGATTTTTAATTTTTTGACCTGGCAACATTGCCTTAATCGCCGCCTGACTATCACTGAAGATGGTGATTGACGAGGCTACTCCCAAGCCAAGGTATTCTTGCAGGATATTGACCGCCTTCTCTACTGCCAGTACTTCTGCTTGAAAAATACTACAATAGTTGGGGAGTCTATACGATTTCTGTATTTGTAAACTTTCGGAAAAGACCCCGGCTCCCACACCAACGTCCATTTTTGAACCGTCTGTGAAGATTGCGTGATCTGTTTTCGTTATATTCTGATAATCGAAATATTAGCAAAACTAGTAAATTTAGGTGTACCTACGTATAATTTAACAATAATAAAATATACTTACAATATCTTAGAGATGAGCCTAATAAATATAGGGTGTTTTGTTTAAAAAAAAAGTTATGGTATTTTAAAATTTTGTAAATTTGGAGGTCAACAGAAAACACCCTGTACAAAATTTTAGATTTAAGACAGTCTTTCTATTTAACTTATAAATTTCAAGAGAATGTTTGATTTATTTTTATTTTAATATCTTTTTCTTTTATATGGTTTATAAGAGCTTACAAGAAATTTTCGATTTTCGATACTCTTATTGAGAAATACAGGTAATTTTTTACTAACCTCTTATTTCCAAAATTTTAAGAATTTTGGATGTTTGTTTGGCAACGTTGCAAAAAACTAAATATGGCGTCGTATGGATAATTTTGTAAGGAAACAAAATATGCTAAAATGTATCTCATTATTGTCCTACTTTTCTGGGCCATCCTGTATGTTTAAAAATAATTTTAGAGCATATATTTTTTTATACCCCACAACTTTTATAAAAACTTTTGTTTAATATTTTTAATAGCAGAGACGGTATATTACTTTGTCAGATAAATGGGCCACCCTGTGTACAATAAATAAAAAAAATATTATAAGAAAAACTTAGACTTTAATAAATCTAAGCGCCCCAGAAAAATAAAATCACGAAAAAACATTGATTTTTCAAGACAAACTAAAGAAGAAGCTATGCATTATAATGTGTCATGATGACCCATCTCTCGTCTAGATGTAAACAAGAAAAGAAAACAACAATCCAAATAGCAATCTTCCTCAAATTCCCCGATGGGCCGAGCCGACCTGCTGGTCCGCGTGTCGGTGAGGCCTTTCAAGATGCCAGCGGGAGCCGAACCTGTAACACATCCACTCTTCATACAATGGTAATTATTAGCATGACATGATGATTCGATGAAGAAAAAACCGTCCATCGGATTAAGACGATGAGAATTTGAATTGTGAATTCCAATGCGATCTTAAATAAATCGTTTGTTTATCTCGACGCCATTTTTCATACTTAACAAGATTATTGACGTGGTTGTAACGCTTTTGTCCGGATTTGTTTACTTTAATTCTTTAATGCAACGTTTGAACTATGAAACGGACTTGTTTTTATGACAAGTCCTATAAGTACCCATTAACCATCCTCTACGAGTATAACTGAAAGAATCAGACATAATTTAAATATTGAACTGAAGGTGACCAGGAAACAAAACATTAGACGCTAAACTTATGTGACAGATTCGTATACATATTCTTGGGAAATTTTTACGCACTATGTGTTATATTCGTAGGTTATTCTTTACGATTAGTTGTGGTTGTGATCTGCTAAAATAGTACATTGTATACCTAGTAGGAAAAGCTGAACATTCCCGGACGACCGTAAAGATTGTATGTAGAGGCGCAAGACGAGACTAACAATACGGAGTCCGAAAATGTGGCTTTTCTACGAGGTATACATACTATTTTTCCGTAAATCGAAAATTATTAAAAGGACATAACTTATTACAATCAACTTGTTAAAATTTTGAAATAAATATTATTAACTTTGTTCACAAATAAAGGATGACATTAAATATTTGTGTTGCAACTATGGAAACACAGTAATATTGAATTGTCAAGCTTAACACATTTTAAATATTGGATTGAGTAGTCCGTTAGGTACTTTGTGATATTGCATATTAACAAAAAGACAATATGTGTAATTTTATTTTGTTATAATATCACTTTTTATTTACTGATTAGTTACTGCAGTTTCGTAGTACTACTACATTATCAAACTGAATACCTTAAACTACGTTTCACAGTTATAAATAGGGTTTTAACAAAGAGTGCTTATAAATATTAAAATAAAAATAGAATATTTATCCCTTAATCTAGTAATTGATCCCTATTGTATAGTAATGTAAATATCGGGGAATTCCACAAGTCTGTTTGGTCATTTAGTAGGTTTATGGTCGGGTTTTTATTATGTTTGTAAATTTCTATTGATTCTAAGATGTTAAGCCTTTTCTTTTTGGTGCAGTATGTAAAATTTTTAAAATATTGACATCTGGGAAATAATGACCTGTATCCGAACAGTGTTTAGCGAAATTGGAATTTTCTTTGTTTAACAAATAATAAGTCTTATGTTCATTATATCGGATATTAAAGTTTCTTCCTGTTTCACCTATATATGGGCTATTACATTCTGTACAACTTAGCCTATAAACTCCTATTTTTTTAAGTGAGGGTGTTTTTTGTATGGCATTTTGCCAAGAAATTTTAATATCCGATATAATGAACATAAGACTTCTTATTTGTTAAACAAAGAAAATTCCAATTTCGCTAAACACTGTTCGGGTACAGGTCATTGTTTTCCAGATGTGAATAATTTAAAAATTTTACATACTGCACCAAAAAGCAGAAATTTATTTAGAAATTTACAAACATAATAAAAACCCGACCATAAACCTACTAAATGACCAAACAGACTTGTGGAATTCACCGCTATTTACATTACTATACAATAGGGATCAATTACTGGATTAAGGGTTAAATATTCTATTTTTATTTTAATATTTATAAGCACCCTTTGCTAAAAACCTATTTATAACTGTGAAACGTAGTTTAAGGTATTCAGTTTGATAATGTGGTAGTACTACGAAACTGCAGTAACTAATCAGTAAATAAAAAGTGATATTATAACAAAGTAAAATTACACATATTGTCTTATTCACATCACATTTTAGTTTATAAGTAGCCGTACAGAAATAATATTTTCTTAGAGTACAATAATAAATATTTCCTAACAGTGTCAGGAAATATTGACTTTTTCTTTCAGAAATGTCAATATTTCCGATCGATTTTCGGAAAATACTTATTCAGTATTGTGTGTAGCATTCGTGGCATCTCTCTTTAAAAATGGGAAATTTTATTTTTAAAGGTTGCAACACTGTGCAGCAGTGTTATGAAATTTTGCCGTACTTTTCTCGTCATTTAGGGGTAAAGAAAATAGCAAGCAACGCCTACGGCGTCGTGCTCAATTTACGACCTCGTACGATATTGACATCATATCCACTCTTGTTGTACAAACTACTATTATTGAAACCCATCAAGGTCAAATCTACATTTATGTTACATTCCCTTTCAATCTTCGATGCACAACAGCCGTACCGCCCTCTAAAAATGGAATTGGAAGCTCTTAAAAATCCATACGCCCGCGAGATACAAGAAATTATTCAAATGAGAACAAAATTGGACTTATAAATAAATAAATGGTCCATTGTAGAACGGCTGCAGTGAGATGGAATCGCGCCGATCTATCATGTATTGTCACACGGGCCCCGATCGTTCATTGTTCTCCGTTGCTCCTTCGTCCATTCATCTCTTTCTAGTCCGAATGGCAGACTAGAACATGTTTTAATTAATTTTCATTTTTGTTCTGAGTCGATTTTACAGTGGCAGTTCACACTATAAATATTATTTTTCTGAGATCGTCAATAAACCGACATCTTATTCCCAACATACAATCGTTCAGACATGAAATAAATTGATAGTCCTCATAATAGTTCATGTATTCATTAGTACTTTTTGTTACATAATATATTGTTATCTGTTTGAAGGTTGGAGACAATGATGTTTCTTGATTAATGGAAGATATTTGGACTTGCATTATCTTCATTTGCTTTAAATCACAACGATTCAACTAGTAAGTATTTTGAGTCGTCTTCAGGTGAATACTGAATAAGTAAAGTAACTACAGCTCTATTTATACTAGCCAGATGCAGTGGAGCATAACTGAGATGGGTGCAATCATGCGTTCTGTTCATGGTCGGTATTCTAAGTTTATATCTACTTAAGAAAGGTTTCCAGATATTCTGGTGTATGATAGCAGCTTTCTTGAACTTCCTTTTCCTCCAGTGTTGTTTCTTATGCAGCAATTAAGTTTCTGTCCACTTGATGATACACCAGAACCCAGATGGTTTTAGTAAGCCCTCATTAAATGTAATAAATATCTGGAAACCTTTATTGAGTAAATGTAAACTTAGAATTCCGCTCACTAACTGAACGCATGACTGCACCCATCTCAGTTATGCTGCAGTGCACTTAGCTAGTATAAGTAGAGCTGTATTTACTGTACCTGAAGATGACTGGAGACACTTATCAGTTGAAACGTTGTATTTTAAAGCAAATAACGACAATGCAAGTCCAAAACTCTTCTATTTGATTTATTGTTGTTAAGCATTGACTGGGAATAGTGGAAATTCTTCTTAGAAGAAAAATCTCCCGGATTTACGTCAACAATTTGATTATTTCTGTTGTCTGCTTAAATGATGTTTTTTTTATCGAATCAATATAATCTTTAGCAACACTGAAAGATCGCTAGCCTGTGTGGTGCTATAATATTGTAACGTCGGAGCCAGAGTAGACTAAAATCGTTACAGAAAAAAAACAATGTTTTCTGTACTCTCGAGAATATTTTAATATTAAAAAATAAGCGAAGCAAAAAAAAATTGGTGAATACCAACTACTTGCCTAAAAGCATTTCCTTTTGTAAAAGAAAAATCGAGAGCTTTCAAAGCTTCCGGGGCGAGATTTAGCATACTGTCTAGAGCGGCAAATTTTGGTACTGACTAAACAGGCTTACGTAGTCTTATAAGGTTGTGATACTACACGTGTTCCGCAGAACTCAGATTCATCAGATCTCTGATGGTTACATACATATACCGTAGAAGGATCTTGACAACTCATTCAAACCAGCCAATTTCCTCTTTGACTAATCCCAGTGGTCGTCCACCGTATTGTCTGCTAGATCGGCTGACATTCCTGAACCCTTTCTATCCAGCTCTCTAACTTTCATTTGAGTTTCAAAAATGCCCTCAGCATTGAATAAATCGACCAGAGGGTCGATGACAAAGAGTTAATAGCGACACCTAATCGGGTTTCTTGCCTAACCGCCTGTTAGTGTTATTTTGTTCCCAAGCCTCTTTTATGACTCGCGTCTATATCCCAACCTAATGGCAGGCACACTGCGCATGTCAGGAGGATATCGGCATATTTGAAATTTATATAGGTAGAAATGAATTTAATTATTACATGGAAAATATGATTGATATAGCGATTAATTAATTAAATTTTTAATATTACAATATTCTATTTATATTTTTAAATCAAACACTTTATTCTCTTTTTTCTTTTACGTTTTAAGGAATTCAAAGATGTGGTTACCGGTGTTGACAGTCTACTAATTTGTAATTCCGACTTTTTGTTATGAGGGTCATAGTTAGAACAAATCATAGGGCTTATTGTTGTTTTTAGTGCATTAATACCAGAAATGCATGGCATGTAATGGTCTTTAAAGGTGATCGTTTGAAGACTTTGTCTTTTGTTTTCATGTGAACATTAATATTCGTTTTTGTACTACATTTTATCCCACAGTCTGTGCACCTATAAACTGTTCTACAATTAAAAAAATGAGGTTAGGTTTTTACTTTACAGGTGCTTGAAAGCCGCCACAAAATATTTAATATTTTGTTACAGCCACAGCCATAAGAAAACCTATTGATTAATAACCTGGCCACAAATTACCAAACTGGCAACCTGTTCTTGTAAGAAAACTTAATACCTCGACTATGACTCAACACCGTGACGTAAAAAAATTATTAAATCCATTTCTACCTATATTTTAAAGGGTCCGCCATCACGCTATCCGTCTGACATGCGCAGTATGAATGCCATTATTAGGTTGGAATATAGACGCGAGTCTTTTATGCAGGCGTTTTTTGTCGCCAATCACGCGGCGATAAAAACCGCGGCGTTTTCTAAATACATTGCTCTATTATGTACGCGTTTATGAATCAATAGCGAATATTAGGTCCGCCCCTGGTTTAAGGATGATCATGATTGAAAACGGTGGCTTTGTGTTTTTGTCATGTAACTTGATGGTGGCTGTGCTCTCTTTCGGCTGATGGCCTCAAGTATCAACAATAGGAATAACTTCCACAGTTAAATTTATCAAACGGCCTTTATTTTTTCGGAATGTGATTCTTCTGTCACGTCGACTCGGTCCCGTCATTTTTCTGTGTAAGGTGATGCGTTTCGTTTAGCGGTAATTATCTGGAAATCCCACGATCTGTTTGAGACTTTTGATAGATTCGGCCATTGTTTATGTTTATATTCGTCAGAATTAAAATTAATTAAAACAGAAGTACGAAAAACTGTTCCCATAAACATGTCGACATGTTTTTCGTAGTAGAGAGAGGACCTGCGAATTTTTTATTCAGTGGCGGATCCAGGATTTTGCTGAGGAATGGGGGGGGGGGGGGCGAGTAAAAAACCCTCACCTTCGCAATGTCGTTCTTAAAAACTGCTGTTTTTTTTTCTTAAATCGTGGACTAGATTAATCACCACTAGGTTTATTAACAAGTAAAAAAAACTAAAAGGGGAAAATAACACCCATTTCGTTGATATTTCGATCTACTATGATATAACTAAAATATGTTAAAAACAATTTTCCAAGAGCGTTTTTTCGCCGTATTCCGTAAGATCTTTATTTAAAAGAAATCAAAAAAAAATTATTTTTTTCCTACTACCACCTATGAAAATGAGAAAAAAAGCACGGTTAATTTAGCTAGAAAAAATATTTTAACACTAGTGTTGAAATATCAAGGCACACTATTTAATTGAAACATATGGTGACAATTTGGCAGACAACCCCTATTTATTAAAAATAACAAATTTTAGAAAGCAGTAATTGTAAAGTGTTTAAATTATTTATCATGTATTTGTCGAGTGATTCAGAATTAGAGTGTGAAATACATCTGAAATTATAAAACATGTTAATATTAGATATAGTGGAAAATCTATTACCAGAAAAACAAATCGCGCTGAAGAGAGTGTCATGTATTAAACAACAAATCTTTATCAGTAGAATAGAGCTCTAGCCTATAGATTGCAAGGTCACAGGGTCAGATCCCATCAGGAATGTTTGACTTTTTTTTATAAAAACTTAAATAACCTATAGAATTATTTTGAATTGAAATCTTCCTTGTTCGGTGGATTTTTTAAATTTATATTTAATGCATCTTTCCTTGATTAAATTTAAAATTTTTCATTCTGGTTAATCTAGAAGTCAATCCAGGATTAGTTTTTCCTATGATATATAAAATATGAAAAAATGAAAACGTTAAACTACAAATAAAGGAAAAGCCTATTGACAAACTATGAAACCAGATATTAAGTGAAAAATAATTCTAAGTATGCTAATTTCAACACTAGTGTTGAAATATTTTTTTCAAAAATCAAAAGCTTGTTTAATAATTCTTTGTGGTCGTATGAAAAATAGTGTACATTACTCGTGTAAAAGTGATTATTCTAAAACTCGGAGTATTTCCGCACTCGGCTGATGCCTCGTGCTAAATATCTCCACGTTTGAAAAGTATCACTTTCATCACTTGTCATGTAATAAACTAATTCTACATTAAAACATCAAATTTGGCGCAAGAACGACATTTTTATCATTATTTGTTTGTGAGATTTTATTATTTTATGTTTCCAACCCTCCTAGGGTGGTTTTGTCATTTAGTATTATGTAAATAATGATAAAAAATAAGTTTCCAACTTAAATCATTTATTTCCCACGAACCCCCAATTTTGGGCACTTTCACTTTATTCCTATAGGTTATACTTCGTTTCAGCTTATTAAAAACCTGCTTAAATTCAACCGATGTTCATCCCCTTTTAAATTTTAAATACAAATCGGCCATTTTCATTCAATGTTTAATTTCTAGAGAAAATTTTCTTTTCAATGACATAACATATTACATAATATTAATAATTTGTTTTAAAAAGAGCCATCTTATAGACTATCAGTAGGCCATGAAAATATTGTAAATGAACCATTTTAACGATTCTATGGCCTACTATTTACCACTTGTTTTACCAAAGTTATACACATTTTATGATCTAGGCGGCAATTCTTTAAACAAATGATAATGTGTGATATGTTATTAAAAAAAAGAATTTTCCTAAGAATTTAAGTATCGAATAAAAATGGCAGATTTCAAATTTAAAAGTTGACCTAACTTACGGTAAACTAGAAGTGAGTTTGAAGGTTCCAAATGGAAATTTACACAAATTATTAACTCCTAAAATGTCTAAATCTTTACCTCTGGCGTCACCCGGTACATCCGATTAAAAAAAAATGATTGTGGGTTTTTATCGAAATGTTCTTTCCATATAGACATACAGCCTTAAAGACTAAAAAAACGATTTCGCGCACCTTTGGCCGGCTTGTGGATGGAACCATTTTACCTTTTTTCTGGTCCACCCAGTTCGATCATATACATTATGGCAAATAATAGCTTTTAGCGTGCTTGGTTATAATTTTCATGGAGGTTCAGGAAGGAATTTTTACCGACGATCAACGACGAAACTATTTGATATGATAAATATTAAACGCCCGCTTTATTAAATACGCTTGCTATTACCATAGCAGCACTGGCAACTTGTCTTTGGGTATCCGCCAGATTTTTTTTCGTTTTGATAATAATTTATATTTAACCCTAGATTGTCAACCTAAGTAAAATTTACGTACAGTTTTTTTTTAATCTGAAATAATTGGCCTATTATTGGTATCCTCGTTCTGCCGCTCAAGCAGTGCATCTACCGCCACCACAACATTTGGCTGCCGACGCGTTTCTGATGTGGCAGTTGAGGGTTGTACGTAACCGAATAAAGAATGATTGTTGGCGCATAAATTTTACGTATAGATGTGTTATGAAAACACTTTTTCATAGCCGTTTTTTATGTTCTACAAAGTGGCATTATTATTTTTCAAATTTGTTTTTTAGTTCCTAACCTCAAGTCCATTTTTTTAAATACAGACCTGAAATTTTAAATACAGTTTTAGGGATTTCTCAACTTTAGAAATTTAATACAATGTACAAGTTTTTGAATTTTTAACGTTTTGTCATCTAATAACACATTTTTCTAATTATCTTTTTCATTTTATTACGGTCCTGAATATTTAGAGCTAAACTAAAAAATAAAAGATTTCTGATTTGAAAAATCAGTTCAGTTTTACTCAAAGAGGCCTGATAATTGATATTTTGAAAAAAAAAGACCCTAAGTCTCGGCCTCAAACATTTTTTTGTCTGTTTATTTTTGTTACATGTTTCGCCTGAAACTAGTAGATATCATCATATTCTTCTCAACAGTAAAACTTTTTTTAATTGTTTTTGAAATAAACAAAAGAGCATCACAGTAATATACCTAACTAGACTAACACTCCAGTTACCTTTTCTTTACTCGGGAGCCTTCTTTTTCTGTTTTACAGTATTTCGGTCTAGGTCTAAGGCAAAAACCACAGGACTTAAGATATACGTTATATTGATAAAATAAATAAAACATTAATAGAAAATAGAATTACTTCTCATGCCTTAAAAACTTGCTTACTTTCTGGAGTATTGTGATGGTAATTCTTATTAAAAAAATAAACGGCTTTAAACACCATAACTTCATGTAAAATAATTTTAATATTGAAGTAATTCTAAAAATAATTGCCAGGGCCGTAATAGTAAAGAAAGGATAATTTAAAATGCTAATGATGTGTTATTTGACGGCAAAATGTTAAAATTTTAAAAACCTATAAATTGTATTAAATTTCCAAAGCCTAGAAGTTCTTGAAACTGTGATATTTCAGGTTAGTATTTAAAAAAAAATTGAGTTTGGTGTCTAAAAAACGAAACGTCTAATTTGAAAATTAATAACGCCATCTTGTGGATCATAAAGAACTGCTAAAAGAGGGATTTTTTTTTTGTTTTTTCCCAAGTCAAAAATGAGGGTGCAAAAAATTAAAAACTGAAAATAAAATGTTCGGTTTTTTTCGGCTATTTCCGAAGGTATTCGAAATGTTTAGAATTTTCTTTCACCAAATTAATAGGCCTCAAGATACGCAACTTGCCTCGATTGTATCTCTCTTTGTATCTCTTACCGTTTTCGAGATCCGCTTGTAAGCACACGAATTTGTAGTACCCTGTATTTTCAAAAATATGGATTCTAAGAAGAATTCTTAGCATAAAACATGTATCATATCCTATACCCATCTAAGCTATTCAAGACAGTTTCCAAGAGAATTGCGTTTGAAATGGTGAAATTAACCACTCGTTTTATTGTTTTTAGAAAAAAACAAATAAATAAGTAATAGTTATTTACGATATAATTGTTGTAAAGATTCATATTACAACACGAGATGTTAAAGTTGTCAAACGAGGCGTCAGTCGAGTTTAATAAAACATCGAGTGTAGTAATATAAATTTATAACAAGAATATTGTATAAAATTTTATCTACTTTCATCTATGAATAAAAATATTTCACAAAAGGCATTATTAAAAATAATAATGCACCTGTAAAAATGCACCTGCTATTAAGTTTACTAATCAAGTTTTTTATGTTACCTTTCGCATAGTTACTGTTTCGCATGGTTACTGTCGAAACTTTGTTAACCAAATTCAAAAATATAAAAAGCGTTTTTCAAAATGAGCGATTCTGATGGAAGTTTACCCTCTTATATAGAAGCAGCGGCAAACGAAGCGATCTCAAGTTTAGTTCCGACAAAATCAAAGGCGCGGTATGAGTTGGAGTATCAGAAGTTTGAAGATTGGTGCAAAGCTAACAAAATAAAGGAGGTGTCTGAGAAAATCCTTTTGGGTTATTTTTCCGTAAAGCAACGCTCCCAGAAACCATCTACACTATGGACTCACTACTCAATGTTGAGAACTATGATTTCAGTCAAGAAAATAAATCATTCTTCTTAAAAGTGTGGTTTTAGTTAACAGAAAAATTTTAATAGAGCCGTTTTTCTCCATTACAGCACTAGTGCTGAAAAAGCATCTATTACAGCACTAGTGCTGTAAAAGATGCCCTTACAAAACGATCTACATAACTGTAAAATTCATATTACTAAATGAAAGTAGATAAAAAATGTAATATTACTTTTTATTTTTTTGGGTATTCCGTATGAATGAATCATAACTATTTCACTTCCGGTTTAACCGGAATGGGTGTTCTGTTTACTTTGAGCCATGAAAATTGTAGAAAAGTTAGAAGTCACTTTTTTTTAGTCCCCCCCCCCCCCCCCATCAGCATAATCCTGGATCCGCCACTGGTATGTACCCATATTTTTATGTGAAATAGGAACTAGATTTCACGTCGTTTTGTGAAGAAATAAAAACAACAAACGTGAATCAGAGATCTAAACAACCCATTAGCTCTTCAAACTTATTGTTTGAAATATTTTTGCTAAACGGCATGTTATATAGTCGTCTAAATGTCTACCTTTAAAACTTTTATTACCCCGCCGACAAAGAACTTAAAAAAAAATCGTCCTGACATTTACAGTCGTATAAGGTTTAAAACTGCCCGAATTAGCATCTAAAATGGCTTTTTGGTGTCCTCTGACCTTCCTAACCTCTCCGAAAGCGTTCCCTAAAAAGTAAAACTAGTTGCATAAAGCACGGAACTTCTATTAAACACGGCAAACGATAAAAACAGTAAAAAGTGCGTACCGAGTCCATTCGCGAGAAAAAAGATAAAAACAAAAGAGAGATGCGGGGGTGAGATACGCATCCGCGGCACACTATGATGTGCGAGGCGGCGTGATGCTATGTGGACAAATGACAGACGTTAAGCCTACGTGATTTGAACGATGCATAACGTTGACAGTCCCGATGACCGTCTTTTGTTAGTGTGAGAATTGCTACATGACGGGCAGTGGTATGCAATTCTTGAAATGACGGAAATGACAAAATAACTGATGGGAAAAGTTTACAAATTGTACCTAATTTAAAAAAATGCTAATCATAACTTCATGTATTGTACCGGGTGTCCCATTATGGATGGCCACCGGCCGTATCTCGGAAACTACTGGGCATAGAAACTCAGGGAAAAAAATCGTAATTAAAGTGACCCTGGAAATAAATTTTAGGTTCCGCATTTTGCCGCAAGAGGACAATTGAATATTAAAAATTGAAATTCTAAATTTCTCCGAAAACGCCTACATTAAGATATGTATACATTTGGTATCATCATTTAAAAGCCTAAATAATTCTGCATCATTTTGGTTTAGGGCTTATTGGCGTACCGACGTTGATAAGAGTGGGGGAAGCTATTGAAAGTGTAATCATTTAATTTTCTGTATCTTCTAATCGACTTATCCGATTTTAGTAAACTTAGGCTTGTTTGGAAGATAAAGGTAAGTAGGTACTTTTAATTGTCGTATCCATTGGTACACGATACCTATTTCCTAAAAAAATTGTTAGAAGGCAGAAGGCGTAATATTAATAGTTTTATTTAATTTTATACCAAAAACTTAAATCATACGGTATAATTAGGACATCATAATCGGAAAGTAGATTAAAGTTTTAAGAAAAAACGTGAAAAACGCAGTCCTGTATCTTTGTTTGCTTCAGAGTTATTTATAATCATAACAGTTTTATTGATTTTATACCGAAAACTTAAATCATACGGTATAATTAGGACATCATAATCGGAAAGTAGATTAAAGTTTTAAGAAAAAACGTGAAAAACGCAGTCCTGTATCTTCGTTTGCTTCAGAGTTATTTATAATCATAACAGTTTTATTGATTTTATATCGAAAACTTAAATCATACGGTATAATTAGGACATCATAATCGGAAAGTAGATTAAAGTTTTAAGAAAAAACGTGAAAAACGCAGTCCTGTATCTTTGTTTGTTTCAGAGTTATTTATAATCATAACAGTTTTATTGATTTTATACCGAAAACTTAAATCATACGGTATAACTATGATCATACTCGGAAAGTATCTTAATTTGCAAGAAAAACTGTGAAGACCCCAGTTTAATATCTTCTTTCGTGTCAGAGTTATTGCCAAAAAAAAACTTTTTCCAATTTAATTGAAAAAGTAATTGTTTTTATAGTTTCGTTGTCAAGCAATCGACGAAAAAAACATAGATTTTTAAACTGTATGATTGTGCAAGTGTGTAACTCATTATTTCATGGCCCAAAAACTACTTTAGAATTAATAATATGTTTAGGGAACATTTATTATTCAGGTATAATTCTAATATGGTGTTTTATTAAATAGATTTAGATAGCTGTGAAACAAAATCACCCCCTTTCAAAGTTAAATCAGTTGGCAACTATTTCAATTTACTTATCTTCACAATCATAGTGGCCCGGTTACCTTTGCTTAAGAATGATTGTGGATTGAAGACTCGATGTTCCATCATATTTTTTTACAATTTTTCTTTTGGTTATCAGGAATTTACACCACTGTCCTGTGCAAAAACAGCTGACAAGCTCATAAAGATAAGCAATTTTAAATGGGTGAAAAAGGCTAATTTTCCATCCATATATGGAACGTGATGGTACACCATAAATATTTTTATATGCTCGTATCCACTGGAGATGGACGTTAAATGAATCAATTTTATTTCCGGTGGTTTTTGACACGAATCTTCATGGTAGGTCTAGTTGTAAACTGGCCAACAAATTTTAAATTAATCGCTTACTACTAAACTACTTAATCAAGAATCGTTCGGATTAAACAAATTAACTTTTTTAATGCTTTTTTCTAGAAAAAAGATATAATACGGGGTGGATCATAACAATACTAAGAACCTAAAATCGAGACTAGGCCGGGTGTCACGCCCAAAAACCCTTTTTTGAACCAGAAAAAATTTCAAATTAGAAAAAATATATAATATTTTTATAAAAACTGGGGAGTTATACTAATACCCTAATATAATATTTTAAACTTTAAAAAAAATTATGAAATAAGCATAACAGAGCAAAAAAATATTAAAAATAAGGTTAAATTTTTATTTATCGAAAACCAAAAAATATGATAACTATAATCGATAATTATTAGAAGCCATAGTCATGTAAAGATTATACATGCAAACACCAATAAAACTTTTTAAATTAATAAATAAAATCCGAAGAGAGTGTCGCGCGTCGCGGGTGTATTTAAAAGTTTTAAGATTTGCGTGGATGTCAGTTTGTCCTGCAAGCATTTTGTATAATATGTAAGATTATGTGTTATTTTATTTTCCTACGACAACCTATGAAAATGAGAAAAAAAGCACGGTTAATTCAGCTAGAAAGCGGCGTATATCACACGCTTGTTGAAAATAGTATATTACATAACAAGTGATGAAAGTGATACTTTTCAAACGAGGAGATATTTAGCACGAGGCGTCAGCCGAGTGCGGAAATTCTCCGAGTTTAAGAATAATTACTTTCACACGAGTAATATACACTATTTTTCCTACGACCACAAAAAATTATTAAAAAAGCCTTTGATTTATAAAAAAAATATTTCAACTCTAGAGTTGAAAAAAAATATTTCAACTCTAGAGTTGAAATTAGCATACTTAGGATTATGTTCCACTTAATATCTGGTTTCATAGTTTGTCAATAGGCGTATCCTTTTTTTGGTTTAACTCTTTTATTTTTTCATATTTTATAATAATATAACATAGAGGAAGAACTAATCCTGGATTGACTTCTAGATTAACCAGAATGAAAAATCTTAAATTTAATCAAGGAAAGATGCCTTAAACATAAATTTAAAAAATCCACCCAACAAGGAAGATTTCAATTCAAAATAATTCTATAAATTATTTAATGTTTTTATAAAAAAAAGTCAAATACTCCTGACGGGATTTGAACCTGTGACCTTCCTATCTGTAGACCGAAGCTATAGTCTCTACGCTACGCTATGACTACCAATAAATACTTGTTGTTTAATATGGAGGTACATGACATTTTCTTCAGGCGATTTGTTTTTTTTTTTGGTAATAGATTTTTCAGTATATTATTAAAATTTTTTATTATTTCAGATGGCGTATTTTCACACTCTAATTCTGAATCACTTGACAAATGCATGAAAAATAAGTTAGCACGATAAGTTGAACACTTACAATTACTGCTTTCTAAAATTTGTTCTTTTTAATAAACAGGGGTGATCTGTCAAATTGGCATGACATGTTTAAATTACATAGTGTGCCTTGTATTACCACTCTAGAGTTGAAATATTTTCTTTCAACACGCGTGTGATATTTGGCGCTTTCGAGCCAAGTTAACCGTGTTTTTTTTCTCATTTTCATAGGTGGTCGTAGGAAAAAAATATTTTAACACTATTGTAGAAATACAAGGCACACTATATAATTTAAACATATGGTGCCAATTTGACAGAACACCCCTATTTATTAAGAAGAACAAATTTTAGAAAGCAGTTATTGTAAAGTGTTTAACTTATTTATTGTGTATTTGTCGAGTGATTCAGAATTAGAGTGTGAAAATACGCCATCTGAAATTATAAAAAATGTTAATAATATACTGGAAAATTTATTACCAGAAAAAACAAATCGCGCTGAAGAGAGTGTCATGTATTAAACAACAAATCCTTATTGGTACCGATAACGTAGAAAATAGAGCTCCAGCCTACAGATCGCAAGGTCACAGGTTCATATCCCACCAGGAGTAGTTGACTTTTTTTTATAAAAACAATAAATAATTTAGAAAATTATTTTGAATTGAAATCTTCCTTGTTGGGTGGATTTTTTAAATTTATGTTTAATGCATTTTTCCTTAATTAAATTTAAAATTTTTCATTCTGGTTAGGTAATCTAGAAGTCAATCCAGGATCAGTTCTTCCTATGATATATAAAATTTAAAAAAATGAACAAGTTAAACTACAAATAAAGAAAAAGCCTATTGACAAACTATGAAACCAGATATTAAGTGGAACATAATCCTAAGTAGATATGCTAATTTCAACACTACTGTTAAAATATTTGTTTAACAATTCTTTGTGGTCGTAGGAAAAACAGTGTACATCACTCATGTGAAAGTGATTATTCTAGAACTCGGAGAATTTCCGCACTCGGCTGACGCCTCGTGCTAAATTTCTCCTCGTTTGAAAAGTATCACTTTCATCACTTGTTATGTATATTGGTGCGTTATTGATAGGGTTGTCGTCATTTCGTTTCCCATTTATATTTTAAATCTTCTGGTTTCTTCGATTTCGGGGGAGGGGGGCTGGCTACACCACTGTTGCCAATACAAAACCCAAATAAGATATAATAAAAAAATACTAGTACAACATCGATCAGCTAACCACAAAGCATAGCCCATAGCTACAATAAAAGACCAATATGCACTGGGATCGATATTTAAATTAGGTCCATTATAAAATGTATAGCAGCAGCGCCCAGCGAGTGCAAGGGAGTGTGACTGCCCATCCCGAGGCAAACTCGAGACTACCCTACGAGACCCTGGTCGATAAAAACCGACTCTATATAATTATGTATGTATATACAGATACTTAGCCAAAAGCGCTCTGATAGTCGTTAATCTTTAATACATAATTGATAGGTGCTTGGTGCCCGATAGAATTTTAAAAATGTATATTTTATATTTTAATATCGAGTTGGAAGTTAAGGCGGATATCTTAAACAAACCCGTATTCAAAATAAAATAAAAAAATAGAAATGAATTTAAAAAATTCACTACCTACGGAGCATTAAATATTATCATTTTAGGTATATTAAAAATAAATATTGGATTGAGTAGTCCGTTACTTTGTGATATTGCATATTAACAAAAAACAATATGAGAAATTTACTTTGTTATAATATCACTTTATTAATTTCTTTGTAACTGCAGTTTCGTAGTACTATTACATTATCAATTGTTTAATAATAATAATAATAAATGCCTTTATTATAAATGTAAATACAATTTACAAAAATTGTGAAAAAGGGTGGCGGTATCCAACACTGCTGCTCATACAACCACCTTACTTGGAATTAAATATAAAAAATATTATTTTACAATAAATAGTGCTGGAAATAATAATAAATTGGAAAGAAATAAACAGTTATTAATAATAAATAAATTACATTTTATAAATTCTATAAATAAATAGGTAAGTAGGTAATATATTAATTTTAACAAAAGAAAATTTTCAATAATTCTTTTTGTGCTGAGACTTTAAATAGAGAATATATATTATTAAATACAAAGAAAAAAAATTATATTAGTTTCGATTAGTAATAATATATTTTTTTAATTCTTTACGAAATTTATTTGAGCTAGTCGCTGTTTTGATGTCATTGGGAAGAGAATTAAAAATATTGACGGAATTGTAAGAAAATGAACGCTGAAAAAGGGCAGAACTGTGCTTTGGAACGCTATACAGGTCTCGAAAACGGGTTTGCCTATCATGGATATCTGAACCTCTGATTCGTTTTTCGTATAAATATTTAGGAGATCTGTTCGTTTCAATAGAGAACACTAAATTTGCAATGTGTAGCATATATCTTTCTTGCATATTTAGCCAGCCAGATTCCTGGAGAGCAGAAGTTATATGGTCGTATTTACGTATCCCATAGCTAAATCTTAAACATGCATTCTGAAGTTTTTGAAGACTGTTTTTATCTACTTGTAGAAGCGCCGGCCAGTAAACTACGTCGCAATAACTTAATTGAGATAAAATTAGAGAATTACATAGCCTAAGTTTTGTCGCAGAGTCGAATACATCTTTGTGCATATAGAGAAGTTTAATTTTGGCATAGGTTCTTTGCAGTAATTTTGAAACATGAACAGAAAACCTCAGCTCTGGATCTATGGTTTCTTGTTAAAAATAAATACTGGGTTTTCTAACCAAACTGTCGTTCATCATACCTTGTATGTTTCTTTATATGTCATTTTTTGCCATTTTTTCGAATTAGGGTTTTTACCTCTTTGTTCGCTGCCACGGCCATTCCCGAGGGGACCTACATCTTAACGTGGGTTTCGAACCACGATCCTCAGTCATGCGACACTTCCCCCCAAGGGCTAACCCTGCATTCTTAAGCCCACTAAATTTCGGACATACTTTTTTTTATTATGCGTATGCCCACTCGGAGGATCGAACTCGGAACGCCACGGTCGAATGCCAGTGACTCACGGCTGAGGCACCGCCGCAGTTATTAGATATTTTTTTTATATCAACAAGTACACAAAAATAAAAACTGACTGGTCCGAGTATTTTTCCTGTAAATTATTGTTATGGATTTTTTGCGGGACTTTTGGGAGACCCGATATATGATAATTACATACAGGGTTAGAAACTCATCAGCCATACAGGATAGAATACCGCCCACTTAATCAAGGGTCGCTCGGACCGGTCAAATTTATATTTTAAAATGCATTTTTTTTTTAGTAAAATGATATTATACAGAGTGAATCATAACAATGCTACGTGTATCAACTACAAAATATTTTTACATTTTACACTTTTTCTTACTTTTAATTAGATTAGGTAGGACCTAGGCATACAGTTTAAAAAAAAGCAACAAAAAAAAATTTATTATTTGATACTATGACAAAATATGCAGTTTGGCACCCATGCATTTAACAAACCCAGGCGAATGGCTGACGGGGGCTCAGATCTCGAGTCACATGTATTTATTGCATCTCTGTCTAGCTTAATGTCTACCGCCTCTCTCACTCTCTTTCACTTATATAAATGCAGCGCTTTTGCTTTCCCATAAGGGGCTAATGTGATGTGAAATCTCTGCTTTTCGGACGATCATACGGGATGCCTATACAACAATCCAATTTGCGATTAATCGGCAACGAATGCGTTCGTTGGGTTAACTTTTCAGTTCCGGTCATCTACATACACAGAAATATTGCCGGATATTACACGGCTAAAAATTTAAATATAAAAAAATAATTTTGGTTGTTATTTGTTTTATTGTTCCCATAGTAGGCACTGCCTTTTTGATTATATTGTATGCTCGCCACGACATATAAAATAATGCCATGGTGAAAACACAACTGTGAGACTATAATTATATTACGATGGTCTGAATTTTAAACCCCTTTAGTGAATATGGGTGTTTGTTTCATTAAGACAATTAAAGTTGATATACGTAGAATTCCATGTATACCATTGTTTATCTACAAAAAATTAGTGTAGTTTTACATCACAACGTTTCAACTGGTAAGTATCTTCAGTCGTCTTCAGGTGAATCCTAATTAACTACAGTAACTTCAGCTCTATTTATACTAGCTAGATTCAATGGAGCATAACTGACATGGTGCAGTCATACGCAGTGGCGGCTCGCGGTCTTAAAAAATGGCGAAAAGCTAGGTATAGTGCGGGTACTAAAACAAACATTGACTAAAAACCCGTGTAACAAAACGTATCTCTTATCCTCATCTGTCCAACGACTGAATGGAGTTTCCAACAAATTACAAACTGTGTCATTATTTGGGTTCATTTTTAAAACACATAACTAAGTAGGTACGTACAGTACTGAATTAATTGAAAAATAAAAACTGTGATATATTCACCCTATATAGCAGTTTGCATATACACCATGTAGGAATTCCATTTAATATTTTGTGACGTTTTTTATACCACTGATATAAATTCTTGGGTCGCCTAAATAAAGACACATTCGTTGTTCAGCAGTTAAAATAAGTTGTTTTATTTCCTATATTCGCAAGCAAATATAATGCAGCGAAATTAAGTTTAAAAAAGTCAACTTTCTTTTTCTAATTAAATTCAAATTATAACAAAAACTTCTTCATCACACAGTAAATCACGTAAAAACGATATCTATAACCGTAAGCTTCGCGAAGCCTCAAAACAAATACCTTAAGGTTAGGCGAACCAACGCTAAAACAATGGTGCTTATAACTGATATATTTATAAATTCCCCTTCATCATATTGCAAAGTTTTATATGCTGTTTGCGTGACTGACGTCATGTAACCATAGCGACGGTGAATATCAAAACGATGTTGGGTGTTGGGTCTTCACTTACTTTGAACTAACGGACACGGTCGGCTGGGGCACGCCAAAATACACGAGTGTTTATAATTATTATCCATCGGATATCCATTAATATTTAATATTGTCGAAAAACTTTCCTGCTGGTTTTATTTCTTCAAATTTCTTCAAAATGTATTTGAAAAAAATCAATTTGACATTTCCGAGCGATTTACAGAAAACTGGTATGCAGTGGCGGCTCGCGGTCTTAAAAAATGGTGAAGTGCTAGGTATAGTGCGGGTACTTAAACAAACGTTGACTAAAAACCCGTGTAACAAAACGTCTCTCTTATCCTTATCTGTCCAACGACTGAATGGAGTTTCCAATAAATTACAGACTATGTCATTAATTGGGTTCATTTTTAAAACTCACAACTAAGTAGGTACGTACACTACTGAATTAACTGAAAAATAAAAACAAAATTTTTTAATCACACAGTAAATAACGTAAAAACGATATCTATAACCGTAAGTTTCGCGAAGCGTCAAAATAAATACCTTAAAGTTAAGCGAACCAATGCTAAAACAATGGTGCATACGACTGAACTATTTTTAAATAGCCATTCATCATTCATAACCAAATTGTTACATGCTGTTTTCGTGGCTGACGTCACGTAACCATAGCGACGGTAAATATCAAAGCCATGTT
This sequence comes from Polydrusus cervinus, assembly GCA_935413205.1. Classification (NCBI taxonomy): domain Eukaryota; kingdom Metazoa; phylum Arthropoda; class Insecta; order Coleoptera; family Curculionidae; genus Polydrusus; species Polydrusus cervinus. The sequence goes on from OW284512.1 coordinate 7,924,153, forward strand.
GGGCGTCGGGTCTTCACTTGCTTTGAGCTAACGAACACGGTCGGCTGGGGCGCGCCAAAATGCACGAGTGTTTATAATTATTGTCCATAGAAGTTAACCGTGGCCCTATTATGCATAGCTACATTCGGATTAAATTAATATTATTAATTAATTTAAATAATAACATAATTATTTTTTAAGGACTAGAATGGTAGCTGTATTGGTACATTAATATTTAATATTGTCGAAAAACTTTCCTCTTGGTTTTATTTTATTTTTTTTGGTGAAGAGCCCCTTCACCTACTTCACCTGACGAGCCGCCACTGCTGGTATGTGATATATGCCCGGGGAATTTGTTTTAATTAAAACATTTTACATTTAGAATACAACATCACCCCTTATTAAAACTATAAATACATTAAAAAACACTAATAACAATTTTTAAATGGGTCAGACTAGAATGAGGATTCCTCGAACGGCAAAAAATATGTCTTGCTATGTCTTGGCATTTCTGCCTCTTGTACTGATGAATATTTCAGTAAATTTCAACAATTTTAATTTAATCCGCCATCTATTCGCTGATCTTAAACAGATTCCTATCCGCTGTGACCAGATATCAAAGTGGCGCATCGGTCGCCAAAAAAAGGCCACCTACGATAACAATGGGATAGTCATTGGCGGGTAAATCAAGACGAAATGATAAGGGTTTGAGGATCATAGTCCAAGCATTTTTTATAAAATTCTGGAACAGTATCACAAAAAGTTCTAGATTAAACTTATCTGCCAATCCGTGCTAAATTTCATTTCCCTCCTAAGATGCAGTAGCGGTTCGTGGATATTAAGTATGGGAGGGTGCATATCTAGGTATGCAAAATTGAGTGCATGTGGAAATTTTCTAATTTTTAAAGTAATGTCTTAAATCTATGACTTAGAAATTCATATTGAAAACATTAGCCAGGAAAAATGGCCATAAGATGATCCGTTTTTTAAAAATTTTTGCAGGAAGATCGATGTAGATCTTATATACCTGTTCCTGCTCAATTGGAATCTACTCGTAATGCAGAGTATTGTAATAGTTATTTACGATATAAGTGTCGTAAAGATTCATATTACAACACGAGATGTTAAAGTTGTCAAACGAGGCGTCAGCCGAGTTTAATAAAACATCGAGTGTAGTAATATGAATTTACAACAAGAATATTGTACAAAATTTTATTTACTTTCATCTATGAATAAAAATATTTGGCAATAGGCTTTTTAAAAAATAAAAATGCACCTGTAAAAATGCACCTGCTATTAAGTTTACTAATCAAGTTTTTTATGTAACTTTTCGCATAGTTACTGTTTCGTATGGTTACTGTCGAAACTTTGTTAAACAAATTCAAAAATATAAAAAGCGTTTTTCAAAATGAGCGATTCGGATGGAAGTTTACCCTCTGATATAGAAGCAGCGGCAAACGAAGCGATCTCAAGTTTAGTTCCGACAAAATCCAAGGCGCGGTATGAGTTGGAGTATCAGAAGTTTGAAGATTGGTGCAAAGCTAACAAAATAAAGGAGGTGTCTGAGAAAATCCTTTTGGGTTATTTTTCCGTAAAGCAACGCTCCCAGAAACCATCTACACTATGGACTCACTACTCAATGTTGAGAACTATGATTTCAGTCAAGAAAAATCAAGATATAAGCAGATTTTCCCAACTAATTCGTGTTAATAATAAATCATTCTTCTAAAAAGTGTGGTTTTATTTAACAGCGAAATTTTAATAAAACCGGTTTTTTTCCCATTACAGCACTAGTGCTGTAAAGGCATCTATTACAGCATTAGTGCTGTTAAATTAAGTGTCCAAGCGTTCAGCCCCCCCCCCCCAAATACGCCACTGGGTCGAACTGACCACAGAACAGGACTGACTAAACGCACTTGTCGGAAATGGAAGTTGTCCAACGGACGGACAAATAAAATTGTTAGTAAATCTTACAGGACACACCTTGATTCATTTAGGTAATATTGTTTTTAGTATCTAATATATTTTAGTAATATTTTTTTTAGAAAATAATCTTTTCTATCTTCTCTAGTAAGGCTAGGGAGACGATTTTTGAGTTGGGTAGTTCAGTCAAGTAATATATCATGGGGCGGGGGGGGGGGGGGAAGTTTAAACTCCCTAAACCCCCCTTACCTACGGCCCTGCATCCACATGTCCAGTTATATTTTGCAAAAGTATTTAAAAAAAATGGCGTTTATGGGTTTTCTTCTTTCCGTTCACTAACTTCAGTAAAGTCAAGTTTAATATGGTTTTTTCTGAATAATTTCTAAACGCCTTCCACTAATTTTGGTATTAAGAGTGACTATTATTAATAGCGTGTTTTGACGTATACGCCATCTTTTTTTAATACCTGCAAATTTAAAAATGGCGTGTGATTGGTAAATAAAAGTTTGTCTTTTTGTTACCCCCCGTATAAATGACTTTAATTATTTCTCTGATACTAGCTGACTTCATGTTGAAACTTTTTTGTCTCTTGTTAAATTTTAGTCAGACATGCAGTTTCTCTACAAGAAAAATATTTACAATCCCTTGTAATTCATCATTGCTGTTTATTCAGAACGAGAAACATGAACATTTTTTAATTCTAAATAACTACCAACTAGTTGGTACAACTAGTTTTTATAACAATTGTACGAAATGTTGACCGTATTCCTGAATCCATAAATTAATTTTTTTTAAAAATTGAACTGCACTTTGGGCATAGTGTCGGGCTTGTTTTTAAAATAATCTGCAGCACTGATATTCTTTAAAATAACTTATCTTCTTCAGCGAGGGGGAAGCATACACTTTTCATTTAAGATCACCCCACAGAAAATAGTCCAGAGGCGTTAGATCTGGGGATCTTGGTGGTCGAATTACGGGTGCATCGTTACCTCTTTCGATCCATCTATTACGATATATTTTATTTAAAAATCTTCGTACGTTGATACTAGAATGGGGTGGCGCCCCGTCGTGCATAAACCCCAGATCTAATGTCTCTGGACTATTTTCTGCGGGCGCTGTTAAATCAAGTATGCTTCCACCATCGCTATGGAAGAGAGTAATTGCGAAGAATTATCAATGCTGCAGATTATTTTAAACGCAAGCCTGACACGATGGCCACAGAACAGTTTAATTATCTGGAAAGAATTAATTTATATATTCAGGAACACAGATATTGTATTATTTTATGCAATAAAAGACGGCGCGCTCCAAAGTCACGTCGGTTCTTACGTAGCGAATGAATCATAGTGCGCCTATCTAATCGACTTTCTTTATATGTTGAAATTCAAAGGTTACTGTCATAAAAATTTGCCCTATCTGTAAAAAGACTCACGAGCCGCCCCTGATATTTTGACTAATAGTGTTAAAGAAAACGATTTTAGACGCCACTGGTCCAAAGAGAAAAAACGTCGGCCAAAAAAAAGGGCGCACGCCGCCTCCTCTTGCGCGGAATGCGTCGCTGGTCCAGCGCCAAAACACAAATCGGTCGTCGCACATTCAACATTCACCTCGCGGATCGCCCTGCTCTTTATTGCCATCCTACTGACTTATGAATGTCTGGTGACAGCCCGGTCGTTTTTTATATTGCCATATAATGCTTATATGCCCCCTTGTATTCATATTGTGGACTTATGCGGACCTCTGGTCGCGGCCGACCGAATATAAATTTTTATGATAAATATATGATAATTTATGATAAAATAATCGTGTGGAAGTTTTTGTCTTGGTTTTGCTAGACTCTAAGCAGATGATATAAAGTCTGCTGGGTAAAGCGCCAAAATGAAATAGCCGTTGGTTTTAAAAATTTTAAATTGACGTTTTTCTTTTTAGATTAGGTAAACATATACAGGGTTATGATAAAGAAATCGATCAGCCTTTTATACCGGGTGATTCACGACGAGCTTGCATTAGAACTTTTGAGGAAACTACTGAAAATATTTTTTTGGAAATCTGTAGGTTTAAGTTTATCGATATGCTCTCTTAAACTAGAATATTAACATGTTTCTGTCACTTCCGGTTATACCGGAAGTAGCTTTAACTTTCATTTTTTAAATACAACATACCATTTTTTATTATATTTTTGGTTTTTGCATTAAATTATAATTACATTTTATGGAACACGTTTTTTTCCTAAGTCTACTACTTTCTGAGATATCTGCATATTTTGTAATTATCTCGTAAATGCATAGAGATGAAATTATCCATACTATATATTTTTTACCTTAGCCCTGGACTAAAATTTTTTTGTTATTGTATAGTTAAAGAATTAACAAATCTCAAAAAATAATTAAACCTGACATAAAATATACAGGGAGGTCACAATTAAGGGCTAATTTTAAAAAACTTTAAACATTAAAAACTATCTTATTTTAAATGGAACACCCTGTATATTTTTATTTTATATGATGGTAAATTAACTGCTCCTTAAAATTGTCATAACCTTTTCTAACCTATATCGACGCGTTTTCTTAGAGTGCCACGAAAACAAATGTAATGTATGTACGTACCATCGCGCCGATAAAAAACTGGGACAGGAAATTTTTCTATTTTCTCCTAGACTATTAAGAATAATTTTACATCAAGCCTGGTACCAGTAAAATGTCATGAAAATTTGCATGTCAATAAAGATTGTCACTTTATGATTGACTCGTCAAACATACAATCATATATTATTTGTAAATATGCCACAATTAACCCCCCAGCAAAAGGCAATTATTTATAGTCGGTTGCGAGATAGTGTTGCTATTAGGGATATTGCAGATGAACTGGGAGTAAGCAAGAATACCGTGCTATTGGCAAAACAAAAAATAGCAAGACATGGGACTATTATTAGGAATGCAGGTTCTGGTCCCCCTAAAATTTCTACTGATGATCATGATAGAAGACTGGTTAATTATCTAAGGGATCATCCCTTCGAAACTGCAATCAAGGCAAGAGAAGAGACGAATTTTCCAGGTTCTGCAAATACCGCTAGAGACAGGGTTCGAAATTCCGATATACGAAGCCGTTGTGCTGCCAATAAAAAATTTTTAACGGAAATAAATAAACAGGGCAGGTTAGAATTTGCACATGAATATATTAATCAAATAAATTTATGGGAAACAGTTATATTTTCTGACGAGAAAACTTTTCAGTCATGCAATAATGGGAGAATTCGGGTGTATAGGCCTTCCGGCATGCGGTATGATGAGAGATACACCCACAAAACCAACCAAAGTGGGCGTTTCTCCATAAATGTTTGGGGCTGGATTAGCGCTAGAGGACCAGGACTTTGCCAAATCGTCGAAGGAAGACTAACTGCAGCAGTATACGTTAATATACTAAACGAAGTGATGATACGATCGGTAAACGCTGTATACGGTCAAAATTACACATTTCAGCATGATAATGCTCCAATACACACAGCGCGCATTGTACAAAATTTTCTCCAAGAAAATAACATAGCAGTTCTTCCCTGGGCTTCGAAGAGTCCCGATTTGAACCCGATAGAAAACATTTGGGGTGCCATGGTCAAATCTATGTATAAACATGATTTTCAACCTAGAAACAGGGATGAATTACGTCGTAGGATAAATCAAGCTTGGGATGAAATAACTGTCGAATTATGTAGAAACTTAGTTTTAAGTATGCCACAAAGGCTCCAAAAAGTAATAAACAGAAATGGTTCTATGACCAAATATTAATTTTGTGTTGTTTTGACAAACTTTGTGTTCGCAATTTTTTTCTTTTTATTAAATGTATTTTATTACCTGTATTAGCTTTATTTATTATTTTGTGGTAATGGTAAATATAATAATTTATAAAATATTTGACTTTAAAAAAATCTAAAAAATTTACTTTATCCATATTATATGATGTCTCTCAAATTTAACCACCCCGTATCGAAAAATACAAAACATTCCATTATGTAACCTAGGTTACTTTTTAAATTTTGAATGTTTTTCCTTTTTAGCTCTAGACACCTTTTATAGTCTAGGGGATATGTATTTCTTACATTGTTTTTGTAAATCTCTTGTCCCAGTTTTTTATCGGCACAATAGTACATGGATACTCCATAGTAATATTTATAAGGGAATTAGAAAATTAGAAGTCTTCTAATAATATCAGGCGAAGGAGTTGGTCTATTCGAATATGTATCGTGATATATCTGATATGCTATTAATTTTATTTTGTCACATTCAATATAAACACTTAATATATTTAAAAAATATTCGTTTGAGAATCCCAAGCGTGACATTTTCCAGAAACAGAATTGACATTCTTAAAATACGCAACAAATAATTTAATGCAACTGTTTTTCTTGTTAAAGCATTCTAGAAAATATTGCTGCCAACAATATTTCCCAAATGGAGTATCCATACATTTTGATTTCATGGCACGCTTGAAAAAATCGTATTTAAAAATAAAACTTGATATTCTAAGAAAACGCGTCGATATAGGTATAGAAAAGGTTATAGCAATTTTAAGGAGCAGTTAATTTACCATCATATAAAATAAAAATATACGGGGTGTTCCATTTAAAATAGGAAAGTTTTTAATGTTTAAAGTTTTTTACAATGAGCCCTTAATTGTGACCTCCCTGTATACTTTATGCCAAGTTTAATTATTTCTTGAGATTTGTTAATTCTTTAACTATACACAAACAAAAAATGTTTAGTCCAGGAGCTAAGGTAAAAAATATATATGGATAATTTCATCGCTATGCATTTACGAAATCATTACAAAATAAGCAGATATCTCAGAAATGAGTAGACTTAGGTAAAAAACGTGTTCCATAAAATGTTATTAAAATTTAATGCAAAAACCAAAAATATAATAAAAAATGGTATGTTGTATTTAAAAAATGAAAGTTGAAGCTACAGATTTAAAAAAAAATATTTTCAGTAGTTTTAATGCAAGCTCGTCGTGAATCACTCGGTATATTAAAACAAAGATGGGTTGCTATTTAAGAAATTCCGTTTTGTTTTTTTGTCTAAACAGGCTGTAAATATAATATCCCTAACGGACATTTTTCTCAATTTTTATATTATAAAGCCGGTTGAAATGAACCATTTCAACGTTTCCATGGCCTACCCTTTACCACTAACCTTGCTTTATTAAAGGTATGGACATTTTAGAAAACAAAGGAAAATTGATCTAGGCGGCCAATTTTAAAACAAATGATAAAGTGTGATATGTCATTGAAAGAAGCTTTCATAGAATTTATGCATCGAACAAAAATGGGGGTTTCTATCTAGAATTTCAAAATTGACGTCACTTCCGGTGAAACCGGAATTTGAAGGTTTAAATTGGCCAAAAAATAATAATACTATAATATACACACTTATTATTTTCTCATATTTTTAAATCTTTACTGCTAAAATTTCGCAGCAGCCCGGTAGTCCTCCCCCCCCTCCCTAAATACGCCACTGTCAACAACAGCCCGGTCATGGTATACATTTTTATCCTCTTTAGTGAGTAAGGGTGTTAAAGTCTAAAAACCCTTACAAATTTCCAAAAGAACGTCGCAAGGATTTGTACCGGGTGGTCAACTAAGAATGACCGCCGGCCATATCTCAGAAACTAGTAATCGTACAGCATCCGGGTAAATTTTTTTATGACAAAAGTGTCCAAGAAATAATGCTGGAAATTATTTTTAAGTTCCGCATTTTGCCGCAAGAGGGCGTAATTGAAAAGTAAATTTTAAAATTTTACATATTTCCGAAAATTCCACATTAAGGTATATCTTTGATAACACCATTTAAAAGCTTGGACAATTATGCATCATTTTGGTCTTATGCTGATTGGCGTACCGACTTTAATAAGAGGGGGGGGAAGCTGTTGAAAGTGTAATCAGTAAAATCGCTGTAACTTTTAAACGACTTATTCGATTTTAGCAAACTAAAGACTGTTTGGAAGAAAAATGTATGTACTTTCACCAATCGTATTTAGTTGTCCATAATAGTTCTAAAAAAATGCTAGAGGGCGCAATTTGCAATAATAACACATTTTTTGATTTTACTCCGAAAAAATAAATCATACGGTATAAATATGATATCATAATCAAAAAGTAGATGAAATTTGCTAGAAAAAATATTAAAATCGGAGCTCGATATCTCCGTTCGTTTCAGCGTTATCGCCAATAGAATAATTTATAAAACTAAGCGATTATATATTTTTAGAAAAAAAGTGGTACGCCACTGATTTTTTTCCATGTGGATATTATTTCTGATTAGCCTGGTCAATTCTGCAGAAAAATGGTCTCTTTTTCTCCTCACACACACCGTTCTTAATTAAAATAATTAAATTAGCTTCATGCATGCCTATTAAGTGAAGGTGGTCATTACCATCAATTTTTATAAAACAAAATTTTGCATTATCAATGTTAATAATAATAGTAGAGCTAAATTAATTTAATTATTTTAATTAAGAACGGTGTGCCTGAGGAGAAATACGTAAGAGACCATTTTTATGCAGAATTGACCATGCTAATGAGAAATAATATCTACATGGAAAAATATCAGTGGCGTACCACTTTTTTTCTAAAAAATATATAATCGCTAAGTTTTAAAAATTATTCTATTGGCGATAGCGCTGAAACGAACGGAGATATCGAGCTACGATTTTAATATTTTTTCTAGCAAATTTCATCTACTTTTTGATTATGATATCATATTTATACCGTATGATTTATTTTTTCGGAGTAAAATCAAAAAATGTGTTATTATTACAAATTGCGCCCTCTAACCTTTTTTTGAGAGCTATTATGGACAACTAAATACTATTGGCGAAAGTGCATACATTTTTCTTCCAAACAGTCTTTAGTTTGCTAAAATCGGATAAGTTACAGCGATTTAAATGATTATACTTTCAACAGTCGTCGTCCCCCCTCTTATTAAAGTCGGTACGCCAATGAGCATATGATCAAAATGATGCATAATTGTCCAAGCTTTTTAATGGCGTTACCAAAGATATATCTTAATGTGGAATTTTCGGAGATATGTAAAATTTTAAAATTTACTTTTCAATTACGCCCTCTTGCGGCAAAATGCGGAATTTAAAAATAATTTCCAGCATTTTCTTTTGGGCACTTATATCATAAAAAAGTTTACCCGGATACTGTACGATTACTAGTTTCTGAGATATGGCCGGCGGTCATTCTTAGTTGACTACCCGGTACAATTTTAAATACGGATACTCCATATTTTATTTACTTAGACGGGCATAGGCTAGTAAAAATATCACAAACGCTTTAAGCTACGACACAATCAAGTGTTAAAATCGAGAATTGGAACTTAAATCCTGTATATCCGGAAGGGGTGGTCCTCGTAAATACAATTTGAATTACATTTGCATTGGTAATGTTATTCATAAACTTGAATTGAATACACAGTAGCATATAACATGTAAATGTTTCCATTTTAAATATGTATTTATTAAATGTTGATTAAATTTATTAATATGAGCCAGTGAAAATGTTCAATGGCGATAATTTAAGAAAAGGGGTGAATACAAGACCACATCGATGTTTATCGATGAATTGCGCACTAATTTTTCAAGAGCGAGATTCTCCGAAACGACACAAACAATTTGGTAAATACACATTTTATATTCCGCGGCCAACATCATTCTTTCTAGTGAACCGAAAATTTAGATTTAGGGATTAACGAATGCTAAAATATTGGCGTTTAAAAAATCGATTTGCGGAATTTTGGTGGTTTGCAAAAACTGTCTATATTACAGTTCTCTTCAACTAAATGTCGTGCTGTGCTGTTACCATTTATAAAAAAAACCGGTGCCAATGATTCCAAACAGCATTCAGGGAAAGATTACTTTCGTGTTTAAGAATTTTCTTTTTTGTAAAATTTTTAATTTTCTTTGATTCAAATTTTTGATTAAATCTAAATAGATGGATTTGACAAAATTCACGGGCTTTGTTTATTGGGATCAATACTTTCCCAATAATTCTTCCATGGCCTCTAAAAGTTCATGAACATTATTCTCCCGCGGCCGAAACATATACTATTTATTTTTACAGGAGTCCGGTAACCCGTAAAACTTTTAAACTCACTACGGTAGTTATACACTACAACTAGAGAGGGTCAATTTTTTTTTATAGAACATAAACTCTGAATGAAATTTTATTTATTTCAAGAACAAGCAAAACTTCAGTTCAAAAATTACTTGAGCCTACATAAATTAACAAGAACTGAAAACGAACTGTACCTACAAAACCCAATCGGTGCCACGACACGTAAGACGCAATACTTGACTAGAAAAGTATATTAAATTATTTTAATATGTCATGCCCGGATCTGACTTTATTGTTGAGCCACAACCAAGTAAAAAATCGCCAGCTTACAGGCAATTTTTAGCATTATTAAATTAAAGATTATTTTGCGAATATTCTATAGTAGAGTAATAAAAGTTCATTAGGTATGCAAGGGGACTACAGAGTGACCCAATAAATATTAAAGCCACTTTCATAATTTGGCATTGATTTCATTGCAAAATTCTTTATTTTCATCAAGTGCAGGTAGTACCACCCGGGTTTTTGTCAATTTATGGGTTTTGCCTATTGTTATCCATTCACGAAAACTGAAAATGGTGTGACAAAGGCGTGCATTATGCACATGGTATTAGGTACAATTATTTTTTATTAAATATTATAAAAAAATACAAAAAATACATTATACAGAAATGAGAAATGAAATTATAAAAAATCATAATATTTTTCGTCATCTGAGGAACTGTCATTTCCTCTTAACGTTATAATTAACGGGTTGACGGTCCGATCGATCAGGTGGTCAAGATCCCAAAGAGCCCCACAAAATCATCCAAGTTAAATTTATTTTTAATCTCCATAAGGTAGCAACGACAATTTTTTTAAAAGTAATTTCCCATATTCAAATTTTTAAAGAAAAATCGACAAATTCAGGGCCGGGCCTTTGGGGCCCACCCGAGTTTTCAGGCCACCCTTTTCGAGCTTATCTGTCTTATCTGGCTTGCCGGGCTTTTCGAAACAATATTTTTTCCACTATTATCAGACGTTTCATGAAATGACGGATTTCACTAAGCGACTATGACATATTCAAAGATAGTAAAAAAATAAGAAAGTCAGTAAAAAGGTAAAAATCACGATCACGTCTTTTAATTGGTAATTCATGACCATTTTGTTGCTACTAAAACATTTTTTTTCAGTTTATTGTCGTGCAAGCTATAAATATAATAAATTACTCTTGCTCGGTGGTCGCACATCCAAAACAGACAGAAAATAAATTATTCAAGAAAAGTTCCAAATTTTCATAAATAAGTAGTTAGTATGGGAACAAAAGACATTTACTACTGAATATGTAAGTATTAGTGTAAACCCAACAATTATAAAGATATTCCTGTCAAATCGTGTAAGTTATGGGTATCAGAAAATCTGAAATTTAACGATAATAATATGTGTATGAGGTGAAAATTAATGAATGAAACCCAATAACACGTACAAACATTATTAATTTAATTAGTTATATTTTCGGTTAAATAAATTGTATAAGTATGTTTAAATATAGCACAGGAGCTGTGGAGGCTTCACCTTAGGTTTACGCAACCCCCCCCCCCTTCAAAAAAATAAACCCAAACTAATATATAAACTGCTGGATAATTGCTTTCGAGCAAGAAATATTTCGCCTAAATTTAACAGTTAATATTTTCTGAATCAGATATGATATCGCCCTACAGTTTTGAATGGTTGATAGATCTATCCCTTGGTAAACAAATAGTCAATGTTGGATTTTCTTTAACTGTCAGAAAATTTTATATACAGGGTGTTAAAGAAGACGATGATTTTTGCTCCAATTTTAATGGCGTATAACTTTCACAATCTTGTTTTAAATTTTATCACTCTACGTCAATTGAATCACTGGTTCATAGCAAGGAAAGTAATTTGATAAATTTTTGATATCTGCTATATTATAAGAAATACCGATTTTTTTGGAAAACCTTGCTTTATTTCAACTTATTGGTAGCTAGATCTCACTGTGCGTTGTATCGTGCAAACTTTGCGAGTGATTCTTATACTTTATGAAAAGCTTGATTATGTTCAGTAACAATAGTTGTATCTAAATGTTATGATGTACAGTGGCGTACTTATAAACACCTATATGTCTATGGTTTATGAGTATCTCACAATCTTTCACGATTGTTTTATATTGGAAAGTACTCGCCCCTAGATTAGGTCAATTTTTGCTTATTTTTTAGTTTTTTATATCGCACTACAGGTATATTATACAGTGTGTTTACAAAATTTTAACAAAGATAATTTTTTTAATTTAATTTTTGGAAAAAATGTATTTATTAATTTCTAACTTTCTAACACTATACTCATAAACCATAGACATATCGGTGTTTATACGTACGCCACTGTACGTCATAACATTTAGGTACAACTTATTGTTACTGAACATAATCAAGCTATTCATAAGGTATAAGAATCACTCGCAAAGTTTGCACGATACAACGGACAGTGAGATCTAGCTACCAATAAGTTGAAATAAAGCAAGGTTTTCCAAAAATTGTGAAAGTTACACGCCATTAGAGAAAAAATCATTGTCTTCTTTAACACCCGGTATATAAAATTTTCTGACAGTTAAAGAAAATCCAACATTGGCAATTGTTCCTCAAGGGATGAATCTATCAACCATTCAAAACCGTAGGTCGATATCATATCTGGTTCAGAAAATATTAACTGTTAAATTTAGGCTAAATTTTTCTTGCTCGAAAGCAATTGTCCAGCAGTTTATATCCAAGACAAATCATTTAATTCCAACACCAGCTCTAGCCGCATCACTTCATCCAAAAAATTTTATGATGTCTGCTCTGTTGAATAAAGTGCATTTGCTACGTTGTGCTACTTAAATTTAATAAATAGTAGTTTGTACAACAAGAGTGGATATAATGTCTATATCTCACGAGGAAGTAAATTGAGCACGACGCCATAGGCGCCGAGTGCGATATGGATAATCAACTCAAGTTAAACAATATATTTTTTCTTCGACCAAACTTACGAACCTTATGCTAAAAAATGTAAAAAAAAAGTTTTCAGACAGCCGGGCTTGAACTCCCGACCATTGGATCCAAAGCTAGATGTTATATCGCTTCGACAGATTCTTATATTAGAAATTAGGGTAAAACTGTAGGGGTTTGAATTAAAAAGAGCATAAAAAATGGACTGTATATATGATTGGTTGAGGAGATGAGAGTTGAGAGTAGAGGTTTAAATAAAACAGTACGGCGGCAGCGTGACAAAAAGTATAAAAATGGCCTACCTTTGGTTCATCCTTTACGGCTTGGTGGCCACCAACTTGATCCTAGAGAAGAGGGATGCCACAACCCTGGATCGGGACACTGCACGTCACAATCTGTCTTAGTTTGAGAGTTTTATATAACATAAAAATGCCGGAAAATATTCCGGGAGCGAAATTTGCGTGAGTTCTTTTTAACGACTTTTTCGAACTGTCTTTTAGACGCCCGCGCAAGGTCCAATCGGCCAAATACAAATTGTCACGTGGTTAACACGACTACAGCGACTTACGCGGGGAATTAATATTAAAGAACCAACATTTTTGCTTATGAAAAATAAGTAAACTTATAAATTAAATATTATTGAGATGAAACCTAAACATACCGCCCATCTAAAATGGGACATTTTACCAAAAAAAAAAGTGAAATAAATTCTACGAAGCTAAACTTAAAACAAATTCATTTAAATTTACTTTACAAGACAAAAAAAACAATTTTAGTTTAGAGGCAGGGGACACACTTTGGTAACTGGTCGTTTTAACAGACCTTTGGCGGTGCGCACAGTTACAACGCGTATTACTCCATCCGAACCCGGATGCACCTCAGTAACACGACCTAAAGGCCATTTTAAGGGTGGTATAAGCGCGTCTTTAAGCAACACGAGTGTGTCTTGTAAGACTGGAGTGGACGGTTCCGTCCATTTACTACGCTGCATTAAAGTATGCAAGTATTCTTTATTCCAACGTATCCAAAACTGTTGATGTAATGCTTGTAATAGTTGGAATCGAGATAAACGTCCGATTTTGATTGAGGTTAAATCAGGCTCAACAAAAGAGTTTAGAGGTTCCAAATTTAAAAAATGTCCGGGTGTAAGCGCTTTAAGATCGTTAGGATCTGAGCTTAATGGACAAAGTGGTCGTGAATTTAATAACGCCTCAATTGAGACTAAAACAGTATTAAATTCTTCATAGGTTAAAATTTGTGTGCCAACAACACGAGATAAATGGGTTTTTACTGATTTTACGCCACTTTCCCAAAGAGCTCCAAAATTGGGACTAGCGGGGGGATTAAAATGCCATAATATGTTTTCTTTCTCAGCAACCTGCTGCATAATAGTTACAAGTTCATTATGGGCTCCTACGAAATTTGTGCCGTTATCACTAAAAATATCAGTAATTTTGCCTCTGCGGGCTAAGAAACGACGCAAGGAGGCTAAGAAACAATCAGTTGAAAGGCTAGAACAGAGCTCAAGATGTATAGCTTTCGTAACCATGCACACAAATATACAAATATAAGACTTGTAAGTTTTTGATCCTCGTAGTTTACCCATCGTAGTGGTGAAAGCCCCGGCAAAATCTATGCCAACCTTCTGAAACGGTTTGCATTGGGCTAAACGAGCCTCGGGAAGATTCCCCATAGGGGGTTGAGGGCTCTTGGGATTAGCTCTAAAACATCGATAACAATGTGACAGAACGTGGCGAATAGCCCTTTTTGGAAATATAATCCAAAATTTTTGAACGATTAAATATTGGAGGGTTTGTTGACCTGGATGTAGAAATTTATTATGGGTGTCTTGAATAATAAGGGTAGTTAGTCGATGAAGACTGGGTAAGAGAGCGGGATGTTTTTGTTCAAAGGAGAGGTGAGAATAGGATAGGCGTCCGCCCACCCTCAAAATACCATCGGTATCAAGAAAAGGATTCAATTTTCTGAATAATTTGGGAAGGGGATTATTATTTTTTAGTCTTTTAATTTCATCACCAAACACAGTTCCTTGGATATATTTTGTCAAGCGCATAAGCGCTTTGTCTAACTCTTGCACCGAAAATGCCCCACTTAGAGTAGTTAAGGAATTTTTATTAGACATAAAGCGTAAGAATCTAGCGACGATGCGCAGAATTTTGTCGAGGGAAGAAAATCTGTCTAATAGTTCGAGGAGATAGTCCCGGCGTTGAATCACAGTGGCGAAAACAATTTTTCTTTGCTCCAAGGCCGATTCTTCGGGCTTAAAGCGTTTATTGAAGTTGGGCCACAACTCTTCGGTCTTGCTGAGAAAATCAGGTCCCGCCCACCATAGCGAGTGGTCAAGTAATTGAGAAGGCAAGAGACCGCGTGAACCACAATCTGCAGGATTATATTCTGACGGAACATAAAACCAACGATCAGGAGCTACCTTTTCCTGTATGTGGGTAATCCTGTTAGAAACAAAAGTATTATATTTATGAGGGGAAGATTTTATCCAAGATAGAGTGACAGTGGAATCCGACCAAGCATAAATCTGTCGAAAATTAATTTCATTCTTAAAAGCTTCCATAACTGAGATCACCAGATCTGAGAGCAGCACTGCTGCGCATAACTCTAATCGGGGAATAGAGATTCTTTTTAAGGGAGCAACACGAGATTTTGCAGCTACAAATGATATTTTTATCTGGTTGGCTGAATCCATAAATCGAAAATATACGACGCTGCAATATCCATAAGAGGAAGCGTCCGAGAATGCATGAATCTCACAAACTAGGTACTT
This sequence comes from Polydrusus cervinus, assembly GCA_935413205.1. Classification (NCBI taxonomy): domain Eukaryota; kingdom Metazoa; phylum Arthropoda; class Insecta; order Coleoptera; family Curculionidae; genus Polydrusus; species Polydrusus cervinus. Next base: position 7,939,946 of record OW284512.1, read on the forward strand.
AGACGCGAGAAGATGACGGGGTAATTGAATTTTAGAGAGCAGGGGTAATTCTTCTTTAAATTTACCCCATTTTATAATAATGTCATCGGGAGGTATCGCGTCCCAATGAATACCTAGAGTCCAAAGGTTTTGCATAATTAGTTTGCCAAAAAGAACAATGGGAGTTAAAAAACCTTCGGGATCAAAGATACGAGCTACATCGGACAAAATATTACGTTTTGTGCAAGGGGTTTGTTTAATGCTTACATTATAGGTAAATGTATCTGATGATGGTTGCCACCGAAGACCTAATATTTTTACTTGTTCTTCTTTATCATCAAAGGAGAGAGGCTTAATCTGGAGCAGAGAATCCGGGAGATGAGTCAACAATCTAGGATTGTTGCTCGCCCATTTTCGTAATTCAAAACCACCCAGGTTTAGGAGCTCCATCAGCTGATGTTGAAGCTCTAAAGCTTCTTTGATACTATCACAGCTGCAGAGCAAATCATCTACATAGATAGAAGTTTTTAAAGCCTGGCAAGCAAGAGGGTAAGTTAGCTGATTGTCATTAGCCAGTTGCTGAAGAGTGCGAATGGCTAGAAACGGGGCCGAAGAGACACCATACGTAACTGTCGATAAACGATAATCTTTGACAGGCTCGTCGGCGGAAAAGCGGAATAAAATTCTTTGATAATCGCACTGAGCCGGAGTAATTAAAATCTGGCGATACATTTGTCGAATATCAGCAGTAAAAACTACAGCGTGAAGTCGAAATCGCAACAAAAGTGTAAATATATCCAACTGTAGTTTTGGGCCAACTAATAGGGTGTCATTTAAAGACACATTATTCAAGTCTTTCGTGGAAGCATCAAACACAACTCTGAGTTTTGTTGTGAGACTTTCAGGGCGTAAAATACAATGATGAGGTATATAATAAGAGTGGGGAGCTTGTAAAGGATCTGAAATAATTTCCATATGCCCAGCTGATAAATATTCTTTCATAAAATCACAATATTCTTTACCAAGAGAGGGGTTATTTTTGAGACGACGCTCTAGATTTAAAAATCTTCGTAAAGCAATATCACGAGAACCGCTAAAAACTGGAGAAGCTTGGTCCCTAAAGGGGAGAGAGACCACATATCGACCAGTAAGAGTTTTATAATGAGTGTTTATAAATATTTTTTCTGCCGCTAGCTCGTCGGGGTTATGCTGAGGAGTTTGAGCAACTTGCTCCAGTTCCCATAACCGTTTTATGGAATTTTCAATTTGAATTGACGTACAAAATGTGTGTACGCTAAAGTCATTTTGGAGAGAAACCTTGCCCATGATAACCCAACCAAAGGCAGTGTTAAGGGCTGACGGTTCCTGAGGATTAAATGAGATTGATTCGCCTTTTAATAAAAAGGCAAAAACCTCAGCACCAATAAGCATATCTATTGGAGATGAAGTATTAAACTGTGCATCAGCTAAATTTAAATTTAAAAAAGTTTCAAATTTTTCTTGAGGTATGTCAATACTGGGCATGTTTGCACATATTTGGGGTAAAACAACAAACTCCAAATTTAAACAAGGTTCATAGGAGAAATGAGGTTTAACTACACAAGTGACGGCTTGCGTGGCATTAGTATTCAGGGGCCCAAGCCCACCTATGGAAGTGTTATGGGAGTAGCAAGTAACACCTAGTCGCTTGCAACACTTTCTTGTAATAAAATTAGCCTGACTAGCAGAATCTAATAAAACACGTACGCTTTGAAATTGTCCCCACGCATCTTTAACATGTATCATCGCGGTGGACAATAAGACCGTGTGATTGCGGGGTAGATTAGCAACTAAAGAACTTATAGAGGAGTTATTATGTAAGTTATCCATCGTAGGGGGAGAACTAGCTTCAGCTTCGGCATTAGAAGCATGTAAAGCACGTGAAACGAGGGATGGCGTGGAAGTAAGGGGGTTTGACATATATGACGTCGAGCTTGGAGCATTGGATAACCTATTTTGAGACGATTGAGACTTACTTTGTGAGTCAAAATGTAAAAGTGTGTGATGCTTTAAGGAACATTTTCTGCAAGTGTGCAAAGATGTACACGCGGGGGAAATATGCCTGGTACCTAAACAATTTGTACACCATCGTTTAGATTTTACCATATTATACCGTTCCTGGGGCGTTTTTGCCAAAAAGGCTTGACAATTATAAATGGGGTGAGGATTATTACAAACAGGACAAGTTTCTTTGCAATCAGTATTATTAACAAATGTTTTTAATTTATTTCGAATATTTTGAGTATTTTGAATTTTTACGGGAGAAGAGGTTATGTAAACAGCCTCTAGGGCTTCGCATTGTGTTTTCAAAAATTCTTTTAAAATTGTATAATTTTTTGAGCGATTGCCGGGATTTTTTAATTCAGCATGACATTCAATTTCAAAACGGGTTGCCGTACTTTGATTTAAACGCTCCATGAGCATATTAAATAATACAAAATCCCACTGTTGAACAGGGTAATGTAAAGCATTTAACGCCGCCAAGTTTTCTTCAAATTTATCAATAAGATTTCTTAAGGCGCCGACTAAATAATCCTCGGGCAATTTTTTTGTATTTTGTATATCCTGCCAATGAGTTATTGCGATAAGTCTAGGATCCTCATATCTACTAACAAGAGTATTATAGGCAATTAAATAATTCGCGTCACTTAATGGTGTACATTTAACTAAAGCAAGTGGGGCTTTATCTAAAGAATTTATCAAATAACTAAATTTTTCGACATTACTTAAATGAGTATTGGTATGAATAAGTGAATTGTACAAGTCAAAAAACGTTTTCCATTTTTTGATATCTCCTGTAAAAATAGGGATTTCTAACTTGGGTAATCGAACATTGTTTTGATTTAGCGAGGAACCCGAATTTGAGGCATTTAATTGCACAGCGGGTTCGTCCTTAAAAAGGCCAAAATAACTAGCTTGAATTTCAAAATAATCAAAGTCAAATAATTCCCTTATAGTTGCCTCGCTTTTCAATAGATTTTCTTGATTTTCTTTACCTGCGATTAAATCGATAATAAGTGAATGATTTCTATCAAAATCGTCGTTCAATTCCTCAAGTTTTTTATAGCGCATTTTAAAATGCATACGTGCATTTTGATCTTGTTGAGCCTTTACAGCAATAGCCAATAATTCTTTAACACGAGAAATTGCAGCATTTCTGCGGGCATAATATACATCGAGTTTAGACATTTTTTAGTATTTTTGAATTATTTAAATACGAGAAAATATATATTTTATTAACATGAGTTTGACAATTCGCACAATAAACGTAAACAAAACTTGTTTATGCGAATTTAATGACTATTGCACTTCAGACCGCGCTGCTAAGGAGGGAGTATAATGCGTGAACTGGTGCGCCTTCGAGTCTCTGCGATCTAAACTAAAATGTCCAAAATGATTGGAATATTTTACACATTCCAATGACTAAATTTTTTAATTTTTAATTGATTTTTAAAAATATAAAATCCGTGGTCGAAGTAACCAAAAATGTAGGGGTTTGAATTAAAAAGAGCATAAAAAATGGACTGTATATATGATTGGTTGAGGAGATGAGAGTTGAGAGTAGAGGTTTAAATAAAACAGTACGGCGGCAGCGTGACAAAAAGTATAAAAATGGCCTACCTTTGGTTCATCCTTTACGGCTTGGTGGCCACCAACTTGATCCTAGAGAAGAGGGATGCCACAACCCTGGATCGGGACACTGCACGTCACAATCTGTCTTAGTTTGAGAGTTTTATATAACATAAAAATGCCGGAAAATATTCCGGGAGCGAAATTTGCGTGAGTTCTTTTTAACGACTTTTTCGAACTGTCTTTTAGACGCCCGCGCAAGGTCCAATCGGCCAAATACAAATTGTCACGTGGTTAACACGACTACAGCGACTTACGCGGGGAATTAATATTAAAGAACCAACATTTTTGCTTATGAAAAATAAGTAAACTTATAAATTAAATATTATTGAGATGAAACCTAAACAACTAACTTAATATTAATGCTAAATGAAATTAATTTTCTATGAACATTCAGCAGGTTGCATTATTGATAATAATATTATAAGTGCGTATATATTTTGTTATATTGGAAAAGTTAATAACATATTGTACCATATACTTGTAAATTATATACTTTGCTGTCTTGAAAAAGTATGCCGAGTCTCAGTAAATACAAGAAACTGTGATAGGTCAGTACTTTATAACCACCGATATTATGATCGGAATGATGTCTATTTTTTTCTAGCTTCCAAATATTTTGGATCTCTATCGCCAAATTGGAGTACCTACTTAGTTTTCATCTCCGATTCGGCTTTAGAGAGGTTGTGTGTTAGTGGGCAACCTATATCGACTATAAATGCTTTCTTGGTATTCTTTTCGATAAAAAGAATATCCGGACGGTTGTGGTCTACTGTTCTATCCGTTATTATTACCCTGACCCAGAATAAGAGATATTCAGGGGATTCAAGAACTGGCTCGGGTGAGTATTGATAGTATGGTGGGAGGTTTTCTTTTATGTCTAGTTTATAGGCCAGTTCTTTGTAAATAATCTTTTTCACCTGATTATGCCTTTCCAGGTAAGAGTTGGGTGCCATAGCACCACAACCCGCCGTAATATGTTTTATCGTTTCTCCGAGGCAATTGCATTTTCTGCACACATCTTCCACATTTCTTTTCAAGATGATCTTATCATAGTTTCGAGTTCGAATGACATAATCTTGTATAGAAACTATAAAACCTTCTTTTTCAGCATGTAGCTGCCTTTTTTCTAACCCATTAAGTGACATTTTTTTTTATCTATAAGTGTATTTTGAAGCCATGTAGAGCTTTCTCTTGCCAAGTTACAAGCTGTTGACTAGTATGTTCAATTATAATGATTTCAGAGGTGTAAGGTACGACATCCTTTATACTCTATTTTTATAGAACTATTTAATATTTGAAGTTTTCTTTTAAACAAGTTTTAATTGCCATTATATTAAAAAAAATCTTATATAAACTCGTTGCGAAAGACCTTTTTCTGCAAATCGTATCACTTTACAAATAACTATATTTGGCTTTCGACGAAAAAATGTTGGCCTTACCGGCTTTACCTGTACGATGCCCGGTATGCTTCGACCAAACCCGTATAATTTAACTTTAAAATTTAATAAAAACAAGTAGTTAAGCCTTCGTAAAAAAGTCACTACCATTTTATAACCACATAAAATCAAAAATACCTCACACAAATTGATTAAATTTTTTTTCAAATTCCAAGAACACCAGCCGTAAAACCGGTAGGTGACAAGCTTTTTATTTCATTAATTAGATCCAAATAATCTCCGGGGGCTAATTAGCATAAATAGCATTAAACAAAAAATAACAATGCTATAAATCGAAATAAAATTACCATCTACTTAGCTTCCAGAATTTTTTTTAGGTTATGTATTCGGTTAACGAGCAATAAAAGGCACACAAATGGGGGTTTCTCATTCATATGCCATAATATTTATGTATTTTCTTCACTTTAAATTTAGAAGTATATTAACGTCTACTTTATGGGCTAATAATATTTTAACATGCATTCAAAAATGTTAAAGGTTTATTAATATATATTATTGCCTTGGTAATATAAGATGGTAATTTTAAAAACAATAGGAGTTCCATCTTAATTTATTGTAAGAATCGACGGTTAATAGGAGAAATAACTAACAATTTATTGAATTTCCACGAAGAAAATACAGTCGTTAACAGTGGCGTAGCCAGAAAATATTTTTTTTCTGGAGAGAAGGACAGTCGGGACTATATTTATTTCATGATATTGTACCTAGTGAAGAAGGCGTAGAAGCGCCGCAGGCGAAAAATGTTCGTGGCCACGCCCAAAGTTCTTTTAAAATTCACCTAACTACTATTAAGTTTCGAAAATTAAATTATTTCCTCTCCCCCTCTGCATGGTTGGATTAAATTTATTTTTGTAAATTTTTTTTTTTTACTTTTTTTTGATATTCTTAGCTGGTTCTTTATTTAAAAACAAAAATATTTTTTATATTTGTGAAAAATATGAATATTGGCGTCAATCCAAAATTCTAACATAAGACGTATGTATGACTATAACCAGCGTTCTTCTGGCTCGGTTTTTCATGATTAAAAATAAAGTAAATATCGCTAAACACGCGAAAACTGATGATTTTTTCAGAAATCATTTATTTTAGGAGCGTAGATCCAAGAGCAGTTTTTGGTGCAAATGCTTAGGTTTTGAAATACTCCTTGTTAAGTGCCGTTTTGTATATTCATAATAAATCATTTTCGTTCGTTTTTGCACTATTTTTTTATTATAAATTATTATACTTCTTCCATAAAAATATTTCAATTGAAATTTTTACTTTAATTTTTCTCTTTAAAGTAAATACCTAATTGTTTCTTGTTTTTTTTTGTAAAAATATTTTATTCCATTGGGTTATATTTTTGTTGATTTAAAATAGCTTTAAAAAAGGGAAGACGGAACGGACAAGTATATAATAGAAAAATACTATAAAATACTATTTTTTTTACTCGTTTTTCTTTAAAATTGCATCATTAATCAATAACTAAAACGATGTGCGTCTGACACCTTAATCTCTATATAAAACAGGACTTTTAGAAGAAAAGGTTTAAAAACTAAACGTTTCCTACAAGACCTTTTTAATCTTAACCAAGAATACATTATTTAAAGATTTAAATTAAGAGTCCAAGCGTAAGACGAAAAATTAGATTACAATGTGACTTTTAGACCAGAGGCCCTAGGTTGGGGGGGGGGGGGGGGCTGCATCTAGCTAGTATACATAGAGCTGTAGTTACTGTAGTTATTTAGTATTCGCCTGAAGACGACTGGAGATACTTACCAGTTGAAAAGTTGTGATGTGAAACAAATAAAGACAATGCAAGTTCAAAACTATTCTATCATATATATTTTCATTTGTGGGAAATGGATATAATTGCTAAAAAAGCAGAAAAGCAATATTTCTTAAGGCAACTGTAAAAAATATATTTTGGCTAGCTCGACATTTAGAGGTTCCCCAGGATTTAAAAAAAAATCGAAAATTGAAAACTACGCCACTGACAGATTATCATCATAGTTGCTGATCAAATTGCTATAAAATTGCATCTTTTAAATCTACGATAATGTTCGTATTTAATAAATTATTGACAACCAACGAGAAAAGCAAAAACACCCATCCGTATTTCCCATATAATCACGACCCATATTAAATTCAGACCCAGCCAGCATGGTACCAAGATACAACGACGGTACCATGTCAACCATTCTGTCTAATAAACCAGTTGGTTGCTTGCTATCACATCTGGGAACGAGGATTCCACCGGAGTCGTTTTGTTTTTCGTGTATACGATACCAAAGAATTTTGAATTCTCCGGGTTGGTTAATGAGAACGCGAGACGATAAATTTTCGGTGGTTGCTGTTAAAAGAGAGTTAAATTTTTATGACGCGATTAATTTTTTAGAATTTCGGAAAGCTTTTAAATATGAAAGAAATCCTAAACATACTGCGTTTTATGTTTGTTAAATACCTATACTTATACCCCTGGGAATAGGCACATACGAACCTAAAGAGTTCACATCACCGGGTATAAAATAAACCCATATTTTGTATTCCACTGTCACTGAATTTGTGCAAATTGGGGATGGAGACAGATACATTTGGATGTATCCTCAGGGCCGTTTCTGAGTGAAGTGCTGGGAGTGCCCCCGCACAGGGGCGGCGAAAATCATAGGGCGGCGAAAGCCGCCTGCAGTTTCACAGTTCATCACAGAAAAAAAAATTTAGACGTATAAAAAAATTCTAGGAGTTTTCAAAAATATGAAGACGGCCGCCCTTCGTCCAATAAGAATGGTAAATTAAGTTCTCAAAAAGAAATTATGCAGTAGCTGTCAAGAATGAGGCAGCCGCCCTCTGTGTTATTTAGAGATTTCTTTTTAGAAGGTAAGTAGCCAAATTTGTGAAGAGTTGAAGGTAGACCACTTGATTGATGAGTTTGCGCCAAAAAAGGCTAGAAGAGTAATTCTTTGATGTTTTTTAATGTTTTATACACTATATAGATGTACTTTTATTACCAAAAATTAGTTTTTGATTTCTTGTTTTTATTTTCTTTCCAGATTTTAGCACGTGTTTGCAGAATATTATATTTTAAAGTTTTGTGATAGTATATACCTACCTATAATTAAATAAGTATTTATACAACTTTTTTTAAATTGACTTGACTAAAATTATTAGATAGGTAATGTAATGAGGGGATCATCACTGTTTGCAATACCTGTACAAAATCCCTGCAATACTTCTACAACTACAATACTTCCGCAATACACTGCATTAGGTACTCTGTCTGTAATACACTGCAATATTCTGCAACACTCTGTAATGCAGTCTGCGATTCTCTGCAATACCTAGAATATTGCTGAAACACTTGTAGAAATAGTTAGGAGTGCTAAGCCCCTCTGTAGGTAAATATAAATAAAAGAAAAATATTAAAAATAGACACCTCTTTCACCTATTAAAGATATTGAGGTCATTTTTGTGACAATTGCTTTGCGTCATTATTTCAGGTAGGTATTCTAAAATAGTAACTGATTTGATTTGAAGGGCGGCCAGTTCATATGTCGCACAAGGGCGGCCAACAGGCCAGAAACGGCCCTGTGTATCCTTAGAGCCTTTTCACACGGCACCATATATCGCGCGCGATAAATGGTCGCAATATTGCTTTACACCAAATTATGTGTTCTCTAATATCGCTTGTGTGTGAAAATGGCTCATTAGAAAACACATAATTTGGTGTAAAAGTAATATTGCGACCATTTATCGCGTGCGATATATGGTGCCGTGTGAAAACTTAGGCTGTGTTTCTCATGTAACGAATATTTTTTTTTTATCTTTCATCTTCGAAATATTATTTAGTAAGTAGTAATTTAGGTTAAGTTAGCATATGGGCCGGGGGGGGGGGGGGGGGGTGGAGAAGAGGGTTGGGTTTCAGAGAGGAGCGTTGGGGGTAATAAAAAAATATTCGTGACCACGCCCAAATTTCGTTCAAATTGAACCCAACTACTATAAAATTTCTGAAATATAGTTAGAATAAATTTGGTTGATTAAAATTTCTTTCTTGATATAGTGCCTTTAGCAGTGACGTAGCCAGAAAATATGCTCGGAGGGGGGGGGGGGGGGGCTCAGTGGGCGTAAGTAGGACATTTTTTTTTCTGGAGAGAGGGACAGTCGGGACTACACGTATTTCATGATATTGTACCTAGCGAAGAAATGAAAATTTTCGGGGCCACGCCCAAAGTGCGTTTAAAATTCACCTAACTACTAATATCAAATTTCGAAAATTAAATTATAACCTCTCCCCCTTTGCATGGTTAAATTAAATTTGTTTTTGTAATAAATGGTTTTTTTTTCCTTTTTTTTGATATTCCTATTCTTTATTTAAAAGTTTTTTTATATTATATTTTTGTAAAAAATATGAATATTGGTGTCGATCCGAAATTTTAACATAAGACGAATGTATGACTCTAACCAGCGTTTTTCGGGCCCGGTTTTTCATGATTAAAAGTAAAGTAAATATCGGTGACCACGCCAAAATTGATGATTTTTTTAGACATCATGTATTTTTAGATCTAAGATTAGTTTTTGGTGCAAATGCTTAGGTTTTGAAATACTCCTTCTTAAGTGCCGTTTTGTATATTCATAATAAGGCATTCTCGTTTCTTCCCGCACTATTTTTTTTTATTATAATGTTTTACACTTCTTCCATAAAAAATTTCAATTCAAATTTTTACTTTAATTTTTCTCTTAAAAAATAAATACCTACTTGTTTTTTGTTTTTGTTGTAAAATATATTATTGCATTGGGTTACATTTTTGTTGATTTAAAATATCTCTAAAAAAGGGAAAACGGAACAGACAAGTATATAATAGAAAAATACTATAAAATATTATCCTTTTTACTCGTTTGTCTTTAAAATTGCATCATTAATCAATAACTAAAACGATATGCGCCTGAAATCTTAATCTCTATATTATAAAACAGGATCTTTAAAAGGAAAAGTTTAAACACTAAACGTTTTCTACAAGACCAACCAAGAATAAATTATTTAAAAATTTAAATGAAGAGTCAAAGCATGAGACGATAAATTGGATTGCAATTAGACTTTTAAACCCGAGCTCCTAGGCTCGGGGAGGGGGCTGCAGTCCCGCAGCCCCCCCCCCCCCCTAAATACGCCACTGGCCTGTGTCATGTAAAAAAATGTTTTTTTTATTATTTTATTATATATTTTAATTATAAACTTTCTATTAAAGTCCATAAATTTACATTTTGTGGTGTACAGGAAGTTAATTTTGGGTTTGGTACCATTTAGACACTTCTTTATAACTATGGCTCAGTGTTCGTGTTGCCGTGGGAGTAGTCCACAGTGATATAACAATATTTGAAGTTTAGGAAGGTCTGATCAATGATTTTATGAGTATAGCGTCGAGCCATTGGTTAGTAGGATGCAAAGTGAATCGTTAACACGAAGAGGCGCGTTTATGCTTTAGCTTCTTTTCTAAAGCGGTGATTGAGGATTTTTGTTTTGTCATGATATATATATATATATATAGAGGGGGGGGGGGGGGGGGTGTTTGAACCCCCTTATCTACGGTCCTGATACAGGTTGTTATTTAAGTCTAAGACAAACTTCAAGGGGTAATTCCTTGTATGTTTTTAAGACAAAAAGTTTATATGAATATGTGGCTTAAATGTTTAGATTTTCGAGATTTTTTTTTTGGTTTTTTTAATATTCCTTTTGCAGTTTGAGGCATAGGTAATTCAAATTTAGCACAAGTAATACTTTTACCAGTATCTAAAAAACAACGTTATTAGCATTTAAAATAATCTACAGGGTCCTCGTTTTTTTCTGACCATGACCACGTTAGATCCCCCCGACGTCACTGACTAAAATTGAAAATAAAATCTAAATTATCATTTTGCTCTTAAAATTTTCACCCTCTTAACGTATCTCCTACGACATAGAAGTTTAGCCGTAGGTGAAATCTGAAATATCCATTTATAGTTTTAAGCATGCCAACTTTTATCAGGAATAAGATTTTTTGAGAAATCGGTATTAAAAAATGTTTCGATATGTTGCATACTTTTTTGGACACACTGTACTGGGTGTTACAAATTCGACATACCAACATTGAAATCCCGGAGAAAAAGTGGCAATGATAAAGTGTCTTTTATTTTTAAATAGCTAGTCAAATGAGCTCAGGAAAAAAAATGATTTTGCAAAATTTCGGGTTTTTTCGAATAAAATCGAAAGTATTCGTGATTTGAAAACTTTTAAAGCGGCATTATAATCAGCACCGAATTGCACAACATTGCCCCCATTTAAGCGTTTCTCTAACTCCTATGGTTTCCGAGATTCCAATGCTGGTACCTCGAATTTGTAACACCCTGCATATGAAAATAAGATCAAGATGTTCTGTAGTTTTATGGTAATTTACATTTTCGAGCAACGTAAAATAACAATTTTTTTTGTAGTATACCCTGTATGATAAAAATACCTACCTATAAAGAAGTAATATAATATAGCTATAAGATTAATAACGCCACTTAAAACTATTTTCTTATGGAATTTTTTTAAATTACCTAATTAGAAGGAATTATTTAAAATGCGGGCATATTTCCTTTTATTACACCTTGTGCAAAATTTCATCTTACATTCTTCACGAGCAGAAATAAACGAAAGCTCATGATACCGTACATTCTTGCATGTACCCGGGCTGCAGTACCCATACTCTCCTACCCATTGGTTGGTGGTACCATGGGCGTGTGTTACCATCGCACGTATTGGTTCTGTGTTGACATTCACAGGCGCTAATTTAAAGTGCCCTCACATGTGTCGATGAGAAGAAATACTAGGAAAAACGGAAGAATCGCAGAGTAGGAATTTAAAGGGGAAGAAATCATTGATTCGTGAAGTTATAGGCATCAAAGAAAAAAATGTCATAGTAAATTTAAAAGCAGTAAAAGAAAAATACGAGGCTGTAAGTATACTGGATTGATAAGTTCTTGAAATCGCCAATAGGTGGGGCTGGTTATTATTATTATTATTTTTTAATGTCTTCATCATTTTTATTTAATATAATATACTTATATCGAGTCGTGGTTGGACATAGGAAATCCCATGCACGTTTTAGACTGTCGAAATATTTGCTCCCCTGTTGACTTTAGAGCGGGGTTGTAGGGAGATTTTTTAGGGTCTCTGTATGGTAAGTGCACATGTGGAGTTTAAACAATTTTGGACAACCCGTTGACAAGCAAGGTTTTCCAAAAAAATCGGTATTTCTTAAAATATAGCAGATATCAAAAGTTTGACAAATTACTTTCTTTGCTATGAACCAGTGATTCAATTGACGTAGAGTGATAAAATTTAAAAATAATATTGTGAAAGTTACACGCCATTAAAATTAGAGCAAAAATCATCGTCTTGTTTAACACCCTGTATATAAAATTTTCTGACAGTTAAAGAAAATCCAACATTGACAATTGTTTCCCAAGGGATGAATCTATTAACCATTCAAAACCGTAGGTCGATATCATAACTGGTTCAGAAAATATTAACTGTTAAATTTAGGCGAAATTTTTCTTGCTCGAAAGCAATTGTCCAGCAGTTTATTTGCTTTTCAGACGAATGCACGTTTACATTAAATAATGACCCGAATATACAAAAGTATCGGTGCTTGGGCCTACAAAATAAACATCTCGTATAGCTACGGAAAAGATATGTCCTCCCATTTCACAAATGTCATGGTTGCGTATTTTTTTCACTTATCCAAAAATATGAAATTATGATTTTTTAAAGTCATTTTTAATAGGAAATTTTCTTATAGAAAAAATCTACAATCGACGTTGGATTTAAGGTGTTACATTACAGGGTGTACCTATAGTAAGAGAAGCTCTAAGAACGAAATGAAAACTGCACCCTGGAAAACGTAGCCCTCCATTCATCAACCATCGATATCTCCAGATTTGCTTCAGAACAGAAAACCAATTTATATTATTTTTAGAACATTATGTTTGTGTGACAATTGTGGACCTAACAAACCAATACTTCCACACCCACCAAAACCACTCAACCTTAGAAAATTTCTTAATTCCCTAACTAGCCCAATCTAATTAATATAAACGACTTCCAAGAGCTGTTGATTAATGTTCGGAACGATTAATTTAAGTTAAATAAGCCTTTTGAAAGAAAATAAAAATAAAAAGCCACCTATCGATGGCTGTACGGTTAGATCCACCACTGATAAAGACGAACATGTGTGAGTCTAGATAGAAACGAGAGCGAGGACCAAGACTACAGAGAAAAAGGTTGTGCAGGGATGGAATGAGCCCTAAAAAGTACTTACTTGCCTGCAAAAAATTGAAATTAAAATCCATGGCCTTCTAGAATTTAAGAAGAGCGAGGGAGAGATAATAGAGGCCAATTTCTAAAAAAAAAAACAAGGAAAACTTTGTTCTTTACCACGTAGATGACGTTGCCACCTGTTGCTACACAAACTAACCGATGTTAACGCCCTGTGAATTGACAATTAATTATAGTCTATTTCAGAAAGGTGTAGAGTAATAAAATAGGAAATTACGTAGGGTTCGGCTCAATTTCGGTGTCGCCATAGGCGTAGGTCAAATTTGTGCATTAAATTATTTATGATAACTAGCCAAAGAACAAAAAAGAATATAATTTGATTAAGAAGGAACTATTAGCTATAGCAAATTTACACAAACGTCATTTTATGAAATATGCCGTGGAACATATAGCTGAAAAACATAGTGTAACTGTGCTGCGCATACCGCCATATTATTGCGAACTAAATCCTATAGAACTTATATGGGCGCAAGTAAAAGGATTTGTAGCATGACACAACACGACATTCAAAATGAAAGACTTTAAGCTACTGTTTGATTAAGCCATTATGGAAGTGACACCAGAGAACTGGCGAAAAGCAGTCCATCATGTCATTAAAGAAGAAGAGAAAATGAGGGATCTTGACCACCTGATCGATCGGACCGTCGACCCGTTAATTATAACGTCAAGAGGAGATGACAGTTCCTCAGATGACGAAGAATATTATGATTTTTTATAATTTAATTTCTGTATACTTTTGTATTTTATATTTTTTTTTATAAAGTTTAATAAAAAATAAGTGTACCTTGCACGTAATGCACGCCATTGTCACACCATTTTCAGTGTTTGTGAATGGATAACAATAGGCAAAACCCATAAATTAACCCAAACCCGAGTGGTACTACCAGTACTTGTTGAAAATAAAGAATTTTGCACTGAAATCAATGCCAAATTATGAAAGTGGCTTAAATATTCGTTGGGTCACTCTGTAGTCCCCTTGCATACCTAATGAGCTTTTATTACTCTACACCTTTCTGAAATAGACTATATAACCTCAAAATATATTTTTTATTTCAACGTCGTTACGTCTTCTACGACAGTGTTGGCTTATTTTTTCTAGTTACCTTCTTAACAAGCCTGTTCTTCAGACATAATATGTTTATCGTCTTCTGAAGTTACCACTGAAAAAGACCTATCCTTGTCACTGTGAAGAAGCTGTATTTTTACCCTGTATGGTTACCACCAATTCCGTCTGTCATAGTCAGGGTACTTGCATGGGTATTAACTTTATTAAATTAAAAGAAAGGAAATAAGGCACTAAAAGTCTTTCTCCACCCATATATAATTAAGAATTAGGCAGTGAAACCTCTACATGTTTCGAATTTAAAGAACAATTAGGTATTTACTTTTAAAGACAAAAATTAAAGTAATTTATAATAAAAAAATAGTGCGGGAAGAAACGAGAATGCTTTATTATAAATATACAAAACGGCACTTAAGGAGGAGTATTTCAACACCTATAAGCATTTGAAGCAAAAACTGTTCGTAGATCTACGCTCCTAAAATACATGATTTCTGAAAAAATCATCAATTTTTGTGTGGTGAGCGATATTTACTTTATTTTTAATCATGAAAAACCGAGCCCGAAAAATGCGAGTTAGAGTCATACATACATACGTCTTATGATAAAATTTTGGATTAACTTATTCATATAAAAAATGTTTTTTTTAAATTAAAAAAAACATTTACCAAAAGAAATTTAATCCAACCATGCCCCCCCCCCAGCATATTTTTTGGCTACGCCACTGATGGTACTGTTTATTGAAGAAACAATTTTTTAAAGATTTGACTTGAGAGTTTTAAAGTAAGAAAGAAACGACGTCAAATTTTTTGTCTCCCCCTACCCTTAAAATGCGATTTTTTTATACTTCCAAGAAGAATCCGTTAATTCCACTCCTGCCCAGGCTAGTTAATTAAATAACGTACACGGTAACGAGCATAAAAAACAAAGAGTGGTCGAAGAGGACACACCAACCAAGTCCTAACAATGTAAAAATAAAAGAGGTTAAATGGTATACGAAGAAACGCACTAGCCATGTATATACAAATGTTCGACTAATGGATTTTTTCCAAGAAAACGGGAATTAATTGATTCGATTTTGTTTTATTGCTGGAATTCGCCTTTTAATTGTCGAAATAAGGCATGTTTTGTTTTAAGTGGTTTACATTTTTCAGCTGGTTTGAAATTGCCTAAACGACGGACATCAGTTTTAATGTAATTGAGAAATTAAGAGAAATAATGAACAATTCGTGAATAAAACCTGAAACTTAATGGTACACACTTATACCAAGTAAAAGTAATTTAAAATTTCCTAAAATGTTCATGTTCAGTTTGGTACTTTTTTCTCCGTTTGTGTTTCTGAGGGACTCTTTTTAATCAAAATATAACCTTCGGTTCCTCCAACACAATAAAATTATTTTGCATAGTAGGCCATTTTTTTTTTTTTTTTTTTTTTTTTTTTTTTATGATAAAACACCTGCACTGTAGGAAAAATCCTTTAAGGCGCTCTGGGAGCGGTGCGAGTGTGAAAAAAGCGATTAACGTTGGTCTTGAAACGTTGAAGATTGTATTCATTGGGAAACACGACCTCAGGAAGATCATTCCACAAAGATGACGTTCTCCAGATGAAAGAATTCTTGAACAATGAAGTTCGAGGAGTACTAAGCTGAACAACATATGGATGAGCGGCAGCGGTTCGCCGTGTATTTCTGTTTTGCATTGCTCTAGGTGGAATCAAGTGGGCAATGTCAGTCGAACACCTGCCATGGAAATATCTGTAAAAGAGAGCCAAATCACCAACCTGTCTTCGATGCTCCAGGCTATCGAGGGTCTTGGTCAGCTCGGGGTCGCCGATCAAACGAACGGCTCTCCTTTGAATGGAATCCAGTAGCCGAAGGGTGTGCTTGGGTGCAGAGCTCCAGACATGAGAGCAATATTCTAATGATGGTCGAATCTGGGCTTTGTAGAGTGTCAAAAGTTGATGAGGTGTGTACAACCTTTTGGTGCGGAAAAGTACACCAAGTTTCTGTGCAGCTGCCCTGGCAATTGCGGCAACGTGATCATGCCAAGACATATTACCTCCCAGAGTGACCCCCAGCAAATTAATAGACGGTGCCAGGGGAATTGCGTGTCCTGCCATGACTATATCCGGTTCTGCAATGTTAACCTTTTTGGAGAAGACTGCTGCCTGTGTTTTCTTAGCATTAAATTCGACTTGGTTACTGTCACCCCAAGCCAAAATTTCTTCCAGGTCATTGTTGAGGCGCAATACTTCATGCTGCCTGCGAAGATGTGCGTCGGCAGCGGATGTTTGGAGAGTCAAGGTAAAAGATGAGACAAGTGTGCTGTCATCAGCAAAGCTATAAATTGGATTTTGGGTTTTCACTAGAAGGTCGTTAATATACAGTAAAAAGAGGGTAGGCGACAATATGGACCCTTGAGGAACACCGGCATTGATGGTGAAGGTGTCTGAGAGAAACCCGTCAATCGCCACTTGCAGAGAACGGTTCTTAAGGAAGCTGGTTAACCATATTAGCCATGATTAACTAAATACAAATGAATCAGCCCAGCGGCACTTTTTTTTTGGAAAGAGGGACAGTCAGGAGCAGCGGCATCGCCAGGGGGGGCCAGGGTGGGCACCGGCCCACCCTAGAAACAAGAGTGCCCACCCTGGTGCCCCCCCAAAATTGATGGGTTGGTTTTGTGATGGAATTTTCTCGGGGGAAGAGGGACTTGGCTATAAAAGTTTTGATGAGTGGTTGTATGGTATTTTCAAGAAAACGATGACTTTTTTTTTGACATCACTCAGGACAAAAGGGAAGTTTTATCTGTCGCTGTTTATCGCGTTCTAGAGCGGCGGGAGGCCGGCGACCTTTTTTTTAGTGCCCACTCAAAAATCATCGGGCCCATTTGTGCCCTCCCATCCCAAAAATCCTGGCGCCGCTGCTGGTCGGGACTTCATGTATTTCATGAAATTGTTCCTAGTGAAGAAGGCGGAAAGCGGTGCAGGAAAAAAAATTTCGGGGCCACGCCCAAAGATCGATTAAAATTCACTACTATCAAATTTCGAAAATTAAATTATTACCTCTCCCCCTGTGCATGGCCAGATTAAATTTGTTTTTGTAAAAGTTTTTTTTTACTTTTTTTTTGATATTCCTAGCTGGCTCTTTATAAAAAAAAACATGACGTATGTATGACTCTAACCATCTTTTTTCGGGCTCCTCAGCTTTTCATAATTAAAAATAAAGTAAATATCGCTCACCACGCGAAAAATGGTGATTTTTTCAGAAATCATGTATTTTAGGAGCGTAGATCTAAGAGCAGTTTTTGGTGTAAATGCTTGGATTTGAAATACTTCTTAAGTGTCGTTTTGTATATTTAAAATAAAGCATTGTCGTTTCTTCCCGCACTATTTTTTTTTATTATAATTTATCACACTTCTTCCATACAAAATGTTTCAATTACAATTTTTCTCTTTAAAAATAAATAGGTACCTAATTGTTTTCTATTTTTGTTGAAAAAATATTTTATTGCATTGGGTTATATTTTTGTTGATTTAAAATAGCTCTAAAAAAGGAAAAACGGAACGAACAAGTATATTATAGAAAAATACTATAAAATATTATTCTTTTACTCTTTTTCCTTTAAAATTGCATCATAAATCAATAGCTAAAACGACATGCGTCTGAAACCTTAATCTCTATATAAAACAGGACTTTCAGAAAAAAAAGTTTAAAAACTAAACGTTTCCTACAAGACCTTTGTAATCTAGGCCAAGAATACATTATTTAAAAATTTAAATTAAAAGTACAAGCGTGAGACGAAAAATTAGGTTACAATTAGATTTTTAGACCCGAGCTCCTAGGCTGCAGCCCCCCCCCCCCACCCCACCCCCCCTAAATACGCCACTGAATCAGCCTCCTAAAAGCAGTAATTTAATAAACTCCGTTTTAAAAATAAACATTTTAATTGAAATATCAACAAAATGTGCTTTTTCTTTAATTTTATAAGTCGAAAAAAGTTTAATTACCATTGTGTAACATAAAAAATAGATTGCCATTAGTTGCAATAAAGAAGGAAAATTTGAAAACCCTGCGGCAGTGACATAATCGCAAAAAAAGCAGCATAGGAGTGTCTTAAAAACTTAGCGGTTCCGACGAAAATCCTTTTCAGATTTGTAATTTGCGCCCCAAAAAGCTTGTTTCTTGAAGAAATTATGAATTTTGGCGTGATAACCATATAAAACATGACTAGTGGGATAAACTGGAAGTTGGTATTATTTTAACCACTTGTTTTCGACCTGAAACATATGATTTTTGATTTGATTTAAGACATGTACCCATATTTTATTTCAAACTTCGTTTTTACTTAGATTTTAAAAATCCTGCTTAATGGTATTGTAGAGGTTAGAATTCAAACACATATTTTCGTACGTTTGTGGTACAATTTTAAAGAAAGAACGAGTAAATGAAGCAATATTGTATAATACATGTTTGATAATTCTAAAGTAGGTATAATCTACGCCACAATATACAGATTTTTTTTTCGTTTCATTAATTTTGCGTAGTGTAGCGTGTAGCAATACCCAGATATAGGAGTTTCTATTAAAAACATGGATGTATAATTTGTATAACTACATACCCCTCTAAAATACTGCCTCCAGACAAGAGTAGATACTCCTAAAACTATCACACACAACACAATTAACTACACTTCTGCTTTCGGTCATTATTTTTATAAAACTAGCTACAAAACGACCTGAGGTGACGATGCACTCAATACAAAAAACTGTTGTTTTTCATAGGTAACGTGATGATTAACACTTTAAATATTTGAAAATCGTTAGCTTGTTGTCTTGTGGGAATAAAATAAGATTGTTTGTGCAGGATGGCCGGAAATTTTACAAACATGTCTATAACTCTGTTTGTGTGTTGGCGCGAATGCTTAAAAACTATTTGATGGGGAAGTGTGAAATTTTGTACCTGGATTAGGTATTAACCCTGCTCAAAATCAAAAATATTGTTGTGTTCGATAGATGCAGGGTAAAATAGTATATTACGTATTAAGTGTGGTAAAGGCATATTACGCATGAATGTTAAAATTGCGAACGAGCTGCGAGTGCGGTAATTACATGAGTGCGTAATTGCTTTACAACACGTAATACGTACTATAATTTTTTTATGACTTACTAATAAATTAAAAACCGGTTTATAATTTATAAAGTTTAGATGTAAACTTTAAATTTTAAATAGTGACAATGCCACTTTAAAATATTTAAAACGTAAGATAGATAAATGTCACGATTTGAGTGGTTCAAGGCTAAGTTGATTGTTATATTAGGCGTCATAACGCACAGTTGTGTGTTTTTATTCTCTTATGTCGGGTTGCACAAAGAATTTTAATATTATATATTTTGACTGTGACATAAATGACTTTGACAGGCATTAGGTATACCTATACTCATTTTCAAATGTGCGTGATTAGTAAATTAAAAATTAAAGTAACCGGGTCAGTGCGATTGTGAGAAAATTATTTCTGTCAATGTTACTTCTGTCACAGTCAAACTGGCCGGTTAAATAATAATTATTAAACTTCTTTGTGCAACCCGACATTAGACTATAAGACCCCAAGCTTCTGAGCTCGGGAAGGGGAGCTGCAACCCGGTAGCTCCCCCCCCCCCCCCCCCGATACACCACTGCTCATGCAACATGTTACCGGTGTAACAATAGATAGTTACTTTAATAACGATTTATTTGTAGTTAAATAGGTTAAATAAAAAAAAATTAAGTTAGGACGTTCTTAAAACATTCTATTAGCTGTGATTTATACAAGAATAACAAAATTTAAAGCTCTCAGTCTCAGTAGATGGTACATCTATTGAGCCCTGCGCCAAAAAAAAATGGGAGAGCAAAATTGTTGTTGTAGAGTAGCTCCTTAACTATAAGGAATATGTAAAATCTATTGGGGAAAGGTTATCATTGTTGTTATAATTGTTGTTATGGAATTGAACAGGTTTAACAATACTATATTTTTAAAAATACGAGGAAAAATTAAAAATACGCATGTTTAGTGTTTTAAAATGTAACAAAAAAGAAGATTTTTTAATATTATGTTTCAATAAATTTTAATTTCAATCATATTTAAACCTTCATTAATAACATTTTTAAAAATATTTGGTAGTTGCACCGTTAATAGGTCTTTTCGCGGAGTCGATCCCGAACACATTCAGAGTATTATCGAATGCGCACTTTAAAATTAGCCTTTACCGCGCATGGCCAATTTGAAAGTGCGCATGCGATAATACTCTGAATGTGTTCGGGATCGACTCCGCGAAAAGACCTATTACCGATTAAGGCTTGTAAAAGTCGTGGCATACTTAACACTAGGTTTCTCGTGTACTCTATAGGAGCATTATCTTGTTGAAATATAAAATCTTGGCCATATACTGCGTCGACAGATGGTATCATAACCTGGTTTAGAATATTGCAATATAATGGTGTACTGAGCCTCTCCTGCACTATTTGACAAACTCCTGGAACCCTTGCGCTAATCCAGCCCCAAACGTTTATAGAAAATCGTCCACCACACCACGTCTTATTTGTATATTATCTTTCATCGTATTTCGTACCAGAAGGCCCATAAACGTGGATTTTCCCATTATTGCATGATTGAAAGGTTTTTTCATAGAAAAATATTACGGTTATATATATGTTATCTTAATATTCATATTCATAAGCAAATTCTACTCTTCCCTGTTTGTTTGCTTCGGTCAAAAATATTTCATTGGCAGCACAACAACTTTTTATATCCGAATTACGAATTCTTCTATGCACTGTGTTAGCCGAACCAGAAAAATGTGTTTCTTCTTTAGCTTTTATTGTTGTTTCGAATGGATGCTTTTTTTTTAAATTAATTATTTCTATATCTTGGCAGTCATTTGAAATTTTGGGGCGACCAGAATCTGCTTTTCTCCACGACCATTACTGAATGCAATAATTCCAAAATCATTTTTGATAATAGAATGTAAAAATTCTCGCTCTTGAGTTGGAATATTTATTCTGAGACACTTGCTTCTTATGCGTTTTGCGTGTATTTTCATTCCATAACAAGATACGGAATGAATATTCTATAATTGATCTAAACGACATAGGTTGCCATGAATTTCGAAACTGTCAATGTCAGCAGACAAATTTTAGTGCAAGTCAAAATATGAGTGAAAAATCGGATGAATCAGATATGGAACTGGATAATACTCCACCTGAAATTACAAATATTGCGAATAGTATTTTTGGTCGTGGAGAAAATATTGTCTGCTACTCGGTTAGAATGAAAATGTCACACCTGTCATTCTAAGCCAATCACACACTTTCATTTCGACAGTTACCAATGACAACCTTCAAATTTTTCGGAAATGTTTCTCCTCCTGCTAAGCTAGGCGAACAAAATTAATAAGTGGAAATTTTTTCTTGACAGCTATCATATGATCCGAAAATCAGTATTCAGGATCAAATTTTGGTATTTAATGTTTTTATAATTCTAAATAAATACAAATATTTATTTACCAAAT
Organism: Polydrusus cervinus; assembly: GCA_935413205.1. NCBI lineage: Eukaryota > Metazoa > Arthropoda > Insecta > Coleoptera > Curculionidae > Polydrusus > Polydrusus cervinus. Next base: position 7,961,989 of record OW284512.1, read on the forward strand.
ATTTCTTTAATTAAGGCTAAATATTTTTGGAATTCTGGTTGGAACTCTTCTCGTCGTAATGGAGAATAACAAGGATAATGGTTATCTTCCCTTTCCACTTCTATCAGATGTCTATCTTTAATATAATAGATGTAATATTTGGATGTAATTTTGTTCTGCTGAATTCTGTTTTTTCTTAAAAAGGATGGGATATCTTCCTCCAACATCTTCTGGATAGCTGAGAAAAGGTTTTCTTGATGGGGATTTAATTCAGTTTTTTCCATTAAACATTGCAAATACTTTAAATTTTTATGAGACATATTAATGTCCCCTATTTCAGAGCAAGATTTACAAACACCGTAGGGCTTAAAATTAGTTTCTTGATTGTTTACTGCCATGATTTAATTATTGTGAACTAAAGAAGCACGTTTAAGAAATAACTGTCGACGTGACGTATAGCAGAGACGATTTTGACATCACAAGCCTAAGCCTACTTGACTGTGGTATCTACTATCTACCTAGATTTTAAAAATTGTTTTATCTGGCATAACTAGCCTAAACTAGACTATACTATGCTTTCCTTTTGTTTTAGTAAATGAAATGTAGTAAAAATAAATAAAAAGGATAATTTTCACTTATATTTTTTGCATTTCGTTTAACTAAACGGTGAGGAAACTTTTTTTTGAAAGTTTAAGTATTCCCATAATTATGGATAAATAAATTGTTTCATCTGGCATAACTAGCCTAAACTAGACTATTCCCTTTGGTTTAGTAAATGAAATGTAGTAAAAATAAATAAATACAATATTTTTTTCTTAAATAAATTTTAGGTGTGAAATTTTCTTACCGAATCCCCCACGTCTTTCGCGCATTTTTCTAGAAAATGCGTTCCTTCGGAAAAATTTCCGGAAATAATTCGAGCACTAGGGAGATTATAAGTGAAAATTCGATACTTCTCTCTTCCACTCGGATCAAATTTTCACTCCAACCTCATTACAGAATCTACTATTCTTACAATAATTCCACATTCTGCAATTTTGTGGTTAGCCAACAACACGGTATTTTTGCTAATCCCAAATTCATCTGCGATGTTTCTTATTTGATGCTCATCTCTCAATCGAGTGTAAATGAATGGCTTTTTGCTCAGTGGTTAATGCGGGCATTTCAAGAAATATTTCTTTTTGCGTCGACCGTGTATTTACATCCGATATTAACGTTCCCAAAATCATTCATTAATGACCCCTATTAATGCATGATTTTCTGTAAGTGCACGATTTCCCAAAATCATTTATTAATGACCCCTATTAATGCATGATTTTCTGTAAATGCACGATATTGGTAATTAAAATTAAAGGCAGCCGTGCCAACAAATCAACAAAATAATAAAACGTCAATCCAAAACGTCGTCCGCTGTCATTAGTATTTGTAGAATTGTGAAATCTGGATTGTAAAATAAAAGTTGTTAACTGTTTTTCTTCACTTTAGTAAAAAATACGGTCGACGAAAAAACATTGTAACCAACTCTTACATTAAAATGCGATTAATGACCTCGAACATTAACGCGTGAGCGTAGCGAACGCGTTAAAATATTTCGATCATTAATCGCCATTTTCCGTATTATTAATCTCCTGGTAACTTTACCAGCCAGATAATTTCTATGGAGATAATTGTCTTAACAATGGTTTCTTTGGAAATTATCTGGCTGGTAAAGTTACCAGGAGATTAATAATACGGGCCTTATTAATGTACTTGTTGGTTAAATTAATATTAACACGTCACTGTCAGTCACAAAATTAAATTAAATTGACCACTTCAAAGTAAGCTAATAGTCTGGGAGGGTAAACTACATTTTGCTGTCCCAGTTTTTTTTGGGCGAAATGATACCTACCTATATTTTTATTCAATTTGCCATGGAGTAAAAAAAAATCAGGAAATCGATAATAAATCTTAAGCTACTTAAAGATAATAAACAGGATCCATCGTGTGAACTTTTTCAAAATAAACATTTAAGAATTTAATATATATGTATTAGGGGCTTTGTGTTTTCGTCCCCGTATAATCATACCTTTGTTCATCTGAATGGGATTCCCGCGGTGTTAAAAATTGAACCATTACTGCAATCTAACCATCGGACCATCTCTCTACCGAACGGATTCAAGGTGGTTTGTTATTGGACCGAGAATAATGGGCATATTGTTTAATGGTCCAAGTAGTCATCGCACATTGCAGGTTAGCTTACGTCATCAAATGCAGGAGATGTTTTTATATATTTGCCGAAATTTAGCATATTAATAAACAAGCAAGCTTCCTTAAGAACCGTTCTCTGCAAGTGGCGATTGACGGGTTTCTCTCAGACACCTTCACCATCAATGCCGGTGTTCCTCAAGGGTCCATATTGTCCACCTTCTGGCATATGTCACCCATCTTTGGAGCAACACCATCGAACATCATGGAGAATCCCGGGCTGTTGCACTGGACATCTCTAGGGCTTTTGATCGTGTTTGGCACGATGGGCTTCTAAGTAAATTGCGATCCTACGGTATGCCTAATAGATTTTGTTTATGGTTAACCAGCTTCCTTAAGAACCGTTCTCTGCAAGTGGCGATTGACGGGTTTCTCTCAGACACCTTCACCATCAATGCCGGTGTTCCTCAAGGGTCCATATTGTCGCCTACCCTCTTTTTACTGTATATTAAGGACCTTCTAATAAAAACCCAAAATCCAATTTATAGCTTTGCTGATGACAGCACACTTGTCTCATCTTTTACCTTGAGTCCCCAAACATCCGCTGCCGACGCACATCTTCGCAGGCAGCATGAAGTATTGCGCCTCAACAATGACCTGGAAGAAATTTTGGCTTGGGGTGACAGTAACCAAGTCGAATTTAATGCTAAGAAAACACAGGCAGCAGTCTTCTCCAAAAAGGTTAACATTGCAGAACCGGATATAGTCATGGCAGGACACGCAATTCCCCTGGCACCGTCTATTAATTTGCTGGGGGTCAATCTGGGAGGTAATATGTCTTGGCATGATCACGTTGCCGCAATTGCCAGGGCAGCTGCACAGAAACTTGGTGTACTTTTCCGCACCAAAAGGTTGTACACACCTCATCAACTTTTGACACTCTACAAAGCCCAGATTCGACCATCATTAGAATATTGCTCTCATGTCTGGAGCTCTGCACCCAAGCACACCCTTCGGCTACTGGATTCCATTCAAAGGAGAGCCGTTCGTCTGATCGGCGACCCCGAGCTGACCAAGACCCTCGATAGCCTGGAGCATCGAAGACAGGTTGGTGATTTGGCTCTCTTTTACAGATATTTCCATGGCAGGTGTTCGACTGACATTGCCCACTTGATTCCACCTAGAGCAATGCAAAACAGAAATACACGGCGAACCGCTGCCGCTCATCCATATGTTGTTCAGCCTAGTACTCCTCGAACTTCATTGTTCAAGAATTCTTTCATCTGGAGAACGTCATCTTTGTGGAATGATCTTCCTGAGGTCGTGTTTCCCAATGAATACAATCTTCAACGTTTCAAGACCAACGTTAATCGCTTTTTTCGCACTCGCACCGCTCCCAGAGCGCCTTAAAGGATTTTTCCTACAGTGCAGGTGTTTTATCATAAAAAAAAAAAAAAAGCAAGTTCAGAACTCCCAGCTTGCACAACAATATAAAAACATTTTTCCTACGACCACCTATGAAAATGAGAAAAAAAGCACGGTTAACTTGGCTCGAAAGCGCCGAATATCACACGCGTGTTGAAAGAAAATATTTCAACTCTAGAGTGGTAATACAAGGCACACTATGTAATTTAAACATGTCATGCCAATTTGACGGACCACACCTATTTATTAAAGAGAACAAATTTTAGAAAGCAGTAATTGTAAGTGTCTAACTTATTTTTCATGCATTTGTCAAGTGATTCAGAATTAGAGTGTGAAAATACGCCATCTGAAATAATAAAAAATTTTAATAATATACTGAAAAATCTATTACCAAAAAAAAAACAAATCGCCTGAAGAAAATGTCATGTACCTCCATATTAAACAACAAGTATTTATTGGTAGTCATAGCGTAGCGTAGAGACTATAGCTTCGGTCTACAGATAGGAAGGTCACAGGTTCAAATCCCGTCAGGAGTATTTGACTTTTTTTTATAAAAACATTAAATAATTTATAGAATTATTTTGAATTGAAATCTTCCTTGTTGGGTGGATTTTTTAAGTTTATGTTTAATGCAGCTTTCCTTAGAATTTAAAATTTTTAATTCTGGTTAATATAGAAGTCAATCCAGTATTAGTTTTTCCTCTATGTTATATTATTATAAAATATGAAAAAATGAAAGAGTTAAACCAAACAAAGGATACGCCTATTGACAAACTATGAAACCAGATATTAAGTGGAACATAATCCTAAGTATGCTAATTTCAACTCTAGAGTTGAAATATTTTTTTTTACAAATCAAAGGATTTTTTAATAATTTTTTGTGGTCGTAGGAAAAATAGTGTACATTACTCGTGTGAAAGTAATTATTCTTAAACTCGGAGAATTTCCGCACTCGGCTGACGTCTCGTGCTAAATATCTCCTCGTTTGAAAAGTATCACTTTCATCACTTGTTATGTAATATACTAATCCTGTGAACTGAGAACAGTGGCGATTCGCCAGGTAAAGTAAAAAAAAAATAAAACCAGGAGGAAAGATTTTCGACAATATTAAATAATAATTCAGCTACCATTTTGGCCCTTAAAAAATAGTTCTGTTCAAAGTAATAATATTAATTTAATCCGAATGCATGTATGCATAATTTTAACTCCGATGGACAATAATTATAAACACTCGTGCATTTTGGCGTACCCCAGCGACCTTGTCCGTAAGCTCAAAGCAAGTGAAGAGCCAACAGCCAACAGCATGTAACAATTTGCATTATGATGAAGGGCAATTTAAAAATAGATTAGTCGTATGCACCACTGTTTTAGCATTGGTTCACCTAACCTTAAGGTATAGGTTATATATATATCGTTTTTACGTGATTTACTGCGTAATTAAAAAGTTTTGTTTTTATTTTTCAGTTAATTCAGTATACGTACTTACTTAGTTGTGTGTTTTAAAAATGAACCCAATTAATGACATAGTTTGTAATTTGTTGGAAACTCCATTCGGTCGTTGGACAGATGAGGATAAGAGAGACGTTTTATTACACGGATTTTTAGTCAATGTTTGTTTAAGTACCCGCACTATACCTAGCTCTCTCTAACTTTTTTTACGACCGCGAGCCGCCACTGCATGGGAAACGTAAATAGTTTTGTTTATGGCAATTAGTCCGAGATATTTACTATGCCTTAATATTATCCTAACATGAGCTAACATAGTAAGTTTTCCATTTACAACAATTAGTAGCTATAATCAAATCGATTCGAACCAAAAACAAATTTAAATATCTATTTTAAAAAACTCCTTTACTGATCAGTCACAAGATAATCTTGCTAAATCAACAGCATCAAGACAATCCCATAAAAAAGTCAAACACAAAATAACGAATGTTATTTTTAATATCGGCTTTATCTAGATCTAATTTGTATTATGTAAACAATTATATATATGACATTGCTACCGCCACGATATTGATATTCCATTGCTATTTCGTCCGATAAAAAAATTGCCGTGTTGTAAGTATTATTTTTTTAATTACCAGTAATTGTTATTTAAGGAATTAATTGTTAATGTTAAGTGTTACCCCAGGCAGTATATCTACCTAGTATAGTTGTTTATTAATATATTTCCTTGATATTTTTTATGCCTGTGTCTGTTCCAATAATAATAATTATTTTTAAAATGAGAAATATACCAATACATGTATTGTATATATAGATAGCCAGTGGCGCAACTAGACACTTTTCGGAGGGGGGGGGGTCTAATTGTACACAAGTCTACCACACATCCTAAAAATAACTTCTAGGAAAGAAAGTTCAACCGCGTAGAAATCCACCATATCCATCCATTACAAAAATAGCAGGAAATTATTATTTTCCTTATTGTGTAGGAGTATAAAGGCAAAATACGAAGAAACATGTTTTATGTATTTTTGAAAAATTCCCAAGCGTCATCACAGTGTCGTCAAAATGTGGAAGATAGATAGAAAATACGCTGAATAGCACACACAACAAAATTTTGTCGTTACTCTTCAGCTTGCCAATAAACCCAGTCTGACCCTAAAGACAATAGATCTTTATAAAAAATACGAGCATGGCGGAAAAAACTTTAAATTTCTAGAGAACGACTAAAAAAGCAGTAAACAAGGAACTCTATAAGTAGAATACGAGGAAGTATAAGACTCGAATGGTCTGTAATAAAATTATTTCATGTTGCGTTTGGAATTTTGTGTTTCTTTTTCTCACACTCACAGGTAATATACAAAAATAAGCATATCTGGTTTCTCTAAGAATAAAATATGTTACTGGTACTAATGAAGTTTATTCCGATAACATTACTATTATTCGTGTAATTAGCAACAAAATTTATATTGGTAACCAACATACTCTTTGAACTTACAAACAGATAGTTTGCCAATGACCAGTAACCAATAACGGAATCCCTCTAGCAATAAAATATAGTATCCATTACTAAATTTGTACTTAAGGCTATTTTAATTAAATTTTCTTGTCACAACCATAGACATATAGATGTTTATAAGTACGCCACTCTACATTATAACATTTAGGTACAACTATTGTAACTGAACATAATCAAGCTTTTCATAAGATATAAGAATCACTCGCAAAGTTTGCACGATACAACGCACAGTGAGATATAGCTGCCAATAAGTTGAAATAAAGCAAGGTTTTCCAAAAAAATCGGTATTTCTTAAAATATAGCAGATATCAAAAACTTGACAAATTACTTTCTTTATTATAAACCAGTGATTCAATTGGCGTAGAGTGATAAAATTTAAAAATATTATTGTGAAAGTTACACGCCATTAAAATTGGAGTAAAAATCATCGTCTTCTTTAACACCCTGTATATAAAATTTTTTGACAGTTAACCCTTTCGCTGCTATTGACGCCAATTGGCGTCTCAAAGATTTCGTGCCCTTAGTGCTAATGACGCCTTTGGGTTTTCTGCGTTTACCGTGAACTGCTATAGCTGCAACCAGGTATAGAGCTGCTCGTAGAGATAGCCGCAGCGAAAGGGTTAAAGAAAATCCAATATTGACAATTGTTTCCCAAGGGATGAATGTATCAACCATTTAAAACCGTAGGTCGATATCATATCTGGCTCAGAAAATATTAACAGTTAAATTTAGGCGAAATTTTTTTTACTCGAAAGCAATTGTCCAGCAGTTTAGTTCAAATTAAAGAAACCGCGACGCAAGCAAAATTTTATACTATTTTATTAATAATAAAACACAAAAGCACCTTAAGTAATTTTGCTCCAAATATTGACAGACAGTAACGTATGGGCTCGTCCCATCATTAATTTAAAACCCAAACACCTTTCCTACTGTGGCGGTTGAATGATGATTGAAAAATTTCTACTTTTCGACCATCAAGAAGTTAGAAATAGAATGCGATGTAATTTGTTAAAAGGTTATTAAACCATTATGTTAATTTTTGTATTCTGGGCGTTAATTAATATTCTTTCTTTATAGTATTATTTAATTTTAATGCAAATTGTTTTTTTGTGTGTGTTGCTAGTAGGGTATTGGTGATTTATTATGACTTCATTGTTACTGTTAATGTAAAAATATGTCAAAATTATAGGTAGTTATTTAATATATAAGTTGTCGAATTTTAAATATTTAAATGTCGTAACCGCAGAGTTAATATACCTAAATATATAATAGATTGTATCATTGATTATCACAAAAATAAAACAGTGTGATTTTAAACTATATAAATAGTATATTACATAATAAGTAATGAAAGTGATACTTTTTAAACGAGAAGATATTTAGCACGAGGCGTCAGCCGAGTGCGGAATTTCTTCGAGTTTTAGAATAATCACTTTCACACGAGTAATGTACACTATTTTTCCTACGACCACAAAGAACTATTAAAACAGCCTTTGTTTTGTGAAAAAATATTTCAACACTAGTGTTAAAAAAAAATATTAACACTAGTGTTGAAATTAGCATACTTAGGATTATGTTCCACTTAATATCCGGTTTCATAGTTTGTCAATAGGCTTTTCCTTTATTTTGTAGTATACCGTTTTCATTTTTTCATATTTTATATATCATAGGAAGAACTAATCCTGGATTGACTTCTAGATTAACCGGAATGACATTTTTTAAATTTAATCAAGGAAAGATGCATTAAACATATATTTAAAAAATCCACCCCACAAGGAAGATTTCAGTTCAAAATAATTCTATAAATTATTTTATGTTTTTATAAAAAAAGTCAAATACTCCTGATGGAATTTGAACCTGTGACCTTGCGATTTGTAGGCTAGAGCTCTATTCTCTACGCTATCGCTACCGATAAAGATTTATTGTTTAATACATGACCCTTTCTTCAGCGCTATTTGTTTTTTCTGGTAATAGATTTTCCAGTATATTATTAACATTTCTTATAATTTCAGATGGCGTATTTTCCCACTCTAACTCTGAATCACTCGACAAATACATGATAAATAAGTTAATTACTTTACAATTACTGCTTTCTAAAATGTGTTGCTTTTAGTAAATAGGGGTGGTGTGTCAAATTAAACCATATGTTTAAATTGAATAGTGTGCCTTGATATTTCAACACTAGTGTCGAAATATTTTTTTTCAAAAAAGAGGAAAACTAATGTTAAGTAGATATACAGTCCTTTGAAAAGTTTATTTTGATTGATAGAATTCTGGGAAAATTCATGTTATATCTGCTTCATCTATTTTCATTTTGCAGAAAAAAGCTAAGTATCAGACATTTTAAAAGTTAGATGTAGAGAACTTTTATTTATCTCATAAAAGAAATACTAACATCAATATTGATATCCATCATATCGTTCGGACAGAAGCCAGAATCTTGCATAAAGAATCACACTGAAGGAAGTTCAAGGAAGCTGCACACATACATCAGAACTTAAGTTTTGTATAGTTCAGATTTTCTGGTAGTAAACATTTCCTAATCCACTCTGTATCTGTACAACATGTTGCAACATATCAAAAGTATTGTTTAAAGAAGCAGAACGCTTTAATAAAAATAATAGAACCAATTTTTGCGTTATCATGCTTATTATATTTGATGAATAGAGAGGTCTAAAGTGTAATTAGTTGAATAGGCTGATGATTTGTTGTAGAGAGGCAATTAAACCTCTTTTATTTCTTGGTAGACATTGTTTTCTGTTGGTTTTTTGTTTGATAAGTTATCCAATAGTGAAAGACAATAACTAGCAAAACGTATTAAATATTTAATTTGTTTGGTGTCTAACAAGTTTATTAAAATAATATTCACCTCAGTTACAACACTACACCGCGGTAATTTGGTGTTTCTATCTAATTATCTTTATTTTTTTCATGATTTACAATTTTTACTTTAAATTATATTCTATTTATTTTACATGTACAGGGTGATCCAAAGTAGATGCTCACCATCGCTCGATAACTATAAAAGTTATAGCGGAGATTAAATAAGGGAAAAGTTGCTTAATTTGGAGCTTAAGGTAATGCTTAAAGCATTGGTATAACTGTGGAGTGGTCTAAACTCCGATTGGTATGATTTTGAAATGACGGAACGAGCTAACAACAACACCTAATTTCTACAAAATGTTTGCATCTCAGACGAATGTACGTTTACATTAACTAATGAGCCGAATATACAAAATTATCGATACTGGAGCCTACAAAATAAACATAGTCTTGCATGCACTTGAACCCAATACCCACAGAAAGTGAATGTTTGGGCAGGAAATTTTGGACATCGCAATATTAGGCGAAAATCTTACGGGTCCAACATATTTAGATCTTCTTTAAAATCAAATTGGACCCGCACTGGAAGAAGTCGCTGAGGAAAATCAGGGGATTTGATACCAATGGTTGCTCGGCCCACAATTCGCTTGTGGTCTGTGGTACGCGAATATCTAAATAATGTCTTTAATGGGCACGTTGTCGGTCCAAACTCTACAATTAATTGGCCAGTTAGATCTTCTGACCTCTCACCAAGCGACTTCTTCCTCTGGAGGCATTAAAAAAAAATCTTTCTAAAAGTGTTAGGTTTGAATATTTAGAACAGTTAGAAAATTTAATTTTAATGCAATCTGAAAGAATTACTCAGTACCAACTCACTAATGTTCGTAGAGAATTTTACGATCGTTTAAAATATTGTTTGGCAGCCAATGGCAGTTTATTTGAACATACAATTAAGAATTAACAATATTCCAAACGATTGCACAGTTTTCTTAAAATAAAATTATTAGTTTTTTTATAAACAATTGTTAATTTGTAAACACCCTCTTATTTTCTTCCCCTTTTAGAAAGTCTTGATGTTTATAATTCTATTTAATAGCTATTATCGTATCATTGAAGATTAAGTCATTTTTATATGATATCTTTATTAATAATTATTAACATCATAAACTTACTAAAACCTAGATAACACCTTAGTTACTCATAATACATTAGTTACCATAATTTAATACGTTAGTTACGAAAGCATAATACGTTAGATACCAAATAATATTAGAACTATTTTTCATGAACATTCAAATTTGATGGATACACCTTTGTCTTTAACGTCCACGATCTTAGGTATGCCCTCTGAAGACTGATTAATGACCGAGCAAGCACTCATTTCAATTTCGTGCGGTTCCCCAGTGCTTAATCCACTGCCGGAAACATTGCAGATTTGAATTTTCTGAGTAATGGAAACTTTCTTGGTCACACTTTCTTCTAAATACCCTCTAGCAACCTTCGCCGATTCCCATCCACCAAGTTCTTGTAGGTCTAATATATCTCCTCCAGCATTAACAAGAAAATTTGCCGAAGTTCTTCTAACGCAGTGACCAGTATACAAATTAGGATTTTCAAGTGACAGATACTTAGCTATTTTTTGAGGTATTTTAGAGAAGAAGTGAATGCCGCAGGGCTGTACCGTACATTTCCCTTTTCTATATGATACAAACAATCTTTGGTGAGTGACATGGTCTGGCCTTAACATTGCGTACTTTTTAAATAAAAGCACAGGATTGACTTCGCCGTCAAATATCACAGCGAAAATACGTTTCTTGTGGGTTTTTGAGTCGGGAATAGTAACAATCAGCTTGTCCTCTAAAACGTCAACATTAGTTCGACAGGCTCCTCCAATTCCAATTAAAAAAGCCACTTTCATCATTAAAAACTTCTCGTCTGAGGCAGAACACACAAATTCGTTGACTTTCTCTTGTAAATACTTTTGATTTTTTTGCTCTATATCCAACATTTTTCTTCTTGATAAAACGTATTAAGGCGCCGTATTTGTCGATTTCCACTCTTTCCTTCAGTTCTAAAGTCGCTCGTAACATGGAATATTTCGGCCATAAGGATGAAGCAGAGTATTCCTTAGAGAGTTTTGCGAAATACGGTAGCAATACCGTTTCTTCTGCACCTTGAACATGTACTTTGTTTCGCCACTCACAAAACTGCCGATATTATTTTTCATAATGGATTTTAGATTTGTCCGGAAGCAAGTTCAACCTTATAATGCTGGCTGCAGCTAATATATCGTCAGGAATATCAAAATCTTGCATGATTTTAATGATGACTTTTCGAAATGCCAAAATGAAATGACATAAAACATTGTTTTTATTTTCGCATCGCCATTGTCAATGATACGATAAAGCTTTAAATACAACTCGATTATTAGCGTTTTAACACCGTCTCGGACATTGCGGGTGACTCGGCTGTTGCCTCGTCACCTAGTAATGTCCACGACTATTATAAATCACATAATAATCTCGTTATATTAATAGCTATAATAGTAGAGCCGGTATATTACTTTGTCAGACAAATGGGCAAAGCATTTAGAAATATTGATCGGATGAATTTACCTTACTTCTAACCAGAATGAATGAATATTATGACCAAAAATCTAACGCCCTCAAATCTGCATCTAATTCAATTAATTGAAAAACTTTTGGCTTCTGCCCCTTTCAATTTTACGAGGCTTTACTTCACATAAAACCAAAACTGGTTAGTAATTCGACGGTGCGACAGACACGGCCACACAAAATCTCGAATTTATTTCGAGAAAATACGGTCCGGGTCGCCGGGCTCCTATAAATTACAATTTGTCGAAGATTGGGTCCGGTGGCTGCGCCCCATGCGGGGCCCCGCGGGGCGCCCCACCTGACCCAGGACCCACTCGGTTCCCAACAATTGAAAACGGACACTTTAATATCCCAGCAAATCATCAATTTTGGATTTGGACTGTTTCGGTCCAGTTATTAACATTTATTTTAATTGAAAAGGTAATAATAGGCATTAAATATAATTATTCTGATTGATTAGCAATTTTTCGTACTTGACTTCCAAGAGGAGGATTTTTTTAAATGTTACAGATGTCGACGTTTTAGGATTGCGAACATGAATCCATTTTCAACACTAGTGTAAAAAAAATATCAACATTAGTGTTGAAATTAGCATACTTAGGATTATGTTCCACTTAATATCTGGTTTCATAGTTTGTCAATAGGCTTTTCCTTTATTTGTAGTTTAACTTTTTCCTTTTTTCATATTTTATATGTCATAGGAAAATTTCAATCAAAATAATTCTATAAATTATTTAATGTTTTTATAAGAAAAATTCAAATACTCCTGACGGGATTTGAACCTGTGACCTTGAGATCTGTAGGCTAGAGCTATATTCTCTACGTTATAGCTACCTATAAAGATTTGCTGTTTAATACATGACACTCTCTTCAGCGCGATTTGTTTTTTCTGGTAATAGATTTTACAGTATATTGTTAACATTTTTTATAATTTCAGATGGCGTATTTTCACACCCTATGCCTGAATCACTCAACAAATAAATGATAAATAAGTTAAACACTTTACAATTACTGCTTTCTAAAATTTGTTTTTTTAAATAAATTAGGGTGGTCTGTCAAATTGGCACCATATGTTTAAATTAAATAGTGTGCCTTGTATTTCAACACTAGTGTTGAAATATTTTTTTCCTACGACCACCTACGAAAGTGAGAAAAAAAGCACGGTTAACTTGGCTCGAAAGCGCCGAATATCACACGCGTGTTGAAAGAAAATATTTCAACTCTAGAGTGGAAATACAAGGCACACTATTTAATTTAGACATATGATGCCAATTTGACAGACCACACCTATTTATTAAAAAGAATAAATTTTAGAAAGCAGTTTAGTTTATTTATCACGTATTTGTCGAGTGATTCAGAATTAGAGTGTGAAAATACGCCATCTGAAATTATAAAAAAGTTAAGAATATACTGGAAAATTTATTACCAGTGAAAACAAGCCCCGCTGAAGAAAATGTCATATATTAAACTTAAGCAGAAAATGTGTATGGGTCGCCCTAGCCTAGAGACTAGAGCCATGACCTACTAATCGAAAGATCGCAGGTTCAAATCCCATCAGGAGCAATTGACTTTTTTTTATGAAAACATTAAATAATTTATAGAATTATTTTAAATTGAAATCTTCCTTGTTGGGTGAATTTTTTAAATTTATTTTTAATGCATCTTTCCTTGATTAAATAAAAAAAAATCATTCAAAAAGGAAGATTTCAATTAAAATTAATTTTATAATTTATTTAATGTTTTTATAAAAAAGAAGTCAAGTACTCCTGATGGAATTTGAACCTGTGACCTTTCGATCTATTAAATTGGCATCATATGTTTAAATTAAATAGTGTGCCTTGTATTTCCACTCTAGGGTTGAAATTTTTTTTTTCAGCTCTAGAGTTGAAATATTTTTTTCACAAATCAAAGGTTTTTTTAAATAATTCTTTGTGGTCGTAGGAAAAATAGTGTACATTACTCGTGTGAAAGTGATTATTCTAAAACTCGGAGAATTTCCGCACTCGGCAGACGCCTCGTGCTAAATATCTCCTCGTTTGAAAAGTATCACTTTCATCACTTGTTATGTAATATACTATTTCAACACGCGTGTGATATACGGCAAATTAACTGTGTTTTTTTCTCATTTTCATAGGTGGTCGTAGAAAAAAATATATTGTCATCATAAACATCCATGCCGCAACTAGACAGTGCTATTTGGTGATGGGGAAAAGGAAGGCAGGGGGGGGGGGGCTGAAGCCCTGATCGGTTTAGAAATCCTATACCTTCAGAAAGTAAGTTTAAAAAGAAAGTCCATAGTGTCAAAATTTTCCATTTCCACCCTTAAGTGACTTCTAAATTTAAAAAATAACCCTACTAAAAAAAAACTAGGGGCAAGTATTTTTGAAACTGATACGACATAATTTACAAAAGTTGTCTACATTAACAACAACCGACCAAAAAGTAAGTCATTCAAGGTGTGGATATATTATCTAAAGTACCCTGGTAAACACTAAATAGTAGCAGGCGCGATGAGTGTAAACCAGCTTATCTTATCACCAAAGCAATGATTATAGCATTAACATTAAGAATCCCCAAGAAACGTAAAGAGATGTGGGGGCCATCGAAGGAATCTCAGTATTTTATGGTTCGGATGACTTTAAGGTGGGTTTACATTAAAAGTATTGGTACGTTTTTCTCTCGCATTCTTGTTCCTTAAATATTTAAGGAGATAAAAGAACACATCCTTAAAATAATATTAAAAAAAATAGAAATCATATTTCTCCACGACCATTACTGAATGCAATAATTCCAAAATAATTTTTTATAATAGAATGTAAAAATTCTTGCTCTTGAGTTGGAATATTTATTCTGAAACACTTGCTTCTTATGCGTTTTGCGTGTATTTTCATTCCATAACAAGATACGAAATGAATATTCTGTAATTGATCTAAATGACATAGGTTGCTATGAATTTCGAAACTGTCAATGTCAGCAGACAAATTTTAGTGCAAGTCAAAATATGAGTGAAAACCCGGATGAATCAGATATGGAACTGGATAATACTCCACCTGAAATTACAAATATTGCGAATAGTATTTTTGGTCGTGGAGAAAATATAGTCTGCTACTCGGTTAGAATGAAAATTCGATACTCGTGGTTCCTCCCGCTCGCGTTCAGAATCTTCCACTCGGATCCAATTTTCATTCAAACCTCGTTACAGAATCTACTAAACTTTATCAAGTTCTGGTATAATATACAAAACCAAATTTGTTTATATTCCTTTAAATATGAAATGAAATGCCTTTTTTGAGGAAATTACATTTATTACACTCTAAAAATTACATTGTTTTTGGTTAACAATAAAATGTGAAACAAAATATAGTTATCTGTATCAAGTTTTTTTTTGAGAGGGCGTCCGTGCGCCTGATGCACTAAGTCCAGGTTTAGCCCACTGTGCTCACCCTGTTTCGTTATTACACTCACTCCGTCATCCCAGTTCCTTTTTTTTGTGTGCTGTGTAATCAACGTCCAATTGAGTTCACTACTTTGGGCAGTGGATAAAAATTAGTAAAAAATTATGACATGATATTTTTTTTCCCGAGGGCCCGTCCATGCGCCGGATACACTTTGGCCCATTGTGCTCACTCCGTGATTCCAATTCCTTGCAATAGTTTGTGTAGGTTAACTGGGGAGAGAGTAAGGATGTCTTCTGGTACCAGTTTTGGTTGCCCGAGTATTTGTTGCCTCTTCCAATCTAGTGACTCGCAATGGCAAACTATGTGCTCTACAGTTTCCCTGTCTTGTTCGCATAATCTGCAGTCAAGGTTTCCATTGTACAGTTGCATTCTGTGCGGATGGTTCTTGACAACCATGTGTCCTGTCAGAATTCCTGTAATGGTTCTCAGCTGGTTCCTGTTCATTTGAAGCAGCTTTTTCATCAGTCTTGGGTCTGGATCTTTAATGAAGCTTTTGCTGTGGTGTAATCCTTGTCTGTTGCTCCAGTGTATTTTGTATTCACTCCTAATCCATCGTTTTATGGCATCTCGTACTCCGCACCTTGGTACTCCGAGTGCCGGTTCTGGACCAATCAATGAGCCTTTTCCTGCAAGTTTATCGGCTTTTTCATTTCCTGTAATACCTTCGTATCCTGGTACCCACTGCAGTATTACTTTGTTTACTCTTGCCAGGGCCTCCAGTTCCTCTTGACATTCCCATACCAGTCTTGAGGTTACCTTGTTGAATATTAGCGATCTTAGGGCTGCTTGACTGTCAGAATATATGTATATGGATCCTCTTATTGTAAAAGTGCAAGTGTTAAGAATTTTTACTTATCACTTCTTTTAAATCGGGAAGGATATCCGTCTACCAGACCTAGAGTTTTGGAAACAGCACGTTTATTTTGTTATTAACAGCACAAAATAGATTAAAAATCGTTTAAATTCATTGGGAGTCAATAATTAACATTATTTTATAGGTTTGGCGTTTCAAGATCCCAAGCACCTAAAAAAAAACAGTGTATGCAAGGTCCTTTTTGATGGTAAAATAAACGCGTTTCACGTAGACACTTGGTCGTTTAGTTTATGTCACCATCAAAGAGGTGCTTCAGTCCTACCTCACCTAAAATCTGTAGTGTTAACGCCAAGTCGTTCACTGTAAAGCTGCCCTAAAGCAACTCCTCTTTCTTTTCAATAACTACACTTAAATCTGTCACGTTGTCTCCAAGCTTGTCAGACTACTCTGCTGTCCTAAAACAAAAAAATGCAACGCCTACTTTGACCATCGCTACCTGAGTGTTGCGTCAGAGCCCACTATAAATAACCGCGACATAAACCCTTGTTAAGGTGACTTTACTAACATCGGATTACAGCAAGATGATCCTTTCGGGTTTTATAGTCCAGGTGAAAATATTGATTTAGGAGACCTAAGTGTTCTGTCCTAGCCTATTAAATATGTCAATCATCTGTCATTCATGTAATTCAGTGTTCCATTTTCTCTGTTTATTTTTTGTATTTGATGACAGACGTTCGATTAGCCTTGAAATTTCATAACGATTTGTTGCTATTGGCGTGACTTATTTTTGACGAGACAGCCAGTTTTTGCAAACCTATAGAACACCGCTTTTCGAATTTTCCAACACTTTTTTATATGTTTCCGAGTGCCGGTTCTGGACCAATAATAGTAGATTCTGTAACGAGGTTGGAATGAAAATTTGATCCGAGTGGAAGAACCACGAGTATCGAATTTTCATTCTAACCGAGTAGCAGACTATATCTTCTCCACGACTAAAAATACTATTCGGAATATTTGTAATTTCAGGTGGAGTATTATCCAGTTCCATATCTGATTCATCCAATTTTTCACTCATATTTTGACTTGCACTAAAATTTGTCTGCTGACATTGACAGTTTCGAAATTCATGGCAACCTATGTCGTTTAGATCAATTACAGAATATTCATTCCGTATCTTGTTATGGAATGAAAGTACACCCAAAACGCATAAGAAGCAAGTGTTTCAGAATAAATATTCCAACTCAAGAGCGAGAATTTTTACATTCTATTATCAAAAATGATTTTGGAATTATTGCATTCAGTAATGGTCGTGGAGAAATGTATTTTCTGAGCCTTTCGTTGCAAGTTTATCGGCTTTTTCATATCCTGTAATACCTTCGTGGTCCGGTACCCATTGCAGTATTACTTTGTTTACTTTTACCATATCATTCTTTGCTTATCAATTTACAGAAATAAAATAATTATTAGATCTCCTGGTCTACAGTTATAAAACTAACACCTATCAAATCCCGAAGGGTAAAAGGTAAAAAACGAAGAAAGTTACCCTTAAAACACGAAAGAATCCGATGTCCTTTGTCAAAAGAATAAACAAACTTGTCCACGGAGGAAATAAAACACCGATACTTAAATTTTAATTGACGGTCACAGAAACGATGGGACTGTTTGTTAGATTTATTGGAAGTTGTCGTTTCAAAACGACGGTTTTAATTATTAATAAGTAGATACACCTGTGCTTGAGTTATTAATGAAGAGGCACCCTAGAATTATGATACCATTTGATGGATCATGTCGATGTAAAAGTGGTCTGGAGTGAGGACAGGTTATCTGCATTAGGTAGCAAAATAAATTTGTAATTAATTATATAAGGAATTGATAATAAAACCTATTAAATAGTATTAAAATCGTCAAAAATTGCTTAAAGGGGAAGAAAAGAAGAGAGTGTTTAAAAATAAGCAATTGTTAAAAAAAACATAAAAATTTTATTTTAAGAAAACTGTACAATCGTTTGGAATATTGTTAAAATACCCCCAGAGGAAGCAATCGTTTGGTGAGAGATCAGGAGATCTAGCTGGCTAATTAATTGTTGAGTTAGGACCGACAATGTGTCTATTAAAGGCAATATTTAGATATTCGCGTACCACAAGCGAATTGTCCATTGGGAACTAAATCTCCTGATTTTCATCAGTGACTTCCTCCACTGTGGGTCCAAGTTGGTTTTGAAGAAGATCTAAATATGTTATACCCGTAAGATTTTCGTCAATAAAAAATGATCCAATAATGTGGTGTCCAAAAATTCCTGCCCAAAGATTCACCTTCTAAGGGTAATGGGTTCGAGTGCATTCGATACTCATTTTGTAGGCTCTAGTACCGATAATTTTGTTGAAAATCTCTTCAAAGTGTTCGGAAAAAAAGTGTCGAGAAAAAAGTGTTCAGAAAAAGTGTCCAGAAAAAAAGGTTAAAAAAGAAAGTGTCCATAACAAAAGTATTCGGAAAAAAAGTGTCCAGATAAAAAGTGTCCAGAAAAGAAAGGTTATATCTAAATAGTCCAGAAAAAAAGTGTTTGGAAAAAGTGTCTAGAAAAAAAGGTAAAAAAGAAAAAGTCCAGAAAAAATGTCCAAAAAAATAAGTGTCTAGAAAATAAAGTCTTATTTTTCAAAAATTGCAAAATTCACTTTTTGAGCTCAGTAGATCGGCTGTAAAAAATTAACGGGATATTGTAGCCGGGTCTAGTTTGCGCAGAAAGATAGCTACAGGATCAGTCTATAACATATCCTATATTCAAATCAATAACTTTAAAACCCCTTTTCGACATTTTTTTAAAGGTTCTATTCTTCAAAATTTTGTCCAAAAAAAACTTTGTCTAAAAAAGTACTTTTCTTACCAATTCGATTATGAAAAGAACGAGAAAAACCTCCATTTCGATGTCAGTCCTTGAGAAATATTTTTTTTTTTGAGATTTATTTTTCAATGTATCAAAACGCATTTTTTGAGCTCAAGAGATCGGCTGTAAAAAATAACGGGATATGGTATCCAGTTCTAGTTTACGCAGAAAGATAGCTATTAGATCAGTCTATAATATGTCCTATATTCAAATTGATAGCTTTAAAACCCATTTTCGACGTTATTTTAAAGGGGGGACCAAGGTTCTATTCTTAAAAAATTTTGGGAAAAAGCTTTGTCCAAAAAAGTCCTTTCCTTACTAATTCGACTATGAAAAGAACGAGAAAAACCTCCATTTCGATGTCAGTCCTCGAGAAATATTTTTTTTTGAGATTTATTTTTCACTGTTTTAAAACGCACTTTTTGAGCTCAAATAACCGAGATATTTTCATTTCATTCTGTACACTTTTTTTCTGGACACTGTTTTCTGGACACTTTTTTTCTGGACACTTTTTTCCGAACACTTTTTTTATGGACACTGTTTTTCTGGACTATTTTTTTCTGGACACTTTCTTTTTTAACCTACTGATCTCAAAAAGTACATTTTGCAATATTTGAAAAAATAAACTTTTTAAAGTTATTGATTTGAATATAGGATATGTTATAGACTGATCCTGTAGCTATCTTTCTGCGCAAACTAGACCCGGCTACGATATCCCGTTAATTTTTTACAGCCCATCCACTGAGCTGAAAAAGTGCGATTTGCAATATAAAAAAAATAAATATCACAAAAAAATATTTCCCGAGGACTGACATCGAATTGAACGTGTGTTTTGTTTATTTTGTAGTCGAATTAGTAAGGAAACGACCTTGTTAGACAAAGTTTTTTCCCAAATTTTTTGAAAAATATAACAAAATGTATGGAAAAATTTAGGAAAATTGAAAATCGATCTAAATTCGGAAAATTGGGTGGAAACGCATAGATGGGCGTCGGGTAACCCCTAAAAAGCGATAACATTGACGAAAATGGCTTCTACTGAATTTGTGGGAATTTTATAAAAAAAGACCCAAAATTTCAAAATTTTTCGAGGTTTTGACAACCTTTGAAAATTCGGCTTATTATTTAATGTAAGGGTGCATTCATCTGAGAAGCAAATATTTTGTAAAAAATATCTGTTGTTGTAAGTTCATTTCAAAACAAAAAATGAGCATCGATCATCATCCCCTTCTAGCAATTTTTGATGGTTTGATACTTATATTAATGATATTTATGCTCTTTCAAAATTCGCAGTACTGTAGTGTGATGTTTTTCTACCCCTTGCCCGAGAGTTCTAGTGCTGATATATTTATTCTTCGATGTGAAGTAAAATATTAAGATCTCTATCATTGTTTTCTTCAGCTTTCTCATGATTCAGTGCTGTGTATTTGCAGTTGTTTAATACAGTGCCTTTCGCCTTAAACTTAATAATAACTTTTTGTATTGTCGACTTGGTAGGAATGGGTCTATCAGGGAAATAAACGAAAAACATATCAGATACAATACTTAAACTTTTTCCAGCATAGTACCATCAGAGCTGTGAAAGTTACTTCAGAAAAGTAACTAGTTACTTTTTCGATACTTTTGCCCAAATGTATCTAGATACTTATAAGGAATAGTTACTTTTACCTAAAAGTAACTTAGTTCTTAGTTACTAGTACTTAGTAACTAGTTATAGTAACTAAGATACTTTTACAGTAACTAGTTACATTGGTTGTAACTACGATAATTTTAAAGTAACTAAGATACTTTTTAAGTAACTAGTTACTTTGATTGTAACTAGTTACTAAAAGTAACTAAGATATTTTTGACTAACTAGTTATTTTAATTGTAACTACGAAACTCTAAAAGTTACTAAGATGCTTTTGAACTAGATACCATAAATTTAGCAGGTAGTGATAATTCATTTTCCTGTACACACTACCACTATTACCGTCAGAAAACTAAACTAAGAAGTGTTAATTCGAACAACGAACAAGTAGAATAAAATGCTTTCCAAGAAATTTCGCGTTCCAACCAGTTTGCTGTTTAACGCTCGCGACTCGCCGCTCGTCCCTTCGTGAAAATCTGATTAACGGCCGCCGATCGTCCCTTGGTCATCATCTGATATTGTGCATTATTCGTTACTTTTGAAAAGTAACTTGTATCTAGTTACTTTTTAGGAGTAACTATACACTTAAAAAGTAACTAGTTACTTTAAAAGTAACTTAGTTACTCCTAAAAAGTAACTATATACAAGTTACTTTTCAAAAGTAACGAAGTTACAGTTACTTTTGGCATGATTCAAAAAAGAACTAAGTTACTAAGTATCTAGTTACTTTAAGTAACTATAGTTACTAAAAAGTATCTAGTTACTTAAGTTACTCACAGCTCTGAGTACCATTTTATTATAGTGACTTTTCCTTCTATTATGTAACTCATAATAATTACGTAAGTAAAAACTTATTACCAGTATAAAATCTAAAACTTTTAAATTACATTTGCCAATGACAAATCACAGGTTGACAAGTCCAATCAATGTTGGTGTCCGCAGCATCACCTGTTGAATTCCAATGAAAAATCAGCCGCAATCCTATTCAAATAGGGTAATTTAAGGAGACATGACACACATTTTTTAAAAGTTATTTAAAAAATATGTACGAATAAAATAAATTAAAACGAATACGGATTTTCATACGGCTTTGTATTAGCTTCAAATATATAATTTCAAAATTGTTAAAAGAACAGTGTCTTGTAAGAAAAATAATGTTTAATTTTTTTTTTAACTGCGGTATAGGAGAGACGACGCGCTATATTAGGTTAAATAACGCATTTATAAATCCACATAAATTTACGCAAAGTACCAAAAACCTTAAATATTATGTACGTATATCTATAGATAGCAAGAAAACACTAAAAATGTATTTATCAGAAAATCACAAAGACCTAAAAATTTAGTGCAGCTTTCATGCATCCAACATTGGCATTTTATGCATAGAATCCAGTCTTCACTTTTTTTAATCTGATTGTAATCTTCTCTACTTCCCACACAAATATTTGATTCATCCTCACCACTTGAAGAACACCTTCGGATCTTCTTATTGTAAGTTCTTTATTTCTTCTTTAAAGATGCAAACCAATGATAGCTAGCTTTTCGAGACTCTTCAATGAATTTGTGTGACAATTTTGATTTTTCTACCAGCTCAAAAGCCATATCTTTTTAATGTGGTTCACTATTTTGACTTCGTTTTCAGTCCCCAACAAAGAAGGCGGCTCTAGCCTCTTGTTTTGAAGATCTGTGCCTTTCATTCGACGTCGTAAGGTTCCTTCAGGAATGTTATATTCACGACCAGCTTGACGGATCCCCATCTCTAGGCTCTCAATAGCACTAATTGCTGCTGATAATTATTGTTGTATGGTCATTTTAACCCTTACAACTTTCCCTTTTCTTATGTATTCGGATGGCATTTCTAAAGAACTACAGAACGTTTTCCAATTGCAAAGGGAACAGTTGCTAAAATGCATTACAGTAAGTGCGTCAACTCTCCTTGATTCATAAAGCGTCATCTCACCTTACATTATTAGGAGAGACGAAGCAGCAAATTTTAACGACATTGTTTGCAAAAATGTGAGTATTTAAAATAAGAAGTAATTACACATTCTAAGAACTTACAGTAATCCACTATAAAATATAAAAAAAAATGACCAAACATACCTGTATAGTTTATTATTCCTAACGACGCAAAAAAATTTTGCCGGCGAAATAAACAAAAATCTAGCGTAAACACACCCCCTCATTATAATCATGACCGAACTAAATCGTTATGGTCTGCTGGTGCTACAGATATAGTGCAACGCTTCCCGATTTACTCAAAAAAGCTCAATTGTCGCGAGAACTATGACTGCGTCATCTCACCTGACCCGCCAACTCTCCTCGAATTACCCTAAGTTAAGATTGGGTTGTACACAATTGTTCAAACTCTGCATGTGCACTCACCATACAGTGACCCTAAAAAAGATTCCCTACAACCTACAACCCAGTTTTAAACTCAACAGGGGAGCAAACTTTTTGGACAGTCTCCAACCACGATGCACCACCCTATAACCCCAGAACGAATCCAAATAGTGTTCATTTTTAGTTGTTTTGTCATATTTGACAAAAAAAAACTAGCCTCAAAACATACCTACCAATAAAGAAAAGAAGCTTAGCGGCAAGCGGACAGAGTAGTGCGTCTATCTTTTGCATTAAAATACACAGGGACGCCAAAGGCAATGGGTTCCCTGGGGTACAGGTAGACAATGACAGGCTGTTTCGTTCTTGTTGGAACTCATCAGAAAGTCATTGATTGATTCAGATTTATTTATTTCTACGTTTTCACGTTAGATGGCTATCTTTTGCATTGAGTTGATTCCTACTGATGGCGTTACTGGGTTTTCATCGCGTTTTTATTCCTTAAAAACGCCTTGAAAAGAACAGTCTCGCTGTATTGGGAATTGCTTACAGGTTATGTTATGACTTTCTGATGAGTTCTAACAAAAACGAAGCAGCCTGTCATTGTCTACCTGTGCTCAGGGAACCCATTACCTTTGGCGTCTCTGTGTACTTTAATGCAAAAGATAGACGCACTACTCTGTCCGCTTGCCGCTAAGCTTCTTTTCTTTATATATTTTAACGGACACTAAATTCCACTATTTTATACCTACCAATGCAATTAGGGAATCCAAACCACGTTTTTATATAATATGGCGGTTGATGGCAAAAAGCATCGAGTCACCCGTTAAATGTCACCGACAGTGTCATTTTTATGGGCACAGATACCAATTACAAAGCAGTATTTGCCATCAGCCGTCATTTTTGACACATCGCTGGATTGCCTATGTCAACATCTTATCATGATATTAACGAAATGTAACCTCAAACAACTAATAATGTTAAAAATTGCAAAGCATGAATGAAGAACGTTTAAAAGCGAATGGTAGCATGGGCGTTCTAGGAGGGAGGAGGAAAGTACGTGCCTTTTGCGATTTTTTGACATAAAAATTATTGTTCCCCCTGAAATATATCCTCGAACGCCAATGAACTGTACAACAATTTTGAATTTTTCTTAATTCAGTTAATTAAATCACCTTAAAATTACACTACGCACTTATCAGGTAGGACATTTTTTAATATAATAAAATAACAACATTTCTGACATGCCTTGTTACGTCGTTTAACCTAAAGGCCTAACAGGCAAACATATATTTTTTTCTAAATTTCCTAGAAACACTGCACGAAGCACGAACATTTTCGAAAGCAATAGTCATATTTCGTCGTCCATGAAGCTGTCTAGCCCAAGTCATTAAATGGTTGAGTTATTGTGGCTTGTTTGACACAATTTGGACCCTTAAAACTGTCCCTTCGCATTAGAATGGTCCGTTATGGGCAGAGTTATTGTTTTAGAAAAGTTTTTTTTTGTTGTTTTTCAAGGTAATATTTTTGGAATTTTGCTTAAAAGTAACGCCGCGGCAGAGACAGGTAAAAATAAGGGACTATAAGAAGTCGATCTTTACGGTAAGATCAGCAAAATTAGAATTATTTATGCAAGGGAATCAAGGTCATTAATAGTATCTAGTTTGTACAACAAGAGTGGATATGATGTCCATATCGCACGAGGAAGTAAATTGCCTTTAAAAGCTTCGGAGAGCAATATGGACAATCCACTCGAGTTGTACCGGGTGTCCCACTAAGAATGGCTCTCGGCCGTATCTCGGAAACTACTGGGCATAGAAACTCAGGAAAAAAAAATTAGAACTAAAGTGGTCATGAGAAAATCCTGGAAATAATTTTTAAGTTCCGCATTTTGCCGCAAGAGGGCGTAATTGAAAAGTAAATTTTAAAAGTTTACATATCTCAGAAATCTCCACATTAAGGTATATCTTTGATAACACCATTGAAAAATTATGTAACATTTTGGTCTGTTAGCTCTACTATTTATTATTATCATTATTAACATTGATAATGAAAAATTTAGTTTTATAAAAATTGTTGGAAATGACCACCTTCACTTCCGCCGGTCTAATTTAATTTAATTATTTTAATTAAGAACGGTGTGCCTGAGGAGAAAAACGCAAGACACCATTTTTATGCAGAATTGGCCAGGCTAATCAGAAATAATATCCACATGAAAAAATATCAGTGGCGTCCCACTTTTTTTCTAAAAAATATATAATCGCTTACTTTTAAAAATTATTCTATTGGCGATAACGCTGAAACGAACGGAGATATCGAGCTGCGGTTTTAATATTTGTTCTAGCAAATTTAATCTACTTTTCGATTATGGTATCACAATTATACCGTATGATTTATTTTTTCGGAGTAAAATCAAAAAATGTGTTATTATTACAAATTGCGCCCTCTAGCATTTTTTTTAGAACTATTATGGACAACTAAATACGATTGGTGAAAGTGCATACATTTATCTTCCAAACAGTCTTTAGTTTGCTAAAATCGGATAAGTCGTTTATAAGTTACAGCGATTTAAATGATTACACATTCAATCGCTTCCCCCCCTTTTATTAAAGTCGGTACGCCAATGAGCATAAGACCAAAATAATGCATAATTGTCCAAGCTTTTCAATGGTCTTATCAAAGATATACCTTAATGTGGAATTTTCGGAGATATGTAAACTTTTAAAATTTACTTTTCAATTACGCCCTCTTGCGGCAAAATGCGGAACTTAGTGGGACACCCGGTACAATATATTTTTTTTATGACTCAACTTCCGAACTTCATACTAAAAATTTAAAAAAATATTTAAAATAGGCATAATCTTTTAAGTTGGCCGTGAACTTGCGAGAAAGAGAATAAAAAACAATTGAAGAAAAAATCGCTTCGTTGGAAAATCCATGGACCAAATTACACTGTAACATATTTGTCAATTTGGATCATTTCGTAAATTTACACAAAATCTTTCTTTCTATCTTTCTTACATTTGGCCTTTTGCAGAATAACAGACAAAAATCGATATATTTACTAATTAAAATGAACAATCTCTTTTTCTCAACCATAGCTAGTTTGATTAAATTGTTCTGCCGAAATGCACAAAAGAAAAGAGGGATTGTTCGGTCTTTTTCTACTTGCGTAAGAATTATAACTCCTAAAATACAACAAAATAATTGTAAAATTCGTTTTAATCAGCTAAAAATGGCACAAAATGGCGTTTGTGCATTAACCCTTTCGCTGTTATTGACGCCAATTGGCGTCTCAAAGATTTCGTGCCTCAGTGCTAATGACGCCTTTGGTTTTTCTGCGTTTACCGTGAACTGCTATAGTCGGTATAAAGCTGCTCGTAGAGATAGCCGCAGCGAAAGGGTTAATATGAACTTTTGACGTTCGCTGTGGTATTTTTAAAAATAATCGCCAATTTACAAACTAGCAACACTGTTAATGTGGAAAGAGAAGTGGCAATACTGTAAGTAGAAATAACATAACCTTAAAACCTTTAGTAAAAAATGGAATTATTTTTTTTCTAGAAATCTGATAATTTCATCTGTTTTATCTGGTTTCATATATTTATCTTCATGTTCCACCATTTAAGGAACATTTACCCCTTATTTTTTTTTATATCGGTTGCATATAATAAAAGATTTAAGGTCGATTGGAGTTGGAAATATATCGGAAAATATCGCGGTGGACAAAATACCGTTTATACAAAAATATTTAGTTCGGACAGAAAATAACAATAGTTCGGTAGAAAGATATTTTGGTATTATACCTTCAATTTGTGCACCATTTCGTGTACTCTTTAGGAAAAAATTGTGTAGGTATGCATAGACTCTGGGATAAACGTTTTGATTTAAATTAAAACAAAACAAATTTAATCTCGCAGATTTCCATATTTTTGCAGTATGATCTTAACCTCACTTCTGTCAAGTATCATCAAGATCGAAAACGACGTGTAAATTTGGTTTCTTTATAATTGACCACTGTGATTGGTCGGTTTCGTATAGTAACTAGAATATTATAAAAAAAGCAAAAAAAAATATTTTTTTTGCTTTGCGATTTGCCTGCGCTGCTGGTTCATTGCTTTCCCTACCCATTTGCCCCCCCCCCCCCCCCCCCGAACTAAAATTCTGGCTGCGCCACTGCTCGCAGATGAAGTGTTCTAAAAGAGGAACTTGTTGAAATTAGGTACGGCATACGAAACAAATTTTAATTATTACATTTCTTAGACGTATAATGAACCGGACAACGCAAGTTTCACCAACTAAGCTACTACATTAAATTCATTTTCCAATGTTATATAAAACGTTCCTTTTCGACAAACAATTAAATGTGAAAAGACTTTATTTAAATCACTGTCGTGTGACACATTGAAATAGTATTGTCTCTAGCTGTAGTTAATGGGGTTTATCTTAGGATCGAGCTGATGGTGCTGCCAGCAGACGACGACGACCAGGCTGCTGCTTCCTAGAATCCTCCGGCCGGCCGGTTGACAATTTATTTTATAGAGGTGGGTGTGTAGGATGCACAGGTATGAGAAGATGAGACTGGAGATTACGAGGGCACATCTAGAAGAAAGAAAATAATTTAACAAAACACGTTCTCTAATAAAAACACGCGAAACTACTTACCGACGTCATAACAATTCCAAGCAATGGCACCAGCCGATCGTCCCGTGAACGACGGACGACTACCTAACCGAGGTTTCGAGACTGATTTCCTGTGTCTAAACTGTTTTGTCTGTTTAAATTATTATCGAAACAAAGATAACAATATGATCGGTCGCACGACTGGCAAATAAAAAAATTGTGCGGTTAATAGAATGACGTACATCTCTTCTCATATTATATTTTTAAATTTACGGCTTTCGCGGCGTGTTTTCAATTGTGTTTAGAAAAGGTTTGTGATACTATAGGAAGATTTTTATTATTGAGATATATTTTTTTCCTACGACCGCCTATGAAAATGAGAAAAAAAGCACGGGTAAGTCGGCTAGAAAGCGCCGAATATCACATGCGCGTTGAAAAAAAAATATTTCAACTCTAGAGTTGAAATACATGACACACTATTTAATTTAAACATATGGTGTCACTTAGATAGATCACCCCTATTTATTAAAAAGTTCAAATTTTAGAAAGCAGTAATTGTAAAGTGTTTAACTTATTCTTCATGTATTTGTCGAGCGATTCAGAATAAGAGTGTGAAAATACGCCATCTGAAATTATAACATTTTTTAATAATATACTGGACAATCTATTACCAGAAAAAACAAGAAGAGAGTGTCATGTATTAAACAACAAATCTTTATCGGTAGCGATAGCGTAGAGAATAGAGCTCTAGCCTACAGATCCCAAGGTCACAGGTTCAAATCCCGTCAGGAGTATATGATTTTTTTTATAAAAACATTAAATAATTTGTAGAATTATTTTGAATTGAAAACATCCTTGTTGGGTGGATTTTTTAAATTTATGTTTAATGCATCTTTCCTTAATTAAATTTAAAATTTTTTATTCTGGTTAATCTAGAAGTCAATCCAGGATTAGTTCTTCCTATGATATATAAAATATGAAAAAATTAAAAAGTTAAATTACAAATAGGTAAAGGAAAAGCCTATTGTCAAACTATGAAATCAGATATTAAGTGGAACATAATCCTAAGTTGATATTTTTTTTCAACACCAGTGTTGAAATATTTTTTTCACAAATCAAAGGCTTTTTCAATAACTCTTTGTGGTCGTAGGAAAAATAGTGTACATTACTTGTGTGATTATTCTGAAACTCCGAGAATTTCCGCATTTGGCTGATGCCTCGTGCTAAATATCTCCTGGATTGAAAAGTATGACTTTCCATCACTTGTTATGTAATATACTATAATAGTTCTCATCTAGTTCAGGATGAATGTTTTCCATTGCCGGCACAAGGTGCGCCATTCCAGTGCTACAGCCTGTCAAAGTCTGAAAATGGTATATTTTAAACGTCAGTATCTCAAAAACAATTGAATTTAGACATTTTATACAAAATATACGTGGAATTGTATAAGGAATTAGAAAATAATATTATATATAGGGTGTTCCATTTAAAATAACGATGTTGCCACCTGTTTTTGGCTGAAGCGACAACGCCGCATTGTTAAAAATATTTTAAAACGATAAATTATGGTCGTTTTCCTAAGCAACCAATTTTTTAAAGAAAACATATATTCTGTTTTCCATAAACGTTTAACATTCCATCCACTGTAAAACACCTTGTATGTTAATTTGGACCAAAATATTGCTCTTGGCCCGAATCCTGGCCATGTGTATTAATGGATGGTTTAAAACTTCTTAAATTTGGAGTCTACAGATATTTAAGAGTATCAGAAAGATATATTTTAATTAAAAAAAAATTTTTTGAATATTTTTTTGACAATAGTAATTATTTTTATTGTTTTGATTGGCCCTTATCTTTACCTTTGATTTTTTTCTGCATAAAAATAACTTTCTTACACCCACATAGATACCACCTTTCCATTGGTGAAAAAAATAAACAAATAATTTGCATGTTTTTTTGTAAATCGGGCCAAAAAAAACCTCAATTTAACAAGGCAAGTTTTGGCGCCGTTCGATCCACTTAATATTAGGTACAATATCAATAAAATATGCGATATTCTTGTCCTTCCAGTCCAGTCGTCTTAAGAATTTATGTAACGATCGGCCCTTGTAGCCGAGTGAAACAAAGATTAAGAATCTAGATAGCGCGGCAATTGGAATCCGTGTCCGAGATTTCGTTACAACTTGTACGCCACTGTTATTTAAGTTCCCCATAAAAGGATGCATAATTCCGTTTCCCATGCCGTTTGATTTCATTAAAAATATAAGTAAAAGCTCATGCTGAAGACAGACATTTTATGTTTTTATGTGTTTTTAATTAGTGACACTTTCGTCAGTATATGCTAATTTGGACTCTCAGAATGCTTGTGTCCGTGACGGTGACAAAGAAACATCCAGAAGTTAAATTTAACATTTAAGAAAAAATTTATTGAGAAAAATTGAATACATTTTAAAGCCCTGGATTTTATTTTTAATTGTTGACCATTTTTTTATAAATACAAATCACATATTTAGTAACACAGACAATTTTTAAAAAATTAAATTAATAATTTTTTGTTAAATTTACAATTTTCTTAGGTATGATTCACATTTTAATTCCCACAATTTATTTAAGTTAATTTTAAAATTATTTTCCATCACAATTTCCGTCAAATATATAGTACATTGTATACCTAGTAGGAAAAACTGAACATTCCTGGACGACCGTAAAGATTGTATGTGCCGAGACTGACAATACGGAGTCCGGGAATTTTTCTACGAGGTATACATACTATTTTTCCGTAAACCGAAAATTATTAAGAGGACATAACTTATTACAATCAACTTGTTAAAATTTTGAAATAAATATTATTAACTTTGTTCACAAGTAGAGGATGCCATTAAAGATTTGTGTTGTAACTATGGAAATACAGTAATATTGAATTGTCAAGCTTAATACATTTTAGGTTACAAGTAGACATACAGAAATAATATTTCCTTACAGTACAATAATAAATATTTCCTAACAGTTATTTTCCGTTGCCTAGCAACGACTAAGTGTAAGTAAATTGACTTTTTGTTTCAAAAATATTATCAAAAATGGCAATATTTCCTATCGATTTTCGAAAAAATAATTTTGTTACTGATTTTCACAATTTTTTTCGGATGAAATTAAAATTAATTTGTTTTGATAATATTCATCATTTTCCTAGATATGTATTATTCACTTACAATTGCTTCACAATATCGTTAACTAAAAAAAATTCTGGTGGCAGAAGCACAATTTTTGGTAATATTTCCAATTTTTTATAGCATTTTTTATGTTCTACAAAAAGGCGTTATTAGTTTCCAAATGAGACGTTTCGTTCTTTGCAGGGCCCCCTCAAGGTTTATCAGGGCCCACATGCCGGAAATACTTTGGCACCCGTTGAATATAATACAAAAAATATAATTTAAACTAATCAGAACCTTAAGTGGTTACATATATAGGGTTGTTCAAAAAAACTGGAACTTTGTTTTTATAAAATAACTTTTTAATTTATATACCGATTTAATTGATTTTTGTCTTGTTTAAGAGATGACGAATCAAGAGAGACTGGCTAATATCATATTTTTGACATTTGTTAAAAAACAAAATGGCGAAAACACCTCAACACATCATTCAACTTAAATTTTTTTTTTAATAAATAAAAAAGATAAATGTTTGATATCCGTAATTTGAAAAAAAAAAGTGTAGATGCATATTAAAATATAGATTTGCATTCCGAACAACTTTTCATAATTGCAGTTTTCGATATTGTCAAACATAAAAGGACTTTACTTTTGGGCAAAATTCATATTTTTTGACAAACCTCGTAAACGACTAAAAAAATTTAACATCTGATAGTTGCTTTTTAGGTTTTGGACCATGCAGAACTTTTTATGAAGAATAACTTTGTTCCCATTAGTTGCCAACTTAAGTAGAAACACTGTATATATTGTAGAATATAAAGAGGCCTTGATGCTTCAGGTACTCAAAACATCTTAGAGGTTTAATCTCGTTAAATAAATCATCCAAGTCAGCCTCCTTCTTTTCCTCATCAGTTAGTGTTTATTATAGAGCACAACAGCTTTATCAAAGATCCTCATTTAAAAATATTACTAAAAAATCCAAAAATGTTGTCGTAATGAGATATGATATCAAATATACTATTTACAGAATGTAGCATTATCTAAATTTTTGCGTCTTAGTGTAACGAAAAAAAATATCAGGCTTCATTCACAGAGCGTTCCGCTGCTGCCATTGCGTGGAATTGTTATGACGTCGCTAAGTGCTTTTTCATGTTCTTGTTAGAGAGCGTATTATGTTTAATTTTATTTTTAGAGTAAATAATTCAAAAATTTAAAAACCGAAATCGTAGAAAATATTATTTTTTCTTGGTCTATACCGGGTGTTGGGTCGTCGAGCGGGACATAGGAAATCCCACGTAATTTTAAATGGGGTCAATTATTGGCTTCCCTAATTATTTTAGAGAAAAATTCTATTTAGGTTTATTAAAGAGCACTAAAACCCACATTCAAAAGAATAACTTTAGATATTTTTGATGAGCCCGTTTACGGGTTATCGCCGATTTCTTTTTAACTATTTCTCCTTTTTATTTTATTTTATTTTATGGCCCCGTATTTGCGGGCACCAGTCAAGGTAAAAGATGACTGTCAAATAAAGTTGTCATTTTGAAATGTGTGCTTTATTGTTATAAAAACTCGTACATCGAAAATATTAAAGGTGTATTTATGAGTACAAATTAATCTGAATAAAACTAAAATAAAGTATCCAATTACAAGGTTAATTATGACATTTTACATGTTTCAATATTTTACTAATTAATAGGTAGGTACTATTAAATTGTTAGAACTTTAGGATTTAAGATGTTCAAATATTCCTCCATTGACTGCTAGACAATAACCGAGGCGATCATAAAATTCTCTTCTTACATTCGCTAGTTGGTGAACTGAAATTCTATTGCATTCGGCAGAAATAGCATTTTTTAACTCGTCTAGATTTGGGTATTTTTTATCTTTGTATATCCTGTTTTAAATGGCCCCCGAGAAAGAAATCATTCGGCGATAAATCAGGAGACCTGGCTGGCCAATTTACTGTATGATTTAAGCCAATAATATTTCCATTAAAAGCACGGTTTAAATATTCCCAGGGTACTATGTGCCGGACAGCCATCCATTTGATACCAAACTTCCTGATTTTCCCTGGCGGCACCATGTAAAGTAGGTAAAATATGATCTTCAAGTAGTTCCAAAAAATATTCTACATTTAAATTTCGTGTAAGAAATAATGGCCCGATAATATTTTCTCCGAAAATTCCAGCCCAAACATTAACTTTTTGTGGATATTGCGTCCTTGTTTCGACAAACCTGTGTTGGTTTTCTTTGCTCCAATATCGATAATTTTAAACATTGGGTTCATTGTTTAAGGGAAATGTGCATTCGTCAGTGAAACAAATGTATTTTAAAAATTCCCTATTCATGTTTGCTTTTTCAATCATACCAAAACAAAACTCCTGTCGCCGTATTTAGTCCCTATCTCTTAGCTCTTGGTGCTTTTCATATTTGTTTGACACATTTTGATAACTATTTCCTTGATAATACCATTTAATCATCCATATTTTTTCTTCAGAAGTGTAATTCATGGCTAATATTTTCGATGTACGAGTTTTTATAACAATAAAGCACACATTTCAAAATGACAACTTTATTTGACAGTCATCTTTTACCTTGACTGGTGCCCGCAAATACGGGGCCATAAAAGGAGAAATAGTTAAAAAGAATTCGGCGATAACCCGTAAACGGGCTCATCAAAAATATCTAAAGTTATTCTTTTGAATGTGGGTTTTAGTGCTCTTTAATAAACCTAAATAGAATTTTTCTCTAAAATAATTAGGGAAGCCAATAATTGACCCCATTTAAAATTACATGGGATTTCCTATGTCCCGCTCGACGATGCAACACCCGGTGTACGTTTCCCACTAATTCTTTTCTTAACAAATTTCAAACCGTTTCTAATGAACCTAGAATTGGTAATACTCAACATTTATTTATCAACCATTCATATCATCTTGAACAAATTAAAATCAAAACGAATGCTGACGATACATTCCTTTCCCGGCCTACTTGCTCTCGACAAAATGTTAAAACAAAATTAATTTAAGATGTAGAGGTTTTTTACAAAGATTAACGATGCATTAAATTTAGCCACGATCCGTTTAGTTGTTCTTTTGTCTTCTTTTGTCACTGGTTTTAATCTTTCTCTAAATTAATTGATTGTTGATATTTTGTTGTAGGAAATTGGTTCTGGTATCAGGTAACATCGGGCTACCTTTTACTTTTATGGTTAGTTATAACAATAATTTTAATTGTTAATTTAACAGCGACAGTACGATTAGAAACAAAACTGAGGTAATGAGTTCTGAAGGACTTGAGATGGATAACGCAGGGCTTTAATTTAAATTATAACATGACTTGATATTCAATTCAAAAAATTACCAAAGGGATAAAATTCAAACCATATAAAATTCACTTGTTATAAGAATTGAGTGAAGAAAATTTTGATCGTAGAATTGAGTCCTGCGAAGTTATTTTTTCCGAGGGCCCGTCCGTGCGCCGGATGCACTTAGGCCAGGGTTGGCCCATTGTGCTCAGTCTGTTTGGTTGGTACACCTACTCAGTGATCCCAGTTCCTTGCTCTAGTTTGTGCAGGTTAACTGGGGAGAGAGTAGTGATATCCTCTGGTTCCAATTTTGTTTTCTCAAGTATCTGTTGCCTCTTCCGATTTGGCGACTCGCAATGACAAACTATGTGCTGTACGGTTTCCCTGACTTCTCCGCATAATCTGCAGTCAAGATCTCCACTGTACAGTTGCATCCTGTGCAGATGGTTACTGACAGCCATGTGTCCTGTCAGAATTCCTGTAATAGTTCTCAGTTGGTTCATGTTCATTTGAAGCAGCTGTTTTGTAAGTCTTGGGTCTGAATCTCCAATGAAGCTTTTGCTGTGGTGTAATCCCTGTCTGTTTCTCCAGTGGATTTTGTATTCACTTCTGATCCATGGCTTTATGGCATCTCCTACTGTGCACCTTGATTCTGAACCAATAAATATAGTTTTTAAGCAACAAATTCATCGACTTTCTCGTTTCCTGTAATAACTTTGTGTCCTGGTACCCACTGCAGTATTACTTTGTTTACTTTTGCCAGTTTCCCTTGATATTCCCATACCAGTCTTGAGGTTACCTTCTTGCATATTAGCGATCTAAGGGCTGCTGACTATCGGAATATATATGGATCCGCTTATTGAGGTAAGCCCTCCTATTGTTTTTATACGCACACTGTAATATGGCGTAGATTTCTGCTTAGAACACCGTGGGAGACTTTCCTAGAAAGAAAAACGCATTCTTCTTCGGTCTTACTCCGTGTATTCCCGGTCCAGCACCCGCTTTGGTTTTGGAGCCGTCTGTGTACCAGATTATTGCCTCAGGAAAAGCTTCTGGTGTTTTGTTTTTCCATAAGTTTAGTTCATCAATTACGATCTCATATGGTATGTCATAACAAAACCATGGATTCACGTGGTCTGATCTCATTTCTAACTCAGGTTCACCTATAGTCTCACTTAAAAGTTCGTGTCCAGTTTTCTGCCTGCCGAGGAGCGGCGTCGAACTCTGCAATCTATAGAGTCCCATTCTTGCCTCTATTTTTATCACCAAGTGAAGTGTAAGAAGGTCTAGGATAATCTCCATTGTGGATGTGGGGGTTGATTTCATGCCCCCTGTGACGCTCAAGAAGGCCAGTCTTTGCAGGCTTCCTAGCTTTGATATTGTGGTTCTTTGCTGTACCTTTGGCCACCATACTAAGGCTGCATATGTAATTGCGGGTCTTACCGCTCTGGTGGACAGCCGTCAGGTAAAGTAGGTGAAGGGGCTCTTCACCAAAAAAATAAAATAAAACCAGGAGAATAGTTTTTCGACAATATTAATGTACCAATACAGCTACCATTTTAGCCCTTAAAAAATAAATATATTCGAATTAATAATATTAATTTAATCCGAATGTAGCTATGCATAATAGGGCCACGGTTAACTCCGACGGCCAATAATTATAAACCCTCGTGCATTATGGCGCGTTTGTTAGCTCAAAGCAAGTGAAGACCTAACACCCAACATGGCTTTGACATTCATCGTTGCTATGGTTACGTGACGTTTGTCACGCAAAAAGTATGTAACAATTTGCATTATGATGAAGGGCAATTTAAAAATAGATCAGTCGAATGCACCATTGTTTTAGCATTGGTTCGCCTAATCTTAAGGTATTCATTTTGAGGCTTCGCGAAACTTACGGTTATATATATCGTTTTTACGTGATTTACTTGTGGTTAAAAATTTTTGTTTTTATTTTTCAGTTAATCCAGTAGTTTGCGTAACTACTTAGTTGTGTGTTTTAAAAATGAACCCAATTAGTGACATAGTTTGTAATTTGTTGGACACTCCATTCAGTCGTTGGACAGATGAGGATAAGAAACACGGGTTTCTAGTAAATGTTTGTTTAAGTACCCGCACTATATCTAGCTCCTCACCACTTTTTAAGACCACGAGCCGCCACTGCAGCCTAGGTGAGAGTCCTGTAAAATTGTTATGGATAAATTTAATTAAAATGTCAACTTTGTCAACCACGTTTTCTTTTCTGATTAATTTACATTTTGGCACGTAAATCTACATACAGTTTATATTAAAAAATCACATTTTAAAATTAATGATTTAATTATTATTATTATTATTGGAAAAGCATTAAATTTTCAAAATCTTTGGGGATAAAAATGTTTTCTTTTTTCTGATGTTAGAGCATATTTTGATTTTAGTCTTGACTATCTTGAAATAAATTTTGCATTAATTAAGCCAGAGTCCTTTTTTGGTTCTAAAAAAACATGATTTTCCATATATTTAAACAGTATGGCCACATTTAAATAATCAAATATTTAAAGACCTATAATTAACGTCATTCTATCTCTTATTTATTCTTCTGTATAAGAATATAAGTAGCTTAAATTTTCTAACCAATACTAATATTTACCGGTGTCAAAAAGACACGAAATTTATGGTCCTTTATAATTTTTCCCATACCTACCAAGTTACCCAAAATACCTAAAACAAAACCATAAAGTGTTTTGAGATAAAACAAAGGTTATTAATTTTATTTTGTGGAAACAGTTAGGTTATTTGAGAATTTAGGAATTTAAGATCAGTAAAGGCGATATCTAAGGATAAACATCAGTGGGTTGTTAGCCCTTTTCGTGTAAATATTTTTCATGGTCGCCCATTCATTATTTTAAGGTTTTCTTGGAAATTGCTCATTTAATTTTTTACAACTTGAATATTTTAGGTATTTGAAAGACGTGGTTATATTTCGTTAGATTTTACGCAGGGTGCGAAGATTTTAATCGGTTAGATTGAAATCGTTGCGATTTTTTAACGTCAATTTTTGGAATGTTTATTGAAGGACAATAAAAGAATATGAAAAAGTAATGGCAAACTTATTTGTCTAATGCAAATGTATGATTTTTTATTAAGAGCATCCAACCAATATTCGTAAATTCTTCTCCAAAATTATACAGGGTCCTGCACCTCACCTTCCGTCTTCTATAGCTCACTTCAGTAGCGTATTTAAGGAGCCTAGGAGCTCGGGTCTAAAAGTCTAATTATCTGTTCCGTTTTCCCCTTTTCAGAGCTATTTTAAATCAACAAAAATATAACCCAATGCAATAAAATATTTTTACAACAAAAACAAAAAACATTTAGTTATTTATTTTTAAAGAGAAAAATTAAAGTAAAAATTTTAATTGAAACATTTTTTATGAAAAAGTGTCATAATTTATAATAAAAAAAAAATAGTGCAGGAAGAAACGTGAATGCTTTATTATGAATATACAAAACGGCACTCAAGAAGGAGTATTTCAAAACCTAAGCATTTGCACCAAAAACTGCTCTTAGATCTACGCTCCTAAAATATAATATTTCTGAAAAATCATCAATTTTGGCGTTGTGAGCGATATTTACTTTATTTTTAATCATGAAAAACCGAGCCCGAAAAACGCTGGTTAGAATCATACATACGTATTATTTTAAAATTTTGGATTGACACCAATATTCATATTTTTCACAAATTTAAAAAATGTTTTTTTTTAAATAAAGAGCCAGCTAGGAATATAAAGAAAAAATTAAAAAAACATTTATAAAAACAAATTTAATCCAACCATGCAGGGGGGAAAGGTAATAATTTAATTTTCGAAATTTGATAGTAAGTACCTAGTAGTTAGGTGAATTTTAAACGAACTTTGGGCGTAGCCCCGAAAATTTTCATTTCTTCACTAGGTACAATATCATGAAATACATGTAGTCCCGACTATTCCTTTCTCCCGAAAAAAATGTCTTTCTTACGCCCACTGAGCCCCCCCCCCCCCCCAAGCATATTTTCTGGCTACGCCACTGGCTCACTTATTAACTAAGTTAGGATTTTGATATTTTACAGACTTTACCTGTATCCTAGGGTGCATTTTAGGAAAATATCTTTGTTTATACAAGGTATTACAAAAAAGTGTGACGTCATAAGAATAATTTTTTTTAGATTACATGCCATACCTAAATATTCTTACTAACTTGGATGCCTCTTATAGTTGCCTTTATAGATACCACTAAAATTTTAATGAAATCGGCTCAGTATTATAGGCGAAAAAAAAAATAAAAACTAAGAAAAATCAGTTTTGCACCACTGTATTAAAAAATTAATAAAAAATAAAAATGCCTCGTTTATAAAATTATACAATGGTACTTAATAAATAAGGTCGATCAGTCTCGTTGTCCAAGTTTTATTAATACGAATTGTACAGGGTGTCCAAAGTTTAGGGTTAAACTTTGCAAACTAAAATAATTTCAAATTTCGCAATTTCTAGCGCATCAAGACTTATTTGCAGAAAACTCATTTTATCAACTGCATGTTCCACCAGTCATTATTATTAATAAATATCAAAGGTGGTTTTGAAAAACAATTTATTGGTATTCAAGTTTATTAAAGTGACAAAAGCCCATTTTGACTTTAGTTTCTATATAGTTTCAAATATTGTTAGATTATTATTAATTATTTAAGCTAAAGAAATATTCACGAGAGAACTCGTTTTTCGACATTTGACATCCAGATATATGACCTCAGCCGGCTGATTAGGGCTTTCAAAATTTCCCCAGATTTTAACAGAGACGTATTCAGCCAATGTTTGATTCATCAACGTATGATATTATGTTTTAGACTATAACTAACAATTAATTATGGATCATAACTATTGTTTGCCTAGTACCGCAGCTGATGCCATTGCCGAGAAGGTATTTTTAAACAGTTTCAATTTATTTTTACAATACTTTCTTGCATTTAGTCATATAACGCATTTGAACCTGCTTTTTAGAAGGCGCCTTCTTGGCGTAGGGGTATAGGCTCTCCACTTTGGAACTAAGGGTCGCGGTTTCGAACCCCGCTTCGGACAAAACTTTATTATTTTATTTTTTTTTGTTTTTCAGTAATTTTTTATTTTTTTAAATCGATTTCAACTAAAAAAAAATGCAAGACAATTATTAACCTTAAATCTTTAAAATAAAAAAAAATATTTCGCAATTATTATGAATGTCCCACTTATAATGAAAACAAGCTTATATTTTCGGTATTTCTGAATTGAATGTTTGGAATTTTAGTGTGGTTTCGTGTGATCTTGGGAAGCATTTTTTTATTGCTAAAAATTTTATTACGGATTTATAACGGTTGTAAAATAATAATTCACCTTTAGCGATTATTAGTTTTCATTTTCGTACAACTAAAAGTTTCGGTATTTAACAAATCTTATTATTGTGGTCTGTTAAACTGTTTTTTAAAATTAACATATCAACCTTTTTCTTGTCAATAGATTGTGTTTTTTTGAGGGTGCTACATTTAGGGGCTTAGCACCCCCGAACTACGCCTATGTCAATACTAGATATATTATATAAAAACACATTAGTATATATAAATATTAAATTTGTACGTTTTACTCAAATAGCTTCCACGAGTTTTTCTATTTACCACTGTGTCAACCGGTAAGCATATTATCTACTATCTGTGTTATAATTACCTATTTCCAAACGAGGAAAGAACACAAGTGATATAGGCGAATAAAATAAGCTGTCATTTCCTAATCTGTTTTGCAACTTTTTACCTTTATCTTATTGCATGACAACAATAACTATTAGTGGCTTTAAGAATATTATTCGTTTAAAGTTTAAACATACATTTTATATATTAAAAATTTGTAATTTCAAAGTTCGATCCTGTAATTTACGTCAAGTCATACCAACATAATACACTAAAATTAACCAGCATGTCATCCGTATCACGTGATTGGGCCAGGATCTCGCGAGTTCTATTATGAATAT
The DNA here is from genome assembly GCA_935413205.1 of Polydrusus cervinus. NCBI lineage: Eukaryota > Metazoa > Arthropoda > Insecta > Coleoptera > Curculionidae > Polydrusus > Polydrusus cervinus. Next base: position 8,002,188 of record OW284512.1, read on the forward strand.
TACTATATAATATTTTTTGTGATGGAATACAACCAAGAAGAGCTCGTGGATATGATTTTCATATTAGAAGCATGCATTTTTTGCCACTTTTGTGTATTATTAGTAAATTGTTTTTCAAAGTCTCCTTTAATATTTATCATAATAATGACTGTTGGAATAGTTGATAAAATGAGTTTTCTGCAAATAAATTTTACAATTACGTCGAATAGAAATAAAGGGTTTCCATTTAAAATTTAAAAGTTGACTTCACTTCCGATTAAACCGGAAGTGGTTTCGAAGGTTTGCATTGATCAAAAAATGTCAATTTACACACTTAATATCTTACATTTTTGAATCTTTACTCTTAAAATTACGGAAAAAATTAGGGGGGGGGGGGGATACTTTTAATTCCTCGTATAAGTTTTTTTTGCTTTTAAAATAAGTAGTACATCAAAACTTATATGTACATTATCATAACCGACAATGTAAACGCCAATAATAATAAAATAAACAATATTATCATATTCATCAAAGTATAATTTTGTTCCCTTGACGTTCAATAATTTAAAAAGCTAACATTATAACTACAGGGACTATACCAAGTAGAGCGAGGAACACACATTTGGAATCGTTGGATAGATAATGCGTTTTGTTCATCATTAAGATACTATCTAGGGTAATTTTATCACGAAAACTCCATGTTATTTTAATGGGGCGACCTAACGAATTTTTGTCTGTTTTAGGTGTTGTGACTGTTTTTACAGGACTGGAATAAGGGAAATTTTACATTTATTTACAACGTTTATAAACTACAAAAATCAAATCAAATTCGCTCTTGCACGAGAACTTCATATTTATGTGTATGTCAATTATAATTGGGCTTCTGAATTGAAAAAATGCTTCAAGCCTTTTTAGGACTTTCAATTTTATGGTATGAGGGCCATTTTAAAACGAGAGATTTGGAGCTTAAATTCCTTTATAAAAGTGCTTTGAAACTGTGATTTTTTTTTATAGACCTATCACTATCGTTAGTTTTCACTTTACTATCGATAGTGGTCGTGCTCAGTTGTAAAATATTTTTTTAAGAAGTCACTTTAACTGCGATGGCCGTTTTTTTAGAGTTTACTTTTGATGAGGGGGGGGGGGGCAAAAAAATGTTTTTTCTTTTAAAAATGCAATTTTAAAGGACCAAGAACCATCGATATATCGATAGTTCTCCACCACTAGTAGCATGACATCAACCGCAGACCGCGGTTTCGAACTCTGTCGTTCTCGTTATTACAGGGTAGGTGTTCACTGTTCCCGAACATACCCTAACATACCCGAACAAACCCAAACTAAAGTTTTTATACCAAACCCTATGATGTCAATGTTCTTGGGTTGTTAGCGCCATCTTTGGCGGCTATGGGACCACATATCAAAAACTCAAAAAAATTATTAGTTCAAAAAATATTTTCATTATTAATACACTGTAAAAAAGAAATAGCCGTAATTTTGCATAACAAATAACGGAAAAAAAGTTTTTCGTAGCAAATTTTCATAAAAGTGTTTAATTTACAATATCCGCAAAGAAATATTACTTATTTATGGAAATATAGCTTGTATATGCGAAAAATAAATAATTCCAGATTATATAACGTAAAAATACAGTAAATGTTACCATCATTTTTTACAGTGTAGAGAAGAAAAAATGGTAATAAGAATGTAAACTTTGTATTAATATGTCTTTTCAAATAGAGTCAGAAAAAATTAAAAACGCGAAAATTCGATTTTGCCCAAATATAGAAGAATTCAGAGCTTTTTAAATTAGAAAACAAGATGTTGCAAAATTTGGTAGGGCGCAACTTGTTTCTAATTTAACCATCTCTGTATCTTCAATGGTGTACGAGATCCCTGTAGAGTGCATCCTAATCTGGGACACCCCACATTTAAATCATTTATTTTTTAATTTAGCACACTATCTTGATTTTCTAATATTCCGTAATTAATTCTAAACAGCTTTTATTAAAATAATACTTCAAAAACAATTACAGTTTTTTTTAACCGAAAGTCCGTTATTACTAAGCTTAATTATAATCCATCTCAGTCGCCCAACGATCTCTCTCTTTATAAGATCAGTAGCAAACCCTACTCTCGTAGATGCGACGCGCCTCGTCTGACCGTTGGCTTCCGGATTAAACATCATGAAAACGGTAGATGTGGATAGCTACGGACTCGTCTTAATTTTTAGAATTATTTATAGTGCGATATATCGTAAATTTGATTAAAGATTTAAAAAATACATAATAGAGATCAAAATGCTTGATCCAGCTCTGTATTTCTGTATTTGCTTATGTTAAGTGACAAATTTTAATGACAAACAGTTATTTTATAATTAAGGAAACTGGCAATTTCGGGAAAGGTTTATTAATTTTATATTGTAACGCCATTTGTCATGATTAGATCTTTTTTGATAATTAGCCGGAGAATTTATCTAAAAAGTCGCTTTAACGCCTACACAACTTGGATACACATATATTTACATTGAAATAATATTACTAAGTATAATGTATAGAGTAATAAAAAATATATATTTATTTCCATTTAAGTATGGTAATAAAATTAGAAAAATTATAAAAATATTTTTCTACTCCCGCGTGGATATAGGGGACATTTTGCCAACCAACAAAATCCCGCTAATCGCTTTTTCAGGCGCTAAAATCTCGGCAGTGGCTGATTCCTGAAACAGGATTTTCAGTTCGCTGGAAAGAATTATACTTGCCGCTAAATATAAAACAGGTTTTTACAAAATTGTTTGTGGAGATTCAGAGAAAATCAGTTTTGAAATATCGTTTAGCGGGATTTTGTTGTTTGGCAAAATGTCACTATTATCTATTCCCTTTATTTATAACCAAGTGACTGGATAAATGAGCTTTATCTATCACTGAAAAGAACGGATAGAATTTCAAGTCCATCCTTGTTAGGATATGAAACTGACCACTCACAGTGATCAGATCATTATAACTGGAGAGTGATGACAAAGAAACTCAATTTACACGTAACGTAAATTTAGGACACTTAGGCAAAAGTTAGGTTAAGAATATATTTCAAGACGATGCAAATCTGATTTGTTATTTATTATTTGAATCAAAACATTTATCCCAGATCTTATGGATACGACAATTTGGGCAGCACAAAATAACCTTTTGTACTTGCCTTTGTTGATTTTTTGACATGTAAATAACTTGCCACCACGATTTCTCCATTATTTTCTGATATTTTCAACGGGGTCCCATCCTCAATCGACAACTTCTATTAAGTATGCGCAACAGAAATAGAAAAATAACAGGTAAATTATTGCTTAAATGGCGGAACTCATAAAATGATTATCTTACTGGCTGTCAGCAGAACGCAAAATATTGCTGGCAGTATACGATGTAACAGTAGTGACGTTTAATGATGTTTTAACCAGGGTAGGCAAAAATTGCATTAAAGACAAAAATGTACCTTCCGGCAGCATTCAAGCATCTAAATTTCAAATTTTGTCATAAAATGTCTTGTTTTTGAGTTTGTGGAAAGAACACTGACAGAAGAAGAATAAAACGAATTTATTTGTAAATTAGTTTAACACGGCGGTCTTTACGTAAATTTTTTTTTAAAACATCATCATACAAATTGGTTTTTCTCTTTAAGTCCTGCAAAAGGTCGTTTTCCAGAGAGATTATCGTTGATGCACTTAAGCGTGTCTCTCCCTGTATATTTCGTAAATAGGTATGAATTATTTTAATTCAGAAAAGGAACGTTCTGTAGACGCGCTGCTAGCCGGAATAGTAACAATTAACGCCTCCATATTTCTTTTTTTCCCGAAACCCGACGGCGTGAAGTCTAGCAAAAGGGCGAAAACACTAATTATAAATTAAAAATCTATTATCCACCTGATTGAACCAATGTTGTCAAAAACGAAGTCAATTATGTTGTGAAATATGATGATAAGCTTACTGATTATTAAATATTATGAACCTAGCAGCAAAAATTATTTTAATTGTCACAAAAGTGCTTTTTATATTACGATACCTTATCCGTTATCCCTTTAAAAATATCCTAACTAAATTAATTAATAATAAAACTTATAGAGGCGTGTTTCATATTTTATACTGAGGAAGCGAAGTATTTCCAAACTACGGTAAAACTTCAAAATTGGCACCAATGTACACACCAAACGCGGGCTTTCTTGGCGCGGGCTGATAGATGAAGGAAGGTCAAAGTTTGAGACGGGTTTATTTGTTACATCTCTTTCTACCCTACTGCCTACCGGCTCTCTCGCTTGCTTCCACTCGTACAAAATCAGAGCTTTTGCATAGGAAGCTAATATACAGCGAGATCTTTGCTTTTAGAACGGTCTTACGGAATGCTTATACAGGGATCTAGTTTACGATATAATAAGCAAAGAATGCGTTCGTGGAAATGATATAGAATTAAGTTTTCGGTCCTATATTATTATTTAACTATATAAATGTAGAGATAAATTGCCAAAGTTGGATTATACGGATAAAAACTAAAATACAAAAAAAATTATATGTGTTGTTCTCAGGTTAGGCAATGTTTTTTTGCCTATATTGTATGCACGCCACTGTATAACAGGGGTATACATATTTTTTCTATTTAAAATTGACATCTGCATCTTATAGGAGTGACGCACTTACCTAGTAGTGAAAGGCCTAATATTTCGTCTTTGAAGAAGCTTTCTGGAGGTTATACATTTTCAAAGGAAGAAACATTGTAACAAACCACGTCCCTGACAATTATTTCCCATTACAGCATCCTCACGCAGTCACGCACGCCAGACCGCTTGGCTGATACCGAGAAATCTTCCTTAAATCTTCTTATTTCTTCGCGGTACTGCTCGACCGGGCGTATATCTCCAGTACCAGTTGGTGATTGGTCCGGTGCTTCCCAGCATCCATGCTGCGCTGGGAGGAGCGCTTGTCGACACCAACGCGGTGGTACCGCGGAATCCGCGACACCATGAGGTACGCGGAAGGTGTCCCCGCGGCTCGCAGGATTGACGTACTACTAAGAACTAAAAATATGTAAATTATGGGAAATTTATGTTTGATGGTTTCATTGATTATATTGGTGACCTTGCAATTTACGTTTGTATAATTAATTTGGAAACTCTCTGTCACTGAGACCGAACAATCAAAACAATAACTTCATGCAAAATGTTTTTTTTTCAATACTTTTTTTATTTTAGTATAATTTTCGTGTATAGGAACATAAAATGACATTTTTACTTTTTTATATTATTGGGCCATTACTGAGAAAACTAATATATAAGCACAAAACTTCTAGAACAAAAATACAGACTTTACCAAATCTAAGTGATGAAAACGGAAACTTAACAAAATTTCGATCTAAAAATTTTATATTTTAAAATAGGCATGGGCAAAATTGCTCTTTTCAATGAGTTGAAGGCTAACTCCGACTTACTTTAAAAAATCAGCTTAGTCTGTTAACTCACTAACTCCATAGCTTTTTTAAAATAAAAAGTGATTTCTAGCAAAAAAAAAAACGTAGGTACTTTCTAAAAAAAAGTAAACTTCTGATCGTGATTAGATGTCCAAGTTATTCACAAACGAGCGAAGAGGACTCCTTTTGGTAGATGTGAGTTGACCCAATGACTTACAGTACTGAGTCAACTCACTCATGAGTTACTCATCCCTGTTATAAAATCATTAATTAACTTTTTTTAAGTAGAGATAGACATAGGACAGATTTTTTCTAAACCTTAAAACAACTACTGATAAAAACATCCTAAGTAAGTGGTTTGGGCTGCCCTCAAATAGATCATTTTTCAGTTGTTTAATGATTTAATGTAATAGGCTATTTTATAAAGGTCTAGAGTAATAAAAGCTCAGGTATGCAAAGGGACTACAAAGTGACCCAACGAATATTTAAGCCACTTTCATAATTTGCAAAATTTCATTGCAAATTCTTTATTTTCATCAAGTTCAGGTAGTACCACCTCGGTTTGGGTCAATTTATAGGTTTTGCCTATTGTTATCCATTCACAAACACTGAAAATGGTGTAACAAAGGCGTGCAATATGTACATAGTATTAGGTCCATCTATTTTTTATTAAACATTATAAAAATACAAAAAATATATAATACAGAAATTAAATTATAAAAATTTTTAATATTCTTCGTCATCTAAGGAACTGTCATCTCCTCTTGACGACCCGAACGGGTCAATGGTCCGATCGATCAGGTGGTCAAGATCCCACATTTTCTCCTCTTCTTTAATCACATTATGGACTGCTTTTCGCCAGTTCTCTGGTGTCACTTTCTTAATGGCTTGATCAACCACTGGCTTAACGTCTTTTATTTTGAATGTCGTGTTGTGTCTTGCTACAAATCCTTTCACTTGCTCCTTTCACTAAGTTCTATAGGATTTAGTTCGCATGTTCGCAATGATATGGCGGTGTGCGCAGCATAGTTTCACTATGTTTTTATATATCTTCCACGGCATATTTCATAAAGCGATGTTTGTGTAAAATTGCTATAACTGATAGTTCCTTTTTTATCAAATTATCTTTTTTTTTCTTCCTTAGTTAGTTATCATAAATAATTTGTTGCACAAAATTTACCTGCTCCTATGGCCGACACTGAAATTGAGCCGAACTGGACGGAATTTCCCATTTCATTACTCTACACCTGTCTGAAATAGACTATAGTGAGAGATTCATTGCTTTGCCATCAGAGCTGCACAGTTTCTGCACACGGAAATAGGTCTGAAACCAGCTGTATTTTCCCATAATAGTTTGGCGATGGTGGGCAAGCCGTAACACTTATTTATAGCTTCCTACCAATTTTCTTTTACTCACACCCTCTTGCCAACCATTTATTCCTTTAATTTGTGGTTATGTTAACGAAATAATTCTCACCGAAACGACATCATAAACCATTCCGTCACAAACGCACAATTTGGCGGTCACCGGTCACTAAGTCTGGGCCGTGGGCAGGTGCTTCTTGGCATCTGCTTCCTTCCGGTGGCCAGCGCTATCTCGCGGCGATCTGCGATCTTATCTCGGTATGCGCGGTTGGTAATTAGCCCCCGGGCCACGCGTGGACCGTTAGAACTTTGCCTGTAAATAACCTATCTTTGGAAATTTAAATACCCATCTTTATACTTGAAATAGTTATGGGTTTTTAGTTTGCTAAATTATCAAGAGATCTTTAACTTTCTGTTTAAACTTCCTAAATGTATAAACTCGTTTCGGTGATTCACAAAGAGAGCTTTTGATGTCTTCTTTCGGGTCTTGGGTTAATATCACACAATCAGCGGAATTTGTCAAAGTATTAAATACCTAGTAGATAATACATTTTTTCTACTCCCACATGAAAATTAGCTGTTTCCTTTAGGTACACTAAAGTGAATGGAAAAGTGGGCTATTCCGATTAACTGAACGAATATGATTTCATATCCATCCTAGCTAGGATATGAAACTGACCAATCACAGTGGTCAATTACAAAGAAAGCAAATTTACAAGTAAATAGTTTATCGCTTCTTGTCTGTAATTCTGCAAAATGCCAAATGTGAGACAGATAGATATACTCAAAGTAATTTTGTGTAAATATAAGAAATGTCCCAAACTGATAAATAATAGTTTAATTTGGTTAGGGTTACCATGCGTCCGGATTTTTCCGGACATGTCCGGAATTTAGAGGCGTCCGGACTGCGTCCGGCCGGAAAAGCAAACCGGGTCCGGAATTTAGCCGGTCACGGCCGTGAAAGCATATTATTAATATTTATACAGTAAGTGTCAACTCTAAAATACTTTTGCGATTTTGTGGGTACCAAATATGAAGCTTTTGTATCATTCTAAAAGCAGATGGTTGTTCTTATTTCCCGCGATAGAAAGAATCTTAAAGATGTTTCAGCCCTTAAAATCATATTTTCTTTCAGAGGCTAACCCTCCATTTTTATTAAAATCTTTTTTTAAGAATAGATTTTCTTGACCATATCTTTATTTCATAAATTCATTGATGTCTGTCTTTCATAGTAGTATAGAAAAAATGGAGAAATAAGATAACTCCATTATTGAAATCATAAAAATTCTAGAATCGGTAATTAATATTCTAAATGAAAGAATGCAGCAAAAATTTATTCCGTTTAAAGTTCAAGACATACTGAAAAAAATTATTGATGAATGGTTCACACAAGAAAATCAAGTTTTCAGAAATAATATTTTTCAATGTTATGAAATATCCATAACTTACTTAAATCGTTAGTTGGAGCCTTTTCAAGAATTTTCCTGTTTTAAATGGGTAAGTTTAGAAAATCTTGATAATCTGGACTGGGAAAAAAAAATTTTACCATCTATTTCTTATATGATTGAAAAGGGCAACGATGTAGACGATACTAAAATGTTTAATGAAATATGTCTTTTGCAAAAAATAATTAAAGAAAAGAAATCAGAATTTCAACATCTACCTACACACAAAAAATGGGTGGTGTGTTTTGCAAACTGTCTATCTGAAGAACAATATTCAGAAAGAAAGGTTTGTCAATTTTTTTTGGCTATAACAGCGCATAATGCAAATGTGGAACGAGTTTTTTCACTAATTACAGCCCAGTGGTCTAAAGAACGAAATATACTTTTGCTGGACTCTGTAAAACATATTATTAATGACTTGTAACGAGTTTTATGAATTTATGTCACTACCTGAAAATTCAGATATTTTAAAAGAAGTAAAAGGAAAGGCTAAGTATACCTAGGTTACATATAGGTAGTATATGTCATTATTTGTATAATATATGGTAAAAAATGACAAATTTTATATAAAAAAATAAATTTCGTTTTTCATTTGCTGCGCCTCCAAAGAAAAATATCCGGATTTTGTCCGGAATTTCGGGCCTATTTGTCCTAAAAAATATTCTAGATAGATGGTAGCCCTAAATTTGGTCCATGAATTTGCCAACGAAATGAGTTTTTCTTTAAACGTTTTGTGTCCATATGGACACAAACTTTTACTATTCTATTATTTTACACGACTCTTGTTAACGGATAGCGCACTTCCTAGCTGGTGCGATCTATTTGTGATTGTAGACTGTTCTGGTGAAGCGCAAAAAGTGGTTTTTATACTAGGCGTGTGGTGTACCCTTGTGTTGTTTTCTTCTTTTTTCCTATAGTTAACTTTTTAGTGGATTTGTCTTTTGCAACAAATTAATTCCTACTAGATGACCATGCTGTGTTTACTACTTATTAAGTTAAATAAGTAGTGAAATTACAATTTCGCAGTCTGTAGAATTGCAACAGGTTACACAGGTTTTCAATGAGTCCTAATAAGGACAAAACGGCCGTCATTGTCGACCTGGCTCCAGGGAACCCATTGTTTTTGCGTCCCTGTATAATGTTACGCAAAAGGGTAATATAATATGGAAGACTATTCTTGTCTGATTCTGTAACCCCTCTATACCTACTGCCAATTTTATTATAGTATTGCTGTTGGTTTGACGTTTTACTTGGAGAGAAAGCAACATTTTAAATTAATAATAAAACATATAATTAAATTACTGATAAAAAATTTAATAACTCACAGTAATTAAATGAATAAGATTAAAATATAAATAGCGTTCTCTTATGCACGGCATCTTTGTCTCAACTTCCCGTTTTTCTCCTTTAGCCAAGAAGCCGCTCTTTTGTTTCGTAAACTCCATTGCAGAAACAGTTTCCTTTGTTTCACGGGCCAGCGAAACTCATGGCGAGCCATGACACGTTTTAAAACAAAAGCTATCGCGTGTTTGAAATAAATATGGCGCCGTAAATTAAGATCGCGTGAGCGCGCTTTATGCGGAGCTAGGCGACATACGTCATAGCGGTCAGTCAGACTGCTGCTGCTTACATTTGCGTCTAAAGTCTAGCAGTAACAAATTATCTGTCATGCTATTAGCCATGCGATGTTGCCAGCTGTACTAGATCGGTTTGAACCTGTTACACACAATTTGTTTGATTATCCAACTCTATTCGCTTCCACTGACTCGAAACATAATATACGAACTTGACTATTTTTTTCTCAAAAACACGATGAGCCGAGGAGCCGACTTAAGTCCACCAGGTAGCAAGAGAATCGTCTACTTTAGACGTTGTGACGGTGACGGTGAGAAGAGCAAAATTCCAAACCATTTCTAGCAAGATGAGATGCAATCAGTGGCGCGGCCAGAAAATATGCTCGGGGGGGGGGGGGGCTCAGTGGGCGTAAGTAGGACATTCTTTTTTGGAGAGAGGGATAGTCGGGACTACATGGATTTTATGATATCGTACCTAGTAAAGAAGGCAGAAAATCGCCGCAGGCGAAAAATTCTCGGGACCACGCCCAACATTTGTTTAAAATTCACCTACCTACTATTAAATTTCGAAAATTAAATTATTACCTCTCCCCCTCTGCATGGTTGGATTAAATTTGTTTTTGTAAATGGTTTTTTTTACTTTTCTTTTTGATATTTCCTAGCTGGCTTTTTATTTAAAAAAAGCATTTTTATATTTGTGAAAAATATGAATATTGGTGTCAATCCAAAATTTTAACATAACACTCTACCCAGCCGTTTTCGGGCTCGGTTTTTCACGATTAAAAGTAAAGTCAATATCGCTCACCACGCCAAAATTGGTGATTTTTTCAGAAATCATGTATTTTAGGAGCGTAGATCTAAGAGCAGTTTTTGGTGCAAATCCTTAGGTTTTGAAATTCTTCTTCTTAAGTGCCGTTTTGTATATTCATAATAAAGCATTCTCGTTTCTTCTAGCACGATTCTTTTTTCTCATAAATTATCACACTTTTTTCATAAAAAATGTTTCAATTAAAATATTTACTTTAATTTTTCTCTTTAAAAATAAATACCTAATTGTTATTTGTTTTTATTGTAAAAATATTTAATTTCATTGGGTTATATTTTTGTTGATTTAAAATAGCTCTAAAAGAGGAAAAACGGAACAGACAAGTATATAATAGAGAAATACTATAAAATATTATTCTCTTTACTCTTTTTCCTTTAAAATTGCGTCATAAATCAATAACTAAAACGATATGCGTCTAAAACCCTAATCTCTATATAAAACAGGACTTTTAGAAGGAAAAGTTTAAAAACTAAACGTTTCCTAAAAGACCTTTGTCATCTAAGCCAAGAATCCATTATTTAAAGATTTAAATTAATAGTCCAAGCGTGAGACGAAAAATAAGGTTGCAATTAGATTAGACCCCTCTTTTAAATACGCCACTGCGAGAGTACTAAAAAAATCTACATAATATGTTCATATTTTTATGTCATACCAATACATTATTGTGTTTTTATACCTTAGATACCACCTACATAATTGATTACTTTATGCCCGTGCGGGCATAATGTACACATTATGGCCCGCGCGGGCATAATGAAGCAAAAAACAGGGTAAAAATAAAAAATTGGTAAATTAAATTAAATTTTAAAAAAATATTTATTATTAAAACGAACTGGTATGACATAAAATTTTGTATGTACCACGGATACTAATAGATATATACCCTCGGGAGACTTACGAACCCTCGGGCGAGAGACCCTCGGCTTTGTAACAATGTCACCCTCAGGGCATAATCATCTACTTAGTACCCTTGATACATAAATAACTATAATATAACAAACAAAGTATAGATATGTACCTCTATCTCAATTTTTTTAACTCAACTTGGCATCGAAGAAAATTGTGACAATCGCGACGTAGAAACCGCAGCTACTTATGGCCTTAACTGCCTATTCAAACATTACTTCGGCATAATATATTACCGTGCTTAACTTTAATACGTTTATTTTATATTTTTACTATTTAGTTTTCCAGTTTATAGATATTTTTGTGGGAGCTTTTAAACAATCAAATAAATTAGTTAAAAAGGTAGAAATATTGCTGCAAATAACAGAAATAACGTCATAAATGGTCGACCATGAAATGAAGTTGATGGGAATGGACGTTCGGAAATTTAATAGTTCGATCAGTACGCCCAACACATTGGGCGGCAACAAACCTTTAAAATTCGTATTAAATGAACCACATTTAAGTGGATTCGACTGTGTAAGAAGTAAGCATCCTTGCTTAGTAATAGTTTTCAATGGTGGACATAAAGGTTTTAAATTTTAATAAAACACTGTCCGCATTATTCGCAAATAGTTTTTATAAGTGCCTCTAAATTCCAATATGCTAACCCCAGCTACAAATACAGACTATTTTCGCTCTAATCATTCTTTTCGAATGGAAAACTAGCCAAAAGGAAAAATCAGACCCATATTTTATAGCTTAAAGTGCAATTTAAAAGCAATTCAGTATTGTAGTCTAGAAAAAGATACGACAACACCGGCGTAGATAAAAGGAAATTTCATTTTATTGAACTTAAAGAAAAAATTGTCCGAAAATTTACCTTAAAACTGAGGTATGGACTAAGATTTAAACTAAAACTAATTGAATTGATAACTAAGTCATAAATACTCTCCATAAGGGATATTGTAAATAAGGGGTTTGGAAAGAAAGCCCTATCTTCCTTCTTACATTTATTAAAATAAAGACTAGTGCCTAGGCGTTTCGGCTAAAAGATTAGGACTTGAGGCAATAAGGTCCAAAACCACAGAAACAAAGTAGGGCGCATTTTGGTGAATAAAAATAAATTAAAACTTAAAAACACAGATAACTTCTATCTGTGTTTATTGACCAAAGTGCGCCCTACTTTGTTTCTGTGGTTTTGGACCTTATTGGCTCATGTCGTGACGATGGTCCTTTTGGCCGAAATGCCTAGGCATTAGTCTTTATTTTAATTAATCTAAGAAGAAAGATAGGGCTTTTTTTCCAAACCCCTTATTTTTAATTAAATTGATGATTTTAATTATACAAGCTTAAAAATAATTATTACGCGTTGTCTGTGGTATGTCAGTTTATAGCCTCTGCGTCGTCTCTGCGTTACCATAACCCTTATGAAACCATGTTGTACTATCATAAATGCCAAATCAAGTATATAACCTAACATTTCCCAAAACAGTAGGTGTATTGTTGTCTGGTTCTCACTTATACAGGGTGAATCCTAAGTTGATACTTCTTTTTTTAGCTGCGTATAGAAGGCGTTAAAATAAACAACATTTTCAAGTACCTTTTTTCAAAAAACCCAAAAATAAAGTACTTACATTCATTTATTACACTACAAATCAAATACGGTTCTGCCTAACTTGCCCGTTGAATAACATTAGGAAAACTTCTGGGTGTAGAGAAAAAACATCCGCACTTTTACGATACTCACAATAAATAGGCACCATAATTACTTCATTGTTTTCAAATTTTACCATTTTCATCAATTTATTAAAAGAAAACCACACCGCGGCGCGAATTGACAAAATTAATAACTGAACATCGATCCGTAAAATGCATGACTCACATACAAAAAACGGAGAAATACAATATAAAGTAAAGGGCTACGTTTTGATTACCAGGCCCGCACTTAGATTTTTTACTTCTGTAACTCGGCTATTTTTAAGTTTTTTGAAAAAGGTATTTGAAAAAGTTTTTTTAATGCCTTCTGTACACAGCTAAACAAGAAGTATCAACTTAGGAATCACCCTGTATAATTGGCAGCTTACATATACGTATTTACGTCCACAAATTTTGATTTTGACACTATTCTATTGTATCGAGCAGGAAAAATGAAATTTTCTGCGCCCCCCCCCCCCCCCTTCCCTAGTAAAATTCTGGATTTACCTCTGACTCACCCTTACAAAATGGCGGCTGATCTCCAGGATAAAAATTAAATTATTACACCTAAATTTTAATTAATTAGGATATTTTTGAAACAATGAACCCTGCGTTCTACGCCCCTGATTTTCAGTAGGGGGTGGAACCCTTTTCTTCTATCTGATTTAGCAAGCGCGGACAATTTATTTCGCTTCGAGTTAAATTTATGGCGAATTCTTACAGTTGGCCACGGATTTCTGGACATTGTTTGGCTATATATTTTATATACAGTATCAACTGTAGTCCGTAATCAATTGTACAGTCCCAAGGAAATCTTAAAAGTCGAGTGTAATAATTAATCTATGAGTCAAAACCGCTTTGTGAATGAATTTGAGAAATTCACCTTCATTATTATAATAAATTAAAATGGGAAGTAACGAGCACGACTACAGTATTAAGTATCATGATTGTTGACTTATATCATGGCATTCTAGAAATTAGGGAAAGTGAGTGAGAGACAATACAGACCAGTTCATAAAAAAAATTGACGCTTATCAAGTAGGTCTCTGCCTGCTACACATTCTTAAGTAAACAAACCGATGTCAACGCCTTATGAAGTGACATGCAAAAGTTACCTCAAAATATATTTAATATGTCAACGTCTTGACGTCTTATCAACAGTAATATACCGATAGAGGAGGCGTCTTATCGGTAATACCGCTGTTTTTTACAAGAAATCGATTTTCTGATAATTTTTACGAAATATAATTTTTACTTATAATCTGATAAGTTCCCGAGAGCTTTAGCTCGAGGGTCTTATCTTTGATTATAAGTAAAAATTATATTGAGTGAAAATTTTCTTAGAAAATCTAGTTTCGAGTGAAAAACAACCGCTTCTAGAGTTTATTGGATAATTTACTGAACCCGAAATAAAAGCCGTTTGTGATAAAGAAAAATATGCAAACACATCATTATGATTTACTTTTAAGTTTATAAACGTGCCACAACTAACAATTAATTAAAAATCCAAGACTAAATCAGACGCGTGGAACGTCAAAAATCAAATTCGTCTATTTTCATCACGGTTGCCATGAAAACGCCAAGATTTCTTAAGCTCACGTCAAAGCAAAGCACACTGGGTTTAATCTTGCATACATTTGGTCATAACACATTAAAACACAAAAATATCAAAATTAAGTTAAGTTTATGCCCTAAAACCACCTCAAATACTGTTGTGTGTCACTTTTATTTTGTAGGGGTTATAATATTTATTTATTAAACTTGATTTCTTAAAATAAATTACTGTTTGTTTGACAAAAAGCTACTGTGGTCTTACCAAGCTAGTCGTAGGTCTTATCGGGTAAGACCACGTTACCAAGGTGGTTGCTATGAAAATTTGCGCTCTGATTGGTTCTATATATGTGAGGTAAATTATCATGATTTGATAAACAATAGTATATTGTACCTATACCTAGTAGGAAAAGCTGAACATTCCCCGACGACCATAAAGATTGTATGTCGAGGCGCAAGCCGAGACTGACAATACGGAGTCCGGGAATGTGGCTTTTTCTACGAGATGTACGCACTATTTTTCCGTAAATCTGAAATTATTAAAAGGACATAACTTATTACAATTAACTTGTTAAAATTTTGAAATAAATATTATTAACTTTGTTCACCAATAAAGGATGCCTTTAAATATTTGTGTTGTAACTATGGAAACACAGTAATATTGAATTGTCAAGCTTAACACGTTTTAGTTTACAAGTTGCCGTACAGAAATAATATTTCCTTACAGTACAATAATAAGTATTTCCTAACAATTATTTTCCGTTGCCTAGCAACGACTAAGTGTAAGGAAATATTGACGTTTTCTTTCAGAAATGTTATCAAAAATGTCAATACTTCCGATCGATTTTCGGAAAAACGAATTTCAAATTATTTAGTTGTGACCGGTGACCTGGAAAGTTATCAATGTCTGTTAGGCAGACATTCCCGACCCTTCAAAGTGACCCAATGAAAGGACTATAGAGATTCTGTCTCAGTCGCTATTTTTAAATCGAGAAGGCTATGCTTTATATAATGGTGCGTCATGACTCTAAAGATTGTGGTAGTTTAAATAAATGTGTATCATGAATCCGGACATTGTGCTGACATAAATAAATGTGGGTCAACATTCTTAATATTACGCTAATTTAAATACATTTTTATCATGATTTTTAAAATTGTACTAATATAAATCAACGAAGAAAACAGTATATCAGATGAAATCAAAATAAGAATACAGTGCGGTTGTAGATGCATGTACGCTCTAAAAGGTGTTATTACCAGCAAAAATATATCCCGTAGGTCAAAGATTAAAGTATATAAAACAGTAATACGACCAGTTGTCATGTACGGGAGTGAGACTTGGACACTTACCAAGGAAAAAGAGCGCAGGCTGAAGTGCTTCGAGCGAAAAGTCCTGCGTAAAATCTTTGGACCATACAAAGACCCACGAACAGAGCAATTCCGACCAAGAACAAATAACGAACTGGCGGAGCTCTATGAGGAACCAGACATTATCAAAGGAATTAAGGCCGGACGTCTGAGATGGGCTGGACATGTGCATCGGCAACCAGGCTCTCGTATGATCAAGATGGTCTGGGAGCAGAATCCGGAAGGGCGTAGATCTCTGGGAAGACCACGTATGAGATGGAGAGATAACATCGTTGCGGATCTGAGGGCGATGGGAATAGAATACCATCCTGAACTGTTGCAGGATAGAGAAGGGTGGAGAATGATCGTGCAGTCAGCCAAGACCCACCAAGGGTTGTAGAGCTCGAGATGATGATGAATATAAATAAATGTGTTTCATGACTCTCAAGATTGTTATAAGTTAAATGGGCATCATGATATTTAACATTGTGTCGAGGGTGAGTCGTGAAACTCAAGATTGTTGTAAATTAAATAAATATGTCTCATAAGGTCTGAGATTGTGCTGAATTTTCGAACCCTAGTTAATAATGTACCGCGATTTGGCGCCATAATACGTATGTTTCAAAAACACTGAGCTAGAAAATAAAATTTAATTACACTTTCAAACGCATTTCGATTAAGATGTTTATCTTTTTGCACTTGTTTAGCTTTAACGTTTCATATCATTTTGCCCAGCCTTTCCTGTAGTTCCTTCCATTAGCATTGTTTTACATAAACATAAAACCACAATACGCAGTGTTTTAAAACAAATGGAAAATTCTTAATGACTATAAATATTACATATTTTATTCAAAGGTTTCGCTGTGAATTATTGAGAACAATTCAGTAACACATGTTTTTTTAATTATTCACGTAATATATGCGCTTCAAGAAAACTGGAATTTAAAAATACTATCCTTTGTTATATCACAGAATATAAAATAAGTAGTACTAAATAAAATTTCTTTTTGTTACATTTTGATCACTACCTAACTAAATTTTCCCCATAAGGGTGCACCACAAAGTACATGAAGCAAAATTTTACACTTTTTGATCCTTCCTTACGTACCAGAACCGTAATCCATGTCCGGACCCCTTTCGGAAATTATAAAAAATCATAATATTCTACATCATCTGAGTAACTGTCATCTCCTCTTGACGTTATAATTAACGGGTAGACGGTCCGATCGATCAGGTGGTCAAGATCCCACATTTTCTCTTCTTCTTTAATGACATGATGGACTGCTTCTCGCCAGTTCTCTGGTGTCACTTCCTTAATGGCTTGATCAAATAGTAGCTTAACGTGTTTCATTTTAAATGTCGTGTTGTGTCTGGCTACAAATCGTTTCACTTACGCCCATATAAGTTCTAAAGGATTTATTTCGCAATGATATGGCGGTGTGCGCAGCACAGTTACACTATGTTTTTCGGCTATATCTTTCACGGCATATCTCATAGAACGATGTTTGTGTATATTTGCTATAGCTAATAGTTCCTTCTTTATCAAATTATTTTCAAATTCAATACGTGGTGGTTAACGAGTCGATAATTTCACGTTTTCTCCAAGATTAAGTTGGAGTCTTCTCTGCGTGTCGTGAATGATAGCTTGCGTTATCCATAACTACTACTCAGGGCCGTAGGTAAGGGGGGGTTTAGGGGGTTCCAACCCCCCCCCCCCCCCCCCCCCCTTCCTATGATATATTACTTGACTGAACTACCCAACTCAAAAATCGTCTCCCTAGCCTTACTAGATAAGATAGAAAAGATTCTTTTCTAAAAGAAATATTACTAAAATATATTAGATACTAGAAACAATATTACCTAAATGAATCAAGGTGTGTCCTTCCACGTTCGCTCCGGAGCTCGGCTCTAAAAATCTAATTGCAACCTAATTTTTGAACGCTTGGATACTTAATTTAAATCTTTAAATAATGTATTCTTAGCCTTACAAAGGTTTTGTAGGAAGCGTTTAGTTTTTAAACTTTTCCTTCTAAAACTCCTATTTTATATAGAGATTAGGGTTTTCAGACGCATATCGTTTTAGTTATTGATTTTTGATGCAATTTTGAAGGAAACCAAGTAAAAAGAATAATATTTTATAGCATTTTTCCAATATATACTTGTCTCTTCCGTTCTGTCTTTTTTAGCGCTATTTTCAATCAACAAAAATATAACCCAATGCAATAAAATATTTGCACAACAAACCAAAAAATAATTAATTGAAACTTTTTTTATGGAAGAAGTGTGATAATTTATAATAAAAAAAATAGTGCGTGAAGAAACGAGAATGCTTTATTATGAATATACAAAACGGCACTTAACAAGGAGTATTTTAAAACATATAAGCATTTGCACCAAAAACTGCTGTTAGATCTATGCTCCTAAAATGAAAACATGATTTCTGAAAAAATCATCAATTTTGGCGTGGTGAGCGATATTTACTTTATTTTTAATCATGAAAAACCGAGCCCGAAAAACGCTGGTTACAGTAATATATGTCTTATGTTAAAATTTTGGTTTGTTATCAATATTCATATTTTCACAAATATAAAAAATGTTTTTTTTTTAATAAAGAACCAGCTAGGAATATCAAAAAAAAGTAAAAAATAACATTTACCAAAACAAATTTAATCCAACCATGCATAATAATTTTATTTTCGAAATTTGATAGTAGTTAGGTGAATTTTAAACGAACTTTGGGCGTGACCCCGAAAATGTTTCTACTGCGGCGCATTTAACAGGGCATGGAACCCAAAAAATGCAACTTTTTTTTAACTTAATAACCCCCCCCCCCTATGAATAACGTCTAGCTACGGCCCTGCTACTACTGAATTAGCTGGAAGATATTTTATCATTTCACCAAAATAGTCCTCAAAAACATTCGATCCCGAATTAAATTATGCAATTACTTCAAATTTTAATATTACAAACAATACTATTTTATCTTAATATTCTGTAACAAAATTCTCTAAAATGTTTGGTTGGTTATCATAAATAATTTAATGCACAACCGAATTTCCCATTTTATTACTCTACACCTTTCTGAAATAGACTATATTTGTGGGGTAAAAACACTGCTACAAATCAAAAATTGCTTTTTGGTCACATAAACTCGGACTAGAAAATTCAGGATGAGCTTATGCCTCAGTTCGTTGGATGGCACGACCTGCAACATGATGCATAATGTCGATAAGAACAAGAATTTGGACTTCTGACTCGATATTTTAAACAAATTTTATACGTTTGGCAAATTTGTAATTCTAAACTTTTATTGTTCCGCTTATGGCAGAACTGTGGTCTGACCTGTCAAAACGACAAATTTTGGAACTATTTTTCGGTTACGCTGTAGCTGTAGGCGGCTTTTCGCTTGTTTTACATATGAAGGGAATTTTGTCAATTCAAAATAAATTTAAATACATATCTTCTGCGATGTTATATATTAAAGTAGTTCATTTTATAGGATTTTGAAGTTCTATTGTTTTATGAGGGCCAGTGGCGGATCCAGGATTCCGCTGGGGAGGGGGCGACTAAAGAAAAGTCACTATTGCTTGAGGTGCCTTCCCCTTAGCCAAATCCTGGATCCACCACTGTTCGATTCCACTTACAGATTAGGGTTTTTCTGTGTAATAAAAAAATATAAAATTTTAAAACTCTTTCAAAAAACAGTCAAATATTTATTTTTGGAGAAAGCTTGTTATACCAACCCTACAGTAATAGTATATTACATAACAAGTGATGAAAGTGATTCTTTTCAAACGAGAATAGCATGTGTTGAAATTCTCCGAGTTTCACTCTCACTCTACGACCACCAAGAATTATTAAAAAAGCCTTTGATTTGTGAAAATAAATATCAACACTAGTGTTGAAGGTAGCATACTTAGGATTATGTTCCACTTAATATTTCGTTCCATAGTTTGTCAATAGGTTTTTCGTTTATTTGTAGTTTCCCTTTTTCATTTTTTCATACTTTATATATCATAGGAAGAACTAATCCTGGATTGACTTCTAGATTAACCAGAATGAAAAATTTTAAATTTAATCAAGGAAAGATGATGCATTAAACTTAAATTTAAAAAATCCACCCAACTACGAAGATTTCAATTCAAAATAATTCTATAAATTATTTAATGTTTTTATAAAAAGAAAAGTCAAATACTCATGGGATTTAAAACTGTGACCTTGCGATCTATGGGCTAGAGCTCTATTCTCTACGCTATCGCTATCGATAAACATTTGTTGTTTAATACATGACACTCTCTTCAGCGCGACTTGTTTTTTCTGGTAATAAATTTTCCAGTATATTATTAACATTTTTTATAATTTCAGATGGCGTATTTTCACACTCTAATTCTGAATCACTCGAAAAATACATGATAAATAAGTTAAACACTTTACAATCACTGCTTTTTAGAAATTTGTTATTTTTAATAAATAGGGGTGGTCTGTCAAATTGGCACCATAAGCTTAAATTAAATAGTGTGCAACACTAGTGTTAAAATATTTTTTTTCAACACGGCGTCGCGTGTGATATACGGCGCTTTCTGGCCAAATTAACCGTGCTTTTTTCTCATTTTCATTGATGGTCGTAGGAAAATGAATATTTCACTTTGATTTATTTCAAGCAATACATTTAAACAAAATTCAAAGAGCTTTTATTGTAAGGAATGCGTATAAAATATTTAAAAACGGCGAGGGCCCCTATAAACTAAAAACGCATTAATGTGACATCTCCTTTTCGGTTCCCTCCATGCCAATACTTTGTCTTTTTAAATTTGCAGATATTTTAAATGATGAATATTTTTGCTTTGATATAATAAAATGTGTTAATCCAGCTAACTTGACTTAGTTGTTATAAGTGGCAGTTGTTTCGCGTGAACAAGCATTTGTTTGCGCTCTCGATCGGTAATTCGCGTGCGCCATATTGTACCCCGTTTAACGTTACAACCCCGAGGCGCACGAATATTGTTCTGAGGCACGCCACCCGTTATTATTGGCTATTTTTATATAATTTATAATTTTCAAGACAGATCGCGCGTTTTTGTTTTGTTGATCGCCGGATAAGGGATTTTATCCAGCTAACGGTTTTCCTGTCTTATCGGAACCTTGATCTGTTCAGGCCTTAAATACTTCAAATTGATTTTCTTTTTACGACTATAAACGCGTTTATGTAATAATTTGAAAAGTACAAGCTTTTTAAAAAAAATGTCTACTCCCACATGGATATTTGCTGTTTTTCTTTATACTAAAGTGATCAGTGGCGTAGCCGGAAAATATGCTCGGGGGGGGGGGGGGGGGGGGGGCTTATAAAAAAATTTTACCATATAATTTCACATAATCAAGTTAACAGCCCTGTCGTTACTATAGAAATGGTTTGTTGGCACGTTGCTTGTTTTGTTGTCATACGTTGATAGCTGTTCATATTTATTGCAATTTTTTAAATAAATAGTAAAAGTACTTAAAATGGATGTAGATTACGATAGTGATAGCGAGATTCCTTCAGATATAGCCGATATAGCAAATTCGGCTATAGCTAACATGTTACCGGCGAAATCAAGATTTATATACGAGAAAAATTATAACCAATTCCGTGAATGCTGCGGCAAGAAAAATATACAAAAAGTGTCTGAAAAGGTACTGATATGCTATTTTGAGGAGAAATCAAAAACTGTAAAACCTTCTACTTTATGGAGTGTCTACTCAATGTTGAAGAGTACATTGAATGTTATCTCTTATATGTGAATTATTATCTCTCCCCCTCTGCATGGTTAATAATTAAATTTGTTTTTGTAAATCTTTTTTTTTTGGTATTCCTAGCTGGCTCTTTATTTAAAAAATTTTTTTTACATTTGTGAAAAATATGAATATTGCATGGTGTCAATCCAAAATTTTAACATGACGCATATATGACTAACCACCGTTTTTCGGGCTCGGTTTTTCATGATTAAAAATAAAGTAAATATCACTATGCGAAAATTGATGATTTCTTCAGAAATCATGTATTGTAGGAGCGTAGATCTAAGACCAGTTTTTGGTGCAAATGCTTAGGTTTTATAATACTCCTTCTTAAGTGCCGTTTTGTATATTCATAATAAAGCATTTTTGTTTCTTCCCACATTATTTTTTTATTATAAATATCACACTTCTTCCATAAGAAATGTTTCAATTAAAATGTTATATATTAATTTTCCTCTTTAAATATAAATACTTAAATGTGTTTCGTTTTAAAAATATTTTATTGTATTTGGTTATATTTTTGTTGATTTAAAATAGCTTTAAAAAAGGGAAAACGGAACAGACAAGTATATAATAGAAAAATACTATAACTTATTATTCTTTTTACTCGTTTTTCTTTAAAATTGCATCATAAATCAATAACTAAAACGATATGCGTCCGAAACCATAATCTTTGTATAAAACAGGACTTTTAGAAGAAAAAGTTTAAAAACTAAATATTTCCTAGAATAGAAACATTATATATAAATTGAAATTAAGAGTCCAAGCGTGAGACGAAATTTTTTTGACTTTTAGGCTCGAGCTCCTAGTCTCGGTGGGGGGGGGGAGGGGGGCACTAAAAGTGATTGGATAAGTGTACTATTCCGGTTAACTGAAAGGATGTAATTTTATATCCATCCTAGTTAGAATATGAAACTGACCAATCACAGTGGTCGGATCGAAAGATTACAAAGAAACCAAAATTACACGCTGTACATTTTATACATCCTTATGTGACATTTTTGAAAAAGAACAGTGAGGTTAAGAATACACTTCGAAAAGACGGAAATCTGTCAGATCAAATTTATTATTATTTTATTTGAATCAAACCATTAACTTCAGATCTTACGCATACATCAACTTTTCTTAAAGCGTGCACGAAAATGGTGCGTAAATTAAAGTTATATAAAACTAAAATATATTTTTACGAAAATATTGTTAAGTATTTTGTTTCTGAACTAAAGTTTTGTGTAGAAATTAGAAATATCACTTTCTTATTTCAAAAGTCTTCAGTTTTCCACTCATTTCTAGAAAATTGCTACAAGATTTAAAGAACAAAATGTATATACGAAATGAACGTTTGAACGTTGGTTTTTTGCAATGAAAATAATTTTCTACCGCGTTTCCTATATTTTCTGATATACCCATTTTTAACGGGGCTCCAATTCCAATCGATCTTAAAACTTTTATGTCGGATTGCACAAAATATTTTAATAATAATTATTTAACCGGCAAGTTTGACTGTGACAGACGTAACATTGACAGAAATCATTTTCTCACAATCATACTGGCCCAGTTACCCTAATTTTTAATTTACTAATCATGCACCTTTGAATGTGGGTATATAATGCCTGTCAAAGTCAAACTTGCTGGTTAAATAATTATTATTAAAATTCTTTGTGCAACTCGACATTAATATACGTAATAGATATAGTAAAATAACTGGTAAACCTTTCCTAAATGGCGAATAATGAAGATAAGTACATAAAACCAGATAAAACGGACGAATTTAGAGGATTTCCAAAAAAAATATATAATGTCCATTTTTAAGGTTATGGTATTTCAGTTAACTGTACGATAAAATTTCATATTCTTACTGTGCAGTGCTACACAGCGTTGCGACCTTTAAAAATATAATTTCCCATTTTTAAAGAAATTTTCCACGAATGCACATAATACTGAAAAAGTATTTTTTTAACAGATCACAACCACAAGTGATCCTACGAATATAACACTGGTAAAAATTTCTCTTTTCCCTTTGGAGACAGCGCTGATCTATCATTCCTTTGTGCTTTATTCTCACGATTCCGGAAATTTGCCATTAGTTGACAACATCCTTATAAAAATTAGATTTCTCTGGCATTCTTATAAAGTACTGACCAATCATAGTTTCTTGTATTCACTGAGGCTCCGCCTTCTTTTTCAAGATAGTAAATTTTATAATCTATAAATATATGGTGTTATAATATGTTATTAATTTGTTCAATATAACAAAATATATACGCATTTATAATAGTTTTATCAATAATGCAACCTGGTGAATGTTTATCGAAAATTAATTTCATTTAGCATTATTATTAAGTTAGTTTTATTGTAAAAACACAGAATCTCTTACTAGTCAGGTAGAAGCAAACATTTAAGAAAGTATGAAAAATAAATTTTCAAACCACCTGAAAGTGCCTTATACTATAAGGTGTATTTTGTCTAACACTGTTAGATAATAAAATACAAATCGGATTGCATAGTTCTACCAAGAAAACATCCTACCAATGTAAAGTTTTCATTTCTTGGTAGAACTATGCAATCCGATTTGTATTTTATTATCTAACAGTGTTAGACAAAATACACCTTATAGTATAAGGCACTTTCAGGTGGTTTAAAAATTTATTTTTCATGCTTTCTTAAAAGTTAGTTTTACCCTAATATCTAATATGAGGATCTGGCAAAGCGACATAACATCTAGCTTTGTATTCAATGACCGTGAGTTCAAGCCCGGCAGCCTGCAAGCTTTTTTTAAAAATATTTATACTGTTCAACTTGATTGGATTGTTCATATCGCACTCGGAAGTTTAAGCACTCCGCCTACGGCGTCCTGCTCCATTTACTTCGTCGTGAGATATACAGGGTGTTACAAATTCGACATACCAGCATTGGAATCTCGGAAACCATAAGAGTTAGAGAAACGGTTAAATGGGGGCAAAGTTGTGCAATTCGGTGCTGATTATAATGCCGCTTTAAAAGTTTTCAAAAATACTTCCGATTTTATTCGAAAAAAACCGAAATTTTGCAAATCGTTTTTATTTTTTCCTGAGCTCATTTGACTAGCTATTTAAAAATAAATGACACTTTGTCATTGCCACTTTTTCTTCTCTACAAAATAACGTTACTAAACTAAAGATCCACCGTTTCGTCTCCGAGCGGCCATCACCAACTTTACTTTTTTAAATACGGACCTGGATTTTTTTAAACGATTTTTAAACCCTCCTACCCTTAAAATGTAATGGCGATATTAGGCCTACTTTTTCATAATGATGAATTGTCCTTGCTTATTTTTTTAAATTCATATTTTTTACAATTCTCGTCAGTCCGGTCCTGGCAACGAATTACAATATTAATTAAAAACTTTATTTTATTTAAAACATTCATACATAAGTAATATAATTTATTTTATAAGAATTTTTCAATAATTCTAAATTTACTAATAATTATAAATCCTAATTTTCTAAATGTTCAAAGAGATTGCCGTTTTGCTCAATACAAAGATCGATTTTTCTTCCAATTTTGGCGACAGCCCTTTCAACCGATCTTCTTCGTATCCTACCAAATGCAACCTGTATGTAAATATACCTAACATGAACTTTAGACAAACTTTTTCATGAAATTTATTTGTAAAGGTTTTAAATAAAATAAAGTTTTTAATTAATACTGTAATTCGTTGCCAGGACTGGACTGACTAGACGTGTAAATTTAAAAAAATAAGTAAGGACAATTCATCATTATGAGAAAGTAATATTTCTATTACATTTTGAGGGTAGGAGGGTTTAAAAATCGGTTAAAAAAAATCCAGGTCCGTATCTAAAAAAGTAAAGTTGGTAATGGCCACTCGGAAACGAAACGGTGGATCTTTAGTTTAGTAACGTCATTTTGTAGAGGAGAAAAAGTGGCAATGACAAAGTGTCATTTATTTTTATATAGCTAGTCAAATGAGCTCAGGAAAAAATAAAAACGATTTTGCAAAATTTCGGGTTTGTTACTGATGATTTACCTGAAGACGACTGGAGATGCTTACCAGTTGAAACGTAGTGATTCAAAACAAATAAAGACAATGCAAGTTTAAAACTCTACTGCCGTTCAAACCAAAGAGTCATATACACTAATATACATAGGTACAGTGGGTCCAAGGATAGAGTTCGGAAGAGGACAAAACTCTTTTATTAGTTGGAATTAAAAAAAATCCAAAAAACTAAATATGTTGGTTCTGACGAACCCTCTATAGTAATCGCAAATATGATATTCGAAATTGTAGTTTTAAAACAAGCAGACGTTTTTACAAAGAATAACTTTTTTTTCTATAGCTTCCAATAAAAAAGTTTTTCTTTTCCAAACTCATCAGTGGATATACTGTATATGAGCCGATTTCATAATACCCGGTATTTAAGTGGAATTTCGAAACGGCACATAATATAGAAATATAAACGCCTTTAAAAAATGTATAACTAAATTATACTGCAGCCATGCCACAAACCCATTTTTAGCGAATTAAAAAAAAATTAAAAGGCGCTCCATTTAATTTTACAAATAATATCATTAAGAGATAAATTTAATTGTTTTATAGCAACATTCAACATCGGAATGATATATAAAAGATTTAATCATCATTATTTCTCGGCTTCCTTCTTCTAATTAAATAATTATTACCGGAGATAGGAATTATTAGTGAATTACATAAAAAGATATCATTGTTGATCTCGGTTCTATTTGTTTTTATAGCGTTCTTCTTTTCAGATTATAAACTGGATTTTAATAGATCTTTATTGTATATAAAAATTAGCGATATTTATAGCTATTAATATAACGAGATTATTATGCGATTTATAATAGTCGAGGACATTACTAGGTGACGAGGCAACAGCCGAGTCACCCGCAATGTCCGAGACGGTGTTAAATCGCTAATAATCATCGAGTTGTATTCAAAGCTTTATCGTATCATTGACAACGGCGGTGCGAAAATAAAAACAAGGTTTTATGTCATTTCATTTTGGCATTTCAAAAAGTCATCATTAAAATCATGCAAGATTTTAATATTCCTGACGATATATTAGCTGCAGCCAACATTATAAGGTTGAACTTGCTTCCGGACAAATCTAAAATCTATTATGAAAAAGAATATCGGCAGTTTTGTGAGTGGCGATACAAAGTACATGTTCAAGGTGCAGAAGAAACGGTATTGCTGGCGTATTTCGCAAAACTCTCTGAGGAATATTCTGCTTCATCCTTATGGCCGAAATATTCCATGTTACGAGCGACTTTAGAACTGAAGGAAAGAGTGGAAATCGACAAAGACGGCGCCTTAATACGTTTCATCAAAAAGAAAAATGTTGGATATAGAGCAAAAAAATCAAAAATATTTACAAGAGAACAAGTCAACGAATTTGTGTGTTCTGCCTCAGACGAGAAGTTTTTAATGATGAAAATGGCTTTTTTAATTGGAATTGGAGGAGCCTGTCGAACTAATGAATTAGCGAAGATGACCACGGAAGATGTTGACGTTTTAAAGGACAAGCTGATTGTTACTATTCCCGACTCAAAAACTTACAAGAAACGTATTTTCGCTGTGATATTTGACGGCAAAGTCAATCCTGTGCTTTTATTTAAAAAGTACGCAATGTTAGGGCCAGACCATGTCACTCACCAAAGATTGTGAAATGGGAAGGGAAATGTACGGTACAGCCCTGCGGCATTCACTTCTTCTCTAAAATACCTCAAAAAATAGCTAAGTATCTCTCACTTGAAAACCCTAATTTGTATACTGGTCACTGCGTTAGAAGATCTTCGGTAAATTTTCTTGTTATTGCTGGAGGAGATATATTAGACCTACAAGAACTTGGTGGATGGGAATCGGCGAAGGTTGCTAGAGGGTATTTAGAAGAAAGTGTGACCAAGAAAGTTTCCATTGCTCGCAAAATTCAAATCGGCGATGTTTCCGGCAGTGGATTAAGCACTGGGAAAACGGCACGAAATCGAAAAGAGTGCTTGCTCGGTCATTAATCAGTCTTCAGAGGGCATACCTAAGATCGTGGACGTTAAAGACAAAGGTTTATCCATCAAATTTGAAAACTGTCAAAATATTGTTTTACATGTTCATGAAAAATAGTTCTAATATTATTTGGTATCTAACGTATTATGCTTTCGTACCTAACGTATTAAATTATGGTAACTAATGTATTATGAGTAACTAAGGTGTTATGTAGGTTTTAGTACGTTTATGATGTTAATAATTATTAATAAAGATATCATATAAAAATGACTTAATCTTCAATGATACTATAAAATGGTTAAATTCTTGTTTTCCTATGATGGTAAAATTTAAAAAACTGTCGTGTTAAATTGCGGTGATTCTGGGCCCGAATTACAAAAAAACTAAGCAAATTATTGATGATTTATATACAGTGTGTCCACGGATAGAGTTTGGAAAAGGACAAACTTTTTTATTAGTAGGTAAGGTGAAGTGGGGTAAGTGGGGATTTGGGCCAAGTGGGTTTGTTATAATAATTGTAAAAAAAAATACTTTTTAAACCTAAAACTACAATAAAATGGTTTTTTGGACTTTTATAGACCCTAACATATTATTAAAAAAAATTTAATATTTTTTTTAAGTAACACAGCTTAAGCTCAAATGTTTCTAAACTTCATCTATAGTTACAAGTTACGAGAAAAATTTTAAAATTTTTTTAACTGTACTAATTTAAAACTTAGGTTCATCAAAGTTTTTACATCCTCAAAGTTGTAATCATTAACGTTATCTCTTGTATTTTTTTAACACTTCGATTTTTTAGGTTTTCAGTTTTAGGTCCATAGAAAGAAAGAATGAACTGTTTATTTGACTACGTTTTGTTAAATTACAATTGTAGCAAGTCAATTATAAACACATATATATGTAAACTACAAACAATTTTAACGAAATATACCTGTTAGGAATATTACATAACTTTAAAACAATATATATACATATACCTATAAAAACAGTTACAATATAGCGTCCCTATTTAATTTTAAAAATGATTTATATTCATTCACACTGTAAAATGCTTGTTTGACTAAAAAGTCCTTTATTTTTAATTTAAAATATTTAAAATTTAATAATTAAATATTTTAGGTAAGATATAATTTAAGTGAATTTCTTTTTGACAGTTCAACTCTAAATCTGGTGGGTCTAATGAGCTCAGCCGATCTTGTGCAATATTCATGGACATTTAAACTACTCTGCAATTCATTTTTTTTTGTATGAATCTCTAAAAGTTGATTCAAAATGTACTGCATGGTAGTGTTATTATTTTTAAATCTTTAAAAAGAGGTTTACAGTGCTCTCTATAATGCGCTTGAACAATAGTTCTTAAGGCTTTCTTTTGTAACCTAAATACTTTGATCGACTTTGAAACATTACCCCAAATATGAACTCCATACGATACATGGGAGTTAAAAAGAGAATAATATACCGTTAAAAGGGTAGCTTTATCCAAAATTAATCTTAATCTTCTAAGCGTAAAAATTGCAGAAGCTAATTTTGCAGAAATTGCATCAATATGAGGTCCCCAATTTAACCCTCCATCCAGAGTTATGCCTAACAGTTTTATCATTTTTATATTCCGCCCTAGTGGAGAACATAATTTCTTGTGTTTTATCTGTATTAAGCCTTAAGTTATTTTGAGAAAACCAAGTGCCTGCAGCTTGGTTTAAATTTTCCTTTTCTTCTGCCAAATTTAAATGGTCGTCACCACTACAGCTGTAGGAAGTATCATCACAATAACATACACAATTATATTTTCATAAAAAATAAACAATCGTTAATATATATAATAAAGAGCAAAGGACCTAATATGGAACCTTGTGGAACCCCACTAGTTACCTGTAATAAAGGCGATTCCCTACCTTCAATCACCACTTTCTGCTGTCTACCGGATATATTTCCCACTTGCCCCACTTTTTCTTGTTAGTGGGGTGAGTGGGAATTAGTTCCCACTTGTCATTGTATATTTTCTTTTTAATAATATTTTTAGTTAAAAATTATAAGAAGTGGATGTAGGGTGTGGTTGTAAATAAAATAGTATACAAACCTCGGTGAAAAATTTCATTCCAGTCTCCGAGATATCGTTTACCGAGACACTTCGTGTCTATCTAATCTCTCGACAGTAATGAAACACTTTCCACCTCGGTACGTAATATAGATAGATTTATCAATAATGCAACCTGCTGAATGTGCATAGAAAATTAATTTCATGTAGCATCATTTATCAGTTGGTTTTCCGATAATTAGCTAAACGCTTCGATAGTCCAGACGTTAGAGCGTTGTACTATGGAACCAATGGTCGTGAGTTCGAGCCCAGCAACCTACAAACTTTTTTTTACATTTTTTAGCATAAGGTCGTAGAATAGTAGATTCTGTAACGAGGTTGGAATGAAAATTTGATCCGAGTGGAAGATTCCGACCACGAGTATCGAATTTTCATACTAACCGAGTAGCAGACTATATTTTCTCCACGACCAAAAATACTATTCGCAATATTTGTAATTTCAGGTGGAGTATTATGCAGTTCCATATCTGATTCATCCGATTTTTCACTCATATTTTGACTTGAACTAAAATTTGTCTGCTGACATTGACAGTTTCGAAATTCATGGCAAGCTATGTCGTTTAGATCAATTACAGAATATTCATTCCGTATCTTGTTGTGGAATGAAAACACACGCAAAACGCATAAGAAGCAAGTGCTTCAGAATAAATATTCCAAATCAAAAGCGAGAATTTTTACATTCTATTATCAAAAATTATTTTGGAATTATTCATTTAGTAATGGTCGTGGAGAAAAAATATACTGTTCAACTCGAGTCCATATTGCCCTTGGAAGAATTTACTTCCTCGTGCGATATAGACATCATATCCACTCTTGTTGTACAAACTACTATTTTAAGCTGAAAAAACTTCCAAGACAAATATAATAAAAATTCCACAAATGTTTTAAAGTTTATCGTATTGTAAAAAATATTAAAAATTATTTTTTTTAACAAAAATAAATATTGTCAGAAATTGAACCAAGAGGACTATATGTTTTTGGTCTAATTTATTATACAGGGTGTTTCACGGTGTATGGGACATTAGACGTTTATGGAAAACAGGTGATACGTTTTCTTCAAAAATTTGGTTGTTTTGGGTTTTAAAATATTTTCAGCAATGCGTTGCTTCTTCTGCCCGAAACAGATGGCCACTTAATTAATGTACATGTATTTAAAAAATATCTCTTTAGTTTCTCTCTCGGGATATTTTAAAAAATATTTACCGTTTTTACTTGAAAACACAAAATTGTTTGATATAACAATATTATTTCACCTAACTATCTCAAAATAATTAAATAATTTCAAACTTCCTACAATTATAATAATATGGTAATGGCCTGAAGCTGATTTCGGGTGTTTCAATGTGTCATAATTAGCCGCTCTGGACGCCATATGCTAAAAAGTCTAACGGATACAAATATGCTAATCATGGTGTATAAATTAATATGTTGTTCACATGCATATGCATTTTGGTATACGTCCTGTATAGTCATAGAAGTTTTTAGTTAGTTTTATGGTGGCAGGGAAACAAGAATTAGGTAGGTATGGTCAATGACAGAGTTTATAACAGTACCATTTAAGGTTTGTATTATGTGCAACAAGGTAACCTCAAGAGTGGTATGGGAATGTCCAGGAGAATTAAAGGCCCTGGACGCGAAGGTGTTGCAGGAAACGCAACAACCGATGAACTTGCAAGGAAAGGCTCTGAAAGTACATTCATAGGTCCAGAACCGGCACTCGGAATTCCAAGATGCACAGTACGAGATGCCATAAAGCGATGTGAACACAAAATTGGGGTTCCAGACCCGAGACTAACGAAACAGCTGCTTCAAATGAATAGGAATCAGCTGAGAACTGTTACAGGAATTCTGACAGTACACATGGCTATCAAGAATCATCTGCACAGAATGCAACTGTAAACCCTTTACTGTAGATTATGCGGACAAGATAGGGAAACTGTACAGGGTGTCCCAAATTCGAGCCTCATAATGGGGATCTCGGAAACTATGAAAGATACAGCATCGGTCAAATGGTGGCAAAGTTGCGGAATTTTGTGCCCAGTAATACCGTAAAAAAATATTTTAGCTATCTTTTTTAGTTTTAGAAATATTTGAAAAAAACTAAAATATTGAGATTTTGTTTTTTAAATTGACCGACTTATTTTATCCGCTATAAAAAAACAAACACAACATTGTTAAGGCAACTTTTCTTGCTCCATTTCGTGGTATTTTTAGAATTTCGTTGCAACGTTTCATTTTTGTGGAACCGTGATCAACTTAAATTTTTTAAATACGGACCTGTATTATTTATTTTATTTTTTGAAATCTTTTTAAGTCCCGAATTCAACCATGTATCACACATAATTATATCAAGACGTTTTGATGTCATTATTTCATCATCTTCAATGTAATAATTGTTTTTAAATAAATACGGCCCTGGTGTAGTTACTTAATTATTTTTACCAAATACAACATGTAAATAGATCCGGAATTTATTAGTTATAAAATTAATTTACTTACTAAATAACATAATATTTCAATTTTTAAATAACAAACTATAAAATGAAACTAAACAAAACAAAAATTTTTATTTATTTTGGTTGTGACATGATTTCATAAAGTTCGCATTTTAGCCACCTTTGTTTTGTTTAGTTTTATTTTATAGTTTGTTATATAAAAATTGAAATATTATATTATATAGTAAGTAAATTAATTCTATAACTAATAAATTCCGGATCTATTTACATGTTGTATTTGGTAAAAATAATTAAGTAACTAATACCAGGGCCGTATTTATTTAAAAACAATTATCACATTGCAGATGATGAAATGATGACATCAAAAGTCTTGATATAATTAAGTGTGATACATGGTTGAATTCAGGGTTTAAAAAGATTTCAAAAATAAAATAAAAAATACAGATCCGTGTTTAAAAAATTAAAGTTGATCATGGTTCCACAAAAACAAAACGTTGCAACGAAATTCTAAAAACACCACGATATGGAGCAAGAAAAGTTGCCTCAACAATGTTGTGTTTGTTTTTTTATAGCGGATAAAATAAGTTGGCCAATTTAAAAAAACAAAATCTCAATATTTTAGTTTTTATTCAAATATTTCTAAAACTAAAAAAGATAGCTAAAATATTTTTTTACGATATTACTGGGCACAAAATTCCGCAACTTTGCCACCATTTGACCGATGCTGTATATCTTATAGTTTCCGAGATCCCCATGATGAGGCTCGAATTTGGGACACCCTGTACAGTACATAGTTTGCCATTGTGAGTCACCAGACCGGAGAAGGCAACAAATACTCGGGCAACCAAAACTGGAACCCGAGGACATCGTTATCCTCTCCCCAGTTGACCTACACAAACTAGTGCAAGGAACTGGGATCGCTGAGTGGGTGTGAAAATCACACAGTACCAAGTGAACACAACAGGCCAAACCAGGCCTAAGTGCATCCGGCATATGGGCAGAGCCTTGGAAAAAAAGGTTTTAATTTGAGTTATAAGTAACTTAAACCCAAATTTCAGCCTTTTATGTAAAATGGATCTTTTCTAGATACCTAAAAAAATAAAACCGCAGATATTCATAATGGCAATGCTCCAGATTTCGACTACATTCTTATCATATGCTTTCACTTGCATAGCATACTCCCAAACTTAATATTTGCTAAATTTTACAAAAAATAGTTTTATGCTTGATACTCACACTATCATAACCCAAAATAAAAGGTCTATTGCATTTGGACAAAGCCCTATTACTACCGTCCAAAATTCACTTGCACGAACACATATACATAATTTTCCTTCTCTCTGTTGAGTTAGTCGAGTTTAAAGATCGTTTGATAATTTACAAAATTAACACTATAACCACTAAAGTGACGTTTGTATTGGCCCTTTTGTTGTTGTTATGAATAGAAGGAGAAAACGTGTGTAATGAAATAACAGGACGTATTGAATGATACATGATGAATGTAAGTTTAAAATAGTATTACAGAACAAGTGATGAAAGTGATACTTTTCACACGAGGAGATATTTAGCACGAGGCGTTAGCCGAGTGCGGAAATTTTCCGAGTTTTAGAATAATCACTTTCACACGAGTACTCTACACTATTTTTCCTACGACCACAAAGAATTATTGAAAAGGCCTTTGATTTGTGAAAAAATATTTCAATACTAGTGTTGAAAAAAAAATAACAACACTAGTGTTGAAATTAGCATACTTAGGATTATGTTAATATCTGGTTTCATAGTTTGTCAATAGTATTTTCCTTTATTTGTAGTTTAACTTTTTCATTTTTTCATATTTTATATATCATAGGAAGAACTAATCCTGGATTAACTTCTAGATTAACCAGAATGAAAAATTTTAAATTTAATCAAGGAAAGATACATTAAACATAAATTTAAAAAATCCACCCAACAAGGAAAATTTCAATGGAAAATAATTCTATAAATTATTTAATGTTTTTATAAAAAAAAAGTCAAATACACCTGACGGGATTTGAACCTGTGACCTTGCGATCTGTAGGCTAGAGCTCTAACTCTACACTATTGCTATCCATGAAAATTTGTTGTTTAATACATGAAACTCTCTTCAGCGCGACTTGTTTTTTGTGGTAAGAGATTTTCCAGTATATTATTAACATTTTTTATAATTTCAGATGGCGTATTTTCACACTCTAATTCTGAATCACTCGACAAATACATGAAAAATAAGTTAAACACTTTACAATTACTGCTTACTAAAATTTGTTCTTTTTAATAAATAGGGGTGGTCTGTCAAATTGGCATTATATGTTTAAATTAAATAGTGTGCCTTACACTTCTACTCTAGAGTTGAAATTTTTTTTTTCAACACGCGTGTGATATTCGGCGCTTTCGAGCCAAGTTAACCGTGCTTATTTTCTCATTTTATAGGTGGTCGTAGGAAAAAGTTTCAACCCCAGGGCATGGTCGTTTGAAAGGGAGGTGGGGGGTCCCACAGTTTTAATTTTTTTTATATTTTACCTGAAAGCTTCAATTCTATTTTTTAATAAAAGCACGATTTCTACGCTAATTTCTACCGCTTTCTTAGAGGGAGGAGGTCTTCGTGCCCCTTTTTTCCTGTATTTAACACCGCAAAAATCTAGTTTTTAATACAACGGATCACAAACGTATAGTAAACCTTACAATAAAATAAATTCTATTTAAATAATTAAAAGCACATATGTGGTTGATAGGTTTTGATAACATATAACTTTAATACATCCCACTGAACACCGTTCGAGGGTTAAACAAAAATATCAGATTGCGCCTTTATTTTTGTCACTTTATTAATTTATTTTTGAACAAAAAACACGGCATCGACACAATGTCTTTCTGATTGGGTGAATCGCAATGCAATTTGTAGATTCGCCTTTGTTTTAAGGACAATAGGGCACTATCGCAAATAAAACAGGCAAATTCGGACGATCAGCCATTGACAACAACTTGATGATACTGTGGACGGTTGTTTTTCTCTTAATTTATCGAAAATTGTTAAAAGTTCAGGTTGATTGGGTGGGCATTATATTCCAGAATTTAGTAAAATACTTTATTTTTTACATGTTTTTCTGTATTAGGGGTGTACAAATGCTATATTTTCCCATTGCGCCGGGCATTTATACCCTATTCTCAAATGCGACTAAAGTTATGGAATGTATTTCATTATATAAACTGCTGGAAATTTGAAATGGGAAATGGATAAAAATGTCAATTATAAACCGTATTTTACATGTGATGTTTATT
Source organism: Polydrusus cervinus (assembly GCA_935413205.1). Lineage (NCBI taxonomy): Eukaryota > Metazoa > Arthropoda > Insecta > Coleoptera > Curculionidae > Polydrusus > Polydrusus cervinus. The sequence goes on from OW284512.1 coordinate 8,037,942, forward strand.
TTTTTCCTTTAGATCTTTCTAATCTGAGTAAACAAACAGTGGTAATTACACTGTGATAGATGTTTTTATTCAGATTTTCGGTTTATACAGGGGGCTAAAACTGAGAATAATTATACTATAACCTCATGCAGTGGCGTGTTTAGCTCAGCCCCCCCCCCCCCCCCCCCCCCCCGAGCCTGGAAACTCGAAAAAAGTCTTATTGCAACCTAATTCGTCTCACGCTTGGACTCTTAATTTAAATTTTAAAATAATGTATTCTTGGCTTAGATTACTAAGGTACGTTTAGTTTTTAAACTTTTCCTTCTAAAAGTCCTGTTTTATATAGAGATTAAGGGTTCGGACGCCTATCGTTTTAGTTATTGATTTATGATGCAATTTTAAAGGAAAATTAGTAAAAAGAATAATATTTTATAGTATTTTTCTATTATATACTTGCCTAATTCAAAAAAGCTGTCCATTTTCTCCGAAAGACCTGATTTAAGTATAAATAATAAATCCCACAAAGTCCCGGTCTCAAAAATTCTTTTATATATAAGTATAACGGTTACATGTTTCGCTCGCAAATGAGCATCATCAGACCTGATTACACAAACAAAGAAACATTTAAAAATTAAAAATATATAAACGTTTATATATTTTCAATTTTTAAATGTTTCTTTGTTTGTGTAATTAGGTCTGCTGATGCTCATCTGCGAGCGAAACATGTAACCGTTATACTTATATATAAAAGAATTTTTGAGACCGGGAGTTTGTGGGATTTATTATTTATATATACTTGTCTGTTACGTTTTTCCTTTTTTAGAGCTATTTTAAATCAACAAAAAAATAACCCAATGCAATAAAATATTTTTACAACAAAAACAAAAAACAAAGGTATTTATTAGAGAAATATTAAAGTAAAAGTTTTAATTGGAACAGTTCTTATGGGAGAAGTGTGATAATTTATAATAAAAAAATAGTGCGGGAAAACGAGAATGCTTTATTATGAATATACAAAACGGCACTTAAGAAGGAGTATTTCAAAACCTAAAATAAAAAATCATCAATTTTCACGTGGTGAGCGTTATTACAAAAACAAATTTAATCCAACCATGCAGAAGGGGAAAGGCAATAATTTAATTTTCGAAATTTGTTAGTAGTTAGGTGAACTTTAAACAAACTCTGAGCGTGGCCCGAAAATTTTTCGCCTCCGGCGCTTTTCCGCCTTCTTCAATAGGTGAAATATCATGAAATACATGTAGTCCCGACTGTCCCTCTCTCCAGAAAAAAAATGTCCTACTTACGCCCATTGAGCCCCCCCCCCCCTTGTGCATATTTTCTGGCTATGCCACCGGCCTCATGTTTTCTAAACATTTTGTTCTTTTAATTTCTCTGATATCTGTAATATCAAAGGAAATACATAGATTATGTTTTTTTAAACTAAAATAACATTTTGACAACATCACACTTAGAATAACACTAACAATAAAAAGTACGAAGGAAAAGAAGGAAAAAAAACGTTGTATTTCAGTGTAACTGTTTATTTTATTTTTTTCCTTCATCAGAACACAGTGTACAACTAACTCCCCACATTTACTTTCAATAAAAAGTACATTAGTAGCTTGTTTCCAACTTTACTTCTAATGACTGATTCACATCGCCTCGGCATACTCGATATCAAATTGGATATTTAATTTTGGTCAAGTCCATTCCAAATGTCGGTAACCATTATGCAGGTTGGTAAGAGGGGGTTGATGCTGTCTCAGTGCCCTACTAATAATATCCCATAAGTGCTCTACAGTCTATAGGATTCAAATAGGGACTGCGCGGTGGCCAATTTAGAGTTTACTTCATATAAATATTCATTGACGATGCGCGCTATATGAGGCCTACTTGCTTTATTGTGCAAAAGTAAAAAATTATTCCCAATGTACGGAGCGAAAGGGACAACGTGCTCAGACAAAATATCACCTATCGCTATGAGTTATTATAGACTACTTTGTTTGTTAAACTGTCTCCAGTAAAATTGTGATTTATTGAAGAGAAACATGTTCTGGTATAAAACTGTGTATTTTCTTTGATATTACAGATATCAGAAAAAATTTAAAAAAATGTTTAGAAAACATGAGGCTGTAGTTTGATTTCATCGTACATCTGTTTTGTTCCCTACAAGGTGTCTCAAATTTAACGTTAAAAAGCCATTCTCAGTTTAGTAAGTTGTGTAAGCCTAAAACTAAAATCTGAATAAACATTTTAATCATAGTGCTTTTACCAAAGACAAAAGCTACACTTTAGAAAAAAATTTATCGAAATGCAATCATCGGTTCGCGAGAAAATCAACTTTGAAATTCAGTATAATTCTTGGTTGTGCGTTATTTTTGTGGCTCAATGTGTATAGATTTAATTTCACGTGGAGCTGGTAACCAAAGTTTTTCTTTTTCAAAGAAAAGGATTTAGAAACATTGTTCGGAACAGTGGCGGCTCGCGGTCTTAAAAAATGGTAAAAAGCTAGGTATAGTGCGGGTACTTAAACAAACATTGACTAGTTTTACACTACTGAATTAACTGAAAAATAAAAACAAAACAGTAAATCACGTAAAAACGATATCTATAACCCTATAACAAATATTGATTAAAAAACCGTGTAACAAAACGTCTCTCTTATCCTCATCTGTCCAACGACTGAATGGAGTTTCCAATAAATTACAAACTATGTCATTAATTGGGTTCATTTTTAAAACACACAACTAAGTAGGTACGTACACACTACTGAATTCACTGAAAAATAAAAACAAAACTTTTTAATCACACAGTAAATCACGTAAAAACGATATCTATAACTGTAAGTTTCGCGAAGCCTCAAAATAAATACCTTAAGGTTAGGCGAGCCAATGCTAAAACAATGGTGCACACGACTGATCTATTTTTAAATTGCCCTTCATCATAATGCAAATTGTTACATGCTGTTTGCGTGACTGACGTCACATAGCCATAGCAACGGTGAATATCAATGCCATGTTAGGCGTTGGGTTGTTATTTTTTTTTGAGCTAACGGACACCGGTCGGCTGGGGCGCGCCAAAATGCACGAGTGTTTATAATAACTGTCCATCGGAATTAACCGTGGCCCTATTATGCATTACTACAGTAGGATTAAATTAATATTATTAATTCGAACATAATTATTTTTTAAGGGCTAAAATGGTAGCTGTATTGGTACATTAATATTTAATATTGTCAAAAAAATTTCTCCTGATATTATTTTTTTTTTGTGAAGAGCCCCTTCACCTACTTCATCTGATGAGCCGCCACTGCATTGAGTAGAATTTAGAAATATTATTCGGGTTTACTTCACCTGAATAGCCGTCACTGGTGGTGATGAAGTTTTAATTTTAAAATTTAAGCAAAGATTATTAAACGTTTCCTAACTGCTCTGATAAATCGGAGAATCCAATCGTTACAACGAATTAATTATACAAAATTGACGGCTGTACATTTTGCAAATTTTCTAATTCAGTGATTCCAAATTCCCCGAGGCTTATTTAAGGTATTAATCAAAATTAAATAAAGACTTAGTAAAAAGTATCTTCATCTAATTGCAGGTCTTGACTCTGTGTTCTCATGCAAGACCGCCATTGCATGATAGACAAAAGTGCAAGTTGCATTTTTTTTTTTTTTTTTTTTTTTTATGATAAAACACCTGCACTGTAGGAAAAATCCTTTAAGGCGCTCTGGGAGCAGTGCGAGTGCGAAAAAAGCGATTAACGTTGGTCTTGAAACGTTGAAGATTGTATTCATTGGGAAACACGACCTCAGGAAGATCATTCCACAAAGATGACGTTCTCCAGATGAAAGAATTCTTGAACAATGAAGTTCGAGGAGTACTAAGCTGAACAACATATGGATGAGCGCCAGTAGTTCGCCGTGTATTTCTGTTTTGAATTGCTCTAGGTGGAATCAAGTGGGCAATGTCAGTCGAACACCTGCCATGGAAATATCTGTAAAAGAGAGCCAAATCACCAACCTGTCTTCGATGCTCCAGGCTATCGAGGGTCTTGGTCAGCTCGGGGTCGCCGATCAGACGAACGGCTCTCCTTTGAATGGAATCCAGTAGCCGAAGGGTGTGCTTGGGTGCAGAGCTCCAGACTTGAGAGCAATATTCTAATGATGGTCGAATCTGGGCTTTGTAGAGTGTCAAAAGTTGATGAGGTGTGTACAACCTTTTGGTGCGGAAAAGTATTGACCCCCAGCAAATTAATAGACGGTGCCAGGGGAATTGCGTGTCCTGCCATGACTATATCCGGTTCTGCAATGTTAACCTTTTTGGAGAAGACTGCTGCCTGGGTTTTCTTAGCATTAAATTCGACTTGGTTACTGTCACCCCAAGCCAAAATTTCGTCCAGGTCTTTGTTGAGGCGCAATACTTCATGCTGCCTGCGAAGATGTGCGTCGGCAGCGGATGTTTGGGGAGTCAAGGTAAAAGATGAGACAAGTGTGCTGTCATCAGCAAAGCTATAAATTGGATTTTGGGTTTTCACTAGAAGGTCGTTAATATACAGTAAAAAGGGGGTAGGCGACAATATGGACCCTTGAGGAACACCGGCATTGATGGTGAAGGTGTCTGAAAGAAACCCGTCAATCGCCACTTGCAGGGAACGGTTCTTAAGGAAGCTGGTTAACCATAAACAGAATCCATTAGGCATACCGTAGGATCGCAATTTACTTAGAAGCCCATCGTGCCAAACACGATCAAAAGCCCTAGATATGTCCAGTGCAACAGCCCGGGATTCTCCATGATGTTCGATGGTGTTGCTCCAAAGATGGGTGACATATGCCAGAAGGTCACCTGTTGATCTGGACTTACGAAAACCGTATTGATGGTCGCTGATAATGTTAAGCCTTTCCAGATACTTTAGGGGTTGTTGGTTAATAGCTTTCTCCATTACTTTTGAAATTACTGAAAGCAATGCGACGGGTCGGTAGTTGCTTGGCAGGGTCTTCTTACCTTTCTTTGGAATGGGCTGGACACGCGCCGACTTCCAGCAGGATGGAAATATTCCTTTTTTGTAGGATAAGTTGAAAAGTCTACAAAATACTGGTGATAGGAATTTCGTCTGGACCAGAAGCTTTATTGACGTCGAGTCCTTTAAGAATCCGTTTAACAAGACGCTGACGAAACACGATTTCAGACATTTGCGATTGAACTGAGGGAATGTTGGGTGGTGGTTTTCCCTGAAACTCTACATTGGAATGCAAGGAAAACAGTTCAGCAAGTAGGTTTGCTTTATCCCCGGCTGTGGTTGCTATTGTGCCGTCGGAACGTGTTAGAGGTGGAATAGTTGACTTTGTAAAGTTTAAATGCATTAATAATAATTGTATTTTTCTTGGATTTCTTGGATGTTTACCAACTTGTAGGCAAAGTTTTTTAACAGTATTAACTAAAGGGTTATACCAGTAGCGTAGCTAGAAAATATGCTCGGGGGGGGGGGGGGGGGGCTCAGTGGGCGTAAGTAAGTAGGACATTTTTTTTCTTAACAGAGGGACAGTCGGGACTACATGTTTTTCATGATATTGTACCTAGTGAAGGAGGTGGAAAAGCGCCTCAGGTGAAACATTTTCGGAGCCACGCCCAAAACTCGTTTAAAATTCACCTAACTACTATCAAATTTCAAAAATTAAATTATTACCTCTCCCCCTCTGCATGGTTGGATTAATTTGGTTTTTGTAAATAATTTTTTTTTTGATATTCCTAGCTGGCTCTTTATTTAAAAAAAAAACATTTTTTATATTTGTGAAAAATATGAATATTGGTGTCAATCCAAAATTTTAACATAAGACTCTAACCAGCGTTTTTCGGGCTTGGTTTCTCATGATTAAAAATAAAGTAAATATCACTCACCACGCCAATATTGATGATTTTTTCAGAAATCATATATTTTAGGAGCGTAGATCTAAGATCAGTCTTTGGTGCAAATGCTTAGGTTTTGAAATACTCCTTCTTAAGTGTCGTTTTGTACATTCATAATAAAGCATTCTCGTTTCTTCCCCCACTATTTTTTTATTATAAATTATCACACTTTTTCTATAAAAAATGTTGCAATTAAAATTGTTACTTTAATTTTTCTTTTTAAAAATAAATAGCTAATTGTTTTTGTTGTAATAATATTTTATTGCGTTGGGTTATATTTTTGTTGATTTAAAATGGCTCTAAAAAAGAAAAACGAAACAGACAAGTATATAATAGAAACATACTATAAAATATTATTCTTTTTACTTGTTTTCCTTTAAAATTGCATCATAAATCAATAATTAAAACGATTGCGTCTGAAACCTTAATATATATAAAACAGGGCTTTTAGAAGGAGAGGAGACCTTTTTAATCTAAGCCGAGAATACATTATTTAAAAATTTAAATTAAGAATCCAAGCGTGAGACGAAAAATTAGCGAGCTCCTAGGCATAGGCGTAGTTAGGGGGGTACTTGGGGATGCTAAGCACCCCCAAAAAAATGTACATTTACAATATATAGGCCATAGGCTAGTTTTAGGTATTTCAATTAACAAATACTGATTTTGTTTAATGCAATGTGGATTTGTGGGTAGGTTATACGTTATACTAGATATACATGCATGCAGTCAGTTTTGAACGTAATTGTTCTCTTTTACTTTTCTTCTCTAAGGTAAAATAAAATACCTCTTAAATAAATACACACAATCTGTATTTTTTTAGGACTTCAGCACCCCCAGTGTTGACCGTCTAACTACGCCTATGCTCCTAGGCTTTAGATCTTATAGTCTCCCAGTTGTATTTTCACCGTGACATTATTTTGTTATGTCATATAAGATGCTTTTGTGTTAAATGGATCCAAACAATATTTCTAAATTATTCTCCAAAGTTACCAGCTTCATGCGAAATTATATATATAAAAAATATTGCATTCTCTTGAACGAAATCCTGTCCATGTTTATGAACGAATTTTTAAAAACGTTTAAAATTTGGACTTTGCAGATATTGGAAAATGTGAAAAAGTTATTTTTATAAAAAAAAAGTCCCGATAATTTTTACAATAGAATGGCAAAAAAGTAAGGATTAATAGCCCTTGAAGGGTGTAGCATGACTGAGGATCGTGGTTCGGAGCCCTTGTTAATCCGGAGGTCCCCTCGGGGATGGCCCTGGCAGCGAATGAAAAAGAAAAAATTACACACAAAAAATATATTTACGTTTTAATTCTAGAACCCTTTAGTGAATACGGCTGTTTATGTATTTTCTCAACCAACTTAAATTTTGTATGTTTATCACCTGTCAACTAATCACTTACTTATTTATATATTGAGAAAAATGAAAAAGCGAATATAATTAAAAAATAACACCCAAGTTTATAATTGTGCAATTAAAGCAAAAATTGTTATAAGGTCAGTGCTTTGACAATAAAAAACAGCCAGACTCACGCTATGGTGAATAATAATTGCACTTTTATGTTTATGTGCATTAACTGCAGGACCGTATTAAGCTCAGACCACCTGGACCACCCTGGACAAAATATTGTATTTTTTAAATTAGCTATTTTTATGTGCGCATAGTCAACGGCACATTTCCGATACAAGTAAGTCTTCCACTCTTAAAATCTGGGATCCGGGGGGGGGGGAGGTAGAAGTACTCTATTTTAGTACCTTAGTACAAATTGACAACAACGCTCTTCAATTTCTTGAGTCATTTATTATTTCGTCATCGATACACACCAAAGGGATCCACGAGACCGCGTACATTAAAAAAATACTATACTACCATGGCCAGCAAAACCCCGACACCGTAACTACGAGTCGCAGCGTTAAAATCAAACAATCCCACGACTTATACATACCTGCGAACGGCAGCCGCAACAGTTCCATTGGCAACCTTTTGTCCCCGGCTGATAAAATATCATGAACCACGAGACTGTTACTGTTCTCCAAATACCAATTGCCTTTGCGTGCTCCACAGCAAACGGTAGAAGAGGCCGGCCGCAGTCGCTTTCTCTCGGAAGGACAAAATCTTAATAGTTCCAGAGTAACTGCTTGCTTGTATGAGGCGGAGCGCGACACGCCGATATTAAAAAATACCGTTTCAAAATAGCAGTTACACAGATACCAACCCACCACTATAATGCATGCGTAAAATATTCTTTACAAATAAATTAATGTCACCAGAAAGGGGTAGGCAACTATCAGAAACTTGAAGATTAATAGTTTTTTTAGCCGTAAGGATTACAGTGTTACTTTCAGGATATTTTGTTTTTAATGCTGGCATTTGGCTAATTATCCATACAGCCAGTCACAAAGTAGAGAAGAAGAAAAAACTTTTTTTTTAAACAATCAAACAGGGATACACGCTTCACAACTTTCAAGATCTTAACATGTATTTGTTAAAAATAATTAAAAGTGAAATAAGGTGTTGGTGTCGCATAAATATTTATTATTTTTACAGATGGATATTTTTTCTATTTTTTTACGCATGTGCATTCTTGTTTACCTACTGCTTATACAGGGTGATTCCTAAGTTGACACTTCGTTTTTAGCTGCGTATAGAAGGCATTAAAATAAACAACATTTTCAAATATCTTTTTTCAAAAAAACCAAAAATAAAGTACTTATATTCATTTATTACACTACAAATCAAATACGGTTCTGCCTAACTTGCCCGTAAGAAAACTTCTGGGTGTAGAGAAGAAACATCCGCACTTTTACGACACCCACAATAAATTAGCACCATAATTAGTTCATTGTTTTCAAATTTTACCATTTTCACTAATTTATTAAAATTAATTTGCTTCAGAAAACCGCACCACGCAGCGAATTGCCAAAATAAATTACTGACGACCGATCCGTAAAATGTACGACTAACAATACAAAAAACGGAGAAAAACAATATAAAGTAAAGGGCTACGTTTTGATTACTAGGCCCGCACTTAGATTTTTTACTTCTGTAACTCGGCTATTTTTAAGTTTTTTGAAAAAAGGTATTTGAAAATATTGTTTATTTTAATGCCTTCTATACACAGCTAAAAAAGAAGTATCAACTTAGAAATCACCCTGTATATTTAGTGAAATGCGGCAACATATTATTCACAACACGATTTTATTACTACAATGCATAAATTCTTATTCTGTGAACATCGGATGTCCTCAAGACCAATTAGGTTTATTTTTTCCATTTTTCAATTACAAAGAAAACAAACACACAAACAGTGAGTTTTATAAAAAAAATAGTTTAAAAAAAAATGTAAATTAAACAGCGTGTCAATTTAAAAACGTACCAACCTTAATATTTGGACCCTTCCACAAAATATAGAAATCTGCAAAAGCATGTTTCTTAATTTTCTTAAAAAATATAAACAAGTCAATATAAATCCAATCCAAAATTAATTAACACTTAATAGTAAACTACCCGTTTATGCAGATGACCGGTTCGAAGAAATAAAAACTGGTTTAAACTATTTACAGTCCAGCTGATATTTACTATATTAAATGTATGATACAAATATACAAAAAAACCATTAATCCGTACCTGTTTTCGAATGTAGCTACTTCAAAATATGGAAACTCTCCTTTACAGAAAAGTGCAAGTTAAATAATTATACCTTTATATGCGTGATGCGGATTTTAAGCTCGTTTGTATAGACTTAAATTTTGAATTAGTAATCCCACGAATGAAAGATTGAAATCTTGAAAAAAATAATTTAAATAAATAAATAATACAATAATTTTTTATTTATATGTGCAGTTACCGGTAGAAATTTTGCAACAAATGAGAAAACTTTTATTATTGAAATATCGAAAAATAATTCTTGGTGGATCAAGTCAGTATGTACCGGATGATTCATTAAGGGTGACGAGCGGCCATATCTCGGAAACAACTGGGCATAGAAATTCAGGAAAAAAAATTATAACTAAAGTGGCCATGAGAAAATTCTGGAAATAATTTTTAAGTTCCGCGTTTTGCCGCAAGAGGGCGTACTTAATTGAAAAGTAAATTTTAAAATTTTACATATCTCCGAAAATTCCACATTAAGGTACATCTTTGATAACACCATCAAAAAGCTTGGACAATTATGCATCATTTTGATCCAATGCTCATTGGCGTACCGACTTTAATAAGAGGGGGGGAAGCTGTTGAAAGTGTAATCAGTTAAATCGCTGTAACTTATAAACGACTTATCCGATTTTAGCAAACTAAAGACTGTTTGGAGACGAAATGTATGCACTTTCACCAATCGTATTTAGTTGTCCATAATAGTTCTCAAAAAAAAATGCTAGAGGGCGCAATTTATAATAATAACACATTTTTTGATTTTACTCCGAAAAAATAAATCATACGGTATAATTATGATACCAGAATCGAAAAGTAGATGAAATTTGCTAGAAAAAATATTAAAACCGCAGCTCGATATCTCCGTTCGTTGCAGCGTTATCGCGAACAGAATAATTTTTAAAATTTTAAATAAAGAATATTTAAAAAAAAAAAAGTGGGAAGCCACTGATATTTTTCCATGTGGATATTATTTCGGATTAGCCTGGTCAATTCTGCATAAAAATGGTCTCTTGAGTTTTTCTCCTCAGGCACACCGTTCTTAATTAAAATAATTAAAATAAATTAGACGGGTGGGGTGGTCATTTCCAACAATTTTTATAAAACAAAATTTTTTATTATCAATCTTAATTAAAATAATAAATAGTAGAGCTTCAGCGCGACTTGTTTTTTCTGGTAATAGATTTTGCATTAGATTAATAACATTTTTTATAATTTCAGATGATGTTTTTTCACACTTTAATTCAGAATCACTCGACAAGTACATGATAAATAAGTTAAACACTTTACAATTACTGCTTTCTAAAATTTGTTCTTTTTAATAAATAGGGATTTTCTGTCAAATTGGCACCATATATTTAATTTAAATAGTATGCCTTGATATTTCAACACTATACAAAATATTTTTTTTCAACACGCGTGTGATATACGGCACTTTCTAGCCAAATTAATCGTGCTTTTTTTCTCATTTTCATAGGTGGACGTAGGAAAAATTGATTTTAGAAATAACTAAATAAAAGCTAAACATTTTATTTCGGTGATTTACATATCAAGTGACGTATGATTGGGTCCAGTTTCTAAATCCTACAAATTATAGTTATTAATGAGACTAGTTCAATATGAACACTATAATGAAACGTGTGCAACGGTAAACCACGAGGTGTTAGCCGAGTGGTTTAGTTGCACAAGTTTCATTAACAAAGTTCATATCGAACGTGCATCATTCAAAATTTAATCTACGACAGGCAAATAGATTTTATTCGTCTAAATTTCATTGATATCAGATAACGTTTTCGTAATTTTAAAATTTTCATGCTAAATGGTAACCGCATTTTTGATTGTTTCGATTTCGATTTTGACAACGTCATTATTGCCGTCTAATTTTCTATTGTATGCAAAGTGTTGGTATCTAAACATTTGGATGTTATTATGAATTCATAATGGCAATTATGAAGGTCATTGTGACATCCAAACCAAATGATAATGCTAAATACGTCATAATGGCACTGTCGTAGATAAAAATATTAAGAACATCCTAAAATTCTCCTTAATAATGTACTATCTATTATATTCAATTAAACCTCTCAAACTACATTAACAGGCTATAAATTCCTTTTATAGAAATTGCCAAATTGCCAACTGGTGTGAAAACAGGGGTCCAAGCTTATTTCAGAGGGTCTTTGTATTTCGACGGACATCACACCTCGCTGAATAAACTTATTTCCGAAGGATTTGTGCCATATAGAGATCGATTCCGTGATTTAACTCCTAAGCCAGATTTATTTCGATGAATATTGAAAGAAATCAAAAATTTATACGGGGTTGTTATAAAGAAAGAGAACAACCTTTTGCACAGTTTGCTACAAATTCGTGTGCATACAAGGGGATCTCGAAAACGGTAAGAGATACGAAGATGGTTAAATTGAGAGAATGAGGCAAAGTTGCGTATTTTGGGGCTTAATAATTTGGTGAAAGAAAATTGTAAACATTTCGAATACCTTTGGAGATATCCGAAAAACCCGAATATTTTTAGTTTTGGGTTTTAATTTTTTTTGCCGTCATTTTTGACTTAGGAAAAAAATAAAAAACACTTTCTTAAATCCGTTCTTTATGTTCTACAAGATGGCGTTTTTAGTTTTTAAATGGGACGTTTCGTTCTTTAGATACCATACTCAATTCATTTTTTTTAAAATACGGACCTGGAATTTCTTAAACAGTTTTTATTACTTCTAAACTTTGGAAATATAATACAATTTAATGGCTTCTAAGATTTTAACATTTTGTCATCAAATAACGCATCATTTCAAATTATCCTTTTATAATTATTACGGCCCTGGCAATTAATTTTATGATTACTTAAATATTAAAACTAAACAACAGGAAGGTATTGTGTTTAGGCTGTTTATTTTTTCAATAAGATTAACCGTCACAATATCCTAAGCTAGGAAGTAAGCAAGTTTTTAATGAGAAGTAATTGTATTTTATTTATTTTGTTAAAATAATGCCTTATACCTAGACCGAAATACTGTAAAACAGAAAAAAAATAATGCTCCCAAGTGAAGAAAGGGTAACTAGAGTGTTAGTCTAGTTATGTTACTGTGATGCTTGTTTCAAAAACAATTTAAATTCCTTTTTACTGTTTAAAAGATCTGATGATGCTAGTTTCAGGCAAAACTTGTAACAAAATTAAACAGACTAAGATATTTGAGACCGCGCCTTTGCGTCTTTTCTTTTACAAAATATCAAATATTAGGCCTCTTTAAGTAAAAATGGACGGATTTTTTATATCAGAAATCTTTTGTTTTTAGTTTAGCTCTAAATGTTCAGGAACGTAATGAAATGAAAAAGATAATTTGAAAAATGTGTTATTAGATGACAAAACGTGAAAATTTCAAAAATGTGTACATTGTATTTAACTTCTAAAGCTTAGAAATTCCTAAAACTGTATTTAAAATTCCAGATTCGTATTTAAATAAATTGACGTGATGTTGGTAACTAAAGAACGAAACGTCGAATTTAAAAACTAATTATGCCATCTTATAGAACATGAAAAACGGCTATAAAAAAGGGGTTTTTTATTTTTTCCTAAGCCAAAAATGAAAGCGCAAAAAATTAAAAACCAAAAATGGAAATTTCGTTTTTTTTTCGGATATATCCGAAAGCATTCGGAATAATTACAATTTTTTTTCACCAAATTATTAAGCTCCAAAATACGCAACTTTGCCTAAATTTAACTATGTACGTATCTCTTACCGTTTTTTTGTAGTAGCACCCTGTTATAGAACGCCGATAACTTGATAAAGAAACGGTCAGACTTGTCAATTTTTGGTAATGCGTTTTTTTGGAAAAATATTTTTTATACACAAAAGTATTACATGCATGCCATCTTAATATTTTTTAAGAAACACAGTGTGTATTTTTACATTTTTAGATTATGCTATTAATTCTGTTTCTAGACATAACGGCGCCAATGGCGGCAGAATACATATTCCGTCCGCTCCCTGCAAAATTTCTGGTCAGCAGATTTAATGACCGTCCCTCTAAAACAGAGCAAATAAAATAATGCTGTAAGCAAGAGAGAAATGAAGACATGCTGTCACTTAAACGAAAGACGAAAGAAACAATAGTCTCCATTGCCATTTGTGAGCTTTTTCCAAATAAACAGTAGGTAAATGAAAAAGAACGTATACAAAAGTAAATTCAAAAAATATTTATTTGTACAAGTAATAAATAATTAGGCAACCATCATTTGAATAAATTACACTGTAACATAATTGTTGATTTGGGTTTTTTTTATATTTACACAAAATCACTATGAATATATATGTATCTTTCTCACCTTCGGCCTTTTGCAGAATAAAACTAAAAGCGATATATTTATTAATAAAAATGAACAATTTATTTTTCTCAATCATAGCTAGTTTGATTAAATTGTTCTGCTGAAATGCACAAAAGAAAAGAGAGGTTGCTCGGTTTTTTTTATGTTTGCGAAAGAATTATAATTCCGCAAGTACAACAAAATAGCTGTAGAATTCGTAATATGAACTTTTAACGTTCGCTATGGTAAAGTTTTTCAAAATAATCGCCAATTTACAAACAAGCAACACTGTTAATTTGGGGCAATTTTGTAAAAATAACGTAACCTTAAAACCTTTAGTAAAAAATGGTATTACATTTTTTCCAGAACTCCTATAATTTTGTCTGTTTTATATACTTATCTTTATGTTCCACCATTAAAGGAAGATTTACCAGTTATTTTTCTATATCTGTTGCGAAAAATTAAAGTTGTAAGGTCAATTGGGGTTGGATCCCGTTCAAAATATATCAGAAAATATCGCGGTGGAAAAATATTTGCATGGTAAAAAACCAACCAAGATTTCTGCCATACTACGTTCATTTTGTAGGTATATGGTAAATTTTATGTACTAAATCTTGTAGTAATTTTCTAGAAATAAGTGGATAACTGAAGATTTTTGAATTACGAGAGTGCATTTGTGCACAAAAATTTAGTTCGGTCATAAAATAATAATGGTGGTAGAAATATATTTTGGTATTAAATACCTTCCAATTTTGCACACTCTTTAGGAAAAAATTGTGTACGAATAGACTCTAGGATAAATGTTTTGATTTAAATTAGAAAAGAACAAATTTTATCTGACAGATTTGCATATTTTTAAACTGAATTCTTAATCACTTCTGTCAAGTGTCAGAAAACGACTCGTAAAATTTACATGTAAATTTGACCACTGTGATTATTCTAACAAGGATGGATTTGAAATCATATCCGTTGAGTTAACAGGAAAACCCCACTTTTCCAATCACTTAAGTGTAACGGAAACAACAAATTTCCATGTGAGAGTAAAAAAAAATGTTTCGTTGAATAACTGATGAATAGAGGTGTGTACAATTGAACTAATAACCTATATGGTCCAACTAATACCTTTAGACAGAAATAGAGTTAAAAAAGTCGATTAAAAACACCATACAGAACCTTATTTCTTGGTATCGCTCCGGAGAAAGGGCGGTGTAACTTGAAATTTCGATTAGTTTTTGATTTATAATATCGAAACGCCTTTAATATAGACGACCTCAGTGAATTAATTATATTTTATAATAAATATGTGAGTAGGTTTAACTGATTTTTGCATCAGAAATGATTTATACTAAGGTAATTTGTTTATTGAAAGAGTGCCTTGCTCTTTAGTAAATCTCTTTTATTGCATTTTTTTATTTATTGTTTTTTTTATTTGTCGATGTACCGGATGTTCTTACGTCAGATTTGGTCCATCATAATGCTGGCCCTGTTTGGTTCTCATACCTACTCATTGGTCACAGTTCTTTGCACTAATTTGGGCGGGTCAGTTAGTGTTTGGCCTGCGTTATGCCATGGTTATATTAAACCTAAAAGCCGATGTTACTGTGATGTTACATGGGTGATAATAAAAAAAGAATAAAGATAATTATTTAAAAATTGACTTTTAAGCTCTCCAAGCTAGCTCGTCAGGGAAGTAAGTTCACTGGCTTTTTTACCTTGATACGGCCAATCTAATGATGCATCTCTGCTTACTATTGACAGGAGCCAACTATTTTTGTAGGCGCCAGGTAATTTTTCTACAGTACGAAAATTACTAAAAGAAGGTGCTGGTGGTGATAAAAATAAGTTAAAAAAACACAAGTTTAATTAAAAATGTCGGATGCAACCTATATTTATTTGGTTATGTATAGTTTTTTTTGTTATTGGATGAAACCCTAGTATTAGTTACACAGAATTTGACATAGCTGTAAAAGAATAAATGATAATTGATGAGTGTACTAGGACTAAGACATCCAAGTCTTTGGATATTAGCGCAATAGTTTAGTCGACTAAACTCAATAGCTTTACAAAGTTGGTATTACACGGTCATATTTACTACTAAACAAGATATAAGTTGGGTCTTACTGTAGGTACTTTTAAAAATGACTACCAATCTAATATGAGGCTGTATTCGGCCACAAAACGTAACTATAATATTGCCATGCAACAGAGCAGAAAAATAAATTAAAAACGCCTTATACAGTCACTCTAATTAGACTGACATTAAAAAATTACCACTAAGCTGATGTGGAGCCTGTAATTCTGACCATAAAGCTGCCAGTGCTAGTCCCGTGCTATGGTACTCATAGTATGTCATCACTGAATCTTGGGTAGAAGAACTCCTGGTAAAAGTGACAAATAAGACTGGACGAAGGAGTCTATGTCCCCAGTGGAACAACTAAAGTCAAAAAGGATCCAAGGGAGACGAGAAGAAGTAAAGAAAATGTCAACTAGAAGAGAAAAGGAGCTCTATGGAGAACGGTTCCAATTAGAACATGTTACTTACATATGGGCCCCGTAGAAAAACCCAAATTATAAAATAACCCACAAAGAATGTAGCCGACAGAATTATTTTATTAAAATACTATCTATGTATATAGTAGGTACACCCTTACATTTTTTTCAAAAAAAGTAAAAACTTAACCCCAAAATAAAAATGAGGTTTTCCACCCAAGGTTTCAAGACGTAAAAAAACAATTCCAACGAATATTTGGTAAAATAGAACCTTAGGGCTGGTGGTAAAATCCAGGAAGGAGTTTAAAACCGGGATAATCCCGTTAAAAGTATCGACAATACCAAATAGGTCCCAGAGCTTCATAACATCGATCTTCTATTGAGAATCGGGCCGCACAAATTCCATAATAAAGTTGTTAATTTAAATATTAATAACCAGTCACCGAATTATTTTCCTTTTATTCTTTTTCAAGGTTGAAATAATATAAGGTTAAAAATCCAAAAATGAAATCAATTTGCCTCTAGAAAGTATACCTGTCAGTGTTTACCTTTCGGGCTGGTTCACGGTATGTGGCAATTTTAAAGAAAACGAGTAAAAGAATAATATTTTATAGTATTTTTCTATTATATACTTGTCTTTTTCCCTTTTTTAGAGCTATTTTAAATCAACAAAAATATAACCCAATGCAATAAAATATTTTTACAACAAAAACAAAAAAATATTTTTAAAGAGAAACATTAAAGTAAAAATTTTAATTGAAATATTTTTTATGGAAGAAGTGTGATAATTTATAAGAAAAAAAAATTGTGCGGGAAGAAACGAGAATGCTTTATTATGAATATACCAAAACGCCACTTAAGACGGAGTATTTCAAAACCTAAGCATTTGCACCAAAAACTGCTCTTAGATCTACGCTCCTAAAATACATGATTTCTAAAAAAATTCTCTAAATTATCGTGGTGAGCGATATTTACTTTATTTTTAATCATGAAAAACCGAACCCGAAAAACGCTGGTTAGAGTCATCAATTTTGGATTGACAAATATTTTTCACAAATATAAAAAATATTTTTTTTTAATAAAGAGCCAGCTAGAAATATCGTAAAAAAAAAATTACGAAAACAAATTTAATCCAACCATGCAGAGGGGGAGAGGTAATAATTTAATTTTTAAAACTTGCTTGCTTGCTTTTTCGGCTTTTATCCTCTTCGTTCGCTGCCAGGGCCATTCCCGAGGGGACCTACAGCTTAACGTGGGTTCCGAACCACGATCCTCGGCCATGCGACACCCCCCAAGGGCTATCAACCCTTGGTTTATTGCCATTGCATGACCTACCGATTGGGGAGTGTGTATCTTCTTCCTCACCCCACGAGATGTCCGATCTCATCCGGCCTGGTTACCGGCGTGAATAGGGTGGGTTGGGAGATGATACATTTTACACTCTTCCCTGCATTCTTAAATCCACTTAATTTCGGACATACTTTTTTTATTATACGTATGCCCACTCCGGGAATCGAACCCGGGTCGCCGCGGTCAAATGCCAGTGGCTCTACCTCTGAGCCACAGCCGCGGTTATTTTTAAAACTTGATAGTAGTTAGATGAATTTTAAACGAACTTTGGGCGTGGCACCGTAAATTTTTCGGTCATACGTAGAGTCCCGACCGTCCCTCTCTCTAAAAAAAAATCCTACTTTTACGCCCACTGAGCTCCCCCGAGCATATTTTCTGACTACGCTACTGAACCCAGCCGTCAAAACTAATCGAAATGACCTAACCCGGAACTTTAAGCGAATATTTAAAAACCCAAGGTACTCTCTATTTTGTTGTTTAGCAGTTTAAAACAATTTGTCACTTTTGGAATGCAGCAAATAAAACAATAAACCGGGAATCATGACCAGAGTTAGTTCATGAATCAGATCGATCTTAAAGAACAATAAATAAACATTAGTATCACATTAAATTGCTTATAAAATTATAAGTATATATTTCAATGGATGGACGGCGAGCTACAAACTGGCTATACAAAGTAGGAAACATTTAATATTTGTATATCGACGTCACGATTTCCGATCACGATTCCGAGATCTATCTGTAACTTCCCAACTGCAGCAAAAGTCCTGCAGTCTGCAGTTTTGTCGAGTCCTGCTGGTAAAAGCGCAGCGTCGTCATTTCGCTGGAAATTGTCCTGATTTTATCAATTTGTTACTCGAAAATTGTTTTTCTACGACTACTAGGATATATATGTTTTTTTCTTCTCCCACATGGAAGTTTGCTGTTTCTCTTACACTAAAGTGATTGGAAAAGTGGGGCTATTCCGTTTAACTGAACGGATATCCATCCTAGTTTGGATATAAAACTCACCAATCACAACGGTCAATTTCATTCATTTTTTATAATTTTAGATGGCATATTTTCACACTCTAACTTTGAGTCACTCGACAAATACATTATAAATAAATTAAACACTTTACAATTACTGGTTTCTAAAATTTGTTCTTTTTAATAAATAAGGGTGGTCTGTCAAATTGGCACCATACGTTTAAATTAAATTGTGCTTTGTATTTCAACACTAGTGTTGAAATATTTTTTTTCAACACGCGTGTGATATACGGCGCTTTCTAGCCAACTTACCCGTGCTTTTTTTCTCTCATTTTTATAGGTTGTCGTAGGAAAACAATAATGTTATATTGGTGACTGTTCTTTTAGTTACTATTACTAAATTAATGTATAAAAGTACACATTTTTAAAGGTAATATTTAATTTACGTTAAGTTTCAGATTCAAGTAAATATATTTTATAATAAGGAGTTAAAAAAACTGAAGGATGATTTAGGTTAGGAAATTAAGCTACTGTAAAAAAATTGTAATAACTTAGATTTAAATATAGGTATGATTTAAAAACTATATTTCTATATCAAATGATAAATCTACATACACACGTTATATTATTCAAATTAAAAGTTAATATATGCCTTCACCTCGTGTTGAAAACCTGACCACCGTGTCAGGAGCTATTATTTTATCTAAAATAGCTGAAATAAAAAATACATTATTCATTAAAAATGTTATTGTCTGACAGGAAAAATTTTAAACAGTATCCTTCTGCACTGGTTGGAGATGGAACAATACCATACCGGAAAATGGTTTACATAAGAAGTCCATTTGAATATGGTAAGTAAGATGGGACTGTTATACAGTAATTTTATCTTATGTTAATTTATAAAATTTAATGGAAGCAAAACAAAAAACATGTGTTTTTTATTAGGTTCATAATTGTTTCAAAAAACGAATTTAAACTTTGTTTTTGTGAGATAAATAAAGGTTTATACAAGTTTCTGGCAGTGGCATATTTAGGGGGGGGGGGGGGCTGCCGGGTTGCAGCCCCCTGGGCCTCGGAGCTCGGGGTCTAAAAGTCTAATTACAACTTAATTTTTCATCTCACGCTTGGACTCTTCATTTTAAATTTTTAAATAATGTATTCTTGGCTTAGATTATAAAGGTCTTGTAGGAAATGTTTAGTGTTTAAACGTTTCCTTCTAAAAGTCCTGTTTTATATAGAGATTAAGGTTTCGGGTGCATGTCGTTTTAGTTATTGATTTATGATGCAATTTTATAGGAAAACGAGTAAAAAGAATAATATTTTATAGTATTTTCTATTATATACTTGTCTGTTCCGTTTTCCCTTTTTTAGAGCTATTTTAAATCAACAAAAATATAACCCATTGAAATAAAATATTTTTACAACAAAAACCAAAAAAAATTAGGTAGGTATTTATTTTTAAAGAAAAAAATTAAAGTAAAAATTTTAATTGAAACATTTTTAATTGAAGAAGTGTGAAGATTTATAATAAAAAAAATAGTATGGGAAGAAACGAGAATGCTTTATTATGATGATATACAAAACGGCACTTAAGAAGGAGTATTTCAAAACCTAAGCATTTGCACCAAAAACTGCTCTATGATCTACGCTCCTCAAATACATGATTTCTGAAAAAATCATCAATTTTGGCGTGGAGAGCGATATTTACTTTATTTTTCATTATGAAAAACCGATCCCGAAAAATGCGTCATACATAATACGTCTTATGTTATGTTAAAATTTTAGATTGACACCAATATTCCTATTTTTCACAAATAATATAAAAAATGTTTTTTTTAATATAGAGCCAGCTAGGAAAATCAAAAAAAAACTAAAAAAAAAACATTTACAAAAACAAATTTTAATAATTTTGATGAATTTTATTGGTTGGCTAAATGTCATCATTAATTCTGCCCTGGAACCATTTAAGTGAAATCAATTTGTTCGTTCTCTTGATTTCCTCAAAACTGAGATACGCCACTACGTCATGAGGCCGATAATAGATGGAATATCGCCTTTTTTAATTAGAAATATTGTCCCAGAACCAAAGAAGTAACATTTATACAGGAATGCATGATTTATAATACGGAAGCACGATCAATGCAAAAAACAATTAATTATAAAATACAAAGATCTCGCTTACAAAAAAAATATTCTTGATACAAATCTTACATGTCTTAGTAGGTAATTAAAAAGTAGCACCTTTCTCTCAAATTTGATCAGTGACGTGGGATAAAAAGTAGTAAATAGGTGCTTTAACGCTCCATCACTGTATTAATTTAGCCGGGCTGGCGGTTAGGTAACCCGCAGAGCTCCTGATGGTTTGATTAGCAGTTATAATGTACCATGTAGGGCTGCTCAAAAACTTATAGACTGGGTAATATTTCTTTGAAAAACAAAAAAAAATTAACTTTTCATTTTATAAATCTTGTTTTGAGCTTTTTTTCATGGGTGCGGGAGGGAGGAGGAGGAGGGTGGAGTAATATACAGAGTAGTGTCAGAGCAGAACAAACCTACACTGTTTTTAAAAATCGATTAATAAATATGGCCAGGATTCTATCCAAGAGAACACAATGTTTTTAATATTTACAGATATAATTTCGCATGAAGCTTGAAACCTTGAAAAAGAATTTATAAATATTAGTTGGATGGTCTTAAACCGCAATAAAGCATATACTTTTTGGTTCACTAGAAAGAATGATTGTTATAGTCTATTTTAGAAAGGTGTAGAGTAATAAAAGCTCATTAAGTATGTAAAGGGACTAGATCCAACGAATATTTAAGCCACTTTCATAATTTGGCATTGATTTCATTGTCATTTCAATGTCCTTTCTTTTCATTAAGTTCAGGTAGTACCACCCAGATTTGGGTCAATTTATGGGTTTTGCCTATTGTTATCAATTCACAAACACTAAAAATGGTGTAACAAAGGCGTGCATTATGTATTTAGTATAACACTAATTTTTTATTAAACATTATTAAAAAATACAAAATGAAAAAAATTCATTATACAGAAATTAAATTATAAAAAATTATAATATTCTTCGTCATCTGAGGAACTGTCATCTCCTCTTGGCGTTATAATTAATGGGTGGACGATCCGATCGATCAGGTGGTCAAGATCCCACATTTTTTCCTATTCTTTAATAACATGATGGACTGCTTTTCGCCAGTTCTCTGGTGTCACTTCCTTAATGGCTTGATCAAACAGTAGCTTAAAGTCTTTCATTTTGAATGTCGTGTTGTGTCTTGTTGCAAATCCTTTCACTTGCGCCCATATAAGTTCTATAGGATTTAGTTCGTAATGATATGGCGGCGTGCGCAGCATAGTTACACTATGTTTTTCAGCTATATGTTCCACGGCATATTTCATGAAACGATGTTTGTACAAATTTACTATAGCTAACAGTTCCTTCTTTATCAAATTATCGTCTTTTCTATTTCTTTGGTTAGTTATCATAAATAAATTAATGCATAAAATCTACCTGCGCCTATGGCCGACACCGAAATTGAGTCTAACTGGACGGAAATTCTCATTTTATTAATCTAAACCTTTGTGAAATAAACTATAGCGTTGAATATGAAACAGATATTTACACAATTGTTTACGTAACTTCTGAAAATTCGCGAATGAAATGAAATACTTTCCACCTCGGTCTGCAATATAGGTATTTTTATCAACTATTTTATTTTGCCCAGACTAAATTCCGCCTTAACAATAGCTGCATGTAAAGCTGTTCAATCGATTCCACAGAGAACATTGTAATTTCACGGCTGTCACTAAATGCGACCCGCGCACAATGACTATGTCTGTCAAACAGGCATCCTCTTATAAACTTATTTAAACTTATTAGCTATTCTATACTAAGTGCCGTTTACATTAATACCCGGGAATTACGACAGACATACCGACAATGGGATTTGTGGTCTGGTGTTTAATTGTACACAGATTTGACAGATTTGATCTCTCCTCAATGAAAAAATTGCTTTGAACAGAAATTTACAGTTTGTGCAAATATATTTAAAACTTTTATAAAATTCAGTTGTGAATAATGAATCTAACTATTCATAAAAACGACTTCACAGATTCTAGATCTTAGCATGGGCATAGTTAGGGGGCGGGCTTGAAGTTTTTAAGCCCAAAAATCGAATTAGTCTCCAAAAAATTATTGGTCTCGATATACAGTGTGTCTACTTAAGTTGGTAACTCATGGGAAACTTTTTTATTATTAACTTTACGAAAAAAAGTTATTCTTCATACAAAGTTCCGCATGGTCCAAAACCTAAAATGCAACCATCAGATGTTAAATTTTTTCCAGTCGTATACGAGGTTTGTCAAAAAATATGAATTTTACCCAATACTTTCATTTTTGATACCTCGGATATCTCCTATTAGGCATGCAATTTACGGGTCGGTGGTGAGTTATTTGGCAATTCGCTACGGTGTCTTTTTCTGAAGCAAGTTAATTTTAAATTGGTGATACGTAAAAATGGTAAAATTTGAAAACAATAAACTAGTAGATATGATGCTAATTTACGGTGAGTATCGTCAAAGTGCGGCTGCTGCTTCGAGTATATACGCAGAATGCTTTTCCTTGCGTGCTCATCTTACACCCAGAGGTTTTCTTAATGTTATTCAACAGGCAAATTAGGCACAACCGTATTTGATCCATTGTAATAAATAAATGTAAATACCTTATTTTTGAGTTTAAAAAATTTTTTTTTTGAAAATGTTGTTTATTTTAATACACAGCTAAAAAAGAAGTATCAACTTAGAAATCACCCTGTATATCACTTTTTGTCTGTTATTCTTCAAAAAGCCAAAGGTGGGAAAGATAGATATATCCAAAGTGATTTTGTGTAAAATATAAGTAATTACCTACATCGACCAATATGTTAGAGTGTAATTTGATCCACGGATTTTCCTACGAAATTACTTTTTTTTCAATTGTTTTTTTATTATCTTTTCCACAAGTTCACGGCCAACTAAAAAGACAAGTTATAATGCCTAATTTAAATAAATTTATTTTAATTTTTAGTTTGAAGTTGAGTCAAAGAAAAATATACTATACAAGTCGAGTGGATTGTCCATATCGCACTAGGAAGTTTGAGCGCTCCGCCTACGACGTCGTGCTCAATTCACTTCCTCGTGAGATAAAGATATCATATCCACTCTTGTTGTACAAACTACTAATACAATGTATCTCGTAAAACAGTTATGGCGTCGCCGATATTTGAGCTACTGAATTTCCACGTAACCCCAAAATAACTTTTCCTACGAGCGTGCGCAAAGTAGTACTTTGCGCACGCATTTTTGTGTGCAAAGTTACACTTTTCCGCACTAGTGCGGATAAGACTTTTATCCGCACTGGGTGCGGAAAAGTAAAACTATTCAAAAATCTCCTTGGTAGGGAATATTTATATTTATTTTAGTAGCTGTAAACTATTTTATGGCAATGTGAGAAGCCGTTGCAAGAGTATTCTCTTTTATCTTTTAATCGTAATTCCCGATATTTGTATTTCAGCTTAAAACGAAAAAAATTTAGTTTCCTATTATTTTTTTTATTGTTATGTAATTTTTTAATTTTCTATTATTTTTTTTTGTTATGTAATTTTTAGTTGTAAGTATATTATAGTTCTTTCTTTAAAGTCGAATTAAAAATTATTAAATAAATTATCATATTTTTATTTTTGTTGTTATCTGATATGAAGCTCGTAGGGAAAATGTTGTTCCTAACAAGTGCGCAAAGTGCTTTTCCGCACGCAAGAACTTATCCGAACTCCGCTTCGCGTCGTTCGTCCAACTGTACTTGCGTGCGGAAAAGTATCACTTTGCGCACTTGTTAGGAAAATAACTATATTTTGTTTATCTTTTTTAATCAAATCTATTCCATACCGAAATTTAATATAAGTAGGTATAATTTATTAAAATTATAGGTCATAATTACGTCTTATTATATTTCGCGTGTTTTTTTTTCGGCTCGCAATCGAGACCAATGAAAACAAAGTCAAATAATTAGTTTAATAACAGGGGAAAAAGTAAGTATGAGAAAACCATGACAGAAACCATAAAATTTATAAGAATTAGGTGTAGCTGAACATGCTAGGGAAAATCTTTATAATACGATGAATGTCTATGGCTATGTTTTGATTTATAACATCCTCTTCTGGTCTTAAACTTATAATTACAACGGCTATTTGCTACGTTAAATTTAGAAGTGAAGTCATAAACAAAGTAAATCTTAATATTAGAAACTTCGGCATAATTTAAGAGTTCGTAGCAGCTTGGCGTACGAATGAATGCTATATTGCCCTAAGCTGTCATTGAATTTCTACAAATTGGTGCATATATTTTTCTAAAAATGACAGATTGACGATTCACTCTCACTTGTGTGATCTAGTATTTAGTTTTACTAAGTAATTTATGGATATTTTATTGTAAAAACCCTATTTACATATTTTTTTGGGAAATATTTACAAAAAAAAACACATTTAAATAATTAAATAAATAAATAAAAAAATAAATGGATATTGCAGTGGCGGCTCGCGGTCTTCAAAAATGGTGAAGAGCTAGGTATAGGGCGGGTACTTAAACAAACATTGACTAAAAACCCGTGTAACAGAACGTCTCTCTTATCCTCATCTGTCCAACGACTGAATGGAGTTTCCAACAAATGACCAACTATGTCACTAAGTACACAACAAAACTTTTTATTCACACAGTAAATGACGTAAAGACGATATATATAACCGTAAGTTTCGCGAAGCCTCAAAATAAATACCTTAAGGTTAGGCGAACCAATGCTAAAACAATGGTGCATACGACTGATCTATTTTTAAATTAACCTTCATCATAATGCAAATTGTTACATGCTGTTTGCGTGACTAACGTCAAGTAACCATAGCAACGGTGAATACCAAAGCCATGCTAGGCGTTGGGTCTTCACTTGCTTTGCTAACGGACACGGTTGGCTGGGCCGCGCCAATATGCACGAGTGTTTATAATTATTGTCCATCAGAGTTAACCGTGGCCCTATTATGCATAGCTACATTCGGATTAAATTATTATTATTAATTCGAACATAATTATTTTTTAAGGGTTAAAATGGTAGCTGTATTGGTACATTAATATTTAATATTGTCGAAAAACTTTCCTCCTGGTTTTTTTTTTGGGAAGAGCCTGACGAGCCACCACTGGTAAAATTACTATATTGACATTTTAAGTGACATAAATATATAGGGTACCGGTTGTAAGGGCTACCTGCTAACCTATCTCCGAATCAGAATTGTGCAACAAATCCTTTAGATTTAAAGAAAAAAAAGGAAAAACAACAAAGTCTCGGTCTCAACAAATATAATTGTGTGGTTACACGTGTTTCACCCTTTCGGGCATCATCAGACCTAAAACAAGAGACCTAACTAACAGATACACGAATAATTAAAAACCACTAATTACCCAGAATTTAAAACAGAAAAGAAACAGTTATAACATATTAAAATTTAAAAATGTAAATAACAAAAAACAAAAAATCAAATGTCAGAGAGCATCATAATGATGATGATGATTGGCTAAAAAACAGGCCAGCCAATAAACTTTTCAAAATAGAAAAAATATTCTTATATGTTTTTGAAACATTTTGCTTGCTGTGACAAAAAGACACTAATTGAATTAGAAACAGATTTTAAAAAATGAAGGAAAAGCAAAATTATCTGAAAGAATAAAAAAGTTTAGTAACATCTCAGTTTTGCAAATATATAACAATATACAGTAAATTTATTTTAAAAAAAAACACTTTAAATAAAGGCAGAATATACAAAACGATCAGTTAAAATAATGCACGCTGAAAACATTCTACACGTGTAAGAGCTGATCGCTCCAAATTGATTAATGAACTAAAAGCCACTAGAAAAGGTAGGCATCCATCAGATGCAAATATAACAGCCGTGACATTGTCACGTTCAGTGGCGGGGGGGGGGGGGGGGGGGGGGGGAGCCTCGAAGCTCGGGTCTAAAAGTCTAATTGCAACCTAATTTTTCGTCTCACCCTTGGACTCATAATTTAAATTTTTAAATAATGTATTCTTGGCTTAGATTACAAGGGTCTTGTAGGAAACGTTTAGTTTTTCTAAAAGTCCTATTTATATAGAGATTAAGGTTTCGGACGCATATCGTTTTAGTTATTGATTTATGATGCAATTTTAAAGGAAAACGAGTAAAAAGAATAATATTTTATAGTATTTTTCTATAAAATACTTGTCTGTTCCGTTTTTCCCTTTTTAGAGTTATTTTAAACCAACAAAAATACAACCCAATGCAATAAAATATTTTTACAACAAAAACAAAAAACAATTAGGTATTTATTTTTAAAGAGAAAAATTAATGTAAAAATTTTAATGGAAATATTTTTTATGGAAGAAGTGTGATAATTTATAATTAAAAAAATAGTGCGGGAAGCAATGAGAATGCTTTATTATGAATATACAAAACGGCACTCAAGAAGGAGTATTTCAAAACCTAAGCATTTGCACCAAAAACTGCTCTTAGATCTGCGCTCCTAAAATACATGATTTCTGAAAAATCATCAATTTTGGCGTGATGAGCAATATTTTCTTTATTTTTAATCATGAATAACCGAACCCAAAAAACGCTGGTTAGAGTCATACATACGTCTTATGTTAAAATTTTGGATTGACACCAATATTCATATTTTTCACAAATAAAAATTTTTTTTTTTTAATAAAGACCCAGTTAGGAATATCAAAAAAAAAGTTAAAAAAAAACATTTACAAAAACAAATTTTAATAATTTAATTTTCGAAATTTGATAGTACCTAGTTAAGTGAATTTTAAACGAACTTTGGTCGTGGAACGTGGTCTCGAAAATGTTTCGCCTCCGGCGCTTTTTCGCCTTCTTCTCTGGGTATACTATCATGAAATACATGTAGTCTCGACTGTCCCACTCTCCAGAAAAAAAATTTCCTACTTACGCCCATTGAGCGTTGTTACATTGCGTTGTTCAATTTACTTCCTCATGATAAAGGTCTACTTGCGCCTCTGGATAAAAAAATATGTTTCACAAATATATATAAAACGAAGAAATAGTCTCAAAAACAGCAAGCAAAAATAATATAATCAATATGGCAAACATTTCCGCCAAAGGTGTGCTTATGAATTTAGATTGCTTCGAGCAGTTTACCGAAGTTTTAATATTCCCGACCTTATTGAAACTGTGGCATTAAAGAAACTCTTAATTTTCCCATAAAAAAGTTACCGCTCAGGCGTGCGAACGAAAATAAATTGAAAATTATCACGGGAGATAAACGAATACTTTAGGGCAATGGTTCCCAAACTGGGGAGCGCGCCCCTCTGGTGGGGCCCAAAGCAGCATTAGGGGGGGCGCGAGAGCTCTGAAAAACTGCAAAATTAATACAAATTTTTAACTTGTATCTGTATAATGGAGGGGAGGGAGGCGCGACCATTTCTTGATTCCCAAAAGGGGGCGCCATAGAAAAAAGTTTGGGAACCCCTGCTTTAGGGAATGCTGCAAGTACAGACACAAATTACAAATCGGTGGTTGCCCGTTTATACAGGGACCTGCATCTCACCTCCCGTCTTCTATAGCTCACTTATTAATTAAGTTAGGATTTTGATATTTTACAGACTTTACCTGTATCCTAGGGCGCATTTCTGGAAAATATTTTTGTTTATACAGGGTGTATACAGGGTGTTCCAAAAAAGTGTGACGTCATAAGGATCTATTTTTTTAGATTATATGCTATATATATTCTTACTTATTTGAACGCCTCTTACAGTTGCCTTCATACCCCTAAAATTTTAAAGAAATCGGTTCAGTATTATAGCCGAAAAAAATAAACACTAAGAAAAATCAGTCTTGCACCACTAGTCTTAAAAATTAATAAAAAATCAAAATAATGCCACGATCTCATGGAGTAGTCATTCTTGTGAGGTCGGTATTGATGTGGTTAGTTTCTCTTCTGAGAGCTTTGTTTGAGTTACAAACGGTAATTGTTGTATACAGGGTGCGCCAAACTCAGTGGCCTATTAGAAATATTTAGAAAACGACAAAAGATATGTTTTTGAAAATTTGAGTGTGTTCATAAGAGCTAGTGTTCTAGCGTTTAAAAATATTTTGAAAGGGGCGGTGTTGCCAGATCATCTTGAAACTCCTAGCAACTTTGGAATTTTAAATGAGACACCCTGTAATCCTGTATATTATTTTACTTTTTGTTTCTGCTTAATAACACAAACATTTTTTGTATATAATAATCTATGCCTATCTCTTATAGTTTTTGAGATATTAATTAATTAGTCATTTTTTGGGGCCAAAACATGCTAACCAGAAAATCAAATATTTTTGTGATTAAGGCACCTAGAAAGTTAAAATTTTTACAGACGGTTCTTATAGCATGGCCATCTAGGAATTTTGATGATATATGAAAATATTTTTACACAAAGCGTCACAAAAAAACGTAATCTTGGTAATATAAATAAATGCAAAATTCTCAACTTTTTTAAATGGAACACCCTGTATTTTATTTTCTTAACAAAATCTAGTTTATATTTCCTACCAATAAGTATAACATGTTCCTATACCTATTTCTAACCAATTCGAACTTACAAGGGGTTTAAAAAAATTAATAACTTAATAAAAAGGTTTAAACACATTTAATAGTAGGCTTTGGCAGAATTTGTTCGGAAACATATGAAAAAGAAAAAATGTCAACTTAATTGGTTTTGTCTATAATCTGTGTTTTTATATTATTAACTAAAATAGCCAATATTTCTTATTCAAACGCAGAAATTTTGATTTTACTTTTTATACATGGAGAGTGTAATAAAATTGTATCAAGAACATGTAGACGATTTAATGAATGGTATCCCAATTCATCTCCAATGACAGCAAAAAAGTTTAGAAAAATAGAACGAAATATGTTGCAGTATAATAATGTGAATGTGTGACGTATAAATCCATAGAACGAATAATTTTTTTAAATATAAGATAATATAGGAAATTAAGTTGACATCTCGGTTGACATTTTTTCTCTTTCATTTGTTTCCGAACAAATTCTGCCAAAGCCTACTATTAAATGTGTTTAAACCTTTTTATTAAGTTATTAATTTTTTTAAACCCCTTGTAATTTCGAATTGGTTAGAGATAGGTATAGGAACATGTTATACTTATTGGTAGGAAATATAAACTAGATTTTGTTAAGAAAATAAAATACAGGATGTTCCATTTAAAAAAGTTGAGAATTTTGCATTTATTTATATTACCAAGATTACGTTTTTTTGTGACGCTTTGTGTAAAAATATTTTCATATATCATCAAAATTCCTAGATGGCCATGCTATAAGAACCGTCTGTAAAAATTTTAACTTTCTAGGTGCCTTAATCACAAAAATATTTGATTTTCTGGTTAGCATGTTTTGGCCCCAAAAAATGACTAATTAATTAATATCTCAAAAACTATAAGAGATAGGCATAGATTATTATATACAAAAAATGTTTGTGTTATTAAGCAGAAACACAAAGTAAAATAATATACAGGGTGTCTAAATATTTTTAAACGCTAGAATACTAGCTCTTATGAACACACTCAAATTTTCAAAAACATATCTTTTGTCATTTTCTAAATATTTCTAATAGGCCACTGAGTTTGGCGCACCCTGTATACAAGGGTATGTCATGTTTTGTATTGTTTGATGTATAATTGAGATATTGACCTCTATGTGTAGGTTTTCTGTACACTGAAGTTAGGATGGTGTTACCATTTTTCTCTAAGTTGACGTCTAGGAAAAGTAATTGGTTGTTTTTTTCTTTCTCTATGGTGTAAAGTTATTGATATGATGTAGAAATTTGCCGAGTTCATCATCGTTTGAGTCACCGGTCATCGAAACAGACACAGCACATTTTACTTTAAGCATTTTTGTTTAACTGAACCTTTGTCATGGTTACATTTGCAGTTTGTTGCTCTAGAATCTAGACTTTTTTTGAAAAAATTATGTTTCCAATTAACTCAGAAGTTAGTGCCAAATTGTAGTTCTTAAAAAACTAAACTGAAAAAATAACAATTCTTTTGGATGTTGGCTAAAACGACCAAATGAAAGTTAGAAATGTCAATTATGAACAATAATAGAAATCTAGAAAAATGTACCGATGTTTTCTTATAGCTAGAAAATTCGATGAATGTTGATTTTTTGTCTTTTAGATTTTTCTATTCATAGTAAACAGTCTGATACTGGTTTGCCAATTTAACTGACTCTGTATCTTTAATAACAGCGAAATTACCTATTAAGTACATATTTTTTGGAAAATTTAAATCAAGAACAAACTCTTTTGGGTTGAGAAAAAATACTCTTGGCTCAAGAACAAACGAAGAGAGAAATAATTTATTTCAGACTCAGGAAATTTATGACAAAAGACTTTTTTTAAAAGCACGAAGCTCTTGAATTAAAAGAGTATGAATTTCTCCCAAAAAATTAGTTTTTTCAGTGTAGCTTCTTTCGTCGTTTATTTTTTGTTAACATGAGCATATGAATTAGGTACAAATTTTATCTATATTTTTTTATTTTAGTCGTTGCCAATAATTTCTACCTTCTTCTCCGACAACCGCCTATCCTAGGAAGCCATCTTGGCCGCCATTGCTGCACCTGAAGCAAAAAGAAGAAGAAAAGGCATTGCAGAAGCTACATGAGAGGTAACAGAGAAAAACAAAAGAGATGCGTGTTTATTATTCAAGCATGGTAAGTTTCTCAACAGAACGAGATAAACAAATGAGCCAGTCTATCGTCTCGTTACAGGTCCTAACAACATCACGAATCAAATGCGCTGCTCGCGGCCGATCATAGATAAAACAACTGAGAATCGATATGCAGGGACGGGACGGTAACATAATGTTTTTGACACAAAATTATTTAGTGTCTGTAACGGTTGTCTGTCAATAGTTACATCCAAGTGATCGACTCTATCTTGAAAGTTTCAAACATATTTCCATTGTTCAGAAATTAGGTAATTTTTAGTTTTTTGTCGTTGATTAAGAATCAATTTATGTCGAGAAATTTTAGGTGTCAAAATATATCGCTCTCAGGTATATTTGTCAAGCAAAATAGAGAATATTCTTCCAATTTTGCAAAGAAGTCTGTAGGTTGTGATTCTGGTATTTTTCCAAAAAATATTTTATAAAATTTCAATTTTTTAAATGTTTAAAAGACGATTTAAATGTATTACTCCAAAAAAGTATGCACAGTTGGTATGGTCTTTTCAATAGTAATATACCGATAGAGGAGGCGTCTTATCGGTAATTCCGCTGTTTTTTACAAAAAATCGATTTTCTGATAATTTTAACGTAATGTAATTTTTACTTATAATCTGATAAGATCCCGAGAGCTTTAGCTCGAGGGTCTTATCTTTGATTATAAGTAAAAATTTTATTGAGTGAAAATTTTCTTAGAAAATCTAGTTTCGAGTGAAAAACAACGGTATGAAGATAAGACGCCGCTTCTAGAGGTGTATTTTATTGGATAATTTACTGAACCCGAAATAAAAGCCGTTTGTGATAAAGGAAAATATGCAAACACATCATTATGATTTACTTTTAAGTTTATAAAGGTGCCACAACTACCAATTAATTTAAAATCCAAAACTAAGTCGGACGCGTGGAACGTCAAAAATCAAATTCGTTTATCAATAATTGTCATCACGCTTGCCATGAAAACGCCAAGATTTCTTAAGCTTACGTCAAAGCAAAGCACACTGGGTTTAATATTGCAGACATTTTGTCAAAACATTTCTTTGAAAATGTCAATAATTAAGTTAAGTTTATGCCCTAAAATCACCTTAAATACTGTTGTGTGTCACTTTTATTTTGTAGAAATTATAATATTTATTTATTAAACTTGATTTCGTGAAATAAATTACTGTTTGTTTGACAAAAAGCTACTATGGTCTTACCGAGCTAGTCGTAAGTCTTATCGGAAAAGACCACGTTATCAAGGTGGTTGCTATGAAAATTTGCGTTCTGATTGGTTCTATATATGTGAGGTAAATTATCAATGAAAGAAGAGTTTTAGATTGGCATTGTCTCCATTGCATTTAGCATCACAACGTTTTAGCTGATAAGTATTTAGAGTCGTCGTCAGATCAATACTGTAAATTTTTTCCTCGTCTTTTCGTCCCAGTAAACGTATACTAAGAGTATATTGCTATACTTATTTTATTTACAATCAAATGCGTGACTCTTACCCATTCCTCGTTGTGATCCGTCTCTGCGTCCTACAAAGTTCTCCATCTTCGATTTCTGTTTAACAATGTACCGAGGTGTCAAAGCCAGCTTCCCATCTCGGCTTTTAATTACCCACCTGACATCTAGCGCCGAACCCCCCAATTAAAATACCCGGACAATAAATATATTTATTAAGCGACCCCACCTGGCCGATCGTTCTTCGGTTCGATTCTCGGTATTTGCCGATGCGCTGTGGGCAAAACCGTACCTTAAGTACCAACTGCACTTAAATTATTGCTGAATATGTTTTCGATTGTGTACGATAAAAATCGGGAATGGGTTTGCGTTCGTTTTGGAAATGCAACGCGCTGGGATTCAGCGGCGTAGTTGGGGTGGTTGGCGCACAGGGCTAGTTTTTGGTTGGCGGATTTTTACACTCGCGTCTACTTTCCAACACTATTGCAGGACCACTGACCATGTCAGGCGGATAACTTGATGCGGGTTTTTAAAATATAGGTAGAAATGGGGTTAATTATTTTTTTAAGTCACGGTGTGGGGTCATAGTCGAGGTTCTAGTTCCAATTAAGTTCTTCTTACAAGAATATTTTTGTTATTCGCCGTTTGCCAGTTTGTTAATTTATGGGTCATGTCATAATTATAAATTGGAGGGGCAGGCTATTACTCATTAATCAGTAAGTTTTGTCGTCGAGGCTGTAAAGTAACCTTCCTCCACTTTTTTAAATTGTGGAACAATTTATTTGTGCACAGACTGTGGGATGAATTGTACGTAGTACAAAAATATATTTACTTTATTGAAGAAAACAATATAGAGGTTATGGTCAATATTTCTACATTATTTTCTTCAATGAAGCAAATATATTTTTGTACTTCATACAATTCATCTCACAGTCTGTGCATACATACATTGTTTTACAGTTAAAAAATTGGAGGTTAGGTTTTTACTTTACAGGTACTTTACTGCCTCAACAATAACAAAATTTATTGAATATCCTGCCCTTCATTTTAATTATGGCCCATAAATTAATAAACTGGCAAGCTACGAATAACAAAAATATTCTTGCAAAAAAACTTAATAGAGACTATAGAGTCGTAATAAAATATTAAAAAATAATTAAAGCCATTTCTATATATATTTTAAATATCCCGCCATCAGGTTATTCGCTTGACATGCGCATTGTGCAGTGTGTCTGCAATAGTGTTGAGAAATAGATGCGAGTATTTCTACGAGTAAATTCTTAGACTAGTATAGTTGTTAATCTACGGAGATAAGAAATACTTTTCTTATTCAACCGTTTTAGAAAAATGATGATATTTCCATTATGTTTTCTAATGGTTTCTGTTTTTATCGCCTGTTATAATCTTATTGACTGGTATTGATTTTAAATAGCCAAGATAGAGGCCTGCACGGGCCGGGTTTTCATCTCGGGCATACAAACTAATTGATACCCGTTTTGAGTTTCTCAACAAGTTGAGTACACTCAGCAATGAAGAGATAATTGCAGCAGCTTAAAATTTAGCAGAAACCTATTACAATGACTTCGATGAACAATTATTGGGAAATGAACTGATTCAGTTCAAGTTTTTGTGCCACGAGTTTAAAAACAATGACAACGATAATGAAGAAGTCATTAGTCAGGACAGGTGGATGGATGAGCTCATCTAAAAAAAACCTTAAAGGATGTTTTCCTAATATTGAGATTGCCTTGAGAATATACCTGTCACTTATGCTCACAAACAGCAGTGGTCATTTTCCAAGTTAAAGTTGATTAAAACAGGCTTCGAACATCAATGTTAGAAGAGAGGCTAAGCGCTTTAACTTTACTCAGCATTGAAAGTGACATTTTAAGGCAACAAGGCTATGAAGATATTGTAAATATTTTCGTTAGTACGAAGTGTAGGCGTAAATTAATTAATTAGTCATTAAGATTCTAAAACACTATCGTTTTAGTTCAGGTTATGTTAAGTTTGATTCTTTTTAAAAATTCATTGTTTTTAAATTTTTTTACTTTACGATATGTTATTTTTAAAATCGTATTGGTAATATTTGCATATTTAGAAACGTAGGCTTTAAACTCAACTTTGTATATACTTTTCTATAGAAATGTTAATAAATCATGTTAAATATTTAGTAATGTTCAGTTCATTTCATTTTTAAAATTTCATAATAAATTCTAAATGATGTCTAATAGGTAAGTCGTAGATAAATTTTCTATAATTTAATAAAAAACTTTATTTTTTTATTTTTACGTTTTAGATAAGATAATTGCTGAATTGTTGAAAATGCGTTTTGTAGGTTTCAAAAAAAATATTTTGCCCTTTAGGGCCCGCACCACAGGTGCAGCCTAGGGGCCCACAGACTCCCCACTCTAAATCCGGCCCTGGGTATGCCTCTATTTTGTTCTCATAGAAATAGAAGTGGGTTGAACTTTAATATTTTTGGATTTCTTTTAGTTCGCATTTTCAATAATAAAACTTAATTCCTGTTTGGGAGTTTGGATATTTTAAAGAGATGAATCACAACCCATTATTATGGCCTTGTAAGAAGGGCCAGGCTTTTCCTTCCTAATTAATTTTATTGACTTTTTCACCGTTATTCAAACTTAAATCTTGACACAAATATATTTTACGAAACTCAAATCGTACAGGATTCGAAACGCATCGGTTTGTAATCCAGTTTGTTTTTAAAACAACTAAAGATGTGCCTTTCATTTCGTCAGATCCATTCCTAGACGCGTTTCGCCATATCATGGCTCATCTGACAGGATCCGACGAAAGAAAGGAACTCAAAACTGCTTAAGCAGGACTTGGTGGGACACACCAGTAATATATTGCACGGAGCGACATCTGTGTCGTTGTTAGACACTTTAAAACATACCAGCAACTCTAATAAACTTATAGAAAAATGCTAAAAGTGAAGAGGAAATCACCTGTAAAGACATTAGACACAAAAAAATATCGGTTTAAAGTTCCGAAAACTAATGCCAAAACAAATTAAAATGTTCCTTTCATTTCGTTAGATCCATCCCTAGACGCGTTTCATCAGTAGAGCTAGGATCTGACGAAAAAAAGGAACAACTGAAAACGTATTAAAGGTGTGTGGTGTCTGGAAAGGCATCGAACACGTGGAGCGTCGTATATGCTTCTTGTCTGCCCCGCGCTGGTGTTTAGAAGCCGATAACAATTATTCATATTAAATAACAAATCCAAGTTCAATTCAGAACAACGCTGCTCTGAAATTAACAGGCGTTTGAAATTACTCTACCGAGTTAATGAAAAGCAAGCGACTATTAAGTACTTTCAAATTAAGAGGGTTTTATGTAGGTACGAACCCCCCTGTACTTTCACGGTTTAAAGTGATTTTAAGTTTAAACAGCTCATTTCTTTACCATCTAATCAGACAATGGGCAAGCAATAGTTTATTCAATAACCTGTTAATATGTTTTGAACGCGGTTGTGTTTTTGGGCAGGTGAACAAGAAGACTGGACAGCTGCCGGCACGCGTCTTTTACACCTGATCGTAATTAGTACACTGGATCACCTGTCCAAAACTACTTATATGACATATCTTAACACAAAGGTTAATAGACGGTCGAGAGTGGACGCAAACCTGCTAGTGGGACCGTTAAAATCAATAAATTAAAAGCAGTAAAATAAGAGTCAGGACGTAACATAATTTTTTTAAATTAACTTTATTATATCAGAGTTCAAAATTTAACAAATTAAACAAAGTGATATGCAATGTCATGCAATATTACATATTGCAGCTACACTAATGCAATGTGTTTTTTGTTATATCGTTGTAGTATTAATTTTAAAAAATCTTAAAGTGACGTGGAGATGCCTATGTTTTGCCTTAGACCTAGACCGAAATACTGTAATACAGAAAAAAATTAATGCGCCCGAGTAAAGAAAAGGTAACTGGAGTATTAGTCTAGTTATGTCACTGTAATGCGCTTAAGTTTGTTTCAAAAACAATTTCAAATTTTGTTTACTGTTTATACGGTCTGATAATGCCAGTTTCTGGCGAAACATATAACAAAAATAAACAGACAGAAAAATATTTGAGACATAGACTTTTGGTCTTTTTTCTTACAAAATATCAAATATCAGGCCTTTTTGAGTAAAAGTGGACGGATTTTTCAAATCAGAAATCTTTTTTTTTGGTTTGGCTCTAAATGTTTAGGACCGTAATGACATAAAATGATAACTTGAAAAATGTGTTATTAGATGAAACATTAAAATTTCAAAAACGTGTTCATTGAATTAAATTTGTAAAGCTTAGAAGTTCCTAAAACTGTATTTAAAATTCCAGGTCCGTGGATTTAAAAAAAATTGACTTGAGGTTGGTATTTAAAGAATAAAACGTTGAATTCGAAAACTAATAACACCATCTTGTAGAACATAAAAAACGGCTATAAAAAAGTCTTTTTTGTTTTTTTACCAAGTCAAAAATGAAGGCGCAAAAAATTAAAGACCAAAAATAGAAATTTCGTTTTTTTTCGGATATCTCTGAAAGCATTTGGAATATTAACAATTTTCCTTTACCAAATTATTAAGTCCCAAAATAAGCAACTTTGCCATCTATGTATCTCTTACCGTTTTCGAGTTCCCCTTGTAGGCACACGAATTTACAAAGTTACTTTTAAACAATTAAACCAAATGTTATTGTAACATTAACAACTTGTTTGGTGGGATGGTAGCTCCAAATTAACTTTCCTGTCACCACCAGTGGCGTAACTAGAAAATATGCTTGAGGGGGGGGGGGCTTAGTGGGCGAAAGTAGGACTACATGTATTTCATAATATTGTACCTAGTGAAGAATGAGGAAAAGCGAAAAAGCGCCGCAGACGAAAAATTTTCGGGGATATGCTCAAAGTTCATTTAAAATTCACCTAACTACTATCAAATTTCGAAAATTAAATTATTAACTCTACCCTTCTGCATGGTTGGATTAAATTTGTTTTGGTAAATGTTTTTTTCCTTTTTTTTGATATTCCTAGCTGGCTCTGTAATTTTTTTCTTTAAAAAAAAAGTATATAATAGAAAATACTATAAAATATTATTCGTTTTCCTATAAAATTGCATTCTAAATCAATAAATAAAACGATATGCGTCCAAAACCTTAATTTCTATATAAAACAGGACTTTTAAAAGGAAAAGTTTAAAAACTAAACGTTTCCTACAAGACCTTTGTAATCTAAGACAAGAATACAATATTTAAAGATTTAAATTAAGAGTCCAAGTGTGAGACGAAAAACTAGGTTGCAATTAGACTTTTAAACCCGAGCTCCTTGGCACGGGGGGGGGGGGAGGGGACTCGGCAGCTCCCCCTCTTAAATACTCAGTAATATTCTTTAGGTAAAACAAGATTCATTCTTATTTTTCCCAGGGAATGCTACTTACCGAGTCAAGAATGATTCCACTAAACTCTAGAAAAGAAAGTGAACAAAAGCACCGACTAAATATTTGCAACAATGCAACCAACAACGACCAAACCATGCCCGGAATATCAATAACTTAACTACCAAGAATTAGAATAAAATGCCTCTAATTAAAACAACTACGTCTATAAAAATACCATTAACGACTGTTTAATATGACAGATAGCTCAGAGGAAAATCCTGTCTAAGGATTGGAAAACACAGGATGGGCATTTTTAGACAAAAAGATTACCATCTGTAGTTGTCCGATGGGCTGTTTTTGATGCAGGATGCAATTCGATGACCACATAAATTTTTATAGACGTTTCCGCTGCAGCGCTGAAAGAATTTAAAAGATTATATAAAGCGGAGGTATTTCGGTGGTAACTGTAAATTGACCATGATTTTTTATTATGGCGTTGTCTCAAGATGCTTATAGCTTACCACAATTTGAAAAAATTAAAAGTCAGTTTAAGTGGGTAGTAGTGGCGGCTCGCGGTCTTAAAAAATGGTGACGAGCTAGGTATAGTGCGGGTACTTAAACAAACATTGACTAAAAACCCGTGTAACAATACGTCTCTCTTATCTTCATATGTCCGACGACTGAATGGAGTTTCCAACAAATTACAAACTATGTCATTATTTGGGTTCTTTTTTAAAACACACAACTAAGCAGGCACGTAAACTACTGAATTAACTGAATAATAAAAACAAAACTTTTTAATCACACAGTATATCACGAAAAAACGATATCTATAACCATAACTTTAGCGAAGCCTCAAAATAAATACCTTAAGGTTAGGCGAACCAATGCTAAAACAATGGTGCATACGACTGACTTTTTTTAAATTGCCCTTCATCATAATGCAAATTGTTACATGCTGCAACCATAGCAACGGTGAATAGCAAAGCCATGTTGGGCGTTAGTATTCACTTACTTTGAGCTAACGGACACGGTCGGCTGGGGCGCGCCAAAATGCACGAGTGATAATAATTATTGTCTATCGGAGTTAACCGTGGCCCTATTATGCATAGCTACATTCGGATTAAATTAATATTATTAATTCGAACATAATTATTTTTTAAGGGCTAAAATGGTAGCTGTATTGATACATTCATATTTAATATTGTCGAAAAACGTTCTTCCTGGTTTTTTTTTTTTTGGTAAAGAGTCCCTTTACCTACTTCACCTGACGAGCCGCCACTGGTAGGTAGGTGATAAAACTTCTTTAAGTAATTTATTTTTTTAAATTGTAAGAGTGTCATTATTTTAAATATTTCAGTAGGCATACACGGAAAAAATCAACACTAATATAAAGAATAATACACTCAATTCAAGTATACAGGGTGGGGATTTTAAATAGAACGCTGCTTTTAGCGGCTCTGAGAATAAGATTTCTCTAAAATCCAGTGGCGAAACAACTTAGCCACTGGCCCGTGTGCGAAAACATTCCGATTGCTTTCGGATATATCCGAAAAAAACCGAAATTTTCATTTCTGGTTTTGAATTTTTTGCGCTTTTATTTTTAACTTGGTAAAAAAATAAAAACCACTTTTTTATAGCCGCTTTTTATGTTCTACAAGATTGCCGTATTAGTTTTCAAATTCGACGTTTCGTTAATTAGTTATTAACCTCAAGTCAATTTTTTTAAATACGGACCTGAAATTTTAAATAAAGTTTTAGGGATTTCTAAGCTTTAGAAACTTAATACAATGTACAAATTTTTGAAATTTTAATGTTTTGCCATCTAATAACACATTTTTCAAATTATCTTTTTCATTTCATTGCGGTCCTGAACATTTAGAGCCAAACTAAAAACAAAAGATTTCGGATTAAAAAAATTAGTGAATTTTTACTCAAAGAGGTCTAATATTTGATATTTTGTAAGAGAAAAGACCCAAAGTCACGGCTTTAAATATCTAGGTCTGTTTATTTTTGTTACTAGTTTGGCCTGAAACTAACATCATCAGATCTTCTAAACAGTAAAAAAAAATTTAATTGTTTTTGAAACAAACATAAGCGCATCACAGTAACATAACCAGACTAACACTCCAGTTACCTTCTCTTTACACGGGACCATTATTTTTTTTCTGTTTTACAGTATTTCGTTCTAGGTCTAAGGTAAAAACCATAGGACTTAAGATATACCTACGTTATATAAATAAAATACTATTAAAAAAAAATTACTTGTCATGCCTTAAAAACTTGCTTACTTCCTAGCTCAGAGTATTGTGACGGTTAATCTTATTGAAAAAAGCCTAAACACCATAACTTTTATTATTTAAGTAATTATAAAAATAATTGCCAGGGCCTTAATAGTAAATAATCTATGAGAACGTTTTGTTTTGCATTTTTATGTTTTTGTGGCTCCGCTCCCGGGCCCCTTTTTAGCCGGTAGTTCCGCCACTGCTAAAATCCAAAAATACATCCTCTAAGATTTTTTATGGGCCTCGCTTTTGTCATGTAAAAAAAATTGTTAACCCAAAGGGGGGGGGGGGGGGGCGCCCTAACCAACTCTTTCTTTACGACGATACCACTTGTGACACCTTCTTGGAAAGAACATTGAAAAAGGAATTTGATTAAATAGGAATTTTTTCACATATATTATCTGGAATTGTAACATTTAATAATTCTCTTACATTTCTTGCAAAGTGGCGATGAGTTTCATCCTGCTAAAAGAAAATCCTTTGATTTAGATTTCCATAATTAGGGAATATTCTCCTCCTACGACCACCTATGAAAATGAGAAAAAAAGCACAATTAATTTGGCTCGAAAGCGCCGAATATCACACGCGTGTTAAAAAAAAATATTTCAACACTAGTGTTGAAATACCAGGCACACTATTTCTTTTAAAAATATGGTGCAAATTTGACAGACCACTCCTATTTATTAAAAAGAACAAATTTTAGAAAGCAGTACCTAATTGAAAAGTGTTTAACTAATTTGTCATGTATTTGTCGAGTTATTGAGATTTAGAGTATGAAAATACGCCTGAAATTATAAAAAATGTTAATAATATACTGGAAAATCTATTACTAGAAAAAACAAATCGCGCTAAAGAGAGTGTCATATATAAACAACAAATCTTTATCGGTAGCGATAGCGTACAGAATAGAGCTCTAGCCTACAGATCGCAAGGTTCAAATCCCATCAGGAGTATTTGACTTTTTTTTATAAAAACATTTTATAATTTATAAAATTATTTTGAATTGCCGTTCTGCCCTTCTTTCGAATTAGGCTTTTTTCCTCTTCGTTCGCTGCCAGGGCCATTCCCGAGGGGACCTACAGTTTAACGTGGGTTCCGAACCACGATCCTCAGTCATGCGACACCCCCCAAGGGCTATCAACCCTTGGTTTATTGCCATTGCATGACCTACCGATTGGGGAGTGTGTACCTTCTTCCGCACCCCATGAGATGTCCGATCTCATCCGGCCTGATTACCGGCGTGAATGGGGTGTGTTGGCAGATAATACCTTTTACACTCTTCCCTGCATTCTTAAATCCACTAAATTTCGGACACACTTTTTTTATTGTACGTATGCCCACTCCGGGAATCGAACCCGGGTCGCCGCGGTCGAATGCCAGTAGCTCTACCTCTGAGCCACAGCCGCGGTTTTATTTTGAACTGAAATCTTCCTTGTTGGGTGTATTTTTTAAATTTATGTTAAATGCATCTTTCTTTGATTAAATTAAAAAAATTTCATTCTGATTAATCAAGAAATCAATCCAGAATTAGTTCTTCCTATGATATATAAAATTTAAAAAAATGAAAAAGTTAAACTACAAATAAAAAAAGCCTATGAAAAACTATGAAACCAGATATTAAGTGGAACATAATCCTAAGTATGCCCTTCTCTTTGAAGAAAATGTAAGTATATTTCTCCATTTAAATTACCGTAAAAAAAAGAATAGAGCCCAAACATTCACTCTCCCTTGGCGTTGAGTGTGGCATTCAACAATCCAATAAGGATTCTCGTCGTAATAATATCGGCAATTTTCTCGATTAGCCTAAAATGGAAATTTAGTAATAATAGGTTTAGAGGTTCAGATTTTGTCCAGAGTTTGTGTTAACGGTTAATTCTTTTTAAAACATAAAACATTTTTTGTCTACTATTAAAATTTACTTGACCATTTTAAGTAAATGTTGCTTCATCAGAAAAAAGTTTCCAAGCTAAACCAATTTGTCGGTTGTCCAATGTGGCCATCATAACTTCGCAAAATTCTACCCTTCTATCTAAGTCATTCTCCAATAACTTTTGTACTGGCATTTTGAATGTTTTTATCGGGGCATCGTTTGTAATTTTAATGGAAAATAAGAAATTAACATAAATAGCCGCAGTATTTATATTTTTATGTTCTGCATGGCGGATGATATAATTTGAAACTATATCCGCCAAACAAGAAGTTCTTGTGAATCCTTTAGTAACATTTTTGTATTAAATATTCAATTAGACAAGCTAGGAAACGATGACGCGTTTCACGCTAGTATGTAAGGCTCTTAAGGATAAGATTATTTCCTTATATAATTGCATGAAATAGCCCGCCTTTACCATATTAACAATACCATATAATTACCTTCTAAGTTTGATGTTTTGATGAACCACAGAAATACGCTGAGGTATGTAAAGTACTGTTACAACATTATGCCCACATATTTTACACTAAAACAGATTATAACAAGCCTATTATTTTAGTTAAATATGTATTCTTGAAAATGTTTAGCGCACGTGCGTAAGTTAATTGCAATATAATACAATTATAGGTGTGGAAGAAGTTTTTATTATTATTATCATTGTCTGCTTATACAGCTTGTGACGTTGTCATTGTTTCTTAAATAAGGAGCGTACAGAAAATAGATTTATATATAAGTCCTCTTAAACCTATGTTTAAACCGACGAATATTTCGACGACCCGGTCCATCCGAGCCAGAATTTTTCGACGCAGCCCAGTCCGACCCGTCAACTAAAATCGAATAGCCCGGCAGGCCCGACAAGACCTGCAGGTCTGATAAGCCAGGCAAGCCTGATATACCCTGCGGGCTCGGCAAACCCGGCAGGCTCAGAAGACCCGAAAAGAATTTTAAGGAAAAATTATTTTATAAATATTTCTTTTAAAAAGAGCACATAAGCAAACCAACGCTAACCCGAAACACCGACTGGCCACAATATCCGGCAGACCCATCAGGCCCGACAAGCCCGACAGGTTGCCGGGCAAGCCCGATAAGCCCGACATACTTAAAAAAGATTGTTAGGTCCCAATAACCCGAACCAATATTAATAAATGGCCTGGCCCGAGAGTCGGCTCGGGCCCTGTTAAGGCCCGTTCAGGCGTCTAAGATTCACAGGAAAGTTCAAGTTAGAATTGATTTACCTGATCATAACTTAATATAATGTAACATAACATAACAAATTATGACCAGGTTGATTATCATTTTGAGTGATGTAGAGAATATTTACTATCTAAATAATTTCTCATAAATATAACAATGGATTAAGAGTAATCAACCTGATCATAACTTGTTTCGTGACCAAGTTAATTATTTTTAACCCGAACTTTGCAGCAACGGCGCCAGGGGGGCCAGGGTGGGCACTGGCGGCCCACCCTAGAAACATGAGTGCCCACCCAAAATTGATGGTTTCGGTTTTGTAATGGAATTTTCGGGGGGGGGGGGGGGGGGGGAATTGGCTATGGAAAACTTTGATGGAAAAGGAGTGAAATTATTTTCATGTGAACGATGACCTTTTTTTAGACAAGAGGGAAGTTTTGTT
This sequence comes from Polydrusus cervinus, assembly GCA_935413205.1. NCBI lineage: Eukaryota > Metazoa > Arthropoda > Insecta > Coleoptera > Curculionidae > Polydrusus > Polydrusus cervinus. The sequence goes on from OW284512.1 coordinate 8,082,101, forward strand.
TGCCCCTGCTTAGGCGTTATAGAGCCGTGGGAGAGGCGGCGACCTTTTTTTTAGAAGTCAATTTTGATTTGGGTAGTGCTTACTCAAAAATCATCGGAACCACTTGGGCCCATGCATCCCAAAAATCCTGGCGCCGCAACTAGAACTTTGCTGTCAATCTCACATTATAAATCGACCATTTCTGACCATTCTTGAGCCTTAAGAATCTAAATAATTAAAAGAAAAATTGGACATATTAAAAAACCTACCATTGCGGCACTTTGTCGAATTCACGGGACGTCTTTGAGAGGGGATCCTGGGGTGAGAAGCAACCTCTCTCTCGAGTCTTAGTCAAGTAGCAGAAGGCTGTGAATCAGCCCAGTGATCATATTGTTTTTATTAACATGCCTGTATGTCTCTCTCACCCCTACTTATATAGCAAAATACATTGTTTAAACGAAATGATCATGTAGGGTCTGTATAAGAAATATATCAAAACAAATTCTGACCTAAAGCCAAGATATTCCTTTCACCCCTCTTACATTATATTAGACATGCCAATTTAAAATGTTATACTTCCATGACGTGTCAATAAATTATAAACACAGACCACAAAGTACATTTTAAATAAAATTACCACGGTGAATAGGTTCTTTGATGTCTTGTTTATTGTTGTATCGATTGAAAGTCTTTTTAAATTTAATATTAAAAGTTATTTAAAACGAAATCGACATGTGATGCATACGTATCACCTGTCTTTCTTTTTGACATAACACCGGGCATTGCTAGACGGTGCGGTGCATGGCCTTGCCTTCTCTTCGTACTGTACGCACCGAGTTGTTGCAGGTGCCTTAAATATACGATTTAAGCTTGAAATTATAATGATTCCGTAATGAAATAATTTCGTATAATTTTCGATTTAAGAGCCTTTAATGATGGTTCTAATTGGAATTGAAATAACTGCCTTTTGCATTGTATTTTATTGGTTAAACCAAGTTTACTGAGTTGTTACTTTTTACGCTGCAATTGATGCACGAGATCATGGTATATTTTCTATTCACAGCGATGTGCAGAAATACTTACATGAAAAACACGTAGTGATGAATAGGGGCATCTGACCTAGCGCTTAACCCAATTCTAATTAGTCACGCCCCATCTCGCTCTCCAAAAAGATGACAAGAAAGTAAGCGTTGATTGATATAATATGACACTTAATTTTAGGTTAAAAAAGTTTCCCTCAGATATCGAAGAACACACTTAAATAGTAGTTTTTCTACTTTCACATGGATTTTTGCTGTTTCACTAAACTGATTGGATTAGTGGGCTATTCCGGTTAACTGAATAGATATCATTTTATATCCATCCTAGTTAAGATAATATGAAACTATGGTCAATTACAAAGAAGCCAAATTTACACATAAGGGAATTCAAACCACGTGATTCAATATGGCGGTTGGCTGGCAAAAAGCATTGAGCCACCCGTTAAATATCACTAGCAATATTTATATAGTCACGTGCACCAATTACAACGCAGTATTTGCCAGCCAGCCGCCATTTTGACACATCGTTGGATTGCCTAATTAGGCAAATTAGGCCTAATTAGGCAATCCAACGATGTGTCCAAATGGCGGCTGGCTGGCAAATACTGCTTTGTGATTGGTGCACGTGACCATAAAAATAATGTTGCTGGTGGCATTTAACTGGTGACTCAATGCTTTTTACCAGCCAACCGCCATATTGAATCACGTGGTTTGGATTCCCTGATTGGAGTCATTTTATGGCACTTAACAAAAGTGAGGTTAAGAATATACTTCAAAAATATGTAAATCTGTCAGATAAATTTTGTTATTTTTTATATTGGAATCAAAAAAAAATTTATAACAGGGCCTATGCATATATACCAAATCCCAAAGGGGAAAGCAGATGGTGTGAAAATTAAAAATATAAAACCAAGATATAGTTTCACCGAAAGTGTTTTCTGGTCGAACTAAAGATTTGTGCACAAATGCACCTTTTTCCATGACGGGGCGACAACCCCAATCGATCTTAAAACTCTTATTATACGCAATAGATATAGAAAAAATTACTGGTAAATCTTCCTTACATATGATATGAATTGAAATCTTCCTTGTTCAAAATACCAAATTCTATAAAATATTTAATGTTTTTATAAAAAAAAAGTCAAATACTCCTGATGGGATTTGAACCTGTGACCTTTCGATCTATAGGTCATAGCTCTAGTCTCTACGCTATGGCACACATAAAAATTTTATGTTTAATATATGACATTTTCTTCAGCGGGGCTGTTTTGACTGGTAATAGATTTTCTAGTATATCCTTAACTTTTTTATAATTTCAGATGGCGTATTTTCACACTCTAATTCGAAATCAATCGACAAATACATGATAAATAAGTTAAACACTAAACTGGGTGATCCGTCAAATTGGCATCATATGTTTAAATTAATAGCGTGCCTTGTATTTCCACTCTAGAGTTGAAATATTTTTTTCACAAATTAAAGGTTTTTTAAATAATTCTTTGTGGTCGTAGGAAAAATAGTGTACATTACTCGTGTGAAAGTGATTATTCTAAAACTCGGAGAATTTCCGCACTCGGCTGACGCCTCGTGCTAAATATCTCCTCGTTTGTAAAGTATCACTTTCATCACTTGTTATGTAATACACTATTATCATTAACAAGAATAAATACAAAATTTTATCGGTTTAGTTAACTGGAATAGCCCATTTATACAGTCACTATAGTGATAAGGAAACAGCAAACATCCATGTGGGAGTAGAAAAAAGCTATTTTCGGCATGTGTTCACAGAAGTTTCTAAGAAAAACACCAGAATTGTATTCAATGATGCTTTATTGTTTAATTATAAATAATAAAAATTCAGTGACATAAGAAAATGAATGCCGTAATAAACATTTTCCTACGATCACCTATGAAAATGAGAAAAAAAGCACGGTTAATTTTGCTAGAAAGCGCCGTATATCACACGCGTGTTGAAAAGAAATATTTCAATACTCTTGTTGAAATACAAGGCACACTATTTAATTTAAACATATGGTGCCAATTTGAGAGACTACCCCTATTTATTAAAAATAATCAGTAATTGTAAAGTGTTTAACTTATTTATCATGTATTTGTCGAGTGAATCAGAATTAGAGTGTGAAAATACGCCTTCTGAAATTATAAAAAAATGTTATTAATCTACTGGAAAATCTGTTACCAGAAAAAACAAATCACGTTGAAGACAGTGTCATGTATTAAACAACAAATCTTTATTGGTAGCGATAGCGTAGATAATAGACTTCTAGCCTACAGATCTCAAGGTCACAGTTTCAAATCCCATCAGGAGAATTTGACTTTTTTTTTTTATAAAAACAATAAATAATTTATAGAATTATTTTGAATTTAAATCTTCCTTGTTGGGTGGATTTTTTATATTTATGTTTAATACATCTTTATTTGATTAAATTTAAAATTTCTCATTCTGGTTAATCTAGAAGTCAATCCAGGATTAGTTCTTCCTATGATTTATATAAAATATGAAAAAATTAAAAAGAGAAACTACAAATAAAGGAAAAGTCTATTGACAAACTATAAAACCAGATATTAAGTGGAACATAATCCTAAGTATGCTAATTTCAACAGTAGTGTTGATATTTTTTTTCAACACTAGTGTTGAAATATTTTTTTCACAAATCAAAGGCTTTTTTAATAATTCCTTGTAGTTGTCATGTGAAAGTGATTATTCTAAAACTTGGAGAATTTCCGCACTCGGCTGACGCCTCGTGCTCAATATCTCCTCGTTTGAAAAGTATCACTTTCATCACTTGCTATATAATATACTATTTATATCACTCAAAAGAGTTCTATCGTATGCGCGTAGATAAAATATATTTGGCAAGGTTGTTGCACTGTTGCCTTCAACTAAGTCAATAGAAAAAAAACTGTTTAATAATAATAATTAAATGATAATAAGCATAAACCAATCCAAATTAATCGTTACTAATTAGGGGACATATAAACGTTAATCAATTATAACACGTTTTAGACACATCCTTTAAAGAATAATCCCAAAATTCTTTCCCACTGAACTAAAATATCAGATTCACTTTTCCGAGAACAAGGTGGCTTCGACTAAACCCATAAAAAACAAAATGAATAATACTACTTTAAAATTCACATGTCGTGTTTCGGGTTCACATTTAAGTAGAAATAAAAATAAATTATAAAAAATACAATATTTATATTCAAATTACGCGGTTTAATACCGACATAATTATGTATTGTATATTGTTTTAGAATTAAGTAATGGCTTGTATTTCTTGCATTTAATAACAATAAAACAAAGTAGATACCTGCAATATGGTAATGTTAATGTTTGTGTGGTAGGTATTTATTGTTCATTAGCGTTGTGATCTTGTTTAGTTGTAGATATTTGAATAAATTACATTTTACGTCTTAATCAAAATTTGATTTTTAATGATATAACACATTCTAAAACCTACACTCTTAAAAATAACATGGTATGAATTGCTAAAATTTTGTTCTGAAACTATTTATTTTCGTGAAATCGGACTCAACCCAGAAATTAATTTATGTAACCAAAAAAAATTACCGTTATTGAACTAATTAATAACATTAACCAACCCAACCTACAAATTTTAGTTGTCACAACGAAATTTTATGGCCGATTCTTGCCTTGAAAACACGAAGAAATGGACACGGCAATGCAAAATCATCCTTCCGTACTACGACTTCTGTCCTGAATGTTGTCATTGTCAACAGTCTCTGTTCGAAATATAGTAAAGTAGCTCAAACAGCGATGACGTTAGTTATAAATATAAAGAATAATATTACTTGAAAAGAAAAGTTAGTTCTGGTAACTAAGAATTATCTTAATCAAATTAAAATAACAAAATGCTAGGGATGCTATAAATTCATAATGTGTTATTACAACAAACTTGATTGATAAATACAAGTTTCTAGGAATCTTGATGTAACATTTAAATAGAATATATACAAAGTCAAATTCAGCTAACCAAAATATTTTATTTCTGCCAATTAATATGAAAACTAGATATTTTCTTTGTTCTAATAGTATTATTTTTTGTTAAATATAACCAAGAAAAAAATCTTTTTTGTTTTCCTAACCAAATATAGTTAGTTTTGGTAACGTAAATACGAGAACCAATAAAAATTAGTACAAAATACCAATTCATTTTTAAGAGTGAACTTTTAAGTAGCCGTTATTTATGGAAACTGGTATTATTGCTCCTAAGTTCCAAACTTAAATATCTCGGACTACATGACACGACGCCTGATCTAGTGAATAATTACTTATTGTGTAGAAGACAAAGAATGTGTGTTGAGTCAGATGTTTTAGAATATGTTAATATTGAGAGGGGAGTTCCACAGGGAAGTACTCTGGGGCCGCTCTTGTTTTCTTTATATACCTGTGATTTCCACAAATTTTAAAGGTTTGTGCGTCTCATCAATATACCGATAATAAGCAACTTTTTTTTATCGTTTCTATACTCTCAAGCTTTATGGTCCATGGGTGATATTAACGCTGACTTGGCAGAGATTTCGGAGATATCCAAATTACATAAATTGGTATTGAATGGGACAGTTACTTGTCTTTGGTTCATCTATGTTAAATAATTTTTTCATTAAAATTGAAGGTTCGATTTTAGTTCTTTCAGATTGCGAGAAAAATGTTGATATTGTTTTGGATAAGCAGCTTCGATTTGAAGCACATGTTTCTAATATAATACAGAGAGCTTACTACAAGTTAAAACTTTTATATATGCACAAAGACATTTTAACAATTGATGTCAAGTTAGGACTCAAAGGCTCCCTAATATTATCGTTGGTTTCATACGCCAACGTTCTTTTTTGGCCAGAGAGAAAAATTTGCTACCAAAACTTAAGATTTGGTATCATTTTAAATTGTACTTAGATACTAATAGAAAATTAAAGGCAGTAGAGTTTTGGACTTGCATTGTCTTTATTTGTTTTGAATCACAACGTTTCACCAGTAAAGTATCTCCAGTCGTCTTCAGATGAATACTTTTAAAAACGTTGTGAGTCAAAACAAATAAAGACAATTCAATTCCAAAGTTATGTTCAAATATCCACTGACGCCGCGCCGCTTAATTCTCGTGAAATTTGTTTTTATAGTATTTTGTATATAAAAAAGACATTTTATTGCCATTGTCAGACAAAAGTGCGATGTGGTGGAAATGCACTATTTGTTCGAGATGACTTATCGACTACTGTTTGCTCTTAAGACAGTATTTTTTAATGTCTTTAAAGTAAAGTAAATCCCCAACTTGGAGAAAACCAGTTACGGCGAAGAACAAAAATTAGATTTATTTTAATTCTGGTAATGTATTATTTTTAATAAATTTGACTTCATTATAAAAGTGTTTGTGCATTTCTAGTATCATTTTCATATTAAAGATGCTAAACACCAAGGGCTGATAGATGTAAAAGTAAAACAAACATGTTGAAGATTTAAATATCTTTAATATATCACACAAAGAGCATATACATACATCAAGTTTTTATATTTACACAGTTTTTAAATCTCGAATTATTTGCTAATCTCAGTTATTACATTTTAGGTTTAATCGATCAATAATCGATTATTTACATAAATAAATTAATATTATAAAACAGTACGTCTTTTTTTCGGTATTTGAAGTTGGATGGTTTAGTTCAAGGTGTTTTTTTTGTAGTATTGCAAAAACGGACATTTGTAATAAATAATAATGCTGTTTGGATATTATAATATAATATACAAGGTAAAAAAAATTAATTTTATTCCTAATTTTTTTTTCACAATTTGCAATTTTTATTTTCTTATATTATACAGGGTCCTGCACCTCACCTCCCGTCATCTATAGCTCACTTATTAATTAGGTTTGGATTTTGATATTTTGTAGACTTTACCTGTTTTCTAGGGCGCATTTCAGGAAAATATGTTTGTTTATACAGGGTGCTCCAAAAAATTGTGACGTCATAAGGATTTATTTTTTTAGATTACATGCTATATATTTTCTTACTTATTTGGATGCCTCTTATAGTTGCCTTTATACAACCTAAATTTTAAAGAAATCGGTTCAGTATTATAGGCGACAAAAATAAAAAGTAAGAAAAATTCGTTTTGCACCACTGGTTTTAAAAATTAATAAAAGATAAAAATAATGCTTAGTTAATAAAATTATACATAGGTACTTAATAAATAAAGTCGAATAGTCTCGTTAACCAAGTTTGATTAATACGAATTGTACAGGGTGTCCAAACATTTGTGTCAAACTTTAAAGCAATTTATTTTTCTTATTTCACATTGGAACCTCTGTCTATTATTCTATCATTCGATGCAGAATTAAAAATCAAACATTTGTTCTAATTATAACCCTATCGTAATTTCTAACGCATCAAGACTTACTTGCAGAAGACTAATTTTATCAACTATTCTACCAGTTATTATTACAAATAAATACCGAAGGTGGCATTGCAAAACAATTTATTGGTATTAAAGTGATAAAAGCTCTTTTTGACTTTAGTTATTTTATAGTTTCAAATATTGTTAGATTAAAACGTTAATACCAATAAATTATTTTTCAAAGCCACCTTTGATATTTATTCATAATAATGACTGTTGGAATAGTTGATAAAATAAGTTCTCTGCAAATAAGTTTTGATGTGTTAGAAATTGCGACAGGGCTTTAATTAGGACAAATGTTTAATTTTGCATCGAATGAAATAATAATATACAGGGGTTCCAATTTGAAATTAAAAACAAAAATTGATTTATAGTTTGCAAAGTTTGACACTAAACTTTGAACACCCTGTACAATTCGTATTATATCAAACTTGGTCAACGAGACTGTTCGACCTTATTTATTAAGTACCTTTGTATAATTTTATTAGCGAGGCATTATTTTTATTTTTTATTAATTTTTAAAACCAGTGGAAAACTGACTTTTCTTAGTGTTTACTTTTTTTCGCCTATAATACGGAACCGATTTCATTAAAATTTTAAGGGTATGTAGGCAACTATAAGAGGCATCCAAATAAGTAAGAATATATATAGCATGTAATCTAAAACTCTGTATAAACAAAATTATTTTCCTAAAATGAGCCTTAGAATACAGGTAAAGTCTGCAAAATATCAAAATCCTAACTTAATTAATAAGTGAGCTACAGATGACGTAAGGTGAGGTGCAGGACCCTGTATTGTAAAAGTAAATAGAATATTTAAACAAATTGATGGTGGTTACATTATTCTTTTATTTCTTTTATATTGTTTAATTATATCAAAATAGGTTTAAAACATTCGGGAGTCATACTTTTAAAAATTGTTGTAATAGTATTAGAAAATGCGAATCGTCATATGTTATATTGTAAAAACACTTTATTTTCTAATACATTTATTTATTCTGAACTATAGTCGTATTTCATTACTAGACAGGAAATAATTAATACAATCCTATTTAAGGAAAATTAAGGGTTCTGCCTTCCTATAACGGAAACAATAGGTTGCCGCGTCTAAACCAGAACTGAAAGTTTGGCAATTCTGTTATAAGCTACGGAATAGCCAAATTTCGACAGACAACGATCAGTGTATTGTACTGTGAAATTTTTTTTATACAGGGTCCCACTTCGTTCTTACCTTTCTTTCTTTCTAAATATCTTTATTTGTTATACAGTGACCGGAACAAAACTCGCTCCACATGAAAAACTTTTTTTTAAATTTATTTCACAGACAATTTTCTTCTTGATAAAAGCTTCTAAAAAAGCTCGAGTTAAAACTGAAAAATACTGTAGTGTATACGAGGAAGATTCAATTTGTTTAAAAGTTGCTTAAGAGTAAAGTATCCTTATTTTTCGTTTTAGATACAATTTTTGATTGTAAAAGTTATTTAGAATTAAAAGTTATGTTCGAATACGAAGTCACGTCCTTCTATTCAAATACGATTGATCTGCAGGTGGTGACGTGCTACCAATAGTAAAGTTTCCCTTCAGGTGGTTTGATATTTATTTTTCATGCATTTCTTAAAAAATGAGGTCATTTTACAAGCAAGATTTACCCTATATAAAGTGTACTTTTACAAAGAACTTGTGTACTATTACTATACAGGGTGATTTCTAAGTTGATACTTCTTTTTTAGCTGTGCATAGACGGCATTAAAATAAACAATTTCAAATACCCTTTTTCAAAAAACTTAAATATAGGCGAGATACAGAAATAAAAAATCTAAGGGCGGGCCTGGTCATCAAAATGTAGCTTGCTATATTTTATGTTGTGTGTCTTATTAGTCAGGCAATTTACGGGTCGGTGGTCAGTTATTTGGCAATCCGTTGCGGTGTGTTTTTCTGAAGCAAGTTAATTTTAACTTGGTGACACGTGAAAATGGTAAAATTTGAAAACAATGAACTAGTAGATATGGTGATGTTTTGCGGTGGGTGTCATCAAAGTGCGGCTGCTGCTTGGAGATTATGTTTAAGTTAGGCAGAACCGTATTTGATCCATAGTGTAATAAATGAATGTAAGTACCTTAGTTTTGAGTTTATTGAAAATGTTGTCTATTTTAATGCCATCTATATACAGCTAAAAAAGAATTATCAACTTAGGAATCATCCTGTATAAATACTACTACTATTATAAGAAATCTACGGAAATTTCTTATGCAAATAATAGTGTAATATTTATACTGTGGTAATAAATTATTATCAACGATAAATAGTATAATTGGGGAGCTTCCATGCAACACCGGCTATATCCATTTTTTTTAGGTTTTCGTTTTTCTCTCAATTTCGCATCTTTAGCTTTATTTCTATCGACTACTAAAGTGATTTGGATCAAAAACCGGCCATAGACATGTTAAAATAACTTTTGAAATGTAGGATTTGGAACAAACCCGGCTATATCCAATAAATGGCAAGATGGCGATTTTAAAGTTTCATTTTAAAGATTCATTTTAAAGCTCTCTTTTATTTTATAGTTTTTAAGTAGTTTAAAGTTTTAGTTAAGTGTAAGTGTGTAGTAAGTGTTTTGTTATTATTTTTGAAAAATATAGTTTTTTTCCACATTTATTTTGGAATTTGAAGCAAAAAAAAAAAGTTTTTTGAAATTTCAACCTTAATATGAAGTTCTCGAAAATAAAAATATCTATCGTAAATCAAGTACAATAAAGCCTACAAGACCTAACTTTGCATTTTGTTTTTTTCACTGATATCACTGAACCGAACAATTTTGGTGTATGTAGATAGCCAAAATACTAAGAGGTACCTAAATAAACAATAAAATACAGGCATACAAACTAAAAGAAAATCATCAGGACCTCACTTTGTTGGAACACCCTATATAAATAAAAATACTTTCCTGACTGGTCTACAAAATATCAAAATCCAACTGTAATTAATAACTGAGATACGTATAGAAGACGGGAGGTGAGATGAAGGACCCTGTATAAATTAATATACAGTGCGGCGCTTCGAAAACGAAACAGAGACGTTTAATGGTAGCTCAGTTTTTTTTTTTTGGAAAAACACTGAGACCTGTCGATTTTTTTTCGAGGGGGACAAAAAATGGGCAAAAAATCACGTTAACATGTGGAGCACCCTGGGCGGGGGTGGCACCACCCCTAAAATCTTAAATGTAGGGTCGAGTGATACCTTATTTTAATGGTCCTTCAATTCCCTTTAAAATGATGTAAAATGTACATGAATTTTACATCATTATAAAGGGAATTGAAATACCTTTAAAATAAGGTATCATTCGACCCCCCTTTCTATTTAAGATTTTAGGTGTAATGCCACCCCTGCCCAGGGGGCTGCACGTGTTAACATGATTTTTTGCCAATTTTGTGTCCCCTTCGAAAACAAAATCAACGGGTCTGAGTGTTTTTCCAAAAAAGAACTGAGCTACCATTAAATGTCTTTTTAGTTTTCGATGCGCCACCCTGTATAAATTTTTAATTGTTTGAATCAGTAGCAATAATACTTCTGACTGGGTTAAAACAATATAACATTTTTGGATTTAACACAAAGAAGTTCATAAACCATCCAAATTAGCATACAGGGTGTATAATATCTTTCCTACTTATCAACTGTTTGGATCAAATTAAAATTATTTCTGCTTGTTTTATTTTTGTCAAAAATATACAATATAGGCTATTGTAGGATTTTATTAAAATATTAGACATCCTGTATATACCTCGAAAAGTAAAATTCCTATTTTTATCAATGACTTTCTATATAAATTTCTGAAGACTTAAGATTGCACATCGTCTTTAAAAAAACTATTTACAATAAATTACCGCGTAATACAAATAAACTAAAAACAAACTAACGTCTATTTACATTTGTAAATTTACACAATACAATTACAAACTTCACTTTGTACTTAATTACATTTTTAACCTGGTCACAATTCACTGAAAAAATTGTTTAATTATTTTTTTTCTCTTAGAAAATTTACAAATATGTATTTACAGCGCGTTTAAATAAATACAAATATATACAGGAAGGTCATGACCAGATTTGTAATGATCACCTTGAAACTTTAAATAATACAGCAAATAATATTGCCATCACTTTTAGTCGCCATTTTTTTTTCTTCGTTAAAATCGAAAAAGTATTTTTGAAATGGCATATAGTGATAAAAATATTGTTTAACCTTGTTTTTAAATTAGAGTTAAATTTTTTACTTAAGCCTATATATACAGGTTTTTAAAAAAATGTGAGCAGAATTTCCTTATCACGTATATTCCGATCTCCAACCACCCTGCAACAAAGAAAATCGTATTATAATGATAAGTTTATTTCAAATATTTATAACATTATAAACATTAAAACATATTTGAAGAAGCAGTGACGGCTCGTCTGGTGAAGTAGGTGACAAAAAAAAAATAAAACCAGGAGGAAGTTTTTTCAACTATATTAAATATTAATGTAGCAATACAGCAACCATTTTAGCCCTTACAAAATCATTTTGCTCGAATTAATAATATTAATTTAATTCGAATGTAGCTATGCATTATAGAGGCCACGGACAATAATTATAAACACTCGTGCATTTTGGCGCACCCCAGCGACCGTGTCCGTTAGCTTAAAGCAAGCGAAGACCCAACGCCCAACATGACTTTGATATTCACCGTTGCTATGGTTACGTGACGTCAGTCACGCAAACAGCATGTAACAATGTGTATTATGATGAAGGGCAATTTAGAATAATGAACCCAATTAATGACATAGTTTGTGATTTGTTGGAAATTCCATTCAGTCGTTTTGGACAGATGAGGATAAAAGAGACGTTTTGTTACACGGGTTTTTAGTCAATGTTTGTTTAAGTACCCGCACTATACCTAGCTGTTCACCATTTTTTAGGACCGCGAGCCGCCACTGGGAAGAAGTAGTCCATACTTGAAGTGAAGTGGCAAGTTAAATCGGGAGAAATAATACTCTCTCAACCTTCACTAAGATATATTTGATAAGAAATCTTTATTTTATTGTAATCTACATCGTTCGAAATATAAATGTTCATCTTCAGGAGTATAGCTTATGTTAGAACAAATATTGGGAAATTGTGAATGACACCCTCATACCTCATAAAGCTTTTGAGAAAGTTAAAGAAAATTGATGAAGAACTTCCATAGAAGTAGGGGAGAAAGCCATTCCACCAAGTTCTATATCCTATATCCTTTACCAACCATTCCCACCATCTTTATCTATAGCGTAACTTGTAATCAATATTGATTAAGACTTACCATTCCATTTGACGTAAGTCCTAGTCCCGCCGCACTTAACGAACTCATGTGATGATGGTAAGATGCGGTAGGAGGTGGGGCAGGGGGAGGAGGTCCGCTCACGAATCCATGAGGATGCGTGCTGTTTTGATACCAATGGCTCATAGCGTGGTGCGGGTGTAAGGCTGCGTTTAGGTGAGGGTGTCCTCCGCCCATTGAGTTGAACTGGCCGAAACCTGGAAGAGAAAATGCTTGATTAGTTATCTAATTACTATTGTACAATGTACATATGGTGACCGGCATAATTCTCGCTTCATGAAAACTTTTTCACCGAAATTTGTATTTTTGATAAAATCTTCTGCGTCCCATTAGACTAAAAAGCGCTCATTAAAATTGAATAAGCTATAGTGCATACGAGTAAAATTTAATATTTTGAAAGTTGCTTTAGAGTAAATACTCTTATTTTTTCTTTTATATACAATTTTCATCTGTAAAAGTTGTTTAAAATTAAAAGTTATGTTCGACTACGAAATCACGGTCTTCTATTCAACTAACTCTAATCTCAAAATATAATTGTTTCTAAGAGTATGTTTTTATTAAGATTTAGCTATAATATTATACAGGGTAGAAAAGAAAGTCCTTTAAAAATGGAAATATTTAATCATCAAATTTTTTGGAATTTTTTTTTTCAAATGCATATTTTTTACCACTAATCTTTGTAGCAAAGAAACCGCTAAGATAATTCGTGAACGTACCTTTTGACGAATCCAACGGCTTCATCATATCACCCATCATACCGCCAAGTGCCAGACAGGCGGCTCCCGATTTTTTCTTTTTGCTTTTGGAGGAAAGTTTTCGATTTCGTGTTTGAATGCCTTCTTTTTTCATTGTCAAAGGTCGGTTAACCTGAAACAAATAAATAAAATCATTAGATTAGATTAGTAAAGTTGATGACGAAATTTTGAATGAAATAAAGCGATGTGAGATAAAGAACGATTGTGAACGAAAACTTTTATATTATGACTAGGAAAAGTAGAAAAATACTTATAGTCTATTTCAGAAAGGTGTAGAGTAATAAAATGGAAAATTCGCGGTAAATTTTGTGCATTAAATTATTTATGATAACTAACCAAAGAACAAAAATGAAGATAATTTGATAAAAATGGAACTATTAGCTATAGCAAATTTACACAAATATCGTTTTATAAAAGTGGAAAATATAGCTGAAAAACAGAGTGTAACTGTGCTGCGCACACCGCCATATGATTGCGAACTACATCCTATAGAACTTATATGGGCGCAAGTAAAAGGATTTGTAGCAAGACACAACACGACATTCAAAATGAAAGACGTTAAGCTACTGTTTGATCAAGCCATTAAGGTAGTGACACCAGAGAACTGGCGAAAAGCAGTCCATCATATCATTAAAGAAGAGGAGAAAATGTGGGATCTTGACCACCTGACCGATCAAACCGTCGACCCGTTAATTATAACGTCAAGAGGAGATGGCAGTTCTTCAGATGACGAAGAATATTATGATTTTTTATAATTTAATAATTGTATAATGTATTTTTTGTATTTGTTTTATAATGTTTAATAAAAAATAGGTATACCTAATACTATGTATATAATGCACGCATTTGTTATGCCATTTTCAGTATTTGTGAATGGATAACAATAGGCAAAACCCATGAATTGACCCAAGCCCGGGTGGTACTACCTGCACTTGATAAAAATAAAGAATTTTGCAATGAATTTAATGCCAAATTATGAAAATGGCTTAAATATTCGTTGAGTCACTCTGTAGTCCCTTTGCATACCTATAATGAGCTTTTATTACTCTACACCTCTATCTGAAATAGATTATAGCTTATAATAATCTCTCGTCCTTAGTAGGTATAATGATTTAGAATATACCGGCATATGCCAGCAGATCTTTGATATGACCAGTCAAGGAATTTATTTTTGAATTGATTTTGGAAATTCTATATCAATTAACATAAATAAGTACTTAATTCATAGTCATTCATTCTAAATCATTATCCGGCAAAAATAAACACATACAACAGTATCAATCGCTTTTGTCACATCCGGGAACAACACCCCAGGTTCTATTGAAATACAGGGAGAAAACTATTGTATTGGGGGTGATTCAAAGACGACTTGCCACTGTCGGATTGTTAAATTACAGAGTAGGGACTCCTTATTTCTTATGCCATTCTTGTCGTTACTACTGCAGTTATTCTTGCAAAGATTGGCCCTTTAGATTAAGGCAATTACTGTATAATGTTTGTTGTTTGGGCACTTGAGAACATGGGTAGAGAATGGCATGTATTGTGAGGCAAAGTTGCCATTCTTTGAGATGTTTTGAGTACATTATTCGGCTCAATAAAATTGTCAGAGTGTATCTTTTTCAAGTAGTTTCGGGTTTCTATGGGAAGAATTCATGTAATTTAAATAGAGAAAGGTATATAATTCATTTTGTTTTTCGTGATACATATGTAAAGAGCGGAATATATCCACTCTAATTGAACCAAAATATGCGCATATAAATGCCTTGTTTGCCTTTAAAATATGCAGTTATATGCATTTTTTTACCAAATATGCATACTGGTATGTAAAATTTCTTAATTTATAATAAAATAAAATAGGGTCAAGAAACACAAAAAGATTTTATTTTTAGAAGAATGTAAAAAACAAAGAAAAATAAACAATTTTTTAATCTGAAATTGTATAAAAGGCTTTTTCCGAAAATCGATCGGAAATATCGACATTTTTGATAATATTTCTGAAAGAAAAAGTCAATATTTCCTTACACTTAGTCGTTGCTAGGCAACGGAAAATAACTGTTAGAAAATATTTATTATTGTACTGTAAGGAAATATTATTTTCCTACGACCACCTATGAAAATGAGAAAAAAAAGCACGGTTAACTTGGCTCGAAAGCGCAGAATATCACACACGTGTTGAAAGAACATATTTTAACTCTAGAGTGGAAATACAAGGCACACTATTTAATTTAAACATATGATGCCAATTTGACAGACCACACCTATTTATTAAAAAGAACGCATTTTAGAAAGCAGTTTAGTTTATTTATCACGTATTTGTCGAGTGATTCAGAATTACAGTGTGAAAATATGGTATCTGAAATTATAAAAAAGTTAAGAATATACTAGAAAATCTATTACCAGTCAAAACAAGCCCCGCTGAAGAAAATGTCATATATTAAACTGAAGCAAGAAATGTTTATGGGTTGCCATAGCCTAGAGACTAGAGCCATGACCTACGAATCGAAAGATCACAGGTTCAAATCCCATCAGGAGCACTTGACTTTTTTTTATGAAAACATTAAATAATTTATAGAATTATTTGAATTGAAATCTTCCTTGTTGGGTGATTTTTTTAAATTTATGTTTAATGCATCTTTCCTTGATTAAATAAAAAAAATCATTCAACAAGGAAGATTTCAATTCAAAATAATTTTATAATTTATTTAATGTTTTTATAAAAAAAAGTCAAGTACTCCTGATGGGATTTGAACCTGTGACCTTTCGATCTGTGAAATTCGCATCATATGTTTAAATTAAATAGTGTGCCTTGTATTTCCACTCTAGAGTTGAAATATTTTTTTTCAACTCTAGACTTGAAATATTTTTTTCACAAATCAAAGGTTTTTTTTAATAATTCTTTGTGGTCGTAGGAAAAATAGTGTACATTACGCGTGTGAAAGTGATTATTCTAAAACTCGGAGAATTTCCTAATATCTCCTCGTTTGAAAAGTATCACTTTCATCACTTGTTATGTAATATACTATTCTGTACGGCTACTTGTAAACTAAAATGTGTTAAGCTTAACAATTCAATATAACTGTGTTTTCATAGTTACAACACAAATATTTAATGGCATTCTTTATTTATGAACATAGTTAATATAATTTATTTCAAAATTTTAACAAGTTGATTGTAATAAGTTATGTCCTTTTAATAATTTTCGATTTACGGAAAAATAGTATATGTATACCTCGTAGAAAAAGCCACATTCCAGGACTCCGTATTGTCAGTCTCGGCTTGAGCCTCGACATACAATCTTTACGGCCGTCTGGGAATGTTCAGCTTTTCCTACTAGGTATACAATGTACTATTATTACCAAATATTTTTCATTATTTTCAACTAAAAAGGATTGTCGTCTCATCAGTAAAAATATGTATTGAAGCTTCTTTTAACATCTACTGATGTAATCGGACAATACTCCAACTTAGGTAGTAAAGTATAAGGCCAAACAATTTAAATTCTCTTATACGAAGATAATTTCTCTTTACTATAATTCAAAAGAGTTTACTATTTTGATTCGTGTAAATAACAATTCCCCAAAAACATATATTTTTAAATTTAGTGAAATAGAAGAACAAAAAATGCTCCGAGGACTCCAAATAATTGACTCTTATACGGCCGGATACGATTATAGCGTGAAGATAATTTACAACAGATATATTCAAACATAGTACGGTACCACTCCCGCATAAATCTTGAGAACCATTAAATTATACACTTGATCGTTTCAGTAGTTCTAGAGTTGACAGATAGCAAGATTTCTTATAGGCGCGCTCCGCAGGATATCTGGCTACCTTATTAATATTTTTTTTGTTGACGGGAGTTAATTTTAATAGGTGTGTGAATTTATTGTCGGTATTTTCCGGTTTACTAAAGTAATGGGCTTTTCTTATACATTTTTAGATATAGTCTATTTCATAAAGGTGTAGAGTAATAAAATAGGCGCCACGTAAATTGTGTGCATTAAATTATTTATTATAACTATAACCAAAAATTTTAGAGAATTAGGTTAGATAAAATAGTATTAAGGAAGAAGATTTTCCTTTTCATTTCGCCAGATCCATTCTAGCGTTTCGTCATATCATGACTCATCAGTAGAGCTAGGATCAGACGAAAAGAAAAGGGATCTCGAAGCTACTTAAGGCAGCACTTGGTGGGACACGCCAGTAAGATGTGGCACGGAGCGCCCTCTGTGTCGTTGTTAGACACTCTTGAGGATACCAGCACCTCTACAAACTTATAGAAATAAGTAAATGTTTTTGGTGAAATGATAAAATATTTTACAGCTGATTCGGTAGTAATTATGGATAACGCAAGCTATCACTCACGACGCACAGAGAAGACTCCAACTTCATCTTGGAGAAAAAAAATTATCGACTGGTTAACCACCAAAAGTATTGAATTTGAAGATAATTTGATAAAGGAGGAACTATTAGCTATAGCAAAGTTATACAAACATCGTTTTATGAAATATGTCGTGGAAGATATAGCCGAAAAACATAGTGTAACTGTGCTGCGCACACCGCCATATCATCGCGAACTAAATAGTTATATATAGAACTTATATGGGCGCAAGTGAAAGGATTTGAAGCAAGACACAACACGACATTCAAAATGAAAGACGTTAGGCTACTGTTTGATCAAGCCATTAAAAATGTGACACCAGAGAACGGGCAAAAAGCAGTCCATCATGGCATTAAAAAAAGAGGAGAAAATGTGGGATCTTAACCGCCTATTCGATCGGACCGTCGACCTGTTAATTATAACGTCAAGAGAAAATGACAGTTCCTCAGATGACGAAGATTATTATGATTTTTAATAATTTAATTTCTGCATAATGTATTTTTTAGTGTATATAAAAGCGATAAATCACTGACACTAATTTTAGTATATAGGCGGCTACTCCTGCCCCCCCCCCCTTAAAAAAACCTTGTAACTACGACCATGGTTGTGGAAGATATTTAAAATACTATTTGTAAGCGCACAGGAAATCTTAAAGTAATCGCAAGTGTCAGTCGGTGACCTCGCAGTGACTGGACTTATCCTGCAAATCCGGACCCATAAAATAAAAGCAATGGCTCGGAACTTTTCTCATCATTGCTAAGTGACTCCGGAAACAGGAATAGTGGAGACAAATTCAGCATTATTCCGGTCACTTACGACGAAGCGCCGATCCTCTACGAGATAACTAATTCTTTGATTCTTTCTTATAGAGTTGCTGGCTCAGAGTTTTATAAATAGGCGATTTAAGTCGCTCTAGTGTCCGGTACACATAAATCTAGGATAACGTCGAGATATATTTAATTTTATACTTCGATTCCGTTGTTGATGAGAAAAATCGTGTTTTTCTAGCATAGAATTTGACATTTAAAAATCATTTTAGGAAATATTTTTTTAAGGTCGGACTGGAAGACTGATTAATTATTAATCAACATTCTACCTTTTTGTGCTAACTGGTATGTTACTGTCACCAATGGTTATTTAATTATCTTATTATAATATAATTATTACAGATAATTTACTAGGTATTATTGTTTTTTTGGCACAAATAAATATCATTAATATTATTATTACTATTATCAATATTATTATTATTTTTATTCTTTTCACTTTTTGTTGGTATTGCTGCTATATATACCAAAAACCCGGTTTTAAAGGTTTAACATGTTAAACCGAAAGTTGTAACTTTTAGATAGAGAATAAAAAATTAAGATAGGGAGATGAAAACCATTTTTCTCTAAGATGAACCGTTACAATGTTACAGCCTGTCAAAGTCTGAAATGCCATATTTTAAACGTCAATATCCCTAAAACCATTGAATAATAGACATATTATGACAAAATTAGCGCAGAATTTTGTGGGGACATAAATAATACAACATATAGGGTGTTCCATTTAAAAAAACCCAAGTTATATTTGCCACGTTTTTTAAGCCACCCCGTATATTCCATCATAATTTTAAAATATGCACGTCAATGGTCTCTACAACTTTGGTATTTCTAATTGTTAAGATAAAGGAGAAAATAAACTTAACTCAACCGTCGACTCACCCTGTACAAACTCTACTCTAGCCTAGTATGGAATTCAAGAAATAACATTCTCATTCTCACACCATAACTCCTCCCTTCTGCAGTCAATACGCGATATATGAACTGTACATTCTAAAGTAGCGAGAAAACTATAGACAGTCGAAACGAATGCCCGAGTTTTAGATCAATGGGTCCAGTGTGCCTTGTATGCACAGTTCTTTCAAGAATAGCCATTGACTTTTGCCATACGTGAAGTTAGCAGTTTATAAATAAGAGACGTCATGTATGCTTGTCTAGCAGTGGCGGCTCGTACAGTAAGGCCACGGTGCCATGGTCCTAACTACCTGTACACCAAACTTTTTATTTCACACTCATATAATACTTTGTCTTCCTATGCTTTATTCTTTTTGTAAATGTGAATAATTTATAATTCAAGACATTGATATCGCCTTCAATATATGCAAAAACTCCCTGAAGTATGGGTGACGCGGCGACAATTCTTTGCCGCCACGCTACCTCGGCCAACTCTGTATTTGGCCCAATATTAAACGCGTACGAGAGAGGTAATAACACCACAATGAGTATATCGCCCTCTCTTACTGACGCGCAAGGAAATCGGCCTTGTTTGGCCTGTCTAGATCCTCATATGATGCTTTATTTTATCGAGAATGAAGGGTCCCAATCGGGTTAGGGCACTATTTTGCTACCGCTACCAGGTGGCAGCTATTTTTAAAACGGGTTTGCTTGTCGAGATATTAATTTTAAAATAATTTTCTTTTAAACAGATTTTACTATTTAACATAAATTATTATTGTAGGTTAGGTTTGGGTCAGTCCGTCAGTGGATTATATTCCTGATACCGGGTTTAGGTTTATAAAATAAAAGAGGACAAACTTAGCGCTTTAGGTATGTTGTCTGTCGAAAAACATTTGTAAACCATATTGGTAACTTCAAGAACAAAATGTTTTGTGAACATTTTTTGTTACAACTACTGGAATACCTTTATAAATGCTCCATTTAATTAGTCGGTAAGTTTTTCCGATTGTTTTTATATACAGGGTTTTACAAATTCGAATTGGCATTGCTATCTCGGTAACTATAAGAGATAGAGAGTTTGTTAAAGGCAAAGTTACATATTTTATTGCTGAACAATTTTTTGAAAAGAAATTTAATCAAATCTCTTCTTTAAACATCCCAAAGCATAAAAAACATAGTAAATAATTAAATTGACAAAAAAAAACAAAAGTGACAATCCGAAAAAACTTACACATAATCGGCTTAGTTTGATGTCTAGTATCTCCAGTTACTCTACGGCCCATAAGTTACCGGACACCCCGTATATTACATATTAAACTAGTAAAATTTTATTATAAGAATTGTTTTCCACCTATGCATTTAATCAAATGTAATCAATAATTTTCACACTAATCGCATACTACAAATACAAAACATTTTCCTTCATATACTAGACAACTAATAAAGCAACTACCGACGCAAAATGTGACCCGAGGATAAACATCTATTTTCATGAATATGTATAATAACTTGTGGCTAGAACTATTAAAATTCAATAAAAAACCGAAATGTACATAATTTCCCATATTTAGATTAGTATCTGAACTTATGCATGTTGGAGAATAAAAAGGAAGTGTAAGGTCAATGTTATTTAGTTTTTTTTTTGAGTTATGTAAGAAATTTTTGATAATACCTATCATGAAATTGGGTTAAAAAATGTTCAATATTTATTTATATTATATCACAAAAAAAAAGGTTTGTGTGTACGAGTGGCGGTTCATTCAAAATTTTTTGAATTTCGGTTTCCACCAATATAAAGGTGGTATCTATGTGAAAAATAATTTGAAAAACTCCAGAGTGGTAAAGCAGTGTATATTTTTCTTTGTCTTTCGTTTAATCAGTAGCATATGTTTATTTCTCTCTTGCTTACAGGATTATTTCATTCGCATTGAATTAAATGGATAGGCACCAAATCTGCGGCCAGAGATTTTGCGGGGGCCAGACGGAAGAGATATTCCGCTGCCGTTGGCGCCGTTACGGCTATAAATTGATTGATTGTTTAGCACTGCGAGGGTTGCGATAAATAGTAATTAAATTAGTAATAGTGCACGCAATAAACGAAGGTTGGTTTATTGGATGAAAGTTAAACTTAAGGAGGTACATGAGAAGAGAATTATCAAGAGAGGTCATTGGCCAAATGACCTTATGAAAAAACTGCCATTATGTGTATGCATAGAAAGGGAAGGGTGAGTTCCTGATAGTTTTGAAAAATATTGTCTTCAAAAGTTCCAATTTGTTTTGATTACCTTAATTCTAAAATGTGTCACTACAATGTGAGAGCGCATATGTATCTTACAACTTTATAATTTTAACTAAAAATGTTTTGAAAAATATAATTGTAATCGGAAATGTTTATCAGCAAAGAATGTATGTCCAATTTGTGTCTAAAAATGTTATCTGGGATAATTCTACGGTATCATGCCTAGTTTGCTTAGCAGTGCGTAACTATGCACGTAAAATTCGCGTTATAAATACTTTGGTTACCGGGTTGTTAATTCTATAATTTAAAATCTTTATGCAACCAGACATACGTAATATTTTATTATTATTGTTCTAAGTATGTAATATCACTGGAATATTATTCTAATGACGCAAAATATCCACGTTTCTCTAGTGTAATCAAGATTTTTCCCATATTATTATTATTCCAAATTATAACTATCTATGTCTGCTACTTATTTTATTTCAATTTGCTTTAGCAAAAAGATAATAAATTTTAACAATGTCTACAAATTTTTCCTGTCCATATTTGGTTCATCCAAATTTTAAATGAAGAAAATATGAAAGAATGAAAGATTACCATCAACCTTTGGATGAATTTCAGTGGGCCGACAGAAATTATGTGATGGTATCTTAAGTAAATCTCGAGTTTGAGAATGATTCAATTTGTTCAGGTTGTTATGTACGGTACTACTGTCAATTTAACTTAACGAATTGTTGTTATGGTGAAATTGCTGAATAAATTTTCAATTTGAGTAAATTGGTTGGATTGCGTAAAAAAGATGACGTCTATTGTTAAAAAAAGTAATTTTTTTAATGAGGATGTCGAAAACATATAACCTCGAGAAGGTCATTTCAGGGGTTGTTATCAGATATTGGTATAGGCACTTCCGCACTTATGCAAAACTTGGCAACCTTCCTAGCGGTAGCAAGTGAAAATACGGAAATGAAAAATGACAATTTTGACAAAAAGAACAATAATAGTACATTGTATACCTAGTAGGAAAACCTGAACATACCTGGACAACCGTAAAGATTGTATGTCGAGGCGCAAGCCGAGACTGACAATACGGAGTCTGGGCATGTGGCTATTTCTACGAGGTATCAATGGCGGCGCCAGGATTTTTGGGATGGAAGAGCACAAATGGGCCCGATAATTTTTGAGTGGGCACCCAAATTAAAAGTGACTTCTAAAAAAAAAGGGCGCTCTAATACGCCCTAAACAGCGAAAAAAAAGTCATCCATTCTCTTTAAAAAAATACCATCCTTACTTATCAAAACTTTCCTATAGCCAAATTCCCTTACAAAACATCCAACAATTTTGGGGGGGGAGGGCACCAGGGTGGGCACTCATGTTTCTAGGGTGGGCCGGTGCCCACCCTGCCCCCCCCCCTGGCGCCGCCGCTGCGAGGTATACATACGATTTTTCCGTAAATCGAAAATTATTAAAAGGACATAACTCATTACAATCAACTAAATATTATTAACTTTGTTCACAAATAAAGGATGCCATTAAATATTTGTGTTGTAACTATGGAAACACAGTAATATTGAATTGTCAAGCTTAAAATATTTAATATATTATATACAAATATTTTACAAGTAGCGGTACAAAATAGTAGTTTATACAACAAGAGTAGATATGATGTCCATATCGCACGAGAAAGTAAAAATTTAGCACGACGCCGTAGGCAATATGGACAATCCACTTGAGTTGAACAGTATATTTTTTCTACGACCAAAATTACAAACTTTATGCTAAAAAATGTAAAAATAAGTTTTCAGGCTGCCCGACTCGAACTCACGACCATTGGTTCCATAGTCAAACGCTCTACCTCTCGACTATCGAAACGTTAAACTAATTATGGGAAAACCAACTGATAAATGATGCTACATGAAATTAATTTTCTATGCACATTCAGCAGGTTGCATTATTGATAAATCTATTATAAATGCGTCTAGATTTTATTATATTAAACAAATGAAAAACAAATTGTACCATATGCATTTAAATTATATAATTTAGTGTATAGAAAAAGAAGGCGGAGCCTCATTAAAAATAATATACTGTGATTGGTGTACTTTTAAGAACAACAATGGCTTCTCTGTAGTTAACTACTGTGATTGGTCAGTTTCATTACATATCTAGGATTGTTATAAAATTTTGCCGCACAGTTAACTGGAATAGCCTACTTTACTCGCCACTTAAGTGTAAAGGAAACAGCAAATTTCCATGTGGGAGTAGAAAAATGATATTTCCTTACAGTACAATAATAAATGTTTCGTTATTTTCCGTTGCCTAGCAACGACTAAGTATAAGGAAATATTGACTTTTTCTTTCAGAAATGTTATCAATAATGTCAATATTTCCAATCGATTTTCGGAAAATTATTTATTTCCAGCTTTATTAAATTAAAAGTGGTGAGAGTTTAGTGTTTGAAAGTTTTGTGGGTTAATAATTATAAAAAAAAAACAATATGGTAAAACAGTGTCAGGTTTGCAAAATAACCTATTCAAGCCAAGATTTCTTAGTAGTCTACACATGCTATCGCCCTCTTATAAACAGTGAGTTGTACACTCAGGCCAAAAGTAATTTTATGAATGAGATGCGGGGTCTATCTTTGCTTTCTCGTCGTTGATTTGAACTATTAAATAAACTTCAATAAACATGATAAAATAAAATTTATTTTATTTTCGGCAGGTTGCAGGGGGGCGCGCGCCCTTCAAAGAGGAGCCGCCACTGCTAAACGGACGCAAGAAGCAATGTCATTAACGAATGACGTTAAAATATTTTATGACTACTTAAATCAAAATAGAAGAAACATTTATGTTATAACATCAAACAGTTTATGTTCCCAACCATACACCTTCTTTTTCCACTTATTACCATTCAGAAATTTTTATACCGAACGTCTACCATCCATTTGCAATTAAAGTATCGTGTATAACATCGAAGAAAAAACGCTAAAATTCTCGAAGCGTGATTCTTCGATGGCTCAAGTGCGGCAAAAAACGGCAACATCTCGATCAGTAAATCAAGCTGAATCGCGCGAGTTTTTCCAAGCACGTTTTCAGCGTTCCTCAGAGTCGAATATGGGTTGTTGGGATGCCAACATCGACCAGATATGTTCTTAAATTATTTAATTATTATTTTATGTTCTTATAAATATAGACTCGTTTCCTATATGGCATTGCTAGTGCATTAGATGAATACAAGATAGAATTTTTTAAAAATTTCATTGGAGAACACCTTGTGCACATAATCATCAATATTTTGAATGATGCCGACAGTAATAGTAAATTTAAAACATAGTTACTTCCATGTTATTGCCATAAAATATTGTAATATGAAGATATGTATTTGACTTACAATTTTTAGAGAGTATCGTAATCCGGGGCTACTTTGACATAGTTTAGAGAATTTTTAACTCCATGGTGTTAATATATTTTTTTTCGAGGGCCCGTCCGTGCGCCGGATGCACTTAGGCCAGGTTTGGCCCATTGTGCTCACCCTGTTTGGTTGTTACACCCACTCCGTGATCCCAATTCCTTGCACTAGTTTGTGTAGGTCATCTGGGGAGAGGGTAAGGATGTCTTCTGGTTCCAATTTTGGTTGCTTGAGTATTTGTAGCCTCTTCCACTCTAGTCACTCGCAATGGCACACTATGTGCTGTACAGTTTCACTGTCTTGTCCGCATAATCTCCAGTCAAGGTCTCCATTGTACAGTTGCATTCTGTGCAGATGGTTCTTGACAGCCATGTGTGTCTTGTTAAAATTCCTGTAATGGTTCTCAGCTGATTCCTGTTCATTTGAAGCAACTGTTTCGTAAGTCTTGGGTCTGGATCCCCAATGAAGCTTTTGTTGTGGTGTAATTCCTGTCTGTTGCTCAAGTGGATTTTGTGTTCACTCCTGATCAATCGCTTTATGGCATCTCGTACTGTGCACCTTGGTACTCAGAGTGCCGGTTCTGGACCAATGAATGTATTTTCTGAGCCTTTCCTTGCAAGTTTATCGGCTTTTTCATTTCCTGTGTTCGTGTGTTGTTAATATTCCTTTTCCGTCGACCGTGTATTTACATCCGATATTAACGTTCCCAAAATCATTCATTAATGACCCCTATTAATGCATGATTTTCTGTAAATGCACGATTTTGGTAATTAAAATTAAAGGCAGCCATGCAAACAAATCAACAAAATAATAAAACGTCAATCCAAAATGTCGTCCGCTGTCATTAGTATTTGTAGAATTGTGAAATCTAGATTGTAAAATAAAAGTTGTTAACTATTTTTCTTCACTTTAGTAAAAAATACGGTCGACGAAAAAACATTGTAACCAACTCTTACATTAAAATGCGATTAATGATCTCGAACATTAACGCGTTCGCTACGCTCACGCGTTAAAATATTTCGATCATTAATCGCCATTATTAATGTACTTGTTGGTTAAATTACTATTAACTCCAATTTTTTAATCTTCTATGAGCAATTGATCCTATGGCTCTAAATTTACAAAATAACAACTTTCTAAGATATCTACTTCCATTAAAAAAAAATAAGCAAATTTAACGTCAAATAATACCGCATGTGGGGCTACTTTGACCTAGCGTTAATCTTCGTGTCAAATCAAAATAGATTCAGCGCGAGGTTAGTTTGACACCCAAGTATGTATGTGTATATATTTTTATTTATATATACATACTTTGAAGCGCTTTAAATAATTAAAAGAAAGAAAATAGGCACATATTAGAAAGCACTTTAATAATTATGAAAAACTCCAAGTAAAACAGTTGGGTGCATTTCTGCGATGCACTTTATTCAATAACTTAGTTCAGTAAAATATTGTATTTTTTTTGCGGCAGCTTTTTCCGTCTCCTTATTTTCCCTAACCCGAAATTTTCAAGCAATATTAGCTTTAAAACAGGTGGTGTTAAAGTAACCCCAAAACATGTCAAAGAAACCTTGAAAGTCAAATTAGCCAACAATAGCTCAGAAATAAATCGATTAATTTGTAACAACTATATTTTCCCGAATCTCGAATCACATCGTTTGGTGCTCTCTAAACCAAATAAATGAATGGCAATTTAAAGATTAATGAAACTTATAACTAATTTGTGACAAAACAGCAACAAAATTGCTTTCAGTAGTAAAGTAAAACGACGTGCTGCTATCTTCACATCTAGAATGGAGCTTATTACTGCTCTCCGTAACAAATTGTTATTGTTGTTGGGTAACGACGTTGTTTGGAATGGGCGTGGGCAACCGCGGTATGATATACTGTACACAGACTGGCTTGGGGCACCCGTCATACCCGTCCGTCGCCACAACGTGTCATTATGTGATGCACAATGGTACCTACTACTTTTTTTTATTTATCGAGGTTGTACTTGACTACGAAAAAATGTAGCGACGCATTGCAAAATTAAATACAATCACAGCATTTTGTAAAATAATATAATAAACTGCTGTAATTTAATTTTTGCCAGTGGCGTATTTATGGGGGGGAGGGGCAGCCGGGCTGAAGCCCCCCCCGGAGCCTAGAAACTCTGGTCAAAAAGTCTTATTGCAACCTAATTTTTCGTCTCACGCTTGGACTAATAATTTAAACAATGTGTTCTTGGCTTAGATTACAAAGGTCTTGTAGAAAACATTTAATTTCTAAACTTTTCCTTCTAAAAGTCCTGTTTTATATAGAGATTAAGGTTTCGGACGCATGTCGTTTTAGTTATTGATGTAGGTATGATGCAATTTTATAGGAAAACGAGTAAAAAGAATAATATTTTTCTATTATTTACTTGTTTGTTCCGTTTTCCCTTTTTTAGAGCAATTTTAAATCAACAAAAATATAACCTAATGCAATAAAATATGTTTACAAAAAGTACAAAAAACAATTAGGTATTTATTTTTAAAGGGAAAAATTAAAGTAAAAATTTTAATTGAAACATTTTTTATGGAAGAAGTGTGATAATTTATAATAAAAAAAATAGTTCGGGAAGAATTGAGAATGCTTTATTACGAATATACAAAACGGCACTTAAGAAGGAGTATTTTAAAACCTAAGAATTTGCACCAAAAACTGCTCTTAGATCTACGCTCCTAAAATACATGATTTCTGTAAAAATCATCAATTTTGTCCTGGTGAGCGATATTTACTTTGATTTTAATCATGAAAATCCGAGCCCGAAAAACGCTGGTTACAGTCATACATACGTCTTATGTTAAAATTATAGATTGACCCCAATATTCATATTTTTCACAAATATAAAAAATTGGTTTTTTAATAAAGAGGAATATCAAAAAAAAATTTAAAAAAACATTTACAAAAACAAATTTAATCAAACCATGCAGAGGGGAAGAGGTAATAATTGAATTTTTGAAATTTGATAGTAGTTAGGTGAATTTTAAACGAACTTTGGGCGTGGCTCCGAAAATGTTTCGCCTGCGGCGCTTTTCCGCCTTCTTTACTAGGTACGATATCATGATATACATGTAGTCCCAACTGTCCCTTTTTCCACAAAAAAAAATTCTATTTAAGCCCATTGAGCCCCCCCCCCCCCCCCCCATTTGTTATAATCGCAGGAACGCTATAAAATTCATAAATATTAAAATCTCATCAACTAATTAGAATTTTTCCGAATTAGTGTTGTAACATAACAAATAAATTCGACAATTGCCGGCAATTTTCTGTCTGCTGCTCCAGTCGTCGTCTTTGTCGGGCTTATTATTGCATTTATTGCACCGCACGCACAGACAATTGCACTTCTGGGATTCCTTGACACCTCCTCAAAAATTCTCCGACTCTAAAATTGCTCAAACCGTTTGAATGTGTCGGCAAATATTTTAAATTAATTAAGTAATTTTGTTGTGCGATATAGTAATGGGTCAATTACAGCAATAGAGTACTAATGAAATGTAGCCAGGAAAACTAATAAAGATATCTTCTTGATAATGACGATTTTTTTAATGATTAATAACCAAACGCTTCGGTAAAACGTAAAACATATCAAAGTCAGAACGCAACAGATTTTACCAATGTTCCCACTAAATACATTTTTTTAAAAATTTTTGGTTATTTTTCCTTCGCATTGTACAGGGTCAACGATAGAGTAAAGTTTATTTTCCTACGACCACCTATGAAAATGAGAAAAAAAGCACGGTTAACTTGGCTCGAAAGCGCCGAATATCACACGCGTGTTGAAAGAAAATATTTCTACTCTAGAGTGGAAATACAAGGCACACTATTTAATTTAAGCATATGATGCCAATTTGACAGACCACACCTATTTATTAAAAAGAACAAATTTTAAAAAGCAGTTTAGTTTATTTATCACGTATTTGTCGAGTGATTCAGAATTAGAGTGTGAAAATACGCCATGTAAAATTATAAAAAAGTTAAGAATATACTGGAAAATCTATTACCAGTCAAAACAAGCCCCGCTAAAGAAAATATCATATATTAAACTTAAGCAGAAAATGTTTATGGGTCGCCATAGCGTAGACACTAGAGCCATGGCCTACGGATCGAAAGATCACAGGTTCAAATCCCATCAGGAGCACTTGACTTTTTTTTATGAAAACATATAAATAATTTATAGAATTATTTTGAATTGAAATTTTCCTTGTTGGGTGACTTTTTAAATTTATGTTTTATGCATCTTTCCTTGATTAAATAAAAAAAATCATTCAAGAAGGAAGATTTCAATTCAAAATAATTTTATCATTTATTTAATGTTTTTATACAGAAAAGTCGAGTACTCCTGATGGGATTTAAACCTGTGACCTTTCGATCTATTAAATTGGCATCACATGTTTAAATTAAATAGTGTGCCTTGTATTTCCACTCTAGAGTTGAAATATTTTTTTTCAGCTCTAGAGTTGAAATGTTTTTTCACAAATCAAAGGTTTTTTTAAATAATTCTTTGTGGTCGTAGGAAAAATAGTGTACATTACTCGTGTGAAAGTGATTATTCTAAAACTCGGAGAATTTCCGCACTCGGCTGACGCCTCGTGCTAAATATCTCCTCGTTTGGATAGTATCACTTTTATCACTTGTTATGTAATATACTATTTCTCCTTTATCTTAAGAATTAGATACAAATTCGAAATGCAAAAGTTGTAGAGATCATTGAGGTGCACATTTTAAAATTATATTGGAGTATACGGGGTTACAGTTTACCATGTTAAACTCGAGGTTGTAACATTTTGATACAGAATAAAAAAATAAGATACTTAGGTGAAAACCATTTTTCTATAAGATGAACCGTTCCAATTTTACAACCTGTCAAAGTCTGAAAATTTCATATTTTAAACGTTAATATCTCAAAAACTATTGAATTTAAACATGCGACATTTACAAAATAAGCGTAGAATTTTGTGGGGAAGAAAATAATACAATATACAGGATGTTCTATTAAAGAAACTCATTTTATATTCACCACATTTATTTGGGCCACCCCGTATACTCCAGCATATTTTAAAATGTGCACCTCAATGGTCAACATACAACTTTTGTATTTCGAATTTGTATCTAATTCTTCTGCCAAAAGGGTAAAAACCAAAAATTGAAGCCGAAGAATTAACACTAATAAGTAGTGTTAATAACCAGTGGCTCAGAGGTTGAGTTACTGGTATTCGACCGTGGCGACCCGGGTTCAATTCCCGGAGTGGGCATACGTACAATAAAAAAAGTATGTCCGAAATTCAGTGGATTTAAGAATGCAGGGAAAAGTGTAAAAGTTATCATACCCACCCCATTCACGCCGGTAACCAGGCCGGATGAGATCGGACACCTCGTGGGGTGCGGAAGAAGGTACACACTCCCCAATCGGTAGATCATGCAATGGCAATACACCGAGGGTTGATAGCCCTTGGGGGGTGTCGCATGACCGAGGATCGTGGTTCGGAACCCACGTTAAGCTGTAGGTCCCCTCGGGAATGGCCCTGGCAGCGAACGAAAACGAAAAAAGGCGAAAAAAACAAGCAAGCAAGTAGTATTAATATATTTATTAGAGTACTCGGATATTTAATTTCCAGCTCTAACAAAACTAATCATACATTCAGTGTATTAAACGGTGCGGTCAGTGGACCTATATATGCAATTCCTCATAAGTTGCCCGTTTTATCCGTTTTAATGTTGCCGACAATTCTCCAATGTCACGTACTTTACTGGGTATAACATCAGACTTTTGACGTAGGATTAATGTGGGTGACTTTTTGCGAAGAAACAGTTAAAGTGAAATAATCGCTAAGTTACTTGAAATGGAAATTTAGAACAAAATGGAGGCTAATACGCCATTGGAGTTTAATTAGCCTTTTTTTGTCAAGGGTCGCCAAGTACCTATAGCGGGTTCACGAATAGACTTGGTGTAAAGTGGTGACTACTAAAAACTAAAAAAAAGAGACTAAGTGTAAAATTTGTTATTTTAATTTTTTCGAAAAAAAAGTCATTCTTTAATATCTTTTGCTTGTTATATAAATACGATTTACATTTTTTAAAGATTTTGTTGAGGAGGGTGAGCGAAAACTATAAAAGTTTGGATTTTCACTATTAAAAATTTTTCAATCAAACTTTTTTGAAGGCTCAGAAAAAAAAAGCTTAAAAGAAAAAATCTACAATTCATATAAAGTTTCTGGTTTACAAGATATTTCATATTAAAAATAGACTTAAACAGGTTTTTTTTAAATGAATTGTTTTCCAGAAAAAAAAATATTCATTTAATTTATTACATTCAGGTAAATGACACACAGTAAAGTTGTATTTAACATAAACCTCTCCAATGTCAACCCCTTTTTACATTGTTTTCCGAAATTCATAGTAAAGTATATAACCTCCACTAATATAGCATTGTTGTTTTTATTTCCGTCTTCATAAAAAATATAACCAAAAAATATAACAAAGAAAGCGATATTCGGTACGAAGAATTTAAAGAGTCAACGTGGACTATAAAAAACCAACTCTAATGAACATTCTATTGGCCTTTAGAGCTCATTTTCCGCTCCTCATTGACTTTAATCATCATGCAAAATGCAACCAATGGACAGTAATTCCGATCGCTCGAAGTTAAGGCGCCGATACAGCTTCGCTCCGTTCTTATTTATATATCATGTTAAAAAGAGATGCCACAAAATCGTATTAGGGTCTGGCAACCAGCTACTACCGCTTGGTAGTAGAGGGTAAAATAGGTAAAATTGTAACAACAAGTCATATAGCCTATTATTTTACTATTTACTTACTAATTTCGGTAATACCATTTTTTCAAAAAAAAATATTTTTATTCTAATATTTAATTTAATATAATATAAGAAATCAACACTTTATTTGATAGCTGTTCAAAATATAAAGGTCCAAAAATGTATCGCTTTCTTATTAGGAGTCCGTACACGACCAGATATCAATCATAAAATGATCCAAGTTAACCTATTCATTAAGATAAATCACAATAGTAATATTATTACTGTGTAAGGGCAAATTTCGTACATTAATGGGGTTGATATCATTCAGGACTGTCAGTAATATTGATCGTGTAGGATCTGCGATAGTTCACAAAGAGGGGATATTTTTTGCGGAAGAAAAGCTGTAAACAATAATGTTATATGTGATTAAATGAATCCGCCACGCTAACATTTTTCATGTTAAATTGCGATTCTTCGTGGTCCGAATTACAAAAAAAAACTAAGAAAATTACAGTTTTTAAAAATCCATCAATAACGATGGCCCAGGATTTGGGCCAAGAGAACGCAATGTTTTTGGTCGAATTTATTATATATAGATATACTTTTGCATGGAGCTGGTAACCTCGAGGAAAACTTTAGAAATATTCGTGTGATGCTGTTTTTTTCAACCAACAAAATCCCGCTATTCGATTTTTCAGGCGCTAAAATCTCGGCAATCGTCGACTCCTGAAACCCGACTTTGGCTTCGTTAGAAAGAATAATACTTGCCGCTCAATATTAAACAGGTTTTTACTAAATTGTTGTTGTAGTTTCAGAGAAATTTGCCTTTGAAATATCGTTTAGCGGAATTTTGTTGATTGGCAAAAACTGGCTAATATTAAATTTTTTAAAAACCTTAAATTCTGTGAAAAAATTTGGATTTTCGTGGTCTTCTTCCAAGCCCTTTATAAACAAGAGATTATTTATATAAAAAAAGGGCAAGGGCCTGTCGACATATTAAGCACCGGTTCCCATAGATCACCGAAGTTAAGCGGTGTCGAGCGCGGTTAGTACTTGGGCGGGTGACCGCTTGGGAACACGGCGTGCTCTTGCCTCAGGGAAGAGTGTAAAATGAATCGACACCTAGCCATCCTATTCACGCCGGACAGGCCGGATGAGATCGGATATCTCGTAGGATGAAGGTGCCGTTTCACACTCCCCAGTCGGTAGATCACATTTGTGGTCGATGACCGGTTCAAGATGGCCTACGTAGTGGGCGAACCGTAAAAAAAAAAAAAAAAAAAAATGTGAAAAAAAAGTTAAACTCAACAAGGAACGCTAAATACAATCTCGATATACACAAAACTAAACGTTTAATCCATGTATGCCATATACCGCACCGCAGCCATCACAAATACCTCGAAAACTCTTCAATGTGAACAACTGTGTCTTTATTCGGATTTTTTAATGCGGTCTGATAGCCACGGACAAAGCTTTATTTGCATAGTCTTAAAGGATGCGAAAAATACAAGTTGTTTTTAAAGTTTTAAAGTATGTGGTTCTTAAATATGTTTGTGAGTAACAGGTCTTTATTTAAATATTTCTACTGCTCATTTAAATGACGCTTTATTTTGAAGCCGTTGAAGAAGTTTTTTGTTGTTTTAATGTAGGTAAATTCTAAAGTTAATGTATTTTTACAATGGCAGCTAGTGTAGTCGGTATCCTCTCAGAAATACCCTCACAGGTGGTACATTTAGCGATACCGGTACACAGTGTGACGGATCGGCAATGTAGCGGGATTTAAGGCGGAACTTTGTGCAGCAAGAAATATATTTGCAAGAGAGTCTCACCCGAAGTGGGCATACTAGCGAGCTTATGACGTGGTGAAAAATATTCCGTAAACATCGACACACACTGAAAGCACGATGCAAGGCGGTAGGTTCTTTATTATGCTAATGAGTTTTGGTTGATTTTATTTCGGAGACGAGAAATTTGTTTTGTGGAAAATAAGTACTTGTTATTGTATTCTTAGTTAAAATAATGTACCTAATCGTTATACGGATATATCTTTTAAATTTTGTCTTATTTTATTATTAAAGCTATAGAATATTTACAAAAAATAAAATTAGGTAGAGCAGAAAGTTTGAAGTGTTAATTAATAATAGGTATAAAACAGCGGCGGCGCCAGGGGGGGGGGGGCACTGGCCCACCCTAGAAACATGAGTGCCCACCCTGGTGCCCCCCCAAAATTAATGGATCCGTTGTGTAAGGGACTTAGCTATAAAAGTTTTGATGAGTGGTTGTATGGTATTTTGAAGAGAACGATGACCTTTTTTTTTTAGACATCACTTAGAAAAGAGGAAGGTTTTGTTTGTCCGCTGGCCTATAGCGTTCTAGAGCGACCAGGAGGCCGCGACCTTTTTTTTTTTTTAGAAGTCACTTTTATTTTGGGTAGTGCCCACTCAAAAATCACCGAGCCCATTTGTGCCCTCTCATCCCAAAAATCCTGGCGCCGCCACTGGTATAAAAGCACCTGCAAACAGGGTGTTCGTGTTCCACCGGGAACCGCTTCGAACTATATATGGAAAACTATACATAAGAAAATTTTCAAAATTTGCCAACGTGGTAATGCTGATGGGGACGACCGGACTAAAAAAATTTCATAATGGTGATACTTCCGGTTACACCGGAAGATAGTGTCAGCTAGGGTAACCAGACGCTGTGGCGTGCCTTTTATATTTTTTTTCCTCCTATCATCAAACGTGCTTTCTAAAAAAAAAAGGTCGCCCCTCTCTAAGGCAGCTGTACAGTTATTAGGCGTCCGTCGTGTTATTGGAAAAGCGGGAGTTTTGTTTAAGTGCGTGGGAGGCGGGAGGTTAAGTAAAAAAGCGGGAGCATCCCGACTAAATCGGGAGGGTTGGCAACCCTTGTGTCAGCGTGTTTTTTTTAAATGGAACATCCTATATATTATTACATTTTTGCATTCTACGTAAGATTCTAGGCAGATTTTGTACAGGGTGGAGACTTTAATTGGAATAAATTCGATATTATTAAAACTGCTGAAGTTACGCCTACAAAATTTAGTATGTATGGTTTTGAAGCACGCGGAATTGAATTATAATGTCGGCGCAGTTGCCAGATTTCTTAGCTTTGCGCTACACGTAGTAATTTTAATATTTTAAATGGAATGCCCTATTTATTTTTATTGCAGTGCATTGGGCGTGTGCAATTTAATAAGATGCCAAATTAACAAAATTCTATCTTCACTAATTGCTGAGCTATGGCAATACTGTAATTCCATTAAAAAGTACCATGAGAATTTCTATTTTTAAAGTTTAAGTTAAATAGGCCATTTTGAAAAGACAAGAACTTTTCTTGAATCTTGTCAATAACTTAGTAACTATGGAGATAGACAAGCGTCCCGGTACTTTTTAAGGGAACTTCAGTGTTGCCATAGCTCAGAAACTAGTGAAGATAGAATTTTGTAAATTTGAGATCTTACTAAATTTGACACTACCAATTCACTGCAATAAAAATAAATAGGGCATTCTATTAAAAATAACAAAATTACTACGTGTAGCGCAAAGCTGAGAAATCTGGCAACTGCGCCGCCATCATAATCCAATTTCGCATGCTCTAAAACCCCCACATACCAAATTTTGTAGGCGCAACTTCAGCAGGTTTAATAATATCGAATTTATTCCAGTTAAAGTCCCTACCCTGTATGCCTATACCTATAAATATCTAAGCGTTTTTGACATATTTGAATTTTTCTGTTAAGAATGACGTCTGCAAGCCTTAAAATAATTATCAATTTTTTCTATAAAGAAGCCTTATATTTATTTAATTTAAGCGGGATTCCTTGTTATAAAGGACCTGCTTTATTAGATTTTTTATAATATTTTGATAACTATTAATTCAGGGTGTTTAAACAATAAGATTGAAAAAACTGCAAAAAGTCTAAATTTTCAAAGGGAAACACCCAAATTTTATAATTACTTTTAGTTTAGCATTAAAAAAGGGTAAGTTTGTATATCCCAAAAATGTTGAACACTATTAATAAGCACATTGTGATGGCTTCTGTTTTGCGGATATCGATTGGCAAATGTGTCCCATGTTCTTGATATAACTTTAACAAATTCTCCATAAATAATAAATAAATTTAAATAATCTTCGTTTGTATGTACAATTTAAGCGCACAGGCATGACAATTAATGATGTTTTAATGGTAAGTGACAGCTTCATAAATTTTTCTCGCATTTGATTGTTTTTCAACGCCGTTATAGCCAACTAAAAGTAACTAAACTTAAAATCTGCAGCAAAATCGCCATATAAAAATATTAAGTTGGCAATGTTTCTAAAAGTAAAATTTTTTGGAATATACAAACTTACCCTTATTTTTAATGCTAAATAAGAAATAATTATAAAATTTGTGTATTTTCATTTGAAAATTTAGTCTTTTTGCAGTTTTTCAATTTAATTTTTAATCGTATTGTTTAAACACCCTGTATTAATAGTTATCAAAATATTATAAAAAATCTATTAAAAATATCTAAAACGCTTAGACATAGGTATAGGACATGGTATACAAGATACCTATGCCTAAATTCTTGCGTAAAATGCAAAAATGTAGTAATATATAGAGTATGCTATTTAAAATAAGCAAGTTGACACTTACTTCCGGTATAACGGGAAGTGCCACCATTATAAATATATTTTAGCCCGATCGCCCCCATCAGCACTAGCATATACTGTCAAATTTTCAAAATTGGGAGGCACAGGCCTACCCTGAAACTAAAGGTTTTCAGCATTGGTTATCAAATACTTCGTAAGGTCAATATTTTTTCAATCAAATTATTACAAATTTTTCACCATGTTTATTTATAAAACAAAAGATAAGTCCCGCTGGTTCTAGGATTTGTTGACTGTGGTTACTAACTCGCGCAGTATTTTGTCCGTCGCGTTCCGTGCCATTATAATTAATTTTTTTTTAAAGTGGTATGCCTTTGACGATTAGTTGCGCTGCCCCTTCAAAAGAAAAAAAAGTAAGTACCTAGATTTTTTTTTAGTAACACAGAAGCAACAGGAGGTAGTACCGTATCGTCGCGCCAATCCGATACAAAATCACGGTATTAATGTTTCTTATAAACATAAAGTGATAGGGGGGTAGCCAAAAAAACGTGTAAGTTCTCAAAAGTTAATTCTATAAAATAAAATACTTCGCAGCCTTTTCTACACTTTTTCCACCGTTCAAAAGTGACTACAAAAAAAACAAAACTTTGCGTTTTCAAGAACTTCTATCAAAAGTGATTCCTACAAAAAAAAATGTCGCAGTCGTTTCATAAACTCCCCCTAACAAAAGTTAGTAAAAAGTATATTTACCCCCCCCCGCTTCCCTTTGGTCAAGAGACAGGGGCAACTGCCCTCTTAATGGACGCCCTTGCCTAACAAAAAATTGTATTTTATTACTCTGCGTGGCATACTGTCCAATTTTTATTTATTACCTACCTAGCTTCTTAGAAGCATTGTCACTATACAGTAGTCTCGCTGCACCAAATTGTAGCTGCGAGCCAATAACATGAACAGATAAATGTCATGTGACCAACGCCAAATTCGTGCCTGACAACTACTTTTAAATCGTTAAACCATGGATAAAATAATAAACACATTTCACCTTTAAAATGAATTTATATTTTAACAGGTTTAGACAGAAGCTCACTGTATAAACAATATATAGAGCCTGTATAATAAGCATAAAATATAAAAACAATCGAATAGAAATAGATTCATTATGCAACAGTTGGTTTCTTTACTCACAAAAACCTTCATAAATGGCTTTATTTTATTGCACCTATCACCCTTTACCAAGACAAATTAAACTTTAATTTTAGATCTAAGAGTTAATATACCAGGGTTACCATACATCCTGGGATTTGTCGTAAGTTCCCGGTGATCCAGTTTGGGCCTCTAATACCGATAAGCTATTTACCTTAGTATATTTTGTTCACTATCAAGAGAATAACCCATTTCGATAAAAAACGAAACAAAAAATTCAATATAGCCCATTTTTGATTGCAACAAATCGACTGGATTTCGTTCAATTCTTATCCTTACCTAACATGAATAAGAAATTTTGAAAGCCCAAACACCAGTTTTGACAAAATGATGAACGCGCCTTGAACATTTTGCCCTGCGGCGCATTATAAACCATCCCGGTCTAAGCCGAAAAATGTATGGTAACCCGGAGTTAATAACATAACTACTAGTTACGTCTTTTTAATATTAACGCTTAGATATTCTGTTATTGGCACAGACAATTCAAAAAGGAAAACATAAAATTTAGCCCAAAATTACCCCCGAAATTACTTCTTGTTCGACCACCTATAACTTTTTTCAGTGTATCATTATTCTCTCTGGATGTAAATTGTTTCACGTCAGCCGAGATTAAATTCAGCTGTATATAGGCAACTTCTATAACATGACAACAAAATTTACCTAAACATGAGTTGCGCGCTGCAAGATAACGGACTTATTACGACATTGTTTTGTCTCAATTTTTGAAGTCTTAAAGATAAGACATGGAAGTTCTAAGGTACATGGCTATTTTTTTGAAAAAAAATTCTTAGCTACGATATTAACCTTGGAAAAGTGCCTAAAAATACGCACCTTTAGTGGGCATTTTCTTATACATATTCTTATTTTTTTCAAAAAAGGGCTTTGTACCTTAGAAATACAAACATTCCTTTATTAAATTTTAAATTGTTCCGACAAATATTTCAAATAGCCTTTGCAGAATCCTGCAGTAGCGAAACGGTGTTTTTCATCCTCTAAATTTGCGCGTGGTAGAGCCTTAAAGGTTCATGGAATTAAGTGCCAATAAATAATTAGCATAAAAATATTCCATTTAGGTCAAATTGACACCAGTATTATTGTTAGATATCAAGGCGTGGTCATAACTACGTGAAAACGCAAAGGGTAGCAGGTATGAATTTGTCTATCTATACTCTATTAAAGAGTCTCTAACTCGTAATAGTTATTTCAGAGTGGATTGTTTATTGTTGTGATATTTTGGCATTTGTGTATTATCTAGTGTTCTAATAATTCTTAAGGGTAAGTTTTTTATTGATGTTGAAATTTTTTATATCAAATTTTGGGAAATACTGTAATGATGTCACAAATTGTGTACAATATCAGTTTTTTGTAGACTAAAAGTTTCTTATATGGTTGAATATGGACTTC
Organism: Polydrusus cervinus; assembly: GCA_935413205.1. Taxonomy (NCBI): domain Eukaryota; kingdom Metazoa; phylum Arthropoda; class Insecta; order Coleoptera; family Curculionidae; genus Polydrusus; species Polydrusus cervinus. Next base: position 8,121,401 of record OW284512.1, read on the forward strand.
TACTGTTGCTCTAACTTTTAGTTAGACTTTCTACTTTAAGACCATATATAATTTTTTGCGTTTGTTTGCGTCTCTAAGAAAAATTTCTATTTTTTTCAGAATGGTTTCCATAATTTGCCGGCACGAAATTTTGGAAATTTGGATGAATCAAAAAAAGGTAGATTGCTATGATGCAGTTTGTGATTTTGTCATTGGGAAATTTGGTCAAGGAATATTTTCCGAAGATGTTTTAAAGACTTCTTTGAGAAGTATGTGCCAACAAATGGCGTTCAGGTGGAGCGGAGCAAAAGTTACCGAAACCGCAACAGATTTGTAAATATCAATTGTCATTGGCTTAGTGGAATAATTACGTTTCCTGACAGTATTTATCACTCAGTACCATCTACATTCATCGATCAGTTACCTTCTGTTTTGGGCAGACCATCAAAGTAATTTCAAAAGTTTTGTGAAAAGACAAAAAAGAGAAAGCTAACGAGTTTGGTGAAATCGAAAAATATTGAAGAACTATCCATGGCTGCTAAAATGAAGCTGTGAAGTGGAGAAGAGATTTCGAAGTAATAGTAAAGGAGCTGTCACAAGCATCACCCGCTCGTGGCACCCAAATTTAAAAAAGTAGGGAGTTAATAAAATATTACTAAAACATTGTCAGATGATGAAGCTCTTGCACTAATGATCGACACTGATCTTTCAACACATCAATATAATGTGATAAGAGAACAGGTCAACAAGATAAGTCCCAAGCTTTTTTGTCATATTATATGGTTAAAGAAAAAAAAACTTTGAAATCTCCGCCTATGGCGCCGGCGCGCCGGACTAACATATGGTTGCTTGCCCTATAAAATTGCGCTTTTCGTCTCTTGATAAGTAAATAACCATTAAAACGTATTTTACCTACGACCACTACTGTAAATACTTAAAAACACACCGTTTTCGATCAATGTAAGATTCCCATTACGCACGGTAAAAAAATCGCACAGCTTGGTAAAAAAATCGCACAGTTTTCCTAGCAACCGCTTAGCAACGGTCAATACAAACAAACTTATTCAAAAACTGACATAATCGTAGATCAAATTTGTATGTGAGTAATATTATAAAGTGAAATTAGTTTGATTAGGTACATAAAAAATGTCGAGTGACAGTGAAATAGAAAATTTAACTCCACCCAATATTAGCGAAATTGCAGAAGCTGCTAAAAACAACTTGTTACCGGCGAAATCTGAATATCGATACAAATTAACTTACCAAAGATTTATGGAATGGAGATTAAAAAACGACGTTAAATCATTTTCCGAGAATGTAATGATGGCATATTTCCAAGAACTATCAAAAACGATGAAGCCTTCCTCACTTTGGTCATTTTACTCAATGTTAAAGGCCACAATTAATATAAATCACAATGTCGATATTGCAAACTACTCCAAATTACAAGCTCTTCTGAAGAGAAAATCGGACGGCTTTAAATCCAAAAAATCCAAGATTTTGACAAGCAAGAATATAAACGATTTTCTAGAAAACGCACCAGATGATAAACATTTGTTTATGAAGGTAATATATTGAGCTCAATATAATGTTAAATGTGTAAATTTATTTCAAATCGTCTTTTAGGTTGCTCTTATAATTGGTATAAGCGGTGCATGCAGGAAACAAGAGTTGCGTAATATAAAACCGTCAGATATCCAAGACACAGGGAAGAATCTAATTATTAATATTCCCGATTCAAAAACTAAACGGCAACGTTCTTTTGTGGTGTCAGAATATTTTTACCCAAAGGTTAAAAAATATATAAACATTCGCTCTGCAGTAAGTACAGTTCCAAATTTACCTTTTTTTCTAAACTATATAAACGGAAAATGTACCAAACAGTCTGTTGGTATTAACAAGTTAGGAAAGGTTCCAAAAGAAATAGCCAAATATCTGGGACTACCAGAAGCAGCGAATTATACAGGACACTGTTTTCGACGCTCGTCCGCGACTATTCTTGTTGACGCGGGTGGTGACTTATTAGATTTAAAAAGACACGGCGGATGGCAGTCCTCAGCCGTAGCTGAAGGGTATGTGGATAATTCCCTAAATAATCAAACTAACAATTCGTCTAAAATATCATCTGCAATAGCAAGTACTAGTAGTAGTACTAATAGTATTAATGAAAATTTCATTGAGGCAACTAATAATGTAAATCTTACTTATGCTTCAACAAGCAAAAGAAACGATATACCTTTTGTCTTCAATAATTGTTCTGTAACTATAAATAATTATTGTAATGAGAATAAATAATATTATAAAAAATAACATTTGTAAATTTAAATAATCATACTGTAGAATTATTACAATATATACCTTCTCGTTGATGTTATCACGTTCTTAAATTAATAATATTGTTACCAGTTAAGATGAAAAACTAAAACTAAATGATGTTGTGTGAATAAGTAGGTCGTAGGTAAAGTATGGTACGTAATACGTGTTGTAATGCAATTACGCACTCATAGAATTACGCACTCGCCGCTACGCGGCGTCGTGCGTAACTTTTCTATTTGTGCGTAAATTGCTTTTTACAACACTTATTACGTAATATACTATTAACATACACTATCAATAATATGACGTAAAAAAATATATAAATTATTAATGGAAATATTTCGTCCCGCTAGATTGCCGATCCGTCACACTGTGCGGTACTCCAATTACTTATAGAGTATCTATTCATATTAATATTGGCCGGTTTTTGCCAACCAGCAAAATCTTTCTTAATAAATTTTCAGACGTCACTATCTAGATATTCGCCAGTAACTCCTGAAGTATGACTTTTGGTACTCTGGAAATAATAATAATTATTATATTTGGCGTTGAATATGAAACAGAGATTTACCCATTTGTTATGTAACTTCGGAGAATTACGCATTTAAAAAATCAATTAGAGAAAAAAAAATTACACATATTGTCTTTTTGTTAATTAGAGGGATTTTGATATTTGGCAAAAATTGCCTTCTGTGATTTTCTCGGTACTTACATTATGTAATTTGTAGTATAACCCGCACGCATTACATACTGGTTCGCCATTTTGGTTCCGCCTCCATAACGTCGTCGTGGTGGTTTTACAATTTGCACAACTCGTCCCCGCTCGCCTCGCCGCACTTTGTAAACTCTGAAACAAAAAGACAAACCCTCTAAAACTTTCGTCATAGTCAGATTTTAAAAATAGTAAAAATTCTTTTCAATTAGCTACATCAAAATTACAAAATTTGTACAATGATAGTTCTTAATTGCCTTAAACAAATCATAAACTAGAAAAAAAATAATTATTAGTAGTCTTTCTCCACTAATATACAGGGTGTTTCACGGTGGATGGAACTTTAGAGGTTTATGGAAAACGGATTATACGCTTCCTTCAAAAATTTTGTTGCTTAGATAAACAACCATGGTCTATCATTTCAAAATATTCTCCACCATGAGGCGTTACCGCTTCTGCCCGAAACAGGTAGCAACATCGTTATTTTAAATAGAACACCCTATACATTATATTATTTTTTAATTCCCTATACAATTCCACGTATATCTTGTATACAACGTCATATATCTAAATTCAATTGTTTTTGAGATATTGACGTTTAAAATATGCCATTTTTAGAATTTGACAGACTGTATCATTGGAACGGCGCATCTAAGAGAAAAATTGTTTTTACCTCTCTATCTTAGTTTTTTAATGTCTATCCAAAAATACTAACTTCTGGTTTTACATGTTAAACCAAAAAAATTTTTTTACGGTTTCACATGTTAAGCCGAAAGTTGTAACTTTTAAATAAAGAATAAAAAACTAGAGAGAGAAATAGGGAGGTGAAAATCATATTTCTCTAAGATGTGCCGTTCCAGTGCTACTGTCTGTCAAAGTCTGAAAATGGCATATTTTAAACGTCAATATCTCAAAAACAATTGAATTTAGACATATGACATTTCATACAAAATGTACGTCGAATTATATAGGGAGTTAAATAATATAATATATAGGGTGTTATATTTAAAATATGATGTTGCTACCTATTTCAGGCAGAAGCGGCAGCGCGCATGGCTGAAAATATTTTGAAACGGTAGACAATGGTTGTTTATCTGAGCAACCAAATTTTTGAAGAAAACGTATCATCCTTTTTCCATAAACGTCTAAGGTTCCACCAAACACCCTATATTAATGGGTATCTTTCGTTTCTATTTTTTAAATAACGAGTTTTAAATATCATTTTTTAATAAATTATAAAATTCTTTAATTTTTTTGAACACGATGTTTTACCGAACTGGTGACTATTTTTAATGAATTGTATCCAGACCGGAACCTTATCTTTAAATTAACCGTTTTCAAAATATTGCAGCGTTTTCATGAAACTGGAGGTGTCACAGATCGACCAAAAAGTAAAAGGCAGATAAGCGTTACCAATGGAGAAAATTCTAATGTAGTAGAATCCAATGAATTCGATACATGTTTGAATCATAACATGAGTCGCTATTTTCATTTAAAAGAATACCAAATGGGAAAAATTTATATAGAATTCATTTGTTGCAGAATTTAGTTTTTCGAAGTTATCTTGGTAAAATTGAATTGAAATATCAACTAAATCAACCACATTAACGGAATTACAGAGACTCCATATGTCTCAGACGCAGAAACATTAATTATTAAGAAATGTTGTAATCAAAGCAAAAGGAAAAAAGGTAGATAATACCTTAATAGAGCTAAAAAAATGTTAATTAAAGGGTCAAGTAAACCAAACATAATGGGTGTACCTAATTAAGAAAGATTGAAGAAGGGGATATTTTAAATTAGTTTATTGTCTCACATCATTTCTACCCATTAAATTAAGTTTAAAATATCACCTTCTTCTTTCTAGATATTATATTCCCTTTGGTCGTATTCATCGTTGATTTTTTCCATTTCACCTGAAATATATAACTTTAAATCCCTATTAAAGTCTCATCTATCATTTTCCTTCTACTTCTGTTACAATATCTATGTTTCTCCTGATGGTGGATACTCCTACGTCTATAGCATGTAGAGAACCTTTAATTTTATCACATACCATTTGATATATTAATGAAGAAAGACTCAGAGTATCTCATTCATTTCCATTTAACTGAACTCTACGTCAAGTATGGACTATTTATTTAAATTCACATAAAAAAAAAGTTGCAAACAGCTTCTATTGTTCCTTAATTTTTTAACCGCATGAAAAAGTCGACTTTCCTACAAGCACAGAATAAATGTTCCATCAACTGCACTTCGTTCCTTTTTCCGATCATACCACCCAGAGGACAGTTAAAACCGATTTATCTTCTAATCAATCAAGACCGAGGTGCCCGAGAATTTCTTCGGTAATCGATTAAGGTTAAATTCGCTTGCACCGATTTAAGAGAACTGCATTGAAATCGTCAACGTAATCAAATTGCAAGCCAAGGGAATCTGGGCTTTATTGCTTGGGGATTCTTATCGCTCCAAGATCGCTATCCAATTAAATCTGACAATGGGTTTACTTCGGTGACACAAGTTTTAGAACGTATTCGGACTTTGGTAGAATGGAGGACGACTGATAAATGTCGGATGGAATGAGAGGTTGTTTTATATCTGCGGTTCGGGAATCGGACGGTTGTTACTGCGGATATTTTAGAAAAAGGGTTAAAATCGTACTTAAGCTTGTTATATTTCAAACAAGATTTTAAGGAAAAAATATATGCACCCCATTTCTTTCTCAGAAAATCATGTCAGTATGATTCCTTCATTCTATTTTCATTTTACAAAAAAGAACTATCTGGTATATTTTAAAGCAAGATTCTTGTAAATCTTTGTTTATTTTACAAAAATATTTAACACTTAGTTCCATTTTGAGTAAGGTTGTTATATAAAAAACATAGAAGTAATATTATTTTCCGAAAATCTATCGGAAATATTGACCTTTTTGATAACATTTCTGAAAGAAAAAGTCAATATTTCCTTACACTTAGTCGTTGCTAGGCAACGGAAAATAACTGTTAGGAAATATTTATTATTGTACTATAAGGAAATATTATTTCTGTACGGCTACTTGTAAACTAAAATGTGTTAAGCTCGACAATTCAATATTACTGTGTTTCCATAGTTACAACACAAATATTTAATGGCATCCTTTATTGGTGAACAAAGTTAATAATATTTATTTCAAAATTTTAACAAGTTGATTGTATTAAGTTATATACCTGTATATCAGTAGCGTGCGTACAATATAAGCAAAAAAGCATTGCTTACCTTGGGAATAAAACAAACAAATACACTTTTTTTTTGTATTTCACTTTTTATCCGTGCAATCCAACTTTGGTAATTTAATAATAAATAGTAATATAGGACCGAAAAATTAATCCTCTATAATTTCCACGAACGCATTATATCGTAAACTAGATCCCTGTATAACCGTTCTAAAAGCAAAGATCTCGCTGTACATTAGCGACAGTAGGGTAGAAAGAGATGTAACAAATAAACCCGTCGCAACCTTCGACCTTCCTTCATCTATCAGCCCGCGCCAAGAAAGCACGCGTTTGGTAAGTGCATTGGTGCCAATTTTTAAGTTTTACCGTAGTTTGGAAAATACTTCGCTTTCTCAATATAAACTATGAAACACGCCTCTATGAGTTTTATTATTAATTAGTTTAGTTAGGATATTTTTAAAGAAGCACTTTTGTGACAATTAAAATGATTTGTGCTGATAGGTTCATAATATTTAATAATCAGTAAGCTTGTCATCATATTTCACATAATAATTGACTTCGTTTTTGGCAACATTGGTTCAATCAGGTGAATGATAGATTTTTAATTCATTATTAGTATACAGTGTATAATAACTTATGGGCCGTAGAGTAACTGGAGATACTAGACATCAAACTAAGCCGATTAAGTCATATAAGTTTTTTCGGATTGTTACTCGTTCTAGAGATACAGGGTGTTGAAAGTAAAAGTTTATTCTCGAAAATAAGCCATAATTTTAAAACGGTTTAATGAATCGAATTGAAAGTTGGCAATATTATGTTTTTATGAGCAAGAAATAAGAATTTGTAGAAATTTTTAAGTTTGAAACTAGAGGGCGCTAGTTGCATACACTGGGCTTCATAAATCTATGATTTTTTTTCTTACCTGTGATATTAGGTGTTTTTCAATTATAGTTTCTTAAAGAAGGACATTTTCTGAGTCAAAAAGGTGTACTTGATTGATCTCAATATCTTTAACGGTTTTCGAGATATTTCCCTTTAAACAACCCAAAGCATAAAAAACATAGTACATAATTAAATTAATATTTTAATTATTAAAAAAATACTTATATGACATAATCGGCTTAGTTTGATGTCTAGTATCTCCAGTTACTCTATGGCCAGGCCCGAACTGGGACCATTTGGGGCCCTCAGCTAAGACCTGTAAAGGGGCCCTGTACCGGGGGGGTCTGGGTGTTGAAAATCGAGTGCTTGAAAATAATGAAAACTCGTTTTTACGCTATTTTGGCACTTATAAAGAAGAATAAATTCAGCTAGGTTTTTATACGAATATTATGATTTTCGAATTTTGTTAATTTTATTATTCAATAAAATAAGAAATTCACAGTATTTTTAGGATACCACAACACTACAAAACACATGCTGTAGAACTGCTAATAATTACAACGGAGTTCAAAATAAAGTGCAGTATTTTATTCACCCCAAAGTATTAATGAATTATGTCTTAATTATCTGTGTAATAAAAATAATGACAAACGGATTTTAGGGATTAGAAAAATAATACTAACATTTAAAAAAAATACTGTGTATTTAACAGTCTAAATGTTGTTATACTAGAATAGAAGGGGCTTAAATTAACTGAGATAATTCAACATTTTACTCCCCTAGGCCTAGAGTAACAGCTTCTTTGTAAGCAACTCACTTGTTAAACTTCATCTATTATTTTATTTTTGTCCAAAAGACGACTAAAATCGATTTTTAACTATTTTAAGTTTAGAAAAAACTCATTCCCATGTGACTTGGGTAGAAGGTATGGTAAGAACAAATTTATATGCAATATACAGGTTGGTAAACAATCCAGATTGAGTAAGTTCAAACAGAACAGAAAAATCACATTTCAAACACTGGAAACATTATCTATTTTCAGAGCAGTAAATGTGAGCATTTTTTTTCGCTTCTTCGGTTGGGTCAAAATCGTCTTATTCGTCACTGCATCTGTCTTCGTAGTTCTTAGAGGACTCTGCCGCTATGAAGTTGCTGTATTGTTTTTCAAACTGTCGCAGCTCTATCAACAGCCGACTAATTTCAATTTTACACAGTTTAGAAACACTGTGCAGGGCTTATTTGGGGCCCCTCAGGCCCGGGGCTCTCCGGAATCGCGGACCTGCGGACCTGGCCACTCCGGGCCTGGGCCCATAAGTTATGGCACACCCTGTATACCTGAATTTTGATATGACCCCCTTGTAAAATTGGCCACCAGTCGCCACTGCTCTAATGTTCTACACAATATTACCAATTGAGCAAATCAAATTACAAAGAAACGCCAATCACACAACCGTAAGTTGTGAAAACAAATCGTACAAATCAAGGATCATTGATATGCAACACTTGGTAGCGCAAAAACCGCAATGCAGATCAGATAAATTATCTTTTAATCTTTATCATTTAATCTTCCCCAGTTATCTTGTTATCTTTTTTATCTCTTTTTATCTTAATTCGTCTTGGAGGACCAACAGTTCGCCCAGGCATGCTCCGAAATGGTTCTTCATTTATAAACTAACTGTCGATAACTTTAGCTGATAATGCCAGACGTGTTGATTGCAAGTACAAAACTTCATAACTGATAATTTAAATGAGTAATTAGTTATTTTGTACTTAAAGTTAAGAAGCTATGGCCTGTACAAATGTAAAATAAGATCAATTGAGACGGTATTATAGTCTGTTTTAGAAAGATGTAGAGTAATAAAAGCTCATTAGGTATGAAAAGGGACTTCAGAGTGACCTAACGAATTTTTAAACTACTTTCATAATTTGGCATTGATTTCATTGCGAAATTCTTTATTTTCATCAAGTGAAGGTAGTACGAACCGGGTTTGGGTCAATTTATGGGTTTTGCCTATTGTTATCCATTTACAAACACTGAAAATGGTGTGACAAAGGCGTGCATTGTGTACATAGTATTAGGTACCCCTATTTTTTTTTTAAACATTATACAAAATACATTATACAGAAATTAAATTATAAAAAATCATAATATTTTTCGTCATCTGAGGAACTGTAATCTCCTTTTGACGTTATAATTAACGGGTCGACGGTCCGATCGATCAGGTGGTCAAGATCCTACATTTTATCCTCTTCTTTAATGACATTATCGACTTCTTTTCGCCAGTTCTTTGGTGTCACTTCCTTAATGGCTTGATCAAACAGTAGCTTAACGTCTTTCATTTTGAATGTCGTGTTGTGTCTACAAATCCTTTTACTGGCGCCCATATAAGTTCTATAGGATATCGCGGTGTATTCGGGTTTGTTTTTGTTTATTGTTAGGGTTGTACTGGCTATAGCTCTCATATATAAATGAAGCGAGCATCACTACGAGAAAGCGAATGTATATCATCTTTAAAAATTGATTTTACCATTCCATTTCTCATGGTAATACGTTATCATCAACTGTCCTTATTTATGAGTTTTGAGAATGAGAAAGAGTTCTTTATAAGTTCTTTATTGGCAGCCAAATGGAAAAAATGATAAACTGCCTTGAAATGAGTAATAATATACTCAGGTAGCCGTCTTTGCTGATATATTTTAGCTTTTAAGTAGGTGCTTTAAGGGTGTTATTATGTGAAACTTCTGGCTCCTTGTAAATAACAGATAAGGATACTATTTGACAGGGTATTGTTAAACAATTTGTTTTGTTAATGTCCTAAATATACACACGGAGCAAAAATGCACCTTAAATAGTAGTTTGTACAACAAGAGTGTATATGATGTCTATATCGCACGAGAAGGTAAAGTGAGCAGGACCCCGTAGGCGGAGTGCTCAAACTTCTGAGCGCAATATGGACAATCCACTCGAGTTGTACAGTATATTGTTTCCACGGCTCAAAACAAATTCATACTAAAAAATTATTTAAATTAGGCATCATAACTTGTCTTTTTAGTTGGCCGTGAACTTGAAAAAGATTGAAGAAAAACTAATTTCGTTTGAAAAGCCATGGACCAAATTACACTGTAACATATTAATCGATTTGGGTCATTTATTATATTTACACAAAACCACTTTGACTATATCCAACTTTCTCACATTCGGCCTTTTGCAGAATAACACCCAAAGAGCGATATATTTACTAATAAAAATAAACAATATGGTTTTCTCAACCACAGCTAGTTTGATTCAATTGTTCTGCTATAAGTACAACAAAATAGCTGTTTGGCGTTTGTGCATTAATACGAACTTTGAACGTTTCATGTGGTAAAGTTTTTCAAAATAGTCGCCAATTTACAAACTAGCAACACTGTTAACGTGGAAAGAGAAGTGGCAATACTGTAAATACAAATAACATAACCTGAAAACCAATAGTAAAAAATTTAATTATTTTTTTTTAGAAACCTTATAATTTAGTCTGCTTTCTTTAGTTTTATGTACTCATATTCAAGTTCCACTATGAAGGAAAATTTACCAGTTATTTTTCTATAACTGTTCCGTATAATAAAAGTTTGAAGGTCGATTGGGGTTAGATCTTCGTTCAACATATATCGGAAAATATCGCGGTGGACAAATGTTTGCATGGCAAAAAACCAAGGTTAGTAAAAAACGTTCATTTTGTAGGTATATAGTTAATTTTATACATTAAATCTTGTAGTAATTGTATAAAAATTAGTGGAAAACTGAAGGTTTTTGAAATACGCAAGTGCAACCGTACACAAATATTTAGTTCGCTCAGAAAATAACAATAAATCGGTAGAAATATATGTATTTTGGAAATATACCTTCAATTATCGCATCATGTCGTGTGTATACACAGACTCTGGGATAAATGTTTTGATTTGTATTAAAAAAGGACACATTTTATATGACAGATTTGTATCTTTTGGAAGTATATTAGGCAATCCAACGATGTGTCCAAATGGCGGCTGGCTGGCTGGCAAATACTGCGTTGTAATTGGTGCACGTGACTATATAAATAATATTGCTGGTGACATTTAACGGGTGGCTCAATGCTTTTTACCAGCCAACCGCCATATTGAATCACGTGGTTTGGATTCCCTAATTCTTATATTCTTAACCTCACATCTATCAAGTGTCAGAAAACAACATGTAAATTTGGTTTCTTTGTAATTGACCACTGTGAGTGGTCAGTTTCATATTCTAACTAAGATGAATATAAAATCATATCCATTCAGTTAACCGGAATATCTCACTTTTCCAGTCACTTTAGTGTAAAGGAAACAGCAAATTTCGATGTGGGAGTAAAAAAGCTAATTTTACTTAGTGACGATTAGAAGTAGGCGCAAGGGGTGCCCCCTTCCCCTATCACATCACAGAAAAAAAGTGTGATGGGTATCGTATTGTATCGTTTATTTTAACTTGACTTGCTTTCCTGCGGTCAAAGGTTATTTTTTATGCTCTAATAATCATTAGGATTAGTTCAAAGTAAAAGAGATATTACAGGGTGTTACAAATCAACGCTCACCATTGGAATCTTGAAAACTATATTGCCACTTCCTTATTTTTGTAACTTATTGTGGTTAGAAATTGATTATGATGTTTCGTCTTTAGGGTACCATCACCAGGTACATTTTTTAATTAAAGACCTGGATTTTAATGCAGCTTTATGTATCTAATTAAATAAGAATGCAATACCACTTTAATCAAATAGCAACATTTTGACTGCAATAATAACACCTTCAATCTTTATCTTCTTAATGGTAGGGGATACATCTAAGATTAAACGGCACAAAGTTGCACAATTTGAATTCGACTAACATGCCTCTTATTCCAAAAATTTCCGAAGATATCCGTAAAAGACCGGAAATTGTCGTTTTAGCCACCGCCTTCAGTAAAGCTAAGAAATAAAAATCAAAACGAAAATTTTCCGATTATCTTTAAAAGTTTTCGGAATTTTTCAAATGTATCAACGGTTTGTTAGTCGTCTCCAAGTTACGCAACTTAGCTATAATTTAATCTTGGCTGTATCTCTGACCATTTACGATATCCCAATGATGAACAAGGATTTTGTAACACCCTATATTCCTAAAAATAGTTTTAACGTCCCGTCCTCTTGAACCATATACATCCAAATGACTAGCAAATCGCTGTATGAATCTTATCTTGATGTCCCCATCAACCTTACCGAAACAAAGGTCCTTAAAACTTTTTACAGACTGAAAACAAAATCACTGATGTCCAACGATAGTTCTTTTATCGACGAAATTGATGGTATCTCCCACGATAACGTCTGGGTGTATCAATACAAAGATTGTCACAGATATCTCGAGAACGATTAGAAAAGTGCTTTACTCGCGGTCCAATGATCGCCTGTTAAGACTCTGCCGATTTGAATGGATTAAGGCACTTGCCGCATTTTGATAAACAATGGCGCATCGCTCCGTGCAAAGGTATAAAATAGTAAAAAGCCTTCCAATTGTGTCAAAAAGCTTTTACAGCGACAAAGAGCGTTTTTTCCGAAATGTCAGCCGAACAAACGTGTGGCCGATCACCAGAATCATTCTAACTAAGTGGTTTATTGTCATCCTTGATGGGATCGAGTGTATTTTTCTACCTGATCTCTCTCTTCAGAGGCGTATCCAATAATTACGGATTTTTAAACAATCAATTGAAATTATGCATTTATAGATAGTATGCGCAATCAACAAAAATATCGAATTTTTAGTGATTATAACTTCTTTCTGCTTGTGATTGGGTACCATCTAAATTATTTTTATTTAAAAATTTGGACCGTTTGTTACCACTTATTTAGTATTCACCAAAAGACGACTGGAGATACTTACTACGTAGTTGAAACGTTGTAATTTAAAAACAATAAAAATAAGACCCTGGCAAAAGTAAACAAAGTAATACTGCAGTGGGTACCAGGCCTCAGGGAACAAAAAAGCCGACGAACTTGCAAGAAAAGTCTCTGAAAATACATTCATTGGTCCAGAATCGGTACTCGGAGTACCAGGGTGCACAGCACGAGATGCTATAAAGCGATGGATCAGGAATGAACACACAATCCACTGAGAGAAGAGACAGTGAGACAGAATCTCTAGCCGATTTATTTGGGGACTTTAAGTGATCTCGGTGCGGGGGCATCTTTGAGGAGGGCCTAACGTTGAGTGGAGACCTCCAAGTCGGTGGCCAGAATTAAATAATTTGAGGTTAGATTTGTTCGTTAAATTATGACAAGAATGTATTTTAAGGTTAGTTTTGCTTGTCAATTCATAAGACGTTGACATTGGTTTGTTTACTTAAGAATGTGTAGTAGCAGGCCACGGCTACGTCATCTACGTGGTAAACGTCAACATTTCCCCCATTCTTCTTCAATGAACTGGCCTGTTATAGTTTCTAACTCCTCACTCTCCTTAAATTCTAGAAAGTCATGTATGAAACAAATAACTTTTAGAGAAGTATACCTATATTTCGAATGAGACGCCGCTGTCTGATGGTGTCTTCATATTCGCTTTTTTCTTCCATCGTTCTCTTCACTCCCGCGTCATTTTTCAAGTATCAATCAGAATTAATGTCAAATTTGTTTTTATTCGATTACTCAAGCCAAATCGAACGTCGGTCGGAATGTACTCCTTTTAAGCCTGACAGATTTCACAACCAGATTACAACCAAAAATAAAATAATATCTTCGAAAGATGTCAGAGATCTGACGGTTATTTTGATGCAGTCAAAGAACTAATGCAGTCAAAGAACCAATTTGTTATGGTGAAGCTTTGCCTCATATTATGACGAAGAAAACAGATTTTTGTTATTAGAAATTTTATTTAAGACTAATTTTTAATATTGATATTGCCAAAAAAGTGTAGTTGCTTACAATAAAATCTAATTAATTTTACAATAAAATCTAGTAAACCTCACAATAAACTATAGTAAAAGCAAACAAATAATATTTCTTATTAGAAAATATCGTAATATTTAATAAAAATTTTAATAGAAACTATTATGAAGATTAAAAACTATTATATTAATTTATATAACCAGAATTAATATCCACGAAATGAAAGATAATAATTTTATTGTAAACGGTATTATCCTGGATTATATTTCTGTATACTACTAGAAATTATAAAACGTATTATGTTTCTTATACATTTTATTATAAATTTCAGTTCCAAAATTAGTTCTAAGCAATTCGTACACACGTTACATGTAACCCGAAACGTTGTTAAAAATGCAAATCAGCTATAGATCTAAGCATAACACTGACACATATAAATGTACCAAACACCAAAGAAAACCTTTGTGTCTAGTCCCATCTATCTATATAAAACACGTTCCTCAGTAAAAATGTTTAAAAGTGCCAGCGAGTTAGTAAATATGCGGTTCCCCGGCAACCTGACAGCATATTTTAACTAACCCGCGAGTTCCAAAAGGTTTACATTCGACCAAACACACTCGACAAGAATAATTCAGTCTCAGACAAAAACCTGAATATTTTCGCTGCGGCTGTCGTGAGCCACCGTGGTCGCCTGCACCTTTAAAAGAAGACGAACGCCACCCTGGAAACGAAGCAGAATGACCAAAAACACATAACAATGAAGCACAGAGACGGAATTTAACAATTCTTAAATGATTTTATTGATATATCTAGAAGGAAATTAGAAAAAATATGTACCTAGCCATGACAAAGAGATAAATATCTGGTCATGGCCAAGGGTATAGTAGATTGAGCGACGTCGGGGGTTCGTTAATCAAAGTCAATTTGATAAAACATTGATATCGGTTTGTTTATAAATAAAATAATGATTTTTGAAATTCAGTAGTTTAGGACCATGTATTCTTGTTAAATTTAAATTAAAAATACCTTTATTATACATTTATACAAAGGTTTAACATATTAATACTAACTACGGGTGGCGGTATCCAACATGGTTACTCATACAACCACCTATAATGCCCTATTAATACCAGCATAATGCAGATTGATGAAAGCATTTTGGATTTGCATTGTCTCATTGTCAAGTTTAAAGTGATTTACCTGGTCATACCTTAATATAATGTAACATAACAAGTGTCAGTTTGAAGGTTGGAAACAATGATGTTTCTTGAATTATAGACAAGTTTTGGATTTTTATTGTATATTGTATTTATGTTTTAAATCACAACGTTTCAACTGGTAAGTATCTCCAGCCTTCTTCAGGTGAATACTAAATAAGTAAAGTAACTACAGCTCTAGTTAAATGCGCTGGAGCATAACTGAAATGGGTGCAGTCATGCGTTTAGTATGTGCTCTGTAATATTCTAAGATGACATTTGCTTAACAAATAAGGTTTCCAGATATTTCTTATATTTAATGAGGGCTTACTAAATCAACAGGAAGTTCAAGGAATCTGCTACCATATACCAGGACCCAGAGTGCTTTAGTAAGCCCTCATTATTCATATAAGAAATATTTGGAAACCTTTGTTAAGCAGATGTAATCTTAAAATAATACCAAGCGCAAACTGAATGAAGGACCGCACCCATCTCAGTAATGCTCCACAGGAGCGGTTCTACGGAGGGGCCCAGGACGCCCCAACATTTCTCAAAAAAAATATAAAATTCATGCCACTGATAAAAAAAAAGTCCGGGTACTTTATTATTTACATAGTTTGATACAATTTGAGCATGATCTTAAAAAATTTTGGGCTGTGGCGTTATTTGCTTGCGAAGGCTACAAAAAATTGTGGCTGCGCCCAGTGGCGTATATAAGGGGGGGCTGCCGGGCTGCATTTTTATCTCCTTTATTTAAATCTTTAAATAATGTATTCTTGACTTAGATTATAAAGGTCTTGTAGGAAACGTTTAGCTTTTAAACTTTTCCTTCTAAAAGTCTTGTTTTATATAGAGATTAAGGTTTCACACGCATATCGTTTTAGTTATTGATTTTTGAGGCAATTTTAAAGGAAAACGAGCAAAAAGAATAATATTTTATAGAATTTTTCTATTATATACTTGTCTCTTCCATTTTTCCTTTTTTAGAGCTATTTTAAATCAACAAAAATAAAACCCAATGCAATAAAATATTTTTACAACAAAAACAATTAGGTATTTATTTCTTAAGAAAAAAATTAAGGTAAACATTTCAATTGAAACATTTTTTATGGAAGGAGTGTGATAATTTATAATAAAAAAAATAGTGCGGGATGAAATGAGAATGCTTTATTAGGAATATAAATATACGGCACTTAAGAAGAAGTATTTCCAAATCTAAGCATTTGCACCAAAAACTGCTCTTAGATCTACGCTCCTAAAACACATGATTTCTGAAAAAATCATCAATTTTGGCGTGGTGAGCGATATTTACTTTTTTTTAATCATGAAAAACCGAGATCGGAAAACGCTGGTTAGAGTCATACATACGTCTTATGTTAAAATTTTGGATTGACACCAATATTCATATTTTTCACAATTATAAAAAAAAAATTTTTTTAAATAAAGAGCCAGCTAGGAATATCAAAAAAAAAACATTAAAAAAAAATGTAATCCAACCATGCAAAGGG
Source organism: Polydrusus cervinus (assembly GCA_935413205.1). NCBI lineage: Eukaryota > Metazoa > Arthropoda > Insecta > Coleoptera > Curculionidae > Polydrusus > Polydrusus cervinus. The sequence goes on from OW284512.1 coordinate 8,138,108, forward strand.
GGAGAGGTAATAATTTAATTTTCGAAATTTGATAGTAGTTAGGTGAATTTTAAACGAACTTTGGGCCCGACAATTTTTCGCCTGCGGCGCTTTTCCGCCTTCCTCGCTAGGTACAATACCATGGAATACATATAGTCCCGACTATCTCTCTCGTCAGAAAAAAAAATGTCCTACTTACGCCCCCCCCCCCCCCCCCCCCCCCCCCGCCCGTTTAAGGAAACATAATAATTCGGTATGCATCTTTTAATTGTCTTAAATTGAAATAATCGAATGTGCCATTTTGGAGAAATTAAATGCCAGACAGAGAGCAAAAAATAGGTTTATTTTAACGTTCTGGTCACAAAAGGTCCCTATAACGACAAAGACGTTAAAGCCATTACCATAATGAATTGTAAATGTCTTGTTCCCCGTTTTCTTGTATGCAAAAGACAATTTTAATTAATCCCAGGCAAAAACGTCACGAGTTACGAATTTTAAGTAAATTATTATACTATTGTAGCAAATTAATGATGCCGTAATTGGCACAAAATTTTTTATGGTTGTTGAGTTGCAGCAGGTATAATTTGTTGAAATTTCTTGTCACAATTTTTTTAATAGACTTTAGTAAATACGATTAGATTACGGGTTAGGACCAAAATTCTGTTACTAAACAGGTCATTAATTTGCAAACTATGAACTACTTTAGTCTATACAATTAATGGCTGGATGCACGTCACAGCGCGCAAATATGTAATTATGATAGAAACAAAAAATATGGTAGGTCTGTTATTAATTAAAAAGTCCTGTCAATTGACATAAAATCATTTTGACAACCTTTGTCATTTCGAACAACTTTAATTTTACGTATTAAAAGTGATTTAAAAGCAAAAATTAGTTAATGATATGAATAGTTTTGGACTTGCATTGTCTTTAATTTGTTGTTGTTGTGTTGGAGAGAGAAGAAAACAGTCAATTACCTTTCCTGGATGTAAACGTAAAGAAAAATGGCAACACCATCCATACTTCAGTGTACAGAAAACCCACGCATACAGGTCAATATTTGAATTACACCTCAAATCACTCAAATAGCACAAAACATGGCATAGTAAGAACGCTTGTGGATAGAGCAATTACCATCTGTAATTCAAATGAAGCCCTCAAACAGGAAACTAACTACATCAAGACCGACCTCAACAAAAATGGCTACCCCGGGCATCTAGTTGATAAACTAATGGAAAATCGCAAGAATCGGTCAAATACACAAAAGAAGCCAGTAGAGTCACAATCAACACTCAACATTCCGTATGTCAAAGGAGTATCTGAGAGAATTAGAAGACTAGGACAACGATACAACATTAATACGGTATTCAGCTCAAAAGACACTTTAAGAAGCCACCTGACGAAGACGAAACCAACAAGTCAAAAAGATAGGAAAAACTGTGTCTATCAGATTCCCTGCGAATGTGGCAGATCCTACATTGGTGAGACTCTAAGGTCACTTGAAACTAGGGTCAAGGAACACAGAAACAACACGCTTAAAGGAGAAACCGAAAAATCAGGGGCAGCTGACCATGCCTGGACACACGGTCATCACATTAAGTGGACAGAAGCTCGAATCCTGCACAAAGAACCACATTGGAGGAAGAGGAAGTTCAAGGAAGCTGCTATCATATACCAGAACCAAGATTGTTTTAGTAAGCCCTCACTAGATATAAGAAATATCTGAAAACCTTTGTTAAGTAGATGTAAACTTAAAATACCGCACAAGAATTAAACGCATGACTGCACCCATCTCAGTCATGCTCCAGTACATCTAGCTAGTATAAATAGAGCTGTAGTTACTTTACTTATTTAGTATTCACCTGAAGACGACCGGAGATACTTACCAGTTGAAACGTTGTGATGTAAAACAAATTAAAGACAATGCAAGTCCAAAACTATTCTATCATTCAAGAAACATCATTGTCTCCAACCTTCAAACAGACACAAAAATTAGTTAGTTAGAACATAATCTGGAAATATGTCTCATTATTAAGGCAAAATAAAAACGGTCATTTTGAAGTTTATTTAAATCCTGATTTAAAAAATATAAGATTTAATCAACGACATGACTCGATTCAAAAATTACGTCAAAAGCTGTGACGTGGATTCAGTCAGTAATAATTGTATGCACTTTATCAAGTAGGTATACTATATTTTAAGAATTAACAAAGCGAGTGTCAAGTTGATAGTAGAAGCGCGAGAATATAAAATATATAGTTAATTTCATGTACATTTTGACGTTTCTCTTGTTAAACACATTGTTCAACAAGTGGTTAAAAATTCCGGAAACGGCTTTGCCTCACGATCATTGGCTAGATTTATGAGAGATGGATATATAACTTACCATATATTTACATATATATTTACAATCTGTTGCCCTTCAATCAGCTAAAAATGTGTTAAGAGATTATTGTTACAGCACAGACATCGACTGCCATTACTATGTGATCTCTTTCTTACGATCGCCCTCGCACATCTCTTTCCGTACTTTATCAATACACTTGTCTTCTCTGCGTTCTTTTAATATCACAGAGCAAGCATTAATTCGTTCACGTGTTGAATAATATGTATTGTTGTTTTTGGTAATTTTAGAGGTCGTTTTGCTATTATTTTGTGCGTAGACTTTCTGGTTATAAACTGTTGAACTGTGTGTATCTGTGAATCTTTTTATAAAATTCAAGTGACTATATTGTTTATTTGGCAATTAACTAACCTTAAATTCGATAAAATAAATGTTACTAGAAATGACGTGTGTCATTAAACGCTTACGTCAAATACACTATACCGTATTAAACTTTTTTTAGTGATGTTATTTGACCTAAAAGTGTCCCTAACCATGTCTTTTCTTCCTTCGATTACACGAAAAAAATTAGGTTTTCATTTACATCAATTAGCGCTAGATGCTTTGACAGGCTAGTGTCCCGACCACATATTTATACATTATATTGCCAATACAAGCAGCCGCGCGAAGCAAGAAGACACCCATCGTGCGATTTAAAATAACCTGAGTTTGGGCCCGTGGCGCTTGCGCAGTAGGGATAAAATTAGGCAACCGATACGATATCTAACAGAACGTAAACAGAACCGGCTCGCCGTTGTTTGCACATTAGGTGTTGTGTGGTTGTTTGTATTCTTATTCGTCGACATCTTTTGTTTCGTTCCTTCGTGTGTGGTTATAATTTCGAAGTTTTGGGTGTTAATATTTATAAAACTTTACTTTAGATATTTTTTTTGTTAGTGTGTAAGTTGTTAGTCGTTTCCAGCTTCTTTTATGTTGTATTCGTTCAGATGTTCCGTGTGTGATTGTGGATATTATTTTTAAGTTTTGGGTGCGAATTTAGGTATAAAACTTTACCAGACATTTTGTTATTGTTAGAGACTTGGGTCTCAAGATGGGTAGAAAAAAGTGCGTGATCCTTTTTTGCACGAATCGCGGTTCAATGCCAGGAATAAGGTATTTCAGGTATATAAAATATTGGTTACTTAGTTTTATTTGACCATAAACTCTACACACCCGAACTAAACTGGTGAATTTAAATAAAAGCTTGTAAAAATATTTTGAAAGTTGGTCCTGTCAAATGTTTACATCAAGAAGCAAATTTCCGAGCAGCGCAAACTCAACGGACCCTGATCATCTGACTACCGTAGTGTCATCATTGAATTATGGTATTAGCAATATAGTTTATGTATATATGTGGTCCCGACTTGATCCGTATGAAGAGTGTCAGGAACCGACAACTTCTACTTATAGAAGCAACTTTAGGTCCTATTCGGCTCTGCTTTTTTGCGTCAACTGCAACTCTTTCATGGAGTCGCGTTCGGTCAACAACCCCTACATTACAATTGTATTCTATAAGGTTGTTGCTTCAGTCCACAGATCATTTACCACTTGTTTTGTAATTATTCAAACAGTTCGGGTTCCTGGCGGCGGTGCTGAGCCTGGCTAATAATACGCTTTTATCAGATTTATTATGTCATCTATCAGAACTTAATAAATTTCTTACATAAATTATCAATCTTTAAAAAAACCTTGGTCAATAAACCTTTGACAATTTTTCGATTAAGTAAAGCAATATAAACAGCACCATCTCACTAAAAGAAATTAAAATCACAAGAGGAAATAAAAACTGGTCCAAGTATGACTTGCATCGCGCGAGCTGACCTATTATGAGATAAGTCATTAGCTGTTTCTTTAACAAGTTAACAAGATGGCAGCATTATCGGAACAATCTTCGATCTTCTTATTGATGATGGTATAGTCAAGCAGCTTTGAGATTGCCGGTATTTACTTAATAGACAGGAACGTAGGTTTGATATATTTGTTTTATATTTACTGTTAAAGAGTATTGTCAACTTGGGACGCTTGGTTATTAGCCCACCAACTGGTCTGAGTCTTAGCCAGAGATCCAGCAACTGTTGGCGATGATTTACATATACAATTTAGCCATTATATATCGAAGAGAAAATCTAAGCTTTACCCTAGAGGCCGTAAAGTTTTGCTTTTTACTTTTTCTATACAAATCTAAACCATAAATAAATATATTGCATGATGCAGGGCCGTCTTAGGGGCTCGGGCGGGTGGCCGTTTTTCTAAGGCGGCAATTTAGTAAAAATGTAAAAAAATATATATAATTATTTTTTCCGCTTCCATAAACGGGTGGGCTTTACGATCCAACTGCTAGGAATGAGGCTGATAGCTCAACAAAATAAAAATTAAATAATGATACAGATGGCGCTCCGTGCCACATCTTACTGGTGTGTCCCACCACTGTGCTGCCATAAGCAGCTTTGAGTTCTCTTTGTTTCGTCGGATCCTAGCTCTACTGATGAGTCATGATATAACGAAACGCGTCTAGGGATGGATCTGACGAAATAAAGAGAAATTCTTCTTCTGAAAAATTAAAAGGTTTGATGTGTGTTATTTTTTGGTATGCGGGTTTAAATAAGATCAACTAGGTTAGCCAGCTAGTCTACTAGAACCTTTGAATTACTTGGTAGTCACTCCCGGGATTGCTTAAATGATAAATACTTTAAGGAAATTTTAGTCGATGTAGCTGTGTTAGCCCAAGAACTAGAAATCGAGGCAAAGTATTATCTAGAATTTAAAGCCCGTCGAGGGTTTCTATGTCTTTGTGGATAAAATGATTAACTCAATTGACGAGAGACTTGAAATATTGAAAGTTCAAAGATCTTATAAAATACTGCACTTGATTTGGAGCTATAATATTTAAATTCTGGTGAGAGTAAGGTTAGGTTAGGTTAGGTAAGAGTGGCAGACCCTTGGTTCTGACCAAACAGTCTCACGTAGTCCTGATTAGGTCCGTTGTGATACCACACGTGTTTCATAGAACCCACCTTCATCAGATCCCTGATGGTTAGTGCGACGTAACCGCGGAAGGATTTTAACAACTCATTCAAACTAGCCACTACTGTTCAGAAATCTGCTCAGCCGTCCAAGTTGTAAGTTGCTTAGTTCCTCCAGGCTATCGAAAGATGGTTCACCCAGAGTGGTGAACCTCCTTCTTGCGAGGCCAGGGCATTCACACAGAAAATGTTGAATACTTTCTTCCTCTTCCTCATCTCTGCAACTTCTGCAGAAGTCGTTAGTGGGTATTTCCATACGTTCGGCATGTCTACCGAAGAGGCAATGTCCGGTAACAACCGCAGTAATATTTCTCACGTCTTTTCGACTGTGTCTCAATAGCTCTGTGGTTCTCTTTTTATCGAATGTGGGCCACAGTTGCCTGGATGTACTACAGGTTGTCAACCCTCTGTCCATCTGTTCTGTGCAAGCTGCTTGGCCGTGTAGTCAATCTCCTCTTTGACCAATCCCAGTGGTTTGTTCACTGTATTGTCTGCTAGATCAGCTGGCATGCCTGCGCCCTCTCTTGCGAGCGCATCTGCAGCCTCGTTGCCATCTATTTTGGAGTGTCCAGGAACCCAGCACAGAATAACCCGATGTTGGTTGCCAAGTGTGCATAGATGTTGCGGCATCGCTTTACGAGCTTTGATGGTGAGAGCAAAGATTTAAATGGTCTTGAACCACAATATGGCCTGACTTCCTTGTCTCTTGATTAAAAAATAAAATGGAAAGATCCTACCACTGCTATTCATCAATGCACTGATGATAGCGAAAGCCGAAAGCGCTCTGCTATAAAATTGATTAAATTAATGAAGCATCTACATAATAATATAATACAAAATATGTTTTTTCCATTCCTTCAACATGTATAATTGTACATCCTGTAAAGTTTAGTTTTGCTTAGGCGGTATGCATATTTAGAAGAGGGAGGAAAACTATTTCAGAAAGTTGGCCCAGGCCGGTCAAGACCCTAGGGACGGCCCTGGCTTGATGTATAAAATAATGAACAACATTGACGTCCAAATATTAACAATATTATAGTGACTCTTATAATACTAACACCCTGCAATCTTAAAATGGCCTGACTATAACAAGATGGCAGCAATATCACGACAATCTGCGATCTTGGTATTGATGATGGTATATCCACGCACCACAGTATCTCTTCGGGCCTCCGTAACATGTTCTCGTTTCTTTCGATGATTCCGTACAAAATTACAGTCATAGAGACCCATGTACCGGGTCTGTTGTTAAGTTTTTGTTATTTGTACATCCAGCTTTTTATTACGGAAATAACAAGGCGATCGTGCTCGAGCAACGAAGTGTTTGGGCTTCTGAACTCGGATGTATAGAGTTAATTTTTTAATTTAAAGATGAACAAAAGGGTTTTAGCAAGAATATTTTGTAATAAAGTTAACATGGAACTGCCGCTTAATAGATATACTAATATACATAAAAACAAAACATGTTAACCGTTCTGGTCGTAGGCCGTAGCGTAACATTTTCAGTAGTTTTCCTTGATTAATGGGCAACAGAGCTTTACTGACATAAATCGATAATAAACTCAAAATAATGTATTTCCAAATTATCTCTTTTATAAAAGAAACCGATTTTTCTTTATATAATAATATGGACGAAATATCGAAAATTCGACGCCCGCCGCAAACGACAATCCCCGAACAATTCTCTGCGAAAGGGGGCATACACACAGTAACTTAGCCAGAAAATATGCTCAGGGGGGGGGGGGCTCAGTGGGCCTAAGTACGACATTTTTTTTCTGAAGAGAGGGATAATCGGGACTACATGAATTTCACAATATTACACCTAATAAAGAAGTCGAAAAAAAGGTCGTTTAAAATTCATCTAACTACTATCAAATTTCGAAAATTAAATGCCGCATGGTTGGATTAAATTTGTTTGTGTAATGTTTTTTTTTACTTTTTTTTGATATTCCTATTCTTTATTTAAAACAAAAACATTTTTTATATTTGTGACAAATATGAATATTAGTGTCAATCCAAAATTTTAACATTAGACGTATGTAACCTAACCAGCGTTTTTCGGGCTCGGTTTTTTATGATTAAAAATAAAGTAAATATCGCTCACCACGCCAAAAATGATGATTTTTTCATAAATCATGTATTTTAGGAGCGTAGATCTAAGAGCAGTTTTTGGTGCAAATGCTTAGGTTTTGAAATACTCCTTCTTAGTGCCTTTTTCTATATTCATAATAAAGCATTCTCGTTTCTTCCCGCACTATTTTTTTTTATTATAAATTATCACACTTCTTCCATAAAAAATGTTTTAATTATAATGTTTACATTAATTTTTCTCTTCAAAAATAAATACCTAATTGTTTTTGTTTTTACTGTAAAAATATTTTATTGCATTGGGTTATATTTTTGTTGATTTAAAATAGCTCTAAAAAAGGGAAAACGGAACAGACAATTATATTAATAGAAAAATACTATAAAATATTATTCTTTTTACTCGTTTTCCTTTAAAACTGCATCATAAATCAATAACTAAAACGATATGCGTCCGAAACCTTAATATTTATATAAAACAGGACTTTTAGAAGGATAAGTTTAAAAACTGACGTTTCCTACAAGACCTTTATAATCTAAGCCAGTCCGAGCGTGAGGCCAAAATTTAGGTTGCAATTAGACCCGAGCTCCTAGGCTGCAGCCCGACCCCCCCCCCCCCCCCCCATCCCACACATCATGTATGTAATAATTCGTGTTAAGTTTATTGATTGATCCTATACAATTTTTTTATGTCTCGTTGAGCAGAATACGGCTCAATAAAGCGTCTCTTGAACTATGAACTTGTTGAATATTTTATATATTGTTATTATAGCACGCTACGCAAACAAAGACTCTATTTATTTCAAGATGAAAATGCAGGTTGTTTTCCACATGCTCTACAATTAGATGTACCTAATGCATTTTTTTATTTATTTAGAATAATGGTTTTATAACTCTATTTAATTTGTATTGTGGATAATGAAATGAAAGATTTAGTTTTTATGGTTTTCTCATGGCAAATAAAACTTTTTATACAGATTTAACATATCTAAGCACACAAAAACTATAAATAGAAGCCACGCTCTTTAGTAGATTAATAAATAATATGATAAAATGATGCATTACAGAAAAAACACTGTACATATTGCTATCGGAACTATATAGCTTTTGCTAAATTATTTCTGTTACCATAGCAATATCCTTTGGCTACTTTTTACAATAAGGGCTATCGTGAAGAAAGCTTTAGTTAATTTAATGGTATGCACAGTTATACAACTCTAACTGTGGTTGAATTAGCAACATCGCCAACACTGTTACTTTGAAAATTAACGCGAAAAAAGAGTCAAGAATCAAATCAGTCAGTCTACAACCACAATAAGAGGGTTGTGCGGTTCTATCCCGCTATTCGATATTTCAGAAGCTAAATTCTCGGCAACTACTGACTTCTGAAACCCGAATTTGGCTTCATTAGAATGATACATGCCGCTCAATATAAACAAGGTTTTAACCAAATTTTTCTTGGAGTTTCAGAGAAATTTGCCTTTGAAAAACCTGGCAAAAACTGGCTAATATGTTGTTATATTATGATATGTATTTGACTACGATGATAATTTGATTTTTTAAAATTTGATAGATGCAAAAATAAAAATTGTAGATAGTTTTTAGAGTATTAAGGACGATTTTTTATATTACGTTATATTATACTTATTAGAAGAGACAGGAATTAATTCTAACCCTGAAACTCCCTAGTGCTACGTCACTAAATATAACAAACGTAAAAACTTCTTAGAATCAAAATTTGTCAGAAAACTGAAGTAAGTATAGTAAATATTTCCCATATAAGGAGTCTTATTTTTTTCTTATAAAAATATGTTTAATGTCAGCATCGGTAAATTGAACACAACTCGAAAAAACTCCCATGCGATGCCAAATTATCCCTGAATTCCGCGAAAAGTCCAATATTTATTCCGCAAGTGTCCCATTGTTTAAGCCTTTCAGCTCCAATACAATCGAGCCGAGTAAAATCAAAAAATCTCGAAAACCAAAAAAGGTTCGCCATTGTATCGTCGTGATCTACACTGATGGAGATCAATCGCATCAATCCGCTTGTCAATCAATGCCTTACGTGTCAATCATTGACCGACAGTTGTTGAGAGTTGTCCTACACGGTTTTCTTTACGGCTGTGAGTTTGCTTTTTGCGTTTGAACTGCATGATCTGATATCCATTTTTATCTGGTATTTACTTTGGTACGTGACCACTAACTTTGGTCAGTGGATACAGACTCTGCAAACGATGTGTGTACGAATAAAACGATACAAGAAAAATGTCTTCAAAGTATGCCGTGCAGTTATTACTCTTGAAGGGTAAATAAATATCGACCTGAAGACGACTGGACATAATGAACATACTTAACAGTTAAAACGTTTTGATTTACCTAAAACAAATAAAGACAAGGCAAATAAAAAACTCCTCTATTATTTCAGAAACATCATTGTCTCTAACCTTAAACAACGTATTCTTAGTTGCCTACTTTCGTAAGAATAATTACGCCAAACTATAAACAAGCTAGCTGTAAAATTAGTTGAACCCGTACGAATTCCGTCAACAAAAAATGGTGCAATGATGCGATGTCCAAAAATTCCTGCCCAAACATTCACTTTCTGATGGTATTTGGTTCGAGTGCATGCAAGACGATGTTTATTTTGTAGGCTCCAGTATCGATAATTTTGTATATTTGGCTCTTTATTTAATGTAAATGTGTTATTGTTAGCACGCGCCATCGTTTGAAACAAAAAAGTGATCTTCACTCTTCATCTCCTAGCAATTCTTGATGGTTTTGATACTTATACCTATACAAATAATACAAATATACAAATAATTTTATTTATAAATTTAGTAGAATACACTTTTAATCACAATGAAAATATATTTTAAAATAATAAGTATTCTTGAAAATAAATTCTGAGTTTTATTTCCACTATGAGACATAGAGAGAAGTTTCGCCTAAGCCACATAGGAGTATGGGTTTGTGTGTTAGAACTTCTCCCCTTGCTCGTGATGGCAGTGATTAATATAATATAACATGAAAAAAATAAATAAATTAAATAGTATTATTAATATCATTACAATAAGTAGAAAATAAAGAATAAAACCAAAAACTAGAACGAAGTGAAATACATGGGCAGGATAAACATAGAAAGCAAATATTTGTTAGTTATTAGTTAGTTATACATGCAAGAGAGCAAACAAATGAGTAAAGGCAGCAGAGGTAGAATAATATAGGTGACAAAAAGGAAAAAACACTCCCTCTTACTATTATCTAATTTTTTTTTTAATCAAAAAAGATTTTTAAAGACGTAGGGATTATCAAGGATAAACTTTTTTGACAGCTTTTTGAATAGGTTTTTATTTTATGCAGAACCACGAATATGTAAAGGCAGCAGGTTAAAACATTTAGGACCATAGTATAATATCGATCTTTGAGAAATTGAACTCTGAAAAGAAGGAACAATTAACCGTTCATTTACATTAGATCTAGTTTGGTAGGTGTGAAAGATGTTTGAAAAAATGTTTTGATTTTCTGTATATAATTAAGACTCCAGAATATGTATAAGTTCCTTATATTTAAGATCTTGTTATCGTTATATAATAAAGAAGTTGGGTACATGCGTTCTTTTTTTAAGACAATTTTAAGAACGGTGTTCTGGCAAGTGGAAAGGATTTTTAATGAATTATCATACAGGCACCCCCAAGACACTATACAGTATCTTAAGTTAGACTCCACCAAAGCGCCATACAAAGTAAGTAAAAGTTGTTTACTTAAAATATTTCTTAGTTGATAAAATGTATAAAAAGTTTTTCTTACCTTACTTACCACATAACTTGCATGTTCGTTCCATTTTAAATGGCAATCGATAATTACTCCTAAATATTTTGTTTTATTTTTTCTACTTATTGAACTACACAAGCATGCATTGCTTCTATTACAATCGGGAGAGTGCATCTTTAAAAAGTTTTGTGTCGGTTGATCAACACTAGTTGCGGAGAATGTCATAAAAATAGTTTTTGAAGAATTTAAACTTAATAATCCAGCACAAAGCCACCCATACACAACACTAAGTCCCAGTTCAGCTCTCATATAAACATCATGCCAACTTTCACCAAAAAACAAAATAGCAGTGTCATCTGCATAAGAAATTACACTGGCATTCAGAGGTAATTTACCTATATTATTTATATAAATAAGAAAAAGAATAGGACCCAGCACTGTGCCCTGCGGCACGCCCGTTTTGATACTTTGAGCGTTGCTAACATCATCGTTTACTCTTACCCGTTGTTTTCTTTCCGATAAATAATTTTTTAATAAATTTAGTGGCCCATCTCTTATGCCAACATTCTCCATTCTTTCAAAGAGTATGTTATGAGATACTTTATCAAAGGCCTTAGACAGATCCAAATATATATATATGAATGATATTTATGCTTTTTCAAAGTTCGCAGTACTGTGGTGTGATGTTTTTCTACCCCTTGCCCGAGAGGTCCAGTGCTGATATTTTTATTTTCTTCGACGTGAACTAAAATATTAAAATCTTTATCATTGTTTTCTTCAACTATTTCATGATTCTGGGCTATGCATTTGCCGTGGTTTATTACAGTGCCTTTCGCCTTAAACTTAGTAATAACTTTTTGTATTGCTGACTTGGTATGAATGGGTTCATCACGGAAATAAACGGAAAACATATCAGATGCAATAATTAAGCTCTTCCCCGCTTAGTACCATTTTATCATAGTGACTTTTTCTTCTATTGTGTAGCTCATAATAATTACCTAGGTAAAAAATTATTACTAGTAAAAATTTGACAATAAAAAATTACAGGCTGACAAGTCTAATCAATGGTGGTGTCTGCAGCATCACCTGTTGAATTCCAATGAAAACCAACCGCAATCCCATTTAAATAAGTTAAGATCGGGTTGTCTAAAATTGCTTAAACTCCGCAGGTGTACTCCACGGAGACCCTAAAAAGTCTCCCTACAACCCCTTTCTAAAATAAACAGGGGAGCAAATATTTGGACAGTCTAAAACTTGCATGGGATTTTCTGTTTCCAACCACGATATATAGGATGATTTAAAATAATATGCCCTAAGCAGTATCCTTATCTGTTCCTAGACATATTCCATCCTTCCTCTTTTTTTTATTTTTTTAACGCCGTGCTTCTTACTCCGTACATTTTCAATACTTGATTTTACATGTAAAGTTATGTGCATCTCAATTAGTCCAAATACTCGGCGCATGCGAAACATCTGCCCAGCCGGAAGTAGTTAAAAGATAATTCCAATACTCTCCGACAGGTGAAATCTAACCCCTCGATAGTTCCTTTACCCCTCACCTGCTCAAAAATCCTCGTAAATCATATTTCAAATAGTTGGGCGGCAACTTATTAACTTCGATATGCCTTAAGACTGTATTTAGGTCCACGTTATACCGATCGCAGCCACGACCGTTTTGTTTTTTCACATTGTGATCCGTTTTAATTTTAGTCTATAATTACAGAGCGCGCTGGAAAGTAAGTCTTTTTATTAAAAATCGCCCCGATACATGTAGCATAAATAAATAGTAAAAAAATGGCTCTATATATTACGGGTTTCACGGTGTAGAGGCCCTGAAAGTATGAGAAAGTCCTTCTTCAATATCGATCGATTTAGCAGTGGCGGACACTCGGGGAAACATATTAATATCATAGCGAGACATTTAACACATTTTTATTTCTCCTTTAAAAATTTGTGAAGCCGCCATTTGCCATAAAAATGATTTAACTCAGATGAAAGCGTCAACACTTTTAACATTGTTTAACAAACTAAAAGTTAATATTTTGAAAATAATGCCTTCTTATCCTTCTGACAAAAAAAACTAAGTTTTTCAACGTGACAACGTCGCGTTTGTTATATTTGCGATTGAGGGTTGCCTACCTTTTCTAATGACCTTTCTTCATTGGCTAAATGTAACGAATTATCAGATAAATAGATTGTTTTCAGCATGCTTTATTTAATGTGAGCTATTTGTATATTGTGATTTTATTTTAAGTGTTTTTTTATTAAATATACTGTCTAATGTGATAAAGATTCAAGGCAGTTTGGAATGTGCAAGAAATTAATTAAAAGTTAGATTTCAAGTAATGTAAATTTCTGTTTTATAAATTGAGGTTGCTAATAATGTATTTGTCAAAATAGTACATTGTACACCTAGTAGGAAAAGCTGAACATTCCCAAACGACCGTAAAGATTGCATGCCGGGGCGCAAGCCGAGACTGACAATACGGGGTCCGGGAATGTGACTTTTTCTACGAGGTATACATACTATTTTTCCGTAAATCGAAAATTATTAAAAGGACATAACTTATTACGATCAACTTGTTAAAATTTTGAAATAAATCTTAACTTTGTTTACAAATAAAGGATGCCATTAAATATTTGTGTTATAACTATGGAAACACAGTAATATTGAATTGTCAAGCTTAACACATTCTAGTTTACAAGTAGCCGTACAGAAATAATATTTCCTTACAGTACAATAATAAATATTTCCTAACTGTTATTTTTCGTTGCCTAGCAATGACTAAGTGTAAGGAAACATTGACTTTTTCTTTCAAAAATATTATCAAAAATGTCAATATCTCCGATCGATTTTCGAAAAATTAAATTAATAAGTTGGTTTTAGTAAAATTTAAAAAAGTAGTCACGTCACTCTTAATGTTTTAACTAAAAACTGTTTTAATTAATTTAATACACTATTTATTTACTATGTCATAGTCTTGCTGTACCATCAGCCAAAATAGTAAATTTACTAATTATAAATATTAATGCAAAGTCATTTATATAGATTAAAAATAGTAAAGAGCCGAGAACTGTACCCAACAATAACTTTCATTATTTTTTAAATCCTTTTCATTTAACAATTCTACTTAAGAGCCTTCAACCAACAATGACTTAATTGCAAATAATTTGTGATTAACCCAATCAAGAGCTTTGGAAATATTACAAAATATTTCTGCCTTAAAATCTCCTTTATTAGAGAGACGTTTAAAAAATGAAAAATAGACCAAGAATTATTTTGTCTAATCTCTCCCAGTATAATGCAGCAAAACGCATCCGGACATGGATCTACCGAAAAAAAAAATAACAAACCTTTTTCTACTCCCACTTGGAAATGTGCTGTTTCCCTTACACTAAAGTGGGCTATTCCAGTTAACTAAACGGATATGATTTCATATCCATCCTAGTTAGGATATGAAAGTGACCAATCACAGTGGTCTATTACAAAGAAACCAAATTTACATGTTGTAAATTTCACTAGTCGTTTTCTAATGCTTGACCGAAGTGAGGTTGTGAATATACTTCAAAAATATGCAAATCTGTCAGATGAAAATTGTTCTTTTTTAATTTAGATCAAAACATTTATCCCAGATTCTAGGCATACACAGTTTTTTCCAAGGGTGCACGAAATGGTGCGAAATTTGATAGTATAATACCAAAATATATTTCTACCGACGTATTGTTATTTTCTGATCGAACTAAATATTTGAGCATAGCTGCACTTTCTTATTTCAAAAATATCCAGTTTTCCACTTATTTCTAGACAACTACTACAAGATTTAATGTATTAAATGTACTAAATACCAACAAAATGAATGATTGGTTCTTTGCCATGCAAATATTGGTCCACCGGGATATTTTCTAATATATTTTAAATGGGGATTTAGCCGCAATCGATCTTAAAACTTTTAATATAATGTAAGCAACAGATATAGAAAATTAACTGGTAATTGTTCCTTAAATGGTGAAACATGAAGATGAGTATTAAAACCAGATAAGACAGACGAAATAATAAGATTTCTAGAAAAAAATTAATTCCATTTTTTACTAAAGGTTTTAAGGTTATGTTATTTTTACAGTATTGCCACTTCTCGTTCCACGTGCTGGTTTCTAAATTGGCGAATATTTTTAAAAACTTTACCATAGCGAACACTAAAATTCATATTAATGTACAAAGGCCGTGTTTAACTATTTAAAACGAATTCTACAGCTATTTTGTTATACTTTCGGAGTTATAATTCTTATGCAAGACAAAAAAAACCCACAAACCCTTTTTTTCTTCTGTGCATTTCAGCAAAACAATTAATCAAAAAGGCTATGGTTGAGAAAAATAAATTGTTCATTTTTGTTTATAAATATATCGCTTGTCTGTCGTTCCGCAAAAGGCCGATTGAGAGGAAGATAGATATATTCAAAGTGATTTTGTGTAAGTATAAGAAATTACTCAAATTGATAAATATGTTACAGTGTAATTTGGTCCATTAATTTGCCAACGAAATGAATTTTTGTTCAATTGTGTTTTATTATCTTTCTCACAAGTTCATGGCCAACTCGAGTGGATTGTCCATATTGCGCTCGGAAGTTTGAGCTCTCTGCCTACGCGGCCTCTGGTTTAATTTACTTTCTCGTCCGATATGGCCATCATATCCACTCTTGTTGTACAAACTACTATTATGTGTTTCACGTTTCGCTGATGCATCAAGAAATATTACGTGGTGGGGCGCCTATGACCGCCATAAGACAGATCCACCCCATCCTACACGGGAATTTAATATATTAAAACGAGATTTATGCCGAACGCGTTTCTTAATGGAATATCGGCAGTTCTCGCGGACTTTTTTCCTTTTGTTAACCGGAAAATTAAATGCCGCTTTACTAATCGAAACTGGCGTTCCTGGTATCGAAGGTTCAAAAATATACTCCCTCTTATAAAAGCATTTATGTTAAGACTTATCAACAGTAATATACCGATAGAGGAGGCGTCTTATCGGTAATACCGCTGTTTTTTACAAGAAATCGATTTTCTGATAATTTTCACGAAATGTAATTTTTACTTATAATCTGATATGATCCCAAGAGCTTTAGCTCCAGGGTCTTATCTTTGATTATAAGTAAAAATTTTATTGAGTGAAAATTTTCTTAGAAAATCTAGTTTCGAGTGAAAAACAACGGTATGAAGATAAGACGCCGCTTCTAGAGGTGTATTTTATTGGATAATTTACTGAACCCGAAATAAAAGCCGTTTGTGATAAAGGAAAATATGCAAACACATCATTATGATTTACTTTTAAGTTTATAAAGGTGCCACAACTAACAATTAATTAAAAATCCAAAACTAAATCAGACGCGTGGAACGTCAAAAATCAAATTCGTTCATCAATAATTGTCATCACGCTTGCCATGAAAACGCCAAGATTTCTTAAGCTCATGTCAAAGCAAAGCACACTGGGTTTAATATTGCAGACATTTTGTCAAAACATTTCTTTGAAAATGTCAATAATTAAGTTAAGTTTATGCCCTAAAATCACCTTAAATACTGTTGTGTGTCACTTTTATTTTGTAGGTGTTATAATATTTATTAAACTTGTTTTCGTGAAATAAATTACTGTTTGTTTGACAAAAAGCTACTGTGGTCTTACCGAGCTAGTCGTACGTCTTATTGGAAAAGACCACGTTACCAAGGTGGTTGCTATAAAAATTTGCGTTCTGATTGGTTCTATATATGTGATGTAAATTATCAGTAAAATACCACACTCGTATGTTCGGTTGCACAATAGTATATTACATAACAAGTGATGAAAGTGATACTTTTCAAACGAGGAGATATTTCGTACGAGGCGTCAGCCGAGTGCGTAAATTCTCTGAGTTTTAAAATAATCACTTTCACACGAGTAATGTACACTATTTTTCCTACGACCACAAAGAATTATTAAAAAAAAGCCTTTGATTTGTGAAAAAAATATTTCAACACTAGTGTTGAAAAAAAATATCAACACTAGTATTAAAATTAGCATACTTAGGATTATGTTCCACTTAATATCTGGTTTCATAGTTGGACAATAGGCTTTTCCTTTATTTGTAGTTTGTTTTTTCATTTTTTAATATTTTATAGGATGAACTAATCCTGGATTGACTTCTAGATTAACCGGAAAGAATAATCTTAAATTTAATCAAGGAAAGATGCATTAAACATAATTTTAAAAAATCGACCCAATAAGTAAGATTTCAATTCAAAATAATTCTATAAATTATTTAATGTTTTTATAAAAAAAAGTCAAATACTCCTGTTAGGATTTGAACCTATGACCTTGCGATCTGTAGGCTAGAGCTCTATTCTCTACGCTATCGATACCAATAAAGATTTGTTGTTTAATGCATGACACTCTTCAGTGCGATTTGTTTTTTCTGGTAATAGATTTTCCAGTATATTATTACCATTTTTTATAATTTCAGATGGCGTATTTTCACACTCTAATTCTGAATCACTCGACAAATACATGATATATTAGTTAAACACTTTACAATTACTGCTTTCTAAAATTTGTGGGTTTTTAATAAATAGGGATGGTTTGTCAAATTGGCACCATATGTTTAAATTAGGTAGTGTGCCTTAATATTTCAACACTAGTGTTGAAATATTTTTTTTCAACACGCGTGTGATATACGGCGCTTTCTGGCCAAATTAACAGTGCTTTTTTCTCATTTTCATAGGTGGTCGTAGGAAAAGATATTTAACCACAATTAGGCGTTTCGAAAAAATAAACCAAACACACTATGTCTTTTACCCATTGACTAAGGAACGATATCTGATTAAAGAACAAAAAAATCTATCTTTTTTCTCACATTATATTTACCATAATTAAGTATTATTCCTTTATTACAATTACATCCAAGCGTGTTGTAAATTTTTACTGAGCCACGACGTAATCTGACTAATGAGCAACCTTTTTACAAGTCAAATTAGTCCATATAAAGCAAATAAAATTATTTAACATTTAATTCGTTAATAATTCATGATTAAATCAATGTTATGCCTTTAAACAAACATGAATTACATGAGTCGAAAGTCGATAGTCTTTAAAAAATACAATTTGACGAAACGTCATCTTCAAAATATTTTTAAAAGTCAGAGATATATGTAAAGATAATTATTCTGAATTTATATAAAACATGTTTTCATCTTGTAGAATCTTCTTTACGTTATTAACTGTAATGGTTATTATTTTATAGCAGGTAATTAAATTGGAATATATCCATTAATTTCGCATTTTTTTACGTTAAGGACATTTCACAAATTGGTAAATGTATATGTAATCCATTATTTTATCTCCTTATTTAGTGACAGGTAGAATGGGTTCGAAGATATGAGAGCAATCTTATGTTTACACAGGAAATTGTATTAATATATTTACCGATTTATCATTTTATTTATAAAGAAGTTCAAGATCATGTACCTGGTATTCCGTATTCCTAGCTTATAAGTGAAAGAGGTATTTCTCTTATTTTTTACAATCAGCTAGAAATAAGCTTTTGAACAAGTAACTGCAGTTGAGTCATCTGACAATTTTTATTGTTCTTATTTCTTTGTTTATGTTTTGAACGGGCCTTTTCCACATATTATTGCCAATGGTATACAGCCAGCCTTCGGGGAGTGTGTAGTAAAAACAACAATTATTTTTTTCGTGGATGTTATGACGCAAGCGATTTGGAGCAGTACCGGGTCCACAAACAAGCTCTTGGACTCTTTGCGACCGAATCATTAATTTTCTGTACTTTCTCTACTTCTGTACTGTACTTTTTTACGCGGCTTTCTAGAATAATGGCACATGGCTCAGGAATACAGACAAACGAAGAACTTCATATCCTGACCAAGTAAAACTAGGTTACAATGGATTTTAGACATGAGTCGAGGGATCCTAACGTGATACTGCAAGTTTAGAAAGCGCCTTGCTCTGATAGGGGTTCAAGAAGACCTTATTGAAATCACAAGCCGTGCCTGGAGGGATATTCTTACATTCATATGAAGGCAGGAATGATTTGACGAATGTGGTGGTCAAAGCGGTTGGGGGAAGACTCTGGGATAAGCAAAAAGGATCTCTGTCAGTCTTCTTGCGGTAGTGCTCATACTCAATTCCGGAGGACTATTTTTCTGTGAGTAAAGCCACAAAGTTCCCACTTTTGCCATTATTGTTTAGGAGATAGATAGGAAGGAGTCAATGATACAAGTACACTTGCGCCAAACCAATTTTTGCTTATGTAAATCCATTTTTTTCTTGGTTTGTTTAGCTTAGAGTAAAATGTTGAGTCAAATTTTTTAAAACTGCAAAATTTTTCAATTATCTAATTTACCCTCAATTTGGAAGTTTTAAATTTAAGAAGAACACCTTTTAAAGCTGCCCAATCCCTATTAACAACAAAGATATCAAAAGATTATATTAACCAAAATATTGTGATTATGATAATAAAACGCTGCGATAAATTTCAATAAAATCGTCACCGTTTTTTGTATGGTAATTTATGGAGGGTCATAAATTTTGTCCACAATGGCCTGGATGGCGTTCACAACAAGAATAAGAAACTGTTGGGTGTTGAGGGTGCCACTCTATAAGTTTTATTTCATCCTTAGAAGAACCAGTGTCCCAATGAAATAATAAACCCACAAAAGTTGATTGAGATGTATTCAGTACATGAAGCTTTGGAGGAATTTAGAATTAATTTCTTGATGTTAGTAGATTATAACCGATTTCGTCATGTTTTATCAAATTGTGTAGGTTGATTTAGAGAGACCGGTAATATTAATAGGAAAGAGGAAAGAGGCCAGTGACCGACCCAACGCCAACGAATAAAATTGAGGACGTAAGAAACTGTAGCAGGGCAGCTTCAAATCGAGGAATTGAATAATGTTTTTTATTAAAAAAATTAATTTGTCTAGAAGAGTAAGTAAGCATGTTCTTCATTTATTATAAGTACAATTTGGTAAAAAAAAAATTGTGTTTAAAAAAAATTAAAATTTTATTTTTCAAACCATGTGTCTGTTATAAATCAATCAAAATTTTATAGGTTGTAAGGCAGTTTCGTTCCCCCTCCTGAGCCTTACCAAATGGGTGAGCCTGTGAGCCTTAAAAATTGTAGGGCGTGTGAAGAGTTTTAGAATTTTTTTAGAAGTCACTTTTAAGGGTAAGAAGATTTTTTAAGTCGGGATACGCTCTATTTTTAGATACCTCTTTTTTTTTAGTCGCCCCCTCCTCTCAGCTAAATCCTGGATCCGCCCCTGAGACTAGTATAGCTTTATAAAATAAATTAATCTTACTGCTTTTTAAAGCATTCTGTTTTTTTTATCTTCCAGAAATAAATTTCACAATTATTTTTATTAACAATTAAACAATTTTTATATTCTTTTAGGCAATACTATAGTATATTACATAACAAGTGATGAAAGTGATACTTTTCAAACGAGGATATATTTAGCACGAGACGTCAGCCGAGTGCGGAAATTCTCCGAATTTTAGAATAATCACTTTCACACGAGTAATGTACACTATTTTTCTTACGACCACAAAGAATTATTAAAAAAATCTTTGATTTGTGAAAAAAAAATTTCAACACTAGTGTTGAAATTAGCATATTTTTAAGATTAGGTTCCACCGAGGGTTCCACTTAATATCTGGTTTCATAGTTTGTCAATAGGCTTCTCCTTTATTTGTAGTTTAACTTTTTTATTTCTTCATATTTTATATATCATAGGAAGAACTAATCCTGGATTGAGTTCTAGATTAACCAGAATGACAAATTTTAAATTTAATCAAATAAAGATGTATTAAACATAAATTTAAAAATCCACCCAACAAGGAATATTTCAATTCAAAATAATTCTATAAATTATATAATGTTTTTATAAAAAAAAGTCAAATACTCCATGCGATTTGAACCTGTGACCGTGCGATCTGTAGGCTTGAGCTCCATTCTCTACGCTATCGATACCAATAAAGATTTATTGTTTAATAGATGACACTCTCTTCAGCGCGATTCGTTTTTTTCTGGTAATAGATTTTCCAGTATATTATTAACATTTTTTATAATTTTAAATGGCGTATTTCTACACTCTAATTCTGAATCACTCGACAAATACATGATAAATAAGTTAAACACTTTAGAATTATTGCTTTCTAAAATTTGTTCTTTTTAATAAATGGGGGTGGTCTGTCAAATTGGCAACCATATGTTTAAATTAAATAGTGTGCCTTGTATTTCAACACTAGTGTTAAAATATTTTTTACCTACGACCACTACTGTAAATACTTAAAAACACACCGTTTCCGATCAATGTAAGATTCCCATTACGCACGGTAAAAAAATCGCACAGCTTGGTAAAAAAATCGCACAGTTTTCCTAGCAACCGCTTAGCAACGGTCAATACAAACAAACTTATTCAAAAACTGACTCTGAATCGTAGATCAAATTTGTATGTGAGTAATATTATAAAGTGAAATTAGTTTGATAGGTACATAAAAAATGTCGAGTGACAGTGAAATAGAAAATTTAACTCCACCCAATATTAGCGAAATTGCAGAAGCTGCTAAAAACAACTTGTTACCGGCGAAATCTGAATATCGATACAAATTTACTTACCAAAGATTTATGGAATGGAGATTAAAAAACGACGTTAAATCATTTTCCGAGAATGTAATGATGGCATATTTCCAAGAACTATCAAAAACGATGAAGCCTTCCTCACTTTGGTCATTTTACTCAATGTTAAAGGCCACAATTAATATAAATCACAATGTCGATATTGCAAACTACTCCAAATTACAAGCTCTTCTGAAGAGAAAATCGGACGGCTTTAAATCCAAAAAATCCAAGATTTTGACAAGCAAGAATATAAACGATTTTCTAGAAAACGCACCAGATGATAAACATTTGTTTATGAAGGTAATATATTGAGCTCAATATAATGTTAAATGTGTAAATTTATTTCAAATCGTCTTTTAGGTTGCTCTTATAATTGGTATAAGCGGTGCATGCAGGAAACAAGAGTTGCGTAATATAAAACAGTCAGATATCCAAGACACAGGGAAGAATCTAATTATTAATATTCCCGATTCAAAAACTAAACGGCAACGTTCTTTTGTGGTGTCAGAATATTTTTACCCAAAGGTTAAAAAATATATAAACATTCGCTCTGCAGTAAGTACAGCTCCAAATTTACCTTTTTTTCTAAACTATATAAACGGAAAATGTACCAAACAGTCTGTTGGTATTAACAAGTTAGGAAAGGTTCCAAAAGAAATAGCCAAATATCTGGGACTACCAGAAGCAGCGAATTATACAGGGCACTGTTTTCGACGCTCGTCCGCGACTATTCTTGTTGACGCGGGTGGTGACTTATTAGATTTAAAAAGACACGGCGGATGGCAGTCCTCAGCCGTAGCTGAAGGGTATGTGGATAATTCCCTAAATAATCAAACTAACAATTCGTCTAAAATATCATCTGCAATAGCAAGTACTAGTAGTAGTACTAATAGTATTAATGAAATTTTCATTGAGGCAACTAATAATGTAAATCTTACTTATGCTTCAACAAGCAAAAGAAACGATATACCTTTTGTCTTCAATAATTGTTCTGTAAATAATTATTGTAATGAGAATAAATAATATTATAAAAAATAACATTTGTAAATTTAAATAATCATACTGTAGAATTATTACAATATATACCTTCTCGTTGATGTTATCACGTTCTTAAATTAATAATATTGTTACCAGTTAAGATGAAAAACTAAAACTAAATGATGTTGTGTGAATAAGTAGGTCGTAGGTAAAGTATGGTACGTAATACGTGTTGTAATGCAATTACGCACTCATAGAATTACGCACTCGCCGCTACGCGGCGTCGTGCGTAACTTTTCTATTTGTGCGTAAATTGCTTTTTACAACACTTATTACGTAATATACTATTTTCAACACACGTGTGATATTCGGTGCTTTCTGGCCAAGTTAACCGTGTTTTTTTTCTCATTTAGGTGGTCGTAGAAAAATAAATAATTACTAATACATAACCCTTACCTGCAAGGTAATAGGTAACGGACAAAAAACGACCCTTACAGAATTCTTAACCGGAAGCTCTCGATGTTATCTTGATAATGTCATGAACGTCATGTCTCATGTCACGACAGTTCCAAATAAAAATAAAATGTAAACAAAAAATCCACCAAGAAATTGATATTTAATAATTAAATGATTAATATCTATCCAAATATTTTTATTAACGCCACATACAAAAAAACACGAGAAAAATAATCACAATCTATTACGTGGTGCTACTTCTTAGACCACCGCATGTGACAATTTATAATACTTTAACAAAGCAGAAGCCAACCTGTAGTTAACCAACCAACCCAATGTATAAAGTTATTAATGTTTGATGGTATTATTTTCTCCATGTGACACCGTACCTGAATAACACCTATTATTTGATAAATTATGGATATTTAAAAGAAAAAGAAGATTGCGCGGGTATTTTTCACCTCGTAGAGTCGTGTAACACCTTTTTTGGGTCCGCATTTTAAGTGATTTATAAAGGGTACCCGAAAACCCATACCCGAACCCAAAACAAAGTCGTACGGGATATGGGATTTAGCCTGTTGGAATGTTAGAATAAAAATGTGTTAAATTCTGGCAATTAATCGTACCTGGTTCTACCTGTTCGGAATGTGGAACCAATATAACGTTGGGTCATCACTTTTACTTTTACGAAACGTATCAAGGAAAAATGGACTAGTTTATTTTTTAATTAAACAACGCAGCAGTTTGTAACAATCATGTAGTGATTAAACAGTTTTTAATTTTATCGATGGTGTTAGTTTATTAAGGTTGATGGACAGCGTACAGTGGCGTAACAATAGAGTGACAGGACTGGCAAAACACCAGGGGCCCCCTGCATACGTCTATTGGAGATTGAAAACTTTAAAACGCAAGCCATATAGTAGTCAGACTCTAGGAGCGGAACAGACAAAATCTTCTGTCGATAAAACTCGCTAAAAGAAGATGAGACGCCATTTCGATAAAATTTGTTATAATTAACATTTGCAATTTTGCAATACCACAAAAGTTTATTCCTGTTTGTACTTGAACGAAGATGTGAAAAAATGTGGCAGACTTAAAAATACAAGTCATAGCATAGTTAGACTCTAGGATCAGAAGGGACAAAATCTTCTGGGGGGCGCTATGAATTGTTATAGTTACATACAGTGGTGTAGCCAGAAAATATGTTCGGGGGGGGGGGGGGGGGGGGGAGGGGCTGAGTGGGCGTAAGTAGAACATTTTTTTTCTGAAGAAAGGGACAGTCGGGACTACATTAATTTCATGATATTATACCTAGTAAAGAAGGGTGAAAAGCGCCGCAGGCGAAAAAATTTTGGGACCACACCCAAAGTTCGTTTAAAATTCACCTAACTACTAACAAATTTCATCAAAATTATTAAAATTTGTTTTTGTAAATAATTTTTTTTAGTTTTTTTTTATTTTCCTAGCTGGCTCTTTATTAAAAAAAAACATTTTTTATATTTGTGAAAAATATGAATATTGGTGTCAATCCAAAATTTTAACATAAGACGTATGTAAGACTCTAACCAGCGTTTTCCGATCTCGGTTTTTCATGATTAAAAAAAAGTAAATATCGCTCACCACGCCAAAATTGATGATTTTTTCAGAAATCATGTATTTTAGGAGCGTAGATCTACGAGCAGTTTTTGGTGCAAATTCTTAGATTTTGAAATACTCTTTCTTAAGTGCCGTTTTGTACATTCATAATAAAGCATTCTCGTTTCTTCCCGCACTATTTTTTTAAAATTATAAATCATCACACTTCTTCAATAAAAAAGGTTTCAATTAAAATTTTTATATTAATTTTTTTCTTAAAAAATAAATACCTGGTACCTAATGGTTTTTTGTTTTTATTGTAAAACTATTTTATTGCATTGGGTTATATTTCTGTTGATCTAAAATAGATCTAAAAAAGGGAAAACGGAACAGACAAGTATAAATGTAATAGAAACATCCTATAAATTATTATTCTTTCTACCGGTTTTCCTTTAAAATTGCATCATAAATCAAAAGCTAAAACGACATGCGTCTGAAACCTTAATCTCTATATACAGCAGGACTTTTAGAAGAAAAAATTTAAAAACTAAACGTTTCCTATTAGACCTTTGTAATCTAAGCCAAGAATATATTATTTAAAAATTTAAGTGAAGAGTCCAAGCGAGAGACGAAAAATTAGGTTGCAATTAGACTTTTAGACCCCAAGCTCCTAGGCTACATATAAATACGCCACTGATTTGTTATAGCTACATAATATGCATTAGAGTCGCCCACCCCCCCCCCCCCCCCGTGGATATGCCACTGTCATCAAGTTACTTAAAACTCGCTAAAAGAAGGCGAGACCCCATTTCGATCAAATTTTCTATAATTAACATTTGCAACATCGCAAAAGTTTATTCCTGTTTGTACACGAACGAAGATGTGAAAAAAAGTGGCAAGCATCTCTTTTAGTATATTTTTTTTCTTTTGAAGAACAAGAATCCAAAAACGTTAATACATGTCAGGTTTCAGAAGCCGGTAAAATAATTCGTGCACGGTAAATTGACTAAAGATAAGCTGTCCTTTACATTTTATAAAATTATGCATCCATTTCACGTTCTGAATACACGGCCTTTTTTATTTTAAACAAATTTCATTATTCAAATATTTATACTACGGGGTGTCTCGGAAAAGACTGCACTCTACAGGAATCCCTCTCTTAGATTCTCATTACCATTTTTTCCTCTACAAGTGGGTAATTACATTTTCAATACGACGTTTCGTTTTTTCACAAGGTATAATAACTAAGAATCTTAACATTATGCAGGGTGATTCCTAAGTTGATAAGTTTTTTTTAGCTGGGTATAGACGGCATTATAATAAACAACATTTTCAAATACATTTTTTCAAAAAACTTATAGATAGCCGAGATACAGAAGTAGAAAATCTAAGTGCGGGCCTGATCATCAAAACGTAGCCCTTTACTTTATGTTGTTTTTGTCCTGTTTTTATCTTGTGACTCATGCATTTTACGGGTCGGTCGTCAGTTGTTTAACAATTCGCTGTATTTTTCTGAAGCAAGTTAATTTTAAATTAGTGACACGCGAAAATGGTAAAATTTCAAAACACTGAACTGGTAGATATTGTTCTAATTTATGGTGAGTGTCATCAAAGTCCGGTTGCTGTCTCGAGATTATACTCAGAACGCTTTCCCTTGCGGGCTTATCCTACACACAGTAGTTTTCTTAATGTTATTCAACGGGCAAGTTAGGCTGAACCGTATTTGATACATAGTGTAATAAATGATTGTAAGTACCTTATTTTTTAGTTTTTAAAAAAAAGATATTTGAAAATGTTGTTTATTTTAATGCCTTCTATCTATACACAGATAAAAAAGAAGTATCAACTTAGGAATCGCCCTGTATTTATACGAAAATTGCCCTTTAAGAGCAAACAGTAGTCGATGAGTCATCACGAATAAATAGTGCATTTTCACCACATCGCGCATATTGTACCTACGTCTGGCGATGGCAATAAAATATCTGTTTTTTATATACAAAATATTATAAAATCTTATTTCACGAGAATTAAGTGGCGCGGCGTCAGCGGAGATTTTTAAGATAATATCGGGGCATCGTTTGTAATTTTAATGGAAACTAAGAAATTAACATGAATAGCAGTAATAATTCTATTTTTATATTCTGCATGGCGGATGATATAATTTAAACCTATATACCTAATTACTTTAAAATAAATTATCTATTTTTTTTTTGAAAAAAAGTAAGGTATCATTTGCCAAACTAGAAGTTCTTGTGAACCCCATAGTAAAATTTTATATTAAATTTTCAATTAGACAACTTGGGAAACGATCAACACCTCTTTAAATTATTATATTATATAGTATTTTAGGAGGTGTCGAAACAGTACCACGTTTCAGCCTGGTATCACTTTTCCTTCTACTACCTATGATAATGTAAATGTGAAAAAAGCACGGTTAACTAGTCTCGAAAGCGCCGAATATCACACGCGTGTTGAAAATAGCTATTTATACAACAAGTAACGAAATAAGTGTCTTTTAGGCACGCGACATGTATGTTTCATTTGCCCCTTTCAAAAATTGACACTTGCCAAAAAAAATTAAATTATACCTAGTCTGTGGTTACGTTTTAATTACCTGCGTTACTTTTAAGGACGTTGCTCCTGGTAACGTGCTTAAAAGTTTTTTAAGCACGCTGCGCCTAAAAGGAGGTTATTAAAAAACCATAATGACAATCAAAAAGATGTTATTATAAAACGTCAGTAGAAAAAAAATATTTCAGCACTACTGTTGAAATACAAGGCACACTATGTAATTTAAACATATGGAGCCAATTTGACAGACCACCCCTATTTATTAAAAAGACCAAATTTTAGAAAGCAGTAATTGTAAAGTGTTTAACTTATTTATCAAGTATTTGTCGAGTGATTCAGAATTAGAGTGTGAAAATACACCATCTGAAATTATAAAAAATGTTAATAATATACTGGAAAATACATTACCAGAAAAAACACATCGCGCTGAAGAGAGCGTCATGTATTAAACATTAAATCTTTATCGGCATCAGCGATAGCGTAAAGAAGTTTAGCCTACAGATCACAGGTTCAAATCCCATCAGGAGTATTTGACTTTTTTTATAAAAACATTAAATAATTTATAGAATTATTTTGAATTGAAATCTTCCTTGTTGGGTCGATTTTTTAAATTTATGTTTAATGCATCCTTCCTTGATTAAATTTAAAATTTTTCATTCTGGTTAATCTAAAAGTCAATCCGGGATTAGTTCTTCTTATGATATATATTATAAAATATGAAAAAATGAAAAAGTTAAACTACAAATATAGGAAAAGCCTATTGACAAACTATGAAACCAGATATTAAGTGGAACATAATCCTAAGTATGGTAATTTCAACACTAGTGTTGATATTTTTTTTTCCTACGACCACCTATGAAAATGAGAAAAAAAGCACGGTTAACTTAGCTCGAAAGCGCCGAATATCACACGCGTGTTGAAAGAAAATATTTCAACTCTAGAGTGGAAATACAAGGCACACTATTTAATTTAGGCATATGATGCCAATTTGACAGATCACACCTATTTATCAAAAAGAACAAATTTTAGAAAGCAGTTTAGTTTATTTATCACGTATTTGTCGAGTGATTCAGAATTAGAGTGTGAAAATACACCATCTGAAATTATAAAAAAGTTAAGAATATACTGGAAAATTTATTACCAGTCAAAACAAGCCCCGCTGAAGAAAATGTCATATATTAAACTTTAAGCAAAAAATGTTTATGGGTCGCCATAGCCTAAAGACTAGAGCCATGACCTACGAATCGAAAGATCACAGGTTCAAATCCCATCAGGAGCACTTGACTTGTTTTTATAAAAACATTAAATAATTTATAGAATTATTTTGAATTGAAATCTTCCTTGTTGGGTGAATTTTTTAAATTTATTTTTAATGCATCTTTCCTTGATTAAATAAAAAAAAATCATTCAAGAAGGAAGATTTCAATTCAAAATAATTTTATAAATTATTTAATGTTTTTATAAAAAAAAGCCAAGTACTCCTGATGGAATTTGAACCTGTGACCTTTCGATCTATTAAATTGGCATCATATGTTTAAATTAAATAGTGTGCCTTGTATTTCCACTCTAGAGTTGAAATATTTTTTTTTCAGCTCTAGAGTTGAAATATTTTTTTCACAAATTAAAGGTTTTTTTAATAATTCTTTGTGGTCGTAGGAAAAATAGTGTACATTACTCGTGTGAAAGTGATTATTCTAAAACTCGGAGAATTTCCGCACTCACCTAACTCCTCGTGCTAAATATCTCCTCGTTTGAAAAGTATCACTATACCATTTTCAACATTAAGGTTGAAATATTTTTTTCACAAAACAAATGCTTTTTTAATAAGTTTTTGTGGTCGTAGAAAAAATAGTGTACCTATATTACTCGTGTGAAAGTGATTAGTCTAAAATTCGGAGAATTTCCGCATTCGGCTTACGCCTCGTGCTAAATGTCTCCTCGTTTGAAAAGTATCACTTTCATCACTTGTTATGAAATATACCATTACACACAAAATCTGCAAAATAACTTTTACATTCTTCTCTACATTAATAAGTAACTTTTCAAATAACCATATGCTGTACAGGCCTATAAACATTATCCATTATCTGTCTTGTTTTCGATCGAAAACTTGCAACGTGTTCTCTGTGTACATTCCAAACATGCGTGGACATGCGCCCTTTTTTTAGGGGTAAAAGCGCGAAGGGTTGGGGCATTTAAACCCCTTTGCCTTGGCAACGGTAAATATCGACTTTTCACGCCATTGTACCTCGTGACATGGCGCCGTGGAAGGTATTTTTCAAAGGTGTGTTGTTCAAAGGCACCATTGTTTGAAAGGCTTTTAACAATAGTTGATAAAGTTGAACGTTTTATAAGCATGGAAAAATACTATCCCTTACTTGAAACAATTACTTGGCATCATAAATTGCAAATAATAATATTAATCTACAAGATATAACTTACTGCTATAATTTAAGTATTCTAAAAAAACAAGAAATATTTGAAAACAAATCCAAATAACAAACAACCGTCTTTATTATGTGTTAATGCATAAATTGTACTATATAACTACAAAATTAACGTTTTTTACTAACCTTGGTGTTTTGCCATGCAAATATTTGTCCACCGCGATATTTTCTGATATATTTTGAACGGGGATCCAACCCCAATGTACCCAATCGACCTTTATACTTTAAATATACGCAACAGATATAGAAAAATAACTAGAAAATTTTCCTTCAATAGTGGAACATAAAGATGAGTACATAAAACTGGATAAAATAGACGAAATTATAAGATTTCTAAAAAAAAATCCATTTTTTACTAAAGGTTTTAAGGTCATGTTATTTTTACAGTATTGTCACTTTTCTTTCCACGTTAACAGTGTTGCTAATTTGTAAATTGGCGATTTTAAAAAACTTTACCACAGCGAACATTAAAAGTTCATATTATAATGCACAAAAGCCGTTTTTACCTGTTTAAAACAAATTCTACAGCTATTTTGTTGCACTTTCGAAGTTATAATTCTTACAGAAGCAGAAAAAAAACCGATTAAACCTTCTTTTCTTCTGAACAATTTAATCAAATTAACTATGGTAAAAATAGATATATTCAAAGTGATTTTGTGCCCATGCATGGATTTTCAAACGAAATAAATATTTATTTCGTCAGTTGTTTTTTTGTTATCTTTCTCACAAGTTCACGGCCAACTCAAAAGACCAGTTGTGATGCCTAATTTAAATAATTTTATAATATTTCTAGTATGAAGTTTGGAAGTTGAGTCGTAGAAAAATATACTGTACAACTCGAGTAGATTGTGCGCATATTGCGCTCGGAAGTTTGAGCACTCCGCCTACGGCGTTGTGCTCATTTTACTTCCTCATGCGATATGGACATTATATCCACTCTTGTTGTACAAACTATTATTAATGTTTGAAAAACTAGAAGGTTTAACAGCAAGTTGCTATATTTTTATAAAATGGTATATAAAGCTATAAAATTATAGCCTATTCCTTTCATTGACAAATAGATTACGTTATTTTACATAATTAAATAACCGTACATCAACCGCTATTATTGTCATTTACCAAGCAAATATTAATTAATTTCTGATCACGATCAACAGTAATTACATCGATCAAATAATAAAAAATTAAGTAGGCATATCACGATCACGCAGTAGATACGACTAATTAGGAAACCCCAAAAATCGAAAATGCAGCTAATTAGTTATTATTGAATTTTTAACTAGAAAAACTTAATGTCTGGGATAAATTCCAAAATTTAGTGTAAATAATAGAACATTTTTTATTTTAATTTATTTTCGTAATGACGGAAATGAGAAATAGTCTTCTCGCTCATAAAACTAAATTATTTAATAAGTAATGTATAGAATACCATCAGTATTAGTGGCGTATTTAAGGGGGGGGGGGGGGCTACCGGGCTGCAGCCCCCTCACCCCCCCCCCCCCCGCGCTTAGGAGCTCGGTTCTAAAAGTCTAATTGCAACCTCACGCTTGGACTCTTAATTTAAAGTTTTAAATAATGTATTCGTGGCTTAGATTACAAAGATCTTGTAGAAAACGTTTAGTTTTTAAACTTTTCCTTCTAAAAGTCCTGTTTTATTTAGAGATTAAGGTATCGGACGCATATCGTTTTAGTTATTTAGTTTAGTTTAGTTTAGTTGTGATTGATGCAGTTTTAAAGGAAAACGAGTAAAAATAATAATATTTCATAGTATTTTTCTATTATATACTTGTCCGTTTTGTTTTCCCTTTTTTAAAGCTATTTTAAATCAACAGAAATATAACCCAATTTTACATCCGATATTAACGTTCCCAAAATTATTCATTAATGACCCCTATTAATGCATGATTTTCTGTGAATGCACGATTTCCCAAAATCATTCATTAATGACCCCTATTAATGCATGATTTTCTGTAAATGCACGATTTTGGTAATTAAAATTAAAGGCAGCCATGCAAACAAATCAACAAAATAATAAAACGTCAATCCAAAACGTCGTCCGCTGTCATTAGTATTTGTAGAATTGTGAAATCTGGATTGTTAAATAAAAGTTGTTAACTGTTTTTCTTCACTTTAATAAAAAATACGGTCGACGAAAAAACATTGCAACCAACTCTTACATTAAAATGCGATTAATGATCTCGAACAATAATTAAAATATTTCGATCATTAATCGCCATTATTAATGTACTTGTTGGTTAAATTAATATTAACAACAAAACAAAAAACAATTAGGTATTTATTTTTAAAGAGAAAAATTAGAGTAAAAATTTTAAAATACAGAATTTCTGAGAAAATCATCATTTTGGGCGTGGTGAGCGATAATTACTTTATTTTTAATCATGAAAAATCGAGCCCGAAAAACGCTGGTTAGAGGTATACTTACATACATCTTACATCTTATGTTAAAATTTTGGATTGACACCACTCTTCATATTTGTCACAAATATAAAAAATGTTTTTTTTAATAAAGAGCCAGCTAGGAATATAAAAAAATATTTACAAAAATAAATTTAATCCAGAGGTGGAGAGGTAATAATTTAATTTTCGAAATTTGATAGTAGTTAGATGAATTTTAAACGAACTTTTGGCCTGGCCCCAAAACTTTTTCCGCCTTCTTCACTAGGTACAATATCATGAAATACATATAGTCCCGACTGTCCTACTGTACTTTCTCCAGAAGTTCTAGTCACCCCTCCCCCCCCCCCCCCCATCCCTCCACGAGAATATTTTCTGGCTACGCCACTGCCCTGTGTAATATAATAGATTATATTTTCAGTAAAAAATTTAGAGGAATGAGGAGTACCCGAAATTCACTCAATGCAAGCACTGGAAACGATCCGGCTTCACCAGTTACAGAATTTATAAAAAGCTTTCCACGTGTATTAAACACTCCTTAAATTTGTCAATTTTTATTCGATTTTTAAACAATTAAAATAAAAAAACATCAGGCATGATTTTTGTAAATATCACGACGTAAATACATCAAAGGGATTTAGCGCTGGTACCCGGCACCAACTGACAGTCCAAAGAGTGGTATGTGGAGGTCCACCATCGATCAAAGTCAATATTATTAATAATCAGTCGCGTAACATGAAAACCCGACGTTCTTCTGTTCGGACATTTAAATTTCGGCTATTCAATTGCAATTATTTGTATTGTCCGGTCGAATATTTCGGATTCTCAATGTTTTGGGCTTGTAATACCAGTGTACCATTGTTAAATAAAGTAGTCAAACAATCTGTGGATATATACTGGACACACCATCGAGGCGGATAGGACTTTTGAGGGTTGGCCGGGCCTGTTCAATATTTGCTCTATTTTATTAACCAATGCACTCTAAAAAATGAGTTGATCGCTCTTGCTAGATAGACTTAAATATACCTAACAATTATCTTTAGTTTCCCAAACCAACTGTAAATAGAAACTCAGACAGTCAAGCTGCCCTCAAGGCTTTAAACTCCAACCGACTCAAATCGAGTATCATAATGGAGTGCCTAAACAACCTAAAAGACCTATAGCAGCAAGGCACAACAGGGTAGAACTCCTATGGGTTCCTGGTCACTCGAGGATAACGGTTGGGAAACCCTCAAAAAAGCTATCAACTGGAATGTTGCTGTTAACGCGTACCCAGCTCAAACAAGTGGTTCGCTTTCTAACACCCAACTGCCACTTAAAAAATTACCTACGTCGAATAGGAATTTACAATGGTCCCATTGAATGCAGACTTTGCGGCGAAGAGGACGAAACCGTATTACATATTATATACAACTGCAAAGAAGATTCACAATCTTCGGAGGGATCCAATGTGACAAGGTGAAAACCTCATGACAAACTAGAAATAGTACAAATTTACTGGACCTTATAAAAGGAATAAACCAAATCTAGCAAGACCGGGGAGCACAATAAGCCACTAGGCGCATTTGGCCGAACGCCCGACCCTCGCCTTAAACCAACCAACCAACCAGTAACGTTATTACTGAGTGTGTGTGTATATTCTTCTTCAGCTGCATATCCATTAATGGATGTTTGCGATCACATTTGTCCATTCTTCCCTATTACGTATGGTATTCATTAGTTCTTGCATTGTCCTCAGTCCCGTCCACTACCTGACGTTGCGGAGCCATGACATTTTTTTCCTGCCAATTCCTCTCTTTTCCTCAATCTTTCCCTCAATTATCAATTGCAGGAATTGGTACCTCTCGTTACGTATTACGTGGCCGAGGTATGCTGTTTTTCGACGTTTAATCGTGTCCAATAGTTCGCGGTCTCTATTGATTATTCTCAAGACCTCATCATTGGTTCTTCTTGCAGTCCATGGTATCCTCAGTATACGCCTATAGATCCACATCTCGAATGCTTCCAGTTTGTTCATAGTGCTCACCTTCAGTGTCCATCCCTCCATACCATAAACCAACACTGTCCAGACATAACATTTGACGAATCTAATTCTCACTGCGGGCATTCTCGATCCGGCATCTGATTTCTGTGTCTGATTCCCAGTTTTCACACAGCCACGTTCCTAGATATTTAAATTTATTTAATCGTTCTATTGGTTGATTGTCATATGTTAGGCTTGAGTTTTGATATTCTTGTGGCTTTCGAGCAATTATCATGAATTTAGTCTTCTTGATGTTGATATTGAGACCCATGTTCTTACTGCATTCACCGACCATCTCAAGCATATCTCGTAAATCTTCCATGTTATCTGCAATCAGAACTGCATCGTCCGCATAACGAATATTGTTGACCCATACACCATTCACCTTAACGCCCATGTTGCGTTCTTCTAGAGCTTCCTGAAAGATGGCTTCAGAATATAAATTGAAGAGAAGTGGGGAGAGAACACACCCCTGTCTTACCCCTCTACAAATTGGTCTTGTATTCATAAAGGAATATTTTCATCTAACTTTACGTCTTCATCAACAGTTAAATAAGCAATGTTTTCAGTAGTACCCATTACTTTAACTTTTTATGGTATGTGGTAAAATCGTCAATAATAGATACTTAAATTATTTAAGCACTAATAAATTGAAACTTAATGGATTGAGAATTAATGATCTTTTCAATCAGGTTGCAATAGTCTATTAAATCCGTTAGAAATAGAAGTGTGAAAAAAATCTAAAAAAATATCTGGGTCTTTCCTGGCTAAGATAATATCTTTGAGCGAAGAAAAAAATTCTAAAAGTATTTCAATCAATCGGTAGTATAGAAAAGTTTTTAGTTTTTCAGGCTTTTGGCACCCCAGTAGCATTTAGACGGTATCTGCAGACATCGCCCTTGATTTTAAAAAAAAATGTTTACATTTGTTTTGGTACCTAAACAAGATTACTGTGAAGGATGGGTTGGACTTTGGATATTTCGTAAACTTTCTCAATGCCTCTCGTACTTATGACAATACCATTATATTGTAAGCTTCATTTCATAAGCCAGAGAACGGCAGTAGAGTTTTGGACTTGCATTGTCTTTATTTGTTTTTAAATCACTACGTTTCAACTGGTAAGCATCTCCCGTCTTATATATGGTGCACCATAATTATTTACTATTCACCTAAAGACGACTAAAGAACCTTACCAGTTGAAACGTAATGATTTAAAACAAATAAAGGCAAGTCCAAAACTTTACTGTCTTTCAAGAAACGTCATTTAAACAGACACTATAAGCCAGAGAAATTACATAAATGGCTCGAATGGACAAATGGAAAAGAAGGTCTGAGTACAAGTAGACAGAACACCACCGAAGTAAATTTCTTGTTTTTTTTTCATGGAACTCAAAAAATAACAAGACGCCGATATAAAAAAAAACTCTTCGTACGCCAGAATGACCCATTATTTTCCCTGAGTATATTAATATTATATGGTATATGTAGAAAAAATGTGCAACTTCCTTAATATCAATCACGCCTTATCATGCCGCATCATCGATGACTCCACTGAGCTATATATCACTTTTAACACTTGCTCATTTTTCTATTTAAGCAGCCGATATTGCTGGAAGGTATACAGAAGACTGATCGATTTAGGGATTGTTTCTTGACGCGAAAAAAAACTGTTAGCAATTTATTTAACAGTAAAATTAGACGTCTATAAACTGCCTGGCTACACTCTATTTGAAATGGGTGACTTTTTGGGTGTTCTAGAGAAACAAGTTTGTACTGGGTGAGTCAACGATATAGTAAAGTTCATTAAGAATTAGATAAAAATTCGAAATAAAAAAGTTGTAGAGGTCGTTGAGGTGCACTATTTAAAATTATACTGGAGTATACGGAGTGGCCCAAAAAAAAGTGGCGAATATGATTTAGGATTTAATCTAAATTTAATTGTTTTTGAGATATTAACGTTTTAAATATGGAATTTTCAGACTTTGACAGGCTGTAACATTGGAACGGGTTGTCTTAGAGAAATATGGTTTTCACCTTCCTATCTAAGTTTTTTATTCTCTATCTAAATGTTACAACTTTTGGTTTAGCATGTTAAACCAAAAAAAAAACGGTTTTACGGTTTACCTTGTAACATTTGAATAGAGAATAAAAACTAAGACATTGAGGTGAAAACCATTCTTGTCTAAGATGAACCATTCCAATGTTGTCAAAGTCTGAAAATTCCATATTTTAAACGTTAATATCTCAAAAACAATTTAATAATTTAGATACATGACATCTTATACAAAGTAAGCATAGAATTCTGTGGAAAATTAGAAAATAATACAATTTATAGGGTGTTCCATTAAAAAAAACCCAAATTATATTCACCGCGTTTTTTTGGGCTACTTCGTATACTTCAGCATAATTTTAAATTGTCAACCTTTATGATCTCCACAACATTTGTATTTCTAATTTTTATCTAATCCTTAAAATAAAGGAGAAAATTAACTTTACTCTATTGTTGACTCACCCTGTACTTGCCTTTGTTGGTTTTTACGATGTAAATATGTTTTTATCACGTATTTTCTACTGTTTTCTAATATTTGCAATCGACCCTTAAACCTATTATTAAGTATATGCAACAGATATAAAAAAAAATAACTGGTAAATCATCTTTAAATGGTAAAAAACGAAGATGAGTACATAAAACCAGATAAAACGGGAAAAAAATTATAAGATTTATAGAAAAAAATTAATTCAAAATATAATTTTTTAAAACGAATTTTATAGCTAGTTTGCTTATCGCTCGGCGCGAAAGCAAGCAACCAATAACATACTTCAACACAAAATACATTAATCTGTCAATGGTTTAAAAAAGCAGTCAATAATCTAATAATGTTTCTTTACGGTTTCCATAAATACGCTTCACTATTTCGATGCATGTTGACGACTGAAGCAAAGGTAAGAATTATTATCGCTTTAACTACAATTATTCTTAAACAATCAATCCGGTTTTTCTATTACCCAAACTCAATAGTCCAAACACTCCCTGGTATCACGAAAACCATAATTGAAAACTATACCATCAACAATGGATCATTTATCAATAGATGTGCTTCTTAAAAGCCATCTAGGAGTTTAAATAACACTAAATGAAGTCTCGTGAAGAGTTGGAAAGATAAATAGGTTTATTTGGTATTATCTGAAAGGTGGTGGGCGTGTACCATTAGCTGGTAGCAGCTATCGGTATTGAATTACTAGTGTGGGCAAAAATTGTTTCTAGATGGATATTATCACAGACGAATAGCCAAAGATAGACATAGTTATTTACATTTAGCAGTGACGACATGCAGCAGTCACAGTATAAGAATTCACGCTAGGTAAAAATAAAAAGGTTGTGACCGCCATATCGAGCTCCAGAGCCTATTTTCCCAATAGACCGAGTACGCTCGGGCCTTGGGCCCCGCTTTGAAAGGGGCCCCGCGCTCAGTCTGAGCGACACTACATTTATTCATATAGTTTAAGATAAAATACTTCATTGCAAAACTGAGATGCTGCGAAACCTTTTTATTGAAAAAAATATTTCATAAAATCTAAGCCAATCGACAGATTTGTTGGTTAAATTAGAAAAAAGTTGCGTCCTACTAAATTCTGCAATATTGTGTTTTCAATTTTAAAAAACTCCGAATCCTCCCGAAGATATTTGGGCAAAACCGAATTTTCGCGATTTCGTTTTAATTTTTTTCCAACTATATTTGACGAGATATTTTATTATAAAGTTTATATTCTCATTACCATTTTTTCTCCTTTATAAGTCGGTGTAAATAGATTTTTAAAACAACGTTATTTTGAAACCATCATCAACTTTGCTTGTTTGAACAGTCGGGAAATTTGATTTTATTATTTTTAAATTCCCCTTCTTCTTTATAAATCAACGACGGATCATACCTAGTATTATTAACACGTTTTGGACTTAAAAT
Organism: Polydrusus cervinus; assembly: GCA_935413205.1. Classification (NCBI taxonomy): domain Eukaryota; kingdom Metazoa; phylum Arthropoda; class Insecta; order Coleoptera; family Curculionidae; genus Polydrusus; species Polydrusus cervinus. The sequence goes on from OW284512.1 coordinate 8,176,450, forward strand.
TCCATCATCAATAAGAATAAATGTTAATTTATCTTGTATTAATAAACTTATGGTTTAAAAGCAGGAGTACCATATAATATATTAGATGTAAAAATTGCTTTAGAATACCAGTATATAAAATTTCGTTGTGTTCGAAAACTAAAATTTGTAGGTTGGGTTGGTTCATGCTATTAATTAGTTCAACAGTTCAATAACGGCCATTTTCTTTGGTTGTATAGATTAATTTTTGGGTTGAGTCCGATTTCACGAAAATAAATGGTTGTCAAAAGCAAACTTTAGTAATTCATACCATGATATTTTAGTGTAGTTGCACCTATCGTCAGTGGCTCAGCCAGGGGGGGGGGGGGGGGGCTCAGTGGGTGTAAGTAGGACTTTTTTTTCTGGAGAAAGGGACAGTCGGGAGTACATGTATTTTATGATATTGTACCTGGTAAAGAAGGCGAAGAAAAATTTTCGGGGCCACGCCCAAAGTTCGTTTAAAATTCACCTAACTACTATTAAATTTCGAAAATTAAATTATTACCTCTCCACCTCTGCATGGTTGGATTAAATTTGTTTTTTTCTCTTTTTTTTAATATTCCTAGCTGGCTCTTTATTTTAAGAAAAACATTTTTTTTTCTATTTGTGAAAAATATGAATATTGGTGTCAATCTAAAATTTTAACATAAGATGTATGTATGACTCTAACACGCGATTTTCGGGCTCGATTTTCATGTTAAAATTTATCAAATATCGCTCACCACGCGAAAATTTATGATTTTTTTAGAAAACATGTATTTTAGAAGCGTAGATCTAAGAGCAGATTTGGCGCAAATGGTTGGGTTTTGAAATACCCCTTTTTAAGTGCCGTTTTGTATATTCACAATAAAGCATTCCCGTTTCTTACCGCACTATATTTTTATTATAAATTATCACACTTCTTTCATTAAAAATGTTTCAATTAAAAAATTTACTTTTATTTTTCTCTTTAAAAATAAATACCTAATTGTTTTTTGCTTTTGTTGTAAAAATATTTTATTACAATTTTTGTTGATTTAAAATAGCTCTAAAAAAGGGAAAATGACTCTTAGAAGAAAAAGTTTAAAAACTAAACGTTTCCTACAAAACCTTTGTAATCTAAGCCAAGAATATATTATTTAAAGATTTAAATTAAGAGTCCAAGAGTGAGACGAAAAAATAAGTTGCAATTAGACTTTTAGACCTGAGCTCCTAGGCACAGGGGGGGGGGGGGGGGCTGCAGCACGGCAGCCACGCCACTGTAATTTTGGAGAATAATTTAGACAAGTTAAGTATTTAACTATTGAAAAAGGGTTTTTAAAAAATTAATTTTATTTCCAAAAATACAAGTTACAAAGTAAAGAATTAATTCAAGACTGAATGTCGTACAAAAATATAATTACTATGCAATTGATTGTAATTATGAATGTAGGTCAGCAGACTTGCTGACGGGGTAACTTGGCGGTCGTTGCTCAGGTATAGCAGGAACCCATGATTGTTGAAATGTTTATGTGTCATTGGACCCATAACTCCTCCCCTCTTAGAATGAGGCATCACCAGGAAGATTCAGCTCAATTTCTTCGGGAGATGGCTCTGTCTTTTTAGTTTCCACTTTGGCTGCTATAATGCTCTTGATATTCTTGCGTTTTATTATACAATAGCCAATGATGATACTTATTAAAACTATGTACAGAGTAATGGTCCATATGCTCGGCGTATACAGCTCTTGTACATTGTTCTCATAGATAGGGTTAACTGGACTAAAGTGAGGTATCTCAAAATTTAGTTTTCTCAACTCTATTTCAAATTTGGGCTTATTTGTTCTTCCAAATTTGAGGTTAGGTGTGTTTATTATCATTGGACTTCCAAAACTAGTTTCTTGGAAAGGGAGTTCTTGTTTTCTAAATATGAGTTTGCAAGAACTTCTTTTTATAAGGAATATTCTTTTTAGTTCTTTTGTTTCTATTTGAGTTTCACAGTGTATTTGCATCTTTTCTGGGGTTGGAAAAACTGCTAAATATTGGTTCAATTCTGGAATAATTTCTATGTGGTTCTCTGGAATTTTTAGTTTTATAAATGTGCATTTCTCTACGTTTTCGTTTAAAATAACTTCCTTTTCGCACGTTACGTTGCCTGTAGTTTGCAGAGAATTTGGACAGTGGTACTGTTTGCCATGTGTACATATGTCGCTTAGAGGTTTAATAAGATTATCAGTTTGTGATTCTAAAAGGTATTTTACATTAGGAACAACAGTTACAAATTCTGATTCATGCACAGTGGGTATAGGTAGAAATTGAAATAGGTTAAAATTTGTTTCAAAGTCAATCGGTAGCGAGAGAAAGTAAGAAATTTTGTTATAGTCAATTTTGCAGTTAATTCTTAAAATATTCTCAAAATCAAGAATGTTGTCGAATTTTACTTCAAATGGTAGTTGGTTATTGTAATATTTTTGAATTTTTTGTAGCTCGTAAAACAGATCTTTTGATTTTATTATGCTAGGATGTAAAATATTTAATTTACAAAAAGTAATAGAATTTTCAACATCCTGGAGAGTATGTAAGATTGCGTTATATAATATAATAAGTTGATTAAACAGATCTTTAGCAAAGAGTAAATCTTGGCGGGTAGCACTGTCTTTAAAAATATGATTTAGTTGATATATTCTAGAGGTTAAAACGTATTCATTGTGTTGTATATTTTTTATAGTTTCGTTGAAGTTATTGATCATTGCATAATTAAGGGAATACTGCATTTTTAACTGATTCTCAATGCTTTTTTCATTATATTCTAAGTGATTAAGAATTTTATTAATTTTTTCACCGTCGCGTCGTTAGCGTCTAAATTACCTGTTACCCCTTTTATTAGGGATCCTAGCCCATTAATTAACCCTCTTTTCGTACGATTATTATGGTGAATTCTAATATTTTCAATTTTTTCATAAATTAGTTTTTGACTGTAGTTAGCAATACTATAATAATGACTAAGGTCGGTATTTATAAGTGAATTGTTACTAAAACTAAGCTTAAGATCGTTAAATTGTGTATTAAGATTGTTAAATTGTAAGTATAAAGGTTCTAAGTTATAGTAGTGTAAAAAAGTGTGTTCTGTCCTTTGAAGTTTGGCAGGCCCCAGGTTTATTGGCAAAATGCCCAGATTTTGTGTTATGTTCTTTATTTCTGTCCCTTGTCCGATGGTGAGGAACCTGAAATATTTCGAAACTTATAAGTTTGTTTCCTAGGCCTTTTTATATTAGATAAGTGAATTTTATCGGCGGTGTTGCCATGGGTTGTAGTGATTTTGGCAGTTTTAAGGGTTTTGTCGATAGTTTTTATTTTTTCAGGTTTATACTTATTAGACGTTTTGCTTTGTTTTTGTTTATTACGGACTAGTACTTGTTCTGGTATATCGGGAAGGTCCTCCCTCTTTTCGTTAGCCCTGTTTATTACACGTTCTTTTTGTTTTTGTATATCAGTGTTTATTTTACCGTAAATTAATTTCATTTTTTCACGATGAGTCGAGATAAAATTATTTATGAGTTGTTTGTCTAATTCTAAATTAAAGGGAGAGTCTGTGTCTAAGTGGCCGTTTATAATTTCGCACGGTTTTAGTTTTGTAATAGAATGTATAGTGTTATTATAGGCTAAAATTGCGTAAGATACTTTGTTGTCAATAGGTTCATTTTTGTATTCTCTTTGATTGTTTAAAAGTCTAATATGTTCAATAAGAGTGGAATGGAATCTTTCAATTAAACCGTTTGATTCGGGATGTTGGGAACTTATGAAGTGGATTTTTATTTTGTGAACGGTTAATAGCTCTTGTATTATAGAGTTTCGGAATTCTGGTCCATTGTCTGAGATTATTTGATCTGGAATACGATGGTGCGAAAAAAAAAATGTATAAGTTTTGTGGCTACTTCGATACCTTGCGAAGAATTAAGCTTATAAGCTTGAGCGTATTTAGAAAATGAGTCAATGATTGTCAAAAATTTGCAATTTTCGAGAGTAAGACTGTCGACGTGCAAAATTTGGAATGGTCGGGTGGCAGTGGGTGTAATATTATATTGTAGGTTAAGGGGGTGTCTATCATATTTGGTGATTTGACAGATGTCACAAGAATTTATGTAGGTTTGGATGGATTTCTGTTGATTTGGCCAATAATAGATGCTTTTAATGCGATTAAATGTCTCTTCTATGCCGCGGTGATTTGTTTTTCCTTCATGTTGGTTTTGTATTGTTTGTTTAATGTCATCGTCTAAAACGACGTCTATTAATTTTTTTGAGCATTTAATCATATCAATTTGAGAGTTCTTGAAAAATTTTTGTAGAGTACTGCTAAATTTTTCGTATACGGGGTCCTCGAAGTACAAATAATATTTAGTTTTCGGTACAATATGTTGTTTAATAAAATTTATAACGTCATTATCAAAGTTATTTTTTGAAAACTGAACTAATATTCTCTGTTTTGTTTTATATAACTTTATTTTTGTCGGCTCGGCAGGAGCAAAATTTACTTCTGAGATAATAATTTGATTATTTCCGTAGTTTACAGGACAATCGACTATTGGAATACCTACTATTGGGTGTTCATCGTTAGAATGTATAGTGGCGTCCGTATCATCCATTGCGTTTTCTGGACTGTCTAGGTCTCCGGTTTCAACGACAACCGATTGGTTATCTTGTTGTAAAGGGCTGTTGGGTATTTCGTTGGTATATTGGGAATTTGGTCGTGGTTGTCTACTGAGGCTTTCATTAAAATTTTGAATATAATCATTAAGGGTGAATATAGACTCGGTTCTTGTCTCTGTTTCATTCGTGTTTATTTCAGTTTTTAAAAGCGTGCTTGAGTTACTATATTGTTCAGTTTGAATTTCGAAATTATTTAAGTTTATTACGTCACACGGTACCGATTTTTTGATTATTTTCGCCGTTTCAGATGAGTTTAAAATTGAGCAATTATTATTTACCTTTTTTATACATTCTGGAATTTCTAGTTCGCCAAACTTTGTATTTTTTACAACTTGTTCGCATCTCGGCTGCACCGTGATGCAATTTGTTGAAATTGATATGTCATGAAAAAGTAGCGGTATTTCGGCATTTCGAGTTACTAGAGAATTTCTTTCTAAATTTATATTTGCGTTAAGGAACTTTAAATTATCTATTCCTAACAAGCAATCGAAATATTTATGAAAATTAAAAATGTAAAATTTTAATGGTTTGCATTTTGTTTTAAAAATTTTGGAACATGGGATAGTAGTACTAAGTTTTTCGATAGAGCTTCCGTGAGCAGTGGAGATTTTAAAAGGATCTTGTTTGATAAAGTTTCTGAAATATTTATTAGCAATCTCGGGTTTTACGAAAGATTTAGTACTGCCGGTGTCAATTAACATTTTAAGGTTAAGTTCGGGGTAAATAATATATGGCAATTTACTTTCAGCATTTGTCAGGTTCATAAGTTCTAGGTTGGGTATTCTGGACTCGAGGCAGTAGGCGGAAAAACCTGCTCATTATCTACAAAATCGCTTTCTTCGGGATGTTCAATAAAAGGTTGACCGTTTGATTCTCTATATTGATTTTCAGGTTCGTATTGGTTAACAATATTGTTCTGATCATCAATATTAAAGAGCTCTTCAACTATAAATTTAGGTTGAATTTGATTGGTTGCAACATTTTGTTGGTAGTTTTGTAATTCATTCTGAGGAAAATTATTTTGTGGTCTAAGGGTGTTACTTGTAGATACTGTCATGGGGCTAGGTTTTGAAAGATTAGTGTTTTGGTTTGGCCTAAAAACATTGGTCCTTTGACTCAAATTTGTATTAAAATGAGGTTGATTATTATAATTTTGAAACTTTTGTGTAGCTGTGAATGAATTTTGGGCGTTATTTGGAAAATTTGTTAATTGAAGTTGGGGTGCTGATTTAGGTTTAAATTGATTTATTATTTTGGTATTTTTATTTTGAGAAAAATTTATTTTTTGTAAATTGGTCGAAATATTTTCAATTTGGAAATCATTCGTTAACATACTTAGGGCGCTATTAAGGTTATCCGGGTTTTTAGTACGCATTAAAGATCCCACTGGTTCTTTTAACCCACGTAATAAGACCCTAAGTGCTAAATTACGGCAGTATTGAGACAATATTGGAGCCTCATTCGCATTAGAATGAGTGGAAATAAATGAAATTTGTAAATTTAATAGTTGTTGTATTTTATTATAAAAATCAAAATGGCTCTCATTTTCTTGTTTCAATTCTGTCATTTCTATATTTAATGTGTAAATATCGCGCTTATCTGCGTAAGCATTGAGAAGAGCTAATTTAAGGTCATCCCAAGTGTTTATGAGACATGATGATATGTTTAGGGCGGCTTCGCCTTTTATTTTCGCTAGAATACTTGACATCAGGTATTCATTTTGAAAATCTGTTAAATCAGTTTTATTATAAAATTTTGCTACTAATTTTTCGCAAATATTAATAAATCGCGGCAAAAGTTCTGTTTCGCCGTGAAATTCTGGGATCATACCCAAATATTCTGGTTTTAAAGACATATTTAAATCAATATTATTTGAATTACGCCTTTTTGACTTAGGTTTATATTTTAAAGGAAATCTTGTGCGATACAAGTTAGCAATTGAGTCTGAATCAGAATCTGTACTTGTTTCTGAGTAATCAGAAAAACTATCGTTTTTTGAAAAATTTAAAGACCCTCTAAATGACATAAATTACTTACAGTAGTACCAGTATCTTGTCCATATGCTTGGAACGGTACTTGGATCTTCGATGTGCTTCAAAGATTTTGCCCCAAGATGCTGCTTCTCGTTAGGCTACTCAGTTCACCCAACTATACCACTGTGAAAAGGGTTAGCGAAACGTGACGAAAAGTCCAAAATTTCGCGAAACTCCCGAAAAATGTTCTTCACTCAATAAATCGTAGAAACGAACCGAACTTATATGCTTAAGGCCGTTTGAGTGTCCTAAAATCCGACTGCGCCAGTTAAGTATTTAACTATTGAAAAAGGGTTTTTAAAAAATTAATTTTATTTCCAAAAATACAAGTTACAAAGTAAAGAATTAATTCAAGACTGAATGTCGTACAAAAATATAATTACTATGCAATTGATTGTAATTATGAATGTAGGTCAGCAGACTTGCTGACGGGGTAACTTGGCGGTCGTTGCTCAGGTATAGCAGGAACCCATGATTGTTGAAATGTTTATGTGTCATTGGACCCATAACTGACATACAGTTCAGATCGACTTAATAATAAATGGAAACTAAAACACCTTGAGTAAATACTTCCTTCGAAACGAAGAATATTAATTACGTTTTTTTTGTGGAAAAATTCATTTATAATAGTGCTTAAATATTTCATAACAAAAATGCAGATTTTAATTGTTCCTTTTTACGTGAAGTAACGCAAACTAAATATACAGCTTTCACGTGAGGTATTGCACCTAATACTCGCAACTAACCTTGTAATTCTAAGCAGAAAACATTAAATACATATTTAAAAATAATTATTATAACTTTATTATTAATGTGCAATTTGCAAGAAAGCGGATGGGCTTTCGGCTTTTTTTAATATATTAAAAAATTATACGTTTTTGCTTATATGGTCGCTCGCTCGCTTGTAATTAGTAAATTAAAAACGTGTGTATGTGCTCATTTTGAGGTTGTTTACAAAAATGTTATTAGTTTATTAGAATTAATGTTCTTTTTATGGGTTTGTTGGTACTTTTACTTGCTATTGTGGTTTATGGTAGGAAAAACCGGGGACGGAAGATTACATGTTTATCAAAGAGCAGTGGCGGCTCGCGGTCTTGGTGAAGAGCTAGGTATAATGCGGGTATGTACTTAAACAAACATTGACTAAAACCCCGTGTAACAAAACGTCTGTCTTATCCTTATCTGTCCAACGACTGAATGGAGTTTCTAACAAATTACAAACTATGTCATTAATTGGGTTAATTTTTAAAACACACAACTAAGTAGGTACGTACACTACTGAATTAACGGAAAAATAAAAACAAAACTTTTTTATTACACAGTAAATCACGTAAAAACGATATGTATAATCGTAAGTTTCGCGAAGCTCAAAATAAATACCTTAAGGTTATGCGAACCAATGCTAAAACAATGGTGCATACGACTGATCTGTTTTTAAATTACCCTTCATCATAATGCAAATTGTTACATGCTGTTTACGTGACTGACGTCACGTAACCATAGCAACGGTGAATATCAAAGCCATGTTGGGCCGTTGGGTCTTTACTTGCTTTGAGCTAACGGGGCGCGTCAAAATGCACGAGTGTTTATAATTATTGTACATCGGAGCCCTATTATTTTAAAGGCTAAAATAGTAGCTTTATTGGTACATTATTATTTAATATTGTCGAAAAACTTTCGGATTTTATTTTTTTTTTTGGTTTCACCTATTTCACCTGACGAGCCGCCACTGTCAAAGAGCTGATCAAAAATAACATTGCATGGAGCGACATCTTGCTGCTGGATTTCCCCAAAAACTGGCTGAAGTTTATTTATTTACGGAACAAGCTCAATTAATATATTGTACAAAAACAGATTAAAATATGTAAGACAATAAGTTCTTTCTTTGAGCCATGATATGGCGAAACGCGTCTGTAAAACGAAAATATTGATTTAACATTATTAAGAATACTAAAATAACCGGAAGTCGGGAATCAAAAGCGACAGATTTTAAAAATATTTTACATTATACAAGGTGGCTCAAAAAGTTGTTAATTTATTTAAAATTTGTTTTGATTCTTTAAAAATATACAAGACGTTCTATTTAAAAAAAAGTTTTTCTGACTAACCCTGTACAATTACAGAAACGGTTTTGTCGTTCCAAGGTGTATTCATGGCTATCTCGGAAACTATAAGAGATACAGCATCGATCAAATAGTAACAAAGTTGCGGAATTTTGTCTCCAATAATATTTGAACTTTCTGCTTTATTTTTTGAAATACTCGATTTTTTAAAAATTCATCTTATTTATATTAACCGGTATAGAAAAACAAATACAACATTGTTGAAGCAACTTTTTTAGCTTTATACAACCATGTTCTTAGAATTCCGATAAAACCTTTTGTTTTTGTGGAACTGCTATTAACTTAAATTTTTTAAATACGGACCTGTATTTTTTTATTTTATTATTAAAAATCTCTTTAAGCCCTTAATTCAACCCTGTATCACACTTAATAATTTTTAGACGTTTTGATGTTATCTTTACATCATCAGGAATTTGATGTTTACTTTTTTTTTCGATTTTTTTTCTGCATTAGAATAACTTTCCCGCACCCACAAAGATGCTACCCTCTATGCTATGCCTCCCATTGGCGAAAAGAAAAACTAAATAATTTGCCTAGTTTTTTTGTAATTCGGGTTTGTAGAAGTACTGCAGTACTACTGATTAATTAATTAATTGCTTAACTTTTAATCTGTCGTAATTGTATATTTACCTTTTAAAGTCTAACTTGTATTGTATGTTTTTGATAATTGATTTTTACCTGTCCATCTGCTGTGTTTTACTTTTCGACTGTGAAACTGTTGAATTTTTAGAATTGTAGTTTGGGTACCCAAAAAGTTTCCTTAGAACACTCCTTACACCTTAACTCAAAAAAATGTTGTGTAATGATCTTCGGTAAGAAAAATGACGTCAATAATGTAAAAGACTCACTTGATATAAAGATAGGCGACTCGGTATTACCTCTTAGAGACAATGTAAGAAATTTGGGAGTGGTTTTCGATGGTGCCTTGCGTTTTGAACAGCACATTACGCAGTGTGTCCAGAGGGCCTATATTAGATTAAAACTTCTCTATAGTAATCGCCATGAACTATCAGCAAAACTCAAAATTTTACTTTGTAACTCACTTGTACTCTCCATATTTAACCATGGAGATGTAGTTTACGGAAACTGTTTAACATCCAATCAAAAACAAAGAATCCAAAAGGTTCAAAACTCTTGTTTACGTCTTATCTATGGAATCCGGCGACGAGATAGAATATCCCATAAGCTAATTGATGTAAAGTGGCTGAATATGGAGGGAAGGAGAAAGTTACACGAGGCCTGTTTTTATCATAAAATTTTATCCAATCAGAGTCCCCCATATTTATATGCCAAAGTGGTTTTTAGATCTCATATACATGACATAAATATTCGAGCTCGGGGTATGATAACCCCACCCCTGCATAAATATACTATGTTTGAACGATCCTTTTTAATATTGCAAAGTTATATAACTCGCTGCCCGACTACTTTAAAACTCTTACTCCAGAAAAATTTAGAAAAAATATCTTTAAATACCTCTTCGCTAAGCAAGCTATAGGATAGGAAAAAATATAATATGTTTCTTTTTATTTAAATGTTTTTATCTTTTTTATTTTTTGAAATACTAGCGTACTTCTCTTGGACGTTTTATTTTCATTGTTATTATATTGTTGATTCTAAGGTTAAGTCGATCAGGGTGGATAATATCTGTAAGTGTTATCCACATCTGGACTTCGCCTTTTCTGTTGTTGTACTCATATTTTAATATAATTGTAATACCATTACTTAATACAGAAATAAAGACATCATTATTATTATTATTATTATTATTATTATATTGGTTTTAATAGTAATAATTATAATACCCATTGGCGTATGTAAAGTTTTTGTAATTTTAAACATGAATAAAGGAATTTGAATTTGTAATCAGTGACGTAACCAGAAAATATGCTCGAGGGGCTCAGTGGGCGTAAGTAGGATATTTTTTCCTGGAGAAAGGGACAGTCGGAACTACATGTATTCCATGATATTGTACCTAGCGAAAAAGCCGAGAAAGCGCCGCAGGCGAAAAATGTTCAGGGCCACGCCCAAAATTCGTTTAAAATTCATCTAACTACTATTTTTTTTAACTTTTTTTTTATATTTGTGAAATATATGAACATTGGTGTCAATCCAAAATTTTAACATAAGACGTATGTATGACTCTAACCAGCGTTTTTCGGGCTCGGTTTTTTATGATTAAAAATAAAGTAAATATCGCTCACCACGCCAAAAATGATGATTTTTTCAGAAATCATGTATTTTAGGAGCGTAGATCTAAGAGCAGTTTTTGGTGCAAATGCGTAGGTTTTGTATATTCATAATAAAGCATTCTCGTTTCTTCCCGCACTATTTTTTTATTATAAATGATCACACTTCTTTCATAAAAAATGTTCCAATTAGACTTTTAGACCCGAGCTCCTAAGTCCACAACACGTAAAATTTTAGCTCGATTGGAACCCAGCCTTTTTTGACACACTGTATTTACATATTATAGAAAAATAAGTATTATTTGCAAATATTAACGATTAATTACCGAATTTACCAAACTTAATCATCTCTAAATGTATAAACAGTAGTCATCAAAGTTTTCGAAATCCCTTAATAGTGAGGGTACCATCAACCCTATTGTGTCCTAAGTACTCTTAAGGATTTAGGATATGTACCTAACAAATTTGTTTAAAACCTCTTCTACCACCGACTGATAATTGTTTCAAGATTTTCAACATCTTGCTTCGGAATACCTATTTTAATCTTCACAAATAAATTAGGGAGTCTTAACATAACCGACTTCATATTATGTTGGGTTACACCAAAAATATTTATTCACAATAAACTAACCAGCAAGTTTGACTGTGACATAAACGACATTGATAGACACAATTAAAAGTGTCTGATTAATATTAAGCTTATTACGCTAACCGGGTTAAAAATCTTTATAAGCCTGTTTTTTTAACTAGGTCTACAATTTAAAATTATTTCAAATTCTACAGAGTGCCCCAAATAGTCAGGACATACCAAACATGTTTTTTTAATGGAAACACTCTATATATTATGTAAAAAACCGAAAATTTTTAAATCGATTTTACTAAAAAATCGTAAATCCTACCGAAATGAAGCAAGAGTATCTTTTTTCAATAGAAGACTTTATTGCTTTTAAAAATTGCACCTGGCGTTAAAAAATCCTACAAATAAAAAAGTTAGGACAATATTCTCCTCACTACCTACCCAGTGGGACGCCACTGGAAGAAATACACCTAAGCTAAACAAACCGTTTATTGCGTCATGGGTAAAACATGTATCAAATTTTGATTTGATACTTCAATCAGTTTCTGAGATATTGTGAAAAAACCGCTTATCACAGCTTCCATTCGGGGGACTCTAGCCCCATAACAAAGCGTTTTTGAAGGTATATTAATAGAAGATTTTAGTCCTATTTTTGGATGTACTTTATCCCCTTAAAATATTGTCACCTAATTTCGGGACACATTGTATATTTATTGTTCAATCCCTGCATCTCGCTAAACAAAAAAAAAATAAACACCTTTTTATTTAATATAAAGTGTCAAGCTTGGTCAGATAAAATACCGTTTGAATTCAACAAACTCCCTAACATCAATTAATCCTTCTAATATGGAGACGGCCCGTCTAAGCCTTTTAGGAAGCTTACAGCTCATTTTGGAAGGCGCCAGCTTCTTCAAAAGCCAGTCATTTTCGTCTAAAAATCAACTTATTCTTTCTCAAGTATTTATTAAAGTATTGTTAAAACCAGACGAGTGTTTGCCTCTTCAGCCACCGTATAACAATGGCAAATAAAAACATTGTTGAGTTTTGTGCTGAAGGCTCTTACACATCTCCTATACGACACGCGTTCTTGTGGAGTGTTAAACAATATTTTTGAAATATTCTTTTGAGTTTTGCTTTCTTTCGGTTTTATTGTGTTTTATTTTATTTAATACATTTGTTTAAAGTTAATTGCGAATTCGCCATTTTGCTTCTTGATCAATATTTCGTTATCTTTTTCCCTTTATTCGAAAGGCCGCCAAATACATCCTGACCGCGGTAAAAATTTCCAAAACCCTAAAAATAAGTTCATTGTATATATTAATAAAATACTGAAAATATATTTTTTTAAATAAATAGTATATTACATAACAAGTGATGAAAGTTATACTTTTCAAACGAGGAAATATTTAGCACGATGCGTCAGCCGAGTGCGGAAATTCTCCGAGTTTAAGAATAATCACTTTCACACGAGTAATGTACACTATTTTTCCTACGACCACAAAGAATTATTAAAAAAGCCTTTGATTTGTAAAAAAAATTTCAACACTAGCGTTGAAAAAAAATATAAATACTAGTGTTGAAATTAGCATACTTAGGATTATGTGCCACTTAATATCTGGTTTCATAGTTTGTCAATAGCCTTTTCCTTTATTTGTAGTTTAACTTTTTCATTTTTTCATATTTTATATATCATAGGAAGAACTAATCCTGGATTAACTTCTAGATTAACCAGAATGAAAAATTTTAAATTTAATTAAGGAAATATGCATTAAACATAAATTTAAAAAATCCACCCAACAAGGAAGATTTCAATTCAAAATAATTCTATAAATTATTTAATGTTTTTATAAAAAAAAGTCAAATAATCCTGATGGGATTTGATCCTGTGACCTTGCGATCTGTAGGCTAGAGCTCTATTCTCTACGCTATGGCTACCAATAAACAATTGTTGTTTAATACATGACACTTTCTTCAGCGCGATTTGTTTTTTCTGGTAATATATTTTCCAGTATATTATTAACATTTTTTATAATTTCAGATGGCGTATTTTCACACTCTAATTCTGAAATTCGACAAATACAGTATAAATAAGTTAAACACTTAACAAATACTGCTTTCTAAAATTTGCTCTTTTTAATAAATAGGGGTGGTCTGTCAAATTGGCACCATTCGTTTAAATTACATAGTGTGCCTTGTATTTCAACAGTAGTGTTGAAATATTTTTTTTTAACACGCGTGTGATATTCGGCGCTTTCAAGACTAGTTAACCGTGCTTTTTTTCTCATTTTCATAGGTGGTCGTAGGGAAAATAACTTTCTCCACGACCTTTACTGAATGCAATAATTCCAAAATCATTTTTGATAATAGAATGTAAAAATTCTCGCTTTCGAGTTGGAATATTTATTCTGAAACACTTGCTTCTTATGCGTTTTGCGTGTATTTTCATTCCATAACAAGATACGGAATGAATATTCTGTAATTGATCTAAACGACATAGGTTGCCATGAATTTCGAAACTGTCAATGTCAGCAGACAAATTTGAGTGCAAGTCAAAATATGAGTGAAAAATTCGGATGAATCAGATGTGGAACTGGATAATACTCCGCCTGAAATTACAAATATTGCGAATAGTATTTTTGGTCGTGAAGAAAATATAGTCTGCTACTCGGTTAGAATGAAAATTCGATACTCGTGGTTCCTCACGCTCGCGTTCGGAATCTTCCTCTCGGATCAAATTTATCTATAGAGGTCAAATTTAAAAAGTTTTTAAAAATGCAATAGGTAATAAACATGGACAGGATTCGTTTCAAGAGAACGGAATGTTTTTATTATATAAAGATATAATTTCGCATGAAGCTGATAACTTTGGAGAAGAATTTAGAAATATTTTTCGGGTCCACTCAAAGCAAGTTAAAATTCAAAAAAATAGAGAATTAAAAACAGAATAGCTCTGTAATACACCTTGCGCATATAATGCTATAAAAAAAAGCCAAGTGACAGTTAAGAACCAGCCAAACAACAAAATAAAATCTACATGATGGGTTTGACATTTACACAGAACTGACTATAAGGTATTTCATTTTTTTCATAGCCGCTTGGCCGTCGGAAGGCATAAGGCAGTATTTGTTTACGTTTGACGCCATTCAGGCCCTTATGGAGATGAGATATAAGGTGAGCGGGTGTCCAGGTCCGTGTAATATATGATAATGTATGTGCTCCACATATTAACTTTGTCGGTGAGTTCAGGGCCCTGAGGCCAAGCCGGACTGTGTTTGCTTTCTAGGCTTTTTCATAGGTGTATGAGAAAAAATCTGTTTCGTTGTAGAAGGAACCAGAACGGCGGCTTATTCATATTGCTTTAACGTATTATCGTTAAATTTTTTAAAACTTACAAATATCTAAGAGTAAATGAAGTAATCGGATTGAACAATAATTGTTACCTGATTAGCAAATCAAAAATTAGTTCTGACAATGTCATAGTCAAAGTTCTTTGTTTATAGTCTATTTCAGAAAGGTGTTGTAGAGTAATAAAATGGAAAATTCCATCCAGTTCGGCTCAATTTTGGTGCCGGCCATAGGCGCAGATAAATTTTGTGCATTCAATTATTTATAATAGCTTACCAAAGAAAAAAAAATTTGATAAAGAAGAAAGGAACTATTAGCTATAGGAAATTTACACAAAGATCGTTGTATGAAATATGCCGTGGAAGATATAGCTGAAAAACATAGTGTAATTATTGTGCTGCGCACACCGCCATTTCTTTGCGAACTAAATCCTATAGAACTTATATGGACGCAAGTGAAAGGATTTGTAGTAAGACACAACACATCATTCAAAATGAAAGACGTTAAGCTACTGCTTGATCAAGCCATTAAGGAAGTGACACCAGAGAACTGGCGAAAAGCATGTCATTAAAGAAGAGGAGAAAATGTGACATCTTGACCACCTGATCGATCAGACAGTCGAGCCGTTAATTATAACGTCAAGAGAAGATGACAGTTCCTCAGATGACGAAGATTATTATGATTTTGTATAATTTAATATTTGTATAATGTATTTTGTATTTTTTTATAAAGTTTAATAAAAAAATAAGTGTACCTAATACTATGTACCGGGTGGTCAACGAAGAATGACCGCCGGCCATATCTCAGAAACTAGTAATCGTACAGCATCCGGGTAAATTTTTTTATGACAAAAGTGCCCAAGAGAAAATGCTGGAAATTATTTTTAAGTTCCGCATTTTGCCGCAAAAGGGCGTAATTGAAAAGTAAATTTTAAACTTTTACATATCTCCGAAAATTTCACGTTAAGGTATATCTTTGATAACGCCATTAAAAAGCTTGGACAATTATGCATCACTGACTTGGTGACCTAGATGAAGGATTATACCGGGATACAGAATTTGCGCATTTCACATCATTTTGTGGATCATGTAAATATTAAACCGCTATATAGAGGAGAATTTGAAATTATACTTTTTTTGCAATAACCACACAACACAACAAAAGTCCCGCATAAAATTAATATCAATTTAAGGAAAAAGATCTAGGAAAAACGCTCGGACCCGTAAATTTTTATTTTTAATTGTGCATTTTTTGACATAAAAAAATATTGAACTGTCGTCACGTCTTTGACAATTTTTTTTAATAGAATACTCTATATATTGTATTATTTCTGATTCCGCACAAAATTCTACGCTTATGTTGTAAATGTCATGTGTCTAAATTCAATAGTTTTTGAGATATTGACGTTTAAAAGATGGCATTTTTTGACTTTGACAGGCTGGAACTTCGGAACGTTCATCTTAGAGAAAAAACAAAAAAAAAAACAAAAAACCGTTAAAACCGGTTTTTTGGTTTAACATGGTAAATCGGAGGTTAGTTTCTTTGGATAGAGAATAAAAAACTAAGATAGGGAGGTGAAAACCATTTTTCTCTAAGATGAACCGTTCCAATGTTACAGCCTGTCAAAGTCAAAAAATGCGATATTTTAAACGTCAATATCTCAAAAACTATTGAATTTAGATACATGACATTTACAACATAAGCGTAGAAATTTGTATGCAATCAGAAAATAATACAATATATAGGGTGTTCCATTTAAAAAAATTGTCAATGACGTGACGACAGTTCTATAAGACATCCTGTATATTATTTTTTTATGTTAAAAAATGCACAATTAAAAATAAAAATTTACGGGTCCGAGCGTTTTTCCTAGATCGGTTTCCTTTAATCGATATTAATTTTATGGGGACTTTTAAGATACCCAGTAGAAAAATCCCACCAATACACGAAAATAATGAAGGTCTGTTCTTCGCATCGGTTAAAACTCAGACAAATCCAGCCAAGGGTGTAGATATTATTTGTTTCTGGGGGAAGGGGGGGGGGGGGGGGGGGGGTAGGGCTTGATTATTAATATTACACAAGAATATTCAAGATTACTTACGAAGTAAGGTGTATAAAGCAAAATAAATTTAATTCCCAAAATAATTTTGCAAATTCTTTTTCCAAAAGTATTTTTATTGCAATTTGACAAAACAATAACTTACATAATATAATGTAAAAAAAACATAGGTATTATAATAAAGGAATAAGTATCTAAACTTTAACTTATTCTATCCTTGGTACGTAAAATGCATAAGTACTTATACAAGACAATGTCTTTAACAAAAATAGTCTAAAATATTATTATAGAACATAGGAACTTGTGTTGTGTTGTTATTATGGTCCTAGGGGGGGGGGGGGGGGGGGAATACCCTCTTCCCCCCCCCCCCCCCCCCCCCCCCCATATCTACGCCATTGAATCCAGCCTCGGACGATTAACATATTCGAACTCACTTAAAATATAGATTTAAAAAAATCTGTATGGCAACCAGCACAATTGCTCCCGTAAAATAAATACCTACAGTACAACCAGCATTATGCGAATTTATATTTGTGGACGAGATGGTAAAGATACCGTACAGTAGGTTCATAATTAATCATCATCTTTGGACGCCTCGGGGCTTGTGGTTATAAACACCTGGCTCGGCCAGTGCCATTGTTTTTAGTTGAGTTGATTACAGCTTTCGATTGCATATTTTAGTAATATTTCATTATTGGAGCATTGTCTCTGGGAGTGTTCTTGATCGTTTTTTTTTCTCGTTCGTTTGTCTCTAGGGTAGAAATTTTTTGTCGACTTCGACAGGTGAAGAACGGGGTAACCCAAAAATATGTAGCTTTTATAAAATATAGTCTACGCCAGTGGCGGATTTAACAGGTGGGCAAAAGCGCGCTTGCCCACTGGGCTCCCCCGACGAAAGGCTTTCAGGGCCCCTCTTGCTGAAAGTTACACCTTCGATTTCTTTTTTTTCTTTTTTTGTTAAAAAAATGTTTCGGTGAGTCCCTTGTGGACAGCACAAGTCCAATTTTCATTCAGGGGCCCCCTGTTATCAAAATAATTGCAATGATTGATAACTATCGTAAATTAAATATAAAATCAAATAACTTTTGTAATCAATCAGTGATTTAAAACGTCTACGATTTTGTCGAATATTTCTGACTTATCAAAAACGTTCTAAAGGGGCCCCCGCGTATCTAAATTCAGTTGATAGTCAACTGACCAGGGCCGTAGCTAGACGTTATTCATGGGGGGGTTTAGGTTATTAAGTTTAAAAAAAGTTGCATTTTTTGGGTGCCATGCCCTGTCAAATTCGAAAATAGCGCCGCAGGCGAAAAATGTTCGGGGCCACGCCCAAAGTTCGTTTAAAATTCACCTAACTACTATCAAATTTCGAAAATAAAATTATTACCTCTCCCACTCTGCATGGTTGGATTAAATTTGTTTTGGGTAATGGTATTTTTTACTTTTTTTTTGATATTCCTAGCTGGTTCTTTATTAAAAGAAAAACATTTTTTATATATTCATAACAAACCAAAATTTTAACATAAGACATATGTATTACTGTAACCAGCGTTTTTCGGGCTCGGTTTTTCATGATTAAAAATAAAGTAAATATCGCTCACCACGCTAAAATTGATGATTTTTTCAGAAATCATGTTTTCATTTTAGGAGCATAGATCTAACAGCAGTTTTTGGTGCAAATGCTTATAGGTTTTGAAATACTCCTTGTTAAGTGCCGTTTTGTATATTCATAATAAAGCATTCTCGTTTCTTCGTGCACTATTTTTTTTATTATAGTTTATCACACTTCTTCCATAAAAAATGTTTCAATTAATTATTTATTGGTTTGTTGTGCAAATATTTTATTGCATTGGGTTATATTTTTGTTGATAAAATAGCGCTAAAAAAGGCAGAACGGAAGAGACAAGTATATATTGGAAAAATGCTATAAAATATTATTCTTTTTACTCGGTTTCCTTCAAAATTGCATCAAAAATCAATAACTAAAATGATATGGGTCTGAAAACCCTAATCTCTATATAAAATAGGACTTTTAGAAGGAAAAGTTTAAAAACTAAACGTTTCCTACAAAACCTTTGTAATCTAGGCTAAGAATACATTATTTAAAATATTAGGTTGCAATTAGAATTTTAGAGCCGAGCTCTGGAGCTCGGTGGGAGCTACAGCCCGGCAGCTCCCCCAAATACGCCACTGGGTCGGACTGACCACAGAACAGGACTGACTAAACGCACTTGTCGGAAATTGAAGTTGTCCAACGGACGGACAAATAAAATTGTTAGTAAATCTTAAGGTGATGAATGAGGTAAAGCGAACGTGGAAGGACACACCTTGATTCATTTAGGTAATATTGTTTTTAGTATCTAATATTTTTTAGTAATATTTTTTTTAGAAAAGAATCTTTTCTATCTTCTCTAGTAAGGCTAGGGAGACGATTTTTGAGTTGGGTAGTTCAGTCAAGTAATATATCATGGGGGGGTTAAACCCCCCCTTACCTATCACTAATTATTATATTTATTGATAAAAACTTACAATGTTATTTTTTTCTGACTTTGGTTCATCTGTATCTATCATATATTCTGCTTT
This sequence comes from Polydrusus cervinus, assembly GCA_935413205.1. Classification (NCBI taxonomy): domain Eukaryota; kingdom Metazoa; phylum Arthropoda; class Insecta; order Coleoptera; family Curculionidae; genus Polydrusus; species Polydrusus cervinus. The sequence goes on from OW284512.1 coordinate 8,196,041, forward strand.
TTTCCGTGAAGTATAATCACAAGGCATTGTTATTGTGATAAAAAAAACTTAAGGTGAATCATCAACCCCTACGACAAATTTCCCATCCATTCGTCTTTCAAATGGACCATTCAACAAGATCATTTTAATAAATAAACCCATTAAAAATATTACCATATTACCCAGAAAAACTACATCCGGTCCAAACAGACAAACTTTTCATTAAACTAAATTGATTTGTATACACTCACAAAGGCTTTTGTGTACTGTTTTTCGACATACGCTTTCTGGGAGCCTATTCTTTCCCGACTTATCTGCATCTCTGATTCCTATCTTTCATATTTTAGACACAATGGTGAACCGGGGTTCACGCCGCGCAGTAGCTTGTAGTTATCGCCAGCGACATCTATAATGCTGGAAATAGACCTACGCCGTATCGGTGGGGTTGAGCCAGGCATCCGGAAGAAAAACGTTGACAAAAAAAGGTTTGTCTATTATGAGTGGAAAAAGGAAAAGTCCTGGGATGAAACTATGTTCAAAAACGAAAGCGATCGATTTCTAGTAACATCGCTATCAATAATTATGAATAGTCGCAGTGGCGTAGCCAGAAAATATGCTCGGGGGGGGGGGGGGGGCTTAGTGGGCCTAAGTAGGACTTTTTTCTGGAGAAACGGACAGTCGGGACCACATGTATTTCATGATATTGTGCCTAGTCAAGAAGGGGGAAGAGTGCCGCAGGCGAAACATTTTCCTAACTACTATCAAATTTCGAAAATTAAATTCTTATCTCTCCCCTCTGCATGGTTGAATTAAATTTGTTTTTGTAATAAATGTTTTTTTTTACTTTTTTTTTGATATTCCTATTCATTAATTTAAAAAAAAAACATTTTTTATATTTGTGAAATATATGATTATTGGTGTCAATCCAAAATTTTAACATAAGACTTATGTATGACTCTAACCAGCGTTTTTCGGGCTCGGTATGATTAAAAATAAAGTGAATATCGCTCACCACACCAAAATTGATGATTTTTTCAAAAATCATGTATTTTAGGAGCGAAGATCTAAGAGCAGTTTTTGGTGCAAATGCTTAGGTTTTGAAATACTCCTTCTTAAGTGCCGTTTTGTATATTGATAATAAAGCATTCTTGTTTCTACCCGCACTATTTTTTATATTATAAATTATCACACTTCTTCCATAAAAAATGTTTCAATAAAATTTTTACTTTAATTTTTCTCTTTAAAAATAAATACCTAATTGTTTTTTGTTTTTGTTGTAAAAATATTTTATTGCATTGGGTTATATTTTTGTTGATTTAAAATACCTCTAGAAAAGGGAAAATGGAACAGACAAGTGTATAGGTAATAGAAAAATACTATAAAATATTATTCTTTTTACTCGTTTTCCTTTAAAATTGCATCATAAATCAATAACTAAAACGATATGCGTCCGAAACCTTCATCTCTATATAAAACAAGACTTTTAAAAGGAAAAGTTTTAAAACTAAACGTTTCCTACAAGACCTTTGTAATCTAAGCCAAGAATACTTTATTTAAAGTTTTTATTTAAAAGTCCAAGCTTGAGACGAAAAATTAGGTTGCAATTAGACTTTTGGACCCGACCTCTTATACTCGGAGGGGGGGCAGCCCCCTTAAATACGCCACTGTAAGAGCCCCTTTTAAAATTGACCAACCTGTCGCCACTGCATTCAGCGACAAAGAAGCGAAACAATGCGTTAGGTTACTTGCAGAGACGAATGCAGTATTAGAGCGTTTTCACACGGCACCATATATCGCTCGCGACAAATGGTCGCAATATTGCTTTACACCAAATTATGTGTTCTCTAATATCGCTTGTGTGTGAAAATGGCTCATTAGAAAACACATAATTTGATGTAAAAGCGATATTGCGACCATTTGTCGCGCGCGATATATGGTGCCGTGTGAAAACGCTCTTATGGTGCAGAATCTGTTTCCAATTTGAGGCACATCAGCACAATTCTAAATTGTATTTTATATTAGATTTGTCTTTATTTTCGAAAAAGAAATCGAGATAATGGACCCTTTGAGCTGAGATTAGTAGGTTTTAGATTTAATTGCCGATTTAGATGCTTGAGACGATACCACCATAACAAAAATTGACAAGATCTGTGTGCGTTTTTATTAAAAATTAACCCGAGTAGGACGGTGAATGGGATCCCTTCATAGGCTAATGAGTACGGTCGTTCGGACGATTTCTCCCGTACACTCATCCCATTTGTTTGCTGATGTGACACTGAATAAATGCCTTCGCCAACGGAGTTAATTCCCGACGACCACGTTTAACCGACCGTGTTCCAAATCGATTTTCGCTCCAAGTTGGCTGTGGAAAATTCGTTTATTTGTTTCGTTACATGTTTTTTTTTTAAATTTTCTGAACGGTTGGAAGCACGAACTTTAAAAATGTATATATCGTTGTAACGTTCTTTCGACTACAGGCAGTGGTGGCTCGCGGTCTTAAAAAATGGCGAAGAGCTAGGTATAGTGCGGGTACTTAAACAAATATTGACTAATTTTACACTACTGAATTAACTGAAAAATAAAAACAAAACTTTTTAATGACACAGTAAATCACGTAAAAACGATATCTATAACCGTTAGTCTGAAAATAAATACCTTAAGGTTAGGCGAACCAATGCTAAAACAATGGTGCATACGACTGATCTATTTTTAAATTGCCCTTCATCATAATTCAAATTGTTACAAGCTGTTGGCGTTACTGACATCATGTAACCATAGCAACGGTGAAAATCAAAGCCACTTGACTGTATGTTGGGCGTTGGGTCTTTACTTGCTGCCTTGAACTCACGGACAGGGTCGGCTGGAGCGCGCCAAAATGCACGAGTGTTTATAATTATTATCCATCGGAATTAACCGTGGCCCTATTATGCATAGCTACATTCGGATTAAATTATAGCTATTAATATAACGAGATTATTATGCGATTTATAATAGTCGAGCACATTACTAGGTGACGAGGCAACAGCCGAGTCACCCGCAATGTCCGAAACGGTGTTAAATCGCTAATAATCGAGTTGTATTCAAAGCTTTATCGTATCATTGACAACGGCGATGCGAAAATAAAAACAAGGTTTTATGTCATTTCATTTTAAACTAATTCTTAAGATAAAGGAGAAAATGAACTTTATTCTATCGTTGACTCACCCTGTACAATTTAAGTTAGAGATGGGAATTCTAGTTTATTTATTGATGATGATTATTTGATGATTGGGTTAAAGCTAACGAAAAGACACGACCTCGATATTGATCAAATGCAAAAAAATAAAATGAATAATTATGTGTTATGTAATGATAAACGATATGGTTATGATTATATTACTAAATCAGATATACAATTTAAATTAATAAGTTTTGGGTTGAGACTCAAATGAACTCTTTTAAATTAAAATATAAATTGGACATGGCATAACTATTTCTAACAATAAATCATCAGTAACAAACCAAGATCAAAAAATAATTTAACTCGTTTTAATATTATTTTTTTTAATGAGAATTTTATTCTACACATCCCAAACAACCATTTTACAAGAATCAGGAAAGTATAGTACCTATTTTTTTAGGACTAGTGATATTTTCTCATGTTCTTCTTTCAAATTCGAAGAATTCGTCCATTTTTGCATACAGAATTAAGTAGGGCGCATTTCTCTTTCAAGACGGTAGAATGATTGCGCGGTATTGCGCCAAATCTGTAACGGACAGGCTATGTGAGGTTAGAGTTAACACTCGCGTCAAACTGTTACTAGGCAACGTCCCCATATGTGACGACATGCGCAGAGATAGGGTTTGATCCTAAAATGAACACCCCCCCCCCCCTCCCCCACTCCCAACACCTCTCTCCTAGAAATTAAGATTTCAAACAGTAAAAAGAATTCTTAATGGATTAACAACACTTTAATATAAAAAATATTAAATATACAGGGTGTTCCTTAATGATGTGCTAATATTTTAGGGTGTGATTCCTAAAGTCATTTTATGGAGAAAAGTTCATAGAAACATATGTCCTAAACGGCTTAAATTTTTTGCTACAGGGTGTGGAATAATTTTTTTTAACGCGTTTTTTGTAATAACTCCGAAAGTACTTTAGATATTTTCAATTTTGACATGAGTTAATAGGACATAAAACCACATGTTTTAATTATAAAAGTTATTTTATGGTCCCACCAGTGGCGTCCCTGCAAACATTTCCTCTGATATTTTTTAGAAAAAAAGTGGTACGCCACTGACATTATTCCATTTGGATATTATTTCTCTCTTGCGTTTTTCTCCTCAGGCACCCGTTCTTAACTGAAATAGTTAAATTAAATTAGACGGGCGGAAGCATGCCTATTAAATGACGGTGGTCATTTCCAACAATTTTTATAAAACAAAATTTTGTATTATCAATGTTAATAATAATAAATAGTAGAGGTAATTTAATTATTTTAATTAAGAACGGTGTGCCTGAGGAGAAAAACGCAAGAAACCATTTTTATGCAGAATTGACCAGGCTAATCAGATATGATATCCACATGGAAAAATGTCAGTGGCGTACCACTTTTTTTGTAAAAAATATCAGAAGAAATGTTTGCAGGGACGCCACTGGTGGGACAAAAAAATAACTTTTATTACTAAAAGATGTGGTTCTATGTCCTATTAGTACATGCTAAAATTGAAAATATTATCTAAAGTACTTTCGGAGATATTACAAAAAACGCATTAAAAAAAAATAATTCAACACCCTGGAGCAAAAAATGTAAGCCGTTTAGGACATTATATTGATATGAACTTTTCTTCATAAATGACTTGAGGAATCACACCCTAAAATATTAGTACGTCAATAAGGAACACCCTGTATATACAATATACATTCTAAACGTCAGATTACCCTTGAACAACGATGCAATTATTTAAAATTAGAAAACTTCAAATATGAGTAGGCGTATTTACTTTATCTAGGTTACCAGTACAATATGCAACTTAAATAAAACGAAAAAATGTAAATTTTGCATAAAAAGCAACGTTTCAGCATCTTCATAAACCATTTTAAACAATGGTTTTTGTAATAACTGCTAATTAATTCCATATTGTTAAAAATATTATGAAAGCTTTTAAAGTCTTTTGTTTCGACAAAATTACTAAATATTCTATCCCACTTTACATTTTTTGCAGCATCTAAATGGCCATTATGGTTAAATGCCTCAATATTTTATTCATTGACCAATTAAGAATGATGTTACGTTAGGAAACATTGTAAGATATTTAATAGAAGACGTAAAAATAAAATCTATTTAAAAAATTCAACTAGTCCCTTACTTGAAGTCCACATCGCACGAGGAAGTAAATTGAGCACGACGTCGTAGGCGAAGTGCTTAAACTTCCGAGCTCAATATGGACAATCCACTCGAGTTTGTACAGTATATATTTTCTACGACTCAACTTTATACTAAAAATTTAAAAACATTATTTAAATTAGGCATCATAACTAGTCTTTTTAGTTGGCCGTGAACTTGCAAGAAAGATAATAAAAAATAATTGAAGAAGAACTCATTTCGTTGACAAATCCATGTACCAAATTACACCATAACATATTTAGCAATTTGGGTCATTTTTTATACAGGGTGATTCACGTTAAGTGGCCTATTAGAAGATCTCGGAAACGAGTAACCCTATCTTTTTAAAAATTTGATAGCAGGCATAATTTGTTTTGAGCTTTTAAAACATTATATTTTGACGTTTTTATTACTTCCGGTTATACCGGAAGTTAACGCCAACTTTGCTATTTTAAATGGAATACCCTATATATTTTAGCATTTTTGATTACCTTCTTAAAATCTAAATAACTTTTGTTAATAATAATCTATTCCTATCTCTAACCGTTTTTGAGATATGAATTATAAAAGGATTTTTTTGTGTAAAAACGCTCCGAGAAGAAAGTATAGTAACTCTGAAACTAATAAAGGTAAACATTTAAAATGTTCTAGGCTTTCAAGCAATACATAGATCTTTAATTTAAATTACTTAGGTTTCACGTTTTTTTTATACAGGGAGTTCTTAAAATTGTGCCAATATTTCCATTTAAATAAATGTGCATAAGTCAATTTTTGCAAATGGAACACCCTATTTTTTGGCTTACTATCGTGTAGAGAATTAAATTTTCTATCTAAATGCCTAATATGTTACAATCCACATTTTTAGTCGTTTTGGAATTATGAGCAATTTAAATAAAAAATCTTAAAATTTCTTTTTGTGTTAATGCGACATTATTTTTAAAAAGAAGGCTGCGACTGGGATTTTCGTTTGACTTTGAGTTTTGTTACCATTTGTTATTAACTGCCTATGTTCGTTGCTTAGCTATTTCTTATTCAAAGCCAAACGAAATTCCCATTTTGTTCCATTTGCAAAAATTGACTTATTTATTTAAATGGAGACATTGGCACAATTTTAAGAACTCCCTGTATAAAAATCGTGAAACCTAAGTTATTTAAACTAAAGATCTATGTATTACTTGAAAGCTTAGAAAATTTTAAATGTTTACCTTTATTAGTTTCATAGTTACTAAACTTTCTTCTCGGAGCGTTTTTACACAAAAAAATCCTTTTATGATTCATATCTCAAAAACGGTTAGAGATAGAAATAGATTATTATTAACAAAAGTTATTTAGATTTTAAGAAAGTAATCAAAAATGCTAAAATATACAGGGTACCTATTCCATTTGAAATAGCAAAGTTGGCATTAACTTACGGTATAACCGAAAGTAATAAAAACGTCAAAATATAATGTTTTAAAAGCCTAAAACCAATTATGCCTGCTATCAAATTTTTAAAAAGATGGGGTTACTCGTTTCCGATATCTTCTAATAGGCCACTCAACGTGAATCACTCTGTATTTATACTGAGATGCACAGAAGAAAAATGGGTTTGTTCGGGTTTTTGTTCTGCTTGGGTAAGAATGATAATTCTAAAAGTACAACAAAATAGTTGTAGAATTCATTTAAAACAGTTAAAAATGGCTTTAGTGCATTAAAATGAGCTTTTATGTTCGCTATATTTTTTAAAATAATCGCCAATTTACAAACTAGCAAAACTGTTAACGTGGAAAACAAAGTGGCAAACCTAGTAAAAAATGTAATAAATTTTTTTAAGAACAGTAGGGGTACTTACGAATAACACATTGATTAATAAATCTAAAGCAGCAAAAGTTCATTCATAACTCCTCATTGAAAGGTGCTACTTAACTCTTAAATATTTAACATTTTAATGACAGGCTGCCGACTATTATTTGCATTGGAGACACCTGTCCACTTTTAGATTATGCCACCGTGCCAACATGCACCCTTTTGTTGTGGATTGAGGGGGTGGAAGCCAGTACGCTGATCAGCAAACCATATATACAGTAAGAAATAGATGTAAATTTGTTTGACTTTAAAACAAAATACTCAAAAAAAAATGTTAGTCCACAACGTCATTAAGTATATTTATTTGGTGGTATTTGGTAAATATCTATTATACGCTCACCACACAAAGGATCGAACGTGTCTGAAATATTCCTTCTTAAAGTGCCGTTTGCACTTTAATTGGTTCTTGATTACTATTTTCTTTATTGCAAGAAACGCAATTACTATTCATGGATATTAAAAAAGCAGAAAATCACTAATTTTCTGTGGGGTTTTTAAATTAAAATGTTTACTCCAAATCTTTGTCTTCAAAAATAATATCCAATATTCCAGCCTTACAGGAGGTTGATTGTCGTATGTGGCACTTTAAAAAGGAACATTTGAAAAACAAAGCATTTCTTACACCTCAAAATAACTCATTCCTGAAAAAAAAAATCATCGAATTTGGCGTGCTGAGCGTAATAGATATTTACCGTGTATTTTTATAACATTGTACATTCCCATCAATACAATTTTTGCGAATGTAATGTAATAGAAGCCCATTTAAAATAATGCGCATAGCCACGAAAATAATATTATATATTTTATATATAAAAATTAAATGTTACATATTATAAAGTTAAGTTTGGAGATACGCGTCCCGGTAGCGTTATAGCCGAATTGTCGTTTTTTGGTGATGGGTCCGTAACCCACAAATCAATATAAACCATTGATTTGTTCCAAAATAGCGGCAGAATATCCACAGGTGCGGTTGCTGCTTTCTGTCCTGATAACGAAGCACAAAAGTTGTTCGAAAAAAATGCCGAGTTGAGCAGTTAAGGTTACAAATCTCAATAAAATAGTGTGCCAATCTTAAAAGAACAAAATAAAAAGGCTAATGACACAAAAAATTTCTTTATGGCCAGAAGAGTGTTTTTTAATGACAGAAAAAATGTTTAGTTGTTCTTGTTGAGATCTGTGTTCCTAAAATAATTTTTTTCTACTTTAGTGCGACGTACCCTCCCTTTGACCATTAGTAGCGAAATGATGGCACCGAATGGCGACATGGAAAAATAGCTTGGTATAACACTCGTTATCCAGCCCTTTTTAGGGGTACTCGATTCGGTACATCGAGTTTCAAAAACTATCCTATTGGAAAACTCTATCACCGACTGCAACGCAGAGTATACAAGCTTGAATTTTAATCATTTTAATAAATAGAAGGAAAGGAATAAGAACACAAAGTCTTCCTCCACTTTTATATTAAAGAAAAATGATTTTAAAGGGTTGAAAAATTCTCTACATGTTTCGAATGCAGAAGCATTCATCTTCAGGAGAATCAATAAAAAGAAAAATTATTAGTTATCACCTTAACGGAGCATCCAAATTTGCAGGTACAAAGAACCGGTTTAATGAGTAGAACGGAGAGAAGATCATAATGTGACTTGCATTATGAAAAAGAGAAAAAGAATTATGGGTTTATGGCTTAGGGCACATAAGAGTTCAAATGTAGAACGAAGGGTTCAGCAGAAAAATTAATGTTCGATTGAACAGGATGTAAAATTGGAGAATGTTTTAAGAAAAATCATTATGAAAATTTATTGAAGAAATTTTTTAAGAAAAATCATTATGAAAACTTTGGAAAAGAAGTTTGAGGAAGAAAAACTAAATAAAGTTCTTAATTAAATAGAGATGTAAGCCTGAAAAAGAGATAACTTTTAGGTCACATCTATTAAACAAAAATATAGAAAAACCTTACCTCATAATGAAGTTAAGAATAAGTATAGCCAACAATTAACTTTATTATGAGGTAAGGTTTTTTTATATTTTTGTTTAATAGATGTGACCTAAAAGTTATCTCTTTTTCAGGCTTACATCTCTATTTAATTAAGAACTTTATTTAGTTTTTCTTCCTCAAACTTCTTTTCCAAAGTTTTCATAATGATTTTTCTTAAAAAATTTCTTCAATAAATTTTCATAATGATTTTTCTTAAAACATTCTTCAATTTTACATCCTGTTCAATCGAACATTAATTTTTCTGCTGAACCCTTCGTTCTACATTTGAACTCTTATGTGCCCTAAGCCATAAACCCATAATTCTTTTTCTCTTTTTCATAATGCAAGTCACATTATGATCTTCTCTCCGTTCTATTCATTGAACCGGTTCTTTGTACCTGCAAATTTGGATGCTCCGTTAAGGTGATATCTAATAATTTTTCTTTTTATTGATTCTCCTGAAGATGAATGCTTCTGCATTCGAAACATGTAGAGAATTTTTCAACCCTTTAAAATCATTTTTCTTTAATATAAAAGTGGAGGTAGACTTTGTGTTCTTATTCCTTTCCTTCTAAATTACCACTCCACTTTAAGTATGGACTACTTCTTCAAATTTTAATAAATATTCAGACACAGTAATGATATAATCGCTCGGAAGTGTTGACGTTGCGTTGCCACAAAGTACATAAGCGATTTTTTTATTTCCTAAATACCAATACCACTTGGCAACCTATCATTATAAATTTAGAAGCAAAGTAGCACCTTTCAGTACTGGGTTATTGATAAGGTTAAGGGCCTTGCGTAGCCAACTCTGTGGGCTAACCAATTTGCGTAATTTACCTAAACGAGGGCACCATAGGCGTAGTACGACTGTATGCAAAATATTAACCAGGAACCAGTAAGAGAAGGTAATAGTTTAAGTATTATATAGGTATTTAGGCATTCTTAGGATGACCTTAAAAAAAGTAACCTTGGAGAATGGGTTACATAATTTGGATGAGTTTAAAATTATCTTTTTAATGACATCACAAGGTGTACTTTTTTAAATGGTGGCGTAGGAGGTATTTTTCTTAAATTCAGTATGGCGACGTAGAACATTTAATTAAATAGCATTTTAATTATTCATACTAAGAAAATATTTTTGGAATAAGTGTTTTATCCTTCGTCAAAATCCATCCCTAGACGCGTTTCGCCATATTGGATGGATGCTATAGAAACTGTTAAACAGTTGATCGTTTCCGTTTATTCGTCGACTTCTAGCCCTACTGATAAGCCATGATATGGCGAAACGCGTCTAGGGATAAAGTTTGACAAAGGAAGGAAAATTGCTTCGGAGCTTTGTACCGACGACTACGAGTAACGCGCTACCTAGCGGTAACACTTGCAATTTTGATGAATGTCTTTGCAAGGCATTTTACTTATTTCTATAGGTTTTGTTAGAGGTGCAGGTATATTCTCGAAAATTGACTAGATGTCGCTACTCGTAATACTTCACCGTTTGAATGCTATAGAAATATTTTTGAGTTTCTCGCCACAGATAAAAAAATCAATTTTTTAAATTTATGTATAAAAACTACTGCGTTGAAATATTTACAACGAATCAAAAATCTTGTATTAGACGTTGTCAGTGACTTTTTTATACAGAGCGGAATTTTTAAGTCCCTTTATTTGATAAAAAAATACATAATTGTATTCACCTGAAGACGACTGGAGATACTTACCAGTTGAAACATTGTGATGTAAAACAAATAAAGACAATTCAAATCCATAACTCTTCTATCATTCAATCTTATTATAATTGTTACAGTTTGAAGATAATGAAATTACTTTAGATTAAATTGGCAATAAACATTTGTATGTCCCTTTATTTAAGTTTCCATATACGTAGGCCCTTTGAAAATATTAAAAATTTTAATATTTATACCGTCATAAATCCAATGTTGCTGCCACTGACTTGAAACCCCCGAGGCTTAGAAAATCGGCGTAAATCAGCCCCGTGTTGCCAATATTTTAGCCGCAAATAAGGTGGTCGACACCTTTATAACGACTGTTATTACCTTGCTGCTACACTTTACCGAAATTATCTATTTTCCCCTCGTCAATTTATAACTAATTGTGACAGGTTCGACTGCCAACCTGAACCATAAATCTCGACCCGCTTGCAAGTCGGCCGGGCAATTGGCTTTTTGGGTCCTTGACCATCTCTCGACTTTGGGAACAAAATAATTTTTAATTTAACCGCGAAAAGATGTTTGTACAGTTTTAGTTTGTTACCTAATACTTGTTTTTAATTTTTTTATCGTCTAGGTATTTTTTAGATACGGTGTAGCCGGAATTTTGAGACTCGGCCCGGGCCGGCCCGTTAACCAAAATCGAATAGCCCGACAGGCTCGGCAAGCCCGAAAAACCTGGCAAGCCCGAAAAAATTATTAGGGCCCGAAAACTCGAATAAATGACCCGAAGTAGATTAGAGTCCTACACGGGCCGGAATATCACTCCCTCTGAAATACCGATCTAACACAGCAAACTAAGCGAATTGATGTTTTGACAGTTTATCTAGCCTAAAAAAAAAACAAGCGTCTCGTCCAGACAATTTCAAAAATAACCTAGCTTGACCTTGTATTTGGTTTTTTGTATCTTAAACAAGAAGGGGTTTACAGATTTTGAGTAGGAAAGTGAGGTTAATTTTAATTTAGGAATGTCAGATGCAACTCCAAATCGCGACAAACTCTAACACGAGTTCGGCAAATGCTACGCGTACATTTAGCTCGAATATCACGTGACATTACATCTGCTCGCTTTGCTCGATTTGGTCAAAACCGAACGCAATATGTGATTCTCACAAATGTCATCTAGGTCACAGTCAAAGTTCCTGGTTAGTCTTTTATAGTTGCAACCCAATATAAAAGTTTTTTATTTATTATATTTTTGAACATATTTTACCAATTACATGATATTTCAAAATGTAGTAATGGAAGTATAATATTATAGAATGCTTTAACAGTTTTTTATATTCGATAACTGAATAATAAATATTGTATTGATACTTGTGATTTTCATATATGTTTTGAATTTATTAAGTTTTTTTTAACATAACTCGACATTTAATTGAAATTGAAAATGTTATTTATAACTGTTGTTACTTACCAGTCTTCTTTTTGGTTTAATTAAAGGCCTATTTTGTCCGTTCATTTTGTAATACAGTCCACAGGCATTGCAGAGGTAGTGTCCAGTGCCGTCTCTTCTCCACAGTGGCGTACTGGTGGCACCACAGTTTACACATTCCCGACCTTCTATACAAGAAAAATGGGTTTTTTAGAATTTTTGTGAAGCAAATAAATATTATTTTGGACATAACATAAATTACAACTATGAAAATCTACTTAGAGCAATATTAAAGCTAAAATATGGGACCTTAAAATATAACTCAATTCGATTTGCATTAATTAGTTAGTTTTTGCAAATGGCGATTTTTTTTATTAAAATAGCTGAGAGACAACACTCAGAGATACACAGTTTAATAGAATGTGTTGACTTAAAACCTGATATTATCAATATATCAGTGTTGCTTACTATTATTCAGTTATTGCACTAATTTTTACTTAAAGAAAAATAGAAAACAAAGAAGTGCCAGTCATAGTTTCAAAAGTTGTTCTCTAATTCTATAAGATGTGTATCGTAACATGAAAAGTTGACTTAGACATTAGTCTCATAGTTTACTTAAATAATTCAGACATTTTATGAGAACAGCACCCACATTAATGTCATACTGAGGGGCAGTGTTACCTACGTCATCAATTATAGGAAATATCATTTTAGCCATAAACGTGTACTAAATAGGGACATTCGTAAAGTATATCTCTGTATATCTTCTATGGATGTGTATCTAACATTTAAGATTTAACATTGACAGAGTTTTAATTTATAATATGCCGGCCAAATGTAATATAATATGCGACTTTATAGATATACAGGGTGTCCATGCAATGACTGTACAACGCTTCACCTAAATTCCTTAACCAAAAATAAGGCGATCTAGGCAAACTTACCTATATGCAATGTTGCTTCGTTTTGCCGCTACAGGGCGTTAACGTTTTCAAATTAATATTGTTTTTTCGGAATAATTTCTAAACGCCTTTATCGATTTCCACTAATTTTCGAACTAAGAATGACCACTTTTAATAACGTGTTTTAAAGTATGCGCCATCTTTTTTTTTAAGCCTGCAAATTTAAAAATGGCGTGTGATTGGTAATTTTGTTACCTCCCGTATAAATGACATTAATTATTTTTTTAACACTAGCTGACTTATGTTGAAACTTTTTTGTGTCTTGTAAAATTTTAGCCAGATATGCAGTTTCTCTACAAAAAAAAATTATATACGATACCTTGTAATTCATCATTGCTGTTTATTCATAACGAGAAACATGAAAAATAAATTTAATTCCAAATAACTACCAACTATAGTTTCATTTTTATAACAATTGTTCGAAACTTTTTCATGTTTTGCATCGTAATGTCTGGCTAAAATTTTACAAGATACAAAAAGTTTCAACATGAAGTCAGCTAGTGTCAGAAAATAATTAAAGTCATTTATATGGGAGGTAACAAAAAGAGTAACTTTTAATTACCAATCAAAAGCAATTTTTAAATTTGCAGGTATTAAAAAAAGATGGCGCATATGTCAAAACACGCTATTAATAGCGGTCATTCTTAGTTTAGAAATTATTCAGAAAAAACAATATTAATTTGAAAACTTTAGCGCCCTGTATCGGCAAAACGAAGCAACATTGCATATAGGTAAGTTTGCCTAGATCGCCATATTTTTGGTTAATGAATTTATGAAGCGTGTATAGTCATTTCATGGACACCCTGTATAGATATAGAATATCCATAACCATACAGTCTTTCTAGCATCTTTTACTAAATTTACTGAAATCGGCAATGTTTCTGGTACTTGATGACGTAACTAAACCTGCAATCGTCATTTTTGGTCTATTATTATGTACACCCACATATTAAACGCTATATATACATACACAAAAAATACATTAAGCAAGCATGCAGTGATTAGGTTTGGCGACTATCTAGTCAATTAATCAAAAAATAAATACAGACTTCTTGACAGATAGGGAACGAAATTTTATTATTTATTTACGAGTTATGAATTTAATTAAATTAGTTTAACAAACAATGGATTCACAAAAAAAATAAAGGATTTGTTATTTTGATATTTCACATTGCAAATGGATATTTAATTTTTTTTTTTTTGATTTGAATGCTTAGTTGAGGTTTAACAAATCCGGTCTCATTAACTTCAATCATGTCAAGTTGCAAATAAAAAAGTATAGTATGTCTTAAATATTGGTCCAATAACAGGACTTTAACAGAAAAGTAGGGGGTATAGAACATTTTTTTAAAGTAAACAAATTTGTCCCCCAAATTCAAATATTGTTGTTACTTTGCTTTTTAAATATCTGTTTTAATAACGCGTAGTTTTGGACTTGTGTATTATTATTAAATTGTGTAACATGTAAATCAAATACGTCAAGATATGATACCGTATAATGGGCTCTGTCACTATTATCATATATTATCATCGATTTATCATACTATTCAGCATTAACAACCTCAGAACTCATTGAAAACATATCCCACTAAAAAAATACTTTTCAGAGTATCACAAACCTTTTCTAGAAACAATGAAAAACGTGGCGGGAAAGCTGTAAGTTTAAAAACATAAGGCCATAAGGTATATACAGGGTGTCCCACCGGGAACCGAATCGATCTAAATATAAAAAACTATACATAGGAAAATTTTAAAAATTTGACAGTATACTGATGCTAATGGGGGCGACCGAGCTAAAATATTATATATATATATATATTATACCGGAAGTAAGTGTCAACTTGCTTATTTTAAATGGGACACTCTATATATTACACAGCGTCAAAGATTTTTTTAGCATTTGATTGTTTTTCAACGCCGCCATAGCCAACTAAGAGTAACTAAACCTAAAATCTGCAGCAAAATCCCCATATAAAAATATTAGATTGTCAATATTTCGAAAACTAAGCATTTTTGGGACAAAAAATCTAATACAAACTTACCCCTATTTTTAATGCTAAATAAGAAATAATTATAAAATTTGGGTGTTTCCATTTGAAAATCTAGACTTTTTGCAGTTTTTTCAATTTCATTTTTAATCTTATTTTTTTAAACACCCTGTATTAATAGTTATCAAAATATTATAAAAAATCTATTAAAGCAGGTTCTTTATAACGAGGAATCCCAGTTAAATTAAATAAATAAGGCTTCTTTATAGAAAAAATTGATAATTATTCTAAGGCTTGCAAACGTCATTTTTGACATAAAAATTCAAATATGTCAAAAACGTTTAGACATAGGTATAGGACATGGTATACAAAATCTGCCTAGAATCTTGCGTAGAATGCAAAATGTAATAATATATAGGGTATCCCATTTAAAATAAGCAAGTTAACACTTACTTCCGGTATAACCGGAAGTGCCACGAAAATATTTTAGCCCGGTCGCCCTCATCAGCATAGTGTCAAATTTTCAAAATTTTCCTATGTATAGTTTTCTATATATAGATCGATTCGGTTCCCGGTGGGACACCCTGTATATTATCCTATTAACTGTGCAATTATTTTACTGGCGAGTCGTGCGACCGATTAAAGTATTATCTTTGTTTCGATAACTTAAATAGAAAATAACAGATTAGACACAGACCATCAGTCTCGAGAGATTAGTCAGGTCGGAGAGTCTCGAATGTAGGCTGTGTCGGGTTGCCCACTTGATGGTTTTGTCCTTCTTCCGCGTGTTTTTATTAAATTTGGGGGGGGGGGGGGGGGGGGGGGAATGTAATGGCAAGTCACACCAAGTGAGAAAGCAGCATAGGCGCGAATTTTTCTGGGCCAATATTTATGTATGATATTGCATTACATTTTAAGATGTTACAACATCCATAACATCCCCCCCCCCCCCCGCCTTGCCCTCGCTACCACCCTCTGGGGAGTTCTATTAATGTCAAAGAACCAAGTATCTGATTTTAATTTCTACGTCATGTTAGGTAATAAAATGACATTTAATGGTTTCGGGATTTAAAAAAAGAAAAATTTGTAAAAACTATCTATCGATCACAATAGTTTAATTTTAACATGACGGATCATACCTTCAAAATAAACATCGGCTACGGGACACACTGTGTAGAAACATAATGTAAAGAATAATCGGTATCATCATAAATAATATTTTTATATACGGTAGTCGCGTTAAATCAAATAATGAGCTGATTTTATCAAATATGGCTTCCATAATTTTTAATGGGATATAAATGACAGATAGACATCCATATGTGGTCAAGTAAATATTTGATGCTTTATTGTATAGTTTTTTTTTAAATGAGCGTACCAAAATACATTTATATATTTTAACGTATTGTATAATATAACTAGCGGATACTAGCGGCTTCATTATTGACATCCACAGGAAGAGGAAATTTCCCGCCTCTACCCAGTTAAAAAATTAGCATCTATTACAAAAATTCCTTGAGCAGAATCTTTGAGAACTTTAATTTTATTCCCATTTCACTATATCTTATTTAAAAATGTCCTAAACTTTTCGCCCGCGGAGTATTTTTTCTAGGAACTTCCCATCACAATTTTTTACAGGTAAAAACATTTAAAATTAATTTTTCACAAATTTTTCTACTCCCACATGGATATTTTCTGTTTCTTCTACACTAACGTGATTACATACATGGACCATTCTGGTTAGCTGAACGGATATAATTTCATATCCATCCTAGTTAGAATATAAGACTAAACAATCACAGTGGTCAATTACAAAAAAAAAACAAATTTACATGTTGTAAATTTTACGCGTCGGCGTCGTTTTATGACGCTTTACTAAATTGAAGTTAAGAATATACTTTAAAAAGTGTCAGATCAAATTGTTTATATTTATTTGAATCAAAACATTTATCCTAGAGCCTATGCTGTATGCATACATCAATTTTTCCCAAAGAGTGCACGAAGAGGTGCGAAAAATGAAAATATAAAACCAAAATACCTATATTTTTACCGAATAATCCAACTATTTTTAAGTTTTTTCTGACCGAACTTAAGATTTGGGCACAAATGTTCTTTTTCTTTTCAAAAATCTCCAGTTTTCCACTAATTTCTAGATAATTACTACAATATTTAATGCATAAATACACCGTGATCAGTTAAGGGTACGGAGCCGCCATATCTCGGAAACTACTGGGCATAGAAATTCAGGAGAAAAAAAAAGATAACTAAAGTGGCCATGAGAAAATCCTGAAAATAATTTTTAAGTTCCGCATTTTGCCGCAAGAGGGCGTAATTGAGAAGTAAATTTCAAAATTTTACATATCTTCAAAAATCCTACATTAAGGCATATCTTTAATAACACCATAAAAAAGCTTGGACAATTATCCATCATTTTGGTCTTATGCTCATTGGCGTACCGACTTTAATAAGAGAAGGGGAAGCTGTTGAAAGTGTAATCATTTAGATCGCTGTAATTTATAAACGAGTTATCCGATTTTAACAAACTAAAGATTGGTTGGAAGAGTAATGTATAAACTTTCACCAATCGTATTTAGTTGTTCATAATAGTTCTCAAAAAAAATGCTAGAGGGCGCAATTTCTAATGATAACATATTTTTTGATTTTATTCTGAAAAAATAAATCATATAGTATAATTATGATACCATAATCGAAAAGTAGATGAAATTTGCTAGAAAAAATATTAAAACCGCAGCTCGATATCTGCGTTCGTTTAAGCGTTATCGCCAATAGAATAATTTTTAAAACTTTAAATGAAGAAGCGAGTGGGACGTCACTAATATTTTTCCATGTGGATATCATTTCAGATTAGCCTGGTCAATTCTGCATAAAAATGATTTCTTGCGTTTTTCTCCTCAGGCACACCATTCTTAATTAAAATAATTAAATTAAATTAGCTCTACTATTTATTATTATTAACATTCATAATGAAAAATTTTGTTTTATAAAAATTGTTGGAAATGACCACCTTCATTTAATAGGCATGCTCGCGCCCATTTAATTATTTTAATTATGAGGAGAAAAACGCAAGATACCATTTTTATGCAGAATTGACCAGGCTAACCAGAAATAATATCCACGTGGAAAAATATCAGTGGCGTCCCACTCGCTTCTTCATTTAAAGTTTTAAAAATTACTATTCTATTGGCGATAACACTGAAACGAACGGAGATATCGAGCTGCGGTTTTAATATTATTTCTAGCAAATTTCATCTACTTTTCGATTATGGTATCATAATTATACCATATGATTAATTTTTTCAGAGTAAAATCAAAAAATGTGTTAACATTACAAATTGCGCCCTCTAGCATATTTTTTGAGAACTATTATGGACAACTAAATACGAATGGTGAAAATGCATACATTTCTCTTCCAACCAGTCTTTAGTTTGCTAAAATCGGATAAGTCGTTTATAAGTTACAGCGATTTAAATGATTACACTTTCAACAGCTTCTTCCCCTCCTATTAAAATCGGTAAAACGATGGATAATTGTCCAAGCATTTTAATGGTGTTATCAAAGATATACCTTAGTTTTTCAACTTTCGGAGACATGTAAAATTTTAAAATTTACTTCTCAATTACGCCCTCTTGCGGCAAAATGCGGAACTTAAATATTATTTCCAGAATTTTTCTCATGGCCACTTTACACAAAGACTACGGTTTAGAAAAAGGAATTGTCCATTTTTATTAATAAATATATCGCTCTTTTTCTGTTATTCTGTAAAAGGCTGAATGTGAAAAACATAGATATATTCAAAGTGATTTTGTGTAAATATAAGAATTAACCCAAATCGACAAATAGTTACAGTGTAATTTGGTCCATGGATTTGCCAACAAAATGAATTATTCTTCAATTATTTTTTTATCTACACAGCCAACTAAAAAGACAAGTTCTAATAACTGATTTAAATTTTAAAAAATTAGTATGAAGTTCGGAAGTTCAGTTGTAGAAAAAATATACTGTACAACTCGAGTGCATTGTCCATAGACGTCAGCAGAACAAAACATTTGATTAGTAATATTACAAACTTTTAAAAAATAAAAAAAAAGGTTCATAATAAGCTTATTATGATACTGAAAACGATATCTTAATAGATTTAATATAAAATCAAAATAGAAAAATAATATTAAATCAACAAATTAGGTAATTGGTACGTTATTTATGAGCTTAGAGTTCACAAGATCATTGGTCAAATTTACATATTTGATACAGTGACTAAATCATTAATATTCACTAGATTATATTTGCCCAAGTCACTCGATTGTCGCTTGTCACACTCACTTCTTGTCGATCGACGACATAGAAAAGTGACAAGCGTGTGTGGTCTTAACTTCTTAACAACTGAACAGACTACTTGACGTGTAATTAATTATGGGCAGCCATTTTTATAAGAAGTAAGAAGAGTTGAGTTTTTTTGTCATTAATCAGTAAATCAGTATACAGTTGCGGATAAATTACGTAAAAGGTACGACACAAATCTTTAGGGCACGTAAAATTTGCTAAACGAGCGGAAGGCTAGTTTTGTAGGCGTCGAAGTTTAAATAGTTATAGGTTGACTACTAATTTTAATATTTTCCATGTCCGTATTGATTAGAGTTCAGTGACGGCTCGTCAGGTGAAGTAGGTGAAGGGGCTTTTTACCAAAAAGAAATAAAACCAGGAGGAAATTTTCTCGACAATATTAAATATTAATGTACCATTTTATCCCTTAAAAAATAATTATGTTCGAATTAATAATATTATTTTAATCCGAATGTAGCTATGCATTATAGGGCCAAGGTTAACTCCGATGGACAATAATTATTATCACTCGTGCATTTTGGCGTGCCCCAGCCGACCGTGCCCGTTAGCTCAAAGCAAGTGAAGACTAACGCCCAACATGGCTTTGCTATTCACCGTTGCTATGGTTACGTGACGTTAGTCACGCAAGCAGCATGTAACAATTTGCATTATGATGAAGGGCAATTTAAAAATAGATCAGTCGTATGCACCATTGTTTTAGCATTGGCTCGCCTAACCTTATGGTATTTATTTTGAGGCTTCGCGAAACTTACGGTTATAGATATCGTTTTATGGTTTTTATGTGATTTACTGTGTGAATAAAAAGTTTTTTTATTTTTCAGTTAATTCAGTAATGCGAATGTAAATATAATTTTAACATTTCTCTTTAAATAGGGCAATAAAAACAATATCGTTCTGGTTTTCCCAAATATCTTCGGAAGGATTCGGAGTTTTTTAAATTTGAAAACAAAATGTTGCAGAATTCAGAAGGGTGCAACTTTTTTCTAATTTAACCATATTTGTACCTTCTATGGTTTACGACATCCCTGTAGAATAAATCCTTCTCTGGGACATCCTGTATATTTACAAAATAAGACTTAACTGGGCATATTAAGAAAAACTTTTCATTTCCTTAGTTTATATTATTCCTTCTAGACTTCTGAGATACTTAAAAATAATTTCCATCAATTTTTGTTATAAAAAAGTTTTTTTGAAAGCTGTACATACAGCCGCAGCCTACGCGGCGTCCCCTTTTAGTTGTACTACACCCATTACATGACAAGAACGATACATTACAGATTTAATAAAAAACAGTAAAACACTATTGACCAGTTGACCTTAAAAACATGTAACACAACGCACATTATCTTGACAGGATCGCATATACATATTTTGTATCAAGTTGATATGATATCTAAGTCACTCATAATTTATTTAAAAAAAATTATACAGGCATATTGGTTTAAGTATATAATCCTTTAAATCTACATTATCAAATTCGTCCACCCATGGCCGTCTACGATCTGAATGAAGACAAAGAAATAATTATCAGGTCATGGTAAAGGGTATCATAGGGCAAAGAGGGGGAATAGCGACGCAGACGTCTGGAGTTCGTTAATCAATATATAAGACGTTAACACCCATTTGTTTATTAAACAATTTATTTTTAAAATACATTTGCAACTATTAAAACATTTTTTAAAGTAAATAAACTGTCATTTTGACAAGCGCCAGCGTCTCAACCTTTTAAATCTGAACTGCATCAAAGCGCCATTTGGTAAAGGCCGGAATTATGTCCTAAACCATTCTACAGGAACCATGCGTCTACCCAACAACTTGTAGGAGTTGTCGATCTACCACATCAAAAAAGAAACATGCTCTATATTATATTCTTAAACTACATGCTCACAACATTGAAACCTATTAGGGATCTCCGTTTGTCCAAGGTATTCAATAATGGTTTTAATATTTTGGTATCCTCCATTATTATTTCTGTGTGTAAATTTGTTTAATAGCTTCTAAAAAAATAGTTTCTATTGAATAAATGTTGAATAATGCCGAACAAGCACCAAATTTCGGCTATTTTAACATGACGACTATATTAAATCTTCCCTTTAACAAAAAGTTCATTAACATTATTGAAGGGGGCGTTTCTATGGTTACCGAACACGTTAAGTCTGATGATAATTGACACTTATTACCTATTTAATCAGATATAGAAGTGTATTTGTAATTTTGAATATTGTGAAATAAATATTTACAAAATAATTTTCAAACCCTAATAATTTTTTCGAGCTTTCCGAGCCTGCCAGAATTGCAGGGCCCGTTGGGTCTACCGGCCTTGCCGGGCCTGCCGGTCTTGTCGGACCTGCCGGCCTTGTCGGGCTATGCGATTTTGGTTAACACGCCGCGTCGCGTGTAAATATACCGTAATATCGTGAACAAAAAAATAAGAGCACTGGCGTTTACGCCGATAATAACATCCTGTACGGGTACGCTGACAGATGACGTTTTCTATGAAAGAAACAGATGATTGCAGAGAGCTTGTACGCATGCTTATTTCCGGGGACTACAAACGCTTTTTTTTTATCCATAAATCTTGTCTACTTTGTCTATGATCCTAATCCGTATCCCTGTTTCACGCCACTTTATTTGCATGAAATAATATTGCCCCTGTATAAATACCGTAAACTTTCTAATTTAATAAAATAGTTTCAATATGTGGTTTAAATATGCTTATAACAGGTCCAATGTACTGTGAAATTGATCGGTTTCGCCTGTTAGAGGGGTTTATTTCGGCTCGGCTAGAAAAATCGATTACCGCTGGCTTCGCCTTCTTTATGCATTCGAATTTGGTTAATCTGCTCGATAGGATAGAAAAGAGGGCATATTAGAGCGTTGAATATTTTATAGTAGACAGGGAACGTACGCAATAAAAATTATAACTAAGTATTTACGATAAAAATAAACGAAGTCAAAACCGAAATTATCGAGGGTAATAGCATAAGTGCATTAAAATTGCCGATAATTTTGCATGAATGCAGTTTTTAAAGAAAACAGGCCTGAATGTAAAATTATCTGGTCGTTTTGAAGCATAAATGCTATTTAATGGAATATTTTCCGAAAAGAAACTTACTGCGCACTGTTCTTGGTATTTTTTGGTTCACTTTCTTCAATTTTTTTTTCCATCGAACCCAAAGAACTTTCAGCAAACCGAGAAAAGTCCAAAAATTAAATTTTACTTGACTTTGATTAATAAAAAATTATGGTCGCTATGGAAATAAATCATATTTTGTTCCTATGAAAAATACTCATACATAGATAGATTTAAATGTTTTTCCACTACTAACTTTAAAATCACTCATTATTGACCGATTATTAACTTTAGAAATCGTTTTTCTTTACCCCTTGCCAGAAGCCTCTATTATTGACCTTCGTTATTGACAACGGTCAATAATAGAGGCTTCTGGCAAAAACAATATAAAACAGGCAACTTGACCTTTTTTTATTTTAAAAATATATGAAACGTCATGTTTAGACAACCAGGTATTCCAGCTTTCTTTTTTTGGCACCAGTCCTTAAATACTGAGTAGGTTTTTTAAATACAAAACCTTAGATTTTTGGGGTAGCAACTCATCATTAATTTATTGCGCTTCCACCCTCATTTCTGGAGGAGTGCACGTATCAGTAATAGTTTCTTCGCTCATTTTATCAAAAAGACTTGAATTTTTTTATGAATCGACAAATACTGACAACTGACTAAGAATGTCATCTGACAAGATTTTAAAAAATGCTGCAAATTTCAAAGCAACGGTAACTTGACTGAAAAAAACGGAAGCAACCCTAAAAAGGTATGTTAACTTTAATTAATAATTTAATTTTGTAAATGTGTTAGTAGTGGAAAAAAATATATATTTACCACGGTTTAGACAACTATTATTGCCCTCACGTCTTAAATCCCTCGTCGCTGCGCTCCTCGGGATTTAAAATCGACGCTCGGTCAATAATAGTATCTGTCTAAACCTTGGCCAATAATATAGTATTATAAAATTTATGTAAACAATGCTTTATCATAATGAAAGTTTGTACATGCCGTAGTTGACTTTTTGCGATATAGATAATGTTTCACGTGAATTTTCTAGTTCTAATATTTTAAACGGAGATCTGACCTTAATCGATCATAAAATTACTTTTATTATACGCAACAGAAATAAAAAAATAAATGGTAAAATTACCTTTTTTTAATTCCCCCCCCCCCCCCCCCTCAGCAAACTCCTGGATCCGCCGCTGCTCTGCAATTGACCAATTTGGTATATTCCCAGGATTAACTATATGTATTTTTCTGCACAAAACACCAAACAACCCCCAAAAACTAAAAACCACTTAAAAATAGAAAGCGGCCACTTTGCAAAATAAGTTTCCGATTTATTTTTTGAATTGTATATTGTACTTAAATGAAAGGTACCCATAAGCGGATTAGAATGCGACAATGTTACAGATAGTTATTTTTACTGGAGCACCTGGCTTTAATTTTAAACTAGTTTATTTTGGCCACTGGGCCGGAAAAGTAGAATTTAAACCGTATTTTGTGGGGAATATTTGGGTGTATTATATCGGAATAGATTGTTAACTGGCTCAGGAAGTTTTAAGGAGAAAAATCAACAGTCAAGTTTTTTAAGTTGGTTATATAAATATCCTGTTTTTTGGGTATCGTTGCTTAGAAATTTGTTACTATTTTGTTTTTAATAATAGAAGAATACAAACAACTGTAAAAGAAGGGTACCGGAGCGGGAATACAAGGAGTAAGACCGGAGAAAATGCATTTTTCTCTCTGGGAAAGTCTCCCACAGTGTTCCAAGCAGAAATCTACGCCATATTGCAATGTGCGTACGAAAACAATAGGAGGACTTACCTCAATAAGCGAATCCATATACATATATGACAGTCAAGCAGCCCTTATATAGATTTCTAATATGCAACAAGGTAACTTCAAGACTGGTATGGGAATGTCAAGAGGAACTGAAGGCCCTGGCAAAAGTAAACAAAGTAATATGGGTACCAGGCCACGAAGGTTTAGGTACATGACATGAAAAAGCCGATAAACTTGCAAGGAAAGGCTTAGAAAATACATTTATTGGTCCAGAACCTGGCACTCGGGTACCGAGGTGCACAGTACGAGATGCCATAAAGCGATGGATCAGGAGTGAACACAAAATCCACAGGAGCAATAGACAGAGATTACACCACAGCAAAAGCTTCATTGGGGATCTATGGTCTATTTCTTTTCGATTGCGAACGATGACAGAAACCCGTTTTACAATAAAAAAATGCAAGAATTTTTATTTTTGACAAGTTGAAAAAGTAAGGTTAGGGATTTACGTCAAAACTGACATTTTGTTGTTTACTGTTTATAGCGGTTAGAATTTTAAATTAACACTTGTTAAGGCTACTTTACAGTTTGCAATTTTTCTTTCACGCAAGGAAAGATTGCCCGGGAGTATGCGCAGAACAAGGCTTATGATCAGCTGGCGCAATTTGTATTGCTTGCAAGAAATATAACTCGGACCGTATTTTTATTGCCATTGCAAGCGCAATTCTGAGGATTTTCTGGTGATTTATGAGACACCAAACTAAATATAAAAATCCCTGACATTTATTTATGTTTTTTCTAACCTATAGCGGGTACGTTTTGTTTTTGTTGGTTTGCTTTCATGTCCTGTAATGATGTGTTGTTAAAATGAATGCACTAAAATCGCCGGTAAGTCTTAACCAAATGTATTTTTATTTTAATGGTTGGCAAGTGGTACATCACCTACGATCTTGGCAAGTCATTGCACGCTGTAAAACGTGAAATTTTTATTGCCGCAATATTAATTGCTGCAAGACAACTTGCGTGAAAGAAAAATTGCAAACTGTAAAGCGGCCTTTAAGAAGATGAATTTTTAGGTTATGTCACAATGTTTGGCGTTTGGCATGGCCTTCTATATTTTGTCGATAAATCGGGCATCCTTTTTGCTTCAACACAAAGTAGGCATAGGTTTACTATTTTATGTTGCAGAAAAACGTGAAATTAACCGATTTTATGTACAGAAAGTTAATAGATTGTTTGTTTCGTAATATAACTAGAGCTAAAAGTTATTTTTAATTGCTAAAAGGTTTATAAGCATATATTTGCTAAAAATCAATCGAACGGAAATTTCTTATTCTTCTTCTGTGATTTAAAAAAAAAGATCTTTAATAAGTCGGCTATGCATTTATGTAGTGTAAATTGGTCCATGATTTAACCAATTAGGTAAATTTTTGTTCAATTTTTTTTTCTGTCATCGTTCGCAATCGAAAAGAAATAGATCATAGAGCCAAGAATTACGAAACATCTGCTTTAAATTAACAGGAATCAGCTGATAACCATTACAGGAATTCTGACAGGACACATGGCTGTTAAGAACCACCTGGAGACCTTGACTGCAGATTATGCGGACAAGACAGGGAAACTGTACAGCACATAGTTTGCCATTGCGAGTCACTAGATCGGAAGAGGCAACAAATACTCGGGCAACCAATACTGGAACCAGAAGACATCCTTACTCTCTCCCCAGTTTTCTACACAAACTAAACTGTTCTTTGCAAAGTGAAAATGGAGAACAAACTGATAATTATTTTAATTGTCTCTAACACGTTCAAATAAGCAAACCGATGTTAACATCTTGTCATAACATTAACCTTAACATTGTAACAGCCCAATGTGTATCGTGAACGAATGTCAACGCCTTATTACTATTTGACGAACAAAGCTAACCTTAAATTATTTAGTTCTGGCCGCTGAAATTGAGGTCTTTACTCAAGGTTATGCCTCCCTCAAAGGCGTCCCCGCACCGATATCACTTAAAGTCCCAAATGAATCGGCAAGAGATTCTTTGTCACTCACTCTTCTTATATGGAGAATGAGACAAATGAGTCCAAGCAATTTGCAATCCTTCCTTACAATTTTGTCTCTGTCTAGCAAGTTTCATTGGCAACGACGTATTGCACCATAGAATAGTGCCCGGAAGATGTTGGGTTATGTTTTTATTCACCTTTATTATTGGGGAGTGTGTAAATCACGTTGTCGCTTAATCGTTGCACGAGTGAATACTGTACCAGACCCGGCTAAGATGTGGATGGACGAACCCTCGGGAGAAAAATTACATTTCTACTGATGTTAATAAAATTACATCGAATCGATACATTACGCTTATATCACAATTTCCGCGATTCGCATTTGCATTCGGGACACCTCGTACATTTTCTAAAATGACTTCTAAAAAAGCGTGGGAATACAGTACATGAGATGTGACGAAGAGCTCAAGACGCGAAGAGTAATGGTAATTAGCAACATCGCAAAAACCGTCCATTGTACCAACCCGCATGTACTTACTGCTGTGAAGAATTTTTATAACTAATTGAAGTGCAACACTTCACTGTCACTGGCCACTTTGCATCTTGCGAATGTTTGCGGTGCATACGGGAATGGGAAACTTGCATTATGATTAAATCGATTTGACAAAATTACAGAATAAAATAAACCTCCATAAACATGCAAAAAAGTGAGGTTTAACTTAATTAAAAAAATAAACCGGGTGACACAAGAAGTGACCCCCCCCCCCCAATTTTAGCCATAAAGATTTATAAATAGGAGTTTTTCATTTTTGGACCAATTTAAACCTTCACTTTATGATGCCTAGTATAATAATCAAGTTAGCCTTGAACCACCCAAATCGTGACATTTATCTATCTTGCGTTTTGAATATTTGACATTGATATTGTCATTATCTGAGATTTGAAGTTCAAATCGATAATTTATAAATTATGAACCGATCTTTAATTTATTAGTAAGAATGGTAGAAAAAGTATAGTACGTATTGCTTGTTGTAAAGCAATTACGCGCTCATGTAATTGCCGCACTCGCCGCTACGCGGCTTGTTTGCAATTTTTCCATTTGTGCGTAATATGCTTTTTACCACACTTAATACGAAATATACTATTATATTACTAGTATGGTATGAGCCTTACCGTACCTATGATATACAACATTTTATCTAAGACTCACACCATGTGCTCTCATCAGCATCAAGTATTAATTTGACTTTTAATATTTACAATTTTTTTAAAATAAATAAATTGTAAAAAATTGGTTTTAGTAGTAAAAATGAGTTACATAATGATTTTATTACATCACTAGTAATGTAATGAGCTCATTACATCACTAGTACGATAATACAACGTATTACGCAACTCAAACAGGCTAAATGGGTTACGTAATAAGCTCATTATAGTGTGGGATATAATAGTATATTGCCTAATAAATGTGGTAGAAGCATATTACGCAGAAATGGAAAAATTGCGAACGAGCCGCATAACGTAGTGTGGGGTAATTACATGGGTGCGTAATTGCTTTACAACACGTAATACATACTATACTTTTTCTATAATTCTTACTAATAAATTAAAGATCGGTTTATAATTTTTAAATTATCGATTTGAACTTCAAATCTCAAATAATGACAATGTCACTGTCAAATATTCAAAACGCAAGATAAATGTCACGATTTAAGTGGTTCAAGGCTAATTTGATTGTTATACTATAGGCATCATAACGCACAGTTGTATGTTTTTATTCTGTACGCACAGTTGTGCGTAAGAATGGATTTACTTATAGAGTGAACAATAATTACGTAAAACAATGTTTATACTTATACAGGAGTAGCAAAAAAATTATATTCAGTAGCTTTCGCAAAATTCCGGGCTATTTAAATGGCTGATTAATAAATAATAAAAAAATGAAGTGTTTTCTGGACACCTAATCCATTAAAATTTAATAAGTCCTTTCCACAGCACCTTGCATATCCAAGAAGAAAGTCATCACAAGGCCTATATTTATTGCATAATCTAACATTCATGCATAATATATTAAATATCGAACTGAACAATTAATCGCTACACTCAATATAAATACGGTGCATCTGTTAAATTAGGTTGATCAATTATTACACATTCATTTATGTTTCTTATTTTATGGAAAGTTACTATTTTAAATATAAATATATTGAAATATGTAGACGTATGGGCATTTACCCATATTTATATGATAAAATATTGAATGTGCTTAATTGATTAAGACATAAATGAGTTAATAAATCATGTACGTATTATGTTATTAAACGAATATTTTCGATTCATTATCATGTTATTAGATTATTACAAGGGACACTGAAAAAATAGGTAATTTTGGCCCTAAAAGGGACGTTAATTTATTAGGGGCAAGAGAAATTATGTTTCTAGAGGAGAATTTCTCTTGCAGCATAAAATACGATTCTTTTGAAAAGATTAGAATTATAAATACTAAGAGCAAAAAGTAGTCGATGTTGTACCTGTCTGGCGATGGCAATAAAATTGCTTTTTTTATACAAATTATTATAAAAACGAATTTCACGAGAAATAAGTGACGCGGCGTCAGTGAAGATTTTTAAGATAATATCGGGGCGTCGTTTGTAACTTTATAAAAATAAGAAATAAACATGAATAGCCTCAATATTTATATTTTTATGTTCTGCATGGCGGATGAAATAATTTGAACCTATACAGGGTGTTTTTTAATTGAGTGCCGATACTTAAGGTTGTGAATCCTTAAGTGATTTTAAGAAAAAAAGTTAATATTAACATATGTCCTAAGGCTCTTCAATTTTTTTCAACAAAATATCGAAAGCAGTCTCAATGAATCGAAGAAAAAAATTGTTTTTTTAGTTTTTATTTTTCTATGCAAAAAGGGTGCATCATACGAAAGTAATATGGACCAAATTTGCTCCAAAATAAGTGAGGATTTTAAATATAAGTTTGGTTTTTAGAAAAATCAGTGGCGAGCCATTTTTTCTTTAAAAATATTCAGTTTAAACCCCGTACAGACGTCACTGGTAAAAATTAAAAAAAATCTTTTAAGTCAAAAAATGCTCCTTAATGATTAAGAGTTGTGTACAAAATTCCATAAAAATATCTAAGAGTGATATAATAATCATGATAAAAAAATTATATTTTTAAAAAATGTTAACACACTGTAGCTTAAAAATGAAGAGCTTTAGGACATATGTTAATATTAACTTTTCTTCTTAAAATCACCCAAGGATTCACAGCCTTAAGTATCGGCACTCAATTAAAAAACACTCTGTATAATTGAAAACTTTAAAATAAATTTTTAATTTTTTTTTTTAATAATAAAAGGTATCATTCGCCAAACTAGAAGTTCTTGTAGACCCTATAATAACTTTTTTGTATTACATTTTTAATTAGAGAAGCGAGGAAACGATGGCGCGTTTCACGTTGATATGAAAGGTTATTTACATATTTGTCTTAAGAGCCTTCTATTCCAGCGTGAAATGTGGCATCGTTTCCTGGCTTGTCTAATTGAAAAATTAATACAAAAATTTTACTAAGGGGTTCACAAGAACTTCTAGTTTGGCCGATAAAACCTTTTTTTTTTTTAAATTGAAAATTTATTTTAAAGTTTCTATTAAACGACGAAACGCAAGAAATTAAAATGTACTCGTTGCAAAAGAGGTGGTCCTAAGAAGTTATAATCACTTACCAAAACCCGTTCTTACAAAACATTTTAAGGCCTAATGACAAAAATACCTGAAATTTACAGGGGTTGAGAAAAAAATCGAAATTTCATGAACAAAGAGGAATATCAAAAATTTGAGAATTTACTTTGTTCTCTATAAATAGGAGATAAAGAAAATGCCATCCAAAATAGTTTGAAATTATTTTTGTGGAAATCCGGTACTTAGAAACTTTGGCAAAAAAAACATACTTCTCTTTGAACCCTGTAGACAGTTAAAGGTTAGAAGTAAAAAAAATCAAAAAAAATGTGCATATTAAGAATTAAATTCTCTTTTAAATTTAGCAAACCGCGCATCGATAGCTTTATTCGTTCGTAAAATATTTTACTCCAAAGTTCACCTAACAATTAGCTCGGTCTGCTTGAATTGTCCAGTTATATAGGTTCAAATTATATCATAAGCTATGCATAACATAAAAATAGAAATACTGCAGCTATTCATGTTAATTTCTTGAATTCTCGTGAAATTCGTTTTTATATTATTTTGTATATAAGAAAAGACATTTAATTGCCATTGCCAGACACAGGTACAATATATGCGATGTGGTGCAAATGCACTATTTCTCGTGATGATTCATCGACTACTATTTCCTCTTAACGTGAGATACACACAAAATACATATTGATTCTTATGCCGACTTCGACTGTTGTTTTGACATATTTTTGCAGGTTATATTAACGAAAATGGCACCGCACCGGTGTAAAATGTGAATAGTCAAAAAGATGGACCGCGGTATACTGCTCGGTGTCCACCGTCCCCGCGTTGGTCTGGGGGATCCTTAAAGACTTTGCATATCTCCCAAAATATTATTTTTTCAGTGTATTACTAACATTTGTAAAATTACCATAATTTTTACAATAACTTATGTTCGTTCAGCCTCGATTTAGCTTCGTTTTGCTTTCATGATTAATAATAAAAAAAATTGCATATTTATACCGAATTACAATTAAAATTTGAAGTCATAGCGTAATATCGCCAATTTCAAGGTTTGCTGCACATCCTAAATAAAAATTGCCCAATTACACCTATACTAATTAATTTCTTCATCTTCATTTTTCCTGCTTAACATTTTTTTGCCCATTTAACTTCGGATGTTTTCGCAACGTTTCCGTCGAGTTGCGTCGCAAGCAGCAACAATTAAGTGCTTAGCAATCGCATTGGTATCCGCCATTTTATTTAAGCCATCCGTGAAGTCAGAGCCTGAGCTAATTAAAAATTACAAACAACGAAACCAAAAGTGACTGCGAAATGAGTATGAAATAGCTTCTTTGTTTTCGTTCGTCGTTTGTTCGGATGTTCATTTCATGGCCTTCTTGAGAATATTGCTTGCATGAGAATAGTGGATTATTGGCGTGGAGAACAAAGCGGATAAAAATAGCTTTATATACAAGGCGATTGGAAGGGAAGGTGTGTACAAAACAGTGTGTCCAAAAAAGTATATAACATGTGGGATTTTTTTTTATTACCGATCTCTCAGAAAGTTGTATTCCTGATAAAAGCTGGTGCATGCCATAAAACTATAAATGTATATTTCAGATTTTATCCGCGGCTAATAGTAAGGGAGCAATTGCCATTCTTTCGAAATTGCCTTAAGAATAAGTACCTTGATTATGAAAAATTTCGCAAAATTGTACATAGAAATGTTATTGCAAATTAAAAACTTAGTCCAAATACACGTTTTTAGTTATGTATCTTTATTTTTAATTTCTTTCCTTAAATAGTTTTCCCTAAACGGTACGCCTCTGGTCGATTTTATTAAATAACTTAACCATGGGTGCATAATGAATATGTATTAAATAGTTGCAAACCTTTTAAAACTTTTCAATGATACAAGTTGGTTTAGATATACGTGTTGCACGCATATTTAAACACATTTTACCCAACTTGTGTTCTAATCAAAATTAGGATAGACACCAGCTCTATTCATACTACGGGAAATAACTAATAATTTATTTGTCATTTTTACCTAGTTCGCTCAAGTCCAAAACCCAACTTTAAAAAATGCATATAAAATAGTTATTTTGCTGTTTTAGAGTGAGCTGTGAAAACTCAAATTTCGTATTGTTATTGGAGGTTTTAATTTACAACAAAATTTTCATATAAGATTTTGCTGTATTCTTTATGATTAAGGTGCTTTACTTTTAAGGCAATTTCGAAAAAAAAGGTATTTGCTCCCTTACTATTAACCGCAGGTCAAATCTGAAATATACGTTTGTAGTTTTAAGGTATGCACCAACTTTTATTTAGAATAAAATTTTCTGAGAAATTGATAATAGAAAAATTTCTCATGTGTTGTATTTTTTTTTGGATACACCGTATAATTTTATTGGTTTATACAGGGTGTCCCGTAACTTATGGGCCGTAGAGTAACTGGAGATACTAGACATCAAACTAAGCCGATTATGTCATATAAGTTTTTTCGGATTGTCACTTTTGTTTGTTTTTTTTTGTTAATTTAATTAATTACTTTGTTTATGCTTTGGGATGTTTAAAGAGAAATATCTCGAAATCCGTTAATGATATTAAGATCAATCAAGTACACATTTTTGACTCAGAAAATGCCCTTTTTAAGAAACTATAATTGAAAAACACCTAATATCACAGGTAAGAAAAAAAATCATAGATTTATGAAGCCCAGTGTATGCAACTAGCGCCCTCTAGTTTTAAACTTAAAAATTTCTACAAATTCTTATTTCTTGCTCATAAAAACATAATATTGCCAACTTTCAATTCGATTCATTAAACCGTTTTAAAATTATGGCTTATTTTCGAGAATAAACTTTTACTTTTAACATCCTGTATCTATAGAACGAGTAACAATCCGAAAAAACTTATATGACATAATCAGCTTAGTTTGATGTCTAGTATCTCCAGTTACCCTACGGCCCATAAGTTACGGGACACCCTGTATATTATTAAGGGGATTCCTACTTTTTTTTCAATCGTCGTTTTTCTAACATAATTAATAAAATGAAAATTAAATCTTAGAACACTATAACAATGGAGGATACCTTTTCTAAGTTTTGAATAGACATGAATTTTAAAAAAATTTAGTCCAATACACAGTAATACAAATGAACTACCCTTCAGTAACTTTTGCAAGTAAAGGAATTACTTGAATCGATAAACTTACTCAGGAACAATAAAGACACTGTAACATAAATCAGGTGATCCAGGTGGCAAGGCTTGTGAAAATATTGGTTATGTTTACAATGCATTTAAAGTATTAAATTAAATAATTATGTGTTTTTTTTAATTTATAAAGGTGTTAAAAATATATTCATAAATTTAAATGCATCATAAAGAAACCTTCAAAAGACGTGTGCATGTGAGCACACCAAAAACGCGTGGTTCAAAGCTTGATTTTTGCAACACGAAAAAAATATACGTACTTAAAAGAAAATGGAATACATACGCAAACTTAAAAAAAATAAATAAAGAAAATAAAGTTTGTTAACCATGAATAAACGAAAAACAAGATATGTGTGGTAAAATCTGTAAACAATAATGAAATCACCAAATTTAAAAATTAAATAGCAGTCCTTTTAAGATAAGAATTTAAATATTAATCTCAAACAGCGGGCTTAAGTAGTAAGATGTCGGATTGGATTCTACAAACTAAATCAGTAAAACAAATAAAGTCCATTATCGATAATCTCGTGTTTATAATGTAATCCTTTGGAAAATGTTTTGATTAAAAAAATATTATAAGGAGTACGGACCAAATTTGGTTGTTAAAAAATTAGGAAATTATGTTCTTTGCAAATATGTGTACTTGATTTTACAAAATGGCTGTAATTTGTTATAACAGTAGCGGCTCGTCAGGTGAAGTAGGTGAAGGGGCTCTTCATCAAAAAAAAAAAATTTAACCAGCAGGAAATTTTTTCGACAATATTAAATATTATTGTACCAATACAGCTACCATTTTAACCTTTAAAAAATAATTATGTTCGAATTAATAATATTAATTTAATCCGAATGTGGTTATGCATAATAGGGCCACGGTTAACTCCGATGGACTATAATTATAAACACTCGTGCATTGTGACGCGCCCCAGCCGATCGTGTCCGTTGGCTTAAAGCAAGTGAAGACCCAACGGCCAACATGGCTTTGATATTCACCGTTGTTATGGTTACGTGACGTCAGTCACGCAAACAGCATATAAACAATTTGCATTATGATGAAGGGCAATTTAAAAATAGATAAATCGTATGCACCATTGTTTTAGCATTGGTTCGCCTAACCTTAAGGTATTTGTTTTAAAGCTTCGTGAAACTTACAGTTATAGATATCGTTTTTACGTGATTTACTGTGTGATTAAAAAGATTTGTTTTTATTTTTCAGTTAATACAGTAGTGCACGTACCTCCTTAGTTGTGTGTTTTAAAAATGAACCCAATTAATGACATAGTTTGTAATTTGTTGGAGACTCCATTCAGTCGTTGGACAGATGAGGATAAGAGAGACGTTTTGTTACACGGGTTTTTAGTCAATGTTTGTTTAAGTACCCGCACTATACCTAGCTCCTCACCATTTTTAAGACCGCGAGCCGCCACTGAGTAATAACTTATAAGCTTACAACCAATAAGCAACATTTCTATTAAATGATAAATTTTAATAAAAGGTGTTTAAAATTAATTACAGAACATTGACCAAATTAAAAAATAAATAATTTAAATAATACATATTAGGTACATTACAAACTAAAAGAACTTTCCAAAATTCTTTGTTTAATTTTAAAAAAGTTTTGTATACAACATTTTTTTCTTAATTGATTAATAATGGGCTAGGACTGGTGACGCATTCGTCACTTAATTTTTTGATCAATATTTTATTTTATCCAAAAAGTGGCCAAATACCCGTCTGTGAAAATTACAAAATTACCTTTTCCTGGTTACATTTTTTAATTAATTTTTTTTCTGCATCGTCGTATTGCAATTGCTTCGTAGCTTTAAATTAAAAAATTCATTTATAAATTTAAAACGGTTGTAATTTGTTGATATTATCTTAATTATTAGGCGCAGATAATTGATCACCGCGAATAATTTATGGATCAAGTTATCAAGCTAATTTAAATAATTAATCTGTATTAATATGTTAAATTTCAAGTTCTGGAGGAATTATTGTTAACCATTAATTACTTCCCATTGATATAATAATAAAATTAAACTTGTTAAATGATTAATTAAAAAAAAAATGTTAAAAAGAAAAAACAATACAATAAAATTAAATTAATAACTAACTAAAAAAAACTAAAAGTTCAAAGCAAAAAATAATTCGGTTGTGAAAAAGCTTTAGCACCACACCGTGTATAAAAATCGTTTAAGGTTGGTTCTTAAGGCTTACTTATTAGCTTTTAAATTAAATTTAATTAAACTTAAAAACATATTAAATTAAAATTTAATTTAAAATAAGTTAAATTTTAAATTAAATGTAAAAAAATTTAATTAAACCGTTGTTAAATTAAAACTAATTCTTAAGCACTTAAACCGAACCCTAAACCACACAAAATATTTTGGCATTGCTTCATTCTTAACAGGTATTAATCTGTTATCTGCAAGATATTCAAATCTGACAACTACCTGTGACACATACCCACAATTTTAAAAAAACATTGATAAAAAAATTGCGAAATAAAAACCTTTGTAATTCTAATAATATACGTTGAACAATAAAATGTAGAAGCAACTTTCACTTTGAAAATTGATTTATTAGTTATGTTGGGATAATAAAAAAAACAATTAGCTTATCTTTTGCTTATCAATTAGTGGACTTTTGAACAATAGTAAAATATAGAACAGATTTAAGTATTTACTAAGAGAAAAATGCGTATGTAAGTTTGTCGTAATAGAAGTTATACTAAATAATACTAATGATCAAATAAGGTTACTGAGGTGTACAAATTTTTATTATAATATAACTCTTAAAGAAATAATAAAATTATCATTAAAATAATATAATTGAAGATAGATTGAGCTTTAAGAGCACATTTCGTTTGCAGTAATAATACTACATTGTATTTAAAGGTATTTTTCTGTAGTTATTTGTAAACATCAACATTTTAATTAATAATTGATAAAACATTTTAATATTAATATAAAATTGACAGTTCAGTGAATGATTATAAGGATATTCATATTAAGGGATAGTATTGGGTAGTATAACAGGGGTGAAGATTTTTAATATAATATATGCATAGAGTTTCTATGCCACTTGAGACAGTAAATACAGGGTGTCCCACCGGCAACCGAATCGATCTATATATAGAAAACTATACATAGGAAAATTTTGAAAATTTGACAGTATGCTGATGCTAATAGGGACGACCGGGCTAAAATATTTTCATTATGCTGGCACTTCCGGTTATACCGGAAGTAAGTATCAACTTGCTTATTTTAAATAGGATACCCTACATATTATTACATTTTGGAATTCTACGTAAGATTCTAGGCAGATTTTGTATACCATGTCCTATACCTATGTCTAAACGTTTTTGACATGTTTGAATTTTTATGTCAAAAATGACGTTTGCAAGCCTTAGAATGATTATCAATTTTTTCTATAAAGAAGCCTTATTTATTTAATTTAAGTGGGATTCCTTGTTATAAAGGACCTGCTTTAATAGATTTTTTATAATATTTTGATAACTATTAATACAGGGTGTTTAAAAAATAAGATTAAAAATGAAAATGAAAAAACTGTCAAAAGTCCAGATTTTCAAATGGAAACACCCAAATTTTATAATTATTTCTTATTTATTTATTTTAAATGCTAAATAAGAAATAATTATAAAATTTGTGTGTTTCCATTTGAAAATCTGGACTCTTGACAGTTTTTTCATTTTGATATTTAATCTTATTTTTTAAACACCCTGTATTAATAGTTATCAAAATATTATAAAAAATATATTAAAGCAGGTCCTTTATAACAAGGAATCCCCCTTAAATTAAATAAATAAGGCTTCTTTATAGCAAAATTGATAATTATTCTAAGGCTTGCAAACGTCATTTTTGACATAAAAATTCAAATATATCAAAAACGTTTAGACAAAATCTGCCTAGAATCTTGCGTAGAATGCAAAAATGTAATAATATATAGGGTGTCCCATTTAAAATAAGCAAGTTGACACTTACTTCCGGTATAACCGGAAGTGCCACCATTATGAAAATATTTTAGCCCGGTCGCCCCCATCAGCATGCTGTCCAATTTTCAAAATTTTCCTATGTATAGTTTTCTATATATAGATCGATTCGGTTCTCGGTGGGACACCCTGTATATTTATTTGTACTTTACACCACAATTTTCTAGTATTTAGCGACGTCTGCTAGACTTAATGTGTTCCCTTTAACGTTAATCAACAATATATACTTTTGTTGAAGCAATTCCAAATTATTTTGTATGTACAAAAAATGTGTTTAAAAGAATATATGCCATTTGATTTATACCTATAAATATTGACTACTTATTCTTTTATAGAAAATTTAAAATGTTCCTTATTTTTTTTTACAAGATTTTTTTTTAAACAAACGCTGCTCTTTAACAAGACGTGCGGTAAAAAATCTATTGGCATATATAACTTCTAAGCTTGTATGTATATTTATTAGGACCGCTCTTAAATTGAAATGCCTTGATTGGCATTTTCTCAACATATTTATAGTTGCTGCAAAAAAAACAATAGGTAGCCTGTACCTTTTTTTCTTAATTATAAGTTAAGATCGATTGACCGTTTAAAATTTAATAAAGTCGAATAAGATGTTATTGTTACAACTTGGCCTAAAGATACTTTAACCCAAATATTTGTGTAGTAAAGATATATTATTGTAAAGATGCTCAATCAAATACATCTTCGCATAAAAAGGCAGTCCTTATAACTTGTAAAAATCCAAAAGAGTCGTTAAGTGCATCTTGTTTTTCAAAAAAAAAATACTTCGACTAAACCATTAAACAACTTAGTAAAGCTGGAAATTTAACATTATTAATGCAACGACGCGAGCCAATCAAAGATTGAACTGGTCGCCTTTAGGTCCGCTATATCAATCTCCCAGTAACTTTACCAGCCAGATAATTTCTATGGAAACAATTGTCTCAACAATGGTTTCTTGGGAAATTATCTTGCCGGTAATGTTACGAAGAGATGGATCTAGCAGACCCTAAAAAGCTGCATCAACGCGAGTTTCGGACTTAATCGCAGTATTTTCCTGTTGGGAAATAAAACGTACTGTAGGAGTTGCTATAACCCTAACTCTATTCAACCTTTTGGATTTGTACGTCAGAATTTCTCCCCGCACCCCACCACCTTATATCGATCAACAGCCCGAAAAGGCTTACCAGCGCTAGTCCTCGACTTATTCCTGGGCTTATTAGGTGACTGTGGGTGCGCAGCACCCCCCAAAGATCCCTTGCCTTGGGGCGAGTAGCCCCCCGCGTGAATACCGTGGCCATACGGCGCAGCCCCGTACGAGCTTTCAAAGTTACCATTAAACATGCCACCTGAGGTCCCGTCGTATTCACTACCTTCGCGTTGTTTGCTGCTTCCGTTGGCATTCGAACCCACGCCCGACGGTTTCACGTCCAAGGCGCAGCTCTGGGGGTTTTCATGCATGAACGCGCCCATGGCGGCCGCGACTGCGCTTTGGTATTCGGAGCCTGCGCTTGGAACTACCTGCAAAAAAGGAAATTTAAAAATATTACTTACCAGTATTAGGTATAATTTACTTTAATTAAGAGTATTAGGATTGTTGATTAAGTATCAAGTATTAAGATTGTTACTAGGCTCGATCCTACACATGTTTAGTAGTCACCTATACTCGCCACGCGGGCAAATCTCAATGATAAAATGATGAAGATAAACTGGCGCTGGCTGGCTAAACAAGGTTTACCCTTTGAAAGAATGATTAATAAAAACTTTAATCGATTTACCGATGTAAAATAGACAACAATAGGCAACCGGGTTTATTGTAATTAGCCTTGGGTCGAACGAACTTATTTACCAAGTTTTTCATAGTAAAAATAATTATTTTAAAATTATGTCACAAAACTTAACTTACCGAATCAGGTGTTGAATCCTTAGGTGGTGTAGGCGGAAAGGAAAAAATATTATGTGGCTGTGTAGGGGCTGTATTGGGGCTCTGACTTTTATCTGGATCCCCTCCCCCTCCGAACGGAACCCAGGGGCCAGAATGACCGAGGGGTTTTGCCGAGGCATCCGATAGCCACGGGTGGAGGGGCGGATGAAAATGCGGCCTGCACACTTGACTTGAGGACATCCGAGATGCTAAAACAAAAAAATCATGTTGTAACGCCTATTGAGTTTTGATAATTAATTTTCATATTTGTTACTAACAAACAGTGGCGTAGTCAGAAAATATGCTCGGCTGGGGGGGGGGGGGCTCAGTGAGCGTAAGTAGGAGATTTTTTTTTCTGGAGAGAGAGACAGTCGGGACTACATGTATATTATAATATTGTACCTAGTGAAGAAGGCGGAATAGCGCCGAAGGCGAAAAATTTACGAGGCCACGCCCAAAGTTCGTTTTAAATTCATCTAACTACTATCAAATTTCGAAAATTAAATTATTACCTCTCCCTCTCTGCGTGGTTGGATTAAATTTGTTTTTGTAAATGATTTTTTTTACTTTTTTTTTGATATTATATTTTTTTTATATTTGTGAAAAATATGAATATTGTTGTCACTCCAAAATTTTAACATAAGACCTATGTATAACTCTAACCAGCGTTTTTCGGGCACGGTTTTTCATGACTAAATATAAAGTAAATATCGCTCACCACGCCAAAATTGATGATTTTTTTCATAAATCATGTATTTTAGGAGCGTAGATCTAAATGCAATTTCTGGTGCAAATGATTAGGTTTTGAAAAACTCCTTCTTAAGTGCCGTTTTGTATATTCATAATAAAACATTTTCTTTTCTTCCCGCACTATTTTTTTTATTATAATTGATCACACTTCTTCCATAAACAATATTTCAATTAAAATTTTTATTTATAAATACCTAATTTTTTTTGTTTTTACTGTAAAATATTTTATTGCAGTGGGTTATATTTTTTTGATTTAAAATAGCTCTGAAAAAGGGAAAACGGAACAGACAAGTATATAATAGAAAAATACTATAAAATATTATTTTTTTTTACTCGTTTTCCATTAAAATTGCATCATAAATCAATAACTAAAACAATATGCGTCCGAAACCTTAATATCTATATAAAACAGGTCTTTTAGAAGGAAAAGTTTAAAAACTAAACGTTTCCTACAAGCCAAGAATACATTATTTAAAGATTTACATTAAGAGTCCAAGCGTGAGACGAAAAATTAGGTTGCAATTAGACTTTTAGACCCAAGCTCCTAGCCTCGGGGGAGGGGGGGGGGGGGGGGGGGCAGCCCGGTAGCCCCCCTTAAATACGCCACTGCTAACAAATCATTCTTGCGATAACCCGCAAAAAATATGAGCTTGGCAACATTCTCTGCGATTGCGCTGATAATTTTAATTCCAAATTTCTATGCTTTATTGCAAACGATTGGCGATAATGTGTGTAAAGTACAACATTACACATGCTTATTTAGGCAATTGCATAATTACTGTTCCAAAAAGCAGCGGTGGTCCATATTAACAAACTATTTCGTAATTAGCCAACTTACTCTACCAATTTTGGAGAAACTCGATGACAGTAGAGGACAAAAATGGTGTTCATTTGGCTTGCCGTTAAATTAACTCTTAATAAATCTTCTCGGTTACTTGACCATAGATAGAATACTAAATATGTTTGTATTGGTATTAATATAAAAATCTTGATGAAAAGTACCCAGCAGTGCAAGAATCTTTGACGTATAATATTTAAAATAGATCGTGACCACATATTATTGGCTTCATAATATGAATAAGCATAATTTATGAAAAGTAATAGTAGGTGCTTATCATCGTGGGCTTATGAACCATAGCTCAGAACACTGTTGTTAAAATAATTGGTAAACATCGAGGCTAGAAAAGTTAAGAGGATGACCAGTTTGGACAAGCTGACGTTCCTCCAAATCGGTACAAATGTGGGTCAATGAATGCGTAACTTAAAGCAGTTAATTTTTTAACATAGTGACATCTGTCAACAGACATTAAAGACAATAAAATTGTCTAATTTTTTGCTCGTCCTGATCGATCTTTATTAACGTTGTGACACTAAGCTAGTAAGTCTACCTACGGCGCGGGCATGTCAGCTGATCTAGCAGACTATACGGTGGGCAGACCGCTAGAATTAGTCAAAGAGGAGATTTTTTGCACATCCAAGCAACTTGCACAAAACAGACGGACAATACTACCAACCTGTAGCACATCCAGGCAACTGTTGCCCATATTTGATAAAAAGAAAACCAAAGAGCTATTGAAACACAGTCGGAAAGACGTGAGAAATATTACTGCGGTTGTTACCGGACATTGCCTCTATGTATACATGCCGAACGAATGCAAATACCAACTAACGACTTCTGCAGCAGTTGCTCAGATGAGGAAGAGGAAGAAAGTATTCAACATTTTTTATGTGAATGCCCTGCCCTCGCAAAAAGAAGATTCACTGCACTGGGGGAACCGTTTTTCAATAGTCTGGAGGAAATAAGCAGCTTACAACTTGATCAACTAACCAGGTTTCTGAATAATAGTGGCTGGTTTAAATGAGTCGTTAAAATCCTGAAGTGAAGTTCGACGCACTAACCATCAGAGATCTGATAAACGTGGGCTCTACGGAACACGTGTGGTATTACAACGGACCTTAAAGGACTACGTGAGACTGTTTGGTCGATGCCAAAGGTCTGCCACTCTAACCCAACCTAACCTAGTAGTCTGCCTGTATATAACTCCACGGCTATAAACCCTTTCAAAGGACAACAATGATGTGCTACAGACTCAAAAAACTACTTTTTATAAGGCCCTGTCCATTGGTAATGGTACCCAAACATCCATTACACTACGTATGCACCATGAAACCACATAGAAAGTACCGCCTTCTACACAAGCCAATTAAACTCTTCGTTTGTTTTGAAAGTCTGTCAAAATTTACATAATAAATCTGTGGAGTCATTGAAGAAGATTAGAAAAAAAAATAGACAATGAGAAATGGATTTTATTTATGGTTTGCGAATATAGACGTGCAGGATGGTTCCTGCTTTATGCTCTGATAAGTTCTTTGGTTAATCGCTTAGAATTAACAAATGGTAAGTGGTTCAATTTTAATGTCTGTGCTTTTGAACAATTGACAGTATGGCTAATTAATTGAATGGTTGGTTGTATCGTATCGATTGTCTTGCTTCAGGCACAGAGAGAATGCCACATGATGGATATAAAGTATGAGGCCTTTTTTTCTCATTTTTATTTAGTTATGTAGCAGTCAGGTGCTATTTGTAATTTTCCGGGAATAGATAAAACTATTGTAGGAAGGCTGGACTTCGTCAATGTTTGGTATTTCTAGGATAACATAGCCACTTGGGGAACTTGCATGAAAATTCAATTTAAAAAATAATACTTTTAAGCGTCACCTATACAGGGTGATTCACGTTGAGTGGCCTATTAGAAGATCTCGGAAACGAGTAAACTTATCTTTCTAAAAATTTGATAGTAGGCATAATTGGCTTTAAGCTTTAAAAACATTATCTTTTGAGGTTTTTGTTACTTCCGGTTATACCGGAAGTTAATGCCAACTTTGCTATTTCAAATGGAATACCCTGTATATTTTAGCATTTTTGATTACCTTATTAAAATCTAAATAACCTTTGTTAATAATAATCTATTTCTATCTCTTACCGTTTTTGAGATATGAATTATAAAAGGATTTTTTTGTGTAAAAACGCTCCGAGAAGAAAGTTCAGTAACTCTGAAACTAATAAAGGTAAACATTTAAAATTTTGTAAGCTTTCAAGTAATACATAGATCTTAAGTTTAAATTACTTAGGTTTTACGTTTTTTATACAGGGAGTTCTTAAAATTGTGCCAATGTTTCCATTTAAATAAATGTGCATAAGTCAATTTTTGCAAATGGAACACCCAATTTTTTAGCTTACTAACGCGTAGAGAATTAAATTTCCTATCTAAATGCCTAATATGTTACAATCCACATTTTTAGTCGTTTTGGAATTATGAGCAATTTAAATAAAAAATCTTAAAATTACTGTTTGTGTTAATGCGACGTTATTTTTGAAAAGAATACTTCGACTGGGATTTTCGTTTGACTTTGAGCTTTGTTACCATTAAGTGCCTATGTTCGTTGCTTAGCTATTTCTAATTTTCAAAGTCAAACAAAAATCCCAGTCGAAGTATTCTTTTCAAAAATAACGTCGCATTAACACAAACAGTAATTTTAAAAATTTTTATTTAAATTGCTCATAATTCCAAAACGACTAAAAATGTGGATTGTAACATTTAGATAGGAAATTTAATTCTCTACGCGTTAGTAAGCTAAAAAATTGGGTGTTCCATTTGCAAAAATTGACTAATGCACATTTATTTAAATGGAAACATTGGCACAATTTTAAGAACTCCCTGTATAAAAAACGTGAAACCTAGATAATTTACACTAAAGATCTATGTATTACTTGAAAGCTTACAAAATTTTAAATGTTTACCTTTATTAGTTTTAGAGTTACTGAACTTTCTTCTCGTAGCGTTTTTACACAGAAAAATCCTTTTATAATTCATATCTCAAAAACGGTTAGAGATAGAAATAGATTATTATTAACAAAAGTTATTTAGATTTTATTAAGGTAATCAAAAATGCTAAAATATACAGGGTGTTCCATTTGAAATAGCAAAGTTGGCATTAACTTCCGGTGTAACCGGAAGTAACAAAAACCTCAAAAGATAATGTTTCAAAAGCTCAAAGCCAATTATTCCTGCTATCAAATTTTTAGAAAGATAAGTTTACTCGTTTCCGAGATCTTCTAATAGGCCACTCAACGTGAATCACCCTGTATAATATCATCAAAAGACACACAGTTCGCATAGAAATGTTTTTAAGTCCTCTGGATTAAATATAATTTTGTGGTTGTGACGTCAAAGCGTATTACAATACATAGCGCGACAGCGGGCTATTCATACTACGTAATGTCATCCGGTGAACTTTAATTATGGATCAAGGAGTGATATTTTTTTAACTTGTCGTGCTAGGCGGCCAGCTAGATGCCGGCTTAGTCGGCAACCTTTTTATAAATAATTTTTCGATGGTATCTTCTATACCTACCTTTAATACATGACCTAAATCTGTTATTGTCATTCGCTATAGTACGCTGATTGTCGGACGTTAAGCAATATTAACGAACATACCCGGAAACTTCTGAATATAGTTACAAATAAAGAAGAATAGATTGATTTGTACGATATTTTGTTCAGATTTGCATTTTTTTATTGAATAAAAAAAAATTATTTTAACCAAAGACAATAGTTCTATCTAATGATTCTAAGAAAAACTATCACGACCTGGTGTTTAATTAGCGTGCTTCATATGGTTTTATTAAACAATAAAACGTATTGTAGCATATCTTTCTCATTAAACAATATGGCAATAAATCATAATAGTTGGTACACAACCAAATATAAAAATATTATGTACTT
Source organism: Polydrusus cervinus (assembly GCA_935413205.1). NCBI lineage: Eukaryota > Metazoa > Arthropoda > Insecta > Coleoptera > Curculionidae > Polydrusus > Polydrusus cervinus. The sequence continues at coordinate 8,240,856 of OW284512.1, forward strand.
ACCTACAATCAAATATTATAACTTTTTTAATATCTTAATAATAATGTTGAAGAAGTAGTCCATTCTTAAAGTGGAGTTAATTTATAGAAATAAATAAAAAAACATAAAGTCTTTCTCCACTGGTTTATTAGAAATAAAATTAGAAGGGGGTAGATACTCTACATGTTTCGGGTGTAGTAACACCCATCATCAGGAAACAAAAAGTAAAGAGAAATATTCATAAGTAAGAGGAACAGACCTAAATGGTGAGTGGTAGTGAACCTCGATGGAACTCTCATCGAGTCATGGAAGATCAAATATTGAGAAAATGATTAGAAAAAATTGATATACTTAAGTCTTAACACTGACCATGGGCAACAGGTAACAGTGGTAAGAAGAGGCCCGTTTGGGCAAAGAGAAAAACTAAGAAATGTAAGAAAAATGGAGATTCACAGGTCAAGAACTTTCATCCTGGGAACCGTAGGGAGAAAGAAAAGTTGTTTATTAAGCCCTCTTTTTTAAGGGGAAAAAAATTTTTAGTTTAGAAGCGTAGAAGACATCAGTTCTATGTCTTTCTTCTTTATTCCCAGAGCCGCTATAAGCAACGTTCCATCTAAAATCCCCACCCTGTATAGGCTTTAATTGCTGACTTTATGTAAAAAAAATAAAAGTCATTTACCCGTTCGCTATGGCCAAAAACAATTAATGTCATTTAATTATTCCGCTATACGACTAAGTAATTAATAAACAGTCCGTAGTACATTTGGTTTTATACAATGGTCGGTGCTATTTTCACTTAATTTATAAGGCCACTGGGCTACGATCAGAGATGCTATCAGCGACTTCCTTCCTGAGTATTAAAATAACAAAACTCGTGGTACCTGTGTATTATTGGCAATAAAAGAATATTAATATCGTTAATAATATGGTGATATGATGGGTTTTGTTGTAAAATAATTTACCTACTAAATTGAGGTGGGAGAATTTGTTTTGCTGGTTTGGTTAATATTGTTTGCATTGTGCTTGTAACCTGTAATTTTGTCTTTTGTATCAAATCAAATGAGTTGTTACATTTAAAAAAGTAAAAAAGCTATTTTATTTTGCAGTTTACCCCAATGTTGCTTATTACTTTTATCGATAAAAATCTATAATATTTTTCACATAACTTCACGATATATGATCTGCATTTTTTTTATTCTTCAAGAATAATACAACAACAAAGAATATATTCCGGGTGGTGCATCGTGATTGGAAACATAGGAAATCCCATGCAAGTTTTAGACTGTTCAAGTAGTTGCTCCCCTGTTGACTTTAGAACGGGTTCTTATAGGAAGACTTTTTTAGGGTGGTAAGTGTGCACATGCGGAGTTTAAACAATTTTGGACAACCCGATCTCCGGATTGCGGTTGATTTTTCATTGGAATTCAACAGGTGATGCTGCGGTTACCAGTATTGATTGGACTTGTCGACCTGTGATTTGTTATATAGAAATAGGTCTCTCAGATCTAACTATGCCTCAACTTGGAGGGATGTTACCACAAAGTCCCTTAATTTCGGGAATCAGTGTGGGACATCTGCAATGGTAAATCCATTCGGATTAATATCATCCATAATGCTTGGACCACTGTCCTCACTACTAAATCATTTATATGTTTCTTCGTTTAGTTTGAGTAAGATAAAAGTCTGCTCCATATTGTTAAATTTGTTAGGAGTACCTCTTCGGTTGATGGTTGAAGATTTACTTGCATTAAATTCTTAATTGTGAACATAAGTGCATCAGCATGAATTTTACTTCTTTCTTCCCGGAAATCCACGTTAATTTCAGGTCTGCTTCGACTAAAAATTTTAAAGCACTTTAAAGCCCATATATGCTCATTACTTCACCTACCCTTTCCACACGGCCATCTGCGGAAGTCCGTTAGAATCCCGTCCCGCTAATCTCGTCCTATCTCTGATGGGATCGTCTGATAATCATTCGCGACGCCGTCAGCCATTGTGAACGCCTTTAAATATGGCCGCCATGCAGCGCAGCCAGACCAGGTGAGCAGGGGTTAATTTTACCACCCCAACGCTGCGTGTGACTCTACACAGAGGGATGAAAAACAGATGTATAAACGCACAAAACATTAATGAAATACAAGGGGACGTTTTTGCGTTTCATTTGTGTCATGCGGGTCGGATTTTGGCGAAGTTTCGTGTATAATTGTGTTTTTGAGAGGGCGAGGGGTTGTTTAAAATGTACAGGGAACACGCCCTTGTATTGTGGGATTAAATGGAGCCAGTTCATTTTGAGTTATGGTTTATTCCTGAGTTGTTAATATTGGTCAAGATCAAGCACGTTTAACCTAGAAGACTAGATCCACGATAGGGTCAGATGTTTGTTATCAATCTTTCTCGATCTATTTCTACAGTAAAAGTTCTTAAGATTAAAGTTGTGTCACGTTTATTGACTAGTTTATCAGAATTATTAGATTTTAAAGTTTTTTAAGGTTCAGATGCGGAAATAGTAAAGTTATCAACAAAAGGGCGACATGCATGAAAGCCTGGGGGAAGTAGAAAAATAAGAAATAAGTTAATTCTACTGTGTTTAGCAGATCAGATTAAACATTTCTATGAAGATAGCAAAGAACCAGAGAGAACATGTCCTTTGAACGACATAGAAAATGTTGTGGGCAATCCAATGACAATTGATTAGTCTAACTTTTGAAAATTTAATCAGAGCATACAATCACCTATCTCATTGATTCACTTCTAAAAAATGTTACACACACAAACCAAAAGATAGATAATTAGATAAGTGTGGAGACCGTAAGAGAAGAAGATACAGAAATCGAATTCTAACTTTATACGAGTTACAATAAAGAAGCGGGTCAGTCTTTTATATAGAATACCGCTTACTTAATCAATAATCGCTCGGATTCTTCAAAATTATCATAAAAATGCTATGTACATCAACATTATGTCCTTTACCAACAATTGATCCAAAAATTCCTGTTGTACATTTTGTACTGCTTGTGGAGCAATTGTATAACTTGTCCGAAGCGTATCTATCATATTGGGTTTAGTTTTATAAACTCAATTTTTGACGTAGCCCCACAAGTGCGGTGGGTTAAGATCAGGCTATCTATGTGGCCACTCAACTGATCCCCGTCTACCTATCCATCATACCTGTAAATTGTATATAAGTGCTCCCTTACATCAGCAGCTTAATGGGGAGAGCACCATCAGACCATAAGATTAAACTTGCTAAATCAGGATCATTATCATCTGAAAATAGAGTGGCAAGAGCTGGAACCATCATTTCGAAGGATATGTAGATATATTTCTCCATCAGTGAGACTATTATCAAGAAAAATGGTCCGATTACCAGGCTGTCGCCCCCCCCCCCCCTTGGAGCCTAGGAGCTCGGGTCTAAAAGTCTAATTGCAACCTAATTTTTCGTCTCACGCTTGGACTCTTAATTTAAATTTTTAAATAATGTATTCTTGGCTTGGAATACAAAGGTCTTGTAGGAAACGTTTAGTTTTTACACTTTTCCTTCTAAAAGTCCTTTTTTATATAGAGATTTGGGTTTCAGACGCATATCGTTTTAGTTATTGATTTATGATGCAGTTTTAAAGGAAAACGAGTAAAAATAATAATATTTTATGGTATGTTTCTATTATTTACCTACTTGTCTGTTCCGTTTTTAGAACTATTTCATATCAACAAAAATATAACCCAATGCAATAAAATATTTTTACAACAAAAACAAAAAACAATTAAGTATTTATATTTAAAGAGAAAAATTAAAGTAAAAATTTTAATTGAAACATTTTTTATGGAAGGAGTGTGATAATTTATAATACAAAAAATAGTGCGGGAAGAAACAAGAATGCTTTATTATGAATGTACAAAACGGCACTTAAGAAGGAGTATTTCAGAACTTAAGCATTTGCACCAAAAACTGCTCTTAGATCTACGCTCCTAAAATACATGATTTCTGAGAAAATCATCAATTTTGGCGTGGTGAACGATATTTACTTTATTTTTAATCATGAAAAACCGAGCCCGAAAAACGCTGGTTAGAGTCATACATACGTCTTGCGTTAAAATTTTGGATTGACACAAATATTCATATTTTTCACAAATATAAAAAATACTAGGTGCAATATCATCCGTCCCGACTGTCCCTCACTCCAGAAAAAAATATTCCTACTTACGTACACTGAGCCCCCCCCCCCCCCCCCCGAGTATATTTTCTGACTACGCCACTGGTAATACCTCTATCATCATAATAAGAAATTTAAACCTAACAACATCGACAATGCTAAATTGATTGAAAATACATTGTCGGGTTCTAGGACGAGGGGCGGTTTCTAATCGTAAGCACACTGATCACCATATTACGGTATATTTTCTAGAAAATATCCCCAGCACATTTTCCTAACAATCTAAAAATTCCAATAGACAAACCCAGAGCGAAAATTTGCATTTCAGGGCCCGGAGCACGGACTGTACTCCATGATCCACTCGATACAAGCTGTAATTTAATTTGAATATAACCATGGTATTATTTAGCCTGGCCGGTGCAACATGTGCTTCAAATCATATACCACGCAGACGACGAAACTGCAAAGCTTTCTTGTTTATGTTAAGCTGACCATCGTAAAATGAATTTTCGAGATTCGGAATCATGCAATATAATACGGCGTGATGCGACAACAAACACAACATATCTTTTCATCGGGTTGGATAACAGGAATCTATACTGTCGTCGATTTGTATTTTTTGAATTATCTCTTATACACTGTAAACGAAAATATGGTAAAATTCAGTGGCGTGCTTACAATATATGCAAAAACCCATTGCCTACCTTTGGGAACAATAAAACAAACAGAATAGTATATTAAAACATAAGTTTTATAAGACAAATTTTAGAGCACGCGTTGGTTTAGGACACGAGCCGCGTAGCGGGGAGTGTCCTAATTAGACGAGTGCTCTAAAATTTGTCTTATGGAACGAATATTTTATAATACTTTTTCTATTTGGGTCATTTTTGAGGAAATTCAAATAAAAAAGTAGTCAATAGTTTCCAGTCAAAATTTTTATTTTTTTTTGAGGTTGGCAACACTAACAGAAACAGAAAGTTGGTGTGGTCACAGAAGAGAAAAGGGATTAGTATGGTGCACAAAACACGGACTTTTAGTATGGTGTGCCATGAATTTCAAAACGGTATTGTGTTGTTACCAAGAGGAAGAAAATAAAAAATGCGTGTTTAAAATGAATAAAATAATTGCTTATGCAACCCAATGAAAACCCATAATGAAGACTTTATGGTTCCCAAATAGAAAATAGTATATTAAAACATAAGTTTCATAAGACAAATTTTAGAGCACGCGTTGGTTTAGGACACGAGCCGCGTAGCGGGGAGTGTCCTAATTAGACGAGTGCTCTAAAATTTGTCTTATGTAACGAATATTTTATAATAATTTTTCTATTTGGGTCATTTTTAAGGAAATTCAAATAAAAATGTAGTTAATAGTTTCCAGTCAAAATTTTAATTTTTTTTGAGGTTGGCAACACTAACAGAAACAGAAAGTTGGTGTGGTCACAGAAGAGAAAAGGGATTAGTATGGTGCGCAAAACACGGACTTTTAGTATGGTGTGCCATGAATTTCAAAACGGTATTGTGTTGTTACCAACAGGAAGAAAATAAAAAATGCGTGTTTAAAATGAATAAAATAATTGCTTATGCAACCCAATGGAAACCCATAATGAAGACTTTATGGTTCCCAAATAGAAAAACAAATTTTTTGGTATTTCAGTTTTTATCCGTGTAATCCAACTTTGGCAATTTATATCTACATTAATATATTTATCGTATCATTGAAGATTAAGTCATTTTTATATGATATCTTTATTAATAATTATTAACATCATAAACGTACTAAAACCTACATAACACCTTAGTTACTCATAATACATTAGTTACCATAATTTAATACGTTAGTTACGAAAGCATAATACGTTAGATACCAAATAATATTAGAACTATTTTTCATGAACATGTAAAACAATATTTTGACAGTTTTCAAATTTGATGGATACACCTTTGTCTTTAACGTCCACGATCTTAGGTATGCCCTCTGAGGACTGATTAATGACCGAGCAAGCACTTCTTTCGATTTCGTGCGGTTCCCCAGTGCTTAATCCACTGCCGGAAACATCGCCGATTTGAATTTTGCGAGCAATGGAAACTTTCTTGGTCACACTTTCTTTTAAATACCCTCTAGCAACCTTCGCCGATTCCCATCCACCAAGTTCTTGTAGGTCTAATATATCTCCTCCAGCATTAACAAGAAAATTTGCCGAAGATCTTCTAACGCAGTGACCAGTATACAAATTAGGATTTTCAAGTGAGAGATAGTTAGTTATTTTTTAAAATATTTTATAGAAGAAGTGAATGCCGCAGGGCTGTACCGTACATTTCCCTTTTCTATATGATACAAACAATCTTTGGTGAGTGACATGGTCTGGCCTTAACATTGCGTACTTTTTAAATAAAAGCACAGGATTGACTTCGCCGTCAAATATCACAGCGAAAATACGTTTCTTGTGGGTTTTTGAGTCGGGAATAGTAACAATCAGCTTATCCTCTACAACGTCAACATCTTCCGTGGTCATCTTCGCTAATTCATTAGTTCGACAGGCTCCTCCAATTCCAATTAAAAAAGCCACTTTCATCATTAAAAACTTCTCGTCTGAGACAGATCACACAAATTCGTTGACTTGTTCTCTTGTAAATACTTTTGTTTTTTTTGCTCTACATCCAACATTTTTCTTCTTGATGAAACGTATTAAGGCGCCGTATTTGTCGATTTCCACTCTTTCCTTCAGTTCTAAAGTCGCTCGTAACATGGAATATTTCGGCCATAAGGATGAAGCAGAGTATTCCTCAGAGATTTTTGCGAAATACGGCAGCAATACCGTTTCTTCTGCACCTTGAACATGTACTTTGTTTCGCCACTCACAAAACTGCCGATATTCTTTTTCATAATGGATTTTAGATTTGTCCGGAAGCAAGTTCAACCTTATAATGTTGGCTGCAGCTAATATATCGTCAGGAATATCAAAATCTTGCATGATTTTAATGATGACTTTTTGAAATGCCAAAATGAAATGACATAAACCCTTGTTTTTATTTTCGCATCGCCGTTGTCAATCATGCGATAAAGCTTTGCATACAACTCGATTATTAGCGATTTAACACCGTCTCGGACATTGCGGGTGACTCGGCTGTTGCCTCGTCACCTAGTAATGTCCTCGACTATTATAAATCGCATAATAATCTCGTTATATTAATAGCTATAAATAATAATATAGGACCGAAAAATGAATCCTATATTATTTCCACGAACGCATTATTTGCTTATTTATATCGTAAACTAGATCCCTGTATAAGCATTCCGTAAGACCGTTCTAAAAGCAAAGATCGAGCTATACATTAGCGTTTTATACAAAAGCAAAAGCACCGCTTTTGTACAAGTGTAAGCAAGCGGGAGAGCCGGTACAGTAGGGTAGAAAGACACGTAACAAGTAAACCCGTCGCAGCCTTCGACCTTCCTTCATCTATCAGTCCGCGTCACCAAGAAAGCATTGGTGCCAATCTTCAAGTTTTACCGTAGTTTGGAAAAGAAATCGCTTTCTCAATATAAAATGAAACACGCCTATAAAAATTTTATTATTAATTAGTTTAGTTAGGATATAGGATATTTTTAAAGTGAGGTATCGTAAAGTAAGAAGCACTTTTGTGACAATTAAAATAATTTTTGCTGACAGGTTCCTAATATTTAATAATCAGTAAGCGTATCATCATAGTTCACATAATAATTGACCTCGTTTTTGGCAACATTGGTTCAATCAAGTGAATGATAGATATTTAATTTGTAATTAGGATTTTTGCCCTTTTGCTAGACTTCTTCTTCTTAGAATGCATACCTATTTACGAGACACACAGGGAGAGACACGCTTATCAACAATAATCTTTCTGGAGAGCGACCTTTTGCAGGATTTAAAACTCAAAATCAATTTTTATGACGATGTTTACTTAAAGACCGCCGCCGTGTTAAACTAATTCATAACTAATGTCGTTTTATTCTTCTTCTGCCAGTGTTCTTTCCACAAACTTAAGAACAAGACATTTTGTGTCAAAATTTGAAATTTAGATGCGTGAATGCTACGGAAGGTAATTTTATGTCTTAAATGGTTACCCTGGTTAAAACAGCATTGCACGCCACTGGTAAAATTACAATAATTATGTTTGGTAAGTAACTCACCACTGAACACTGCCGCTCTATACATATTCAAGCAGTAAATTTTTTAAAGATATTAACGATGATAAAAAAATGTAAATAAAGTTGCAGATCATTCTTAGAATAAACCACCTTGCGTGTATGTTATTAAAACGTTAAAATTTGTCCCTGACAACCAGCAACAACCCAACGGCGATGAAAAATCCCCCAAAATCCTGTTGGTTTATTCCTCACAACGACCAGAAACCCCATTAAACAATAAATATCCCATTAAACAACACGACTACCAAAATTAATCACTGCCCCCGCTCGCAGCGCCCTCCTGCTGCTTTCATAAATTATTTTCACACGCAGGAAGCTTTTAGTGTTCTATATGTACAGGCCCATTTTTAGAGTTTGTTAGTGTCTATATACCCTTTTTGCATCATAGGCGGCGATAAAAGGACCCAAATATTTAAAATACATTAAAATTCTTAATACTCTTGTTTTAATGTACTTATACCTGGTTAGAAATGTTAACCATTGGAAATTTAGGAAGAATTAGAAGGTAGTAAAAAAAAGGTAGTAAAAAAAAAGAATGATTGCAGATATGGAAAATAGATACTAGACTCCTCTGCATCATACGTTATTTTCAAGTAATAGTACATTGTATACCTAGTAGGAAAAGCTGAGCATTCCCGGACGACCGTAAAGATTGTATGTCGAGGCGCAAGCCTAGTCTGACAATACGGAGTCCGGGAATGTGGCTTTTTCTGCGAGGTATACATACTATTTTTCCATAAATCGAAAATTATTAAAAGGACATAACTTATTACAATCAACACGTTAATATTTTAAAACAAATATTATTAACTTTGTTCACAAATAAAGGATGCAATTAAATATTTGTGTTGTAACTATGGAAACACAGTAATATTGAATTGTCAAACTTAACACATTTTAGTTTACAAGTAGCCGTACATAAATAATATTTCCTTACAGTATTATAATAAATATTTCCTAACAGTTCTTTTCCGTTGCCTAGCAACGACTAAGCAAGGGCGGTTTTAGCTTTTCAACATGGGGGGGGGGGGGGGGTATTCTCAAATTCCAATTTTTTCAAAAAAAAGGTATCAATTACCTATGCATTTAGATAGGTACCTACATTTTGCTTTAAACAAGCATGCACTAATAAATAGAAAAGCTTTTAGTAAAACATCTTTAAGTGAAAAAGTATATTTTTATTATACAAACCTACCCCCCCCCCCCCCGTAAAACCGCCCTTGCGACTAAGTGTAAGGAAATATTGACTTTTTCTTTCAGAAAGGTTATCAAAAATGTCAATATTTCTGATCGATTTTCGGAAAAATATTGATTAAAACTTTGTTAGTTTAGAAGTGCATATATCATGATGTAGACTTCGGAACTAAAACTGGCAGCAAATTTCTCATAATCAATTGAACTCTTTCGCTTGCACATCGAAAAAAATTTATGGTCGCCGTAAACATATACAGGGTGGAATTTTTAACTGGGATAAATTCAGTATTAGAAAGCCCCTTTGTTTGCTGAAATAATACAACTACGGCTTTTTTCGTGTCTTCATGAAATTTACCCCTCTTTTTGGGGGTGGAAATCGCCCGCCAACTTTTTTTTTTCGTATCTTTGGAATAGCCACCGCGATGAATCAGAAGGATTTCTTGTTGAATCCAAGCCATAAGTCAGTAGAAAATACAAGGGTATCAATAAAGTCAGGATTATTTTGATAGATACGCTCTGGTTCACAACAAAGTGTTTTACTACAACAGTTGGGATTTAACTCCATCTGATTTATTTTATTTAAATGGTGGTACAACTTGACAGTGGCGTAGCGTATGCCTGGGGGGGCTAAGTGGGCGTAAATAGGACATTCTGGAGAAAGGGACAGTCGGGACTACATGTATTTCATGATATTGTACCCAGTGAAGAAGGCGGAAAAGCGCCGCAAGCGAAAAAAATTTCGGGGCCACGCCCAAAGTTCGTTTAAAATTCACCTAACTACTATTAAATTTTGAAAATTAAATTATTACCTTTCCCCCTCTGCATGGATGAATTAAATTTGTTTTTGTAAATGTTTTTTTTTGACATTCCTATTATTATTTAAAAACATTTTTTATATTTGTGAAAAATATGAGTATTGGTGTCAATCCAAAATTTTAACATAAGACGTATGTATGACTCTAACCAGCGTTTTTCGGGCTCGGTTTTTCATGATTAAAAATAAAGTAAATATCGCTGACCACGCCAATAATGATGATTTTTTCAGAAATGATGTATTTTAGGAGCTTAGATCTAAGAGCAGTTTTTGATGCAAATGCTTAGGTTTTGAAATACTCCTTCTTAAGTGCCGTTTTGTATATTCATAATAAAGCATTCTAGTTTGTACCCCCACAATTTTTTTTATAAATTATCACACTTCTTCCATAAAAAATATTTTAATTAAAATTTTTACTTTAATTTTTCTCTTTAAAAATAAATACCTAATTGTTTTTTTTTTTTGAATGGCAGTAGAGTTTTGGACTTGCATTATCTTTATTTGTTTAGAATCACTACGTTTCAACTGGTAAGCATCTCCAGTCGTCTTCAGGTGAATACTTTTTTTTGTTGTAAAAATATGTTATTGCATTGGGTTATATTTTTGTTGATTTAAAATGGCTCTAAAAAAGGGAAAACAGAACAGACAAGTATATAATAGAAAAATGCTATAAAACCTTATTCTTTTTACTCTAAGTCAAAAATACATTATTAAAAAATTTAAATTTTAAGTCCAAGCGTGAGACGAAATATTAGGTTGTAATAAGACTTTTAGACTCGAGCTCCTAGGCGGGGGGGAGGGGGGGGGGGGGCTGCAACCCGGCAGCCCCGCTCTAAATACGCCACTGCAATTTGAGACCACCAAAAGCTAAAAGTATACATTTTTTATTACAATACATTAATATCTTTATTTCCTATTTCAATCGTGTACATTTACTTTCACATTTTACATTAATAATCTAAAATTCCTCTGTTGTATATTATGTCAATATTTATTTTGTACCTTAGACCGTAATGGAATAAATGTGCGCCATCATGGCAGCCTTTCAAGAATTGGCAACGTGAAATAGGATATGGCGTGTTTCATCAGATAATTTTACAAATTCAATATCTTCACAAATCACAATATAAGCCAGTGGTAAAGTAGATTTAAGTGTTTAACAAGTCACTTAGTTTGTCTCTTTATACAATTTATTTAGTAATTTCTTTGAAAAATGTAGGTTCGTTTCTTTTTTAACATTTAGTTATATTTACAGAAAGATCGACAGAAGTAGGCCCTGTTACTATATAGTACGTAGCATAGTTTGTTACGAACGGCAGTAGAGTTTTGGACTTGCATTGTCTTAATGTGTTTAGAATGGTAAGCATCTCCAGTCGTCTTCAGGCGAATACTCACCAGTACCAACACACTCAGTATTCACCTGAAGACGACTGGAGATGCTTTCCAGTTGAAACGTAGTGATTCTAAACAAATAAAGACAATGCAAGTCCAAAACTCTATACTGCCGTTCAAGAAATGTCTCGTCTCCCATCTTTAAAGTGCAGTGTTGTTGTATTTGGTATTTTTAGAGATCATTTTGCTATTATTTTGTGCGTAGACTTTGTGGTTATAAACTGTTGGACTGTGTGAAGTGTTCTTTTTATGAAAAAGCTAGTAAATATATTGTTTATTTGGTAATTAACTATTACAGGAACACCAGTCCGGTCCCAACCAAACCTACTGTTTTGAGAGAGATTTACCCACAGCCACTGCTGTAATTCCATTACAGTAAATCGGTTAAAAGAGCATGTATTGATTGGACATTAATACAATCAACATGTAAGTAATGCAAGTTTAATAAAATTTAACAAATCCCTACAGCCACACCCAAAACAGGTCTCTTGTCTTTATTTTTTTACTCTTTGATAAAATGGCAGTTTTAATTTAAATATTATTTAAATTACTTTACTCCAATCCGCCATCAATTCATTCAAGAAACTTGTAAATCTCCATCGCAAGAGTTTTTGAATCAAAAACAAGATAATAAAATTAACCCAAAGACTTCACTGGTTTTCTTGAAACTACCTGCACCAACATTGAGTGGTTTAGTTTTAACTAAATTGAATTAAATTGATGGATCGGGGGAAGGGGGACTTGACTATAAAAGCTTTGATGAGAAAAGATTGGTGTTGTATGTTAGTTTCAAGAGAGAACGATGACTTTTAGAAGTCACTTTTCATTTGGGTAGTGCCCACTCAAAAATCATCAGGCCCACTTGTGCCCACCCATTCCAAATATCCTGGCGCCCCCACTGCATAAAGATGAATAGGTACATTAAACCAGATAAAACAGACGAAATTACAAGATTTCCAGAAAAAAATTAATTCCATTTATTTTAAGTTTTAAGGTTATGTTATTTCTTCAGTATTGCCACTTCTCTTTCTGCGTTAAAAGTGTTGCTAGTTTGTAAATTGACGATTATTTTGAAAAACTATACCATAGCGAACGTAAAAAGTTCATATTAATGCACAAAAGCTGATTTTAACCTGGACACACCCTTTTTTATTCTGTGCATTTTAGCAGAACAATTTAATCAAACTAGCTATGGTTAAGAAAAATAAAATGTTCATTTTTATTAATAAATATGTCGCTTTTTGTCTGTTATTCTTCAAATGCCGAATGTGAGAAAGATAGATATATTAAAAGTGAGTTTGTGTGAACATAATAAATGGCCCGAATCGATAAATATGTTTTTCCACTACTAACTTTAAAATCACTCATTATTGACCGAATATTAACTTTAGAAGTCGTTTTTCTTTACCCCTTGCCAGAAGCCTCTATTATTGACCGTCGTTATGGACAACGGTCAATATTAGAGGCTTCTGGCAAAAACAATATAAAACAGGCAACTTGACCTTTTTTTATTATATGAAATATATATATTATATTTAAATATATGAAAACGTCATGTTTAGACAACCAGGTAAGATAAGAAAAAATTGCTGCAAATTTCAAAGCAAAGGTAACTTGACTGAAAAAACAGAGGCAACCCTAAGAAGGTATGTTAACTTTAATGAATAATTTAATGTTGTAAATGTGTTAGTAGTGGCAAAAATCATATATTTACCACGGTTTAGACAACTATTATTGTCCTCACGTCTTAAATCCCTCGTCGCTGCGCTCCTCGGGATAATAGTATCTTTCTAAACCTTGGTCAATAATATACTATACAATGTAATTTGGTCGTTGGATTTGCCAACGAAATGAATTTTTCTTCAGTTGTTTTTTATTATCTTTCCTACAAGTTTACGGCCAACTAAAAAAGAAAAGTTACGATGCCCAATTTAAATTATTTTTTTTAATTTTTAGTACGAAATTCGGAAGTTGAGTCGTAAAAAAAATATCCAGTACAACTCGAATGAAGTGTCCATATTTCGCTCGGAATATGAACAATAAACTCAATTTACTTCCTCATGCGATATGGACATCGTATCTACTCTTGTGGTGTATTACAATACTTCGCTTAAGGCCGGTCCAGTTCCTCGGAACTTTTAATACTAACCACGTATAAAATAAGGTAGTACCAAAGGATATTGTACAACCACTGGAACGATGTGTATTTATGGCTGAAAATCGCGCGACATTTTTATGATCACGCCGCTCGGCCGAAGATATAGCGCTATCAACTTACCGGCTTTTATACGCTGAAAATAAAACGGATCGTATTTCAGTTGGATTTTTATACAAGTGTCATTTAGTCTGGAATTGTTACTTCTTCGTTTTTGTAAGGGAATCTTTTTCTTTTGGGATCTCGCATTATGTATTTTCCGTGTATTTGGGACGAATTTTTGAATGTAGGAATGATGTATAGTTGACCACTCATTGAATATTCAAAGGTGTGGGTACAGTGGCGTAGCCAGAAAATATGCTCGGGGGGGCTCAGTGGGCGTAAGTAGGACTTTTTTCTGGAGAGAGGAACAGTCGGGCCCCGCCCAAAGCTTGTTTAAAATTCACCTAACTACTATCAAATTTCGAAAATTAAATTATTACCTCTCTCTTCATGGTTGGATTAAATTTGTTTTTGTAAATGTTTTTTTTTACTTTTTTTTGATATTCCTAGCTGGCTCTTTATTAAAAAAAAACAATATTTTTTATAGGTATGTGTGAAAAATATGAATGTTTTGGTGTCAATTCAAAATTTTAACATAAGACTTATGTATGACTCTACCCAGCGTTTTTCGGGCTAGGTTTTTTGTTTATTAAAAATAAAGTAAATATCGCTCACCACGGCAATATTGATGATTTTTTCAAAAATCATGTATTTTAGGAGCGTAGATCTAAGATCAGTTTTTGGTGCAAATGATTAGGTTTTTAAATACTCCTTCTTACGTGCCGTTTTGTATATATTCTCGTTTCTTCCCACACTATTTTTTTTATTATGAATTATCACACTTCTTCCATAAAAAATGTTTCAATTAAAATTTGTTTAAAATAAATGTTTTCCGTTTTTGTTGTAAAAATATTTTATTGAATTGCATATTTTTATTGATTTAAAATAACTCTAAAAGAGGGAAAACGGAACAGACAAGTATATATTAGAAAAAATACTATAAAATATTATTATTTTTACTCGTTTTCCTATAAAATTGCATCATAAATCAATAACTAAAACGACATGCGTCCGAAACCTTAATCTTTATATAAAACAGGACTTTTAGAAGGAAAAATGTAAAAACTAAACATTTCCTACAAGACCTTTATAATCTAAGCCAAGAATACATTATTTAAAGATTTAAATTTAGAGTCCAAGCGTGAGACGAAAAATTAGGTTGCATTAAAGTGTCAAAAATCTACTGAAATTAAGTTTTGGGTAATAATTTTTCAAACGGCGCCCTCTAGCTGATAGGACAGATGTAGTAGCACATATAATTTTCATTTTACACCATTTCACCACTAAAGTTGCTTTCAGTTTCAATATATCATTCTCACCAAACGTTTCTCATTTCGTCACTTTATCAACCGTCCTCCTATCAATGGAACGTGGTAGTATGTTTTTCTCCCCTACTTCCATCCATAGTTCTTCATCACTTTTCTTTAATAAATTAACTTCCTCAAAAGTTCTGTGAGTATAGGAAATTGTGAGCACAATTTCCTAATATTTATTCCAACATAAGCTATACTTCTCCTGAAGATGAACGTTTATACGTTCGAAACATGTAGAGTACAATAAAATAAAGGTTTCTTATCAAATATAGGTATCTTAGTAAAGGTTGACTTAAAATATTATTTCTCCCCATTTAACTTGCCACTTCACTTCAAGTATGAACTACTTCTTCAAAATAAAAAAATTAAAAGAAAGCAATTTCTAGAATATGTGAAAGGACTAAAGATACTCAATATCCAGTGTATTAATCGAGTTAACAGTTAATAACTTATCAGGCTTTCGCGAACACAATTAAAATTCGTAATTTCGCCTTAAACCCCATTTTCTTATTATACCAGTATCCTGGAAATTTTAATTGACTCCACGTTTACTTATGCCTTTAATAAAGGTGTATAATATTAAAAGGCATTAATAAGACTCCGCTTAAATCGTAAAAAGGTAACCAATAAAAAATTATTAATAAAAAAACTGTAATTAAAATTTTCTCGTTATAGACGTGTTGTGGTGTGTCGTCCCCCCCATTAACCGTTAAAAAGCAATCTTTTTTCGAGGTTGCAGCATACTACTTTTGGACAATAACATTGAGTTCACGGGACATGACCTTTGGAAATTAATACGCTCGTCCGTTCGAACCCGACATTAAAACCTAATAACCAATATTATCGAATTAATAAAAAAAAATCTCGTTGTAAGTGGGGTATAATAAGTATAGCTTTGCGAGAGCTTGATGACTATAATTTTCGGACTTATCGTCCTCAGCACATTTTTAGATATAAGCATACCCGCCTATTTACTTCGATTATCTATCCATATCTTATTTTAATGTGGTAATGTGGCGATCTTGGATGCTTTATGGGATCTTTAGAAGCCAAACATTGAACGATACCATCATTGGGAACAAGACGTGCTGGCAGCGACACTTTTAACACATTTGCTAATTTCGAATTGTTATGATATGATTAATATGATTACGCAATTTAAAGTAATAACGTACTTATTCCTTTTTAGTACCTATATCTATAGTCGCGATTGATTTTGAGAAGAGTGAGTGATTTTTAATTGAAGTATATAATATACTGGGTGACATAAGAAAGTGCTGTCTCTCAATTTCTTTCGTAATTTTAGCAGTAAAAATTTAAAAATATGGAGATGTTAACAAGTGTATAAATTATCATTTTTTGGCCAAAAATAACCTTCAAATCAACTTCCGATTTAACCGGAAGTGAAGTCAATTTTTAAATAGAAACCCTCCATTTTTATTCGATGCTTGAATTCTATGAAAATTATCTTTCCAATGACCTACCACACTTTATCATTTGTTCCTTTGTTTTCTAAAATGTCCATAACTTTGATAAAACCAGTGGCGGCTCGCGGTCTTAAAAAATGGTGAAGAGTTAGGTATAGTGCGGGTACTTAAACAAACATTGACTAAAAACCTGTGTAACAAAACGTCTCTCTTATCCTCATCTGTCCAGCGACTGAATGGAGTTTCCAACAAACTACATTTTTAAATTGCCCTTCCATCATAATGCAAATTGTTCCATGCTGTTTGCGTGACTGGCGTCAAGTAACCAAAACAACGGTGAATATCAAAGCCATGCTGAGCGTTGGGTCTTCACTTGCTTTGAGCCAACGGACGCGGGCGGCTGGGGCACACCAAAATGCACGATTGTTTATAATTATTGTTCATCGCAGTTAACTGTGGCCCTATTATGCATAGCTACATTCAGATTAAATTAATATTAATAATTCGAACATAATTTGTTTAATGGCTAAAATGGTAGCTGTATTGGTACATTAATATTTAATATTGTCAAAAAAATGTCCTCCTGTTTTTTTTTGTGAAGAGCTCCTTCACCTGCTTTACCTGACGAGCCGCCTCTGGATAAAAAAGTTAAGTGCTATAAAGAGTAGGCCATGGAAACGTTGAAATGGTTCAATTCAGCCTGCTTTATAATATAAAATAGTCTTGCTTAAGAAAATTGTGCCCGTTAGGGCCATTATATCTACAACCTGTTAAAAAAAAAACGGAATTTCTCGAATTTTTCAAATAGCAAGCCATTCTTTTTTTATTATACTTAATACAATTATTCATTTAATGTCCTTTCTAACGGTGTATTAAAAGTAAATAATTATTTTTTAGGTATCTAATAGTCGAAATTAACAATATCATAAATGTAATTTTTAGACCAGTATAAGCCATGAGAAGTTATGTCAAGTATGCCGTGGAAAAAAAATTCATTCATTTCAATTTTCATAATTATTATTTAATACCATTTGACATTTTGATCTCATAAATGCAGAAATAATATTTTTGTTTTCCACGGCATACTAGACTGATCTTAACTAAATGTCTTATAGCTTATTCGAGTCTAGAAATTAGATTTATGATGTTTCTTGTTAATTTCTACCATTTCCTAATGAATAATTTTAACTTAGGATACATCGTTAGAAAGAAAATTAAATGAACAACATTATTATAATGAAGCAAAGGTGGATTGCTATTTAAAAAAATGGAGAAAATCCGCTCAATTTTTTAAGACAATACGTTGTAAATAAAATAGCCCTGACGGATACATTTTTCTCAAGCAAGTCAATTTCATACTATTAAGTAGGTTAAAATGAGCCATTTTAACGTTTCTATGTCCTACTCTTTACTACTTACCTTGTTTTACCAAAACTATGGACATTTAAAAAAAAGGAATATTGATCTAGGCGGCCATTTTTAAAACAAATAATAAAGTGTGATATGTCATTGAAAAGAGAATTTAAATATAGAATAAAAATAGGGAGTTTCCATTTAAAATTTAAAAGTTGACTTCACTTCCGGTTAAACCGGAAGTGGTTTCGAAAATTTAAATTGGTCGAAAAATGGAAATTTACAGACTTAGGTATTCACGTCTCATATTTTTAAATCTTTACTGCTAAAATTACGAAAACAATATGTTGCATACTTTTTTGGACACACTGTATATAGGGTGTTTCATTTAAAAAATAGAATGTTGTATATGCCCTGATAGTTGAAAAACTATATTTAATTTAAAATAATTTCAAAATGTAGATCAAATTCCCCCATATATCTCTGGTTTTAAAAAATAATAATACGTTGACTAGTTCCTGCGGTGAGAATGGGCCACCCTGTATACAAATACTATGAACTTACGTTTTGACGCGGTGATAAATTGATAAAATCAAGGATAATTAAAAATGTATACAAGTGTTTTATCAGAAGACATTTTAAACTTTACATTACGGATATGTTTACGTATATCTGTAAATTTACATAAATATCAATATTACGTTTTAATAGATTAATAGATATGTATCCAAGTATGTTATTCACGTTGTGCTGTTTATCTTTGAATGATATTTCAATAAATATGTTTACAACTTCAGTTTTCAAAGTGTACCTACTTACTTATATAAAAATAATTTCAAAAAAACGTCAATGGGAGGAAAGTAGGTAACTATACTATGAATTTAAAAATATGTTTAGTGACGTAACGTAACAACTTCATTTTATAGTATATTACATAACAAGTGATAAAAGTGATAGCACGAGGCGTCAGCCGAGTACGGAAATTCTTCGAGTTTTTTTTTTTTTTTTTTTTTTTTTATGATAAAACACCTGCACTGAGGAAGGAGTTTTAGAATAATTACTTTCACACGAGTAATGTACACTATTTTTCCTATGACCACAAAGAATTATTAAAAAAGACTTTGATTTGTGAAAAAAATATTTCAAGACTAGTTTTGAAAAAAATTATATCAACACTAGTGTTGAAATTAGCATACGTAGGATTATGTTCCACTTAATATCTGGTTTCATGGTTTGTCAATAGGCTTTTCCCTTATTTGTAGTTTAGCTTTATTTTTTTCATATTGTATATATCATAGGAAGAACTTATCCTGGATTGACTCTCTGACCTCACACCAGAACCGGCCCGGGCCGACCCCCGCCTGAAACCAACCAACCAACCATGGGTTAAAAGCAGTGGTGTGCTGTATTTTCTGCTATAAATTTAAATTTTGGAGACACGATATCAAATAATTTATTCTTGCAAGGTCAAAAATTAGGAAAGTATCAAACAGGCATATATGAGAAAATTTGAATTGTTGGCCATATAAACAAAGTATTATTTATAATTTATTTTCATTACTGACGGTTAATGAAATTATGCGTATTCTTATATTTTCTAATCTAACGTTACGTTACAAATCCAATTTTATAGTAGAACTTACAGTACGCCACTGCTTTTAACGTATAGTATTTTTTAGATGAAGTAAATAGTTAAATAATCAACATTATTGGTAATTACCTTGTTGCTTGTCGCGCGTAGGTACCTATTTTAGATGTAAATATTTTTAAAAAGAAATAAAAATAAAATTTTGTCATAGGTACGCACTGGTTGTGTCAGTTTATTGAAATTTTATATTTGGTCGTTTCGAGGGATGCCAAATCGACTTCTAATATTAGTTTTGATATAAAATAATCGTTAAAGGTACTCTTAAAATTATTATATTAAAACCCCCATAAATCCGTACGTCAATGGGCTAGCTAAAATAGAAAAGTGTGCCCGAGAATCATACGTAACATACCAAAATTCAAAACAATCAATTCAGAAATACAGAGAATATAAGCTTGTTTCCATTAGAAATGGGACACTCTGGTATATTTTGTATAATTGTTATTATTATGTCTGTTAGAAGGTTGGAGACAATGATGTTTCTTGAATGATAGAAAAGTTTTGTACTTGTATTGTCTTCATTTGTGTTAAATCACAACATTTCAACTGGTAAAAGTATCTCCAGTCGTCTTCAAGTTCTTCTATATTCACCTGAAGATGACTGGAGATATTTATCAGTTGAAACGTTGTAATTTAAAACAAATAAAGACAATGTAAGTCTAAAACTTTTCTTTCATTCAATGTTATTATTATGTCGCTGACTATAGGTATTTTTTTAAATATAGTAGGTGCCTAAAGTAAGTTTAAAAGAAAATTACCAATTTTTCAGGATGTTACATCCCCTTATAGATACATAGTGGAGGAGGGCTGGGCCTCCTGGTTTCCCGCAAGCACAGGTCACTGCTAATTATAACAACAATAAATTTGACTGAAAAAACATTCTTCGAGTGAAAAGAAAAAATGGGTAATAAAAAATAACGTCTAAAAATTACATTTACCCTTCTCAGGTATAGTATACCATACCTATCCTCGACAACTCTTGTGAGAAACGTCCCAAACTTTTACTTCGTTTCTTTTTAATGCTTCTTCGGGCCCAGTCCCAACATAAAATACATTTTAAAACTTTTAAAATTTATTAAATCAATAGTGAACGTCGTCGACTGCTTGTAACAAGCTTGAATTTATATTTTGTAGTTTTATTATTTATAACTTTTACCGGTCCTAAAACCGTCCCAAGTTTTCTTGGAACCGAAAACGAGAGGAATGTCAAGAATTTAAAAGTTAAAAGACCGGACGGTAAATTATCTACAAAAGGACATATTCACTAACGACCGAAAATATTCGACTTTAAATGCAAATTTAATTAGTGTTTGGATAGTTTACTTTTGTCGAGACACGATAACTTTTGGTTTATGATTTAGAATGGTAATAGTTTTAGTACTTTCGTAAATAATTGTGGTTTTTTTGATCGTTAAATTGCAGTCAGACTAAAATATGGGTACATTCAGTAGCGTCTCTATAGGAAGCGGAGTAAGTCCGGGGGCAGTCTGATCTCCTCAGACAGACCTATCTATCTAATGTATTTAAAAGGCGAGGCCAATATTTTATTCTCCTTATTTTTACTTATTATTAATTCTACACGAAAATATATCTATATATTAAGAACATTACGTTCAGTGGCGTATTTAAGGGGGGGTGGGGCTGCAGCACCCCCCCCCCCCTCCCCGAGCCTAGGAGCTCGGGTCTAAAAGTCTAATTGCAACCTAATTTTTCGTCTCACGCTTTGATTAAATTTGTATTCTAATAATGTATTCTTGGCTTAGATTACAAAGGTTTTGTAGGAAACGTTTAGTTTTTAAACTTTTCCTTCTAAAAGTCCTGTTTTAAATAGAAATTAAGGTTTCGGACGCATATTGTTTTAGTTATTAAATTATGTTGCAATTTTATAGGAAAACGAGTAAAAATAATACTTAATATTTTATAGTATTTTTTAGGCTCTTAATTTAAATTTTTAAATAATGTATTCTTAGCTTAGATTACAAAGGTCTTGTAGGAAACGTTTAGTTTTTAAACTTTTCCTTCTAAAAGTCCTGTTTTATATAGAGATTAAGGTGTCAGACGCATATCGTTTTAGTTATTGATTTATGATGCAATTTCAAAGGAAAACGAGTAAAAAAAATAATATTTTATGTTATTTTTCTAACATACCTATACTTGTCTGTTCCGTTTCCCTTTCTTAAAGCTAATTTAAATCAACAAAAATATAACCCAATGCAATAAAATATTTTTACAACAAAAACAAAAAACAATTAGGTATTTATTTTTAAAGAAAAAAATTAAAGATTTTAATTAAAACATTTTTTATGGAAGAAGTGTAATAATTTATAATAAAAAAATAGTGCGGAAAGAAATGAGAATGCTTTATTATGAATATACAAAACGGCACTTAAGAAGGAGTGTTTTAAAACCTAAGTATTTGCACCAAAAACTGCTCTTAGATCTACGCTCCTAAAATACATGATTTCTAAAAAAATCATCAATTTTGGCGTGGTGAGCGATATTTACTTTCTTTTAAATCATAAAAACCCGAACCCGAAAAGCGCTGGCTAGAGTCATACATACGTCTTATGTTAAAATGTTGGATTGACATCAATATTCATATTTTTCACAAATATTATAACATATACATGTTTTTTTTTAAGTAAAGAGCCAGCTAGGAATATCAAAAAAAAAAAAGAAAAAAAAACATTTACAAATTAATCCAATCATGCAGAGGGGGAGAGGTAATAATTTAATTTTCGAAATTTGATGTATAAGTGAATTTTTAAACAAACTTTAGGCGTGACCCCGAAAATGTTTCGCCGCGGCGCTTTTCCACCTTCTTCACTAGGTATAATATACCATATTTTCTGGTTACGCCACTGATTGCCTTCTCTTGAAGCGAATCCTGTCCATGTTTATTAATGGATGGAAATATTGAATATTATATTTTATATTATAAAAATAACTTTCTGGTATTGTAAAGTCAAAATTTAATAAATTTTTTAAATTCATTCAAAAGCAACTATACAAAATATCACTTTTAATCGATGCGAAGAGACAAAATAATAATCGTAATAAGCATAACATTTATAACGGAATTAATTTTTTTTTAAATTAACCCACAGTTTTATTATCACAACACTGTAGGTATCTACTTGTGATTTACTAACCACAATCATTACAAATAGTAGGTATGAATAAATAAATAAATATTAACCTATATTTTTTGTATTTACTTATTAATATCGCATTATTATTCATGCGAAATAACAGTAAATATTGGAATTTCATTAAAATAATAAATAGTAATAAATTTTCAGTTTCATTCATGTCATGCAGGAATCTATTAGTTCAAATTTGATATGGATTCATAGCCGTAAATGAAGTTGTATAAAGATAAAGACTAATCATTTATTTTACACTGGAATTATTTTCATTGTCTAACAGGTGAAATAAAAATTTTCAATGGTAAAATTACTCTATGGTTCCTTTGGGATTTGCTTTTAAGTGGAAACATCTACATGCGGCACCAAGCCGCCTAGGGAAGCTGCTCTGCAAGTCTGAATCACGTTAGTAGCTATTTTGATTGATTTCTGACGTTTTTCTAATCAAAAGCTTGAAGAAAATTTACAAAACTGACTTACAAGATGACCACCAAATATTGAATCGATCTACATGATTGTCATGTTATAGGGAGTCAGGCTTTTTGGAGAAGGCGGCTACGCCTGATTTATAACTGATTTAGGTATTTCAACAGTCGTGGATCGGTGCAAGGCGATGAATTTAAGCCTGTTTAGGGGGGGGGAGCCCTTTATTTTACTATTTATAAATAGATTTTCCACAAAAACATCTTTAATATAAATAATTTCTTCTGGGTTGCATAAAGATTTTTAACCATAATTAACTAACCAAAAAGTTTAACTGTGACATCAATAATATCGGCAGGCATTATTAACTTACAATCAAACGTAAATTATTTCTGCCAATGTCATGTACGTCACAGTCAGCTGGTTAGTTAATTATTGTTAAAAATCTTTATACCACCCGACAGTATAGAATGGCAAAGTATTATATAAAATATATACAATGTATGCCTAATAAAATTACATATTCATGTAGAAACTTTCGTATTAACATTTTTTTCAATTAACTGGCTATCGAAGTAAAAGTATTTTAAATTTTAAATTTAATCCATAAAATCAGACGAAACACATCTTAGCTTACTTGACCTATCCTATGAAAAGTTCAATACTCGTTTTATACGTTAGAATTGCAAATTTTTGAAAACACAACATTCATTTAATTTACCTAATTGTTATAATAACTAACAAAAGGTGATAAATAATATCTACGGGATCCCATAGTGTTTTTAATATGAATATTATTCGAAGGAACATAATTTTTTGCACAAAATTAACCTATATTATCACCTAACGTTATGTTAATATTTTAATATAAATTAAAGAAAAAAAATAATTTTTAAATTTTATTTGTTTTCTGAAGAATATCCGACGGAACTGATTATTTGATATAAACATTAGGCGGGTATTAATTTTAAAAGCATCTACTAAAGTTTCTGCTCTTAGGTAGGTGTTTGTACTAAAAATAAGATTCATATCACACTATAGATAATGGGCTTTGCCATTAAATTTTGATTTTGACCCTATTACCTATACAGGATGAGCCGGGAGGAACGGGCCAAATTTCAGGAGTGTATTATACAAGCAAAAATAATGTAAAAAAAAAACATATATTCTTATCCGATATTCATTTGTTTTCAAGTTATAGCGTAATATCAATTAATTTTCTACGTTTTTATCAAAATTTTCACGTAATTAGAGTATCTATGCCATGCCCAAATCTAAACTATTTGACATCTATGTTGTCTTGATAATGTGTCTGTGTAGGTATTGTTGCAGTAATTAAACATTTATTTTCAAGTTTTAGTGATTAAAGTGTTACAAAATGTCAAATACTTACTTTCAAATTTAGAATATGAAAACAAATGAATATGGGATAAGAACATATGGGTTTTTTACATTGTTTTGGCGTGTATAATACACTCGTATAATTTGGTCCGTTCCTCCCGACTCACCCTATATAGAGCAGGAAAAAATCAAATTTTCTACGGTTTCAGTTTTGAATTTCTTCAATTGTTCACTGACTATTTCACTAGAGTGTTTTATACTAGCAAAATATCATAGCAACGGCCTGTTTTCTAGTGGAAAAACATCTATATACCTGGACAAAATCAACAAGATAGTTTTTCAACGGCAAAATTTTGATAGATATCAATTTAAAACTATTGTTAGACAAACAAATGTCATCCTGGTTTGAAAAAGACAAAATGAGCAATTTAAACGAAAATGCAAGGTTTGGGTGCTAATCTACCCAAGAAATTAAAAATCAATAGCTGAAAATATTCCATTTAACACACGGAAGTCCAAAAAAACTCAATTTGGGCACAGTTCTCAGAGTTTCTAATGGTAAGACATTATAAATTGAAAAATGTACCTACTACTGTGATGGAACTGGCGAAAATCCTCGATGATTACGCCTTTAATATGAAAAAGGATAATGGCGAAGACTATAAAGAATCTTCTGTAATGGCTATATGGAACACTACAGCAAAAATGATTCAAGAAATGTATTTAACAGAATAAGAAATAAAGATTGACCCTTTACGGATATTTCCTTTAAAAATGCGCGAATGACAAGAGACACAAAAAGAAAGCAGCTTCAAAGTTGTTAGAAAGAGAGGAAAGTAAGGTTAAAAGCATTATCTACCAAAGATTTACTAACAATATTGCAAAGCTACAATAAAGAAAACCCCGATAAAGTTTTTCCATCTCTGCTCATTTGAACTAGCTTGAAGAGGCAAGGTGCAATTCAATATTTTCAAAAGGAGTTTGATACCATAAGAGAATTTACCAGACGAATTGAATATAACAGCATATTTCAAAGGCAGCTCAAGGTGGGTCAAAAGGATTGGCAAACAGCAAATGGTTGGTAAGAAATTCATCAAACAAAGACTATTGGAAAAAAGAGGACCAAACATTTCCACAGTCAGACTATTTTTCTTCGTTCATCCAAACTGGCAGAAGGGATGTTGGTTCAAAAATACTCCACTAGGAATAAATATCTACAGTATCTAAGTGGACCAAAACTTCAGCGGAATGAATTGGAATTGATACGAAGAAACATAAAATTACAAATTATTCTCATCGATCTTCAGCTGTGTCTGTCCTATTTAAACAAGGAACAACAAATGAAGGGACCTTTGAATTCTCAAATGCAAGTCAATCATACCAAAAACCATGCTTTGATCGAAAATAATGGAAAACTATTACTTATAAAAACTGTTACGTTTAATATTATAGTACCTGAATAAATAAAGTTTCTAGTTTGCTAAATAAACAGTGTAGTTTTAATGTTTTCTCGTGAAATAGTTTCGTCGAATATCATTCCAGAAAAAATTTTGTATCGGCAAAATGTTCTCTTGGTTTTATTCAATTTTGTTGCTTTTTGGTAATTTCGCTCAGGAAATTTCTAACAAAAATCACTCGCCTAACGACTCGTGATTTTATTTTGTCAAAACTTTAATTCGTGAAATTGCCAAGGAACAACCTTTCATACCAGTCAAATATTTTACCTTCAAAATTTTCTCTTTTGATATTATTTACTGAGAAAATAAGGAAACAAAATATGCTCTCTAATAAAAACACTCGAAACAACTTACCGACGCGACGCGACGTCACAATAATTCCACGCAATGGCAGCAGCCGATCACTCGGTAAACGATACACTGCTATCTGACAGAGGTCTCGAACCTGATTTCCTGTTTCTAAACTATTTTTGTCTATTTAAGTTATCGAAACAAAGATAACAATATGGTCGGTCACACGACTGGCAAATAAAAGATTTGCGTGGTTAATAGGGTGACGTACATACTTATATATCTCTTCTGATCTTACGTTTTTAAACTTTCTGCTTTCGCGCCGTGCTTTTAATTAGTTCTAGAAAAGGTTTGTTGTTGTGACTTAATTATCCTATATTTGCAAAATCAAAATTGTTAATTGTTGTCTTTTATTTAAGTATGATTTTTATCCATGTGGTTTGTCTTGTCCGCACTCAGTAGCGAACGGCCATTCATCAAAATAAAATAAAAAAAGATTTTAGTAATTTTTTTAGTAAAATCCCAAAGCAACTGTAGGTGCAGATATAAGACCTGAAATCTGTGTAGGTATAATCCGTACCATAATATAAGTATCTCAATTAATTCTTAAAGTTCAAAGTGCTACAAATTCGTGTGCGTACAAGGGGATCTCGAAAACGGTAAGAGATACAAGTTGCGTATTTTGGGGCTAAAAAATTTCAAAAAAAAAATATAAAAAAACCTAAATTTCTATTTTTGGCTTTTAGTTTTTTGCGACTTCATTTTTGACTTGGGAAAAAACAAAAACCCTTATTCATAGCCTTTTTTATGTTTTACAAGACGGCCTTATGAGTTTTTAAATTCGACGTTTCATTCTTTATATAGATACCAATCTCAAGTCAATTTTTTTTTAAATACGGACCTGGAATTTTAAATATAGTTTTAGAGAATTCTAAGCCATAGAAATTGAATACAATTTAATGGTTTTGAAATTTTATCGTTTTGTCGTCTAATAAAATCTTTTTTTTAAATATCTTTTTATATGAGTAGATACTTAAGTACGATCCTGAAGATTTACTAAAGAAAAATATTTCTAATTTAAAAAATCCGTCCAATTTTACTCAAAGATGCCTGATATTTGATATTTTTTAAGAAAAAAGACCCAAAGTCTCGGTCTCAAATATTTTTCTGTTTATTTATCTTTGTTTCGCCTGAAACTAGCATCATCAGACCTTATCAACAGTAAAAAAATTTAAATTGTTTTTGAAATTTCTAAAGCTTAGAAATCCCTAAAACTGTTATTGGTAGTAGATATCTATAAAGAACGAAACGTGGAATTTGAAAACTAATAACGCCATCTTGTAGAACATAAAAGACATTTATGAAAAAGTATTTTTTATTTTTTTTTCTCAAGTTAAAAATGAAGGCGCTTAAAATTGAAAATCAAAACTAAATATTATACATTTTTTCGGATATTTCCGAAGGTGCCTAAGTATTCGGAATATTTACAATTTCCTTTCACCAAATTATCGAGCCCCAAATTATTAAGCATAAGAATTTGTAGCACCCTGTATAGATTTTCTTGACGATTTCTAGATATAAACAACAGATTGCTAATTTTGTTTCCGGATATCATTGTTTCTACTTTTTTCGCGTTTACATTTTAAATAATATGATAAGTTTCTACCTGAAGTGTTTTTTTGAAAAAATAATTCAGATAATAAAATTTTTAAAACAGATTTTTTAATAAAAACTCTTATCTAGTAAGAGGTTTTGATGTAGATATGTGTGTTATCAGCAAGATATGATTAAATCAAAGTACTTGGACTACAAATATTAACATTTTTTATATAAAATAATATGTATAAATTGAGAGACCTCGTTAAAATCAATTAATGACATTATAAACATTTGGTTTTCTTTCTCTGTCGTTAGAGACATATAAATCTTTTAAATTTTTTGTTGTTGTTGCTGGGGTTGACGGAAGAGCCAGTATACTTAGGCCTAAGGGGCCCATTGTACCCCCTATCGCCTGGGTAATGTCAGCCAGACGGGACCTACTATATGCACTAGTTATCCTGCTTACGCCCGCAGAGGTCCATGGCGTCCCTCTTGGTCCCGATATTAGGAATCACTAATAAGAATAGCATACTGCATTCTTTATCCACTAAGTTACGGCCATACTTTTTTTATTAAGCGTATGCCCCCTTCGAAGATCGAACACGGACCGTCGCGGTCGAATGCCAGTAACTCACCACTGCCATATAGTATTCCTAGCAATTTATCCATTATGTCATTAACTCATGGTTTTTCTTGTATACAGATAGCAAATTTACCAATATCTATAAACTTACCGTGACTAGCCACACTTCCATACGGCGCATGCATGCTCTGATGGTAGTATCTCGCCCTCTGCGATCCCGAGGGATCTAGAAAAAATGCACCCATATGTTCGGCGACACTCGAGTTTAAATCGGAATTTCCCGCACTTTCTATACTGCCCTGTGCGGGACTAGCCGAAGTACCAGTCCTGGGGCTCTCGTACCACCGCCCTACCGCAGATTCGTTCGTCATCTCCATAATCATGGGGTACAGTTTGCTTTTTAACACTACACACGCGAAAAACTAAGATTTCTTACGCGCGCCACTGACGCTTTAGTCCGCTCGGTTTTGCTCAGCTTCGGTTAAGTCTTCCGTTTGGCTTTTCTCCGTCCTCCGATGTTTTTCAAAGACTTATTCGGGTATTAATTAGCAAGTCATAAGCGAAATACGGCCCTGTGCATAGTAGCTGGCTTCAATTTTCTATGGCCTTTTTGTTTTAAAGGTTGTGTGTGAGATCAGTGAGGAGAATCTTTGATGAGTTGCTATCGAAATCTGAAATCAAATTGATTACAATTAGTTATAAGTAAGTACTAAAAAACTTAATCTTATCGATATTTCTTCATACCCACTTGATGTTTGTTCATGTTTTTACTGATTAAAAAGATTTTAAATCTATTTTTAAAGTGGGTTTAAGTAAAAGTAACCAATTTTGTTAAAAAGCAATGTTGAAAAAAATATGAAAAAAAAATCCGTGTGATTTTAGGTGTTCTGATAAGGGAAGAACGCTTTTAATTTTGTTATCATAACATCGAAATGTTATTAAACCAGTGTCGGTTTTCTAGATTGTAACGAACATACTAGGTTTTATGGAGACAATTAGGGGGAATGTAAAGGTTTTTTTTTTTAAAGTTTTAACAGAATTGCAAGATTTCCTGCAGAGACTTTCTCCAACGATTTTTTAACAAGGTAAAATTAATAGTCATGAGTGAGTTCCTTTTCCTGAGGAACATCTTTCCGGTATGAAATCGTCAAAGATTTCAAATCTATACAACTAACATAAAAATTGAAGTTATACCTCATAGTATAACCAGGGTTCGTTGAGGCTTTGAATTTCAATATTTAAAGAACGACGGATCAGTGCAAAATATGGCAACCGTTTTTGGAGTCGAACTAATGTTTGTCTCCATTTTCGATCGATTTCAGACACAAGATATTGTATTATTTTATGCAATAAAAGACGGTGCGCTCCGAAGTCACGTCGGTTCTTACGTAGCGAATGAATCATAGTGCGCCTATATCTATTCGGCTTTCTTTAAATGTTGAAATTCAAAGGTTGAGGTTAATGGTTAAAAAAAAAAATTCTGCGCGCTGCTGAACATTTTGCAAAATATTTAAGTTTACACAGCAAGATATCAACTATTTTCAGATCTAGCATAAATATTTTTATTAGGTACACATCTACTACCTGCCTATTAAAAATGAGAATCAAAACTTTATAAATAACCCTACCTAATTAGTTATAGATATGGCAAATATAAGTCATTTTTTCAATCATCATCCCTAACCCCAAAATATATATTAAATATATTTATAATTGTACTTGTCTTTCCTATATATAATGTTTGTATATCATTGTTCTGTTATTTATTTTTAGGTACCTATAAACCTACAATATTTTAAAATTTGGACAATCTTTTAAGAAGTCTTCTTTTCAGACCTGGGTATCTATAGTAGGTAGTGCCTATCTATTATTATAGATTTGTTAAAATTTAGATACGAGAGGCATACTAAATATAGATAATATGCTTACTAAATATAGATATTATGTTTTTGTAATGCTTTGAAATATTTAGGTACACTTATCTACCAATATCATGTTGTTATAGATAGCTAAGTATCTATTAGTAGACAAATAGGTAGTAATTAGCTATATCGTAGATATAATCTAGAAAACTTATAGTAATACATAGATACTATATAATAGTATTATCTATTATTTATTTGTACTTAAACTTTTTAACCGTATTTTGAGATGATTTTTGAACCTTATACGTATAAGTAGCTACGTATAGTACCTACTCTTAATCATAAATATATATTTATTTTTTAATTTGCAAAAACTAATTCTGCCCTGATTAGCAATTATCTGATACCTATATAGGTAAGGTACCTACTTATGAAACATCTTACTGCATTTTTAATTAAAATTGGCTTACGTTTTTGACACTACTTATCATATATTAATTCACTTACTGCCTTTCTGTTAAGATCAATTCATAGCCAATTAAATTAGGTGATTTTTTTTTAAATATCCTACATTTTTACACATACGGCGTTTTTGCTAAGGACGTCAAAATTAGTGTATTCCAGTTAAGGTGTATATTGCATATATTTTTACCTTTACTGACCTTAAAAGTGGAGACAATGAGGTTAAAATGCATTAATTTATCAAGTTAAATAATAGGTCAAAGAGGAGCTTAACAGTCAAGCAAGCGAGTAACCCCTAAAAAGTGGTAAAGCACGTTTGTAATTCAATTATAAATAGTAAATATTGGTAACAATGCTACTATTTCCTTCAAGAAGAAAGTGCCTCTTCATAGCATTTTGTCTGAAATTTCAAAAGAAATTATATTGTGCTTTTAATTAGATTAGGTGTAGTCTTTTAATTTTGTTTTTTAATCAGGTAAAATCAATAAATTTGGGTTTGGGAATATTATTCAAAATATGGACCATTTTGTAACATTAAAGTCGTAATCAAAATCGAAATTTGCTGATTAAAAGTTAGTTTTTCCAGTTTTGCCTAAAATAACACGCAACAATATATTACTTCCATCTGAAAATAATTCACTTTCATCTCGCCCTACTAATAAATAAGCCATATAAAAAAATAGGTACTTACTTAGCAATTCCTAACATATTAAAGGAGATCATAAACGAACAAACACTAATCACAGATCACAGTTAATTCAACAAAAACAGTATCCTTAACGGCCAGTCGTCACACTTTAAAATCCAGTAATAGTCAAGAAACCACCGCAACTGTCATTGTCAAAAAAAAACATAGAGCAAAACCTTTACGATACAACATCAACGAACAGCGCGAAAGCACTAAATATTGGTAAAGCAGCTTTCAACCGTAACCCTTGGCAACGAGCCTTCGGTAAAAATCGGTTTTAATCGGGCAAAGTCGGTAATTGATTGGTGAGCTTTCAGGAAAAAGGAGGGGCGGAAGATTCAAAGGCGGAGCCTCGAAACTTGAAAGACGTTTCAATTTCGTGTGTAAGAGCAGGAAAAGTATGGAAATTTAGTCATCAGAAGTTTTGAGGACCAGGCAAACAGTTTCAGGCGTCGCGAGATGATTTGCTTCAAGCACCATCTCAGCAGGATAACTTCATATGTGGATGTTTTAGCGCTAGAGGACTCTTTCGAGCGAGCTTTGTGCTTTTAGAGATATTTTCAATCTTGCGGAACTGGATGGGTTATATACAAAAGTCTCTATGTCCACTGTCTAACCGAAAATTAACAGGACCACTGCTGCTTCTTTTGCACACGTCCTCGTCTTCGATTTAAAGTTTAACGAAAAGGTGGGAGATCGTCCAATAAGATAAGGCTTTCTAACAAAACACTACTATTTGACAAAATGGCGACCACAAATCACGTCGCCCCGCCCCTTAGCGATTGTCTGCCCCTTTTTCATGTAGATGACTGGTATTGGCTCTCTTTTTGATTCTTTCTCCTTTTATACTGGAGTTAAGCCGATCTGCCTTGTTATTCTTTTGTTTGCTATCACTTGTCTGTGAAATATTGAGCGCTTGTAAGTAATTCTGGGTATTCGACGATGTATTGTTCGTCTCTGGTAGCGAATGGAATGTATTACATGCAGATTTTTATGTTCATATATTTATATCTTGCTATTCTTTCAAGGGATTTTCGATTGCTCTTTTATTAAAATTCGACCCAGGTACTTATTTTGGAAAATAATCTAAATATTTGAAGGAAAACTTGTAGGTCTAGTGACGTTGAAGAGTTTAAGTGCCAATATGATCTAGCCAGCAAGCTTGTGCAATATAAAGTTTTGATTTTTAAATGATTAGCCATTATTTTTTAATCGATGCACACAGCAAATATTAAAAAAATATTCCAGGTAGGTATTTGCCTGAATTAATATTTTTGTCACTACCCAATATCTACCGCTAAGAAACGCCACTGACTAAAAATAAAATAATTATAATAAGTAGGTATACGCCATCTAGATTTTCTAAACGTCAGTCCACGGGCGGGATGTTATAATATTTTATTTTATTTTATTTTATTCTCAAGAGATTATTAGCAACGATTGACTATAAGTCGGTATCTACAAATTTTAATGTGAATGCACCCTTCTTTTTTAGCGACGCTCAACATGTAAAAAACACATGCAACGAGGAGCCGACATTTTATACCTAGGTATTTCGTTTCCTACCAATATTATTTCATTCAAGTTTAGAATTTTATGACGATCGAAATCAAAAATAAATTTCAAAATAGGGGTAGATATATACCTATATCCTATATCCTTTTGAAAAATTCAAGTAAGGTGCCATAACTTATTTTTGGGATAACCTTTATTATAGGTAGGTAGGTACATGCTTACCTATATGAAATTACCTTTAAAAAAAACAACAAAAATAAAAACTATATCTAAGTACCTACTGGTCCCAGCGTTAAAAAAAAAAGAACATGCGAATTTCAAATGAATGGGTTCTAACTTTTATAATAGTCCTCATTAACAAAAATTCATATTCCTTAAAAACTAATTAACCTTTTTTATACGCTTTTCAGGTTTTTTAAACTTGCAAGGAAACCGATAATACACAAGTTAAAAAAGAATAATTAATTTAATATCTAAGTAGGTACACCTAGGTACCTATGCGCATGGACTAACACTAAAACTATTTTCTAGCCTGGTGATTATTTGGTGGAATAACGCCCTTGCATACATTTTTTATCGGCATTTATTAATGGTAAAAATAAGAATTAGGTAAAGTAAGCGCAACAAATATAGCATTATTGTTTACATTTCTGTCTTCTGTATAAAAATTCCAACAAAAAATACGGCCTTGTAATTAACAAGAGGCATATCACGGTAAAAAGGGATTCAACAATTTATAGCAGACCGCACACCATCATTCATACTGATAGTTTTGATAAAGGAATGACAGTAATACTGATCGTGTAAAGGCAAATTTGAAGGATTGATGGTCGGATTAATGTAAATTCTCATTAGAAAAAAGATTGATGGGAGAATGGCCAATAAGGATTGACATAATTCAGGACAATGAATAAGACTGATAGTGTAGGATCTGCTATAGATAAGAGCAGATTAACGCCGTATCGGCGCTTCGGTCATTTCGGCTACAAGCGATCGGAAATACTGTAGGTTGGTCGAATTTTGCAATTTCTAACTGATTGAGTCAATGAGAAGCGGAAAATGGGTTTTAAAGGCAGATAGAATATTTATTAGAATAAATTAGATGCGGTTTTCTTGTAGTCTGCATTGACTTTATTATTTCCAGATCCATATTTTTTAAATTCATACAGGAATATTTTACGTTTTAAAGAGTACGTTTTAATAACCTTTTCCCAACCAACAAAATCCCGCAAAACGATATTTCAAAAGTGATTTTATCTAAATCCACACAAACAATTTTGTAAAAACCTGTTTCGTATTTAGCGGTAAGCATAATTCTTTCCAGCAAATCAAAAATCCTATTTCGGGCATCAACCACTGTCGAGATCTTAGCGCCTAAAAAATCAATTAGCAGGATTTTGTTGGTTGGCAAAATGTCACCAAAGTTTCGATAAAAATTGGTAGGTAATTTGTTCATTTCTGTAGAAGAGGAAGAAATAAAGGAGTGTTAAAATAAATTCTATTATAAAATGTAGGATATAATAATAATATGAACCAATGTACCTAATATACTAAATTAATATTATTAATTCGAACATAATTATTTTTTAAGGGCTGAAATGGTGGCTGTATTGTTACCTACTACTTAATATATAATATTACCTAATGGAGAGTACCTACCTAATAGTTAATTTTATAATCGTTTTATCCATTATCAGTAGCAACATTGCCATTTTCGGAATCAAGAAATATTTAATCTGAAGAAAATAACTCAACATAGGTAAAAATGAGTGTACCTTATCAGCTTTTGTTTTACTAAATAGGATTTTTAAATAGGTTTCAAAGTGAATATCTAGTTCAAAAAGGAGCTCAAAAAGTTTCTTAAAGTTGCGCAAAATGTTCAACCTTCAGCAATTTGGGGCTGTTAACAAGAATTCAAAACATAAAATTTCTTAATCCCAAGTTTTGACAGGGCAACAATATCCATAATTATATGTTGTAGAGGATTTGAAAAAAGGACAAAACAAACGTACCTGTGAAGTGGCGCCTGAGGTGTCTGTTTGTATTATTTAGAGAAGAAGAATTGGAAATGCTGAGTCGAATACAGAAGTCTTGTATTTTTTGTGAAGATTCTTTGGCTTTAATATTATGGGTGTGTATAGTTAGGTAACGCAATTAATATCGTTTTTGAGGTGGGAACCTTATCATATGTTTTTAAATTACCTACCTAAAATATAAACAAGGCCGCCCGAAAGGGGGTCAGGGGAGGTCAAGTGACCCCCTTCCTAGCTCCTAAGGAGTTAGGTAGAAGAATCGAGTAAGTATAGTAGGTTATTTTCTAAAAAAGCGGCACTTTTAGGTAGTAGAAGTCTTGGGTAGTGTAGACCTTTTTATTTCTTTTTAATTACTTTTGATCGGAGAAGAAGTTTTAGGTAGTGTGGGCTAGTAGCGGCTCGTCAGGTAAAGTACGTGAAGGGGCTCTTCACTTCATAAAACCAGGAGGAAAGTTGTTCGACAACATTAAATACTAATGTACCAATACAGCTACCATTTCAGCCCTTAAAAAATAATTATGTTCGAATTAATATTATTAATTTAATCCCAATGTAGCTATGCATAATAGGGCCACGGTTAACTCCGATGGACAATAATTATAAACACTCGTGCATTTTGGCGCGACCCAACAGACCGTGTCCGATAGCTCAAAGCAAGTGAAGACCCAACAACGCCCAACATGGCTTTGATATTCACCGTTGCTATGGTTACGTGACGTCAGTCACGCAAACAGCATGTAACAATTTGCATTATGATGAAGGGCAATTTAAAAATAGATCAGTCATAATATGCACTATTGTTTTAGCATTGGTTCGCCTAACCTTAAGGTATTTATTTTGAGGCTTACGGACTTACGGTTATAGATATCGTTTTTACGTGATTTACTGTGTGATTAAAAAGTTTTGTTTTTATATTTCAGTTAATTCAGTAGTGTACGTACCTACTTAGTTGTGTGTTTTAAATGAACCCAATTAATGACATAGTTTGTAATTTGTTGGAAACTCCATTTAGTCGTTGGACAGATGAGGATAACAGAAACGTTTTGTTACACGGGTTTTTAGTCAATGTTTATTTAAGTACCCGCACTATATCTACCTAGCTCTTCATCATTTTTTAAAACCGCGAGCCGCCACTGGTGTGGGCCTTTTTTTGGGACGTTATTATGGGGGACTATATATCAAGTTTACCAAAATTTCCAAATTTTACATTATCTTTGGTGGTTTCGAAAATAATTAGTAAAAACCATCTTCAAAGTCCCCCTTTCATGGCTTGGTATTGAGAGAACAAAGGACATTTTATATACCTAAAGTTCTAATCTTGTATCGGCCAAATCTACTTAATCACTACTTATATTGACCATACCTTATTCTAGAACACTCTGTATATCACGTGCTTTAAGTTCACAGCTGATCTAGACAATCGAAGGGGCACTTTTGAATGAGGCAGAATGCCTCCCGCCCCTAGATATGCCTCTGACCTCCGAGTACTTTCTTAAGTGGGCAATTTTTTTAAATATAAGTATAATTTAGCTACGAAGCCGACTGATAACAGTCCCAGAAATTGACGTTGACCAAATTTAATACTTAGTAATTTACGTTACAAGTCCGGAAAATACTGTGTTTTTGGACGAGTCGACAAAATTCTAGGACGAGCCGTAGGCGAGTCCTGGAAGTCTGCGAGTTCAAAAAAACTGTTTTCAGACGTGTTGCGTACACTATTTTTTCGGCAACCGTGTAGAATAATTTCTTTTAAATAAATAAATTTAAATATTTAAATTTCTTTGTAGAACAAAAGTTCGAACATTTTAATTCTTATTTGTATTAAATATTGAAATTCGAACAGAAAATAGATACTAACACACTGAAAAAATAATTTATTTAATCTAAATAAAAATGGAGTTCGCCGAAACAAATATTTATTTCCTATTGTCTGAACAAATATTTATTTGAAAGTATGTCCAAAATTATTTGACTGCTGATAGTAAAATTTATTATATTTAAACAAATATTATTTGATTTAAATAATTCATTTATTGCGCTTCAAATATGTGGTATTTGATTAAAATAAATGTTTGTTTGATAGAGAAAACAAGTTTTTATAGCAAATAATAACTTATTTCTATCAACAAAATATTTATTTGTCAGCAAGCCTACGATATTTAATCCAAACAATGTGTTGTTTCTTATAAATCATATATATTACTATTAAATAAATATTTATTTGGCATAACAAAATAATTATTTCTTTTAAATAATTTTTCAAATTGTACCTAGTTCCTGTTATTTAATTGAAATAAAATATTGTTTATCACAAATAACACTGTTTTGCCCAAATAAATATTTATTTGGATTAAATAGGTGGGATTTAAATAAATAATAAATAATATTTTCGTTAAAATATATATTTATTTAAGCCAAAACATGGTTTATTTATATACAGGGTGACCTTACTCTTCTCAGCATTGGCATATTCAGTGTTTACTTTTAATTTTATAGGATATAATTACTTATATATAGATAGGAAAATTCAACGACTGATGACACAATGGTACCGGGTTGAATTGTGGTGGCTAATGGAGTTTCCAAAGTTGTAACAGCTATGGGCTGATTGCTGAAACTTTGTGGTTGATCGTCATTTAAAATAAGTATATCACTGATGTTTGTCACAATATCATTGTCTTGTAACATTTTCTTACTAGGGGGAGCTTCGTCGTCATACTAAAATAAGAATCTTAATTTATTTGATTTTCTTAACAATATAGAGCACTGGGTGGGTTAGTAGGCATAAATATAGGCATAAACATAGAGTATAACTTATATTTTACTTTTATCTTACCTCTTAAGTCAGAGTTTCAATTTGTCGTCTAAGACGAATTTTATCATCAAACACTTTTTGACATAATGTTTCAATTTCTTCATCCTTTAATTGTTTTACGACTTCCATATCATCTATGTTATTTCCTAAAAAAATGATCGCTGTTAACTTAATGCAAATTTGGGAGATTTTCTCATATTTATACATATTTAATGGAAGATAATAATAGTTTTGAGAGACTAGTTAATCAACAAACAAAAAACTCTTGGGGTAAAAAAAAACGAGTGGACTTTAAAATTGCTTTAGTTAATTTTTGCTATTTATTTCGTTAATCGGTATATTGTTTTTAGTGTGGAAAATTTATATTTATTCTATTTAAAACACGTAGTATTTCCTTCAAACAAATCCATATTTACCTGCAGTAACTAAATGTTTACATTAAACAATATTTTATTTGGATCAAATAAATTAAATTAATCATTAATAAACAATAATTTGTCACAAATAATTAAATGTTTGTCTTAAATATCCATGTATTTAGGACTAATAAATATGTATAAATAAATTGGGCAGCAGGTAACGCAAATATCTGGGGCCATTTTGTTTGATCTACAACTTGCAAAAATAGTGAAAACATAAGAAAATAGGTATGGTTATGCAGTTTTTACATATCAAGAAGTTAAAATAATTTTACTATTAATATCACCGTTTTTTCTATACATAATATATTATCGTTGTCGTTCAATTTAACTTAAAATGCACCTGTTTTGTATTTATTTATTATTTTGACAATATAGATATATATGAAAAAATTAACTTACCTTCAAGTGAAGGCCACAGGTGGTCAAGATTGTGGTTTAAAAGCCAATTTTCAACTTCCATTGCACTTATTTCCAGCACTAACACAAAATACAAATTACTCGACAGGGACCTCGAACTTGTCAGGGTGGCGGGCTACTAGCGACTGGTCATCTGGCAAACCCTTCCCGTCGTCCTAATTTCGCGGAATCCAAAAGAACCGGAAGCCAAATATATAATTATTTACTACAAATAAATATTCATTTAAGATTTCAAAACACTGTTAAGTTTTAAAATGGCAAATAAATTTTATTTGACGTAAATAATTACTAACCAAACAAATATCATAGCAAATTCAAATAATCCTATTTATTTAATACAAACAATATTTGTGTCAGACAAATAAAAATTATTTGGTCCCAATAAAAATAAGTCAAACAAATCACTTATTTGGCATAAAATCAGCATTTTTTTCAGTGCAGAAACATTCTAATTCTTATTTATATTAATATTTATATTAAAATTCGAGCAATTGCTAATATATTAATGATATTAATTTCGTTGCTATGGTAATGTTCAACTGCATTTATCAAAATCATACCTACCAAGATTTTCATATTCACAATGACAACAACGATGTGATTCTTCCCGGACTAGGCCGGAGAAATGCTACTTTCTCAAAGAAAAAGCGTTCGGGAAGTGGGTACTTCCCGGACGGTTGCCGAAAAAAAATAGATAATAAAAATTAGTCAAAAAACTTAATTTTGATGACTCGACTGTCCGTATAGCACTGCTATCTGCGTTATAGAATAGCCTTAATTTTTTTTTAACATTAATATCAGAATGATATTTCACAACATCCGTATTACAAAAATATTTATACAAACCCTTTCGAACCCACAAAGAGAAATATTATCTCTGGGGGATGATAATTTAATAAAGAGGACGTATTAATCATCTGTCATTCCAGTGTGGTGGTTCTCAGTGGGACGGGCTCCTGTCTATAATTGCTGTATTGTCAAAACAGTGACTGAACCCAACAGTACCCTGCGCCATGGGAGTTGCGACCGAGGGTGGATTTTTAATAGCGAGGACCACACGTTTTCAGTTTCGTGGAAGTTTGAGATATTAATAAATTAATAATGGGTTGGAGATGACATTATTTAATAGTTGTCCTTAAAAAATCATTAATCTATGTTTCTATACGCGTGTTTTAAAACGCCATGACACAGAAGAGGTTTAAGGGTCTATACCATTGCTTTTTTATATTTTCCATTCTCCCTTTTCCTTTATAGACACTAGTTACTCAATAACTATTAAAGTTCTCGAATGTGTTTCCCGTTATTTTTATTTATTATTTAATATGTAAGCAGTGGCGTATTTAAGGGGGGCTGCCGGGCTGCAACCCCCCCCCCCCACCCCCCGATCCCAGGAGCTCGGGGTCTAAAAGTCTAATTGCAACCTAATTTTTCGTCTCACGCTTAACTTAACTCTTAATTTAAATTTTTAAATAATGTATTCTAGGCTTAGATTACAAAGGTCTTGTAGGAAACGGTTAGTTTTTAAACTTTTCCTTCTAAAAGTTCTGTTTTATATAGAGATTACGGTTTCGGACGCATATCTTTTTAGTTATGATGCAATTTTAAAGGAAAACGAGTAAAAAGATTAATAATTTATAGTACGAGTATTTTTCTATTATATACTTGTCTGCTACATTTTCTTTTTTTTGGGGCTATTTAAATCAACAAAAACATAACCCAATGCAATAAAATACTTTTACAACAAAAACAAAAAACAATTAGGTATTTATTTTTAAAGAGAAAAATTAAAGTAAAAATTTTAATTGAAACATTTTTTATGAAAGAAGTGTGATAATTTATAATAAAACAAATAGTGATGGAAGAAACGATAACGCTTTATTATGAATATACAAAACGGCACTTAAAAAGGGGTATTTCACAACCTAAGCATTTGCACCAAAAACTGCTCTGAGATCTACGCTCCTAAAATACGTGATTTCTGAAAAAATCATCAATTTTGGCGTAGTGAGAGAATTACTTTATTTTTGATCATGAAAATCCGAGGCCGAAGAACGCGGGTTAGAGTCATAAATACGTCTTATGTTAAAATTTTGTATTGACACCAATATTCATATTTTTCACAAATATAAAAAATGTTTTTTTTTATTAAAGAGCCAGCTAGGAATATGGAAAAAAAGTAGAAAAAAAAACATTTCCAAAAACAAATATAATCCAACCATGCACAGGAGGAGAGGTAATAATTTAATTTTCGAAATTTGATAGTAATTAGGTGAATATTATATGAACTTTGGGCGCGGCCCCGATAATTTTTCGCTTGCGGCGTGTTTCTGCCTTCTTCACTAGGTAGGTACACTATCATGAAATACATACAGTCCCGACTGTCCCTTTCTTCAGAAAAAAAATCCTACTTACGCCCATTGAAGCCCATCCTGAGCATATTTTCTGGCTACTCCACTGTACGTAAGTAATTTTTGTTTATTTGTAGCTTTTGTGCAATATTTCAAAAATAGTTGCAAACGGTCGGCTCTCACAAATATGGCTGGTAGTATTTAAATAAACTAATATTAATTCTGTACCACTAACTACAAAAAATGATGTAGGTACCTATAAAATGCAGCTGTGGAACTGAAGTAAATAAATTCCCTTTCGATTTATTATTCTGTAACAAGTTCCGCTTTATACGTACTACGTATTTACGAGTTTTCTTTCTATCGTTTATATTATAGTACCTACAGCAGTTTTCTAATTATGTAAGTACAGGAAAATAAGAAAATAAAAAGTTATTTTAAAAAGGAAATTTCAGGTATAAAATAGTCAGTCTTTGCCAATCAACAAAACCCCGCTATTCAAATTTTCAAACGCTAATATCTCGGTTGTCACTAACTCCTGAAACCTGAATTTCGGTTCGCTAGAAAGAATGATACTTGCCACTGAATATAAAACAGATTTCTACTAAATCTTTCGTGTAGTTTCAGAGAAATTTACGTTTGAAATATCGTTTAGCGGGATTTTAATGGTTTGCAAAAACTTGCTACTGTATACCTACCTATATTTCAAAAGTATGATCTTTGAATACGATTTTTAACATACTGCCTAAACCTTGGTTCAGTATCCAGAATTATACCCAGATTTTTGGCAGTTTTAATTCCGGGAAGCACAACCCAGTTAATGAATATCTTGATCTTATCATTGAAAAAATCAACATTATCTTAGTCCCTACCTATGAGAACAATGTGAATTTATAATAAACGTATATCGTGATTTTAAAAATTGTGATGAACTAAATAAGTATGTATCATGATTCTAAAGATAGTGTTGATCTAATTAAATGAGAATCATAATATTATACATTGTGTTTGTTCTAAAAACAGTGTATTAAGATGCCGAAGAATTTACTAAAATAAATAAATTTGAGGATAGAGAATACTTAGTATAGATTATGTTGACCCTAAAGAATATATAATAAGGGGAATTTACTGACCTAAAAAAATGTAAATCATAATGTTGAAGAGTGTGCCTAATAAAACAAAGAAACGTAGTGATTTCCATAATTGTGCTAATTTAAAAAAAACTTATCACGGTTGTCAAGATTGTGGTAACTCACTTGTTTCATAATTAAAGTTTCTTTAGCAACAAAAATAATAGTATAGTCCGTCTTCTTCTTTAAAAATAATAGTGTTCTACCACATGATTTTACTTTATGAAAGTGGATATAATAATATAGTAAAATGAGCTTATACAGTATACAGATCATTATTGGGACGCCCAAAAGTATTGGTAAATTCTTTTATTTTCAACGAACTAAACGGTTATTACACTGAAAATAAATAATTTAAATAAAATTAATATTATCTAAACAGATTTAGAAATAAATTTATAAAATGGATATTAAATAAACTCAATTTAACAGTTTTTTATATCCGTCGTAGTTCAAGCAATATGTAAATAGTATTTAAAATCCTTCTTGTCAGTCTTTTTATTCAATGCAAAAAGGAGAAATAAGGATACATAATTGTTTAACTTTCATACAATAAAAGACGCATTAAAACACAAAAACCCAAATATATCCCACCAGACACTCAAACACTCCATTGTTCGTCTTAGCTGGAAACGCGTTGAACTCCATTTGTCCAAAAAAAGCCTTAAATCTCCGACAAATAAAGAAACATGGTAAATGGTGCCCACGACATAAAAGAATAAATAAAAGCTAAGCCTTGTGTACGTGATAATGACAGTCAAAAACCCGCAGAGAATAGTACAATACATTACAAATATCCTATAAGTAAAATGTAGAATTGGTTGACACAAAACCGAAATTTGGCATATAATGTTTCTTTTTTCAGTTTGAAAAATGGTTTTAAAACAGGTAGAATAATAATAAAGAGTCCTCTTGTCTATGTTAGCTTCGAAAGAATAATTAAGGGTTTATAATTACATGCAGGGGAAATACCGTTTTTGTTCTCTGCTGTCATCGGATTTTTCCAATCAGTTCTTACTTTGGCGTTTATCTATTTATTATTAAGTTAGCACCTTTACCCATACCAAGGCCTATTTCTGATAATAGGGGACTCTACACCCGTTACGCAATCCGGGGCCGCCCCTAATCATCCACCACATTTTCATTAAGTACCTATTTACATAAATCGACCTGAATCAACGTAGCGAATTAAAAATTACACCAACACAGGTATTGAGTTCGATTATTCAAGGTCAAGTTGGCATATTTTGTAATTGTATCCGTATCGAGATTTAAATGAAAACCGGAACAGAATCGAACTTGGAACGTGATTGTCAACTTGACATAACTTAACCTAACTTTTGAACTGAACTACTGTAGAAATTAATTATAAAATAAAGAAGAAGATTTTCCTTTTCATTTCGCCAGATCCATCTCTAGACGCGTTTCGTCATATCATGACTCATCAGTAGAGCTAAGATCCGACGAAAAGAAAAGGGATCTCGAAGCGACTTAAGGCAGCACTTAGTGGGACACACCAGTAAGATGTGGCACGGAGCGCCATCTGTGTCGTTGTTAGACACTCTTGAGCATACCAGTACCTCTAACAAGCTTATAGAAATAAGTAAATGTTAAGAGGAAATTACCTGTAAAGACATTCGTCACAAGAGTCCCGCTAGGCATAAAATAGTTATCTTGTCAAAACGATTTTAGTATACTACATAGTCATCTATTCTTTATGAATTCGAGAAGTAAATATATATTTTAAAACACAGTGAATCAGCA
This sequence comes from Polydrusus cervinus, assembly GCA_935413205.1. Classification (NCBI taxonomy): domain Eukaryota; kingdom Metazoa; phylum Arthropoda; class Insecta; order Coleoptera; family Curculionidae; genus Polydrusus; species Polydrusus cervinus. Next base: position 8,284,868 of record OW284512.1, read on the forward strand.
TTATGATGACATTTTATAATTGCCTACATACAGTCAACGAACAGTCATAATAAATTTATTTTTCGGATCGATCGTGCAAAACTTGGCAACGTTTGCCTCCTAGCGGTAGCAAGCGAAAATATGGAAATGAAAAATAACAATTTTCACATAAAGAATAATAAGTTATTTATTTCCAGTTTTATTAAATAAAGAGTGGTGGGAGCAGGGGCGGCTCGTCAACAAGTGCGCTCGTGCGCGCGCACTGCCTAAGAAAGTCAAGCACCAGCAAAAATAAAATTTATACTTATTTAAAAAAATATTTAGGTAACTGAAATAAAGAACTTGTATAATATAACAATGGCGAAGGCGTAAGACTTCAAGCACGACCGAGCGCGTGGGCCGACTCACCGGCTGTGCTATGGTGTGTATTCGTTCGGCGCTCTTATGGATGGATTTTCGTGCGATTTTCCTTATGCGGATTGATCGGGAATATTCGGTTAATCGCCCGATGAGAGGGCGTCGCCGGGCGCTTTCTGAATACACACTTCAATTTAATATGATTGTTTTATGAGTTTTTGACGCGATTAGATAAGTTTGAAGTTTATTGACGGTGTTGTGGTTGTGGATGTTTTTGTGTTGTTTTAAAATTAATAATGGCTAGTAGTTTGGATTGTGTCACACGAAGTGATATATGGACCAAAATTCTGTAGAGGACATTATAAATAAATTTTCGACATTCGATTTCCAAAGGAAAATTGACATAAAAAGGTTAGGAAGGCCTACGCCGGATTTAAAATTAAATCAAACTTGTAAAAAGAAAAAAGAAGGTCGATCTTTTATTAGACATTTTAATATTGACATTTACAAAAAAAACAAATGGATATGTGGGTGTAATATTAGAAACTCACTGTTTTGTTTCCCATGCTTATTATTTTATAATATAAACATGGACAAGAACTAGAGCCGTGTAGGCATTACAGATTTAAATCATTTACAGGAAAAAATAAATAAGCACGAGTTGTCAAAATCTCATTTGCAGGCTAGTACGGAACTTGCGTTACTTGGAAAAGTAAACATTGCCCAACAGTTAAGCGCTTCCTACCGCCTAGGGATAGCTAAACATAATGAGAATGTAAGAAAAAATCGGCACATTTTAAGTAGAATTATAAGTTGCGTTAAGTTCTATGGTGTATTTGAGTTGGCTCTTAGAGGCCACGATGAAACAGAAGATTCATTAAATCGTGGAATTTTTAAAGAATTAATAAACTTTTTTTTTTGTTTTTTTTTTCAATCTGTATCGGTATAATGTACTACTATCTAGGTACCCATTATAAAACTATTAAAATTTTTAAAAAATAAAAAATAAATTTGGTGCTAAAACAAAGAAAATTTAAATCCCATTTAAAAACTGCGTTTTTTAAAAATTTTTTGGATAAAAAGCACAAAGAAAATCGATACAAAGGTAAAAAGGGGCGTGGCACCTCGAAAAATTTTCTCGCTTTTTTGCCTGCTGCGCACACCCTACGATAAATATCACGAGCCGCCACAATAACAATATGATGAGACAGTGTCAGGTTTGCAAAATAACCGATTCAGTGCCTGGTTTCATAGTAGTCTACATATGCTATCGCCCTCTTATAAACAGTGAGTTGTAGGCTCGGCCACCATTTTATGCGGGGTCTATCTTTACCTTTTCATCGTTGGTACACTATACTCCAAGTCCAAGATTAAGATAATTTTGGATAAATCAGGTGTGGAGTTAATTAAGGTTATTTTATAGTTACAAGTAAGCAGGCCCGCGCCTAGCACTTTTGGCGCCCTTGTGCAAATTTAAAATAACGCCCCAAATTCGTTCAACGTTCATATGTGAGTACAGATACGGGTTAAGTTAGGTATTATTATCCACTATTGAATTGAACAATAATTTTAAAAAGTATATTCATAAATTTATTTTTATATTTTACAAGTACAAGCCATACAAGTATTTTCTCATTGAGATACATAACATAATTATAAACTTATAGAAAACAGAAATATATTCTAACAGTATTACAACTCAAAATTTTTGTATTTTAGTTTCAAATGTAATATATGATACAAAAGCACAAGAAATAAAAAAAATATTTAAAACATAAAAAATACTCGTTTATATATCACAGGACGAAACTGATCGACAAATAAAAACAAAACAATATATTATTTTAATAATGCAACATGTCACCTTTTTAAGGTTAATATCGAGGTATTAGGTATTGTTATTAATATTTTAGCTAAGTGAATTGAGCTTTTCGTGCTACTACTACAAAAAACTAAAGTTTCAAAAACATATATCTTTTACCCCATGCACCTTTTCACTTCGCTAAGTTAATTATCGATCGAGCATCTGGCAACAAATGAAATCGCGACCGATGCAGCGCTTAATATATAAAGTTTCGTACATTGCAAGCTCAGACAGGAAAAAAACGCTTGTCCGCTCGTTGGCTCGTTGCAAGCCAAATTTCAAGCTCAAACATGAATAAAATAAGATTTGTTTGAGTTTACACAATTCATGTTATCATGCTACGTATTCGATCGAATAAATGCTGTTATTGCGTACTCTCATTTGGAAAATATATTATTTTCGAGAAATTCGGTTCCCTCGTCTCAAAGAGAAAAAATAAAATAATGAACAAATAAAAAACAATGTAATAGCTAGCAATTCCTTACTGTTTTTTTTATCATTATAAATTTTGTTTTGACAATGTTGTTTGTTGCTTTATATTTTTTTTACTTTTGAGTTTTAAGGCTTTTCGGCGCCTTCGGCGCCTCGGCGCCGTCGTGCACCACACGACTTTGCCCTTATGTACGGCGCAGGCCTGCAAGTAAGCTTAAACAATCATGAAAATTTCGTTCGAGTTGACTGTTTCCCACCTGGTCCTTTTCTCGTTAATTTTTTTCTATGAAGAGGCTCACTCCACACATCAAATATCGCCTTGATTAAATCAAAGCATCCGTTTAAGTACCTAACAAGTAAAAATGCTAATTTTTAAAACTAAATTCCACTTACTCTATTCTAAGACTTGTAATGAATTCAGTTTTACTAATTACAAACAGTGATATGATCAGCTACTTTAAATCAAGCTTTAAATTCTTCGCCCAGTTAATAAATTTTATCAACACGACGCATAGTTTATGATAAAAATCTACCAGATAACATTATGCAGCGTAGGTTTACTGCACACTTTGGTAAGCCTACACGAATAATGGTTGTTGTTTTTTATTTAGAATATAAAGAAGAATTATTGATTATTCAATTAATAAGATGTAATAGCAAAAACGCAAAGCTAAGTAAGAAATATACAAGTAACAAGGTATGTACGTAAATGAAGGAGGTTAGTACCATTGATCTAGTAGCATTTCACATTCTTCATAGGGGATTCTTACTTTTAATAATATGTTTAAAATTGGAGCATTTTCGAAAATAAGTTATTATAACTCGTGTAGTAGTTATCCGATGTTTTTAAATAAATATATATTGTGTAAATAACTGAAACTTAGATTACTCTCTAAATAAATACCTACCATGAAAATTAGCATCCTTAAAAAAAACACGTCACAGTATACCATCAAGCGGTCCTTAGATCGCTAATATGCAACAAGGTAACCTCAAGACTGGTGTGGGAATGTCAGGAGGAACTGGAGGCCGTGGCAAAAGAAAAGAAAGTAATACTGCAGTGGGTACCAGGACACAAAGGTATTACAGAAAACGAAAAAGCCGATTAACTTGCCAGAAAAGGCTCCAAAAATTTGAGTACAAGGTGCACACTACGAGATACTATAAAGCGAAGGATCAGGAATGAACCCGAAATCCACTGGAGCAATAGACAGGGATTGCGCCACAGCAAAAGCTTCATTAAGGATCCAGACTCAAGACTTAGGAAACAGTCGCTTGAAATGAACAGGAATCAGCTGAGAACCATTACAGGAATTCTGACAGGACACATGGCTGTCAAGAACCATCTGCACAGAATGCTGTCGAGACCCGGATCTACTTAAGAGCTCAAGGACCCTAAACCTGCTCTTGAAATATCAAAGCAGGCAACGAAAGCACCACCAAACAAATGGGCACATTGGAACACCCTCGACAGGAATGCTGTTTTTAACACGCGCCCAGATAAAACAAGTGATCTACTAACAAACCATGCACTGTCACCTAAAGAAACACCTGAACCGAATAAGAATTTACAATGGACTCATTAAATGCAGACTTGGCGGCGAACAGGACGAAACCGCCTAACACTATAAATAGCTACGAAGTACTGACCCTTTTAAAAGATTCAAAATGTTCGGAGAAATTCAACGGGGTGATAACCTCCTGCGTGAGTACCTTGGTTGAAATCTATTGAACTTTAAAAAAGGAATACATTTTGTCTAGCTAGATAGCGGCGCACACTGCGGGCACAATAAGGCCCTAGGCTGCAGTGCAAGAGAATATTGGACTGCACACCTAACTACAATTTTTAATAAGCAGGTATAAGACCATTACCATTTTTAAAAATAATTTACATTCATGTTATACAAAAGTATGTATACCAAGAAAATTAAGCTTTGAGTTGTTCAAAATACCAGCATCAGTATCCCAAAGAAAATATTCATATCCAGCTTGTCAGAGACTGAAAGTTTTAAGACTAACCAGTGAATGTTCAAACCTAAAATTCCACAAAGTAAACAAAAATACTGACAATACAAAATGACAAGCTACAAAAGAGCTAAAAGAATAAATGGTATGACCTAATAATAGTTTTACTGACGAAGCACACTTTATAGCATTAACTAAACAAACAATTTAAATCAAATATATTTTGATTATAAAGAGAGTCCATTTTCTGATATTTTATCCAAAAATTGTTACCAAAAGCACGATAAGCTTCAATTAAACTTGATAAGGTGTTTTTTACCATCCCTCTACGTATATTTGTGTTTGCCTGATGAACAACAATGATATGATCAGCTACTTTAATCGAGCTAAAAATTCTTGAGCCAACCAATAAATTTTATCAACACGACGTACAGTTTATATGATAAAAATCTACCAGATAACATTATGCAGCGGTGTAGGTATATCTACTGCACACTTTGGTAAACCTACACATGTACAATAGTTCTTTTTTCCAGCAGGCTATAATTACACAACAATGGACGGACCAGCTCAGGAATTTGGAGCAGAAGCCACAGGCCAACGAGCTATAGCGCCTACGTCACGACAGTCACAATGATGCGCGGCGACAAGTTGTATTATAAATACAAAAAGTTGCTTTGAATTACAATACTGAGGATATCGTTAGTTTTACAAAATTAGCACATATTCATTTTTAAAACGCATTGAGAGTTACGTCTAAGATTGTCTGCCATTGCTATACCACTATACTTTTTTTGTTAAAATTATTGTTTTGTCAGCTAAAAATGTCCGAGCCAGCCAACCTGGCTTCTTTGTGTTTGGCCAATCAGCTAAAGCACGTTATGTATTAATTTCTGTTCTCTTTGGAGACGATGTTTCATGGACCAAAAATGGTGTCACAGATTTAAAATTAAAAAAAATTAAATTATATTTTCCTACGGACACCTATGAAAATAAGACGAAAAGCACGGTTAATTTGGCTAGAAAGCGCCGTATATCACACGCGTGTTGAAAAAAAATATTTTAACACTAGTGTTGAAATACAAGGCACACTATTTAATTTAAACATATGGTGCCAATTTGACAGAACACACATTTATTAAAAAGAACAAATTTTAGAAAAGTCGCGCTGAAGAAAATGTCATATATTTAAACAACAAATAATGTTAACTGGTTGCCATGGACGCCATAGCGTAGACACTAAAGCTCTGGTCTACAAACGGGAGGTCACGGGTTCAAATCCCATCAGGAGTATTTGCCTTTTTTTTATAAAAACATTAAATAATTTATAGAATTATTTTGAATTGAAATCTTCCTTGTTGGGTGGATTTTTTAAATTTTGGTTTAATGTATATTTCCTTGAAATTTAAAATTTTTCATTAGGGTTAATCTAAAAGTCAATCCAGGATTAGGTCTTCCTATGATATATAAAATATGAAAAAATGAAAATGTTAAACTACAAATAAAGAAAAAGCCTATTGACAAACTATGATGATGAAACCAGATATTAAGTGGAACATAATCCTAGGTATGCTAATTTCAACTCTAGAGTTGAAACATTTTTTTTCAACTCTAGAGTTGAAATATTTTTTTTTACAAATCAAAGGCTTTTTTAATAATTCTTTGTGGTCGTAGGAAAAATAGTGTACATTACTCGTGTGAAAGTGATTATTCAAAAACTCGGAGAATTTCCGCACTCGGCTAACGCCTCGTGCTAAATATCTCCTCGTTTGAAAAGTATCACTTTCATCACTTGTTATGTAATATACTATTTCAACACTAGTGTTGAAATATTTTTTTCACAAATCAAAGGTTTATTTAATAATTCTTTGTGGTCGTGAAAAATAGTGTACATTACTCTTGTGAAAGTGATTATTCTAAAACTAGGAGAATTTCCACACTCGGCTGACGCCTCTTGCTACATATCTCCTCGTTTGAAAAGTATCACTTTTATCACTTGTTATGTAATATACTATTCCAAAGCAATTTAAAAAGATAAACAAGCATTTATAAAATATAATATAAATTCAGATGATCCCAAGAAATGTTGGTAAAATTTAAAGAAAGTTAATATAAAATTAAAATGATCGAAATAAGTATAAGTGAATATCTCGGTGCACAAGAATTAAATACTTTATTTCGTTCGCACCACAACACCAAGAAATATTTGTTCAATGCAGGTTGCCTCACAACAAAATAAAATGACACATACAGAATGGCGCCGCTCAACTGACAATGATGCCCTTAGCCATAAAAGCTACAGTCTTTAAATTTTTTTAAATTTAAAATGGCAACCACTTCAAAAAAATTTAATCTCCATATTTTGGCGCCACCTTTGAGTAAAGTCACGAACCGCCTCTGGCTCTGACGCACTGAGCTGGCAACGCAGAAGGGTTCATAGCATCGCAGTGAAATTTGTGACAGTCTCACCTTAGACGAAGTGGCCAACAATGAACTTTTTAAGAATTAAATTATATGTTATTTTAAAATTAAAAAACGAACTGTTCTTTGGGCTCATACAGCCGAGTCCATTTACAACATATTTTAAAGAGGGTGGAGTTAAGTGCTTTTTTATTGGGTGACGTAGCTTTATTTTATTTTTGATGTTATGGTCAATATTTACAGTATGATGAGGGTTCAATGGAAACATCCAGGTCAATTAATTATGAAACTTTTAAAAATGTGTTCGTTGGGTTGGTCGGAAAGAATGGTTTTTAGATATTTGCACCCATGTGATGCATTGTATACTTATATGGGGGCCCATAGTGGGGAGGGGGATACTCCCCCTGGTTAAGGGCATAGTCAGAGGAGAAGGGATTGAAAACATAGAAATAGAAAACATAATTTAGTGTCTTGAAAAAGAAGGCGCAGCTTCAGTAAAAATATTATACTGTGATTGGTCAGTAGTTTTAAGAACAACAATGGCTTCTCTGTAATTGACTACTGTGATTGGTCAGTTTCATTACCTATCTAGGATTGTTATAAAATTTTGCCGCACAGTTAACTGGAATAGCCTACTTTACCCGCCACTTAAGTGTAAAGGAAACAGCAAATTTCCATGTGGGAGTAGAAAAAATATATTTTTCGGCGCTTGTGTAAAAACTTCTCTATCCAGAGAATTAACCATATGTTTAATATTTTTTTGTCGATGGACTCGCTCCCTATATCACACATGATGACGCAGGTGTAGATATTTCGACGAAAATGTTTTTGCTTTTTTGTTTTTATGCATCTTTATCAATAAAAAAGAATTTTCGTTAGTCTCTTTTATACCTGTCTAATTGCATCGTTACTGCAGCAGGGGGGTATTGAAAATAGGAATGTTTCATTACTTTTCTTCGGACGACAGAAATTTCAGATTACAGTTTTTAACGAAGTAATGCAATTACAATTTCGTTTATTAAGAATTAATTAAGTAATATATTATATTTTTTGTAATAATTACTTATTAATTAATTTTTCGACATTTTAAATTTTTTAACGGAACAGATGTTGCACTTTGTTATATGTAGGTACTCTAAAACATTAATAAATGCATTCTTCGAAATTCAAAGACCAAGACTGTCAATACCAAAAACACATTTATGTCTTGTACCTATAAAGACATACTCCCACAAATCCCATGGCAAAAGCATAGAAAACAAAGCTCATTTTTAACCGCGATTGATGTCACTGATAACCATGAAAGAACTGTTAAATACTACAACAAAGACTGGCTTTACATTGTCGTCTTGTAGACAAATCGCAGTATTTTGGCAGATTTTGGTTGACCGGTCTTTCTGTACCTGCTCATATCTGTGACCCATCTTATCGTGGCGTACGTATCTCTGGGAGCGTGCCTTCTGAAGTTACTGGTAACAAAATATAACAACACAATTTCGAGCGTCGATTGCCGATCGGATCTAGATTTTTTATTGTGGTACGATAGGTAGGATTTTTTTCTAAAGATTTTGAAGCATCTGCTTCTAAAAACGTTACATTTAAAAATTCTTATTGCAGGAGTAAAGAACAGTGACGTAGCCAGATTCTAAGGGCAGGAGGCTTTCAATTTTATTGTAACATCAACATAATGTGTGTCTGTTTAAAGGTTTGAGATAAATATGCTTCTTGAATGATATAAAAGTTTTGGACTTGCATTCTTTATTTGTTTTAAATCACAAAGTTTTAACTGGTAAGTATCGTCAGTAATAAAATAGAAAATTCCGTCCAGTTCCGATCAATTTCGGTGTTGGCCATAGGCACAGGTAAATTTTGTCCATTAAGTTATTTATGATAACAAACCAAAGAAAAAAAGAAGAGAATAATTTGATAAAGAAGGAACTATTAGCTATAGCAAATTTACACAAACATCGTTTTATGAAATATGCCGTTAAGATATAGCTGAAAAACATAGTGTAACTGTGCTACGCACACCGCCATATCATTGCGAACTAAATCCTATAGAACTTATATGGGCGCAAGTGAAAGGATTTGTAGTAAGACACAACACGACATTCAAAATGAAAGACGATAAGCTACTGTTTGATCAAGCCATTAATGAAGTGACACCAGAGAACTGGCGAAAAGCAGTCCATCATGTCATTAAAGAAGAGGAGAAAATGTGGGATCTTGACCACCTGATCGATCGGACCGTCGACCCGTTAATTATAACGTCAAGAGGAGATGACAGTTCGAGATGACGAAGAATTTTAATATTTGTTATAATTTAATTTCTGTATAATGTATTTTTTGAATTTTGTATTTTTTTTATAATATTTAATAAAAAAATCAGTGTACCTAATACTATGTACATAATATAGGCCTTTGTCACACCATTTTCAGTGTGGAATGGATAATACCAGGCACGTAGCCAGGATTTCTTTTCGGTTGGTTTTTAATTGGGAAAAATAAAAAACACAACACAAAATCCTCAAGAAAAGGACAAAAACAAACCCGGTAATAATTGAGGTGCTTCATAAGTATGGTCTAGGGGGGGGGGGCCCTCCCTGGCTGCGTGCCTGAATAATAGCCAAACCCGGGTGGTACTACCTGCACTTGATGAAAATAAAGAATTTCGCAATGAAATCAATGCCAAATTATGAAAATAGCTTAAATATTCGTTTGGTCACTCTATATAGTCCCATTGCATACCTAATGAGCTTGTATTATTCTATGCCTTTCGAAAACAGACTATAGTTTCACATCCTAACAAGAACGGATAGGAAATTATATTCGTTCCGTTAACTGGTATAGGTAGATACCCCATTTATAACTTGGTTTATAAAGAACAGACAATATCCAAGTGGGAGTACAAAAAATATATAACAGCATAACATACAACATTTTAATATTTAAAACTCTGTATGATAAAAATCTACCCAATTAAGCAATCCACCTATAACCGTCTCAGATCAAAATCATTTTAAATTTGACAAAAATCTTTCATTCGAACGTATTTCAAAGTGAGACACCTTTCCTTTCTGATGCGATATGCGATTAGAAGTAACCAGAAATAGCACTAAATAACTAGAAATATAATTCAGTTTGAAAGATACCTTGCCAGATTAAGAGGTATAAATAGTAATAAGTAGGTACCTACATTCTCTTTTATACGCTTAATGATTTTTTCGAAGTATATTATGTATGTATACTTATATTTATAGCTAATATTTGCTATAATAATGGATATTGTTTTCAATAAATAAATAATAAGTTTTTGTACTCCTACTTGAAAATGTGATGTTTCCTTTACACTTTAGTGGCGGGTAAAGTAGGCTATTCCAGTTAACTGTGCGGTAAAATTTCATATCCATCCTAGTTAGGTAATGAAACTGATCAATCACAGTAGTCAATTACAGAGAAGCCAAATTTACATGTTGTAAATTCGTTTTCTGACAGTTGAGAGAAGTTAGGTTAACAATATGCTTCAATGTGTATACACAATATTTTCCTAAAGAGTACACGAAATGGTGCAAAAATTGAAGGTATAATAACAAAATTAATACTAAAATATAATTCTACCAAATAATTGTTATTGTCTGCCGAACTATAGATTTGCACACAGACAGACGCACTTTTTTATTTTAAAAATATCTTTATTTCCACTCATTTCTAGACAATTACTACAAGCTTTACATAAAATGTACTATATACCTACCAAATGAACGTTTTCTTACTAACTACTTATTTTTTCCATATAAATAATATAGTATATTATTATAAATATTTGTTATATTTGTGCACGGGGATATTTTCCGATATATTTTGAACGGGGATCCAACCCAAATTGTACTTAAAACTTTTATTATACGCAACAAACAGAAAATTAACTGGTAATTCTTCCTTAAATGGTGGAACACAAAGATAACCCGATAAAACAGACGAAATTATAAGATTTCTAGAAAAAGAAACATTTTTTATTAACATTTTTAAGGTTATGTTATTTCTACTTACACTATTGCCACTTCTTGTCTTCTCTTTCCACGTTAAGAGTGTTGCTAGTTTGTAAATTGGCGATTATTTTGAAACACTTTACCATAGCGGATATTAAAAAATCATATTAATGCACAACGGCCTTGTTTAACTGTTTAAAACAATTCTATAGCTATTTTTATTGTACTTTCAGAGTTATAATTCTTATGCAAGCAGAAAAATCGAACAAACCCTTTTTTTCTTCTGTGCATTTCAGCAGCACAGTTAATCAAAATGGCTATAGTTGAGAAAATAAATTGTTCATATTTATTAATAAATATATCGCTTTTTATTTGTTATTCTGCAAAAGGCCGATTGAAAGAAAGATAGATATATTCAAAGTGATTTTGGTAAAAATAAAAAATGACCCAAGTTGATAAATAGGTTACAGTGTAATTTCGCCTATGGATTTGTCAACGAAATGAACTTTTTTTTAATTATATTTCTGACAAGTTTACGGCCAACTAAAAAGACAAGTTATGACGTTTATTTAAAAAATTTATTTTTAATTTTTAGTATGAAGTTCGGAAGTTAAGTCGTAAAAAAAATATACTGTACAACTTGATTGGATTGTCCATATTGCGCTCGGAAATTTGAGTACTTCGCCTACGCTAAGTATAAAATCCCTACCGATTTTTGATAGAAAGTCGATTCTACCGATGACACCCGAATATTTCAACGACACTTGTACGAATATTCATAACAATCGAAAACGATGTCGCTAGAAATCGATAGCTTTTGTTTAACATATAGTTGCACCCCAGATTGTTATTTTCATATACATATTTTTAATCTAAAGGGCTATAAATATGCGTTCACAACTAAATGCAGTCCTAAAATCTTAGAAACAATACAACTTGACTGATTTCGTTCCAAAACTATCTATGTAAAATTTAATATTAAAATTTGTATTTTACTCATAAGAATCTTTAGATCTTGCAGTAGAAATCCTGAAAGCTCTTTTTTGTAAAATAAAGAATACACTGAATTTCCCCAGAACAGTAGTGTAGCCATGGGAGGGGGGGGGGGGGGGGGGGGGCAGGGCCCCCCACCCCGAAATCCAAAAAAAGACGATATAAAATATAATTGGGCAACATAAAAAATCTTTGACGGCAACGCTATCAGTAACGCGCCAAATAAAATATTAAATCATCCTCCCAGTAACTACAGCTTCAGCAGGAAGAAGTTTTTCCACTTTAAAAAGATTAAAAACATATCTAAGAAAACATTCAGGCGAAGAGCGTACAAGTTTAGCTTTAATTATTCAATATATTTTGTCAAAACAGGCGAGGAATTACGGTTTAGTTTTAGGCGAAAAAAATGTTGTGCTTTTAGTTTATGGTTTTTTTTAATTTTTGTTTTTTCAATAAATAAAAAATAAACCTTATTTTCAATATTTTTTTGCTCAATTTTGCTTATTTCATGAAGTTTTTGTTTAACAAGTATATTATCGGTCTTATATTACCTATATTAGCGTATTTGTATAACTCACTACACGTTTTTCTTTTTTCTTTAAATATAGGTATTTTTTTATTTTGAACTTTTTTTTTATTGTCCAAAGAAGGGTTTTTTGCGGAGCTGGTACGTCGCTTTTCCTCACTTTTGGCCCCCCCCTGAACTAAAATTCTGGTTACGCCACTGCCCCAGAAACAACGAGATTCTATCAATGGAAAATATAAGTTCTGAAGCTAATTTTTCTATATGTTTATTAAAAGAAAGTTTAAAACTTAAAAATATTTTATTCCGCTCTACTAGTCATCCAAGAGTCCTTCTTCTAGCAAAGCTCATTACCGAGGGAACGAGTGAGAGAGAGAGAGAGAGGCTAAGCGACGGACGGCCGCAGCTGGCGCGCCTGGAGCAAACGGACTATCCCGATAACATCACGGACGCCCTTATGCATTCAGCAGAATTTGAAAGAGATCTCAGATAACATTCTGGGCCCGTGTTTTGGCATGACAGTCGCCTGATAACGACCTAGCCCCACAATGACTGAGCAGGGCTCCAAAGGGCTCTTCATCCCGGCCATTCAGGAATACGAATTCTCTTTTGATGTGAATAAGATGCGCGAAATAACCTAATCGAATCGACCTCAAAAGGTCAAACTGAGATTAATTCTCCTTATAGGTCAATTATCATAAAATTATACGCGATTTTCACGTACGCTCTTTATTTATAAACATTATTTCCTGTTGTTAATTTCTGAGTTAAAAGTGAAGTCTTGTGATGCATTCGCCATTTCATTTTTTGGTCAATGTTTCCTACAGTCGCGTAGCTAGAAAATATGCTCGGGGGGGGGTTTAAGTAGGAATAGGGTGATTCCTAAGTTGATACTTCTTTTTTAGCTGTGTATAGAACGCATTAAAGTAAACAACATTTTCAAATATGTTTTTTCAAAAAACTTAAAAATAGGCGAGATACAGAAGTAAACAATCTGAGTGCGGGTGTGTTCGTCATTAAAACGTAGCCTGCTATACTTTATGTTGTTTTTGTCTTATTAATCATGCAATTTACGGGTCGGTGGTCACTTATTTATTTGACAATCCGCTGCGGTGTGTTTTTCTGAAGCAAGTTAATTTTAAATTGGTGACGCGTAAAAATGGTAAAATTTGAAAATAATGAACTGGTAGATGTGGTGCTAATTTACGGTGAGTGTCGTCAAAGTGCGGTTGCTGCTTCGAGATTATACGCAGAACGCTTTCCCTTCCGGGCTCATCCTACACCCAGAAGTTTTCTTAATGTTATTCAACGGGCATGTTAATCAGGACCGTATTTGATCCATAGTGTAATAAATGAATGTAAGTACTTACCTTATTTTTGAGTTTTTTGAAAAAAGGTATTTGAAAATATTGTTTATTTTAATGCCTTCTACTTATACACAGCTCAAAAAGAAGTATCATCCTAGGAATCACCCTGTATATGGCAGTAACGGCTCGTCAGGTGAAGTAGGTGAAGGGGCTCTTCACCAAAAAAATAGAATAAAACCAGAGGAAAGTTTTTCGACAATATTAAATATTAATATACCAATACAGCTACCATTTTAACCCTTAAAAAATTATTATGTTCGAATTAATAATATTAATTTAATTCGAATGTAGCTATACATAATAGGGCCACGGTTAACTCCGATGGACAATAATTATAAACACTCGTGCATTTTGGCGCGCCCCAGCTGACCGTGTGTTAGCTCAAAGCAAGTGAAGACCCAACGTCCAACATGGCTTTGATATTTACCGTTGCTATGGTTATGTGACGTCAGTCACGCAAACATCAGTAACAATTTGCAATATGATGAAGAGCAAATTAAAAATAGATTAGTCGTATGTACCATTGTTTTAGCATTGGTTCGCCTAATCTTAATGTATTTATTTTGAGGCTTCGCAAAACTTACGGTAATAGATATCGTTTTGTTTTTATTGTTCAGTTAGTTCAGCAGTGTACCTACTTTTTTCTTACATGGGTTTATAGTTAATGTTTGTTTAAGTACCGTCACTATATCTAGCTCTTCACCATTTTTTAAGACCGCGAGCCGCCACTGGTATATGGTTATACACAGCTCAAAAAGAAGTTCAACTTAGGAATCACCCTGTATATGGTTTGATCTCGATCTGTCAAAAGTAAAATGAAACAACATTTGTGGTTTTCTTATCTTATTTATTTATTAAATTGAAAACAATGTAAGAGGCAACATTTAATCAGAGAAAACGCACCTTTTAGCAAATTGCAGAATCGAGTTCACGCTCATTTTAATCGAAAGGAAGTATCCAATTAATCACATCACGATATATATTCAAATTTTAAAAAATTCCGGGAACACCTTGTATAGTTTACTACCGTGCAAACTCTCTATAAAAATTAAAATTATATTATCTATGGTTGAGAGGACTTTGTGTTCTATCTCCAACGAGATGCTTATTTTATAAATTTATTGCAACAAATAGGTGTTATTAACCGTAATTATTATCGAAATCAAAGATTCTATCTTTGATTTTATACCTGCTTATGCATTTTTCTCTGCGGTAATAATAACAGCAACACTTTCTTTGAGGCACGAAAAATTTGCTTTAATAGTTGGTTCGTGATGTATCTTTAATTTTCTTTTACTCTGTGTGTTTTAATTATTAGCAGTGTTTTTTAAACTGACTTAAACGGTAGTTTGCAGGACATTGGCGCTCCCTGTAACGAAATTAGAACTTTTAGTTCAGGTTTTCTTTAAAAACCTTAAAATAAATTAGATAAATTTGGTCGTTTTCGAGAAAATTATCCAACATTGAGAGTAGACATTAAAACTGTATTTATAGTCTATTTCAGAAAGGCGTAGAGTAATAAAAGCTCATTAGGTATGCAAAGGGACTACAGAGTAACCCAACTAATATTTAAGCCACTTTCATAATTTGGCATTGATTTGCAAAATTCTTTATTTTCATCAAGTGCAGGTAGTACCACCCGGGTTTGGGTCAATTTATGGGTTTTGCTTTGCCTATTGTTATCCTTTCACAAACACTCAAAATGGTGTGACAAAGGCGTGCATTATGTACATAGTATTAGGTACACTTATTTTTTTATTAAACATTATAAAAAAAATAGAAAATACAAAAAATACATTATACAATATTAAATGATAAAAAATCATAATATTCTTCGTCATCTGAGGAACTGTCATCTCCTCTTGACGGACGTTATAATTAACGGCTCGACGGTCCGATCGATCAGGTGGTCAAGATTCCACATTTTCTTCTCTTCTTTAATGACATGATGGACTGCTTTTCGCGCGTTCTCTGGTGTCACTTCCTTAATGGCTTGATCAAACGGTAGCTTAACGTCTTTTAATTTGAATGTCGTGTTTTGTCTTGCTACAAATCCTTTCACTTGCGCCCATATAAGTTCTATAGGATTTAGTTCGCAATGACATGACGGTGTGCGCAGCACAGTTACACTACACTCTTAAAAATAACATGGTATGGATTACTAAAATTTGGTTCTGACAACTATTTATTTTCGTGAAATCGGACTCAACCCAAGAATTAGTTTGTACAACCAAAAAAAATTGTCGTTATTGAACTGTTGAACTAATTAATAACATTAACCAACCCAACCTACAAATTTTAGGTGTCACAACGAAATTTTATATACGGATAACTAAATTTATATTTTGTCACAACTAATGTGTAAATATGGAAAATTGAAAATTTTTTTTCAAGGAAATATTGTTTTTGGTAATGATGCAATCTACAAATGTTGCCAAAGAATCATTTATTTGGACCAAACTTGAAATTTTCTTAGAGTAACAATTACGTATGTAGTCACAACATTGTGTTTATTATCTTTTTTCTGTACTTTCTAATTGTAAGAAAGAAGTTGAATCATAAATGAGTAAAAATTTTATATTTTTGCAATTGCAGTTGCACATTAGAAAGTTTGAATGAACGGCTGATAACGCATGGCAAAATAAGCAAGTTGATTTGATAGAAATAACTTTAAAAAAAGTCTCTTTCATTTCTAAAAAAAATGTCATATGTAATTTATACTTAGTAACGAAAAATATTCCTTCCTAGGTCCCCATTTAAATAAAAAAATGTCTTGCATGGTATTACTACTCTATTAGGTATGCGTAAACTAATTGGAATAAATTATCAGGGATATTATGGTTTCTTTAAAAAAAAATATTTCCAATGTCCTTCTTCTCTCACGTTCTTTATAATACATACTTATGCAATACAAAACAGAAACACTAGATTTTTAACTTATTTTACTTAACCTATTGGGTTGTTCAATTGCTTATAGAACTGAATTGTTCCTTATTTAAATTTTCTTATCTGCAACTGCGATTATTAAAAAACAAAAAATATCCCCTGGACTTTCTTTTTAAAATATACAGCTATATAAATTTGTTATACTTGGTCAGATTAAAAATCAATCAATATGACGTTCTTTTATAGAAAAGGAACATAAAACAAAAAAAAATATTTTTTAGTTATTTCTCATCGGGTCACCTTGCCATGCTTTATAAAAATCTCATTTAAACTTTCTAATGTACAACTACAATGATAAAAAACAAAATGTTTACTTACTTATTATTTAACTTCTTTCTGCCAATAAGAACGTACACAAGAAAGACAATAAACACAAATAAATTACACCAAATATTGTCACATCCATTTTCCACACGGCACTGCAATGAAAATGACCAATTATTGCCTTAAAAACACGAAGAAATGGACACGGAACCGCAAAAGCACCCTAACATAAACATAACCTCCTGACAGTCCTGGCTAGAATGATGTCACATGTCACCCACCGGGCAAGGGCGTCAAGTCTCTGTTGATGCCGTTAGTTATAAATATGAAGAATAATATTACTTGAAAAGAAAAGTTAGTTCTGGTAACTAAAAATGTATCTTAATCAAAATTAACAAAATGATAGGGACTACAAATTCATAATGTGTTATTACAACAAGCTTAATTGATAAATACAAGTTTGTAGGAACCTTGATGTAACATTTAAATAAGATATATACAGAGTAAAATTCAGCTAAACAAAATATTTTATTTCTGCCAACTAATATGAAAACAAGATATTTTCTTTGTTCTGATGGCACCATTTTTTGGTAAATATAACCAAGAAAAAAATCTTTTTTGTTTTCCTAACTAAAAATAGTTATTTTTGGTAACGTAAACACGAGAACAAATAAAAATTAGTACCAAATAGCAAGTCATTTTTAAGAGTGTGTGTTTTTCAGCTATATCTTCCACGGCATATTTCATAAGGATGTTTGTGTAAATTTGCTATAGCTAATAGTTCCTTCTTTATTAAATTATCTTTTTTTTTTCTTTGGTTCGTCATCATAAATAATTTAATGCGCAAAATTTACCTACGCCTATGGCCGAAACCGAAATTTAGTCGAACTGGACGGAATTTCCCATTTTATTGCTCTACACCTTTCTGAAATAGACTATAATTTAAATTTTTAATTAAAAGATTATTTGAGGGCATGTGATCCAAGATCTAAAGCAATATTAGGTTTTGTCAATTTTTCCTTACATTTTTCATATGGTGTATTTTACCTTGTTCATTGAAATCGTTAATTCGCCGACAATACGATTACCAATCAAAAGACCCGTGATGTGCTCGAGCAAATCAATCGTATTAAGCATATTCCAATATCCATCACAAGGATATTCGAACGAGACAATTTGCAGAATGGTGTGTCAACTCCATTGTTTCGCCGACGGTCATTGAATTGAAGTTTTCGGGTCAGCATTTCATCGCCACTTGGCTAAATCGTGTCCTATCACTAATCAACTCTGATACAATAACTTTCTCTCCCCCTGCTTTCGTTCCATTGAAAAGTCCCGAACGAACGCTTTGCAGGCACAATGGGCTTTTTTCATTTTTTACATAGAAAGCATTCGAAAGGGTAAAAAAATCCTTTTTGTTCATGAATGTTCCTACATCGCTTGACGGATTTTTTTATATTTGTTGTTGTCATGTGATTTTTTTCGTCGTTGGCCAGGCGGGCCTTTATAAAGAGTTAATTTTTAAACAATATTACGTGCCGCGACCAAATACCCCCCTTTTGGGTAACATATACTATATTTTACGTACATTTTTAATGTTTTAACGTTTCTCTTGTCAAACGCGTTGACCAACACGCGATTTAAAAATTCTTCTGTGATAGTTTCAAAAAATCGAAATTTTTTTTCCGACGTTTTTCGACTCTCTATAACTTCTAGAATAACACTGTGTGTAAACGTTTTTACCAAATCTACTCTAAAAAAAAGTTACATCCAATTTTAGTTCTCATCACTAGCCGCTTTTAAGTTAAGCCGCATTCTCAGAGCTACGTTCTGTCGCCAGCGACATCATCTCGACCAATCAGGATTGTCAGGCCAGGCTCGCAAAGAGGCAGGAAGAATCAGCTCGTTTATCGTTTTTCGAGGAAGAGGAGGGTGTAATCTACGGGTCAGGCATCGCAGACTAAGTAACAGTGAGACTATTTTGTTGTAAGCCACCTTTGAAACTTTAAAGTTGTTTTTCTCGAAACCCTGTTTTTCGCGCTGGCGGTACTTCAGTATGTTCAAATTATCAGAATTTAATGATTTTAGTCTTAAAATGCTCAGAATACAAGTGGGTATAGCCCCCTCTAGAATCAAGTATTTTGCGGTATTACAGAAAATGTTACGGCCCTTAAACTACAAAAAAAAATGGTAAATTTTCAAAAAAAAATTTTAAATCCCGCGCCATTTTAACAGTTACTCGAGTTTTGGCTTGATTCTAGTGGGGGCTATAACTACATGCTTACAATTGAAGAATCTGGGTCAATTTTATTTTTATCATGAATAGAAAAATTTATTTGAATTCCGCCAGCAAGTTACGTTTTTTTTTGAGAAGGTAACTTCAGAACCCTGTAACACCCTCAAGTTTTTTATTTTTTGGGGGTTGAAAAATTTTTTTTGGTACATCATATATTTAATAAAAAGAATTGAAAACTTGTTTTTCTGTATTTGTCTTATTATCCCCAGAAAAAAATCGTAAAGAAACGATGAAAATAGGACCATCACAGTAGAAATCCCCCTTAATTCCGAAAACGGCTTTTCATCAGTCGCATGCATCATTGTTTTAGCCTAACCTTAAGGTATTTATTTTGAGGCTCTGCGAAACTTACGGTTATATATATATCGTTTTTACGTACTCTCTTATATGAGCAGCATAATGCAGGAGATCAACATCCTCTTGAAGCTAAAAATCCTGGGGATTTTTTTTAGAAGTCACTTTTAATAGGAGACGATATCGACTTTGCAAGAAATGAGTTATTAAATGTTACTAATTCCAAATAGGTGGATAGGACTTCGAGGATTTAAAGAATTACCGCCCAAATCTCCAGACATTACACCCTTATATTCTTATTTATAAGGCGACTAAAAAAGAAGGGTATACGTCACCAGACCTAGAAATCTGGAACAGTGGAAGGCAAGGATTCGGGCAGAGATCAGTCATCAAAGTTTTGGAAAGAGTAAGGGAAGAGTTCTATCATCGGTTTGGTCAGTGCTAACATATTCTTGGGGCACATTTTCAATAATTGTTATGGTCAAAAAGTAACATTACAGTTTTAAAGTTATTGTAAATGTAATTGTTCCTTAGTAATATGAATTTTACAGTTCTGTAAATTGTTTTGTAAGGACTGTAGTAGATACAGCACTAGTGCTGTAATAAAAAAAACAGGTTTTATTAAAATTTTGCTGTTAAATGAAACCACACTTTTTAGAAGAATAATTTATTATTAACAATTATATCTTGATTTTTCTTGACTGAAATCATAGTTCTCAACCTTGAGTAGTGAGTCCATAGTGTAGATGGTTTCTGGGAGCGTTGCTTTACGAAAAAATAACCCAAAAGGATTTTCTCAGACACCTCCTTTATTTTGTTAGCTTTGCACCAATCTTTAAACTTCTGATACTCCAACTCAAACCGCGCCTTGGATTTCGTCGGAACTAAACATGAAATCGCTTCGTTTGCCGCTGCTTCTATATCAGAGGGTAAACTTCCATCAGAATCGGCTCATTTTGAAAAACGCTTTTTATATTTTTGAATTTGTTTGACAAAGTTTCGACAGTAGCCATGCGAAACAGTAACTATGCGAAATGTAACATAAAAAACTTGATTACTAAACTTAGTAGCAGGTGCATTTTTACAGATGCATTTTTACTGGTGCATTTTTATTTTAAAAAATGCCTTTAGCCAAATATTTTTATTCATAGATGAAAGTAGATAAAATTTTGTACAATATTCTTGTTGTAAATTCATATTACTACACTCGATGTTTTATTAAACTCGGCTGACGCCTCGTTGAACAACTTTAACATCTCGTGTTGTAATATGAATCTTTACAACACTTATGTCGTAAATAACTATTATTAAATTTCTGACACATGGTTTGACAGATGTAAAAAAAATATATATGGACAAATTTCGATAAGCTTTCCAAAAAAAGTGCCCTCTAATTTGAAATTAAAAAAGTTAGTTAGGGCTACGCCCCATCCTTGGGATCTCATTTTTTTTACATGACAAAGCGAGGCCCATAAAAATAATTGAGGATGTATTTTTTATTTTAGAGAAATCTTATTCACAGAGTCGCTATAAGCAGCATTTCATTTAAAATCCCCACCCTGTATATGTTTTATTAAAAAAAAGGTCAAAATTAATACACATAATATTGTCGGGTTGAACAAAGAATTTTAATAATAATTAACTAACCAGAAAGTTTGACTGTGACATATATGACATTGTCAGAAATAATTTTCTCACAATCATAGGTACTGGCCAGGTTACCTTAACTTTCAATTTATTAATCAGGCACCTTTGATTGTAAGTTCATAATGTATGTCAACGTCTTTTATGTCACAGTCAAACTGGCTGGTTAGTTAATTATCGTTAAAAATCTTTGTGTAACCTAACAATAATATTTTATTAATTTGACACACCCCAGCGATTATTGATTAAGTGGGCGGTATTCTATATAAAAAGCTGATTCGCTTCTTTATTACAACCCTGTACTTCCAGTGTCGTAGCCAGAAAATATGTTCGGGGGGGGGGGGGGGGGGACAATCGGGACTAGATGTATTTCATGATATCGCACCTAGTGAAGAAGGCGAAAAAACGCCGCAGGCGAAAAATTTTCGAGGCCACGCCCAAAGTTCGATTAAAATTTACCTAACTACTATCAACTTTCGAAAATTAAATTATTACCTCTCCCCCTCTGCATGGTTGGAATAAATTTGTTTTTGTAAATGTTTTTTTACTTTTTTTTTGATAGTCCTAGCTGGCTCTTTAAAAAAAAACATTTTTTATTTTTGTGAAAAATATGAATATTGGTGTCAATCCAAAATTATAACATAAGACTTATGTATGACTCTAACCAGCGTTTCTCGGGCTCGGTTTTTCATGATTAAAAATAAAGTAAATATCGCAAACCACGCCAAAATTAATGTTTTTTCATCTATCATGTATTTTAGGAGCGTAGATAGAGATCATATCGCGATTGAAAACGGCGTTTCGACAGTTGAAAGCCACAGATGACATTCACAGCTGATTCTAGTTCCGCCGAAAAGTTACTAGACTTAGTGTGGACCGTAACAAGTTCACATGTCAGTTCGCGTCCTATTATTTTCGTTGTTTTTTGGTGTTTTTAAATATTTTTGTGGCTGGTTTTTATATAGTGTGTGTTTAAAAACATTTGAAATATTTTTAGACTTTTACATTGCAATTTTCTTGGAGTTTATTATTAAGGTTACCACAGTGAGTACATTGTAAGATGCTGTCTTCCATATTTATTTTAATTTGTTAGAGTTTTTATTGTAATGATGCAAGTGTTTCTTTTTGTTTTTTTAAATTGTTATGTAGGCAGTTAACTTACTTAGACTTAGAATTTATAATTTTGAACGTGTTTGGCAAGTTGTTGTGACATTTTCTTTTGTAACTCAATTTGACTGATAATAAAGTATTTCATTTCATTTCATCTCCAAAAGTTTCTTGACAACTTTAGTTAAGAACGATGATTTAAATAGAAAAATTTGTAAAGTCTTCATTGATAAATTAAAATGGGAGATAAGGAACTTAATATTTAAATATTTTTTTAGTTTGTTAATGGAACATAAAAATAGTCCGGTCCTGTCTTTTTAGCCAACCTCTAAACGTAAAATAGACCAGACGTCAACAGGGTGCCATAAATGACAAGTGACTTGGCGTTTTCTTAAAAAAATTTGACTATATAATAGCAGTTTTTGGTGCAAATGCTTAGGTTTTGAAATACTCCTTCCTCAAGAACTAAACGATATGCATCCGAAACTTTAATCTCTATATAAAACAGGACTTCTAGAAGAAAAATTTAAAAACTGACAAGACCTCTGTAATCTAAGCCAAGAATATGTTATTTAAAAATTGAAATGAAAAGTTCAAACGTGAGACCAAAAATTAGGTTGCAATTAGACTTTTAGACCCAAGCTCCGAGGCTGGGGGGGGGGGGGGGCTGCAGCAGCCCGGTAGCCCCCCCTTTAAATACGCCACGGCCTGTACTTATATGTATACAAAGGAAAATATTAGAAATATTCCGTAAAAAGAGGACAAACCTGAAAAACCTTTGAAATTCCGCCACTGCGTTGCAATTCTACAAGAAAAGCCTTTGGGAAAGGAAGTTCGGTCGCGCTAACTTAAACTTTTCGGGACAGGGGACGGCGACGGCAGGGGACGGTGGTCTAAGAAGAGCCCGAACTGATAAGAAAGATCCCCCGGATCGCTCCGGGACAATTTATGGCGGCAACTTTTAAAACATACTCCGGGGGCCATGTATATTACGTTCGGTACACTCGGGACTTAAATGTTTTTAACTACTTCTTAAATTCGCTGACGATAAGACAGTTGAAAGTTGGTCGGTTTGAGTTATGACCGTCAGAGGAAGTTCGGTGACAAAAAAAAAGGGATAATTTTATTCTGAAGGATAATTACGAGGATTTAGAAAACAAATGTTACACAAAAGAGTTAAGAAATGTTTATTTTTGTGTAAAACTTGTGGACCTCCTGGTCTTAAGTTAGAAACAGTTTGTTCGATGCAGGGCCTACACTGAAAAAAATGCTCGTTTTATGCCAAATAAGTGATTTGTTTGACTTATTTTTATTGGACCAGATAATTTTTATTTGCCTGACACAAATATTGTTTGTATTAAATAAATAGGATTATTTGAATTTGCAATGATATTTGTTTGGTTAGTAATTATTTACGTCAAATAAAATTTATTTGCTATTTTAAAACTTAACAGTGGTTTGAAAACTTAAATAAATATTTATTTGTAGTAAATAATTATTTATTTGGCTACCGGTTCTTTTGGATTCAGCAAAATTAAGACGACGGGAAGGGTTTGCCAAACGCGTCAAGACGAGCGCGAGATGACCAGTCGCAAGTGGCCCGCCACCCTAACCAGTTCGAGGTCCCTGTCGAGTAATTTGTATTTTATGTTAGTGCTGGAAATAAGTGCAATGGAAGTTGAAAATTGGCTTTTAAACCACAACATTGGCCACCTGTGGCCATCATTTGAAGGTAAGTTGATTTTTTCATATATATTTATTGTTAAAATAATAAATAAAAACATAACAGGTGCATTTTTAGTTAAATTGCGCGACAACGATATTATGTATAGAAAAAACGGTGATAATTAATAATAAAATTGTATCTTGTTGATATGTTAAAAGTACATATCCATACCTATTTTCTTATGTTTTCACTATTTTTGCACGTTGTAGATCAAACAAAATGGCCCCAAATATTTATACTCTATATTTATACCTACTAACCCAGTTATTAGTACGACCTATATTGTTAAGAAAATCAAATAAATTAAGATTCTTATTTTAGTATGAAGACGAAGCTCCCCCTAGTAAAAAAATGTTTCAAGACAATGATATTGTGACAAACATCAGTGATATACTTATTTTAAATGGCGATCAACCACAAAGTTTCAGCAATCAGCCCATAGCTGTTACAGCTTTGGAAACTCCATTAGCCACTACAATTCAACCCGGTACCATTGTGTCATCAGTTGTTTCAACCGAATTTTGGTATCTATATATAAGTATACCCTATAAAATTAAAAATAAACACTGAAGACGCCATTGCTGAGAAGAGTAAGGTCCCCTGTATATAAATAAACCATTTTTTGACTTGAATAAATATATATTTCAATGAAAATATTATTTATTATTTATTTAAATCCAACCTATTTAATCCAAATAAATATTTATTTGGGCCAAACAGTGTTATTTGTGATAAACAATATTGTATTTCAGTTAAATAACAGGAACTAGGTACAATTTGAAAAATTATTTAAAAGAAATAATTATTTTGTTAGGCCAAATAAATATTTATTTAATAGTAATATATATGATTTATAAGAAACAACACATTGTTTGGATTAAATATCGCAGGCTTGCTGACAAATAAATATTTTGTTGATAGAAATAAGTTATTATTTGCTATAAACACTTGTTTTCTCTATCAAACAAACATTTATTTTAATTAAATACCACATATTTGAAGCGCAATAAATGACTTATTTAAATCAAATAATATTTGTTTAAATATAATAAATTTTACTATCAGCAGTCAAATAATTTTGGACATATTTTCAAATAAATATTTGTTTGGACAATAGGAAATAAATATTTGTTTGGGCGAACTCCATTTTTATTTAGTTTAAATAAATTATTTTTTCAGTGTATTTTTTCCAATAGACCCGGGCCTAAGACCCAGTGGCGTTCATACAATATAGGCAAAAAAGCATTGCCCACCCTGGGAACAATAAAACAAACAAATACACTTTTTTTGTATTTTGGTTTTTATCCGTGTAATCCAGCTTTGGTAATTTACCTCTACATTATTGTAATAAATAATAATATAGGACCAAAAACTTAATCCTATATCATTTCCACGAAAGCATTTTTTGCTTATTATATCGTAAACTAGTTCCCTGTATAAGCATTCCGTAAGACCGTTCTAAAAGCAAAGATCTCGCTGTACATTAGCGTCTTATGCAAAAGCAAAAGCTCTGCTTTTTTACGAGTGGAAGCAAGCCTGTAGGTAGTAGGGTAGAAAGAAATGTAACAAAAAAATCCGTCGCAACCTTCGACCTTCCTTCATCTATCAGCCCGCACCGCCAAAAAAGCACGAATTTGGTAGGTGCATTGGTGCCAATCTCAAGTTTTACCGTAGTTTGGAAAATACATCGCTTTCTCAATATAAGATTATGTAACACGCCTCTATAAGTTTTATTTTTAATTGGTTTAGTGAGGATATTTGTAAAGGGATAACGGGTAAGGTATCGTAAAATAAGAAGCACTTTTGTGACAATTAAAATAATTCTTGCTGATAGGTTCATAATATTTAATAATCAGTAAGCTTGTCATCATATGTCACATAATAATTAACTTTTGGCAACATTGGTTCAATCAGGTGGATGATAGATTTTTAATTCATAATTAGTGTAAAAGGGGGGAGGTCGGTTGTACGCCGTTTTTCAATGAAATGAAAAGTATTTTTTGTAAGGCTAAAAACCGAAACCAACACATTGGAAAATTTGTTTAGAAATTTTCCTTTCATTCTGAAAATGCTTCTTGCTTCCTGGACAAATTTGACGAAACCCAAGCCCTGATGATGGCCTTCAAGTAGGCCGAAAGCGCTAGGCAATAGAGAATAAATTACGCTGAATACAAAAAATACCTTTCATTTCATAATTAGTGTTTTCGCCCTTTTGCCTAGACTTTGCGCTGTCGGTTTTCGGGAAAAAATAAATATGGATACGTTAATTGTTACTATTCCGTCTAGCAGCGCGTCTGCAGAACGATCCTTTTCTGAATTAAAAAGAATGCATACCTATTTACGAAACACACAGGGAGAGACACGCTTAAGTGAATTAACAATAATCTCTCTGGAGAGCTACCTTTTGCAGGATTTAAAAAGCAAAACCAATTTTTATGACGATGTTTTAAAAGAATTTTTACATAAAGACCGCCGTGTTAAACTAATTTACAAATAATGTCGTTGTATTCTTCTTCTGTCATAGTGTGGTGACAAAATTTATAATTTAGATGCTTGAATGCTACGGAATGTAAGTTTTTGCCTTAAATGCAATTTTTGCATACCCTGGTTAAAACAGCATTGCACGCCACTGCTAAGACCCAGCGGCGGCGCCAGGGGGGGGGGGGGGGCAGGGGGGCACTGGCCCACCCTAGAAACATGAGTGCCCACCCCGCCCGCCTTCAGAGGGACCCCGCGCTTGGTCCTAAGCGACACTATACTTATTGAAATAGTTTCAAACTTTATTTGGAATACTGAGATGCTGCTAATCATTTTATTATTTAAAAATATTTTATAGAATCTAAGCCGATCGACAGATTTATTTATTACCGTATGCAAAACAAAAAAAATCGTAAAAAAATCCTGACATGTTTACGGCACACGTTTTTAATTTTAAATTATATATTTTAAGAAATATTAATATTACTCTTTTGCGAGAACTATAAAGAAGCCGTCACCTGCTGATGGTATTCGTTCAATCACACGCCTACATTGGTCTTTTTGTCAGTCACTACAAGTAAAATGTTAAAAAACATATAAGTGAGAATTTTTATTTTGAAAAGTTTATTGATAAGCCAAAAAAAAAAGTTTTCGGGCGTGGCACCGAAAAAATTCTCGAATACTTTTTTATCTGCAAAAAAATTAAATAGATAAAAAAAGGTGTTTGTAAAAATGACCCCCCCCCCCCCCTTTATTTATTTATAGTTTTAATTTAAAAAATCCACCCAACAAGGAAGATTTCAATTCAAAATAATTCTATAAATTATTTAATGTTTTTATTTAAAAAAGTCGAGTACTTACACCTGATGGGATTTGAACCTGTGACCTTGCGTTCTGTAGGCTAGAGCTCTATTCTCTACGCTATCGCTACTGATAAAGATTTGTTGTTTAATACATGACACTCTCTTCAGCGCGGTTTGTTTTTTCTCGTAATACCTTAAATTTTCCAGTATATTATTAAAAATTTTTATAATTTCAGTTGGCGTATTTTCACACTCTAATTCTGAATCACTCGACAAATACATGATAAATAGGTTAAACACTTTACAATTCCTGCTTTCGAAAATTTGTTCTTTTTAATAAATAGGGGTTGTCTATCAAATTGGCACCATATGTTTAAATTAAATAGTGTGCCATGATATTTCAACACTAGTGTTGAAATTATTTTTTTCACGCGCATGTGATATATGACGCTTTCTAGCCAAATTAACCGTGCTATTTTTTCAGTTTCATAGGTGGTCGTAGGAAAATATAAATATTTACGTAAATTCAAACATTCACTGAAAATGTGCTCTCACACCAACGCAATAAAAAAAATTTATCTGATAGAGCAACCATTCATAATATTTTAATATTCTATATTACAAGATATAAAACAGGCTGTCAAGATAGATCTCCCTCCTAGCTCTAATTGGCATTAGTTGTCCAACCCACTCTTCTGTTCACTTCTGAATAATCATAATCATCAGCTACTCTTTTGTATATTATAAATATTAAGTAGCTAAAGCTTAATGAGTTGTGGTCATTGCTAAACTAATAATTAATGAATATTTTCCGTTTATTATTTTTTTTTGTTGCGGCTGTTTTTGTGATTACCTATTAATTATTCCAAAGAAAAGACTAGAGACCAATTTGCATAATGTTGTCCGAATCGAAAGTCCTCTAATGCGGTGGTCACATAACTCTTTCAATTTTTATGTTAGTTGTAAACGGTATTGGAATCTACCAAGGTTTCAAACTGGGAAGAGTATTAGGTTGAAGGAACTCTCTCATGAGCACTGATTATTAAGGTTTAATTTCTCCTTCATCTAAATGCGTCGTCCACTTTTTCAATTTTAAAAGCTCGCCCCAGACGATCCAGTGGTTCAACACCACCAAAAGGGCACTGCCGGGTGCGCCCCCGCCCCCGCGCTTCGAGCATGGATCTCGGGTCTAAAAGTCTAATTACAATCTCATTTTTCGTCCCACGCTGAGACTCCTAATCTAAATTTAAATATTTATTAAAATAATTTCAAATTAACACAGCACAAAATCAATATTTAAAGTGCCTTTTGGTAAATAGGTATCTATAAGAGGCTCACCACGCCAAAATTGATGATTTTATAAACAATGATGTATTTTTCGCTTAGATTACAAATTAGTTTTGTGCTGAAATGCTTGGTTTTTAAAATTTTGCCTTCTAAAAATCCTGTTTTATATACCTAGTAAAGTTTCGGACGCATAACGTCTTAGTTATTGGTTTGTGATGCAATAAAGAAAAACGAGTAATAAGAATAATATTTTATGGTATTTTTCTCTTGCATACTTTTCTGTCCCATTTCCCCCTTTTTAGAGCTATTTTGAAACAACAAAAATATAACCAAATGCAAAAAATATTTTTACAACAAAAGCAGATGACAACCATCAGTCTACTTTATTCAGTTTTAAAGACAAAAATTAAAACAACTAGCAAGATGTTGCGTGTGACGACATCTAGTGTTGGAAAATCTCTATCTGACAAAAATTAAATTAAAAACTTTAATTGAAAAAACAGAAAAACTTACAATAAAAAAATAGTGCGGAAATAAAATATGAATCCAACCCAAAACTTAACCTTTACAAAAAAACGGCACTTAAAAATGAGATATGTCAGAACTAAGCATTTGCAGGTATTGATTTGTGATGCAATTTTAAAGGAAAACGAGTAAAAAGAATAATATTTTATAGTGTTTTTCTATTATATACTTAAAATTATTACCTGTATGTAAATTACGTATAAACCACTCTGAAAATTGAATTCGCTTATGCTGGTCGTTTGGTAACAATTCTTGGACTGAGCTTAGATGATAAGATAAGCGTGTATATGCAGGTCATATTTGAGGATTGTATTGCGCCTATTGCGGGTTCCATAGGATTTACCTGTTGGCCTAATTTCTGAATACGATTTTGTGTGTTTTCATTAACAAACTTCGTAACAAGTAAAAGTAAAATATTCTGCTCGCCTCAGTGGCGGCTCGCGGTCTTAAAAAATTATGAAGAGCTAGGCATAGTGCGGGTACTTAAACAAACATTGACTAAAAACCCGTGTAACCAAACGTCTCTCTTATCCTCATCTGTCCAACGACTGAATGGAGTTTCCAACAAATGACAAACTATGTAATTAATTGGGTTCATTTTTAAAACACACAACTAAGTAGGTACGTACGCTACTGAATTAACTGAAAAATAAAAACTAAACTTTTTAATCACACAGTAAATTACGTAACACGGTATCTATAACCGTAAGTTTCGCGAAGCCTCAAAATAAATACCTTAAGGTTAGGCCAGTGGTTCCCAACCGGTGGGTCGCGACCCCCAAGGGGGTCGCACTGGTTTTTTGGGGGGGTCGTCAAATATCAATATCCACCAATCTCCATTATTTTAAAAACTTTAAGCAGAGTAGGTAAATTTATTTACATCAGAATGCACTTTTTTAAATAATTATAGTAGGTACCTTTGCTTTTACTTATTTTTGCGAAAGTGGATTTTCGACTCTTCTGCAGATCAAGACGAAAACTAGGAATAAGTTGGATGGATGTTCAAAATGACATAAGATTAGCTTTGACCAAAACTCAACTAGGAATTATAAATCTTGTTATGCAGATGCAAGCTCATGCAGTCATCACATTAAACTATTGACTAAAAAATATCATCATTTTTGGCAAGTCCTTAAATACATTTATTCTTCTTTTATTGATTAAAAAATTTGGCAGGGGGTCGCGAACATTTATAATAAGCTAAAAAGGGACACGAATAAAAAAAGATTGGGAACCACTTCATCATAATGCAAATTGTTACATGCTGTTTGCGTGACTGACGTCACGTAACTATAGCAATGGTGAATATCTAAGCCATGTTGAACGTTGTATCTTCACTTGCTTTGAGTTAACGGACACGGCCGGCTGGGGCGCGCCAAAATGCACGAGTCTTTTTAATTATTGTCCATCGGAGTTAACCGTGGCCCTATTATGCATAGCTACATTCGGATTAAATTAATATTATTATTTCGAACATAATTATTTTTTAAGGGCTAAAATGGTAGCTGTATTGATACATTAATATTGTCGAAAACCTTTCCCACTGGTTCGCCTTGTAAGTAATATGAGTTTTCTAAAAAAATAGGAATTAGGGTAAGTAAGATTATGGATTAAATGAAAAAGTGACAAAATATTAAACGAAATGGCGAATGCTTCACTAACTATTAATCAATTTCTGCAACTCCTTCACAGATAATGCAACTAATCCTTACTAATATTCATAAATCAAATTATCCAATAAACTGGAATGTTTGCCTCAAATTAATTATTAATTAATTAATGATACGGTGCTCGGCCGATTAGATAAAGCAGTATTACTGGCTTATGCTAATTACTTGTAAATCATTCGATATGATTTTATCAGCTCTATGAATGGTAATTGTTTTGCCCCATCGCTACCACCGATAATATAATATTCAGGAGGGGAATTGATTGTTTTCAAAATATAAGTGGGAAGAAAATAGGAGCTCATTTATAAACTGTAACTGATAGAGAAAAATATTTTTTCCAGTATTATTAATAATAGTAGGTACATTATCTTCCATGCACTGGTGCACTTAGAATTGCCGATTCGTAGCCCCCTTGCCCCTCGAACACGAAAACTTTCCCTTTAGTTAAGAGTTTACGTCTTACCTATTCATGCCATGGGTTCTTTCACTCAAATTATTATATTAGATTTTGTGTTGTGTTTTTTATTTTTTCCATTTGAAAACCAAGCAGAATGATTCAAAAAGGGGCGTGGTACCCAAAAAAATTTCGCCTGCGGCGCTTTTTTTTACACCTTCGGCACGGTTTCAATGGATGGGTCCCTCCCGAGAAGAAATCCTGGCTACGTGCCTGGCTGAAAGTTAATATCCCCTTCTTTTAATTCAAGCAAGAGTTCTATAAATAAAAGTTTATTTATACTATTTCTGGAAAATGGCGTCGCAATAATGATAATTTTGTATTTGTTTTTTTAAGTCTACTAGATGGAAATGTTCTAAAAAAAGAATTATAAAACATTCCTTAAAACCTCTCCCAAACTTTGCCGATTATATTTAAGAAGCCAACTTGGAAAAATTAATTTGTAAAAGTCATTTTTCAGAAAAGTTTCGTGCATTAGCAGAAGCTTAATATCAACTTTGTAAAAGTTTTTAAATTTAAATTGAACATAATATTCTGAGAAAAAAGGGGAGGGTACCTAAATATAAACTTTTTAATTTTCGCATTTTTTGACTGAGGCGTCTTGGGGTCATTGAATTTTTTTATAGGATTCTTACATAAAAAAAAATCAGAATTATATGTAGGTTTGGTGTACGACTCATACACGACCAGGGGCGTATTTAGGGGGGGGGGGGGGGCTGCCGGGCTGCCACCCCCCCCCCCCTAGGAGCTCGGGGTCTAAAAGTCTAATTGCAACCTAATTTTTCGTCTTACGCTTGGACTCTTAATTTAAATCTTTAAATATGAAATAAAAATCAACATTTTGAGATAACAAATCTGATAATATCCGGACTCCAATTTCTGACTTCCTTGCATATGATTTGTTTTATTTTACTAACCCCATGGACCCGTCTTACTACGCCCCCTTAACAATTAGTCCACAAAATAATACCAAAGGTAACTCAAAGTTTACCACCAGGCCAACTGTATTATGAAAGCTGAAATCCATGTGTTTGACATCTCCATCCCGCCTTATCTCTAACCAAAGAGATGTATCTAACAGATAACGCGGGCGATATTCTTGATAAGCTCGAGAGGAGTGCAGCCGGCTACAGAGATTTTACAGGGAGACCCAAAAATGTTTTTTAGGAATATTAGTTTATACAACAAGAGTGGATGATGTCCATATCGCAAGAGGAAGTAAATTGTGCACGACGTTGTAGGCGAATTCTCATTGCAGAATATGTTTATATAAGGTTCCAAGAAAACTAAACAGTGCTTGCTATAAAAAAATAATAAATAAAAGCAAGAAAAAAATGTTAAAGCAATTAGTTAGTAGTTTGTGCAACAAGAGTGGATATGATGTCTAATCGCGAAAGCCACGCTGTAGGCGGAGTTCTCAATAGTATATTACATAACAAGTGATGAAAGTGATACTTTTCAAACGAGGAGATATTTAGCACGAGGCGTCAGTCGAGTGCGGAAATTCTCCGAGTTTTAGAATAATCACTTTCACACGAGTAATGTACACTATTTTTCCTACGACCACAAAGAATTATAAAAAAACCTTTGATTTGTGAAAAAAATATTTCAACTCTGGAGCTGAAAAAAAATATTTCAACTCTAGAGTGGAAATACAAGGCACACTATTTAATTTAAACATATGATGCCAATTTAATAGATCGAAAGGTCACAGGTTCAAATTCCATCAGGAGTACTTGACTTTTTTTTCTAAAAACATTAAATAAATTAATTATAAAATTATTTTGAATTGAAATCTTCCTTCTTAAATGATTTTTTTTTATTTAATCAAGGAAAGATGCATTAAAAATAAATTTAAAAAATTCACCCAACAAGGAAGATTTCAATTCAAAATAATTTTATAAATTATTTAATGTTTTCATAAAAACAAGTCAAGTGCTCCTGATAGGATTTGAACCTGTGATCTTTCGATTCGTAGGTCATGGCTCTAGTGTCTAGGCTATGGCGATCAATAAACATTTTCTGCTTAAGTTTAATATATGACATTTTCTTCAGCGGGGCTTGTTTTGACTGGTAATAAATTTTCCAGTATATTCTTAACTTTTTTATAATTTCAGATGGCGTATTTTCACACTCTAATTCTGAATCACTCGACACATACGTGATAACTAAACTAAACTGCTTTCTAAAATTTGTTCTTTTTAATAAATAGGTGTGGTCTGTCAAATTGGCATCATATGCCTAAATTAAATAGTGTGCCTTGTATTTCCACTCTAGAGTTGAAATATTTTCTTTCAACACGCGTGTGATATTCGGCGCTCTCGAGCCAAGTTAACCGTGCTTTTTTTCTCATTTTCATAGGTGGTCGTAGGAAAACTTCCTAGCGCAATATGAAGAATCCACTTGAGTTGTACAGTATATTTTTTCTACGACTCAACTTCCGAACACACACTAAAAATTTAAAAACATTAATTGAATTAGGCATAAATTTGTCTTTTTAGTTGGGCGTGAACTTATGAGAAAGATAATAAAAGAGAGTTGAAGAAAAACTGATTTCGTTAGAAAAATCCATGCAAGGACTAAATTGCACTGTAACATATTTTTCCAATATTATACACAAATTAACTTTAAATATATATCTATCTTTCTCACATTCGGCCTTTTGGAGATTAACAAACAAAAGCGATATATTTATTAATAAAAATGAAGAATTTAATTTTCTCACACAATGAATTTTAGTTATTTTTTTTAGGGTTTGCAATAGCTTTCTCACACCTACATGATACCACCCACTAAAAAAATCCCCCCCAAAAACGCAAAAAAAATGTAGTTTAACAAATATTTACATTGTAAATACGGCAAAAAATGAATAGCTGTAATTTTGATTGACAAATAGCGGAAAAGATATTTTTGGCTACTAAATGTTTATAAAAGTGTTAAATTTACAATGTTCGTAAAAAAATATTACCCACCCATAGAAATATAGAGATCATATCGCGATAGAAAACGGCGTTTCGACAGTTGAAAGTCACAGATGACATTCACAGCTGATTCTAGTTCCGCCGAAAATTTACTAGATTTAGTGTGGACCGTAACAAGTTCACATGTCAGTTCGCGTCCTATTATTTTCGTTGTTTTTTGGTGTTTTTTAGTTTTTTTGTGGCTGTTTTTTATATAGTGTATATAGAGTTTTCTGATTGAAAGTTAGAGTCATAACTAAAATGAAGCATAGTGATTGTTTTGTATACAAATATTTTAACCATATATACCATGTTTTACGTATTCTACCTAGCTGGTGCAGTATTACCGGCATTTATTACATTCTTTAATATTCACGAGCAAAGGAGAGTAGTGTGTCGATAAGTTAAATTTTTTTAAAGCTTTGTCGATAATATTTATGTCACTAGTACATTACTTTATTGTAAGTTATTCCTATCACAATATCTAGGTGGTATTCAGTGGATACCTAATAGGTTCTTGACTTTTGTTCCAATTTGGATAACATCTCCAAAAGTTTCTTGACAACTTTAGTTAAGAACGATGATTTAAATAGAAAAATTTGTAAAGTCTTCTTTGATAAATTAAAATGGGAGATAAGGAACTTAATATTTAAATATTTTTTTAGTTTGTTAATGGAACATAAAAATAGTCCGGTCCTGTCTTTTTAGCCAACCTCTAAACGTAAAATAGACCAGACGTCAACAGGGTGCCATAAATGACAAGTGACTTGGCGTTTTCTTAAAAAAATTTGACTATAGCTTATGTATAGTGAATAAAAATAATTTCAGATTATATGGCGTAAAAAGTACAGTAAAAATTGTGAAATGTTACAATAATTTTTTACAGTGTATTTCCGTTCTAAAATAATAATATTTTATAAAACCTGCATTCGTTTCATTTTAATAAATGTTTATTTTTTAGTAAGCAAAAGTAGAGTTGCAATGTTAATTTTTATAAACCTGTCAAATTAAAGTGTTGAATAGATTAGGTCAAAGTAAAAAAAATACTCTTGGTCCACCCTGTACCATACATTGTTCAGGTCCATAATATGTCCCTTTATGTCAACTCTTCTCGATTTACAATGCCACAACTTGTCAGTACAAAGGGCCTGCATAATGTTTATTAAGGTCGATCTACCAAAGGCCAACGAAATGTTATGGGCATAATATTATATATACAGCGTCCATTAATTATGGAATAGGTAAAAAGGTACTGTCAAAGTACAGTCAGACGCTTGAATACTGAAAGTGTGCGCACAGTGTAACCATATATAAGCTACCGAAGTTTCATAATAATTATTTTATAAGGAAGTGACAAGCTGGGAAGTAATTTTCACCGGTATATTTTTTTCCAAAAAAATTGACGAGGCCGAGCGATTTTTGATTAAGTGGACGGCAGTAGCGTATTTAGGGAGGGGGGAGGGGGCAGCCGGGCAGCCCCCCCAACCTAGGAGCTCGGGTCTAAAAGTCTAATTGCAACCTAATTTTTCGTCTCACGCTTGGACTCTTAATTTAAATTTGTAAATATTGTATTCTTGGCTTAGATTACACAGGTCTTGTAGGAAACGTTTAGTTTTTAAACTTTTTCTTCTAAAAGTCCTGTTTTATATAGAGATTAAGGTTTCGGGCGCATATCGTTTTAGTTATTGATTTATGATGCAGTTTTAAAGGAAAACGAGTAAAAAGAATAATATTTTATAGTATTTTTCTATTAAGTATATACTTGTCTGTTCCGTTTTCCTTTTTTTAGAGCTATTTTAAATCAACAAAAATATAACCCAACGCAATAAATAGTATATTACGTACCGAGGTGGAAAGTGTTTCATTACTGTCGAGAGATTAGATAGTTTACCGAGACGCGAAGCGTCGAGGTAAACTATATCTCAGAGACAGTAATGAAACTTTTCACCGAGGTTTGTATACTATTTTATTTACAACCACATCCAACATCCACTTCTTATTATTTTGAGTTCAAATAATTATTAAAAGGTAAATGTCATTTTGACTTTTCCATTGCAAAAGTAGACAGACATTTAGAATTTCAAATAACCGCAGGTGATAAAATAACGTAGGTAATAATACACATCAAGATGGCAAATATCATTTTTGGAATATGGTTTCCATGTCACTAAACAATATATTATTTTTTTAAAACGTTAGTGTCAAAGTTTTTACAAAACACCAAAAAAATGCTCTCAGATGAGGAATTTGATTTGGCTGCTACTCCCCCAGAAATTCGAGAAGCAGCAAAAATAGTAGAAGAAGATCTTCTGCCAACTAAAAGCCGCCCGAGATATGACAAGGCATATAACTGTTTTAAAGAATGGTGTATTGGAAACAAAGTTCAAAATCCTGGTTCTGAATCGGCGCTACTAGCTTATTTTAGTGAAAATGCCAAGACAAAGAAAATATCAACGCTTTGGTCAATATATTCAATGTTGAGGACCACTCTATCAATTAGGGAAAAAGTAGACATATCTAAACACGCAAAGCTATTAGCATTTTTAAAAAAGCAAAACAAAGGATACAAGCCGAAAAAATCGACCACACTGTCTATGGATAATATTGAAACATTTTTGGAACAAGCACCTATGGAATTTCTTGTTCAAAAGGTATTTTAGGCTAAAAGGTTGACTATTTCTATATTAACTTATTATTTTATACATTTGTAGGTCGCATTGGTTATTGGTGTCTCAGGCGCCTGCCGATCAGATGAATTATACAAAATGAAAACAACAGACGTTCACTTTTTAGAAGAAAAGGTCGCGATTGAAATACAAAATAGCAAAACGTACCAGCCACGATCATTTATGATAACTGATAATAAATGGATTGCACCACTTAAGGAGTACATAACTTTACGGAAAAATATACAGGATGGAAAGCTTTTTATGCAAATAAGATATGGAAAAATTAGTAAACAATGTATTGGGCACAACACTTTAAGTCAGTTTCCAAAAAAAATTGCAGCTTTTCTGAAGCTGAATACTGAAGGTTTTACTGGTCACTGTTTCAGAAGAACAGCGGCTACTTTGCTCGCAAATAACGGTGGCGATCTTATGCAAATAAAGCGGTTAGGAGGCTGGAAATCTAGCACAGTAGCTGAGGGATACATAGACAGTTCGGTTTCTACTCAGGTTAATACGGCAAAATTGATTTCAAAGCCAAGTTCAAGTTTTACTAACACTACTTTAACTTCAAATAATCATGAAATAAACCTTTCAAAAGAAGAATTTCAGCAAGGTTTAAACATATCTGTGACTGCCTACAATAATGCCAATGTAATATTTAATGTAAATAAGTAAAACATAAACCATGTTAATTTTTTGTTTTTTATAAATGTCATTTAGGTATAATTCATTTAAAGAAATAAAAAATAAAATTATTGTTGTTGAATTTGTGTAATGAGTTGTGTGTTGGTGTGTTTGTATATTATTTTGAGATATCGATTTTTATTAAAATTTAAAAAAAAAAAAATTTACTATTTTGAGATATCGATTTTTAATAAAATTACAAAAAATAACAATTTTACTTTCCACCCGGGTGGAAAGTGCTCACTTTCCACCCGGGTGGAAAGTAAAAGTCAAGAAACGTCAACTTTCCACCTTTCAAAGATAGGTGAAATGTCATTATTACATACATGGTTGTAAATAAATATGTTTACAACAAAAACAATTAGGTATTTATTTCTAAAAAGAAGAATTAAAGTAAAAATTTTAATTAAAACATTTTTTATGAAAGAACTGTGATAATTTATAATAAAACAAATAGTGATGGAAGAAACGATAATGCTTTATTATGAATATACAAAACGGCACTTAAAAAGGAGTTTTTCAAAACCTAAGCATTTGCACCAAAAACTGCTCTTAGATCTATGCTCCTAAAATACATGATTTCTGAAAATGAAAAATCAACAATTTTGGTGTGGTGAGCGATATTTACTTTATTTTTAATCATGAAAACCGAGCCCAAAAAACGCTGGTTAGAGTCATACATCTTATGTTAAAAATTTGGATTGACACCAATATTTTTATAATATTCACAAATATAAAAAATGTTTTTTTTTTAATAAAGAGCCAGCTATCAATATAAAAAAAAAAGTAAAAAACAAACATTTACAAAAACAAATTTAATTCAACCGTGCAGAGGGGGAGAGGTAATAATTTAATTTTCGAAATTTAATAGTAGTTAGGTGACTTTTAAACGAGCTTTGGGCGTGGCTCCAAAAAATTTTCGGCCTCTTCACAAGGTACAATATCATGAAATACATGTAGTTCCGACTGTCCCTTTTTTTAGAAAAAGAATGTCCTACTTAACCCCCCCCCCCCCCCCCCCCCCCCCAGAGCATATTTTCTGGCTACGCCACAGATGGGCGGTATTCTATATAAAAGACTGATCCGTTTCTTTATCATAACCCTGCATAGAACAGCTGCACTAATATCAGGGTCCAGGGCCGCCGCTAGGGCTATTGCCGCCCGTGTGCCACTCAATATTTGCCGCCCCCTTCCCTTCCCAATATTTAACGAAATTTATAAAAATCAAAAATAAGTACGGGTGTTCCCATCCTAAATAATGTGGTGTATTTGTATTCTTAAATTCCACGCGGCGAAGATGCTCGGACAATACAGCGTCAAACTTGGAAATAATTTCAACTAACTGCAGATAATTTCCATTATTTGGTTCAAATAATTTATTGGATGATCCTCTAAAGGCTAAACATTGTTTAGATAAAAATTTTACGATGGATAATAATCTCTCAATAACAGCTCCCCAATGTTTTTTTTCCATTTCATATAATCTTTGATGAGCAGAGTCAACTGATAATCCTTTCTTTAATGCTGTAGAAAGTTCAAACATTTTTTGAGAATATCTTATATCAGCCGCACTCGATTCGTGTCTTTTTAAAATAATAGCTTAATGTTGCCAATCACTTACCCCACTTAATCCATTTAGTACATTTCGGCTGCTTTCATCACTACAAAATAGTTTACAAGGTGCACAAAAAACACTGTTTAGTAATACCGAATAAAGTAACCACGGGCGATATATTTTGTCTTGATTAGGTAATGTGCGATAATAATAGGTTTCTGAAAATTTTCTGTTATTTATATCTCTGGGAAAGTTAAAGTTTTTAACTTGCGGAGGAAAATTTTCAATAATAAATTGAATTTTAATTGGATTCATGTTTGATTGTCCGGGATCGTTCGAAACCAAGTATAAGCTAGAGCTTTCTGAACTGCAAGTCAGATTAACTTGAACATTTTTTTCGCCTTGGTTGGTGGTTTCAGCATCAGCACTCTCACTGTCGTTATCACTGTCATTAGACGCCCCATCATTCCCATCACTATCTGCAGAAGAATTAATTTGTTCTGAAGTTTTTTCGATATTTTGGATTTATTTTTTGTCACCTTCACAAAGAACTTCTTTTGAACTTGAAGGTCCTAAATTTTTATCTGCCTTTTCTTTATTTTCTTCTTTGCTTTTAATTAAAAATGATTCCAGTGCACCTCTAAGTTTTTTTTTCTCCTCAGTTTTTACCTCTTTTTCTGTCTATACTGAAAACCCGAAAGTCGTATTCGTTTTCTTTCCGACATTTTAAAATAATTACGAAAATTTTCAAAACAGCCCTAATTTAACAAAACAAGGCAAAAACACTTTAAGTAATATTGTTTGTCCAAATTAAATAATAATCGTATCATAACCCGTATACACATACTGTGTAAACGTAAACGTTTAAACCCGTGGCCGATAAATAGGTAACTAAATATTTTTAAAAAAATAAGAACATATTTTTCTTATGATTAAAACTGTAAAGCTAAAAGCCGCCCTAAATAAAAAAGTTAAATTTATTGCTTTACATTTGTTTATGAAACCCGATGACATGGCGCAGCGAGTACCGCGACACCGACAAAGGCGACAAAAAATAATTTATGATATTTTTATTATTAGTAAAACGGCAGAATCGACAGTTTCAAATGTATAGATTTATTTCTGTTTGGATTAAGATAAATAAAATGAGTTTCAACCTTTTATAATATAGAGTAAGGTAGGAATTATAGAGTTTACAGAATTATTTTACTGAATTTAAATATTTAAATTAATTTTTTTCGGTGTTTAGGCAAAAAGTATTATCAGTGGGGTCCGCTTTGGCCGCCCCTATTTTTGGCCGCCCGTGTGCGGTGCACACTTTGCACACATGGTAGCGGCGGCCCTGTCAGGGTCAAACTAACTAGTCTACAACATAAAAATTAAAGTCCCTAAAAAAATGCATATTTTAAAATTCCATTCCTCTAGTAAACAAATATTCCTCTTCCGCAATATTTCGCGCTCTTATCGCGCCTGCATCAGTCTATCCAACCAACCCCTCGCCGCCCCGCACACGGACACAAATAAACTTGAATTTTTTGATGTTCCGTTTTACACAGCGTATCTCGGACACCAGCATTTATTTTATTTTTATTCTTCCCGTTTTTTAGCCCGGTTATTTCCCGAGAAACATTCGACGCTGTGTACCGGCATAAAACGCTCTTTCGGTGTTAGAGCTACAGAAAACAGTGGAGTGGAAATGATTTTTGTTCTATTGAGAAATTTTATTAAAAGCTTCCAATATTAACGCTGCTTATAGCGGCACTGGGAATAAGATTTCTTTAAAATCCAAAATTACGTCCTTAAAGATTTTTTATAGGCCTCGCTTTTCGGAGATTTGGGCGGCCACTCCATAAATCCTCGCAGTTCTATCCACGTATTTGTAAATTTACATTTAATAATTCTCTTACATTTCTTGTAAAGTAAGGAGGGGCTCCATTCTGTTGGAAAAATATCCTATAGTCTAGATTTCCATAATTAGGAAATATTCTTTGAAGTTCTGATATT
This sequence comes from Polydrusus cervinus, assembly GCA_935413205.1. NCBI lineage: Eukaryota > Metazoa > Arthropoda > Insecta > Coleoptera > Curculionidae > Polydrusus > Polydrusus cervinus. The sequence goes on from OW284512.1 coordinate 8,326,124, forward strand.
AAAAACTTTACAAGAAATGTAAGAGAATTTGAAAATTGGACTTCATATTGGAGAGTATCAGAAAATTATTTTTATTAAATTTCACATGGTTTTCTTCACCAAGATTTTGTTTAAAAACAATTTTGCATTAAATATTTAACACTTCTTGCAAGGAAAGGCTCATAAAATACGCTCATTGGTCCAGTATCGGCACTCGGAGTACCAAGGTGCACAGTACCGCGTGAGTCAACGATTGCGCGAAGCAATTTTATAGCTTGAAGATAAAATTTGTCGACAATAAGCTTTTGTGTTAAGGTATGGTTGGATATCAGGCACATTTTAAAAATATTTTGAATTATACAGGATGCGCCCAAAAAGTAGGGTGTCAAAAAGGTACATTTTTTTAAATGGAACACCCTATATATTGTATTATATTCTGATTCCTCACAAAGTTCTACGCTTATTTCGTAAATGTGAAATGTCTAGAGCCAATAGTTTTTGAGATATTGACGTTTAAAATATGGCATTTTCAGACTTTGACAGGCTTGGCATTGGAACGGTTCATCTTAGGGAAAAATGGTTTTCACCTCCCTATCTTAATTTTTTATTCTTTATCTAAAAGTTACTACCTCCGGTTCAACATGTTAAACCGTTAAAACCGTTTTTTTCGTTTAACATGGTAAACTAAAGGTTGGTTTCTTTGGATAGAGAATAAAAAACTAAGATAGGGAGGTGAAAATCATTTTTCTCTAAGATGAACCGTTCCAATGCTACAGCCTGTCAAAGTCTGAAAATGCCATATTTTAAACGTCAATATCTCAAAAACTATTGAATTTAGACATATGACATTTACAAAATAAGCGTAGAATTTTGTGAGGAATCAGATAATAATACAATATATAGGGTGTCCCATTTTAAAAAATGTACCTTTTTGACACCTTACTTTTTGGGCGCACCCTGTATAATTCAAAATATTTTTAAAATGTGCCTGATATCCAACCTTAACATAAAAGTTTATTGTCGACAAATTTTATCTTCAAGGCATAAAATTATTCCGCGCAATCGTTGACTCACCCGGTACAAGATGCCATAAAGTGATGGATCAGGAGTGAACACAAAATACACTTGAGCAACAGACAGGAATTACACCACAACAAAAGCTTCATTGGGGATCCAGACCCAAGACTTACGAAACAGCTGCTTCAAATGAACAGGAATCAGCTGAGAACCATTACAGAAATTCTGACAGGACTGTCAAGAACCATCTTCACAGAATCCAACTGTACAATGGAGACCTTGACTGGAGATTATGCGGACAAGACAGGGAAACTGTACAACACATAGTGTGCCATTGCGAGTGACTAGAGTGGAAGAGGCTACAAATACTCGGGCAACCAAAACTGGAGCCAGAGGACATCCTTACCCTCTCTCTGGTGACCTACACAAACTAGTGCAAGGAACTGGGATCACGGAGTGGGTGTAACAACCAGACAGGGTGAGCACAATGGGACAAACCTGGCCTAAGAGTATCCGGCGCACGGACGGGTCCTTGGAAAAAAATATTTAACACTTAGTCCTTAGTCAATAACTTCTTACCTTACTTACCTATAGTGTGCATCATTTTTTAAAGAGGTTCTGAGGAAGAACATTTTGATGTTCGAAACCGGTAAACCATAAGAATAAATTTGTGAGAGAGAAGACTGTTTTTAATTTCTTTCCCTAAAAAACTATATATTTTTTTTCTGCATGAAAATAACTTTCCTTTCTAACCAAGTGACTGGACAAAAATGTATGTATCCTCTATCCTGTGCCTACACCAATTTGTATAAGATTTATATTCTAAATGTCTTATCCGAGGTCTTACCAAAATGAAAGTCTGTACTTGCCTTTGTTGGTTTCGTTAGATGTAAATAAATTTCCACCAAGATTTTTCTACTATTTTCTGATATTGTCAACGGGGCCCCAACCTCAATCGACTCTTAAAACTTTTATTATACAACAGAAATAGAAAAATAACTATAGTAAATCTTTCTTAAACGGTGAAAGACATAAAGACATTAATTATAGAATATGATTATTATTTTGATAAACGTGACCGTCGTAAACGTTAAAAGTGAATATCATTATGCACAAAAGTCATTTTTAATATTTTAAAACGAATCTTACACCTATTTTGGTTATATCGTTCGACGTTATTATTCTTACGAAAGTAGGCAACTAAAAATACATTGCGTCATACTATCATATCAAATCAGCTATGGTTCAGAAAACGACATTGTTCATTTTTAATAATAAATCTATCGCCTTGTGTCTGTTTTATGCAAAAAGCCGAATGTGAAAGAGACAGATATAAACCTGATGCCTTCAAAGTGATTTTCTGTAAATAAGTATAGGAAATTACCCAAATCGACAAACATGTTGCATTGTTATAATTTAGTCCTTGGATTTCCCGTTGTTTTTATCATATTTCTCACAAATTAAAATACATAATTTAAATAACTTTTTAAAAACTATATTATTATAAGGGTCATAAATTGGGTGGCAAAATAGTAGATTCTGTAACGAGGTTGGAATGAAAATTTGATCCGAGTGGAAGATTCCGAACGCGAGCGTAGCGAGCGTGAGGAACCACGAGTATCGAATTTTCATTCTAACCGAGTAGTAGACTATATTTTCTTCACGACCAAAAATACTATTCGCAATATTTGTAATTTTAGGTGGAGTATTATCCAGTCCCATATCTGATTCATCCGATTTTTCACTCATATTTTGACTTGCACTAAAATTTGTTTGCTGACATTGACAGTTTTGAAATTCATGGCAACCTATGTCGTTTAGATCAATTACAGAATATTCATTCCGTATCTTGTTATGGAATGAAAATACACGCAAAACGCATAAGAAGCAAGTGTTTCAGAATAAATATTCCAACTCAAGAGCGAGAATTTTTACATTCTATTATCAAAAATGATTTTGGAATTATTGCATTCAGTAATGGTCGTGGAGAAAAAATATACTGTACAACTCGAGTGGATTTTTCATATCCATATTTATTGTACAAACTACCATTCGATTTGATGTACTAATGTCTAGTCTTTATTAAAATATTTAATTTTTTAACAAGAAAAAACTATATTTACTTACCCAAACCATAGATAAACTAAACTAAGAGGAACCATAGAATATAAAAATTTTACCTTATCATCATTTTGGACCCGCGTCCAAATCTGTAACGAATTAAGCCAAACGTTATTGCGGGTAAACATCTATCAAACAAGAACATCCGTCTAACGTCACTTCGATTCGACGCATTTATATCGAAGACTGGCGCCTGGCTTTCTCCCATTTAGGTGGGATGTCTCGATTTACTTAGTTTATGCCCAAACTTACAATTTATTTCTACATTGTTGGATCCAGAGCTGAGGTTTTCTGTTCATGTCTCAAAATTACTGCAAAGAACCTATGCCAAAATTAAACTTCTCTATATGCACAAAGATGTGTTCGACTCTGCGACAAAACTTAGGCTATGTAATTCTCTAATTCTATCTCAATTAAGTTATTGCGACGTAGTTTACTGGCCGGCACTTCTACAAGTAGATAAAAACAGTCTTCAAAAACTTCAGAATGCATGTTTAAGATTTAGCTATGGGATACGTAAATACGACCATATAACTCCTGCTCTCCAGGAATCTGGCTGGCTAAATATGCAAGAAAGATATATGCTACACATTGCAAATTTAGTGTTCTCTATTGAAACGAACAGATCTCCTAAATATTTATACGAAAAACTAATTAGAGGTTCAGATATCCATGATAGGCAAACCCGTTTTCGAGACCTGTATAGCGTTCCAAAGCACAGTTCTGCCCTTTTTCAGCGTTCATTTTCTTACAACTCCGTCAATATTTTTAATTCTCTTCCCAATGACATCAAAACAGCGACTAGCTCAAATAAATTTCGTAAAGAATTAAAAAAATATATTATTACTAATCGAAACTAATATAATTATTTCTCTTGGTATTTAATAATATATATTCTGTATTTAAAGTCTCAGCACAAAAAGAATTTTTGAAAATTTACTTTTGTTAAAATTATTATATTACCTACTTACCTATTTATTTATAAAATTTATAAAATGTTATTTATTTATTATTAATAACTGTTTATTTCTTCCTAATTTATTATTATTTCTAGCACTATTTATTGTAAAATAATATTTTTTATATTTAATTCCAAGTAAGGTGGTTGTATGAGCAGCAGTGTTGGATACCGCCACCCTTTTTCACAATTTTTGTAAATTGTATTTACATGTATAATAAAGGCATTTATTATTATTATTATTATTTTGACAACAGGCTACACCAAATGTAATTAGAATCAAACAATTCGCATAGAAGCATCTAAATACCCCTAATCCCCCTCGTTCACGCCACCCCTGGTTCCAGGACGGCATTTATGTGAACGAATAAATCAGGGGGTGCTTCTGCTAAATTTATAGCCGAGATAAAGTCAGCCTGAATCGGGAGCTTTTTATAGTTTGGCTGGGCCGTGAAATGTAGATGCTCTCCACCCCTGGTCCCCCCACAAGCACCCCCTTCGGAGGTGTGGGGAGATATGGTTTTAAAATCTGGGACATTACGATTCTAATTTCGATGTTTTTTTTTATCTCATTTTTATGGAATGGAATTTAATATACAGGGGGTAATCTTGCATTTCGAAACACCATTGTCATTAAATAAAGATCTGCATTGCATTGTAAAATAGGTAGGTACTTTTAGTACAAGGATCTGATGTCTACTGAGGCGAAAAGAGTAGTTTGTACAACTACAGTGGTAATGATGTTATATCTCACGAGGAAGTAAACTTTCGAGTGCGATACAGACAATCCACTCGAGTTGAACAGTATATTTTTTCTACGACCAAACTTACGAACCTTATGTTAAAAAAAGTTTACAGGCTGCCGGGCTCGAACTCACGACCACTGGACCCAAAGTTCAATACTCTACCGGCTCGACTACAGAATCATTTAAGAAATCATGGTAAGACTAACTCAATAATGATGCTACATGAAATTAATTTTCTTATGCACATTTAGCAAGTTGAATTATTGATAAATCTATTATAGATGTGTATAGATTTAGTCATATTGAACAAATTAATTACATACTTTACCATATACATAAATTATATAATTTAGTGTCTTGAAGAAGAAGGCGGAGCCTCAGTAGATATAATAAACTGTGATTGGTCAGTAGTTTTAAAAATGCCACTGAGAAATATAATTTTTATAACAATGTTGTCAACTAATGGGAAATTTCCGGATTCGTGAGAACAAAGCACAGAGGAATGATAGGTCGACGCTGAAAATTTTATAGGATAAGTGTGAAATTTATAATAAAAAAATAGTGCGAGAAGAAGCGAGAATGCTTTATTATGAATATACAAAACGGCCTTTAAAAAGGAGTATTTTAAAACCTAAGCATTTGCACCAAAAACTGCTCTTAGATCTACGCTGCTAAAATACATGATTTCTGAAAAAATCATCAATTTTGGCGTGGTGAGCGATATTTACTTTATTTTTATTCATGAAAAACCGAGCCCGAAAAATGTTGGTTAGAGTTATACATGCGTCTTATGTTAAAATTTTGGATTGGCACCAATATTCATATTTTTCACAAATATTAAAAAATGTTTTTTTAAATGAAGAACCAGCTAGGAATATCAAAAAAAAAGTAAAAAAAGCATTACAAGAACAAATTTAATTCAAGCATGCAGAGGGGTAATAATTTAATTTTTGAAATGTAATAGTAGTTAGGTGAATTTTAAACTAATTTTGGGCGTGACCCCGAAAATTTTTCACCTGCGGCGCTGTTCCGCCTTCTTTGATTCGTACAATATCATGAAATACATGTAGTCTCGACTGTCCCTTTCTCCAGAACTAAAATGTCCTACTTACGCCCACTAAGCCCCCCCCCCCCCCCCCCAAACCATATATTTTCTGGCTACCCCACTGAATGTGTTCATGTTCAATGTCTCAACGAAACTATTTATTGGTCAAAATTCAATTAATTATTGATATAACGTAATAAAACGTATAAAGAACATTTTCAATCATTTTAAAATTGTATTCGATTTTAATAAACCGATCTGCTCTTCCACTTCTCACTTAGATCCACAACTAAAAATTAACTTCTCCTTTCCGTTGACATGCGGTCAAAGGCAGTGACGGCGCCAGACATAATTACAGGTTGGGTCTCCGACTAATGCAGGGGCGTACCGGACCACACCCCTCCACGCGCTTTAGTGTCATTTTCGGGCCAGCAGTAGCAAGTCACGAATACTTTAAGATTAGTCAGTCACTCTTTGGGTATAATTAAGTGCAAAGTGATGTGATGACTGGCCCGCAACTGTGTTTTGTAAGATTATTATTATTGGCCCAAGATGGGTTTCAGACTAGCGGATATCTACATATACATGTAAGAGAATATCTATTATTTTTTTGACGTTAGATTTATTTTATGCACTTTTATCCAGTCTTCTATACAGGGTGTCCCAAATTCGAGCCTCATCATGGGGATCTCGGAAACTATAAGAGATACAGCATCGGTCAAATGGTGGCAAAGTTGCGGAATTTTGTGCCTAGTAATATCGTAAAAAAATAATTTAGCTATCTTTTTTAGTTTTAGAAATATTTGAAAAAAACTAAAATATTGAGATTTTGTTTCTTTAAATTGGCCGGCTTTGTTAAGGCAACTTTTCTTGCTCCATATCGTGGTGTATTTAGAATTTCGTTGCAACGTTTCGTTTTTGTGGAACCATGATCAACTTTAATTTTTTAAATACGGACCTGTATTTTTTTATTTTATTTTTTGAAATCTTTTTAAGCCCTAAATTCAACCATGTATCATTTCATAATCTGCAATGCCACCTTTGTTTTGTTTAGTTTTATTTTATAGTTTGTTATATAAAAATAGGAATTGTTATATAGTAAGTAAATTAATTCTATAACTAATAAATTCAGGATCTATTTACATGTCGTATTTGGTAAAAATAATTAAGTAACTAACACCAGGGCCGTAATTATTTTAAAACAATTATCACATTGCAGATGATGAAATGATGACATCAAAACGTCTTGATATAATTAAGTGTGATACATGGTTGAATTCAGGGCTTAAAAAGATTTCAAAAAATAAAATAAAAAATTCAGGTCCGTGTTTAAAAAAATTAAGTTAATCATGGTTCCACAAAAACGAAACGTTGCAAGGAAATTCTAAATACACCACGATATGGAGCAAGAAAAGTTGCAATAGCAGTAGCAATGTTGTGTTTGTTTTTTTATAGCGGATAAAATAAGTTGGCCAATTTAAAAAAACAAAATCTCAATATTTTAGTTTTTTTTCAGATATTTCTAAAACCAAAAAAGATAGCTAAAATATTTTTCACAATATTACTGGGAACAATATTCCGCAACTTTGCCACCTTGACCGATGCTGTATCTCTTATAGTTTCCGAGATCCCCATGATAAGGCTCGAATTTGGGACACCCTGTACATGGAATGGCAGTCATAAAAATATTGATAAATCTACAATGATATTCTGTTTAATTTAGCAAACCTCAAGTTAATAAAATATAGACGTCCACTCACAACTTTAAAAAGCCATAGATTATATACCTTCAGATAAAGAAACGCCGTTTATATAATAGAATACCGTTTACTTACCATCACATTTCAAGCCCCCCAAAGTTTTAAAAAATCTGCTATTCTCAACTTGTTGCTTCACACAACTCAAACACCGAGGAAACAATGAACAGACAACGGATATGCCGATCTTTTTACGAGGAACGTTGGTCACTGGCGTCGTAAAACGAGACGTTAACTTTTGGGAATGGCCTATTTAATTGTGTAAAACTATATTAACTGCGGCGGTGGCGCAGCGGTGAGTCACTGTCATTCGACCGTGGCGTTCCGAGTTCGATCGTCGGAGTATGCATACGCACAATAAAAAAGTATGTCCGATTTTTAATAGGTTTAAGAAAGCAGGGAAGAGTGTAACATGTATCATCTCTCAACCCACCCCATTCACGTCGGTAACGAGGCCGGATCAAATCGAATATCTCGTGGGGTGCGGAAGAAGGTACACACTCCCCAATCAATAGGTCATGCCAATGGCGCAAGAAACCAACCGAGTATTGATAGTCCTTGTGGGGGAGTGTCGCATGACTGAGGATCGTGGTTCGGAACCCACGTTAAGCTGTATGTCCCCTCGGGAATGAGCCTGGCAGCAAACGAAGAGGTAAAAACCTAATTGTTGCAAAGTACTATATTACCTATACCTATTCGGAACTTGAGTAAACTAAGTGAATAAAGTGTTGATTTAAGTGCTTTTAATTTACATAAGTTATTATGATACATTATCCTGAGAAGTAAATATATAAGCTTCTTCAATGAAATATTTAACAAAAAAATATAAATATTTCATTATAAAAAAAATTGTGGAATTGATGTTTTATTAGCTAAAGCATTAAATGAATTAAAATAAAATGTTATATATTTGTAAGTAAACATTACGCAGGTATTAGAAATTTTAATGGCCGCTTAATATCTGTCAGAATTTTTTGGGTTAAGAGGGTCACCAGACCACAAGAGATTTTTTTTTAATTGTGGAAGGTCCTTAAATCTTGTTGCTTTTAAATCCATTTTAAAATTAATTATAGGTCAAATTTGCTAACTCATTTAAGAGATTGATGTTATGTAATATAAAAGCAAAGAATTTTTATAAATTGGTAACAATTTTCTTTAAATATTTACTGTCGGTGGCGCCTAATTCATTAGGTCGGGTATACAGGTAGAAATAGGATAAAATATTGAACATTTTTCTATAATTCTTGTAAATATAATAATATTTCTATATCTAATCATTTGATAAACTGAAAAAATGGGTAAGTCATTACTGAGAATATAAGTTGGAATAGTAGAAGTTAACTTCCGTAAGAATTTAAATTATGATTATCATGCATCAGTGGCGGCTCGTCAGGTGAAGTAGGTAAAGGGGCTCTTCACAAAAAAAAATAAAACCAGGAGGAAAAGGTTTTCGACAATATTAACTATTAATGTACCAATACAGCTACCATTTTAGCCCTTAAAAAATAATTATGTTCGAATTAATAATATTAATTTAAACCAAATGTAGCTATGCATAATAGGGCCACCGTTAACTCCGATGGACAATAATTATAAACCCTCGTGCATTTTGATGCGCCCCAGCCGACCGTGTCCGTTCCCGCTCAAAGCAAGTGAAGACCCAACTCCCAACAGGGCATTGATATTCACCCTTGCTATGGTTACGTGACGCCAGTCACGAAAACAGCATGTTAATCTGCATTAAGATGAAGGGCAATTTAAAAATAGATCAGTCGTATGCACCATTATTTTAGCATTGATTCGCCTAACCTTAAGGTATTTATTTTAAGCCTTCGCGAAACTTACGATTATAGAGATCGTTTTTACCTGATTTACTATGTGATTAAAATGTTTTGTTTTTAATTTTCAGTTAATTCAGTAGTGTACGTATCTACTTAGTTGTGTGTTTTAAAAATGAACCCAATTAATGACATAGTTTGTAATTTTTTGGAAACTCCATTTAGTCGTTGGACAGGTAAGGATAAGAGGGACGTTTTGTTACACGGGTTTTTAGTCAATGTTTGTTTAAGTACCCGCACTATACCCATTTGTTAAGACCGCAAGCCGCCACTGGGGAAAACTTAGTAACGAAGACCACATTTTATTGTTAAGTCGATTCCGGCATTGGTGTACTAGTCACTACTTTTGTGTTTGTTTGTTGCCAGTACTAATTTATTTGTAAATCCATAAAAAATACTTTTCGAAGCGCCTAAAAGTTCCTTATTTATATAGGGTCATATTTTGTCAACACTGTGTCAAAATACAAATCAGATTTCACTACCAAGAAGTGAAGACTTTACTATTGGTAGGATACAACCATCTGCAGACCGGTTTCGAACTCTTTCGTTCTCTTCCATACAGGGTAGGTGTCTATACCTTTCAAATGATCATTTTTTATTAAAAGTTACAATATTTTCAACCATCTAGGGTTGTTTATAACTTTTAGCGCCATTTCTTGGTAGTCCTGGTATGTTTGGATAAGATAAATTTTTAAACTTGTCGGAGCTGGATAAATTTCGGTGTCGGCCGTAGGCGGAGGTAAATTTTGTGCATTAAATTATTTATGATAACTAACCAAAAAAAAAAGAAGATAATTTGATAAAGAAGGAACTATTAGCTAGAGCAAATTTACACAAACATCCTTTTATGAAATATGCCGTGAAAGATAAATAGCTGAAAAGCATAGTGTAACTGTGCTGCGCACACCGCCATGTCATTGCGAACTGCATCCTATAAAATTTATATTGGCGCAAATGAAAGGATTTGTAGCAAGACACAACACGACATTCAAAATGAAAAACATTAAGCTACTGTTTGATCAAGTCGACACTAGAGAACTGGCGAAAAGCAGTCCATGTTATTAAAGAAGAGGAGAAAATGTGAGATCTTGACCACCTGATCGATCGGACCGTCGACCCGTTAATTATAACGTCAAGAGGAGATGACAGTTCCTCAGACGACGAAAAATATTATGATTTTTATATTTTAATTTCTGTATAATGTATTTTTTGTATCTTGTATTTTTTTACTTGTTTAATAAAAAATAAGTGTACCTAATACTATGTACATATTGCACGCCTTTGTCACACCACTTTCAGTGTTTGTAAATGAATAACAAAGCAAACCCCATAAATTGACCCAAACCCGGGTGGTACCACCTGCATGAAAATAAGGAATTTTGGAATGAAGTTAATGCCAAATTATAAAAGTGGCTTTAATATTCGTTGGGTCACTCTGTATTCCCTTTACATACTAATGAGCTTTTATTACTCTACACCTTTCTGAAATATACTATAGCAAGAAAAAGTTTTTCATTTTTTTAAAGTTTTCTAACAATCTTTGTGTCAAGGAATAGAACACATACACTTAATATTTTAGATAAATAAAAATTGCTCGAGATACTGTTTAATATAATATGTTTCTTCAAGTAAAGCACAACAAAATAAAAGAATACTCTGAATGCCTTTCGTTCTTTGGACCGAGGCTTTTAAGAAAATGACTTTCAATCCCGGCCGTCTCACACAATATTGAAGTGACTTCAAAATATGCATCTTTATCTTTAAAAATAATCTTTTATACTGTGGTGTCTCATTATAATATACAGTCATGAATACCCTCAGGATTAGCGCTAACTGTAGAGTAAATCTCAAACCATAAAGGCCAATAAACTAATTCCTACACAGGAATTTTAAATACTGCGATTTGAGATAGCAGAGGCCGAAATTTGCCTGCTTTATTTTTGAAAAAAAATTTAGGCATGTTATTTTTATTTTAAAACCACTGTGTATTATTTTTAACAGGTAAAAGTACTTATCTTTATTTCAGAAAGATGTAGAGTAATAAAAGCTCATTAGGTATGCAAAGGGACTACAGAGTGACCCAACGAATATTTAAGCTACTTTCATAATTTTGCATTTCATTGCAATATTCTTTATTTTCATCAAGTACAGGTAGTACCACCCGGGTTTGGGTCAATTTATGGGTTTGGCCTATTGATATCCATTCACAAACACTGAAAATGGTGTAACAAAGGCGTGCATTATGTACATAGTATTAGGTACACTTATTTTTTATTAAGCATAATTAAAAGAAATACAAAATACAAAAATACATAATACAGAAATTAAATTATAAAAATTCATAATATTCTTCGTCATCTGAGGAACTGTCATCTTATCTTGATGCTATAATTAACGGGTCGACGGTCCGATCGATCAGGTGGCCAAGATCCCACATTTTCTCCTCTTCTTTAATGACAAGATGGACTGATTTTCGCCAATTCTCTAGTGTCACCTCCTTAATGGCTTGATCAAACAATAGCTTAACGTCTTTTATTTTGATTGTCGTTTTGTGTCTTGCTACAAATCGTTTCACTTGAGACCATATAAGTTCTATAGGATTTAGTTCACAACGATATGACAGTGTGCGCAGCACAGTTACACTATTTAACAACAAACAAATAAAGTCACGGTCTCAGCTTGCTGAGACCGTGACTTTGTTGTCTTTCTTTTCCTTTAAATCTATATCCGGCCTCTTTGAGAATTATGGACGATTTCTTCGACAGTTACACTATGTTTTACACTATATCTTCCATGACATATTTCATAAAACAATATTTGTGTAAATTTGCTATAGCTAATAGTTCCTTCTTTATCAAATTATTATCTTTTTTTTTTCTTTGGTTAATTATCATAAATAATTTAATGCACAAAACTTACCTACGCCATTTTATTACTACCTTTCTGAAATAGACTATAAACACCTACATATACTTTTTAAGCTGATTTGAAGCAATAAAGTGGTTATAATAAATTTGTCAATTACTGTTTTATCAAATTTTCCTTTTTGGAGTTTTAAAATTAATAGAAACCATCACAATTTTTACCCCCTCCCCCTGAAAGGTAGATGCCGGCTAAGCTGTTTGATCTCGGCAGCCTTTATAAACGAATTTTCGATGGTTCCTTCTATACTAACATGACTGCATTGAGCTTGCCTTGAATGTTGTCCTATAAAATTCGGTCAATTCGATGGATAAATAAGTAGGTATTATAAAGATTTTTAACAAATAATTAACTAACCAGCAACTTTGACTGTGGCATAAATGACATTGGCAGGCATTATTTTCTCAAAATCAAAATTGTCGGATTAGTAGATCACGAATTACGCTAACCGGGCTACATTGGTTGTAAGAAAACTATTTCGGCCAATGCTATGCCACAGTCAAAGTTGCTGGTTAGTTAATTATTGTTAAAAAAATTTATGCAACCCGACATTATTATATTATGATTGTATAAACATAGGTATCAATATGGTTTAATTTTTAACTTGAAACCTCGACCCCTACAAAAACCTGCTTAAGAAAAATGCCCCCCCCCCAACATATTTTCTTGCTACGCCACTGAGTATCAGTCACTTAGGAACGTACAAAAAATTAAGTTGCGGAAAATTAGTATGTTTGTCAAAGTCACTACAAAAAAAATATTTAAAAATGTATAAGTATATTTTTTTATTATTAAAAAACGGTTTTTGGGAGTAACAAAAATTTGTAAAAATATCCCCCCTCCTCCGTCCCTCCCCCTCTAAAAAATACACAAATTTCTGGACCCGCGCCTGAACATTATGTTATTCTTTTTATTGTAAACCACTCTCAAATAAATTATTAATCACACGAATATGGAATTATCAAAAAAGTACAAGTAACATGCTGTCTCAATCTAATTAGGCGCTATTATAAGTTAGAAAAGGACTCACGATAAGTTCCGGCGGGTGAGAGGAACATGTTCCGGCCTCGTGCGGGTAACTCGATATCACTTTGTTCTGGCACAATGCGCTCAAATGAAACAATGCGGTTTAGATTTCTGCAAGCGTTGGTGGTCTGACCTGATTTATATAATGTATTTGAACATATTATATTAGAATGTGAATAATTTTTTTTATTATTATAGATACTTGCGTCTATATCCCAAGCTGTTGCAGGCACACTGCGCATGTCAGAAGGATAGCGTAAAGGCGGGACTTTTAAAATATAGGTACAAAGGGATTTAATTATTTTTTTACGTCACTGTGTTAAGTTATAGCCGAGGTATTAAATTTTCTTACAAGAACAGTTTACCAGTTTGGTAACTTGTGGCCTTGTAAAGCATCATTAAAATGGGGGGGGGGCGGGGGGGCGGCGGTTATCAATCAGTAAGTTTTATTATGGCTGCGGTTGTCACAAAATATTAAATATTTTGTGGCGGCTGTCAAGCACCTGTAAAATAAAAATTTAACGTTAATTTTTTAAATTGTAAAACAGTTTTTTGTGCATTGGATTGGATGAAATGTAGTACAAGAACAAATATTAATTGTCACATGAAAAGAAAACACAAAAAGAGAATAAAGCGTTTGATTTAAAAATATAAATAGAATACCGTAATATTAAAAATGTAATTAATATACATGTAATAATTGAACTTATTTCTACCTATGTAAACTTCAAAGATCCCGCCAGCACGCTATCCGCCTGATATGCGCTGTGTGCCTGCAATAGGTTCGGATATAGATAGACTCTAAACCAAAAAAACGGTTTTAAAGGTTTAACATAGTAAATTGGAGGTTGGTTTCTTTGGATAGAGAATGAAAAACTAAGATAGGGAGGGGAAAACCATTTTTCTCTAAGATGAACCGTTCCAATGTTACAGCCTGTCAAAGTCAAAAAATGCCATATTTTAAACGTCAATTACTCAAAAACAATTGAATTTAGACATATGACATTTTATACAAAATATACGTGGAATTGTATAGGGAATTAGAAAATAATATAATATATAGGGTGTTCCATTTAAAAAAAATGCAAGTTCAGTCCGCCACACTTTTTTGAGCCACCCTGTATAATGTAAAATATTTTTAAAATATGCCGCTTTAAAGTCGATACCTTATGCTGGTTTAGTGTTTTTGATAAGCTCCTCGATAATGATTTAATCTTCCATCCCCGCCACGTTGGCGGACCCGGTATACTAAATTTTACGTAGAATTTAAATTTTTTGTGTTTAGTTCAAAATAACGAAAATGAGTTTATTTCCGATAGAAACGACAGGCACTCTAAAGGAACGACTTCCCAAAATTTCATAATATTTTATTAATATTTTTTTATTATTATTTTCTATTAATTTTTTATAAATTTATATAATTAGGACTTATATTTTTAAACTAATAAATTTTTGGGTTTTCGGTATGGAACTACCAACAGATGGCGCTAAAGCCTATACTATGCAATCTGATTATTTGTGTTTTAATAGATTTTATAACAGTGTTAGAGGAAATACGTTCTTATTAGTACGTATAACACACTTTCAGGTGGTTTGAAGTTAATTTTCCATGCATTTCTTAAAAATAGAGTAAATTTTACGACCAATATTTACCCTATATAAAAGGTAATTTTACAAAGAACTTGTGTATTATTACTATATAAATAAATGAATTTTAAGATAATTTTTAACTGAACTAATAGTGTAATGTTCTTTTGCAGTATACAGGTCTGAATGCTTGTACAATCAGGCGCCTGAAGGGCAGAAAAGAGAACGTAATATCTCAACTATCAATTAAATAAAGAGAAAACAAACTGTAATGCTTTTAAACTGAAGCATAAAATTAACCAAAAAAAAAGCAACCTTGTGCGACATTTGGGGACCCACCAAGTCGACACGAGCTCAAATTTAAACCCGTAATAGCCGAAAAGGCGAAAGGGTTACAGATAATTAAAAACTTAATAGACCTTATTTAGATAAAACCATAACTCACGAACATAACACAGGTTTCAGTGTTAAGTACAGGATGTCATTAGCATAACTTACAAGAAATCTGGAGAAAAGAAAAATTGTTCTCACAAAAAAAAGTAATGTTGATGCGGCGTCTCGCGAGGTTCTTTGCAGTAGCGCAACCCTTTTCCTTTTTGGATAATGAATGAGGGATTTGAGGCAATTAACGGGAATAAATCTAGGCTGTAGTTTGTCCGCACCAACAAGATAATTAATAGTATATTATTAACCCAGGTTTAGACAGCTATCGTTATTGCCCTAGCATCGAGATCAAATCAGGAGGAGCGTAGCGACGAGGAATTAAAGATATAACAATATATCTGTCTAAACCATAATCTTTTCTAACACAGTTACAAGACACTTATTTTTACAGTGTTAATAATTATAAAAATATATATATTTAAAAGATTGCTTCTATAATTTTTTTAATCAAGTTACCTTTGCTTTGGAATTGGCAAGAAAATTTGTTTTTATTTGTTGTCAGGTGGCTTTTGTAAATATCAATATTTATTGATTGTTAAAGTGACAACATGGGCGTCAATGGGGGGGCAATTCTCCCCCCCCCTGCCTATTCGCACACAAAAATCAAAATTTGGCTTTTACAAATAAAAACAGATTTTAAAAACACCTTATAACTTTAATATACTTACTACGGTTTACCGTTTATCGCATATAGTTTGTACTTTACATTTGTGTTCCATTTGCAAAAATTGACTTATGCACATTTTTTTAAATGGAAACATTGGCACAAATTTAAGAAGTCCCTGTATAAAAAAACGTGAAACCTAATTAATTTAAACTAAAGATCTATGTATTACTTGAAAGCTTCCAAAATTTTAAATGTTTACCTTTATTAGTTTCAGAGTTACTAAACTTTCTTCTCGGAGCGTTTTTATACAAAAAAATCCTTTTATAATTCATATCTCAAAAACGGTTAGAGATGGGAATAGATTAATATTAACAAAAGTTATTTAGATTTTAATAAGGTAATCAAAAATGCTAGAATATACAGGGTGTTCTATTAGAAATAGCAAAGTTGGCATTAACTTCCGGTATAACCGAAAGTAACAATAACCTCAAAAGATAATGTTTTAAAAGCTCAAAGCCAATTATGCCTGCTATCAAATTTTTAGGAAGATAAGTTTACTCGTTTCCGAGATCTTCTAATAGGCCACTCAACGTGAATCACCCTGTATAGGTAAGTACTACTTTCGATATGTTTATTTAAACTTAAATAATAATTAACATTGTTAAAAATATATTGTTTTAGGTGGCATCAATCCCCCCCCCACATCCGTTCCTCTTCATTTTCAACTATTCCATAATTAATGGAGGCAGTGTATGTGCGGACTTTCTTGACACCCTGTATAATACACATAAGAGATTTATATTTTGAATATAAGTATCAGTTATTGTAGCTGATAATCTATTCCCGGCCATTAGTTTCCGTCGGTTAAACTTCTCCAAATAAAACATCGGATCGCGCTCCAGGGAGACAACACAGATCAAATCCCGGTCCCTCGGGGGTGTTTGCGGTTACGATTACGTAACTATAAGGCCACAACACCGAGTTTGCTGTTAACAGATGTGACTTATATTATTGTCATGGATAGAGAATTACCTCTATTACCACACTTTTATTACCCGGTAAATGATGGTTGGAGCATTCGGGCTTGACAAATAAATTCTTGGAAATAAAAGGCCCGATGATAGGATGAGCTTGGCAGTGGCATATTAAGCATATGGATAATATGCGATTTATTTAGAATGTTCAGTAAAAATATTATGCCATATATATAGCTTTTTCCAAAAAAAAAGGGTATAGACTGTAAATATAACCATAAGAAAGGTTTTATTAAACATTTTTTTATTGAAAATTGCCATCTCGTATCCTTGAACACATTTCGTAGGGCAAGTGGTCTGGAATTCCAGTTTAACTGGAGGAATTAAGGTCCAGGGGGGAGGGATAAACAGATCCAAAATCCGGCCTAGGAGCTCAAGTCTAATTGCAACCTAATTTTTCGTCTCACGCTTGGACTCTTAATTTAAATCTTTAAATAATATATTCTTGGCTTAGATTACAAAGGTCTTGTAGAAAACGTTTAGTTTTCAAACTTTTCCTTTTAAAACCCTGTTTTGTATAGAGATTAAGGTTTCGGACGCATATCGTTTTAGTTATTGATTTATGATGCAATTTTATAGGAAAACGAGGAAAAATAATAATATTTTATAATATTTTTCTATTAGATATATACTGTCTGTTCCGTTTTCCCTTTTTTAGAGCTATTTTAAATCAACAAAAATATAACCCAATGCAATAAAATATTTTTTCAACTAAAACAATTAGGTATTTATTCTTAAAGAGAAAAAATTTTTATGGAAGAAGTGTGATAATTTATAATAAAAAAATAGTGCCTAAACAAACGAGAATGCTTTATTATGAATATACGAAACGGCACTTCAGAAGGAGTGTTTCAAAACCTAAGCACTTGCACCAAAAACTGCTCTTAGATCTACGCTCCTAGCTAGGAATATCAAAAAAAAAGTAAAAAAAAACATTTACAAAAACAAACTTAATCCAACCATGCAGATGGGTAGAGATAATAATTTAATTTTCGAAACTTGATAGAAGTTTTTTTGATAGAAACTTTGGACATGGCCCCGAAAATTTCTCGCGTGCGGCGCTTTTCTGCCTTCTTCACTAGGTACAATATCATAAAATACATGTAGTCCCAACGGTCCCTCTCTCCACTTACGCCTACTTACCCCCCCCCCCCTGAGCATATTTACTGGCCACTGTTCCCCTCTCAAGAAGAAAAAATGTCCTGGTATACGTAAAACCAGTAGAAACACCTGTTGATCAACATACAACACTAGACTATCATAGGTTTTGACAATTAAAGTTTCTAGTTAAAAAATCGTAAATCGAATCAGAGGAATCGTTTCCTCCTTCCTCAAAGAAGAAATCTATGTTTCTCGTTGGTTTTAAGTAATTCAAGAACAAATCAAGCAGGATAAAGGTTGGAGACAATGACCATTCTTGAACGCCAGTAAAGTTTTGGACTTGCATTGTCTTTATTTGTTTTGAATCACTACTTTTCCACTGAATTTACAATGCAGACTTTGCGGCGAAGAGGACGCAACCGCCTCACATATCATATATAACTGCGAAGCCCTGACCCGAGGAAGACTCAAAATCTTCGGAGATATCCAGTGTGGGGATAACCTCCCACATGACAAACTTGGTAGGAATTTACTGGACCTTATAAAAGGAACAAATCTTTTCTAGCAAGATAGGAGAGCACAATAAGCCACTAGGCTGCAATACAGGAAGCTTGGGCCGAACTGGTAAGCATCTCGGTTAATATTCACCTGAAGACGACTGGAGATGTTTACCAGTTAAAACGTAGTGATTCAAAACAAATAAAGACAGTGCAAGTCCAAAACTCTACTGCCGTTCAAATCAAGCAGCCGTGCGAACATGCATATATATGTAATTTTCTCATTGCCGATCAATCGTATCTCCTAAAAATTTCTTAATCAAACAGATCTAATTAAAGAGATACGATATAATAGGCTTCATAATAAAAACATTCGACCCTAAATTTCGAACATTATTTTATAACTACTGCCAGATAAGGATTTAATTGATGGTGTCAACCCTAAATATAGTGTGATTCGAAAGGGCGAGGGTGCGATCCCTGGCGATTGCCTTATCTAAGCGACCAGAAGCACAGATTAAGGTTGCCCCCTTGCCGTTCCCCTCTCCTGTGGACCCTAAAGGGGGGAGCCGTGATTCCCTCTGATATGCCCTCGGGACTTTCGGGAGATCGAAAATGTTTATGTAGTGTCCTTCGTCGGTGACTTCTAAGTTTCAAGGATGTTATTTATTGGGATCTTGATAACTGAGATTTGTGACTTTAAGAATACGAAACTTTATTTGGTTTTTGTTTCGGAAAACTGGCAAATGTCATAAAGTAATTTGCATCTCGATATATCGCATACAAAAAATATCCTCTTAATTAAAAGAATATTACCCAAATTTAAGATAATCATGCAAAATAAGATAAATACAGTGGCGTATTTAGGGGGGCTGTCGGACTGCAGCCACCCCCCCCCCCCCCCCCCTCCCTCGAGCTCAGAAGCCCGGGTCTAATAGTCTAATTGCAAATAAATTTCAACTTACACCACATTCCGCTACATTATAACAAATTTTCACGTCTGGCAACAAGGTTTCTCGATTGTCATAAGGCCGCTTTACAGTTGGCAATTTTTCTTTCACGCAAGAAAAGATTACCCGGGAGTATGCGCAGAACAAGGCCAGTGATTAGATGACGCAATTTGTATTGCAATTGCAAGAGCAATTCTGGGGATTTTTTTGTGATTTAAGAGACACCAACCTAAATATAGAATTCCCTGACATTTGTTTATGTTCTTTCTAACCTATAGTGGGTACGTTTTGTATTTGTTGGTTTACTTTTGTGTCCTGTAATGCTGTTATGTTAAAATAAATGCACAAAAAAGCGTCGGTAAGTCCTAAGCAAATGTATTTTTATTTTAAAGGTTGACAAGTGGTACATCACCTACGACCTTGGCAAGTCATTGCACGCTGTAAAACAAAGTGAAATTTTTATTGCCACAATATTAATTGCTGCAAGACAACTTGCATGAAAGAAAAATTGCAAACTGTGGTGGCACTAACAACTAAGCTCGAGCTGTCCGCCAAGCCGGCTATGCACCGTAATCGAGTTGCACCGTTAACTTGTTGAAAACGACGTTTCTACTCATTCGCTTGAATGCTGAATTATTGTTTTAGCTGCTTTTGCATAGATTTACCGTTTACACGTTGCTAAGTAGTTTGTGAGTTGTGTGACGAAAAAATAATCCTAGTTGCCGTAAGTAAAAATATGAATATTAGAGCTCTTTTAACGTTTTTTTTTCTGGTTTTTCGGTCAGTAAAACAGAATTTCTTTTAGAATAACCCATTTTTTTTATCTTGTCGGGCCAGGTAGATGCCGTCTAAGCTGTTTTATGTTGGTAACCTTTATAAATGAATTTTCGATGGCCCCTTCTATACTAACATGGCTAATAAATAAAGGAATTTGGAATGTATTTCTACATTTCGTATTCGATATCGCCACTAGAAAAATCGGTATTTCTTAAAATATAGCAGAGAACAAAAATTTAACAAATTACCTTCTTTGCTATGAACCAGTGATTCAATTGACGTAGAGTGATAAAATTTAACAATATTATTATGAAAGTTACACGCCATTAAAATTGGAGCAAAAATCATTTTTTTTAACGCCCTGTATATAACATTTTCTGACAGTTAAAGAAAATCCAACATTGACAATTGTTTCCCAAGGGATGAATCTATTAACCATTTAAAACCGTAGGTCAATATCATATCTGGTTCAGAAAATATTAACTGTTAAATTTAGGCGAAATTTTTCTTGCTCGAAAGCAATTGTCCAGCAGTTTAGTTACTGAATTTAATGAAGTATTTTAAAGGAAAATCTTGCGGTGTGAAAAAATTAGCTCTGAAGAAATTAAGATTTTTACTATAATATACATATTTTGATCTTTTCTTTGGGAAACAATTTAACGAATAATAAATTATTATTACCGTTTAAATGTTAAGACCATCAAGCCTATTTATTACGCCAATCCAACACATATACAAACTTTCCGCTGAGAATTCTGGCCTGTCGCCCTCGGGGGTTCAATTTGGCCAACCCTGACAATCCGCTCTCCTGAGATTAGATTTCATTTGGGTTATAAAACTTTATTTAATTTTGTATTTATGTTCTTAAGAGAGAGGGCGCTTAAATAGTTTTCTACCTAACAATGGAACAAAAGCCACGATGATTTTGATCATTTGACATCAGTACGACTTTTTTGTACCAAAAATTATGAAAGAATTGAAATCAAATTCGACTTATAAGTTCAAAAAATTGGCAGAGTAAGAGCCACACATATAATATTGTTTATTTACAACCATGTATGTAATAATGACATTTCACCTATCTTTGAAAGGTGGAAAGTTGACGTTTCTTGACTTTTACTTTCCACCCGGGTGGAAAGTGCTCACTTTCCACCCGGGTGGAAAGTAAAATTGTTATTTTTTGTAATTTTATTAAAAATCGATATCTCAAAATAGTAAATTTTTTTTTTTTTTTAATTTTAATAAAAATCGATATCTCAAAATAATATACAAACACACCAACACACAACTCATTACACAAATTCAACAACAATAATTTTATTTTTTATTTCTTTAAATGAATTATACCTAAATGACATTTATAAAAAACAAAAAATTAACATGGTTTATGTTTTACTTATTTACATTAAATATTACATTGGCATTATTGTAGGCAGTCACAGATATGTTTAAACCTTGCTGAAATTCTTCTTTTGAAAGGTTTATTTCATGATTATTTGAAGTTAAAGTAGTGTTAGTAAAACTTGAACTTGGCTTTGAAATCAATTTTAGTTGGCAGAAGATCTTCTTCTACTATTTTTGCTGCTTCTCGAATTTCTGGGGGAGTAGCAGCCAAATCAAATTCCTCATCTGAGAGCATTTTTTTGGTGTTTTGTAAAAACTTTGACACTAACGTTTTAAAAAAATAATATATTGTTTAGTGACATGGAAACCATATTCCAAAAATGATATTTGCCATCTTGATGTGTATTATTACCTACGTTATTTTATCACCTGCGGTTATTTGAAATTCTAAATGTCTGTCTACTTTTGCAATGGAAAAGTCAAAATGACATTTACCTTTTAATAATTATTTGAACTCAAAATAATAAGAAGTGGATGTTGGATGTGGTTGTAAATAAAATAGTATACAAACCTCGGTGAAAAGTTTCATTACTGTCTCTGAGATATAGTTTACCTCGACGCTTCGCGTCTCGGTAAACTATCTAATCTCTCGACAGTAATGAAACACTTTCCACCTCGGTACGTAATATACTATTATTTACAACCATGTATGTAATAATGACATTTCACCTATCTTTGAAAGGTGGAAAGTTGACGTTTCTTGACTTTTACTTTCCACCCGGGTGGAAAGTGCTCACTTTCCACCCGGGTGGAAAGTAAAATTGTTATTTTTTGTAATTTTATTAAAAATCGATATCTCAAAATAGTAAATTTTTTTTTTTTTTTAATTTTAATAAAAATCGATATCTCAAAATAATATACAAACACACCAACACACAACTCATTACACAAATTCAACAACAATAATTTTATTTTTTATTTCTTTAAATGAATTATACCTAAATGACATTTATAAAAAACAAAAAATTAACATGGTTTATGTTTTACTTATTTACATTAAATATTACATTGGCATTATTGTAGGCAGTCACAGATATGTTTAAACCTTGCTGAAATTCTTCTTTTGAAAGGTTTATTTCATGATTATTTGAAGTTAAAGTAGTGTTAGTAAAACTTGAACTTGGCTTTGAAATCAATTTTAGTTGGCAGAAGATCTTCTTCTACTATTTTTGCTGCTTCTCGAATTTCTGGGGGAGTAGCAGCCAAATCAAATTCCTCATCTGAGAGCATTTTTTTGGTGTTTTGTAAAAACTTTGACACTAACGTTTTAAAAAAATAATATATTGTTTAGTGACATGGAAACCATATTCCAAAAATGATATTTGCCATCTTGATGTGTATTATTACCTACGTTATTTTATCACCTGCGGTTATTTGAAATTCTAAATGTCTGTCTACTTTTGCAATGGAAAAGTCAAAATGACATTTACCTTTTAATAATTATTTGAACTCAAAATAATAAGAAGTGGATGTTGGATGTGGTTGTAAATAAAATAGTATACAAACCTCGGTGAAAAGTTTCATTACTGTCTCTGAGATATAGTTTACCTCGACGCTTCGCGTCTCGGTAAACTATCTAATCTCTCGACAGTAATGAAACACTTTCCACCTCGGTACGTAATATACTATTATTTACAACCATGTATGTAATAATGACATTTCACCTATCTTTGAAAGGTGGAAAGTTGACGTTTCTTGACTTTTACTTTCCACCCGGGTGGAAAGTGCTCACTTTCCACCCGGGTGGAAAGTAAAATTGTTATTTTTTGTAATTTTATTAAAAATCGATATCTCAAAATAGTAAATTTTTTTTTTTTTTTAATTTTAATAAAAATCGATATCTCAAAATAATATACAAACACACCAACACACAACTCATTACACAAATTCAACAACAATAATTTTATTTTTTATTTCTTTAAATGAATTATACCTAAATGACATTTATAAAAAACAAAAAATTAACATGGTTTATGTTTTACTTATTTACATTAAATATTACATTGGCATTATTGTAGGCAGTCACAGATATGTTTAAACCTTGCTGAAATTCTTCTTTTGAAAGGTTTATTTCATGATTATTTGAAGTTAAAGTAGTGTTAGTAAAACTTGAACTTGGCTTTGAAATCAATTTTAGTTGGCAGAAGATCTTCTTCTACTATTTTTGCTGCTTCTCGAATTTCTGGGGGAGTAGCAGCCAAATCAAATTCCTCATCTGAGAGCATTTTTTTGGTGTTTTGTAAAAACTTTGACACTAACGTTTTAAAAAAATAATATATTGTTTAGTGACATGGAAACCATATTCCAAAAATGATATTTGCCATCTTGATGTGTATTATTACCTACGTTATTTTATCACCTGCGGTTATTTGAAATTCTAAATGTCTGTCTACTTTTGCAATGGAAAAGTCAAAATGACATTTACCTTTTAATAATTATTTGAACTCAAAATAATAAGAAGTGGATGTTGGATGTGGTTGTAAATAAAATAGTATACAAACCTCGGTGAAAAGTTTCATTACTGTCTCTGAGATATAGTTTACCTCGACGCTTCGCGTCTCGGTAAACTATCTAATCTCTCGACAGTAATGAAACACTTTCCACCTCGGTACGTAATATACTATTATTTACAACCATGTATGTAATAATGACATTTCACCTATCTTTGAAAGGTGGAAAGTTGACGTTTCTTGACTTTTACTTTCCACCCGGGTGGAAAGTGCTCACTTTCCACCCGGGTGGAAAGTAAAATTGTTATTTTTTGTAATTTTATTAAAAATCGATATCTCAAAATAGTAAATTTTTTTTTTTTTTTAATTTTAATAAAAATCGATATCTCAAAATAATATACAAACACACCAACACACAACTCATTACACAAATTCAACAACAATAATTTTATTTTTTATTTCTTTAAATGAATTATACCTAAATGACATTTATAAAAAACAAAAAATTAACATGGTTTATGTTTTACTTATTTACATTAAATATTACATTGGCATTATTGTAGGCAGTCACAGATATGTTTAAACCTTGCTGAAATTCTTCTTTTGAAAGGTTTATTTCATGATTATTTGAAGTTAAAGTAGTGTTAGTAAAACTTGAACTTGGCTTTGAAATCAATTTTAGTTGGCAGAAGATCTTCTTCTACTATTTTTGCTGCTTCTCGAATTTCTGGGGGAGTAGCAGCCAAATCAAATTCCTCATCTGAGAGCATTTTTTTGGTGTTTTGTAAAAACTTTGACACTAACGTTTTAAAAAAATAATATATTGTTTAGTGACATGGAAACCATATTCCAAAAATGATATTTGCCATCTTGATGTGTATTATTACCTACGTTATTTTATCACCTGCGGTTATTTGAAATTCTAAATGTCTGTCTACTTTTGCAATGGAAAAGTCAAAATGACATTTACCTTTTAATAATTATTTGAACTCAAAATAATAAGAAGTGGATGTTGGATGTGGTTGTAAATAAAATAGTATACAAACCTCGGTGAAAAGTTTCATTACTGTCTCTGAGATATAGTTTACCTCGACGCTTCGCGTCTCGGTAAACTATCTAATCTCTCGACAGTAATGAAACACTTTCCACCTCGGTACGTAATATACTATTATATTTCCGTCTTCCGTAAAAAAACTTACTAGAACCAGAAATATGACTTTAATCAATCTGGCATAAGAAAAGTAATGTCGTATTTAGTTATTTAACAGTAAGAAATTTTTAAAATGTAATAATAGTTACTTTTTTCTACTTTTACATGGAAATTAGCTGTTTCCTTTCCACCAAAGTGATTGGAAAAGTGGGATATTCCGGTTAACTGAACGGATATGATTTCAGATCCATCCTAGTTAGGATATGAAACTGACCAATCACAGTGGCCAATTACAAAGAAACCAAATTTACATGTTGTGTGTGAGGTTAAGAATATACTTCAAAAATATCCAAATCTGTCAGATTAAATTAGTTCTTTTTTAATTTAACTCAAAACTTTTATCCGAGAGTGTCTATGAATACACAATTTTTTCCCAAAGAGTCCACGAAATGGTGCGGAAATTGAAGGTATAATACCAAAATATATTTCTAACAAAGTATTATTATTTTCTAACCAAACTAAATATTTCTGCACAGATGTACTTTCTTATTTCAAAAATCTCCAGTTTTCCACTCATTTCTAGACAATTACTAGAAGATTTAATCCATAAAATGTACTATATACCTATAAAATGAACGTTTTGTTACTAACCTTGGTTGGTTTTTGCCATGCAAATATTTGTCCACCGCGATATTTTCTGAAATATTTTGAACGGGGATCCAACCTCAATCAGTGGCGCATATACGGGAATTTAATCTTTAAACCTGACTTTTAATACCCAGAATAAGAATATTAAATTTTAGCTGCAATTGTGCATTTTTCCAAAGAAAAAATCATTTTTAATAACTTATGTTTATTTTTTCCACAGTCACATTACAGCACTTTTCAGCGAAATGAAATTTTAATACTTAAATATTGCCACTACCCCCACCAGACTAAAACTCTGGATGCGCCACTTACCCCAATCGACCTTAAAACTTTTATTATACGCAACAGATATAGAAAATTAACTACTAGATACTAAATAACTTTACCACAGCGAACGTTCATATTAATGCACAAACGTAACTATTTAAAACGAATTCTACAGCTATTTTGTTGTACCTTCGGAGTTACAATTCTTACGCAAGCAGAAAAGAACCCGAAGAAACCCTTTTTTCTTCTGTTCATTTCGGCAGAACAATTTAATCGAACTAGCTATGGTTGAGGAAAATAAATTGTTAATTTTTATTAGTAAATATATCGATTTTTGTTTGTTATTCTGCAAAAGGCCGATTGTGAGAAAGATAGATATATTCAAAGTGATTTTGTGTAAATGAAATGACCCAAATTGATAAATTTGTTACAGTCTAATTTAATCCATGTATTTTCCAACGAAATGAGTTTTTCTTCAATTATTTTTTATTATCTTTCTCACAAGTTCACGGCCAACTAAAAAGACAAGATATGATGCATAATTAAAATATTTTTTTTTATCTTTTAGTATGAAGTTCAGAAGTTGAGTCCTAGAAAAAATATACTGTACAACCCAAGTGGGTTTTCCATATTGTGCTCGGAAGCTTGAGCCCTCCGCCTACGGCGTCGTGCTCAATTTACTTCCTCGTGCGTTGTGGACATTATTTCCACTATAGTTGTACAAACTACTATTAAACAATACAGGGTGATGAAGCTGTGTATAGAAGGCATTAAAATAAACAACATTTTTAAATACCTTTTTTCAAAAAACTTAAAAATAGGCGAGATACAGAAGTAAAAAATCTAAAAGGTATTTGAAAATGTTGTTTATTTTAATGCCTTCTATACACAGCTACAAAAGAAGTATCAACTTAGGAATCACCCTGTATAACCAAATGTTTTAATATAACATGTTTGGTGGGAACACTATGATTTTCTAAAATATTCGCTGCAAGATTCATCATCCTGATAATATTACTTAATTCTAACGAATACGTTTAATTTTTACACCCATAAAACATATTATCCCGATTATGACTGGAAAGGGAATGGAAAAATAAAAATTCCATGTCACGATATAAATTTTTCCGCATGTGAGTTATCTCGACGTGTCTCTGGAGTGTACCGATGCCACAAAAGTGGTAGTCTCTTTTATCAGTCCGATATTATTTTCGCCGCTGTTTAGATAAGGCTCTCCCCGTTGCTGGAAAAATAAATTGCCCTCTGCGGAAAATAGCTAAACTTTTCCCAAGAATGAAAACAGTGTTCTATTGTGGCCGAAAACACACTCCGCGACACAAATTCGTTTTTGTGATTTATTCGGGACGAGATTGTGAATGAATATGTAATTAGCGATGTTTCATTTTGACTTGAAAAGAATATCTTTGCCTCGTTTTAAATTGGCCTTAGCTGATACTAAGTATTAAAAAGATATAATATAGTGAGTTTGCAGTGGTGCCTAGCCAGGTGTAGGGGTGGTTGGCTACAGCCGGCAGGTCTTAAAGTTTAATTACAATCTAATTTTTCATCCACGCTTTTTAATCTAAATCTTTAAACATGTATTAAACAAATGTAAAACCAACACAGCACAATTGTAGTTTGTACAACAAGAGTGGATATGATGTCTGTATATCACGGGAAAGTAAATTGAGCACGACAGCGTAGGCGGAGTGCTCAAACTTTCGAGTGCGATATAGACAATTCACTCGAGTTGAACAGTATATCTTTTCTACGACCTTATGCTAAAAAATGTAAAAAAAAAGTTTGTAGGTTGCCGGGCTCGAACTCACGACCATTGGATTCATAGTAAAACGCTCTAACGTCTGGACTATTGAAGCGTTTAGTTAATTATCGTAAAACTAACTGAATAATGATGCTACATGAAATTAATTTTCTATGCACATTCAGCAGGTTGCAGTATTAATAAATCTATTATAAATGCGTATAGATTTTGTTATATTGAACAAATTAATAACATATTGTACCATATACATTTAAATTATTTAATTTAGTGTCTTGAAAAAGAAGGCGGAGCCTCAGTAAAAATAATATACTGTGATTGGTCAGTACTTTTAAGAACAAAAATGGCTTCTCTGTAATTGACTACTGTGATTGATCAGTTTCATTACCTATCTAGGATTGTTATAAAATTTTGCCGCACAGTTAACTGAAATAGCCTACTTTACCCACAGCAAATTTCCATGTGGGAGTAGAAAATAGTATATTACGTACCGAGGTGGAAAGTGTTTCATTACTGTCGAGAGATTAGATAGTTTACCGAGACGCGAAGCGTCGAGGTAAACTATATCTCAGAGACAGTAATGAAACTTTTCACCGAGGTTTGTATACTATTTTATTTACAACCACATCCAACATCCACTTCTTATTATTTTGAGTTCAAATAATTATTAAAAGGTAAATGTCATTTTGACTTTTCCATTGCAAAAGTAGACAGACATTTAGAATTTCAAATAACCGCAGGTGATAAAATAACGTAGGTAATAATACACATCAAGATGGCAAATATCATTTTTGGAATATGGTTTCCATGTCACTAAACAATATATTATTTTTTTAAAACGTTAGTGTCAAAGTTTTTACAAAACACCAAAAAAATGCTCTCAGATGAGGAATTTGATTTGGCTGCTACTCCCCCAGAAATTCGAGAAGCAGCAAAAATAGTAGAAGAAGATCTTCTGCCAACTAAAATTGATTTCAAAGCCAAGTTCAAGTTTTACTAACACTACTTTAACTTCAAATAATCATGAAATAAACCTTTCAAAAGAAGAATTTCAGCAAGGTTTAAACATATCTGTGACTGCCTACAATAATGCCAATGTAATATTTAATGTAAATAAGTAAAACATAAACCATGTTAATTTTTTGTTTTTTATAAATGTCATTTAGGTATAATTCATTTAAAGAAATAAAAAATAAAATTATTGTTGTTGAATTTGTGTAATGAGTTGTGTGTTGGTGTGTTTGTATATTATTTTGAGATATCGATTTTTATTAAAATTAAAAAAAAAAAAAAATTTACTATTTTGAGATATCGATTTTTAATAAAATTACAAAAAATAACAATTTTACTTTCCACCCGGGTGGAAAGTGAGCACTTTCCACCCGGGTGGAAAGTAAAAGTCAAGAAACGTCAACTTTCCACCTTTCAAAGATAGGTGAAATGTCATTATTACATACATGGTTGTAAATAATAGTATATTACGTACCGAGGTGGAAAGTGTTTCATTACTGTCGAGAGATTAGATAGTTTACCGAGACGCGAAGCGTCGAGGTAAACTATATCTCAGAGACAGTAATGAAACTTTTCACCGAGGTTTGTATACTATTTTATTTACAACCACATCCAACATCCACTTCTTATTATTTTGAGTTCAAATAATTATTAAAAGGTAAATGTCATTTTGACTTTTCCATTGCAAAAGTAGACAGACATTTAGAATTTCAAATAACCGCAGGTGATAAAATAACGTAGGTAATAATACACATCAAGATGGCAAATATCATTTTTGGAATATGGTTTCCATGTCACTAAACAATATATTATTTTTTTAAAACGTTAGTGTCAAAGTTTTTACAAAACACCAAAAAAATGCTCTCAGATGAGGAATTTGATTTGGCTGCTACTCCCCCAGAAATTCGAGAAGCAGCAAAAATAGTAGAAGAAGATCTTCTGCCAACTAAAATTGATTTCAAAGCCAAGTTCAAGTTTTACTAACACTACTTTAACTTCAAATAATCATGAAATAAACCTTTCAAAAGAAGAATTTCAGCAAGGTTTAAACATATCTGTGACTGCCTACAATAATGCCAATGTAATATTTAATGTAAATAAGTAAAACATAAACCATGTTAATTTTTTGTTTTTTATAAATGTCATTTAGGTATAATTCATTTAAAGAAATAAAAAATAAAATTATTGTTGTTGAATTTGTGTAATGAGTTGTGTGTTGGTGTGTTTGTATATTATTTTGAGATATCGATTTTTATTAAAATTAAAAAAAAAAAAAAATTTACTATTTTGAGATATCGATTTTTAATAAAATTACAAAAAATAACAATTTTACTTTCCACCCGGGTGGAAAGTGAGCACTTTCCACCCGGGTGGAAAGTAAAAGTCAAGAAACGTCAACTTTCCACCTTTCAAAGATAGGTGAAATGTCATTATTACATACATGGTTGTAAATAATAGTATATTACGTACCGAGGTGGAAAGTGTTTCATTACTGTCGAGAGATTAGATAGTTTAGCGAGACGCGAAGCGTCGAGGTAAACTATATCTCAGAGACAGTAATGAAACTTTTCACCGAGGTTTGTATACTATTTTATTTACAACCACATCCAACATCCACTTCTTATTATTTTGAGTTCAAATAATTATTAAAAGGTAAATGTCATTTTGACTTTTCCATTGCAAAAGTAGACAGACATTTAGAATTTCAAATAACCGCAGGTGATAAAATAACGTAGGTAATAATACACATCAAGATGGCAAATATCATTTTTGGAATATGGTTTCCATGTCACTAAACAATATATTATTTTTTTAAAACGTTAGTGTCAAAGTTTTTACAAAACACCAAAAAAATGCTCTCAGATGAGGAATTTGATTTGGCTGCTACTCCCCCAGAAATTCGAGAAGCAGCAAAAATAGTAGAAGAAGATCTTCTGCCAACTAAAATTGATTTCAAAGCCAAGTTCAAGTTTTACTAACACTACTTTAACTTCAAATAATCATGAAATAAACCTTTCAAAAGAAGAATTTCAGCAAGGTTTAAACATATCTGTGACTGCCTACAATAATGCCAATGTAATATTTAATGTAAATAAGTAAAACATAAACCATGTTAATTTTTTGTTTTTTATAAATGTCATTTAGGTATAATTCATTTAAAGAAATAAAAAATAAAATTATTGTTGTTGAATTTGTGTAATGAGTTGTGTGTTGGTGTGTTTGTATATTATTTTGAGATATCGATTTTTATTAAAATTTAAAAAAAAAAAAATTTACTATTTTGAGATATCGATTTTTAATAAAATTACAAAAAATAACAATTTTACTTTCCACCCGGGTGGAAAGTGAGCACTTTCCACCCGGGTGGAAAGTAAAAGTCAAGAAACGTCAACTTTCCACCTTTCAAAGATAGGTGAAATGTCATTATTACATACATGGTTGTAAATAAAATCTATTACACGCTCACCACGCTAAAATTAATGATTTTATAAGGAATTATGTATTTCTTGCATAGATTACGAAGAAGTTTTTCTTGGAAAAGCTAAGTTTTAAAAATGTTCCTGTCCTATTTTGTATAAAGATTAAGGTTTCGGACGAATATAAATATATATTGGTTTGTGATGCAATTTTAAAGAAAAACGAGTAAAAAGAATAATATTTTATAGTATTTTTCTATTACCTATATACTTTTCTGTCCCGTTTTCCCTCTTTTAGAGCTATTTTAAATGGACAAAAATATAAAGAAATACAATAAAATATTTTTTCCTAAAATCGATAGGAAATATTGACATTTTTAATATTATTTTTGAAAGAAAAAGTCAATATTTCCTTACACTTAGTCGTTGCTAGGCAACGGAAAATAACTGTTAAATATTTATTATTGTACTGTAAGGAAATATTATTTCTGTACGGCTACTTGTAAACTAAAATGTGTTAAGCTTGACAATTCAATATTGCTGTGTTTCCATAGTTACAACACAACTATTTAATGGCATCCTTTATTTGTGAACAAAGATAATATTATTTATTTCAAAATTTTATTAAGTTGCTTGTAATACGTTATCTCCTTTCAATAATTTTTGATTTTCGGAAAAATAGTATGTATGCCTCGTAGAAAAAGCTACATTCCCGAACTCCGTATTGCCAGTCTCGGCTTGCGCCTCGACATACAATCTTTACGGTCATCCGAGAATGTTCAGCTTTTCCTACTAGGTATACAATATACTCTTACAACAACAAAAATTACAATCATCAGTGTTCTTTGTTTATTTTTATAGAAAAAAATTAAAGTAAAAAAATATATATTTTATAAATATTTTTCCATTTTTTTATTGAAGAAGAAAAAAAAAATTGTGCGGAAAAAAACGAGAATGCTTCATTATGAATCCAAAACCTAACCATTATACAATCAAATCCTAAGCATTTCCAACAAAAACGGCTCTCAGATTCGTACTCTAACAACCAAAACATACATAATTTCTGAAAAAATCATCAATTTTGGCATGGTGAACGTATAAAAGATATATATTTTTAAACATGAAAACCCGAACCCGAAAAACCCTGGTTATGGTCATACATACGTCCTATGTGTAAAAATGTTGGATTGAAACACAACATTCATATTTTTCAAAATTGTTTTTCTGTTTTTAAATTAAAGAGCCAGCTAGGAATATCAAGAGAAAAATAAAGCATTTAAAAAACCAAATTTAATCCAACCATCGATTAGCTAGAGGGGATAGGGGAAATAATTTAATTTTCGAAATTTGATAGTAGCTAAAGGGTGAATTTTTAACGAACTTTGGGAGGGGCCCCAAAGATTTCTAACTATGTACAAAATCATGCAATACATGTATTCCCGACTACCCTTCCTTCCAGAAAAAAAAAATTCGTAATTGCACCCACTGAGCCCCCCAGCCTAGCCCCCCCCCCCCTCCCCAATTCCGGGATTTTATTGGTTCGTCAAAACGAATTACACAAAATAAGCTCTCTAACAAACAAACGCTAAACCACTAATTATTTTTGTCTAATTAGGTGAGCACAGCCCCTTGCCCCCCTTTTGGATGCCCATGACAAAAAAAGTACTCGAAAAAACCTGATCTCTTTAGACAGATACCTTTCCAGCAGTACAAAAAGCTCTTCCGGCATATCCGTCGCCGTTTTTACTAAGCAGCTTTACGTTTATAATTATTGCGACAACCTGTATACAACAGATAAAGGAATATCCGCTGCAGCAAAATAAAAAAAAATAATTGCTGATGAAACCACAACGTTATTTTGAAATGACAAAAAATATACAAAGAATTTCCGTCTGGGGTAAACTTGCCGACACTAATTGCCAGTGGCGGGAGGACTCCTCTTATAATTTTTGACAGCTAATTAATGTTAGGAAAAGAAGTATAGAAGTTTGTTTTCCCTCATCTTTATTGACATTTTAAAAACTCGTTATTGAAACGTCAATTAATCTAAGATTCGATGTGACAATGGCTGCGGATGATGGATTTTCGGAAAGAGTGAACCAATTATTTTTTAAGAGCCATCCACCTCTTGCTTATCTGATGGTTGGCCGTAATCCTTAAAGTTAACTACCGAATACGTTTATAATGATTAAGTAGCGGTCTGATAATATTTTCTTGTCAGGCACAGGTTTGTTTAATGTTTTTGATAAATAGTATTAATTTTTTATCTTTTTACAGGAGGAGGTTTTAGTGAAATGCGTCATTATGGTAATATCTTTATTCTTTATGTTATGAGGGGTTTCCTGTTTCATTAA
Organism: Polydrusus cervinus; assembly: GCA_935413205.1. NCBI lineage: Eukaryota > Metazoa > Arthropoda > Insecta > Coleoptera > Curculionidae > Polydrusus > Polydrusus cervinus. Next base: position 8,360,011 of record OW284512.1, read on the forward strand.
GTGGGCCAGAACTTGATGATTCTTGATAGTTTTGAGATTTCTTGGCAATTTTTTATGTTTTAAACATACAAACTTAGATTCATGCAGCTTAGACAAAAGCTAAAAGTTATGAATCAAAAAATGAAATTGCACTCAAGTTAATTTTTTCTTGTTATATACCGGGTGGTACATCGTAGTTGGACATATAGAAAATCTCATGCAAGTTTTAGACTGTCCAAATATTTGCTCCCCTGTTGACTTGAGAGCTGGATTGTAGGGTCACTTTTTAGGGTCTCTGTGTGACATAGACATAGACATAGACATATTTTTATTTGACCACATTTTTGCAAATTACAAATTGTAGCAAGTCACATGAAATAAAATATGAAGCATCGTTAAGAAATGCTTCTAACTATATAAAAGTGTATTTTTAAACACATATTCTTGTATAAGAAAAAGTAAACAAACTTTGTAATTACACATTATTAACAAACACAAATTAAAAATCAAAAGTTGAGGTTCTTGAATTAACAACATCAAGGTATTCTTTTACTGAGTAAAAAGCATGTGATTCAAGAAATTTTTTAACCACAATTTTAAATTTTTTTTCAGTGTAGTTTTTAACCGTTGCAGGAAGCACACTGTAAAGATCTATTTTGAGCGAGTTATTTACAGATTTAGTAAGTCTATACCTGTTTGGTCTAATGAAATGAGCCGACCTGGTACCATAGTGGTGAATATCTGAATTTAGCTGAAAATTATTTTTATGAATTTGAATTAATTGGTGCAAAATAAATAATGATGTAAGCGTCAAAATTCTCAAATTAATAAAATGTGGCCTGCAGTGGTCCAGCACACCAACACCCACAATAACTTTTTCTGTAATCTAAAAATACCAAGGAATTGGATGAGTTTCCCAACAAAATGACTCCATAAGAAAGGTGGGCGTGAAAAAGTGAATAATAGATATTTATCACTGACTGGTGATCTAGAAGTGCCCTTAATTTTCTTAGAAAATTTGCAGATGACAATTTGCTCCGCAGAGACTCGATATGAGGAGTCCAACTAAGAGTGTCGTCGACTATTAAACCCAGTACCCTCACACTGTGGTAGGTGCGGAGTTTGAACAGTTTTGGACAACCCGATCTTAACTTATTTGAATAGGATTTCGGTTAGTTTTTTATTGGAATTAAACAGCTGATGCTGCCGACATTAGCATTGATTGGACTTGTCAATTTGTGATTTGTCATTGTATAAGATGAAAACACTAAATTTACAATTTACATTAGCAAAAGCAAGTTTAAGAATATATTTTAAAAAGCTTCAAATTTGTCATATAAAGTTTCTTATTTTTTATTTCAATTAAAAAATGTAACCCAAATCCTACCCGTACACCAATTTTTATCAATTTTTCATCAACTCATTCCTTGATAATTCCTACAAGATTTCAAGCATAAAATGGATAATACTTTTGTTGCTTTTTTGAGGTGTAAATAATTTTCCACCACACAATTTTTCTACTAATATTTTCTGATATTTTCAACGGGGCCCCAACCCCAATCAACCTTAAAGCTGTTATTATACTCAACAGAAATAGAAAAATAACTGGAAAATGTTCCTTAAATAATGGAAAACTAGGATGAGTACATAAAACCTGATAAAACAGAAGAAATTAGATGATTTGTAGAAAACAATTAAATCAAACTTTTAAGGTTGCCTTGCCGTTTGCCCTTCTTTCGAATTAGGCTTTTTTCCTCTTCGTTCGCTGCCAGGACCATTGCCGAGGGGACCTACAGTTTAACGTGGGTTCCGAACCACGATCCTCAGTCATGCGACACCCCCCAAGGGCTATCAACCCTTACCTACCGATTGGGGAGTGTGTACCTTCTTCCGCACTATACGAGATGTCCGATCTCATCCGGCCTGGTTACCGGCGTGAATGGGGTGGGTTGGGAGATGATACATTTTACACTCTTCCCTGCATTCTTAAATCCACTTAATTTCGGACATACTTTTTTTATTGTACATATGCCCACTCCGGGAATCGAACCCGGGCCGCCGCGGTCGAATGCCGGTAGCTCTACCTCCGAGTCACTGCCGCGGTTACCTTTTAAGGTTATTATATTGTAATTTCTTGTTTTACGTTTATAACGTTGTTATTAAGTAAATTGACATTATTTGTATTATTATTTAGAAAAAAAACTAACCTTACAGTTATTTTGCTTATCGCGCGGCGTTATTATTCTGGCCTAAACAGGCAATCAAGATACAATAAACTTTAGCACACCAACCCATCATATTGGTTATGGTTTTAAAAAAAGGCATTTTTAATAATAAATAGAGGTATCGCTTTTTGTCTGTTGGTATGCAAAATGCCGAATGTGAAAAATGTATATATATATTTAAAGTGATTTTGTGCGGTTATAAGAAATAACCCAAAGCGACAAATATGTTGCAATGTAATTTAGTCCATGGACTTGCCAACGAAATGAATTATTCTTTCTTACAAGTTATAATAACTAAGGTAAATAACTTTTTTTAAATGTTGTGTGAGGTTCGTAGAAAAATCGTAAAAAAATATACTGTATAACTTGAATAGATTATCCATATCGTGATATATGGATACCATGTCCACTATTGTTGTACAAACTACTACAGTGATTGAATTGTGTTATGTAAATGATTCTTTCAATATCTAAGGTAAAAATTAGGTAGGTTTTATTTTAGATGGGGTGAAGGACTCTTAAGATATTTTTCTTTTCTTTGGGAATGGGGACGAGCGCCCCGCGTCCCCCTATTCACCAATAATATGCAAATTATTAGGTAGATATTCATTATTCATTGCCAACAGAATGCATAAATCATCGGAAAATATATCTAATCCTGTCCGAACAAACGAATTGACCAGTGACGCAACCAGAAAATATGTTGGGGGGGGGGGGACTCAGTGGACGTAACTAGGACTTTTTTTGTGAAGGGAGGGGCATTATATGTATTACATGATTATGTTAGGAAGGCGAAAAATCTTCGGGGCCATGCCCAGAGTTCGTTAAAAATTCACCCAACTATCAAATCAAATTTCGAAAATTAAATTTGTTCTTGATTTTTTTTTTAGCTTTTTTTTTGATATTCCTAGCTGGCTTTTTATTTTTAAAAAAGAAAAACACTTTTTACATTTGTGAAAAATATGACTGGTTGTATCAATCCAAAATTTTCATATAATGTAGGTATGTATGACTCTAACCAGAGCTTTTCGAAACCGGTTTCTCACGTTTAAAAATAAGGTAATAGTACATTGTATACCTAGTACTAGAAGCTGAACATTCCCGGACGACCGTAAAGATTGTATGTCGAGGCGCAAGCCGAAACTGACAAAATACGGAGTCCGGGAATGTGGCTTTTTCTACGAGGCATACATACTATTTTTCCGTAAATAGAAAATTATTAAAAGAACATAACTTATTACAAGCAACTAGTTAAAATTTTGAAATAAATATTATTAACTTTGTTCACAAATAAAGGATAAAGTCAAATTTTTTTAAGAAAACGCCAAGTCACTTGTCATTTATGTCACCCTGTTGACGTCTGGTCTATTTTACGTTTAGAGGTTGGCTAAAAAGACAGGACCGGACTATTTTTATGTTCCATTAACAAACTAAAAAAATATTTAAATATTAAGTTCCTTATCTCCCATTTTAATTTATCAAAGAAGTCTTTATAAATTTTTCTATTTAAATCATCGTTCTTAACTAAAGTTGTCATGAAACTTTTGGAGATGTTATCCAAATTGGAACAAAAGTCAAGAACCTATTAGGTATCCACTGAATACTACCTAGATATTGTGATAGGAATTATTTACAATAAAGTAATGTACTAGTAACATAAATATTATCGACAAAGCTTTTAAAAAATTTAACTTATCGACACACTACTCTCTTTTGCTCGTGAATATTAAAGAATGTAATAAATGCCGGTAATACTGTAGAATACGTAAAACATGGTATATATGGTTAAAATATCGGTATACAAAACAATCACTATGCTTCATTTTAGTTATGACTCTAACTTTCAATCAGAAAACTCTATATACACTATATAAAAAACAGCCACAAAAATACTAAAAAAACACCAAAAATAATAAGACGCGAACTGACATGTGAACTTGTTACGGTCCACACTAAATCTAGTAACTTTTCGGCGGAACTAGAATCAGCTGTAAATGTCATCTGTGGCTTTCAACTGTCGAAACGCCGTTTTCTATCGCGATATGATCTCTACCATTAAATATTTGTGTTGTAACTATGGAAACACAGTAATATTGAATTGTCACACATTTTAGTTTACAAGTAGCCGTACAGAAATAATATTTCCTTACAGTACAATAATAAATATTTCCTAACAGTTATTTTTCGTTGCTTAGCAACGACTAAGTGTAAGGAAATATTGACTTTTTCTATCAAAAATGTCAATATTTCCTATCGATTTTCGGAAATTATGTATTTTTGGAGCGTAGATTATGAATCTGATTCTTTATTAAAGTGTGGATTCATAATGAACCATTCTCATTTCTTCCCGCATAATTTTGGACTGTGTCGGTTTTACATTTTTTAAATAAATATTTAATAAATTATTCTTTTAGACCCGCCCGATATCCCCCCTCCCCTTGGTTGCACCACTGGAATTGACAACAAGAAGTAGGTAAAATAATGAATTACAGTCAATACGTAAATCAACATAAATAAAATTAGTTAATTGATATTTGCTCTTCCTAAGAATTATAAATATAACAACTTATAATATATTTTATGAAAAAGCGATCTCATAAGTTTTTCTTCTAACAATAACTTTAATCAAAATAGGGAAAAAGGGGCCGGCAAACTGTCAAAATAAATCAGACAGATAATATCTCACGCAGGATGCGTATTCGGGGACAACAAGCTTGGGTCAGCAGAAACTGGACAGTCCAAAAAATATGTGAAGTAAAGATTGAGTTTAAATGAGGAATAGAGGAATTGATAGTGTTAAAAATAAAGGCTTTAAGATTTTTATTTTAATAAAACTACCTTAATTTAAAAAATAAGTTTAAGACCATAGAAAATCTTGAATGGGGTATTTCACCAAATTTTTAATTTGGTTGTAGTGTATAAAGGAACAAAAGATATAATTTGAAGGAAAAAAATAAGAACGCAAAGTCTTCCTTCCTCCATACTGTTATATTAAAGAAATATTTATGATTTAAAAAATTCTCTACACGTTTCGAACGCAGAAGCATTTATCTCCTGGAGAATAAATGAAAAAACGGAGCATCAAAATTTGTAAGTTCAAAAAAAAATGATTCAATGAGTAGAACGGTGAGAAAATCATTATGCACATTGCATTGTGAAAAATATAATTTTATAAAATAATTTTTTTATATAGATATAAATTTCTATATAATTTTCTGTGTTTGTACTTTTCGATATTTTTAAGCAATCACTGAGAAAATTAATAAATAAAAGAAACTATTGGAACAAAAACACGGACTTTATCGAATATACGTCATACAAAAGGCCGCTTGACAATGTTGTCAATGTTCTCTAAAATTTTAATATTATAATACAATGACAAAGTTTGAAAAGTAATCCAATAAGTAGAAATAATTGTCCAAACCTGAAAAAAATCATCATATTATTTCCAAAATATCCATATTTTGTCTTAAAATAAGTTAATTAAGTTCTAGGAACAAAAGATACTATTTGACAACCCCGAAATTATTGAAAGAAGACTAAGCTAATAAAATGACAGTTAAAAAAAGTTATTTGTTGATCTTTCTGCTCTATAAATAAAAAAGACAGTTATTTTAAACAAAAATACATCAAAATTCCACAATAATTCGGATGTAAGTGGAATGTAAACAAAAACACCGACATGACAAGTGACAGATTGGTAACGATACTCACTGTAAATTTCTATCGGATCGAAAATTAAAATATGTTGAAATTGTGTAGGTTTTCAATGAGCTCCAAAAAATGCATGGTACAACCTAGCAATAGTTTTATTCATAATAAACTTCTATTATAGCACTGACTTCATAATTTATATGTCAAAACGATCAAATATGACAATAGTGAAAGAGCTCATTGATGGACCATTTTTTCTGTGTATTTTTTGGGGTTTGTTCAGGTTTTTTGGCCGGTAAAGCTCTAACTCTAACTAACCTATAAATAGTTATAGAAGAATAGTTTCCTTTCACTTCGTCAGATTCATCCCTAGACGCGTTTCGCCATATCATGGCTCATCAGTAGAGCTACGATCCGACAAAGGAAAGGAGTAACTTAAAACTGTTTTTAGCAGTATTTGATGGAGCACACCAGCAAAATGTTGCACAGAGCGAGCTATAGATAGTTATCTTGAGGTGTATCTTATAATTAGATTGATGCATTCATTTACCCTAAATACCAGATATTTATTAGCGATCAAAATTACTTGCAATAGCAACGGTTTTATTTACAATTTTCTTTAAATCATTATACAAAACACATTTAACAGCTAGACATAAAAAAGAAAGGCGAGAGACCGCTCCAAAACAGAATATATATTTCCTTATCAGGGCAAATATTAGAAATTCAATTACATCTCGCGATGGAGCAGAGACGGAATCTTATCTGCGCAGGATGAATCAGCACAAACTCCGATTGCGGTCGGAGCAATCCTGAAAAGCCGCGGTTTCAGGACGACAGGAAGGGTGCGTTGTTGCCAGTACTTCTATCAACTGTAAAAAATCATCTTCCCAACTGTTCAATACTTTCAAATCGCCAACTCTTATGAACACTAGATAAAAACTACTCATAATATCAGCGAAACAGGCAGGTGGCGTCGCCATGCCGACTAATCGAGAACTGACCAATTATGCTTTTAAAAAATGTACATCGTTCTCTTAACAAAAAAAGACATAAATATGATTTCATATCCATCCTAGTTAGGATGAAACTGACCAATCACAGTGGTCAATTACGAAAAAAAATAATTTTGCTAGTTGTTTTCTGACACTAGACAGAAGTGAGGTTAAGAATATACTTCAAAAATATGCAAATCTGTCAGATAAAATGTGTTCCTTTTAAATTTAAATCAAAACATTTATCCCAGAGTCTATGCGTACACCATTTTTTCTTAAACAGTATACGAAATGGTGCGAAAATTGAAGGTATAATATCGTATATTTCTACCAAACATGTTATTTTCTGATTAAACTAAATAATTTTATTGTGCACAGATGCACTTTCGTTACTCAAAAAAAATCCAGTTTTCCACTCTATTCTAGACAAGTACTACAAGTTTTAATTCATAAAAGGTACTACATACCTACAAAATAAACGTTTTTTACTAACCTTGGTTTTTTGCCATGCAAATATTTGTCCACCGGCACCGCGATAACAGATATAGAAAAATAACTATAATCTTCCTTAAATGGTGAAACATGACAGTGAGTACATAAAAACAGACAAAATTATAAGATCTCTAGTAAAAAAATTCTATTTTTTATTAAAAATTTTAAGGTTATTTTATTTCTATTTACAGTATTGCCACTTCTCGTTGCACGTTAACAGGATTGCTAGTTTGTAAATAGGCAATTATTTTGAAAAACTTTACTACAATGGACGGTAAAAGTTCATATTAATACACAAAGGCCGTTTTTAACTGTTTAAAACGAATTCAACAGCTATTTAATCAAACTAACTATGGCTAATAAAAATAAATTGTTCATTTTTATTAGAAAATATATCGCTTTTTGTCAGTTATTTTGCAAATGGCCGAATGTGAGAAATGTGAGAAGAGATAGTATATTCAAAGCTATTTTGTGTAAATGTAAGAAATGACCCAAATTGACAATTATGTTACATTTAGTTCATGGATATAGCAACGAAATGAATATTTCTTCAATTGTTTTATTATTTTTCTCACAAGTTCACGACCAACTAAAATTTAAATAATTTTGTTTCACTTTTAGTATGAAGTTCGGAAGTTGAGTTGTAGAAAAAATATATTGTACAACTCAAGTGGATGGAAGTGTGAAAATTTATAATAAAAAAAATAGTGCGGGAAGAAACGGGAATGCTTTATTATTAATATACAAAATGGCTCTTAAGAAGGAGTATTTCAAAACCTAAGCATTTGCACCAAAAACTGCTCGTAGATCCACGCTCCTAAAATACATAATTTCTGAAAAAATCATTAATTTTGGCGTAGTGAGCGATATTTACCTTATTTTTAATTTTAAAAAAACATGCCCGAAAAACGCTGGTTAGAGTCATACATACATCTTATGTTAAAATTTTGGATTGACACCAAATATTCATATTTTTCACAAATATAAAAAATGTTTTTTTGATTAATAAAGAGCCAGCTAGGAATATCAAAAAAAAAGTAAAAAAAACATTTACAAAAACAAATTTAAGGCAACCATGCAGAGGGGGAGAACTATTAATTTAATTTTCAAAATTTGATAGTAGTTAGATGAATTTTAAACAAACTTTGGGCATGGTCCCGAAAATTTTTCGTCTGCGGCGCTTTTCCACCTTCTTCGCTAGGTATATTATCATGAAATGAAATATATATATTCCCGACTGCCCTTTCTCTAGAAAAAAAATGTCTTACTTACGCCCACTGAGCCCCCCCCCCCCCCCCCCGAGCATATTTACTGGCTACGCCACTGGCTAGACCAACTAGAAATGCTATTACAAGTGAAAATAATTCTTTCACAAGAATCGTGTTTTAGAATAGGAATTTTGATGACGCTAAATGTACCTTTTTATTTTAATTTTCTATCGGATGTTGTGATAATGTTATTTAAAGAATTCTTTTTCAAATGGCAACACTGAACGTGGGGGTAGCAGAACAGTCCCCCCGGGGTGGGAGCGGTTTCAGGATGTTTTCAGCGCCGCGCTGAAATCTCATCGCATCGCATCTCTGGAATGGAGCCCGATATGACAAGATGGCCGAGATATGACGTCACACTGCCTCCCCTTAGTATTGATCATGATGAAATAAAGCTGGCAACGGGGGACGGTTGGGGAAAGGGGGGAACGTCTTGCAAGATGATGTCGAAGGGATGGTTCTTTGTAGGGTTTATCGTAAGGGGCGAGAAAATATTTTGCTGCAGGATATGGTAATTTATTTTCTGGTAATACTTGTCAAGAATAGCGTTTAATTTCGATTTAAATCAACACCACTTTTTTTTCCTTATTTTCGATTTTTTTTTGTATATTAATATGTACCGGGTGGTCAACTAAGAATGACCGCCGGTCATATCTAAGAAACTAGTAATCGTACAGCATCCGGGTAAATTTTTTTATGACAAAAGTGCCCAAGAGAAAATGCTGGAAATTATTTTTAAGTTCCGCATTTTGCCGCAAGAGGGCGTAATTGAAAAGTAAATTTTAAAATTTTACATATCCCCGAAAATTCCACATTAAGGTATATCTTTGATAACACCATTAAAAAGCTTGGACAATTATGCATCATCATCAAGCCGTTGAATGTGTAATCGGTTAAATCGCTGTAACTTATAAACGACTTATCCGATTTTAGCAAACTAAAGACTGTTTGGAAAAGAAATGTATGCACTTGCACCAATCGTATTTAGTTGTCCATAATAGTTCTCAAAAAAAATGCTAGAGGGCGCAATTTGTAATAATAACACATTTTTTGATTTTACTCCGAAAAAATAAATCATGCGGTATAATTATGATACCATAATCGAAAAGCAGATGAAATTTGCTAGAAAGAATATTAAAACCGCAGCTCGATATCGCCGTTCGTTTCAGCGTTATCGCCAATAGAATAATTTTTAAAACTAAGCGATTATATATTTTTTAGAAAAAAAGTGTTACGCCACTGATATTTTTCCATGTGGATATTATTTCTGATTAGCATGGTCAATTCTGCATAAAAATGGTCTCTTGCGTTTTTCTCCTCAGGTACACTGTTCTTAATTAAAATAATTAAATTAACCTTAAGGTATTTATTTTGAGACTTCGCAAAACTTACAGTTATAGATATCGTTTATAGGTACCTACGTGATTTACTGTGTGATTAAAAAGTTTTGTTTTTATTGGACACATGAGGTTAAGAGAGACGTTTTGTTACACCGGTTATTAGTCAGTGTTTGTTTAAGTACCCGCACTACTTCACTTCTACCATTTTTTAAGACCGCGAGCAGCCACTGAAATTGATAACGTTTAGTTTTTTTTCCTTTCATCAAATTACAATAAACACATCATACGAGTATTATTACTTAATTTCCTTAGTCCAACGTACCTTTATACTTTACTTATTTATTGCCAAACTCTTGTAAACACAATAGGATCGATCCTTCAGTTTTCTTGCAGTTAACAGATCAAAGCCATTTATTGTGAATAGAATTATACAGTAAGTTCAAAAATGGCTCCGCCTGGATGGTGGATGGGAATACATTTTCCCAAATCGGACATAAAAAGGCGCGTGCTCAATTTTAATCGGGTATTACGAAGGGGCCATAAAATTATCAATGCCTAACCATTAGAATATAAATGGGGTATCTTCGATAAGAACCGTGTACGACAGAATATTGGGAAATTTTCTGGAAGTTGTAATATGTTCGGCAAAGATGAAGGGTGGAAATTTATAAAATTCGCGCCAATCTATAACTTGCTCTAATTGAGTGTGTCAGAACAGGGCCTAGTTTTGGTTATGGGAGGCCCTAGGCCCGTTACGAAATCCGGGGTCCCTAATCATGGGCGCTCATAGAGCCAATTTTAAGCGGGAAAAACAACCACACAATGCTCTTCCCCCCCCCCCCTCTCATGCTCTTCACATCCTTAAGAAGTTACGCAATATCAATTTATTATAGTGTTTACAAAATTTCTCAAATAAATAACATACAAAAAAGCCAATATAAATCAAAGAACAAATCGAGCTTTCCGCCCCTCGCCTTCTAGACTAGTAAGCGCACAATGCTTGTCGGACCCTTTGATCCGTTCGCCTTCTTTGGTATGGCTATTCTTATTTAATAAAATATTTAAATTAATAAGATGATTTTGGATAAATTTCTTTTAAAGTATAATGATTATTTTTGAATGAATTTAAATCTGGCCCTAAAATATTTTATTAATAATAATATCATATTTTCCCAGAAACTATAAAGAAGCTCCCTTCATCGTCCAGATAAAAAACTTTTTTCTGGGCTCATTAAATCATCACACTTTTCAAAATAAAAAAATATACTTTTATATTTTTTAACAGTTTGCTTGTAGTGACTTAACAAAAATACACTAATTTAATTAAAAAACATATAACGCCGCAAAATACCAATACAACAACAATAGTGCACTTATTATTCAACACGTGAACAAATGAATGTCGGCTCTGTGTAATTGAAAGAACGCAGAGAAGACGCACCTGGATTGATAAAGTATGAAAAGAGATATGCGAAGGTAAAAGCGTAAGAAAGAGATACACATACTAACGACATCGATATCAACTTCTGTCACAATAATCTCTTGACGGGTTTTAGCTGATTGAAGGACAACAGATTGGAGCGTTCAGTGTGTATCTTTGTCGTGTACGTGTAAATACCGAGTAAGTTATATATCTATCTCTCATGAGTCCAGCCAATGTTTGTAAGGAAAAGCCGTTTTCGGAATTTAGGAATTTTTAAATCACATGTTGACCAACGCGTTTGACAGACCGCCGTAGTGGTTCAGAGGTGAGCTACTAGCATTTGACCGTGGCGACCCGGGTTCGATTCCCGGAGTGGGCATACGTACAATAAAAAAAAATGTCCGAAAATTCAGTGGATTTAAGAATGCAGTATGTTACTAGTGATTCCTATAATAACGGAACCGAGAAGGGCGTCATAAACTTCTGTGGGGGGGGGGGGGGGGGGATTAAAAGGATATCTAGTGCATACACGTGGTTCGGATTCCACGTTAAGCTGTAGGTCCCGTCTGGCTGACATTACCCGGACGATAGGGGATACAATGGGCCTTACATAGGCCTAAGTATACTGGCTCTTCCACCAACCCCAGCAAAAAAAAAAACGCGTTTGACAAGAGAAACGCATTAAATACGTACTTGAAATTTACTATAACCTTCGACATATTTTTATAGGGGCTGTTTTATATATTTATGTAAGTAGATAATATATAATTATTTTGGTATAATGTTACTTCAAACCACAGACTTATTCGGGTTTCTCAATAGTTATTTACGATATAAGTGTTGTAAAGATTCATATTACAACACGAGGTATTAAAGTTGTCAAACGAGGCGTCAGCCGAGTTTAATAAAACATCGAGTGTAGTAATATGAATTTACAACAAGAATATTGTACAAAATTTTATCTACTTTAATCTATGAATAAAAATATTTGGCAAAAGGCATTTTTAAAAATAAAAATGCCCCTGTAAAAATGCACCTGCTATTAAGTTTACTAATCAAGTTTTTTATGATACCTTTCGCATAGTTACTGTTTCGCATGGTTACTGTCGAAACTTTGTCAAACAAATTCAAAAATATAAAAAGCGTTTTGCAAAATGAGCGATTCTAATGGAAGTTTACCCTCTGATATAAAAGCAGCGACAAACGAAGCGATCTCAAGTTTAGTTCCGACAAAATCCAAGGCGCGGTATGAGTTGGAGTAACAGAAGTTTGAAGATTGGTGCAAAGCTAACAAAATAAAGGAGGTGTCTGAGAAAATCCTTTTGGGTTATTTTTCCGTAAAGCAACGCTCCCAGAAACCATCTACACTATGGACTCACTACTCAATGTTGAGAACTATGATTTCAGTCAAGAAAAATCAAGATATATTTTAATTAATAATTGGTAATTAATTTTATAATTGTTAATAATAAATCATTCTTCTAAAAAGTGGGGTTTTATTTAACAACAAAATTTTAACAAAACCGGGGTTTTTTTCATTACAGCACTAGTGCTGTAAGGGCATCTATTACAGCACTATACTCAACTGTAAAATTCATATTACTAAATGAAAGTAGATAAAGAATTTTAATAATTATTATTTAACCGGCAAGTCTGACTGTGATATAAATGACTTTGACAGGCATTATATACTCACATTCAAAGGTGCGTGATTAGTTAATTAAAAATTAAGGTAACCGGGCCAGTATGATTGTGAGAAAAATATTTCTGCCAATATTACGTCTGTCACAGTCAAACTTGCCGGTTAAATAATTATTATTAAAATTCTTTGTGAAACCCGACATATATCTTTATAGAAAATAAATGTGCATTAAATCCAAAACTCACATAGTAAAATTAGTCACATCTTATAGCGTCCATTTACATGCTCGCGTTAAACGATCAGGGAGGAACACCGTGTCGGATTTTATGGTTTATTTTGAAAGCAGTGCGGCACATGTGACGAATCTCAAATTGCAGATCACTCTTTAATTGTTTGCTGTGACATCTTCACACCATAAATTGATATTTTTATTACCCCCTCGGTCTTTTCGTATCTCTTGTAGACTTTATTGATATTCAACTTAATTGCTATTTAATCTGTTCCATACACAAATCATCTCAAAGCTTTTTTTAACGCAACAATAGTTGTATTAGTATACAGGGTGAGTGTCGAAAAATGGGTAAACTAATTTAAAAACATTGAATGGGCAGTTCTCACCCAGGAAAATTTAAATAAACTGTAGTAGCATGGAAACTAGGAAACTGGCCAATGGTCATGGGGCGGGGGCTCAGTAGGTGTAAGTATGACATTTTTTTTCTAGAAAAACGGACAGTCGGGACCACATGTCTTTCATGATATTGTACCTAGTCAAGAAGGGGGAAAGTGCCGCAGGCGAAAATTTTTCGGGGCCACGCCCAAAGTTCGTTTAAAATTCGCCTAACTACTATCAAATTTCGAAAATTCAATTCTTATCTCTCCCCCTCTGTATGGTTGAGTTAAATTTGTTTTTGTAATAAATGTTGTTTTTACTTTTTTTTTGATATTAATATTCATTAATTTAAAAAAAACATTTTTTATATTTGTGAAAAATATGAATATTGGTGTCAATTCAACATTTTAACATAAGACTTATGTATGACTCTAACCAGCGTTTTTCGGGCTCGGTTTTTCATGATTAAATATAAAGTAAATATCGCTCACCCCGCCAAAATTGATTATTTTTTCAGAAATCATGTATTTTAGGAGCGTAGATCTAAGAGCAATTTTTGGTGCAAATAATTCTCAGGTTTTTAAATACTCTTTTTTAAGTGCCGTTTTGTATCTTTATAATAAAGCATTCTCGTTTCTTCCCACACTATGTCTTTTATTATAAATTATCACACTTCTTCCATAAAAAAATGTCTAGTAAAATTTTTACTTTAATTTGTCTATAGGTCGATTCCGGCATTGGTCACTTTTATCATTAGCAAGCTAATGTATGTGAAGAAAGTAACGAAAATTAGCGGCAACGGTTTTTTACCGTAAAACCTAGCCACGAATTTAGCGTTAAATTGTCAATTGCGCCTGCATATTTGGCAACGATTTATCACAGCAACGAAAATGGTTACATCTCCCTGTAGCCACGAGTTTCTTAATCAGTTGGAAAAAGTGTAAATGTGGCCACGGTAGTTTAAATATTAACATCTTTTAACTTTAAATAATTAACAACGAATTTTAACTTTACTATCAATGAAATTATTTAATAAATTAATTAATTAAACACACCTATTTTTTTTTATAAAGCTTAGCTTAAATCCTTACTATACTTCTAGCTATATGACATATTTCAAAAGATTCCGCTTATAAATTGGAAAAAGTTGCAATTATATCCGAAATAAAAATTAGACGCTACCATATTTTGAGGGATGTTAGACTATACCTATAGCTTACGTATCCACTATATGACATATTCCAGAAAATGTCGGGGACTTTGTAAAAAATTAATAACTCTAGGTATAACTAACTAACTAATAACTAACTATAGGTATAGTCTAACATCCCCCAAAATATGATGGCGTCTAAACTTTTATTTCGGATGTAAATGCAATTTTTTTCCAATTTATAAGCGGAATCTCGGAGTTATTAATTTTTTACAAATTCCCCGACATTTTCTGGAATATGTCATATAGTGGATACGTAAGCTATAGGTATAGTCCAACATCCCTTAGAATATGGTGGCGTCTAAACTTTTATTTCGGATGTAAATGCAATTTTTTTCCAATTTATAAGCGGAATCTCGGAGTTATTAATTTTTTACAAATTCCCCGACATTTTCTGGAATATGTCATATAGTGGATACGTAAGCTATAGGTATAGTCCAACATCCCTTAGAATATGGTGGCGTCTAAACTTTTATTTCGGATGTAAATGCAATTTTTTTCCAATTTATAAGCGGAATCTCGGAGTTATTAATTTTTTACAAATTCCCCGACATTTTCTGGAATATGTCATATAGTGGATACGTAAGCTATAGGTATAGTCTAACATTCCCCAAAATATGGTGGCGTCTAAACTTTTATTTCGGATGTAAATGCAATTTTTTTCCAATTTATAAGCGGAATCTCGGAGTTATTAATTTTTTACAAATTCCCCGACATTTTCTGGAATATGTCATATAGTGGATACGTAAGCTATAGGTATAGTCTAACATCCCCCAAAATATGGTGGCGTCTAAACTTTTATTTCGGATGTAAATGCAATTTTTTTCCAATTTATAAGCGGAATCTCGGAGTTATTAATTTTTTACAAATTCCCCGACATTTTCTGGAATATGTCATATAGTGGATACGTAAGCTATAGGTATAGTCTAACATCCCTTAAAATATGGTGGCGTCTAACTTTAATTTCGAATGTAATTGCAACTTCTTTCCAATTTATAAGCCGAATCTTTTGAAATATGTCATATAGCTAGAAGTATAGTAATGATTTAAGCTAAGCTTTTTTAAAAAAAATAGGTGTGTTTAATTAAATAATTAATTTAATAATTTCATTGATAGTAAAGTTAAGATTCGTTGTTAATTATTTAAAGTTAAAAGATGTTAATATTTAAACTACCGTGGCCACATTTACACTTTTTCCAACTGATTAAGAAATTCGTGGGTACAGGGAGATGTAACCATTTTCGTTGCTGTGATAAATCGTTGCCAAATATGGAGGCGCAATTGACAATTTAACGCTAAATTCGTGGCTAGGTTTTACGGTAAAAAGCCGTTGCCGCTAATTTTCGTTGCTTTCTTCACACACATGCAAACTATCTGTTGTGCAAGTTACTTCAAAGAGAATATTTATTGCCAATACTAATTTCGTTGTTATTCACAAGAATTATAGTAATGTTGTCTTAACAATCTTGTAATATGAAAATGATGATTTGGATAATTTAATTATAAAGATAACATGTAATAAAAAGATGTTTGAATTACCTACATACCTTTAGCAAAATGACAATGCTCTTGTCCTTGAACAATTAAATGGGTAAACTATCAATACCGCCTTATTACTATAGGCACATCAATACATTTTGTTATCAGATCTGTATAGCTTTTCAGATTTCATAATTAATATTTTAAATTTTATAATCTGTGTTACCTACTTGCAGACAAATTTCCCGAGAGTAATACCCTTTTGTTCGTTTCAATTTCATCCCGAGGTACTCATGTGATTAATTATTACTTAATGCAAGACGACGACCGACGAACGATGAAATGGGTTAGGTCTTATGTCGCGTGACGGAAGAGGAAATACTACGCATATGATTGTACCGTTTCATTTGTATTTGCACCTGCGACGACTTTGTATTTGGCCATTAGGTCAACAAGACCTCGCTATACTGTAACAATACCCGCAATGTATTTAAATAAAAGTCATTGTGTTGAAAAAAATTCCTTTATTTGCCCGACCCCCGCCTTAAAACAACCAACCAACCTGTAGGTTTTTGTTTTTTAAAATTTCACTAAGTAATACTGCGATGCGATTTCAAAAATCTCTTTTAAAAAATCGTCAAGAAGAACCCAAACTATACATTTTACTAATAAATAAAAATGTCACTATAAATATCCGAATGGCGCCACGACCCTTTATTTTTCAAAGTTATTGTTATTTTTCTTACTCTCATATTTTATGGCATTTTGGAAACAATATCACATGCGTTTTCCAGGTAAAAGAAGTATTTTAATAACATTAATCACTTGTGTTCCTACAATGGTTCTACTTAATAGATTGCTGGGCTAGAACACCATAAAATCGTACCTGATGTTTGGCAATAAAGAAGTGATTTATTTGAGAGGCTTTTTAGCTACTGGTACCCTAGGGCGAAGTACCATAAGGGTGGAAGGGCCGGATTAGTTTTTTATAAAGTGAACTTAAATTCTTTTATGTAAATATTGATTATTTTGTTAGGGAGGAAGAGGTGAGGCGGGGGTGGAATGGAGGTCATTGAGACAAGGACCTGATTTCTTAATCGTTGAATGATTGAAGGAATTGATTTTCATCAGTAGAAACTCCATTTTTGATAGAATAATTTTTAAATACAAATCCATTAAATTTTATCAATCAATATTAACTACTTTACAACCAACATCATGCTCAAAATCAGTGGCGTAGCCAAAAAATATGCTAGGACATTTTTATTCTGGAGAGAGGGACAGTATATTACCAAAAGAGCCGCAGGTGTAAAATTTTCGGTGCCACGCCCAAAGTTCGTTTAAAATTCACCTAACTACTACTATCAAATTTCGAAAATTAAATTATTACCTTTCCCCCCTGCATGGTTGGATTAAATTTGTTTTTATAAATGTTTTTTTCCTTTTTTTTGATATTCCTAGTTAGGTAGCTCTTTATTTAAAAAAAAAACTTTTTATATTTGTTTGTGAAAAATGTGAATATTGGTGTCAATCCAAAATTTTAACATAAGACGTATGTTTGACTCTAACCAGCGTTTTCGTGCTCGGTTTTTCATGCATTAAAAATAGGGTAAATATCGCTCACCACGCCAAAATTGATGATTGTTTCAGAAATCATGTATCTTAGGAGCGTAGATCTAAGAGCAGTTTTTGGTGAAAATGCTTAGGTTTTGAAAAACTCCTTCTTAAGTGCCGTTTTGTATATTCATAAGAAAGGATTCTTATTTCTTCCCGCACTATTTTTATTAAATTTTAAATATCACACTTCTTCCATAAAAAATGTTTCAATTAAAATTTTTACTTTAATTTTTATTTTTTAAAATAAATACTCAATCAATAACTTAAACGACATGCGTCCGAAACTGGTAAAGGTTAAAAACTAAATGTTGGGGGGGGGGGTCTGTTCGGGGGTGTTGCAACCCTCCCCCTTCTTCCCCTTCCCCGCCTTAAATACGCCACTGCTCAAAATATTTAGCGGCTGGCTTAAATTTTCTTTTCCCTGGAAATGGAACCGAGAACCTCCTAGGTTCTTATCCCATCAAGGTTCCTAACCAACCATTGTGATATGATCATTATCATCTCTAATGAGCTAGTCCATCTCTGTTGTACCAGATCCAGGAGGTCATACAACTCTGTCACTTGTTTCATTCTCGCCCCCTATATTTATATTTATTTATCTTCACGGTGCTTTGTGTTTTTACAAAATGTATCAATTCGAAAGACCCTTTTTACCACGACACAATGGTCAAAAAATTTTTTTATAAATCTTTTGAATACCTTCTTCTGAATAGGTGTTTTAAAGGAGTTTTTTTTTATGAAGGCTTGAGTGTTTTGTTGCGAAAGTGTTTAAAGAAATATATTGGGTTTCGTATTATGACTGGCGAAAGAGTGTGATAAAAGGATTTTAAATAATATACAGGGTGTCCATGAAATTACTGTACAAAGCTTCACCATAAATTCCTTAACTAAAAATAAGGCGATCTAGGCAAACTTACCTATATGCAATGTTGCTTCGTTTTGCCCCTACAGGGCGCTAAAGTTTTCAAATTAATATTGTTTTTCCGGAATAATTTCTAAACGCCTTTATCGATTTCCACTAATTTTGGAACAAAGAAGGACCACTATTAATAGCGTGTTTTGACGTATGTGCCATCTTTTTTTAATACCTGCAAATTTAAAAATGGCGTGTGATTGATAATTAAAAGTTCCTCTTTTTGTTACCCCCGTATAAATGACTTTATTTATTTTTCTGACACTAGCTGACTTCATGTTGAAACGTTTTTTGTCTCTTGTAAAATTTTAGCCAGACATGCAGTTTCTCTACAAAAAAATTGTTTACGATGCAAACATGAAACAGTTGCGAACAATTGTTATAAAACTCAAACTAGTTGGTAGTTATTTAGAATTTAAAAAATTTTCATGTTTCTTGTTCTAAATAAACAGCAATGATGAATTACACGGTATGGTATTTTATATCAACAAAAATATAAACCAATGCAATAAAATATTTTTACAACCAAAACAAAAAACAATTAGGTATTTCTTTTTAAATATATAGCAATAAAATGTGGTCTTTGTTATTAAGTTTCCTCTTGAGGCTATTTTAACTAACTTTCCTTGTTACGAAAACTCCGATTGTGTGAAAATAATTTATTATTTAGGATTTGGAGGAAGAAGGAAGTACGAGGAGTCTTCAACTTCCAGCACAATATGACATAGCATGCATGCTTGTAGTGATACCCATTATTCTTGTAAAAACATTGTCTACCCAAGTACTAACTACTCCCCTCGAGTCCTAAAACACCTATTGAAAATCAATCGGATTTGTTCGGTGGCTCGTTTAGCTCCTCCGGGGGGGTCGACACTTCAAAAACAAAAAGGTATAAATTCGTTGCACACGCGGCTGGGACGAAAAGACAATGGCGACACATTGTTTCAAGGGTTTTCGGTGTGGAGGATCGTATAAA
Organism: Polydrusus cervinus; assembly: GCA_935413205.1. NCBI lineage: Eukaryota > Metazoa > Arthropoda > Insecta > Coleoptera > Curculionidae > Polydrusus > Polydrusus cervinus. The sequence goes on from OW284512.1 coordinate 8,379,834, forward strand.
TTGCCAATCGGACCACCGTGCAGGCAGCTGTCAATGTTTTTGTACAAGAGATACGGCACGCGAGTGCCGATATTCACTGCCACTTCAGGATCAAGTTTTAAGTGATCATTGAGGGGTATATTATTAATAGATCGTATTAAATATGTATCTGTATAATATTTTCCAGTATAAGTATTAGTGGCGAATATTCAGAGGATGTAGAATAAGTGGCACTTCCCAACCACCCAAAAATTAAAAAACAAATAATTTATTTTTATTTATGAATACAGCGGTGGCTTTTCCATCAAGCCGCGCCGTGCCAAATAAATTATGTATTTGCATCAAACAGTATTTGTTTAAATACAATAAATTTCACTCGAATATTTAGACGAACAGCAGCAGAGTATTGGACTTGCATTGTCTTTATTTGTATTGAATCACAACGTTTCAACTGGTAAGTATCACCAGTCGTCTTCAGGTCAATATCATAGTCTATTTCAGAAAGGTGTAGAGTAATAAAAGCTCATTATATAGGTATGCAAAGGGACTACAGAGTGACTCAACGAATATTTAAGCCACTTTCATAATTTGGCATTGATTTCATTGCAAAATTCTTTATTTTCATCAAGTGCAGGTAGTACCACCCGGGTTTGGGTCAATATGGGGTTTGCCTATTGTTATCAATTCACAAACACTGAAAATGGTGTGACAAAGGCGTGCATTATGTATATAGTAGTATTAGGTATACTTATTTTTTATTAAACAATATAAAAAAATACAAATACAAAAAATATCTACATTATAGAGAAACTAAATTATAAAAAATCATAATATTCTTCGTCATCTGAGGAACTGTCATCTCCTCTTGACGTTATACTTAACGGATCGACGGTCCGATCGATCAGGTCGTCAAGATCCCACATTTTCTCCTCTTCTTTAATAATACGATGGACTGCTTTTTGCCAGTTCTCTGGTGTCACTTCCTTAATGACTTGATCAAACAGTAGCTTAACATCTTTTATTTTAAATGTCGTGTTGTGTCTTGCTACAAATCCTTTCACTTGCGCCCATATAAGTTCTATAGGATTTATCTTCTTTTTTTTTCTTTGGTTAGTTATCATAAATAATTTATTGCACATAATTTACCTGCGCCTATGGCCGACACCGAAATTAAGTCGAACTAGACGGAATTTTTAATTTTATTACTCTACACTCTACACCTATCTGAAATAGACTAGGTATAGACGAATTTTCAAATAAATATTGGTTCAGTCAATAGGAAATCGTCGGATCCTAGCTCTACTGATGAGCCATGATATGGCAAAACCCGTTTAGGGATGGATCTGACGAAATGAAAGGAAAATATTTATTTGATTTATTATTAGTTTTCGGAACTTAAACCGATACCTACGGTTTAGCGTTGCCTAGCAGGACTCCTGTAATTATGACGAATATCTTAACAGGCGATTTACTCTTAATATTTGCTTATTTCTATAAGTTTGTTAGAGGTATTGGTATGCTCCACATATATACATACACTATATTGCTAATACCATAATTCAATGACGACACCACTGTAAGCAGATGATCAGGGGTCGTTGAGTTTGCGCAGATCGGAAATTTGCGTCTTGATGTAAACATTTTTTGACAGGGCCTACTTTCAAAATATTTTTACAAGCTTTTATCTAAATTCACCCGTTTAGTTCGGGTGTGTACAGTGTACAGTTTATGGTCAAATAAAACTAAGTAACCAATATTTTACATACCTGAAATACCTTATTCCTGGTATTGAACCGCGATTCGTGCAAAAAAGGATCATGCACTTTTTTCTATTCATCTTGAGACACAAGTCGCTAACAATAACAAAATGTCTGGTTAAGTTTTATACCTAAATTCGCACCCAAAACTTAGAAATAATATCCACAATCACACACGGAACATCCGAACGAATACAACGTAAAAAAGATGGAAACGACTATAACTTAAAAACTAACAAAGAAAAAATGTCTAAAGTAAAGTAAAGTTTTATAAATATTAACACCCAAAACTTGGAAATTATAACAACACACGAATGAAGGAAACAAAAGATGGCGACTAATAAGAATATAACGGCGAGCCGGTTCTGTTCAAGAGACCTTGGGTTCTGTTTACGTTCTGTTAGAAATCGTGTAGATTGCCTAATTTTTTCCTTACTGCGCAAGCGCGACGGCCCCCAACTCAGGTTATTTTGAGTCGCACGATGGGGGTATTCTTGCTTCGTGCGGCTGCTTGTATTGGCAATATAGTGTATGTATATATGTGGTATGCTCAAGAGTGTCTAACAACTTAAGTCATTCCTTTCTTTCGTCTGATCCTAGCACTACTGATGATCCATGATATGGCGAAACGCGTCTAGGGATGGATCTGACGAAATGATAGAAAAATATTTATTTGATTTAAATAAGTCTTTGTGTCGGCGAACGGCTTATTTTTGCGGTGTAAATTTCAAAAAAATATGCAACTTCGAGATATTACAGGCAACTTGCTGTAACCAGGAAAAATAAGGACTTTAATCCTAATAATAGCATATGCTCCGGATCAAGTTTATATTTAATCCGGTTAGGGGGGTTGCGGACGACCGGCGGCGTCTCGCTTTCACACCAGTAACCACACAATACGCGCCGGTGGCTGCTAATGTTCCCTAATCCCCCGATTTTGCCGCTCCGATGGACTTTTGACGACGATACGTTATACGGTATCATATTTTATACAGGAAAAGTCAGAATTACACCAGGGATAAAACACAATTTTTGCTGACACAACTACAGTCGCTTATAGAAATTATAAATGTGTTGATTTACGGCACAGGCCGTCAATGGGAACATTTTGCCTACCAACAAAATCCCGCTGATCGATTTTTCAGGCGCTAAATCTCAGCAGTGGCTAATGCCTGAAACAGGATTTGCAATTCTCTGGAAAGAATTATACTTGCCTCTGAATATGAAACAGGTTTTCGCATAATTGTTTGTGTGGATCCCGAGAAAATTACGTTTGGAATATCGGTTAGAGGGATTTTTTTGGTTTGCAAAATGTCACTATTATCAAATTTTTCTCTACATTAATAAATAGGTAGTACTTACAACGAAAAAATATATTGTCTTCGGTAACATACAGGGTATTTAATGTAAGTGGGATTCCTTGTTATAAAGGACCTGCTTTAATAGATTTTTTATAATATTTTGATAACTATTAATACAGGGTGTTTAAAAACTAAGATTAAAATGAAATTAAAAAAACTGCAAAAAGTCTAGATTTTCAAATAGAAACACCCAAATTTTATAATTATTTCTTATTTAGCATTAAAAATAAGGGTAAGTTTGTGTAAGGTTGTATATCTCAAAATTTTTAATTTTCAAAATATTGCTAATTTAGTATTTTTATATGGCGATCTTGCAGCAGATTTTAAGTTCAGTTGCTCCTAGTTGGCTATGACGGCATTGAAGCTGTCACTTGCCATTTGACAATAATAAATAACGATGCCGGGATGCTTAAATTGTACAGAGTCATAGCCAACTGGGAGTAACTGAACTGAAAATCCGCTGCAAGATCGCCATATAAAAATACTAAATTAGCAATATTTCGAAAACTAAAAATTTTGAGATATACAACCTTACACAAGCTTACCCTTATTTTTAATGCTAAATAAGAAATAATTATAAAATTTGGGTGTTTCTATTTGAAAATCTAGACTTTTTGCAGTTTTTTCAATTTCATTTTTAATCTTATTTTTTAAACACCCTGTATTAATAGTTATCAAAATATTATAAAAAATCTAATAAAGCAGGTCCTTTATAACAAGGAATCCCACTTAAATTAAATAAATAAGGCTTCTTTATAGAAAAAATTGATAATTATTCTAAGGCTTGCAAACGACATTTTTGACATAAAAATTCAAATATGTCAAAAACGTTTAGACATAGGTAAAGGACATGGTATACAAAATCTGCCTAGAATATTGCGTAGAATGCAAAAATGTAATAATATATAGGGAGGCCCATTTAAAATAAGCAAGTTGACACTTCTAAAAGTTTAATTGCAACCTAACTTTTGCTTGGACTTTTAATTTAATTAATTTAAATATTGTATTCTTGGCTTAGATTACAAAGGTCTTGTAGGAAACGTTTAGTTTTTAAATTTTTTCTTCTCAAAGTCCTGTTTTATAATAGAGATTAAGGTTTCAGACGCATATCGTTTTAGTTATTGATTTATGATGCAATTTTATAGGAAAACGATTAAAACAAATAATATTTAATAGTATTTCTCTATTATGTACTTGTCTGTTCCGTTTTCCATTTTTTAGAGCTATTTTAAATCAACAAAAATATAACCCAATGAAATAAAATATTTTTACAACAAACACAGAAAACAATTAGGTATTTATTTAAAAAAAATTAAAGTAAAAATTTTAATTGAAACATTTTTTTATGGAAGAAGTGTGATAATTTATAATAAAAAAAAATAGTGCGGGAAGAAACGCGAATGCTTTATTATGAATATACAAAACGGCACTTAAGAAGGAGTATTTCAAAACCTAAGCATTTGCATCAAACACTGCTCTTAGATCTACGCTTCTAAAATACATGATTTATGAAAAAATCATCAATTTTGGCGTGGTGAGCGATATTTACTTTATTTTTAATCGTGAAAAACCGAGCCCGAAAAACGCTGATTAGAGTCATACTTTTTTTATGTTAAAATTTTGGATTGAAACCAATATTCATATTTTTCACAAATATAAAATATGTTTTTTTTTTTTAAATAAAGAGCCAGCTAAGAATATGAAAAAAAAGTAAAAAAAAACATTTACAAAAACAAATCTAATCCAACCATGCAGAAGGGGAGCGGTAATAATTTAAATTTACCGAAATTTTATAATAGTTAGGTGAATTCGAGGGTGAATTTTAATCGAACTTTGGGCGTGGCCCCGAAAATTTTTTGCCTAAGGCGCTTTTCCTCCTTCCCTAGCTGCGATATCATAAAATACATGTAGTCCCGACTGTCCCTTTCTCCAGAAAAAAAAATATCCTCTTACGCCAGTCTTCGCTAAACTTACGGTTATAGATATCGTTTTTACGTGATTTACTGTGTGATTAAAAATTTTTTTTTTATTTTTCAGTTTATTCAATAGTGTACGTACCTACTTAGTTGTGTGTTTTAAAAATGAACCCAATTAATGATATTGTTTGTAATTTGTTGGAAACTCCATTCAGTCGTTGGACAGATGAGGATAAGAGAGACGTTTTGTTACACGGGTTTTTATTCAATGTTTGTTTAAGTACCAGCACTATACCTAGCTCTTCACCATTTTTTAAGACCGCGAGCCGCCACTGAAATAAGGTCGTATTTTTTCGTTCGCAAAACAACGCGGTCAATATATTACTTTCGAACTCCCTGTATATTTAGGCCGCCGCGTGCTTACCTCCCATTTCGACATCCGCTTTATCCACTATTCGTGTGAACTAACTCGCTAATCGCATTTATTAAACCCGATGCGAGTCAATTACTTGCGGTTATTTACGCCGCTGCCGTCGATAAATTTCGCTTGATTTACTCCTGCCACCGGCTTATTTACTGCCCAGAGTCAGTCAAATCGTAAATAGTTAGTTTTTGTGGTTTTATGGCCGGCTGCCAACATTGTAAAACCGCGTTTTATTAAAGGTTTTATTGATATGGCCCTTTTTTAACTCCTTATTTTGAGGTTAATTGGGCAAATTAACACGTAACAATGTAAAAACGTTTGCTGTAATATTTCTAGATATGTTATTGCTATTGTTGATGGTGAAATCGCTTTCCTCAACTACGGTCATTTAGAAAATAAAAAATCACTTACAATTCAACGTAATAGTGAATAAAGAACTAATGAGTGTTAGAAAAAACTTTTAAAAAAAGATGTATTTGAATACGCTAAAACGAAGAAAATACACTTTAAAGTAACAAACCAGTGGCGGCTCGTCAGATGAAGTAGGTAAAGGGCTCCTAACCAAAAAAAAAATAAAACCAGGAGGAAATTTTTTCGACAATATTAAATATTAATGTACCTATATAGCTACCATTTTAGCCCCTAAAAATTAATTATGTTCGAATTAATGATAAGTATTAATTTAATCCGAATGTAGCTATGCATAATAGGGCCACGATTAACTCTGATGGACAATAATTATAACACTCGTGCATTTTGGCGCGCCCCAGCCGACCGTGTCCGTTAGCTCAAAGCAAGTGAAGACCCAACGCCCAACAGGGCTTTGATATTCACCGTTGCTATGACTACGTGACGTCAGTCACGCAAACAGCATGTAACAATTTGCATTATGATAAAGGGCAATTTAAAAATAGATCAGTCGTATGCACCATTGTTTTGGCATTGGTTCGCCTAACCTTAAGGTATTTATTTTAAGGCTTCGCGAAACTTACGGCTATAGATATCGTTTTTACGTGATTTACTGTGTGATTAAAAAGTTTTGTTTTAATTTTTCAGTTAATTCATTAGTTGGCAACATTGTTATAAAAATTGATTCTTCGTTCTTATAAAGTAATGACCAATCATGGTTTATGGTATTTACTGAGGCTCCGTCTTTGTTTTCAAGACACTAAATTATATAATTTATATGTATAATATGGTACAACATGTTAATAATTTGTTCAATTTAAACAAATACGATATACGCATCTGTACTAGTTTTATCAATAATGCAACCTGTTAAATGTGCATAGAAAATTAATTTCATGTAACATTATTGAGTTGGTTTTACAAAAATTTCTAACATGATCCTGTGGCTCAAACAGCAAGGCGTCGAACTTTGTCATCATAAGATTCATGAGTTTGGTCGTAGAAAAATATACTAATAAACTCGAGTGGATTGTCCATATCGCACTCAAAAGTTTGCATAGGGCTTGTGCGTAAACATTTTTTTGAGAAAATCAATAATAAATTTTTGTTTATTACTTCTAATTTCAACTAATTATTTCACCAAAATTTCTACCGTCGCCAATGGACCTCATATCAAATAATTTTTTTCTAATAAAAATATGAATATATCAGTTTTTATTGCAATCACGCCTACCCAAATCGGTCATGACTTTCAGCTAATCTACTGTGGGAGTCTGAAAGTCGAGAACTCTCACCCCTACGAAATTGCGAGGCAAAACATACGCCCCGAGATAATTTTATTTAATCCTATTATTTGTCGGGTTATGAGTGACAAGGAACAAGTCGGAGGAGGCACATGGCACGGGTAAAATACGGGTTTTTATTAATAGTTCATTACCGTTTGTGGAATAAATCCATTTTTTGCCACCAAAATCCCGCTAAACGATATTTCAGACTCAAATTTGTCAGAACCAGGCCTAGCCCAGACCTCATAAAATTGCTGGAAAAATAGGTAGGTATTTAACTTCATAGCAATCATGCTGAATTTTACATCTTTACTATCTGTATGGACTGTAAAAAGTCAAACAATGTCTAAACATAATCTAGTTCATAACATTTTTTTTATAGTCTGACATGGTCTTAAGACTGCCCTTTCTACCTCACTTCTTCACTGTGTAAATATAGTCTTGTACTATATAAAGATAGTTTTAGATGGGCCGGCATGGTCTTAAGACTATTATTTCTATCTCACTTTATATAAAGATAGTTTTAAACGTCCTTATGGTCTAGCATGATTTTAGTACTGTCATTTTTACAGGGAGATTCCTAAGTTGATACTTCTTTTTTAGCTGTGTATAGAAGGCATTAAAATCAAGCCCGCAAGCGTTCTGCGAATAATCTCGAAGCAGCAGCCGCGCTTTGACGACACTCACCGTAAATTAGCACCATATTTACTAGTTCATTATTTTCAAATTTTACCATTTTCACGTGTCACCAATTTAAAATTAACTTGCTTCAGAGAAACACACCCCCAGCGGATTGATTACTAATAAGAGATAAAACAAACAACATAAAGTATAGCAGGCTACGTTTTGATAACCAGGACAGTGCTTAGATTTTTTACTTCTGTATCTCGCCTATCTTAAACATTAAAAAAAAAGGTATTTAAAAATATTGTTTATTTTAATGCCTTCTATGCATAGCTAAACAAGAAGTATTAACTTAGGAATCACCTTGTATATATGTTATTGAATGAAGATAGTAAAATTTGTTTTTTTATAAAACAAGTAGGTATGTACAATTCAGTTTTGCTTCTAAAACGGTAATTACTGGAACTGTAAATACATGTATTAAAAATAGAGACAATTTAATCAATCGACATGGACTACAAAAAAAAACACAGTGCTATACAAGGAAAACACGCATACATATTAAATTCAATCAAATGAACACCAATGAATAAAAATTGAGCCAATAAAGTTTAAATAAAGCCAGATAAAAAGCTTTCAAATTCCAAATAACTCTCATACAGGGTTGTTTCATTTTTGTGTATAATCCTCGAATACAATAGCCAAGTTCATTGTTTTAATTTTGTCGTTTTAAGCGTATGGGTTGATTAAAGAGTTTTGCCATAAACAAAATTAATTATTTTTTAGATATTATAGGTGATAGGAGTATATACAGGGTGACAATTTGAAAACGAACAGCATTTAATACTGCCTCTACCTATGATAGTATGAAAATTTGGCGAAACACGTCAATTGATATATCGAGGGGGACATTTTTTAAGACATTTGTTGTCGTGTTACTTTCAACCCCCTAACCCCCAGGGCACCTACCCCTAAAATTTTTGCCATTTTTGTGTTCCTTATAAAATTCTACATAAACTGTATCTATTTTTTTTTTTTTTAATGTAATTATTTTATTTTTTCTAGTGGCGATATCGAAGACGAAATTTAGAAATACATTCCAAATTCCAGGACCCCCCAACATTTCTGAAACAAACTATAAAATTCATGCCACTGATAAAAAAAAATTCCGGGTGCTTTATTATTTACATAATTTGGTGGGAAGGGGGGGGGGGGCTGCCGGGCTGCATTTTCATCTCACGCATGGACTCTTAATGTAAATCTTTAAATAATGTATTCTTAGCTTAGATTACAAAGGTCTTGTAGGAAACGTTTAGCTTTTAAACTTTTCCTTCTAAAAGTCCTGTTTTATATAGAGATTAGGGTTTCATACGCATATCGTTTTAGTTATTGATTTTTGATGCAATTTAAAAGAATAAGGAGTAAAAAGAATAATATTTTATAGAATTTTTCTACTATATACTTGTCTGTTCCGTTTTCCCTTTTTAGAGCTATTTTAAATCAACAAAAATATAACCCAATGCAATAAAATATTTTTTCAACAAAAACAATTACCGTAAACCAAATAAGGGCGTGCGAAAATTGTTTTACTAGAAAAAATGTGCTCATCAGTGTGGTAGAGCAGCGCTCTATCAGAAAAAGTCATGCATAAACTGATACGATAAGCTCTCCTGCTAAATGAACGGCATTTGTTTAGTCAAATACTGATAAGAGTGATAAGAATTAAACGGATATATGACGTCATGTGCATTTATGCATTAAAACGTCTAATGTGAATTAATGTTTCTTTCTCTACCCAAGGGATGGTGACGCATTTACTATTTACTCTTTTAATCAATATTTATTTACTTTTTTTTTGTTAAAAAAGTGACCTTTTTTACAGGACAAACGTTTAAACCTTGTTTAACTTCCACATGGATATTATCTGTTTCCTTTGTAATCAGGTGTCTGGATAAATGGGCTATACCAGTTAACTTAACGGATATAATTTCATATCCATTCTAGTTAGGATATGAAACTGGTCAGATCATTATAAGAATGAAGATGAAAAAACCGAATTAACAAGTAAGTAGGAACATTATTCATGTCGTTTTATGACACTTAAGCAAAAGTGAGGTTAAGAATATATTTCAAGAAGAGGGGGGGGGGGGGTTAATGGATATATTTATAAATCCTTTAATGCAAATTGTAGGTAATACATGCAAATGATGCGAATATTTTATTACTCAGTTTTTGTCAGTGGCGCTCCCACTCTAGATCCGGCCGAACTATGAGCATGGCGGGATTTTCAAATGAACATTGAATAAAATGTTTTTTTCTCGGACGTTTCGAGGGGGGGGGGGTGTTCGAATCCCGAAAACTTTGCTTAGGTTTACAATAGGTAGGTACTAAATTCAATTTTTACCGAATGGTACCTATAGAACTTATTATTTTTTCTATAGTGAATATTATTCTACAAAACGTAAATCAGAAAGGCGATTTCAACCCCCCCTAATCCGCATCAGTGTAGCTCATAAACTCACGAGCGGGTGCAAATCCGGGTTGCATTATTCGCGGGAGCCGCGCCACGTGGCCGCCACAAGTCGGTCACTTAATCTGCTATTTATGTGACTTTTCGGGGTAGGACACGTGAGTCCGGGGGTGACTCGCGAAAAGACTAACGTGCGGATTAAATTTACAGTTCCTGTCTGTAACCGGATCGACTGTGACGTAATATTATTATAAATTGAATCGAACCACAAATTACTTATTGAGGAGGTTAGATGCCTGGGGAGCGATGAGATATAAAAAAAATGTGTTTCAAAAAATTAGAATAATACTTAAGTACTTGAAAAAAAATTAAAATATTACTGTACAAAAATTGTTATTTTTTTTTATCAATTTAAAAAACAACCAATATTGCTCTAGTTATAAACACTTCAAATAATGGCCGCCTGGATGACGGATCAGGGCCGGCCGGCGGCTGTCGGTTGGACTGCAGGCCTACTTTTACTTCAGACGAAAATTTTGAAATTAAAAATGGCCGAGAAAACTTAAAAAGGTTAAAATATCAAAAATGTTATTGAGTTGTACCGCACACCAGTGGCGGCTCGTCGGGTGAAGGGGCTTCACCAAAAAAATAAAATAAAACCATGAGGAAAGTTTTTCCACAATATTAAATATTAATGTACCAATACAGCTACCATTTTAGCCCTTAAAAAATAATTATGTTCGAATTAATCATATTAATTTCATCCGAATGTAGCTATGCATATTAGTGCCACGGTTAACTCCGATGGACAATAATTATAAACGCTCGTGCATTTTGGCGCGCCCCAGCCGACTGTGTCCATTAGCTCAAAGCAAGTGAAGACCCAACATCCAAAATGGCGTTAATATTCACCGTTGCTATGGTTACGTAACGTCAGTCACGCAAACAGCATGTAACAATTTTCATTATGATAAAGGGCAATTTAAAAAGAGCTCAAGTCTAACCTTAAGGTATTTATATTCAGTAGTGTACGTACCTACTTAGTTGCGTGTTTTAAAAATGAACACAATTAATGACATAGCTTGTAATTTGTTGGAAACTCCTTTCAGTCGTTGGACAGATGAGGATAAGAGAGACGTTTTTTTACACGGGTTTTTAGTCAATGTTTGTTTAAGTACCCGTACTATACCTAGCTCTTCACCATTTTTTAAGACCGCGAGCCGCCACTGCCGCAAACATAAATGTTTGTAGAAAATAAAAGAGTTCATACGCCAATAGAGCTTTTAGTTAGTGTAAAGTACGTAAAGGCGTAACCGGTAAACGTACAACGTAATCTTAGACCTTAAGTAAGTTTATTTAACTTTATACACAAAAGTAAGTAATTAACAATTAGTAGGCCTAAACATTGACATAACATTCCTCATTCCTTCGATCTGATAAAGCAAAGAATAATACTAAATTTAATAAATCATTCTAATTATAATATAAAAACACGTCTTATCAAAACCTTACTCCGAAATTTGCATCTCCATTGACATTTCCCTTGTTTCACCCTCAAGTTTATGGGGTATAAGACGTAGCCTTATCAACGCTAAACAGAGATTGTCACGGCTTCCGTCATATCGCGCGCGCTGTCGGGTGCGATGGCTGTTTATCCAAGGGGATGGTAATCGCTTATCGGATTAAGCCCTTATCTCAACGATATAGACGCTGCTTAGACCCCAATAGCGCGTGTATATGTAATAGTACGTTTCGAAATGACTTATGAGACATTAATGTTAAGTAGATAGATACATTGTTGTACTAAATCAGTTTATATTAAATATAAATCGTACTAAGTATTTCAAATAATTGTTTATGGATTAGTAGGTTGTAGGTACTATTGTCTATTTTTCAGAAAGGTGTAGAGTAGTAAAAGCTCATTAGATATGCAAGGGGACTATAGAGTGACCCAACGAATATTTAAGCTACTTTCATAAATTGGCATTGATTTCATTGCAAAATTCTTTATTTTCATCAAGTGCAGTAAGTACCTACCACCCGGGTTTGGGTCAATTTATTGGTTTTGCCTATTGTTATCCATTCACAAACACTGAAAATGGAGTGACAAAGGCGTGCATAGTATTAGGTACACTTATTTTTTATTAAAATTATTTAAAAAATACAAAATACAAAAAATACATTATATAGAAATTAAATTAAAAAAATCATATTATTGTTCGTCATCTGAGAAACTGTCATCTCGTCTTGACGTTATAATTAACGGGTCGACGGTCGAATCGATCAGGTGGTCAAGATCCCACATTTCCTCCTCTTCTTTAAAGACATGATGGACTGCTTCTCGCCAGTTCTCTGGTGTCACTTTCTTAATGGCTTGATCAAACAGTAGCTTAATGTCTTTCATTTCAAAAATGCTCAAACCGAATTTTGTTATCGGCCGCCTTAAGACAAAGCCTAAGTTCACCGTTGATCCCACCCCGATTAATTTATTGTCTCTGTCTGTAGTCTGGACTTTCTGCTCTGGTATCTTGTCGGTCAGTTAATAATAAATGTAGTAATTGTAGTCAAAACATTTTTTTTATTTAGGCCCCCCCTCCCCGCCGAAACAAATTTCTATATACGCCACTGGGTTCGCCCAACCCTTAGGTATTTATTTTGAGGCGTCGCGAAATTTACGGTTATAGATATGTTTTTACTTGATTTACTGTGTGATTAAAAAGTGTTGTTTTTATTATTCAGTTCATCCAGTAGTGTACGTAGTACCTACTTAGTTTAATTTTTATTGGGTATTTGTACGTAATAAAAAAATAAATTAGTCAATATTTGTTTAAGTACCCGCGCTATACCTAGCTCTTCACCATTTTTTAAGATCGCGAGCCGCCACTATAAAGTACTGCTTGAAATAACTTATGAGATGATTTAAAATTACTTAGGAGACGTTATTTCTCAATAAATTCTCTATAATGTAACTTCGAACAAATCAATTTTGCATGAATTTGTACGAAAATTACATCGTTTTTATGAACACAATTTTCCCATCATGTATCATTGCATTAATCTAAAATTTCCACCTGCTAAACTTTAAAATCCTTTAAACAAATACAATACACTCTGAAAGTCAATCTATTTAGCTCAGTCAAGGGTTCATAAAAGGATATAAGGGACATCGAATAAAGGGATACCCGGGACAGGCGAGGGAGTTTAGGGCATAAACTTTCACACAGAATCGCGCCACACTTACCGATCAATCAAAGTGACAAGGAACGCATGCTAAGCAAAGTTTGCGACGCCTCCCCCTTAAGGTTTTTTACATTTACAATTAACTGTGTATTGTACAGATTTCAACTGGGTTGGGACGTATCAATTTTATCAAAGACTCTTTTGACTGAATTTAATCACTAAATCAAAGTGACGGAAAAGAACGAGTGTTGATTGAGAGTTCATTGGCGTAACTAGGGAGGACCGGGCCCCCAGCTTCTCCTTGCCCCCCCCCCCCCCCCCCAATTTCTATACAGTGTGGTCATTTAAGTGTGCAACATATGGAATTTTTTTTTATTACAGATTTCTCAGAAAATTTTATTCCTAATAAAAGTTGGTGCATCTTCGATAATCATATGTGTACTTGGAATGGATGCAAGTCAAACGGTGTACAGGGTAGGGCAAAAAATATAAAACTTCTACAAGAATAAAGTACCCCTATTTCAGAAAATTCAGCAAAATGTTATTAAGAAAAGGTGTTTATTTATTTCCCAAAAAAATTTTCTTTTTATATTCACCCTAAAGACCTTCATAAATTAAACAAAATCAAATCAATTTTACATATCTTTGTTCAAATTCAAGCATATTTGTAAAATTAACTTAGCTTTTTAATTTATTAAGGAATCACAAAATTCATGTTTGTTGCAAGGACATTAAACACAACTTTAAAATACCCTAAAAATTATTTATAACAAGATAAAACATTAGTAAACCTATCCATAACTTCTAATTCTAAATACCTTTTCTTAATAACATTTTGCTGAAATTTCTGAAATAGGGATACTTTATTCTTGTAGAAGTTTTATATTTTTTGCCCTACCCTGTACACCGTTTGACTTGCATCCATTCCAAGTACACCTAATATGATTATCGAAGATGCACCAACTTTTATCAAGCATAAAATTTTCTGAGAAATCGGTAATAATAAAAATTTCCATATGTTCCACACTTAAATGACAACACTGTATACATTTTTTTCAGGATAAAGGTTTTTAAAACGTTCATCAAAGTGTCCCTGTTTTAACATGCCCTTAAATACTCTTAATAAAAAATGAAACACCACTGATTTTAAAAAAATAAATAATATTTTTATAATTAGCTTCTCATAAAAATGGTATCTTGACATATTCTAACCTCAAACTACTAATAACGACAAACATTTCGAAAAAATCTCGTTTATTGGCAGCTAAGAGATCTTCTGTGACTGCCACCAGAGGTGGTATATTCTCGTATTCCTAATAATTTACCACATTTTCATGAAGTACCTGAATTAAAAATTTCACCAACACAGGTATTGAATTCAATTATTCAAGGTCGTGTTGACATATTTTGTAATTATATCTGTATCGAGATTTAAGTGAAAACCGCAACAGAATCGAACTTGGAACGTGATTGTCAGTTTGGCATAACTTAACCTAACTAGCCGAGCTGAACTACTGTAAAAATTGATTATAAAATAGTTATCTTGTTAAAACGATTTGAGTATACTACATAGTCATCTTTTCTTCATGAATTCGAGAAGTAAATATATATTTCAAAACACAGTGAAGCAGCATTACAATGACATTTTATAATAGGCTTTAACATACAGTCAACAAACAGTCATAATAAATTTATTTTACGGATTGATCGTGCAAAATTTGGCAACGTTTGCCTCCTAGCAGTAGTAAGTGAAAATACGGAAATTACAATTTTGAAGTAAAAAAAAATAAATTATTTATTTCCAGCTTTAATAAATAAAAAGTGGTGAAAGTTTAGTGTTTGAAAGTTTTGTGGGTTAATTATAAAAAAACAATATGGTGAAACAGTGCCAGGTATGCATAATAACCGATTCAATGACTGGATTCCATAGTAGAATACACATGCTATCGCCCTCTTATAAACAGTAAGTTGTAGGCTCGGCGCAATCCCTAGTAATTTTATGAATGAGATGCGGGGTCTATCTTTGCTTTTTCGTCGTCCTTAAGTCTTTGTTTTCATCTAAAGTTTTTTCTTCCAAAAACCAAACCGCCGCATACGAATAATTATTCTTAATATTATAAACTCTTTCATGCGATGATTCCTTCTGCCTTCCAAAAGTCTAAGCGTGTTATCGATTTCCCGTCTGGTTAACAATCGCAGCATGCGATGGCGAAGAATTAGTGCTCGACGTCGCGGTGTTGTTCGAAGACGCCGCCGACGCCGCGCGTCTTCAGGAAATGACGCCACAGTTTCATCTCCGGCCTATTTCCGCTGCAGGCGCGCTAATGTTCCTGCCGCCGCTGCTAACGTTCTCTGCTAAGCCGAATATGCAAGCCGTTACTGCTGCTTGATTATGGAAAGAATAGTCTTTTGATTTAATGAACTTTAAATGATATTTAAATTTAATTTTCAGTGACTTTTAGAATGAAAAATGCAAGGCCTTCTGTTTGTACCTTATCCTTATATTTATTTTACTGGTACCTGCCGTGTCTGTTAATAACAAAAAAGGTACCAGTTGTAGTGATGTCAAGTTGTTGTCAGAATAAAAATGAATGTTCTAAAAGTTAATGAATGACATAGGCCTTTATTTCACGTTAACGAAGAAGCCTAGTGTACTGAAGCTACCAGCGGACGACACAGACCACGACATTGTCTTAAATTTAGGTGATACTCCTTAGGTACAGTGGGTAATTCAAATATTTCCTTTACATGAGCATTAATTATAGCCTTTTTGTTATCGTACCGATCCTGCAACAATTTAAATGCTTTCACATAATTGACATCCGTAATTTGAAGTGACGCTATAACTTGTGTTGCCTCCAATATTATAAATATTCGGCAATAGTACTCGTGTATGATTTCCAAAATCAACCTATTTCATGCCGAGTATTACTAGATATCCGGCTCGAAGGACCAATGTCGTGGCCTGTGTCGTCCGCTGGTAGCTTCAGTACACTAGGCTTCTTCGTGAACGTGAAATAAAGGCCTAGAACATCATTAACTTTTAGAACATTCATTTTTATTCTGACAACAACTTGACATCACTACAACTGGTACCTTTTTTGTTATTAACAGACACGGCAGGTACCAGTAAAATAAATATAAGGATAAGGTACAAACACCTTCTAGGATTTGAGTAGGAATGAGTGAGAGACAGTATAGGCATGTTCATAAAAAAAAAGTATAGCTGCAGCCCAGCAGCCCCCCCCCCCCCCCCCCTAAATATGCCACTGATACTGATACCAACCCATCAAATTGACTATGGTTCAGAAAACAACATTGTTAATTTTCATTAGCAAATTATGCTTGGTGTCTGTTTTTTTTAAATGTCGAATGTGATGAGATAGATACAAACATGGTCTTCAAAGTTATATTTAATTGGTCTATCTGTTTGGTCGTCACGTCACGGGGGGCTGAACGTTTAGTTTTTAAACTTTTCCTTCTAAAAGTCCTGTTTTATGTAGAGATTAATGATTTATGATTCAATTTTATAGGAAAACGAGTAAAAAGAATAATATTTTTTTATAGTATGTTTCTATTATATACTTGTCTGTTCCATTTCCCTTTTTTACAGCTATTTTAAATCAACAAAAACACAATGCAATAAAATATTTTTACAACAAAAACAGAAAAAAATAGGTATTTATATTTAAAGAGATAAATTAAAGTAAACATTTTAATTGAAATATTTTTTATGGATGAAGTGTGATAATTGATAATTAAAAAAATAGTGCGGAAAGAAACGAGAATGCTTTATTATGAATATACAAAACGGCACTTAAGAAGGAGTATTTAAAAACCAAAGCATTTGCACCAAAAACTGCTCTTAGATCTACACTCCTAAAATACATGATTTCTGAAAAAATCAGCAATTTTGGCGTGGTAAGCGATATTTACTTTATTTTTAATCATGAAAAATGCCGGTTAGAGTCATACATGCGTCTTATGTTAAAATTTTGGATTGACACCAATATTCATATTTTTCACAAATATAAAAAATGTTTTTTTTTTTAATAAAGAGTCAGCTAGGAATATCAAAAAAAAACATTTACAAAAACAAATTTAATCCAACCATGCAGAGGGAGAGAGGTAATAATTTAATTTTCGAAATTTGATAGTAGTTAGGCGAATGTTAACCGAACTTTGGGCGTGGCCCCAAATATTTTCTGTCTACGCCACTGCGTCGGTCATTAGATTCGTGTTTCTGGTCTTCGAAAGGAGACATGTATCAGACTTTAGCCCGTGCCAATAACCCTATATACATGGTGTCCGGTAACTTATGGGCCGTAGAGTAACTGGAGATACTAGACATCAAACTAAGCCGATTATGTCATATAGGTTTTTTTTGATAATTAAAATATTAATTTAATTATGTAGGTACTATGTTTTTTTATGCTTTGGGATGTTTAAAGGGAAATAACTCGAAAACCGTTAAAGATATTAAGATCAATCAAGTACACCTTTTTGACTCAAAAAATGCCCTTCGTTAAGAATCTATAATTGAAAAACACCTAATATGACAGGTAAGAAAAAAAATCATAGATTTATGAAGCCCAGTGTATGCAACTAGCGCCCTCTAGTTTGAAACTTAAAAATTTCTACAAAATCTTATTTCTTGCTTATAAAAACATAATATTGCCAACTTTCAATTCGATTCATTAAACCGTTTTAAAATTATGACTTATTTTAGAAAATAAACTTTTACTTTCAACACCCTGTATCTCTAGAACGAGTAACAATCCGAAAAAACTTATATGACTTAATCGGCTTAGTTTGATGTCTAGTATCTCCAGTTACTCTACGGCCCATAAGTTACCGGACACCCCGTATTGGGGTAAGTAGGTATGTTCTACGTTGCAAACAAAGTAAAAAAATTTAAATAAAGCGCTAATGTTTGTTGGCGCGTGTCCACTATTATTAAACGCGAACAACACCGGTTTAAAGATTTTAATACGGAATCTAGATATGATCTAAGGTTTAGCCGTTGTGCATGTTCTAAGTTATGCCGGCCGGACAGCGAATTCCTTGGAAACTGAGTGGCCAAACACGGAAAGCCCATTTACTTAGGGTAATAACAGGTTGTGGAGGCAGCAACAACTAAACGTGCCCGAGTTTAGAAAGTTTATTGGGCATTAATTAAAAGAAACAAAAAATACAAAATTAAATTTTTAATATATAAAAAAACGGGTAAAATTGTGCGGGAAATATTTTGCACTACTTATTTTGCCAAAAGGTTCAAACGACAATATTATCTTTAAAATAATTTGAGGCTGATGCACTTAAAAAATTAATCTTTTGAAAGAAATGCATGCGATTAGGGCCGTAGCTAGAGGGGATCTGGCCAGGGCGAAGCCCTGTTAAAAAAATATTGAGCCCTGGTAAAAAATATTTTGAAATAGAAAAAAATAAGTGTCAGAAATGTCTGCAAGTTATTTGATAAGTTTAATAAAATAAAATTATTTTAATAATTTCGTCATACGGGTAGAGTCCTGTCCTGCCCCTGTCTGTTCCGTTATCCCTTTTTAGAGCTATTTTAAATCAACAAAAATACAGTGTGTCCGCGGATGGGGTCCCCAAGGGGGAAAAAATCTTTATTATTCATTTTACGACCAAAAGTCATTCTTTATAAAAAGTTCTGCTTATTGAAAAAATGAATTCACGATAAAAAAATGTTAGATCAGATGTACAGGGTGTTAATAAATTAGGAAAATATGAAAATGCTTCAAGAGAGAAGTACTATTATTTATTATTTTTTACAACAATTTTATAAAACAAAGTTGTTTATAAACTAACGTAAAGTCTAAATACAAATTTTGAAATAAAAATTGGAATTTTTAAAATAAAACAATACACAGTACATCTGATCTGAAATTTTTTATCGTAAATTCATTTTCTCAACAAGCAGAACTTTTTATAAAGAATGACTTTTGGTCGTAAAATGAATAATAAAGATTTTTTTCTCCTTGGGGACCCCATCCGCGGACACACTGTATAACCCAATGCAATAAATTACTTTTACAACAAAAACAAAAAATAATTAGGTATTTATTTAAAAAAAAAAAAAATTATAGTAAACATTTTAATAGAAACATTTTTTATTGAAGAAGTGTGATGATTTATAATAAAAAAAAATAGTGCGGGAAGAAGCGAGAATGCTTTATTATGAATATACAAAACGGCACTTAGGAAAGAGTATTTCAAAACCTAAGAATTTGCACCAAAAACTGCTCCTAGATTTACACTCCAAAAATACATGATTTCTGAAAAATCATCAATTTTGGCGTGGAGAGCGATATTTACTTATTTTTAATTATGAAAAATCGAGCCCGAAAATCGCGTGTTAGAGTCATACATACGTCTTATGATAAAATTTTGGATTGACACTAATATTCATATTGTTTACAAATATAAAAAATGTTTTTTTTTAATAAAGAGCCAGCTAGGAAAATCAAAAAAAAAGTAAAAAAACCATTTACAAAAAATTTTTTTAATAATTTTGATGAAATTTGTTAGTACCTAGTTAGGTGAATTTTAAACGAACTTTGGGCGTGGCCCCGAAAATGTTTCGCCTGCGGCGCTTTTCCGCCTTCTTTCCTAGGTACAATATCATGAAATACATGTAGTCCCAACTGTCCCTTCCTCCAAAAAAAAAGTCCTACTTACGCCCATTCAGCCCCCCCCCACGAGCATATTTTCTGGCTACGACACTGCTTATAATAAATATAATACATGAATATAGGGGAGACCGGGGCGGAACGGGGTATCTAACGTTAATTATTTTGTGGGGGAGGGTATAAACGTGGTACAAATTAAAAAAAATGTAGAACGATTTATTAAACTATTTGGAACAGAATACAAACAAGAAATAAACAGAAAATCTTCAGAGTTTTTTTTTTCTCTAAATACAAAAAAAATGGTATTTTACTCCATTCTGCCCCGCCTACGGGGCGGGATGGGGTACTTACGATTACCGGGCTTACAGAGTTCACAAACCAGTACAGACTCGTCGTCGTCACTGTCTATCCCCGCACAAGAGTTGTGAGCCCACTTTTTGCATTGAAGGCATGAAATCCAACCTTCAGATGAAGTTGAATAGTTATCATTGCAGTATAAACACAAGGTGTCTTCTTCCTCTTCAGACTCAGAGCTTTCTATAACTTCCATCTTTTGCTTTTTTGGCATAGACATATTCTCTGTTCCTTTCTTTTGTTTCTGACCAGACAAATTCTTTTTAACTTTATTTTTTTGTGCTTCCTTAACTTGATTTGTTCTCATTAATGCTTCGGCCAGTTCTTTTTGATAAGGAGACGATGTAAGAATAGCGGTTTTGCCTCTTTTTCTTTGCACTCGTTTAACGGTCGCATTTACTTTCGGTATTGGCATAATAACTGTTGGTGAAATTGCTGGAAAACTGGAGCTGTTAGGTGATTTTATTGGTGCATTAGCAGGATCAGGCATCCAGGAACACTGGGGTAGAGGGTTATTTAGACTTTGGGCTTTATTTTTCATCGTGAGTTTGGGAGGTGGGGTTGAGGAATCCCTATTTTCTGGAGGCTCATCGAGTGTAGGATCAGCTGGTGCGTCAGACTCATTGACTGGAGTAGGATCGGCTTGTGTTTCAAGCCCATTGACTGGAGTAGGACCAGCTTGTGTTTTATGCTCAGAAGCGGTTTCAGCCATGGGAATATTAGTTGTCTCGGCTGGTAAAAAGTCATAATCACTGAAGATACCCTCATTTCTTGGCCAAATACCCGTTTTCTCGAAACCTTTTAGCGCAGTTTTCATATTGGCAGCATTAACAAAGGCTTGCCCAAATAAGGTTGATATTTGGAATAAAGTAACGACTTTACCTGGGTGTGACCGCAACCATTTTCGCACTTCATCTTCGTAATACAGACTCAAAGGTTTCATAAACGCCACATCTAAAGGCTGGAGTCTGTGCGAACAGTGAGGTGGAAAGCACAATAAAATAACGCCATTTTCACGAGCTAGATCGACTACTTCGAGATTTTTGGTGTGTGATGCATGCCCATCAAATAGTAAAAGGACAGGAGTATCTTTCTTTGCATTAGAGAACGCAATGAACTTTGTAAACCACTTTAAAAACACTTCTACAGTCATCCATCCAGAGTCATTAACCTCAGCCCAGCCACCAGGCGTTAAACCTATTTCAAATTCTTGTTGTTTCTTTTTCCTGGGAAAAATCAACATTGGAGGCATATAATTCCCAGAAGCAGAACAACAAATTTCGGCCGTTATCGTATTACCACGCTCAGCAGAAGTCAATACGCCCACTTGACGTTGTCCTCTATTTGCAATAATTCTGGAATGTTGCTTTGGAATTACCGTAATACCGGTCTCGTCGCAATTATAAATTCTTTCCCCAGTAATATTGTTTTCATCAATGACTTGATTTAACAATGTAAAAAACTGAGCGACTGCTACTCTGTTGAACCCCATTGCATGCGCTCCCGAAGTAGCTTCGGGCTTTCTCAAGCTTAATTCCGGATGGCGTCTCATGAAACCATATGCCCAATCTTCCCCTGTAATTTCTGTCTCGTTATTAAATGGATGCCTACAACCATTTCGAACCGCCAGTTGATAGGCCAACCTTCTTAGTTCTTTAATTGTTAAACCAAAGAGTCTCTTTTGCATATCCTTTAAATACGAAACGAGTTCTATCTCTTGATTTTTAGTAAAAACACATTGATACTTGCCAGTTGTTTTGTCAACCACAGAATTTGGATCATCCTTGCGCTTTTTTACATATCTTGCTAGTGTAGTATGCGGAACTTCAAACTGCTCTGACGCTTTTTTGTAGCCCATTACGCCTCTGATTACCGCCTCTACTGCTAGTTCCATTGATTCAGTACTCCACTGCTGTCTAACGGTCTTTTTAACATAGTTGCGAACCATCTGAAAATAACAAAAACTGAAATTTAGATTGTTGAATATAGCCGGGGCAGAACGGGGTACGCCCCATTCCGCCCCACCCCATTCTGCCCCAGATACTTTTAATAACAAAACATAACATTTCACCAGACATCTTTACCTATATCTTGAAGTATATTATGTGAAAAGATACTTAAAAACATGCCGTATACGGTGAAGTAAACAACAAGCCTCAAAACAAACAAACAGTTAACTTACTTTGTGTTAAAAATGCCGAAAAGTTATACGAACACACACAATTTTATCACGTTGGGTCGAAAACACTTTCAGCGGTTTGCAATCAACTGATTGTTGTGGTCGAATGATGCGTGGCGCTCTAGTAAATGATAGCAGAGGGCGCTAGCAATATCCGTCGCTGGGAGCGGGAAATTTGAAGCCAATACCGTTCTGCCCCGGTACCCCGTTGCGCCCCGGTGTCCCCTACATACAATGAAGCATGTCGGATGTCGGTCGTTCTAAAATGCAAAAAATTCTACAGCGTCCCTTAAAAATCAAATATCGTTAAATTTAAACGTGAGAATATGGGCCCTGGTAAGGAATCGAATAGCCCTACCAAAAATTTGGTTCTGGCTACGGCCCTGCATGCGACTTTAACTCAAAAGCTTCGCGCTTTTAAATAAGTCTATATTATGATCGCTATTGGTCAAAAATAGTATATTATTGACCAAGGTTTAGACAGATACTATTGTCAATAGACCGAGCGTCGATTTTAAATCCCGAGGAACGCAGCGACGTGAGCACAATAATAGTTGTCTAAAACGTCGTAAATATATTATTTTTGCCACTGCTAACACATTTACAAAATTAAATTATTAATTAAAGTTAACATACCTTCTTAGGGTTGCTTCTGTTTTTTCAGTCAAGTTACCTTTGTTTTGAAATTGTTAGTTGGTTGTCTAAACATGACGTTTTCATACATTTTTAAAATAAAAAAAAGGTCAAGTTGCCTGTTTTATATTGCTTTTGACAGAAGCCTCTATTATTGACCGTTGTCACTAACGACGGTCAATAATAGAGGCTTCTGGCAAAGGGTAAAGAAAAACGATAAAGTTAATAATCGATCAATAATGAGTGATTTTAAAGTTAGTAGTGGAAAAACGTAATTATCTTTCTATAAGAATTTGAAATATATAATTGTTCTCGTCGTTGAAAGTCATTTAATCTTGGCTCAAGACCGCTACGTAAAGATACTCTTAACACAAGAACTAAAATATATGAAAGTTCTCTTATACAAAGATATTTTTTCTTACCAGTAATAAATTAATACTGTTGGGATCACTCGAGTGAAAATTTAAACTCGATTATTGACACTAGTACTCTATAGTCTATTTCAGAAAGGTGTAGAGTAATAAAATGGAAAAATCCGGCTCTATTTCGGTGTCGGCCATAGGCGCAGGTACATTTTGTGCATTAAATTATTTATGATAACTAACCAAAGAAAAAAAAGAAGATAATTCAATTAAGAAAAGGAACTAGCTATAGCAAATTTACACAAACATCGTTTTAAGAAAAATGCCGTGGAAGATATAGTTGAAAACATAGTGTAACCGTGCTGCGCACACCGCATCATTGCAAGCTAAATCCTATAGAACTTATATGGGCGCAAGTGAAGGGATTTGTAGCAAGACACAACACGACATTCAAAATAAAAGACGTTAAGCTACTGCTTGAGCAAGCCATTAAGGAAGTGACACCAGAGAACTGGCAAAAAGCAGTCCATCATGTCATTAAAGAAGAGGAGAAAATGTGGGATTTAACCACCTGATCGATCGGACCGTCGAACCGTGATTTATAACGTCAAGAGGAGATGAGAGTTCCTCAGATGAAGAAGAATATTATGATTTTTTATAATTTAATTTATGTTTATTGTATTTTTTGTATTTTGTATTTTCTTCTTAATGTTTAATAAAAAATTGGTGTACCTAATACTATGTACATAATGCACGCCTTTGTCACACCATTTTCAGTGTTTGTGAATGGATAACAATGGGCAAAACCCATAAATTGGCTCGAACCCGGGTGGTACTACCTGCACTTGATGAAAATAAAGAATTTTGTAATGAAATCAATGTCACATTATGAAAGTGGCTTAAATATTCGTTGGATCACTCTGTAATCCCTTTGCATACCTAACGAGCTTTTATTACTCTACACCTTTCTGAAACAGACTATAGTTATAATATGAGTGAAAAATTTACCCCTTGTATAACTGGAATTAATTTTTACACGGCTGATTAAAATAAAATTAATAAATTCCCCATTAACAATCACGTGAAAGCGTCACTCGGTCTTCGATAATTTTAGTGAAAAATTACTCGAGTGATCACTCGATTATTGAAATCACTCCAGTCCGTGTACTCGATTATTAAAATAATACGATTTAACACTAATTAACGTTCAAAAGAATTCACTTATATTGAGCCTAGTTTTGGTTTGGGCCAAGAGAAGCTACTTTTCAGTGTGTGGCATTAAATGATTAAATTATTTCACTTTACCATAATTCATTAATAAATTTTAGCCTTAATGTATTCATGACATTATGACGCGGGCTAGGTAGGTACCCTACTTATAAAGTCATTTGCTATTTGAGATTCATAGCCATTTGATACGAGTTGATGTATTGGCAAAATCGTTTCATAAACTACTCCCGAGTAAGTCATTATCCATCAGTCATGAACTGTTCCAGAGCAGCTCTGGGTCGTGAATAATGGATAAATTATGCAATCTGCCCATGTCCGTATGCTAATGGCGGACTGTCTTTTGATTAATTGCATTTTGATTTCCAGATTATCGGTCTAGTAGACCTCTATGTATGTGGGCTAAGCTCGGTGGGTTTTCATAATGGCATTTCCGATTTTTATGTTCGCAAACACCCGTCGCCAATGTTTGTTAGAAAGAGAGACTAACGCGCCATGTTGAGGTTAATGGCGTGTTAGTCGTTTCTTCTTAAGAGCATCTTTCCAAATTCTTCTCCAAGCTTACCAGCATATACACTTAGCCGCGAAGATAAAGCACAACCAAAAATTATGCTCAATTTCAATCGATCGACTTCGATACTTTTTTTAAACTGTAGCTTTCCTCTTTAATAGAAAATTTCCCTCATGTATAAAAAATGCCATAAGAGGTGTGCAATTTCCACTGAATAAAGGCCTTTTTACATTGGGTGCAATTGCAATAAAAATGACCTGAAGCATGCGCTTCGACTATGTTTTAATCAGCTGATGCACGTTTTCCCATTTAAAACCTGCATTAGCTGTTTAAAACGTCGTTGAAGCGCATGCTTTCAGGCAATTTTTTCTTGCAATTGCATCCAATGTAAAAAGACCTTTACAGTGGAAATTGCATCACTGGAAATTGCATCACTGGAAATTGCACTGTAGCGACCATAGCAACAAGTAATATTAAATTACAATAATTGTAATATTACTTTTAATAAATAAAAAACTAAGATAAAATATTAACGTGTTAGCTATTTATTCTGTAAATTTTCTACCCCTGATAATTGCACTGTGATAGAATTTTCAGATTTTAGTTTTAGGTTTATACAGGGTGCAAAAAATAAGAATAGTTTTTTTACAGTAAATTTGAGACACCCTGTAGGAAGAATAAGCAACAACAACGGATGCATGATGATATCATACTGTAGCCTCATTTTTTCTAAGCATTTTGTTTTTTTAATTTCTCTGATATCTGTAATATCAAAGAAAATACACGTTTTATACCAGAATATGTTTTTTTTTTTTAAATTTTGGTTATATGTATTCCTTTTTAGATACTATTTTTCTTAGGGGTTATGACTTTATGTATTATCGATGAAAAATGTTCCAATGTTCCTTACTGCAATTAATAGTCCAGGAGGCACGATGATTTTCGGTACTTATTTTCCCAGTCAGCAAACATGAGGCGGAAAATGCGTTAGAAAGTACAAATTAACTGCACTTTTTTTCCAGTGATAAAAATAGTTCTATTAGTGAGAGATACAGTGAATTTAAGAAAAAAAATAGTCTGGCTAATCTGTGAAGATGCATGGGTAATATGTTTGGCAGGTGGATACTTGGATAAAATTTAGCGAAACCATTGCCCTTATTTTCGCAGTTCTAAAAATTTGTCAAATGATAGTTTATATTATAATACCAGCTGAAAATATAGTCTGGCTAATGTGGAACACCCCGACAGCCTTGCCAGACTCGTCCAACGCTCGACAGGCGCGCTAAATTCGGCATGTTTAATTATACAGGCGATTGTTGTCATCTCTACATGTTTTTACTTTTCATAATTTCTGCTAAGAAAAGTATTGGTTTACGGCAAAATTCGACTATGGCTAAAAAACATTTTTCTTAACGTTTTGAGACCCCAGAAACCCAAAAAATATGGTTTTAGCAAAATGTCAGTCCGTCCGTCCGTCATCAAAAAACTTTATTCGCGAATAACTTTGTAACTATCAGAGATACGAGAAAATTACTGATAATTGTAGGGAATTTAATTCTCTACAAAAAAGATCTTTTAACATTTTTGTGTATCTCGTTTAGTTTTTGAGATATAGTCAAAATATAAAGAATTGCGAATAATTCTTACATTCAGACGCGACTATCTCTGGAATTATATAAATTAAACGAACAAGACTAAGAAGCAATATTGTAGAGAAGTAAATTTCCAACAAAAATATTAATGACTGATGAACGAGCGGGTAGACATTTCGCTAAAACACGAGAAATATCACTTTTGGCTGTTTAAAAAATCAAGATAAGCAAATTCACTGTAGTGGGTTTATAAGTATAGAGTCTGGCGGGGCTTTAGTGATTGTAAATGACAGCCAGACGTGTATTTTCTATGAAATTATAGTATTATTTATCATGTGACAAATTTTAAAATCTGGGAAAATAAAGAGCAAAAATTTTGTAATTTTTACGATTTTCAAGATGCCGCCAGACTCATTTGCCAATTTCGTAAATTAGCCAGACTTACTTTTGATTATAGTTGATGTTCGTACCAAATGATACGGTAAATTTCAAGCATGGGAAAATAAGGGTTACGGATCCCAAAATTCGGTGAAATTTTTGCATCCGTAAATTTTCAGCCAGACAGCCTTTCCTCCACTTGGGATGTGCCAGACTGTTATTTCCGTTAATAAAATTACTCACTTTAATTAATGTCAAATATTTATGACTGGAAAAATAAGTGGACTTGACTTTTTTTTTTATCTCGTGAACAAATCCGAAAATTTTAGCCAGACTCACAAATTGTCGTTTTGTGTCACCATCCGAGCAGACTATTTGATATTCACCGACTGGGAAAATAAGTACGAAAAAAATTCACTGCCTCCTGGACTATAATCACTAGATTTTGGTTTTTAAATTAATTATTTTTTCAGGAATGATATATTTTGGTGCAGGCGCGGATACAGGGAGGACGGGGAGGGGGGGAGGCAGTCCCCCTCCCCTGAGCTTTACAAAATGGGTATTTTTTTTACTTTGATCCTTAAAAATTGTAGGGCGTATGAAGGGTCGGTATTTTTTAGAAGTCACTTTTGAGAGTAGGAAGATACGCTCTTTTTTCAATATATCAATATCACAAATTTTTCATTTAACCAAAAGTTTAATTGCATACTTCGTGATTGCCGCCTAAATGTTTTTTAACTAAATCCTTTATTAATTCCTCTAAATTTTCTTTCCTCTTTAAAGAAGGTAAACTAGATTTTAACATTGTTGTATTGATTTTCATATTTATTTCAACAGATTGTAATGCATTTGATGTTAAAGTTATGTGTTCTAAAACTGCATACTGAAAAATTAATAAAAATACAATTTTCTCCATGTGTTTTTGAAGCGAATGACTGTATTTTTGTTCTCTCTTGGTAAAAATTGTTTGAACACCTGCGCCTGCGTGAAGAAATCAAGGATGGGTGAGATAATAAAATCGTCTAAAGTTTAAATGTTTGTCAATAATGATGTTTAATTATATTTTTATATAAAATATTGTGAATAGCGTTGGATTTTTGGGCCCTCTAGATGGCTGCCCCCCCGGGTTTGCAGTGGTGTAATTTTATACAGTGGCGGCTCGTGGATATTGAGTATGGGAGGACGCAGATCTAGGTACCTACACAAAATTGAGTGGCTGGAGATATATTTCTAAAATTTGAGAAAATGTCTAAAATGCATGACTAAATTCATATCGAAAACATTAGCTAGGAAAATTAGCCACGATATGATTCACGTTTCTTTATTTTTTTAAGAGCATCCGAACAATATTTCTTAATTCTTCTCCGGCTTTACCAGCTCGATGATGCCAAATCTTATAATATATTAATAACAATGGGTTCTCTTGACCCGAATCCTGGTTAATATTTATTATTGAATTTTTAAAAGCTTTTTAAATTTGGACTCACAGATATTGAGGAGTGTGAGAAAATCATTTTCATTAAAAAAAATAATTTTAAATATTTTTAACAATACAATGAAATTCAACAATAATTTTAATGGTTTTCATTATTATATTTTTTCCTAGAACTTTCTCATAGACACCACCATTCCAAGCAGAAATTTAATATCTTGCTTAGTTTTTTTGTAATTCGGGTAAAAAAAAACCGCTATTTTGCATGGCAAATTTCAAAGCGTTCGATCCATTTGCCGCGTCTCACTCTTTATGTTGGTGCTTTGCCGTTTGCCGCGATAGCTTTGCGGATAAATCAACGACATTTAAATTTCACAGCGGGTGGAATAGGGCCGTCCGAGGTCGCTGATGTTACGCGTTCGTCAGAAAGGAGCTGCCGCAGAGAATTCGGTACCGCGCCACAACCGAGCGCAATACATGAGGGCGAGTGGAGTAACGAAGGGGTAAGAGTTGCAGACAATGTTGCCTCCTCCTAAAGTATCAGTAGATCTACCAATTTTATTTATTGTTTATATAATAAAATTATCCGTTTTTTTGGCTGAAGGAAGAAGGGAGCGGCCGCAAGGAGAGAAAAATATGTCTAAACACCAATTGGTCTAGTGGGGGGCTAATCTGGATACAGGGGGGGGGGGGGGGAGTTAAGTCCTTTAAAAAAGAGTGTGTGGATCCGTCCGCGCTAAAATTTGCCATGTTAAATAGCCGTTCATCTTGGCCCGAATTACAAAAAAAATCTAAGCGAATTATTGAGTGCTTGTGCGGTATCTACATATATGTCGGTAAGTTATTTTTATGCAGAAAAAGAATTCGAAGGAAAAGATACAAACCAATGAAAACCCTAATAACAATTATACTAAAGTTCATTATTGTAAAAAATATTAAAAATTATTTATTTTCAATAAAAATAACTTTCTGTCACTCTCCAACATCTGTAGAGAGAAAAATTTAAATAGTTTTCAAAAATACATTAATAAAAAAAATAACCTTCGAGAAGAATTTAGAAGTATTGGTCGGATGGTCTTAAAAAAGTATTTTTTTGCTAGTTGCTTCGCTATCTAGGAACTCCAAGTCTACTAGAATATGTGGCGCCATATCTAGGTGTTTATTGGAAGTTCTCTCAGTTCGATAAAATAGAAATGTGTCTCAAAATTCTGAAAGTTAGCATTATTTCCTCTGTGATAGTAGTTTTGCTAGAATCCAAAAGAAGACGCGGGATTAAGAAGGGGTTAATTTAACCGAAACATTAGAAAGTCAAATCGTTTGTCGAAATAATTTTTAAGGATTTTAATGGAATAAACGTGTTCCTTTATCCTTCAAAAATCTATTTTGACAGTTATATAGTGACAAACTGACAAAAGAAAGGACAACATTTTTCATTTACAATTTTTTTCAAAAATGATCTAACTAGTGTTTTTGTGCCAAATTTTGAAACGACACATCCCAGAATGTCTAAAAAGAACAGATTGTCCTCTTCCAATGATGCCGTTGAGAAAATAATCGGCAATATGACCTCAGAAATGCAAAATAGCGATGGACAATACATCCCTCTTGGATTTTCATCACAGCCAAATGTCTCTGAACCAATAAATTGGGGCTCTCAGCCTTCTCCTAATACGTATATAAACTATGGATTACATTACCCAGAACCTAATTTGGTACAGGCTTCAAGAGAACACCTTACAAATTATATCCATCAGGCTAACTCTATGTTTGAACCCGTAGTGTTTCCCAAAAATGTCAACTTGCCAGAGTATAATAACTACAACCTAAGATCTAACAGTGCTCCTCAAACTTTATACAACTTTCCGCAGAATGTTATGCCAGACAATATTTTACACGACTCGCTGAACCACAATACTTCTAATCAAATTTTTGAAAATTTGGTTGGTAACTGGGCTGTACCAAATAACAGTGGAACCTATACGCCTTTTGGAAATACTGACACTTTCAAACCAAGCTTATTTGACTTTCAAAATCAAAACGGTGAAAGTAACTTTGTTGAGCAACAGGACGAGCTAAAATATAAACAAGAGCCTTTGAGTGACAAATTTAACTTTAATAGGGATGTTAGAAAATCTAGGCCCCTGGCTGAGGTTAAACCAATGCGTCCTAGTTATTCAGATGTGTTGACAAAACCAGTTCCTTCTTCAAGTGTGGTAAAGCCTATTAAAACAGAGCTAAAAGATCCGAAAGTAAAAAAAGACTCACGAAAAAATGGAAAGATTGATAAGTCCCAAAAAGTTGCCAACTTGCTAAATCGTAGCAACACAAACAATGACATAAAGGACTTGCCTATAGATAAAAGTCTTCCTAATAATAGAACCGAAAAAAAACTGAATAAAACCAACCAACTGAATCGAAAATGGGCCTCGCTAGACAATATTTCTGAACCGATTTTGATTAAAAATGAAGAGCCAAAAAAAGTAAAGAAACAAGAAGAGAACAACATCAAACCAGTTATTAAACCAGTAAAAAATAAACCCAACAAAATTATAAGTAATCTTTCAGATGAAGTAACTGATGATGGTGTTAAGGCTGAATCAATTAGTATTACAAAAAATTGTTTAAAAAAGAGCAAAACTTCACCACGACAGAAGCCAGTTGAAAATCATGCTGGTGGAAATGACAGACCACCTTCCAAGAGAAATCAAAGGATAAGGAAGAAGGATACTCCATCTAGTTTGGGTAAAGATATTTATTACTAGTAAAAGTTAGATTATAAAAAAGTAACTATAGACATACAGTAGTCATAACTTATAAGCCATTGAAATCGTATGAACCAAATAGTTATAATGCCACTTTCTAATTAAAAGGAACTTGTCAAGTTATGTTACTGAACATATTTTTGAATTTAGTAAGTGTCCCAATAGCGACTTTTACACTGAAGGTTTTAACCACACAATTATAGACTTTGTTAAACATTGATAAACGTGGCTGTCTGCTTTTTAAAAGCATTTTAGGGGGTAGACAACCCTATTTCCAATAAGATGACTGTGCTAGTATGACACATTCTTCTTTTTCGAGTTTTAGAACAATTTTCTAGTTGAACTAGATTAATATAAAACTATATAAATATTATAAATTACTCAAAAATGAAATAATTTTTTGTTTGTTTTCCTGGTACCTAATCTAATAAAAAGCTTTGCAATAAAATTT
Source organism: Polydrusus cervinus (assembly GCA_935413205.1). NCBI lineage: Eukaryota > Metazoa > Arthropoda > Insecta > Coleoptera > Curculionidae > Polydrusus > Polydrusus cervinus. Next base: position 8,411,773 of record OW284512.1, read on the forward strand.
TCATAATCTTTTTGATAAAATGTGAGCACAATAAGGTATAAAATATCCCACCACTTGTAATAATTTTTTTTGGTGATAAAAATAAAATAATCAGTGAGTAGGTATATGGATTTACTATTGTAAAATGTGCAATCATTACATTATAAAAAAATGAGCCGTGCGTAATATGTTGGTAAAAAGGGCAATTCGTTTAAGAAATACTAATAAAACAAGTAAGAATTTTTCCTGAGGATAATAATTTAGTGTTATTATTTTGGTGCGTTATTGTTGCATATTAATACGGGGTATAGTTGTTGTTAATATAAGTGAGTTTTATGCAGCATAAAGAATAAAATTGAGGTCAAGAGTGAGGCGATTCGCTGGACTTGATATTTATGATTTATATTTTTTTAAGGTGGACTAATTTTATAATCGACGCCGAACTTTGGGGAAAATTTCTTTAAAACTAGGTATTTAGGGGATTTTCAAACTCAAGACGGTTTTTTGAAGAATCCTATATGGCAGTGCTGGAAAAAATATGTTAACCAAAAGATGTTTTTTCAACCCTTATAAAACCGTAAAAAATTAATGTTTTTCCTTCAACCCTACTTTATTGCAGACCCCACACATCTTTCTCGCATTAGTCTTGTTTCTAATGAAAATTCACATGTCATCAATTCCTGAAATTAGCCCTTACACGATTAGTATTTTTTAATCAGTCCCTTAATGAGATTGAGACTGTTAGTCTGAATGAGTTTGTAGGATCTGCTATCATGATCCGTGCGCATGCGTTATATTTTTTGTTAGTTGATACCTTAGACCAATTACCATAGACAAAGTATTTCCTTTTTCACATGGCCGATTGTGTTCTAACCTCTAAAAACGTTATTTCCGGGCTTAAAAGGCGATACAGGGTGATTCCTAAGTTGATACTTCTTTTTTAGCTGTGTATAGAAGGTATTTTAAGGTAATTTTAAATTGATTGCACATGAAAATGGTAGAATTTAAAAACAATGAACTAGTAGATATGGTGCTAATTTATAGTGAGTGTCGTCAAAGTGCGGCTGCTGATTCGAGATTATACGCAGAACGCTTTCCCTTGCGGGCTCATTTTACACCCAGAAGTTAGGCAGAACCGTATTTGATCCATAGTGTAATACATGAATGTAAGTACATTATATTTGAGTTTTTTGAAAAAAGGTATTTGAAAATTTTGTTTATTTTAATGCCTTCTATACACAGCTAAAAAAGAAGTATCAACTTAGGAATCACCCTTTATACAGTAATTTAATAAAAAATCACTTCAAATAACGTCACAAAATACTAAAAGCTCCCTTAAATATATTGTATGCTAAAAACAATTTAACGCATCTGACCGCTGGTCGTTACAATTGTTATTAATGAACGAAGGCCACTAGAAAAGGTAGGCAACCATCAGATCGCGAATATAACAGACGCGATGTTGTCACGTTGACAAACTTGGAAAATAATAGTTTTTTTGTCATAAAGATGGCAGTATTACTTTTAAAATATTAACATGTACCTATTTTGTTAAAAAATGTTTAAAGTAAAATAAGGTGTTGCATAAATATTTATTATTTTTACAGATGAATATTTTTTCTATTTTTTTTTGCCTACATGCGTTCTCCTTTACTGCTTTATGCTGTGAACTTGAAATGTAAATAATTTTGTCTTTGGTAATCTGAAATTGATACATTAGATCCGAGATTGGATCATTCATGGGGTAGATTAAAGGCTGATTCATGTCATAAATCAAGTCACGGTCCGATCACCAGCGTTGCCAGAGCTGGTACAATTGTACGAATCTGGTACATTTCGAACGTATCTGTACAAAAGTACATTTACACTATTTTCTGGTACATTTTCATCCTCGTGCCGATCTTTTTTTTAGAAGTCACTTTCGATTCCACCCTGGTGCCAAAAGCTTATGAGAATGTATGTTTCTAAGAGAGCGATGACCTTTTTTTTTTAGAAGTTACTTTCGATTTGATCCCAAAATAAGTAATTTTTGATGGCTGTACAAAAGTTAAAAATCTGGTACATTTTATATTTGTGATTTGTACAATTTCTTGATACCCTCTGGCAACACTGCCGATCACAGTGAGATCAAATATTGTGACTTTTTTATATTACACCATCGACACTATAAGGCAAGAGGTCAGGTCATGTGCCAGTCATTTGACCGCTGTTTTTTTTCTTTCTGGCGATATTTTAATGTGACTGAGACAGGACTGTAATCAGACCATGACTAGACCGATAGTAAGTATCGGTCTTTAATGTCTCTAATGTTGAGTTGCACAAAGATTTTGAACAATGGTTAACAAACCAGGCAGGCAGTTTTAATTATGACATAAATGACATTGGCAGGCATTATTAAATTGTTGATTAGTAAATTGAGCTGATCCAGACCATTCTGATTGTGAGAAAATCATTTTTACCAATAGCACTAAGGTTATTTATGTTACAAATAAGTTTCCTGGTTAGTTTATTGGTTAAATTTTTTTTAAATCATTGTGCAATAGTGCAACCCAATATAATGTAATAAGAAAACTTCTTTATGTAGAAAAAGCTAAAACCAATTTAAAAGTTTATGTTTTCATTTTCTTTTTAGGTGTGTTTGGACAAAAAGTTAAAGTTTACACTAAAGGATGGTGGAAAGTAATCACAGTCTTCGCCTTGTGGCTGTTTCATTTGATCTCTGATGTGTGTAGCCTAAGTGTACATTTGGGCCGAGATTTGTAAGTAATTTTTGTCCTTATTATTACACTATTAGTTTGGTCTTTTATACAGCATGTAGCAAAAAACGGTAGTTTCGAATGATCGTTGATAGATGTCACTGTGTAAATAATCGACTATATTGCCACAATTCTTGGACAAGCAGTCTAGAAACTGGTCCTTTCCTTTTCTAACCTCCATGAAACACATTCATTTAATTTCAAATCATTACCCAAATTTGCGACCTGCAAACAGTTGATTATCAATGGGTCAATGGTCACCTTATGAGAATTAACAAAAAATACACTAGTCAACAATTTTTTAACACAATAATTTAAACATATCCTGTGGGAAATAAGCTCCGCAAATAATTAAAAACTAGAGTAGAATAACATAAACACCTTGCAGCAAGGGCGGCTCTACGGGGGGGGGGGGGGTCCGACTTTACGCCTATTACGTTTACGTCCGATTTACGCTATTCTAACTAAGCACTTTATAATGTAAATTTTGATAAGAAAAAGCTATTAGGCTGTTTTGCTTGTAACCCCTCAATTATGACCATAATATACATGTGGTGACGCTTGGATATTCGACGCTGAATTTTTAAATTTCGAGCGACAAAAAAAATCATAGCGCCTAAACTATCACAATAGTCTAAAGTCAAAGTCACAATAACCAGAGAGATTATTAAAATTATGATTTTAATCAGTATGATTTTTTTTTTAATCATGATTAATTTTAAAAAAATAGTTTTAAAATTTTAACACTTAAAATGTATTTGTTCATACAAAAAATAAAACCCAGACGCATTTTTATGTGGTGTTATTTATTATTTTTATTATAATAATTAAAAAGAACAGCTGGTTATTACAAAAATAAATCTTAAAAAAAATTAATAAAATCCTTTGTAATACCAAAAAATACTTAATTTAAAGAAAAATAAAATAAAAAAACCTAAGTGTTAAAGTGTTATAATGCTTAAATAGAAATACTAGTTTAGCTGCTTTCCAATCCAAATCCAAATGACCGCTACTTCCACTATTTTCACGTCCACCTACACTTCCCTTTTCACAGTTATCGCTTCTCTGTTTCTTTGCCAGCTGGATAATTTCACTCTGGCTAGTTCCAGGCTGTGACTGACAATCACCATGAGGAGTTTCAAGACCACTGCTAATATCACTAGTTTCACTTTTGTAGATTTCCCAATGACTTTTAAGTCTGTCTGCTAGACCTTGCAATTCTTTACCACACTTTTTACATACTGCTCTCCAACCTAGTTTGCCCACCACTTTCTTTTTTATAAAATGCTGACAAACACTAAATTCCTTTCTGCCCCGGCTTGTCATTTGTCATGACTCCAAATGCTTTGATAGATTAACTCCCCAAAGCAAAAATATTACTGATAAAACTGAAATAAGTGCGTATCGTTTATAAAGCCAGGCGTTTTCTGCCAGTAATTACAAGTTTCGACAAAGGCGCAACCTTGCGAAACTACGTGAACGAAATTTACATGTTAAAAGTTAAAACTTGTCCAGTTTTGCTTCGTATCTGTACTATTCCTACCTAAAAATATTTGTTTACTTAACAAAACAAAATATAAGCAGTTAGAAATATTTAAAAATAATATTTGTAAGAGCTAGTAAATAAAAAAATAAAATAAAAAAAATCATCGATTTCTGATTTTTTTTTAAATTATGATTTTTATTAACCCTGACAATAACTATTATTAAAAAGGGTCAACTCTAGTTATAAGTTATGTACCTGAAAATTGAATATTTTTTGTATTTTATTATTATTAGGGAATATCTGTTTGTACTGAGTTTAATTACTAATTTTGATTGTTGAGGTTTATTATTTGTTTATGAATAAAATAAAAATATTTGTAGTGGTTACTTTACATATCAAAGTCTAAACACGCTCACTATAAATGTTGAGTAGTGTATTTTGTCTTCCATTATCCTGACCCCAGATAATATGTTATTTTAGATCTAATGTAGTAATCAAAAATTACTTATACATACTTATGTTCTTTGAATCTTGTGTATATTGTTTTTTTTAATGCAAATGTTGTTTTTTATAAATACATACATTGTGGTATGCTTTTTAGTTTGATCAACGCTTGGTCCTATCTAGTCATCTGTTGGTCTTCATTTACAAGTACAAGTGAGGCCATATTGAAAAGATGGCGGCTCTCTGCATGGATATGGGAAAAAGTTGAGAGTAAATTTAAAGGTAAAAATAAAAAGTCCAAGATCGAGGAGGATACCAATAGTTTTCTGCAAAATGGACTTGACATTAATATTTGTATGCCGACAACAGGAGATGAAGCGATGAAAAGGTAATTAGTATCCATAAATTCTTCACTGCATGTAAAAAAATAAGTAGAACAGATAACCAATATTAAAAAAAAGTCATACACTTTTAAAATTAAGGGTGTATTAAGAGTGCAGTTATTTAAAAAACATTCTTTTAGATTATTGGCATGTAAAGGTAAAGATCCATACAGTATATTGGGAGTGACCCCGAAATGCACAGACGACGATATCAAAAAGTATTACAAAAGACAGGCCTTCTTGGTACATCCAGATAAAAACAACCAGCCAGGAGCAGAAGAGGCTTTTAAAATATTGGTTCATGCCTTTGATATGATAGGAACTGCCGAAAGGAGAGCAGCGTATGACAGAGGTAAGTAACTTTTAATAGGTACAGGGTGGAGATTTTAAAGGGGACGTTGCTTGTAGCGGCTCTGGAAGTAAAACTTCTCTAAAATCCAAAAATACGTCCTCAAAGATTTTTTTGTTTTTAACCACAGGCAAAATTTGAAAAGTAGGTACGTTTACAGTCTTTAGACATGCATCAACTTTTAAAAAGAATAACATTTTCTGATAAATTGTTACTTGATTTTTTTATCCATATAAGGTGAAGTGGGGTAAGTGGGAATTAAAAATATAAAGGGTCGTATTTAAAATCACATAACTTTTTTTTTAAATCGAGTTACAGAGATGCGCCTTAGACAGGAAGTACTTAGTGATATTTACAATTACAACAAAATGTGTTTAATTATTTACCCAGGAATTTCATTTAAACAAAAAATTGTTACGAAAATATACCCATAGAACTTGCCACAGGTACTGGGGTAACTGGGTTTTCAACTTATAAATCGCGTTTGAGTAATGTTATATTCAACTGGAGCAAATGGGTTAATCTATTGCGACTTCACCAACAACAGGCTTTTACTAGACTTTAAAAATTCCTAAAAGTAAAGAAGTTTATATGTTAAAGATTTCTTCTTCTATAAATTTTTTTAAAACTACGTAATACGGTTTTTAAGTTTTTGCAGATTACGCACAATCTCACTATTCAACTTCTTAAAACTTTTCACTTTGAATTTTATTAATATAAAAAAATTAAATGGGACAAGTGGAAACTAATCCCCACATACCCCACTAACAAAAAAAAAAGCGGGGCAAATGGGAACTATGGACCTAAAACTGAAAACCTGAAAAATTGAAGTGTGAAAAAAAAAACAAGGGATAACGTTTGTGATTACAACTTTGAGGATGTAAAAACTTTGAACCTAAGTTTTAAATTAGTACAGATAAAAAATTTTGAAAAATTTTGCCGTAACTATAGACGAAGTTTAGATACATTTGACATAAGCTGTGTTACTTTTAAAAAAAATATTAAAAATTTTTTAACAATATGTTGGGGTCTATAAAAGTCAAGAAAAAAAAACATTTTATTGTAGTTTTAGTTTTTAAAAGTAGTTTTTTTTTACAATTATTACAAAAACCCCCACTTGCCCCAGATCCCCACTTCAACTTATGTAACATACTTTTTTGAACATACTATACAGGGTGATTTCTAAGTTGATACTTCTTTTAGAAAGTATTAAAATAAACAACATTTTTAAATACCTTTTTTCAAAAAACTCAAAAATAAGGTGTTTACATTCATTTATTACACTATGGATCAAATACGGTCCTGCCTAACTTAAACAATGTTTTCAAATTTAAAATTAACTTGCTTCAGAAAAACACACCGCAGCGGATTACCAAATAACTGATCACCGACCCGTTAATTGCATGACTAATAAGACAACCAACATAGAGTATAGCAGACTACGTTTTGATGACCAGGCCCGCACTTAGATTTTTTACTTGTGTATCTCGCCTATTTTTAAGTTTTTTGAAAAAAGGTATTTGAAAATATTGTTTATTTTAATGCCTTCTATACAAAGCTAGAAAATAAGTATCAACTTAGGAATCACCCTGTATAATATGTAGGTCTCTGAATTCCTATACTTAATAGAACAATAACCTTTATTTAAAACGGTAACAATCTATCAATTAAATTCTTGATGTGGAACAGACAATAAGGTTTTAGATTTGCATTGTCCTATTGTTATATATTTTTAGGTCTCATTTACTTTTTTAACGGAAAAAAAGTATCTACTTTGATTTCTTCACAATTACAAACAAAAATATCAACTTGTTTGATCGCGGTGATATTTATAACATGAATTACCCGTTGCAACAAAGAAATAAAGCTTACCAATACAAATAGTTTATTTCCGTATACAGGGCGAGTCAACGATGGAGGAAAGTTAATTTTCTCCTTTATCTTAAGAATTAGATAAAAATTTGAAATGTAAAAGTTGTAGAGACCATTGAGGTGCACATTTTAAAAGTATATTGAAGTATACGGGGTGGCCCAAAAAAACCTGGCGAATATAACTTGTTTTTTTTAAATGGAATAGCCTATATAGATAGATAGATAGATAGAAACGTCTTTATTTTTGACTCGGCGAAGGTCAGCTTGCTGTTTGCTTAACCGAGCATGTATGATAAATTTACAAAAGTTAAGTTTTACAAAATGAGACGAAATTGCTAAGTTATATTAAGTACCTAATCTAGTGTAGAAACTTAAATATTGGCAACTTAAACTAATGATATATTTACATAATATTGATCTTATACATATTCAAGCATAATTACCCAGCAAAAAACTGCGATAATTGGTCCTAAAGGAGTTTAAACTTAGGTTGACAAATTTGGTACAAATATCAGTATTAAAGATTTTAGGAGCTATATAAGAAGAACTCGCGAGATCCTGGCCCAATCACGTGATACGGATGACATGCTGGTTAATTTTAGTGTATTATGTTGGTATGACTTGACGTAAATTACAGGATCGAACTTTGAAATTACAAATTTTTAATATGTAAAATGTATGTTTAAACTTTAAACGAATAATATTCTTAAAACCACTAATAGTTATTGTTGTCATGCTTAACAAGATTGCAATAAGATGAAGGTAAAAACTTGCAAAACAGATTAGGAAATGGCAGCTTCTTTTATTCGCCTATATCCTTTGTGTTCTTTCCTCGTTTGGAAATAGGTAATTATAACACAGATAGTAGATAATATGCTTACCGGTTGACACAGTGGTAAATAGAAAAAGTCGTGGAAGCTATTTGAGTAAAACGTACAAATTTAATATTTATATACTATTGTGTCATTATATAATATATCTAATATTGACATAGGCGTAGTTCGGGGGTGCTAAGCCCCTAAATCTAGCACCCTCAAAAAAACACAATCTATTGACAAGAAAAAGGTTGAAATGTTAATTTTAAAAAACAGTTTAACAGACCACAATAATAAGATAGAAACTTCAGAATTTGTTAAATACCGAAACTTTTAGTTGTACGAAAATGAAAACTAATAATCGCTAAAGGTAAATTATTATTTTACAACCTATATAAATCCGTACTAAAATTTTTAGCAATAAAAAAATGGTTCTTAAAATCACACGAAACCACACTAAAATTCAAAACATTCAATTCAGAAATACCGAAAATATAAGCTTGTTTCTTGTTTCTATTATAAGTGGGACATTCATAATAATTGCGATATATTTTTTTATTTTAAAGATTTAAGGTTAATAATTGTCTTGCATTTTTTTAGTTGAAATCAATTTAAAAAAATAAATAATTACTGAAAAACAAAAAAAATAATAAAAAAAAGTTTTGTCCGAAGCGGGGTTTGAAACCGCGATCCTTAGTTTCAAAGTAGAAAACCTATACCCCTACGCCAAGAAGGCGCCTTCTAAAAAGCAGGTTCAAATGCGTTATATGACTAAATGCAAGAAATTATTGTAAAAATAAATTGAAACTGTTTAAAAATACCTTCTCAGCAATGGCATCAGCTGCGGTACTAGGCAAATTAATTATAGTCTAAAACATAATATCATACGTTTATGAATCAAACATTGGCTGAATACGTCTCTGTCAAAATCTGGGGAAATTTTGAAAGCCCTAATCAGCCGGCTGAGGTCATATATCTGGATGTCAAATGTCGAAAAACGAGTTCTCTCGTGAATATTTCTTTATATTGTATTATTGTCTGAATCCCCATAAAATTCTACGCTTATTTTGTGAATCTCATATGTCTAAATTCAATTATTTTTGAGATACCTATTGCCATTTAAAATATGGCATTTTCAGACTTTGACAGGCTGTAACATTGGAACGGTTCATCTTAGAGAAAAATGGTTTTCACCTGCCTGTCTTAGTTTTTATTCTCTATATAAAGAAACCAACTTCCGATTTATCATGTTAAACCAAAAAACCAGTTTTAACGGTTTAACATGTTAAACCGGAAGTTGTAACACAAACAAAAAAATAAATAATCAAAACTTGCCACTAGTATTGGCATGACTAATAAAATACAAACAAACTCTGTTATAACTTCAGACCAATAATCCTAAACAAAACTGTTTACATTTAGTCATGAGGACCTCCGATGTTCACAGAATAAGAATTTACGCACTGTAGTAAAATAGCAAAGCTCTTCATAAAATATTATTCCTATTAAAAAACCAAAACTTATAATATTTTTGTATAACTAGTTTCAAACGGGGATATGTTTATAACTTTTACAAAATTTTATGGTTCCACATCAAGTAGTGTAACCTTTCTCGCCAACAAACAGAGTGACAAAATCATGTTTTTATCATAATTTTTAGAATACCCTAAAACTTAAGAAGTTGTCCTTTCTGCACTGTCAAAATAACGGTATTTTTTAATTCGACTCATTATAAATTCAAATTTTTAGGCGTAGCAGAATCAGCCTTTGTAGTACAAAACTTTAGCCAAATGGCCGAACTTCTGCAAAAACTTCAACAGAAAATGGAAATGAACGCTAACACGATTAGGTGCAGTGCGTGCGGCGACCGTCATAAAAGAATCAAAGTCGATAGGCCTAGCTATGCAGCAAGGAATTGTATAATGTGCAAGATCCATCATGCTGCTAGAGAAGGTAAGTCGTATAAAATAAATAAAAATAATAAAATTGTTATTTTAATCAAAAATAAATGAAAATTAAACAATAATTTATATGTGGACAAAAATGACAAGCTGCAGCTTTCTGATCGATAACGGGTGAAGTGCATGCGGGTGGTATCTATGTGGGTGTTGGAAGGTTATTTTCATGTAGAAATATGATTTAAATAAATAATATAAACCAATGAAAACCGTAAAAATAAATATTGAAAATTATTTTTTTTACCCATTAATAAACATGTTTTTTGTCTAATTTAATATATTATACAGGGTGCTACAAATTCGTATGCGTACAACGGGATCTCAAAAACGGAAAGATTAGGAGATGGTTAAATTGAGACAAAGTCGCGTATTTTGGGGCTCAATAATTTGGTAAAAGAAAATGGTAAATATTCCGGATACTTTTGAAAAAAACCGAAATTTTTAGTTTTGGTTTTTAATTTTTTGCTCCTTCATTTTTGGCTTGGGAAAAAAACAAAAAAACCTTTGTCATAGCCGTTTTTTATGTTCTACAAGATGGCGTTATTAGTTATCAAACGTTTCGTTCTTTAGATACCAACCTCAAGTCAATCTGGACTTTCGAATACAGTTTTAGTGACTTCTAAGCTTTGGAATGTAATTCAATTTAAAGGTTTTTGAAATTTTAACGTTTTGTTATCTAATAACACATTTTTTCAAATTATCTTTTTTCATCATTATGGTCTTGAAAATGTATAGCCAAACTTAAAAAAAAAAGATATCTGATTTGAATAATCCGTCCAGAGACCTGATACTTGATATTTTGTAAGAAAAAAGACCCAAAGTCTGGGCCTCAAATATTTTTTTGTGTGTTTATTTAGTATGGTGCATGGGGTCTGATGGTAAATTTTAGTGAAACAAAATACCTATGCGTTGGTGGAGAATCACAAAACCTTGAAATCGATCACAGCAACTTAATAGCGCCATGTGACGAATACACGTATCTAGGAACTAAAATTGAAAAAACGGGCCGGACACTAAAAGAAGTAGAAGATCGAATAATGAAAGGAAAGAAAGTAATTGGCTGTCTCAACTCAATACTGTGGTCAAACTAAATCTCCAAAGAAAGAAAAAAATGCTGTATGACACTATTTTTAAGAGTATCGTATTATATGAATGCGAGACCTGGCAGTTGAACAAAGGCTTAGAACATAGACTGCTTGTTTTGGAGATGGATTTTTGGCGCAGAGCTGCCGGTAAATCTAGAATGGATCGAATAAACAATAGACGAATTCGAGAGATGATGGACGTACAGAAGACAATACTGGATGACATAGACCAGCGACAACGGATTTGGTACGGACACGTAGAGAGGATGGGCGATGAGCGGCTCCCCAAACAAATACTAAACTGGACTCCAACTGAGAGACGAAATGACCGAAGTCAACCTGGATCGATGGAATACGCAGAGCCATGTCAGAACGAAACTTACAGCCAAGAGAATGGGAAAACCGACAAGCATGGAAACTGGGAACCGGAAGGCGTAGAACGCTATAGAACCGGCTATATATATTATATATATATATTTTTGTTACATGTTTCGCCTGAAAGTAGCATCATCAGACCTTATAAACAGTACAAAAATTTTAAAATTGTTTTAAAAACAAACATAAGCGCATTACAGTAACATAACTAGACTGACACTCCAGTCACCTTTTTTTTCACTCTGGAGCATTAACTTTGTTGTGTGTTATTTGATGACAAAACGTTAAAATTGTATTAACAACCTTTAAATTGTATTAAATTTCTAAAGGTTAGAAATCCCTAACTATTTAAAATTTCAGAACCAGATTTAAAAAAATTGACTTGAAGTTGATGTCTAAAGATCGAAACGTCGAATTTAAAAACGAATAACGCCAACTTGTAAAATATAAAAAGCGACTATGAGAAAGTGTTTTTTGTTTTTTTCCCCAGTCAAAAATAAAGGTGCAAAAAATTAAAAACCGAAATTAAAAATTTCTGTTTTTTTTTTCAGATGTCCCGAAAGTATTTTGAATATTTGCATTTTACTAAATTATTAGGCCCCAAAATATGCCACTGCCTTAATTTAATTATCTTCGTATCTCTTACTGTTTTCGAGATCCCCTTGTAAGAACACGAATTTGTAGCACCCTGTATATAGATTTAATTTTGAATGGGTTTACCTTGGAGAAGAATTTAGAATTATTAATTGGATGTTCTTAACAATCAAATAGTGTCGAAAATTGACCATATTGGAAAAAACAGCGCGTGGTCTTGGCATTTGACACATATTTAACAGTTTTTTCCTTAAGGTGATATATGGGCGGAAGCCCGATGCTTCGGCTTCCTCTGGCACTACTACGCCTGCATGGAGGGCTCAGTCTACGACATAACAGACTGGGCGGGCTGTCAAAAAGACACGTTAAAACACCTCAAACCCGATTCGCACCACGTTCAATACAGGATCGCTCTCGGAAAACAAAATAGCCAGCCGAGAAGGAATAGTCAGGCGCCTCGGATGGACAGGCCTGATTTGGAAAATTTATTGAATTCGTTGTATGGACATAATGACACAGGACCCTCGAGACGAAAGAACAAAAATAGAAAATAAGTTGAAAGGTGGAGTTTTTGTAAGTTTTTTTTTAGAGTTTTCCAAAGTGTGGGTAAAGTGACTAGAAATATCAACAAATTACATTGTGTAATAAAATATATCTCCTGTAATGTCAATATAGATAGTTTTAATTCATGGGGGTAAAAAAATTTTACAAATTACAAATAAATAAAAATTGGCATTAAAAAATTAGAATTTTATTAAATTCAAAAAGCTATAGGTCTTCTTACAGAGAGATACATTTTATCAGGTAAGACCTCAATTTTATTAACATGATGGTTTTTCAACTATGTGAAGTAAATTACTGAAAAAAAGTTATCAGTTGTGTGTTAAGGCTTTGTGTGCTAATTCAGTTTATTTAAGAAAATTACTATCTCATTAATAATCATATCGAGAGTATTTTTAGTGGGAAAGGGCCAATTTCTCGAAATAACTATTTATTTTAAATATATATTTTTTATTTTATGGATAAACTTGATTTATTAAACACTTTGGGAAATTCAAGGTGAATCAAAACTCCATTTACATTATTTTTAAGTGATAAGTGTATTGTTTTTAAGAGTTTGATCAGCGCTTTGTATTTATTTTCATTAATACGCTAAGCTATCACCATTGTTTAATTTAAGAAATAAATAACTATTTAGATCAATGCAGAATTAGGAGTTTTCTTTAATCGTAAAATAACACATTTAAAAAAAATTGTTTAATTATGAAATAAATAAATATTAACTATATAAAACTTATTCTAAAGCACCATCTAGGAAGCATAGCTGAGATATGTTTTCAATAGTGGCATCAACATCCTTTTTCATAACAGTTTTTCGTTTCTGTCCTGTTAGTTGCTTATTAGTTTCTTTAGTTATAAATTTTATAAACATTTCCTAAAAAAAATTGGTTATGTATTTTAAATAAAAGCACTACACAAAATAATTTTGTCTCAGTAAAAAGGAATGTAATCCTTATTGGGATATTACATTAAGTCACTAGAAAACTAACAAATTTACCATAACACAACACTTACTGTGGCTTTAGCTACAAGGAATACAGCATCTCCTTGGACTAACATTACGTCAGGGTCCATTTTCATAATCTGTTTAATTTTGGAAAACGGCAGTTGTAGATATTTTACGGGTTTAGTGCTTGTTTCAGGACTGACTTTCTTTTTTGTGTTGTCTGTGCTATCGTCTAGCGCTTCGGATGATTCTGAGAGTGCATTCTGTACTTCTGACTCGCTGTCCTTTTGTAGTTCCGCCGAGTTTTCTAAATTTTCTGCTTCTATATCAACATTATCTTCATCCATTTAACGGGTTTTCTTTTGGAATTTTATCGCAGAACCACAATAACAACTAAATTTGTTATTGGTAAGAAACTTAAGAAAGTTTTAATTTTCATTAAACTTAACCTAAAAATTGGTGGCGGGAAAAAAAACGTCAAAAACAGCTGACGGTTAAGGCACTACCTCTGAAGAACGAGGGTACCGATTAAGGAAATTCGCCCTGTTTCCCTGATCAAAATCCATAATAATTCTTACGATTTCGACAATGAAAACCGGAGTTCAAAATATGTATTACTTTGTTTTACTAAAAGATGTCTCTGTTGCAAGTACTGTCTAAAGGTTTAATATGCGAAGATTTAACTGAACAGTCCGAGTTCTGTGAGTCCGAGTATTTAAAAATTCTGCAAAAGCACAAGTTTTTATTTTTATCGGAAAATAAGAGCACTTAATGAAAATATTAAAAATCTTTTAGGTTTATCAAATTATCTCTAAAAATATATACCTACTAGAAAATTGATGTTATATTTTAATTGGACGTAGCTATAGCCTCCAGGGTTCTATTTACCGGGGGGGGCTAGATTGAGCTGTCTGGTAATTTGCCCTTAGAATCAAACATATACTACTACCAAAAGTATTCACCTGAAGACGGCTGGAGATACTTACCAGTTGAAACGTTGTGATATAAAACAAATAAAGACAATGCAAGTCCAAAACTCTTCTATCAGTTAATAACGCCATCTTGTAGAACATAAAGAATGGCTACGAGAAAGGGTTTTTTATATTTTCCCCAAGGCAAAAATAAAGGTGCAAAAAATTAAAAACCTAAACTAAAAATTTCGTGTATTTTTCGGTAATCTACAATTTTTTACCACCAAATTATAAAGCCCCAAAATATGCAACTTTGCCTCAATTTAACCATCTTGGTATCTCTTACCGTTTTCGAGATCCCCCTTGTACGCACACAAATTTGTACCACCCTGTATAGATAATATTTAGGTGAATTTTGTCGATATTTGGGTGTGGTCCCAAAAGGCTTTCGCCTGCGGCGCCTTTTACCTTTACGTTTTCCATAATCCACTCAGTACCTGCCCCCAAGACGAAATTTGTAAATACGCCACTGATAGTATCTATTAGAAAAAAACACACAAGTTGTAAAGTCCTTTAATAATTATTTTAAAAACAAACAAGATATATTAACATCATAATATGACTATATAGTTATTGTAATTATTGTGTTTTATTACAGATAATTTTATCTCTATGATTCTATTTTGTATTTATATTTATTTGGCTCAACTTTTCGTTAATTAAATTACATAAAAAATAATTACCAGAATTAAAAATAATACAGCAGACAAGTATTAACACATTACATTTTATTAATTATGTCCATATAATACTATTTACTTTTAGTAATATGTAATTAGAATTCGAATAAACATTTTTCTTCAGTAGAAGAAAATTATTATTTTGAAAAGGGAAAAGAGTGCGCCATAACCATTATAAGCCATATAACACTGAAATGCAAAGGATCCGAAAATCAGACTCTATTCTCCATGTAAGTATGAGGGTATTGATGGGAATAAATTACATTAAAAGAATCGCGTCAATAAATAAAAATTGAATGGAATATAAATATTTTTAGAAAGTTTCTAGTAAAGGAAGACACGTAATTATTTCAATCGCTATCTGAATCATCATTACGAATGTGCTGAGATTTTAAACCCTCTCGTAATTCGAGAACATGTGATATGGGGTGTGGCTTGCCGTCTGCACCAACTCTACATGGTTGGATAGTTCCAGATTTTGTCAGACTATCCATCAGCTGGACTAGCTTCATTGCTTCATATTCTTTTTGCTCATCTGTCATACCTAGATACAGAAATATACAATTATTGAGTGAGAAGACTTTTGGACTTATTTGTCTTTAAATTACGTTTCAACTGGTAAGTATCTCCGGTAATCTTCAGGTGAATGTAGTCACCGTCCAGTCGTCTTCACCTAAAGACGACGGATATTCACAAGTTGAAACGTTGTGATTTAAAAACAAATAAAGACAATGCAATCCAAACGCTTCTATTCTATCATTAAAGAAACATGATTGTCTCAAACTTTTGCAGTGTTTATTTGTAGGTAAATACAGGGTGCGGATTTTAAATGGAACGCTGCTTATAGCGGCTCATCTGGGTATAGGATTTTTCTAAAATCCAAAAATACGTCCTCAAAGATTTTTATAGGCCTCCCTCTTGTCATAAAAAAAATTGGGACCCCAACAACCAGTTGAAAATAAATACACTTTAGGAGCGTTCTCATTATGCATAAGAGTGACGTCTAGTGATTTTTTTTACTGTTAAATCCTTTATTTAGATCAAATGAACAATTTACATTTACAAAACAAGAATAACTATCTAAATTTAGGTAACCCTCAAAACAATGCAAGTAGCATTGGTACCGAGGGTACTGCTAACGAATAAATAGCATAGATAGCAACTATCACCTTTTACATTATAGAAAACTTAAAAAATCAAAAACAATTAAGTAACTTATTTAACATACATATATCTTTTTAATTTGTTTACAAATACACCCTGTCGTCTTTCATTCTTAATTTCTAGAGGTAAATTATTAAACGCATTGCAGGCCGCACTTATAGGACTGCATAATGCTTTATTTGTTCTTGCACTATCCAAACGAATATCATCACTGTTTCTTAAATTATGATCATGAGTTTGATTAATAAATTGAATACGACTATTGCACTTGAATTTGTTATTTAAGACCTTGAATATTAATTTTGATTGCTCAAGCATTAGAATATCATGAGCAGGTAGAAGTCCAAGCAAATGATATAAAGTTTCAGTTTGAGTGTAATAATCCAAGTTAAATAAAATTTTTAAAAATTTATTCTGAAGGATTTTAATTTTATTAAAGTTAGTTTGATTACAGGTTCCCCAAACAGGTATCAGGTACCTTATAATTGAAAGAAAATATGCATTATATATTTTATATTTGGCATTTATGGTTAAAAAATTTCTACATCTATACAATGCTCCAATTAAGGCAATTATCTTTACTTTTATGTGATCAATGTGTGCACCCCAACTAAGCTGGTCATCTAGTACCAAACCTAAATATTTTATGCTACTAGTTTTTTCAACAGTGATATTATTTATCCGAATGTGAATATTATCAATTACTTTATTTTTTTGCTTAAATATAATGTACCTTGTTTTGTCTATATTTATTTTTAATTTGTTTTGTAAAAGCCAAATATAGTATTGGTTCAAATCTCTATTAACTATATTTTCAATATCTGTAGAATTTTTAGATTTATAGATAAGCACCATATCATCAGCAAAAATATAATATTCAGCTTGTAGGCCCGACAGGCGTAAGCTTAGGACAAACAAGGTGTACAACAGAGGTCCCAATACAGAACCCTGAGGCACTCCGCAATTAGTTACTCTGATTTCACTAGTATAATCACCCAAGGCTATGTATTGTTTCCTGCCACTCAAATACGATTCAATCAAATCAAGCGCCACACCCCTAAATCCCATGTTTTTAAGTTTACTCAAGAGTAGCGAATGGTCAACAACATCAAAGGCCTTTCTCAGGTCAATGAAAACTGCCAAGGCAATATTACCCTTGTCCAGGTCACTCGATATTGAACTAATTAAATCAGTTGTGGCACCCAATGTGCTGCTGTTATTTGTAAATCCGTACTGATATGGATCTGGCCTGATATGTTCATTCAAAAAAGACACAAACCTTTTTTTAATGATAACCTCAATAGTTTTAGAAAAAACACTAATGAGAGATATTGGTCTATAGTTATTTTTCGATGTTCTTAAACCAGATTTAAAGATAGGGCAGATCTTTACAATTTTCAGCTCCTCGGGGAATAAACCCGTAGTGAGTATACTGTTTATCAATGCTGTTAGTATTGTTACAATATTATCGTTTAGATTAATTAGATTATGAACCGTTATACCATCTCGACCAGGAGCAGCTCCCCGCCTAAGATTTCTTATAATATCACATATTTCTAATTCATTAGTTGGTCTTAGATAAATACTGCTAGCACACGTTATCTCATTCAATATCACATCAGAAACAAAACCACTCTTTTCAATTTCAATTTCCTTAACTATTTCCGAGCCTATTTGTGAAAAATGCGTATTCAAGGTATTTGCAATTATCTGTACATCTGTAACCCCTTTACCATCAATATCCAATTCATTTACACTGTCTCTACAGGGACTGCCTTTGATAAATGAGTTAATGATATTCCATTGCTTCTTCCTATTCTCGCCAGCCTGTTGCCATTTATCTTGAAAAAACCTATTTTTTAATACTTTTATTTCGTTATTTACTCTGTTTTTTAATGATCGAAAATTCGCCTTTAATTGAGTACAATGAGGATTCTTTTTATGACATTTATATGCGCTATCTCTAGATTTTATTAATTTAATCAGATCAAGCGTCACCCAATCATTATTTACATGACATTTAATGAGCTTACTCGTCTGAGATGCTTGCTTAGCTTTGTTGATTGTTTCTATTAATTCCTGAAATGATTTTATTTCCAAATTATTAACTTGTTGTGCAAAATTTTGTTTAAATTTTTCATTATTAAGATATTGCTTTTGAATACACATTTTTCGCTTAGAAAATACCAGTTTTTCTTTTAGTTTTAATATTATCTTTCTATGATCAGAAAGAGGATTATCCTCCACCTTTACCCTACACCTAGATCCCAATGTCCCACTGCACAATACATGATCTATTATTGAGGACGTAGACTCAGTCACTCTGGTAGCATTAGTTTCATCCAACTTATTTACAATTTTAAATCTATTTATTGATAATATCTCTGTATACTCTTTGGTTAACAAGGAACTATCGTTCAGTAAGTTAATATTCATATCCCCAAGAATTATATGATTTGTTTTATACTTATTTATTATTGCCTCAAAGTCCTCTAAAAATATATTACCATTATATGAAGGTGGTCTATAAATAACACTGAGTTTTAGATTATTTTTTCCAAAAGAGATACATACCCAGTTAAAAAACTTACTAGAGTCACTGCAGTCCAATTTGTTGTACTTAATGGAATTTTTTATATAGATCGCGGCTCCTCCACCTCTTGTATCTCTACAGGAATGAACCGCAGAGTAACCTTTAATGTTGTAAAATGGGGTCTCAGACTCATACAACCATGTTTCTACGAGTAGAGACTTTTGAGAGTGATGCATTCACCATCTCTCTCAAAAGTTTCTCCAATTCTAATTAAACTGATTCAGTCATATTTGGTCGATAGAAGACAGTACGTAGAAATAAAATGATGTAGATCTGTTGTTTATAAGAGTACATCAGGAGTGCTACAAGGCTCTAATCTGGGACCGCTGCTCTTCATAGTGGCTTTTAATAGGGTTACGACTAAAGTTAAGAATTCAAAGGGCTTAATATTTGTGAATGATTTTAAGATCTTTCTTGAAATTAATTCGAGGAATTATTGTGAGACACTTCAGCAGGATTTCTGTGATGTTGCTAGTTGGTGTAATGTAATTGGTTTCAACTTAAATGTAGATAAGTGTGCCTGTATGTCGTTTACACTTAATAAAATATTGTTGTCCATGATTATACATTGAATGATGCTGAACTTGGGAGGGTTGATGAGCGGAAATATCTGGGAATCTTTTTTGATACTACCTTATCTTTTTCCAGTCATATAATTTCTAAAATTGAGAGTGCCCAAAGAATTGCAGGATTAATTGCAAGAAGTACTTAAGACTTCAATGTTGATGTCAGCCTTTATTTGTTTGACACCTTGGTGATTCCAATTTTGGAATATGGCAGCATAATTTGGTCTTCTCAGTATAACCTATGAATAAATATGATTGAGGGAGTGCAGAGAAAATTCTTGAAATGCATGCATTACAGAAAGTTTGGGATTTATCTTCTTCAGAGTTGTGATAATGAGTATCTTTTGGGAATTTTTAATAGATTATCTTTAAGTAAAAGAAGGATAATGATGTGTACAGTGTTTAAAATCCTTAAGGGTGATATTGACTGTCCTGATATTCTTGAACAGCTTCCGTTTACCTTCAATCGTGTTAATTCTAGAAATCGTAATGTTTTTCATCTGACCCTTCCGCGAACGAATCTTTACAGAAGTTCCCCCATGTATAGATTATGTCATTTAGTTAATTTGTATGCTTCTGATATTGATATCGACCTTGTTAATCTGAGAAGCTTTAAAAAACTTATACAGGATAAATTAATTATAGACTAATTGTTATAATAATATGTTTATAAATTCTGTGTTATACATACTTTGCTTAGCAAATTGTTATTATTTTTTATAACTTTGTATCGTTGCCTGACTATTAGTTTAAGTTGAGTGTCTGTAATGGGCTTTTTGCTGTTGATGCTTTGAAATAAATAAATAAAAATAAATCTCGTTTTTTGATCGATATTTCGTTCCTTTTTCCTTTTATCCAAAAATCGGCCAAATAGCCATATTTGAAGCATAATTACCTACACTTTAAAGTTAAACAAGTTTGAATTTATAAAACAATAAAAGCAGAAAAAGAAAAATGGACAAATTTCACAATTTTTCGTTTTTTGATTTTACTAATTCATTAAACAAAATTTAATTAGTTTAAAACTGTAGGTAATTGTTACTCAAGGACGAGCATTTGGCCCCTTTTTGAATAAACCGAAAAGGATAAGAGATATTGATAAAAAAATGAAATGGCGAATGCATCACTAGACTTCACTCTTAATAAAAAAACTCACGGACCGCGCCTGATAATTAATGACATAACAAATAACCATATAAACTTTCAAAAGAGGAAATTGCTGGGGAGAAGGCAAAATTTAAAAATAAAAAGCTTACCTTCCATAGGATCGGCATGGGGATGCTCAACACATCCCAATACAGGATTAATGAGATGTTTTTGTTCAGAATATTCTTCAGTTTCGCTATCCTCGCCTTCTGAGCTATAGTCAGCTTCGGCGGCATCTTTTTTACCACCTATGAAATTACAGAATCATTTACAAATGTTGGTATTTGTTCTGTATTAATGTAACTGTGGATGAGCGCGCCTTTTTCCTTTAATGGGCTTTTTTACTATAATCGAATTAATCATAACCAATTTTCAGATATGGTCAAGTCAGATACCGATACTTTTTTTGTAATTTTGTGATATTAAGAACGCGAGCTCTAAACAAGCAAGGAAGCAGAGTATAGACCCGAATTTGCCTGCCAAAAATAGCCAGCCCTAAAGCGGGACGGTGATACGGTCGATTCCGCTTCCTCAGCGGAGTGAAATAACTAGTCTTTAGTCTATAGGCTGCGCTTCAGGGTTCCAAATTATTTGTTTGTCAAAAGTAGTCCAAGAAGAAAAACAATACTTACTTCTGACTGTATTTTACTCACCTAACAATCCTCTTTGAGCAAACAATCCTGCTGCATTCCCGTATCCTGTATACTTGATCATTCTAGAAACACTGCATTTGCAAAGAATGAAGAGCAATTCAGCCACCAAGTCCCGAATCTGCGTTATTGGCGTAGTCAACAGTTGGCACAGATGTCCTCTTAGGGTGTCCTCCTCTTCAGGGCGCTTTTCCACTCCTTTTAGGGGCGGTAGAATGTGGATTCTTAGATATTTTCTAATTACCCTATGAGTCGTTACCCCCTTTACCAAAACGGTCAATACAGGGGAGTAAACTTCCAATTGCTTACCCACCGTACTCTTATCTCTAAACTTAGCTTCCAAAAACATTAAAATTTCATAAATAACAATCATATTATATTGTTCGAACTGCAGACTCTTTGGCACAGGTTTTGAAGCATCAACTCGACTTAGCAGCTCAGTATAAAGGATTGCTGGTAAGTTAGTTAGCAGATTGACAATGTCATTTCTCAATTGCCAGGTTTTTTCTAAGGTTACTGTGGAAGCTAAGAGATAGTTCCTTAAAATTCCTATCAGTTCTTTGTATTGGTCTACTTTGGCATCTTCCATGGAGCAGTTCAAAGTTATGTTAAAAAGGGCTTTGAGGGTTTCACATACTATATCAGATTTTTTATCGTCTAATACTGCTGGTAAGTCACGCGATTGAGCAATACCCTCAGCTGCTTCCTTTAGAACAACTTTAAGGACATTTATAAGAATTTTCAAGCCTTTTAATTCTTCTACTTTCTGTCTTACTGTGGAAGAGAGTGCCGACATAAGAAATATTAGTTTTACATCATAGAATTTTATGGCATCTGGAATGTGTGCTTTCTTGTATAATCTACAAATAATAACTGTTTGTAATAAAAACTGTTTAGGTACTTCTGTAAATGCCAAGTATGTAGATACTTAGTTAACTCTGGTTATAAATACTTCATGGAAATTTTTTTAAAGCAGTGGACTATAGTCAAGTAAGTCTGATAAGTTTTTATTTTCAGAGTCACCTTTAGAGTTGCTATACCATAAACTAACAATTTAAATAATATGTAAGTAATGCTTTTTTCCTAATACTGAAGCACTAGAACAAATAAGCCGCAGGCGAAAATAATGACTTTGAAGATAAGAGAAAAGAAACTGGGATAAAATTAAGTATGGCATGGGACATACAAAAGATTCAGATTGGCACAGGCACTGAAATTAGAGTTTGATTGGCCGAAAATAAAAATTATCACAGATTTTTTAATATATAACCATATTGAAAAAAAAAATTGAAAAGTATACTTTTTAAGTAAATGTTTATTAAAAGACTTGCTATGTGTAAATTTACAAAATATTATGAGGAGAAAATATACCAAGTTACCTAACCTTTGTTAAAAATGCGAACACCCCAAAAACTCTAGTCATTGACTTTAAAAAGTATTAGAAACAACCTTTTTCAGAGGGGAAAATTTATACCTACGCTATTCGACTAATAATTTTTTCCAAAAGTCCATTTTTAATAGATGCTTCCACTTGTTCCTTGCTATTAAACAAAGTGTTCCAAAGTACTTTCTGACCCTCTTCTATTTTACACAGTGTATCATCAGAATAGTCAAATTTAGTATCATTCAATCCTGCAAACAAATAAAATGATTTGTTACTTTATAAATTTATTTTATTTATAGTTTTGCTTTTTCTTTAGTTAATATTACTGGTAACAAGTAAGTAACAAATTATACAATATTAACTTAAAGAATATTAATGTAGGTTGATATTCATCTGATTTTGTCTAAAGCAATGAAGTTTTAGTTGATTTGCAAACAGGGTTAGATCAACAAATCGAAGAATATATTATAGGCAGTCTATTATATGTATGATCTTAAAGCTATTAAATGAAGTAAGTATCATTGTGATCCAGATTGAATTTAATTTTTTGCCTTTTAATTATTGGAAAGTGATTGATTTTAAGCAAATTTTCTATTATACACTTACCTATATGAGATATTATCAAATTTAACCATTCTGGAGATGACAGCATATTAACAGATTGCTTATCTCGACTAACAATCCTGAATACTGTAAATACCACAGCCAAAACATCATTATCATCAGCACTTGATGCTAATTTAAGCAAAGCGTTCCATAATTTCTCTCTGGTATCTCCGTCTATAAAATAAAAGGGAGAATTTGATTTGCAAATTCAGATAGAATATAACCGAGAGAATAACTAAGTAAGGTAATATTTATAAAAGTTAAAAGATTCTACCTTTTAATTCTTCTATATCAAATTTTTGATATTCTTTAACTAAAAAGTTGATCAAAGCTTGCTCATACACTTGTTTTTGGTTTTTTTCAACTCCTGATATAATATTTTTAATGTTTTCTTCTGTGGGAACAGAGAGATCTGGTTCGTACTGTTGCAACTGATAGTTAACTTCAACTACATTAGGCATTTCTAAGAGAAACAAAAGGGTTTAAAAAGCATTTATTTGTGTACCTACAACTAAAAAATATTTATCTTTGTATCATTTAATTTGAACTAATTATTGTTATCTCTATTTTATAACAGTTTAATAAATAAATCAATATCATGCTCATATTTTAATTGTAATAAAATATACCTATGTTATCCTTATCTAATAGGTATAGACAAGGTATAGAGGTAGATCAGAATAATGAATGTGGTAGTTATTTTTTTCCAAAAAAAGGAAAAATTTAGAAAAGTAGATAAATAAAACTTTAAGACAAAGGAAATGTGTGCAAATTATTTTAAGTCAAGTCCTGCGCGGCGGAGAGAGTTCCATTTCGGAAGAAATTTACATCTTGCATTGTTTCAGGAACAGGACCTCTGTGTGTGTGTGTGTGTGGTAACTCTATGGATTTAGATTGATGGCTCGGAAAAACTATAGAATATATCAATGATACAAAAGTTTACATAGTACCTATTTACAGTAATATAATTTTTTTTTTGTGATGAAAACGTGATGGCAAAACAAACCTTTATATTACTGTAATTTACAAAATTTAGCTCTATATGTATCCTACCTTTAAAATTATGGTGAAGTATGGACCTAAATGTTTATTGTTGAAATAGTTTTGGCAACTTTTCACCGAATACTCTGCCCGTGCAAAAAGTAGTTAATGAGCTTTTTATAGTTTCTTTGGCCCCATTCTATGATGATATACTGTAAATGTAAATACACACCCAACAAACAACATAACCAATAAAAAATATGTACAAAAATCTATATCCTGATGATTATATATTAATTGCTACTTGTCTTTATACTTTTATAAGGATATTTTCAAATTTTAATTAAATTTAATTATTTGATTTGGAGTTGGAATTTCTTTTTTGACCAAATGGATTTTTTCAATTTAGTATCTTAACTATGCCTAAACTTCCGATTACAGATTTCTGCAATATCTAAGTCGCTTTATATTACAGACTTCTGTAATAATAATGGCCGCTCCCTTTTTACAGTTTCCTGCATCTTGTCTTATAGGATACTGTAATAATTTTTTCCTAATTTTATTAATTTACTAGTTTTCGTAAAAAAGGATATACATTTATAGTATCTAAAAAGGCTACATATTATATTTTTTAATAAATTCATAAAGATCTACTAGCAACAGACACCTAATTTCTCTGAAAATTTAAATATTGCGTCATGTCAATTTTTTATTAAAAGTCAAGCGGTGGCGCCCTCTCAGTTATGCCAAAAAGTGCAAAACACGGCAAGATCGCTCGTTGAAGTTTCATCGAGCCTTTAAAAATTTGTAAGTAGTTTTTCACACAGTTCTCGACGTTTTCAAGATAAATTTGATAATCGAGCGGACTATCGTTTTCTTAGGTGTATAACGCAGTCCTCAAAATCAAGTAAAAACGACGATATCGGCGATATCCACTGGACTCGGCTCTACAATGGCAGCCAGCGATTCAGCAGGCGATGATTCTTTGTATCCCATCGCCGTTTTAATTGACGAACTCAAAAATGAGGACGTTCAGGTAAATTTTAGACAATTTTTACTTTTAATTAGAACTGAAGGAGTCAAATAATCAATACTCGAAAATTCGCGTGGGTGGGGACTAATGGGGCCCCCATATTTTGACCTTTTGAGTCATTTTTTGAGAAACGAAATGACTAATTAATGTAAACTGGTTTATTTACCTAAAATTGTTATCTTTTGCATATTTTTATCACAATAGATATTTTTTGTTAATTTATTTGCCGACAACCTCTTCAATTTATCTAAAAACAACAGGTCATTCAGCCCTGTGTTCCAGTAATTTTACATTAACTTTAGTTTATTTAAACTTATAAGATTTATTAATCAGACTTGACATTTAAAAAAAATCTCAGTTGTGGGTTTCTTATGCAAAAATGACCAGGAATATGATTTACTGATCCCTCAGAAACATATAGCGATTTCGGTTTACAGATCTCGGGCACTCTGAGAGCGCTCTGTGACGTCATAGATCTGCCCGAGATCTGTCATAGCCATATAGTGAGATATCTCGATTTCGATAATCGAACACGCAAATCTCGGAGAGAGCACTCTCAGAGTGCCCGAGATCTGTAAACCGAAATCGCTAATAAACTGACATGTATGTACCGATTTACATACTCTCTAGCCAAATTTAAAATAATTAATCTCTTGATACTTAAGTTACATACATACATAATTTTAATCATAATTTATTTACTTCCTTTATAAGTATATAACAAAGACCTTGTTTGACCTTTTGATGTGGACTCTTAAGGCAAACACATGTTCATGTATGAAAATAAAAATAATTGATTTCTCTAGCTTCGTTTGAACTCCATCAAAAAGCTGTCCACAATAGCACTAGCTCTCGGCGTGGAAAGAACCAGAACCGAGCTGATACCTTTCCTAACTGAAACTATTTATGATGAGGACGAAGTTCTATTAGCACTTGCTGAACAACTTGGCCAGTTTATTACGCTTGTCGGAGGACCAGAGTATGCTTATTGTTTGCTGCCACCTTTAGAGAGCTTGGCGACTGTCGAGGAAACTGTAAGTAGCAGAGACAAAAAAGCACAAATTCTTTATTTTTTCCTAGTAAATTTAGAATCTTAGTTATTGTATCTAGAAAAGAAGTTAAGTAAATCCAGCAAGATTTTTATATAGAATTTTTCTTGAATTACAGGTTGTTCGAGACAAAGCAGTTGACTCTCTCAGAGCTGTGGCTACACATCATAGCCCCGCAGATTTGGAAACTCACTTTGTTCCTCTTGTTGAAAGATTGAGTGCTGGGGACTGGTTTACTTCCAGAACATCAGCCTGTGGTCTCTTTTCGGTAAGACCTCATATAAATAATAAGTCAAAAAAGTATACCATTAAAAAGAAAGTTGACAGCTGTTCAATCTTTTTGATGCACCCTGTGTATTTTTCAGAAATCTTACAACATGCTAACAAATATTATATTTACATATACAAATTTTCCAATGCCATTGAAAATCATATATGCACACATATGCAAGTCAAACTCCTTTTTTGAGGTTGGTTGGTTAAAAAGGTAATTTTCAATTTAAGGTATGTTACCCAAGAGTTTCTGCAGCTATGAAAGCCGACCTACGATCTCATTTTAAAGGACTGTGTCAAGATGACACTCCCATGGTGCGTCGCGCTGCAGCCACTAAATTAGGGGAACTCGCCCAAGTTGTTGAGCTGGAATACCTCAAGTCTGACTTGATCCCTAAATTTGTTAATTTAGCACAAGATGAACAAGTAAGTTGACAGGGCTTTTGGGCTAAATTATTACTGAATTGTTTAAGGACTCAAGAAATTTTTATTTTACCTTAAAAGTAAGAATATTTCTCTGATGAACAATGTTTATTATTTGATAATAACCAACAGCATGAGTTTTTATAACTGGCAAAATACATTAAATGAATGTAATTGTTTCTTTGAATAAACATATTAAAAATTTAAAGTTCAGTGAAAAATGGGTGTATGATCAGGGAAAATATGGAAAAGTCTGAAAGATTTAAATATTTTTACTCATAAAGAATTTTTTTGGTGAACCTATTTTATTTTATTTTATTAAAAATAAAAATCTTATACAGTTTAAAATCCATAATCATAATACAAAATAAACATAAAACCTAAAATAAATAAGTCCACAGGACAAAAAAATTTCAAATATTTATGTTTTTATTTAAACGATTATTTACCAATAAAAATTAAAAAATATATTTCATTAAAAAAATATAAAGTAGAAATAAAAGCATGGATATTGGAAACATAACTTAAAAAAAATTTTGGAAATGTTTTAATAAATATTGTTATGAATAATATATTTTTTTAAATTTTTATATCCCATATCTTCAAAAAAAAAACTGCATTTATATTTATATACATATAAAACGTTTTTTATTTGCAATTTAACTTTAATATAATATTAAGAAATATTTTTAAAAACATATTTTAATATTCCTATATATTTATAATTTAAAATACTAAGATTTGCCCGTAACAAGCACGTCTTCGGGGGATCAAAGAAAAAGTTTATGGAGGAAGATAAATAAACATATTTATTATGTTATAAATATTAAAAATAAACTTATCATTATTTATAAATTATAAATAAGTCGTATATTAGTTTTATATGTTATATCTTTTGTGTTTAGGATTCTGTGAGACTCTTGGCAGTTGACGCATGTGTGAGTATTGCCACACTCTTATCTCAGGAGGATGTTGAGCAGCTGGTCATGCCCACATTAAGACAGTGCACAGGTAAATATATCATCAAAATGCACTTTATTTTCAAAAAACTGTTAGTCCTAGTTTTTGAATCTATTGAGGCTGAATAAAGCACACCAGTCTTTTAGTTTACCAAAATTGAAAAAGAAACTATTCTGGAATAACAAATATTAGGGCACAACTAATTACAGAAAATCAGTTTTTTAAACTAACTTGCGTATACAGGGTCTCTCACTGGCAGGGTTGCAATTAATCACGATTTTGTTTTTGAAAAAATCAATAAATCTGATAATTTTGATTAAATCGTGATTTTTTGATTTTTATTAAATTATACTGATTTTTTCCTGAAATATGGCAATAATGAACTTTTCAAACTCCTAAATCGCTTGGGAACCGAAAAAGCCGCTAAATTAGTTTTCCTGTATAAGCATTACAATTGACTTATATTACTATAAACTGTTTTTGTTGTTTTAAGCTGTTTGTGTTTTCTTACTTAAGTTTAATTTATGAATATTTTTTATGCTGGACTGATGTTATGTTCGTTTTAAATATACTATCTTCCTTTTTTTTTTAATTTCCTGAAGAGTTATTTGCTTCAGCGACTTGCTTTTACAGCAATTTATAATTTGATTTAAATCACGATTGAAATTGAAAAAATCAGTTGATTTAAATCATGATTAAAATCGTTGCAAACCTGCTCACTGGTGACCATCCATTAGAATATTTTGGTGAGTAATGCGATTTGAATCCTGCAAATTTGAATAATTTGGTTTTCGGAGACGCTCTCTCCAGATGAAAGAATAGCGACTTTATGCGACTTCCGGAAGTTATCTCAAACTTACTTATTTTAAATGGCAGGCTATAGCATTGGAACGGCGCATTTTAGAGAAAAATGGTTTTCATCTCCCTATCTTAGATTTTTATTCTCTATCCAAAGAGACTAACTTCCATTTTAACATGTTATACCAAAAAAATGGTTTTACGTTTTAGCATGTAAAACCGGAAGTTATAATTTTTAGATAGAGAATAAAAACCGAAGATAGGGAAGTGAAAACGATTTTTCAAAGTCTGAAACTTTTTTACTATTTTAAATGACATTTTATACAAAGTATATGTGAAATTTTATAGGAAATTAGAAAATAATAGAATATACAGGGTGTCCAATTTATAATAAGTAAGTTTGAGACAACTTCCGGTCAAACCGGAAGTCGCATGAGGTCGCTGTTATTTCATCTGGAGAGAGCGTCTACGAAAATCCCCTAACTCAAATTTGCAGGATGCAAATCTCATTACTTCCCAAAATATTTTAATGGACAGTCTTCGTGAGACACTTTAAAACAAATTTGGAGTTTTGCTAAAGAGATTTTGGTTGGAGTCTCTATGAATTTGAGTTAAAATTAAAACGATGCTAGTGACTAGTCGTCGCGACGCCATGAAAATGTCCATCGATGGCAGGTACCTTGAAAAATTATATTTCAATAGTTTGTTATATTGTAAACGATTTAGTTTTTGGCCCAAACTTGATATCTACTTGTTTTTAAGATACAATCTGTTGAATACCTGATTTTTTTTTAAGATCCTTATATTAGGGAAATTTGTATTGCTCTATTATAATTTAATTTTAAAATTTCAATTAGACATTTAAATTTCATTAGATGCTTTTGTTTAAAATGGTTAACCTTATTTTAGGAGATACATCGTGGAGAGTCCGTTACATGGTAGCAGATAAATTTACAAAACTACAGAAAGCGGTAGGCCCCGAAATTACAAGGACAGATTTGGTGCCCGCCTTTCAGAGCTTACTTAAAGACACCGAGGCCGAAGTCAGGGCGGCAGCCGCCAATAAAGTCAAAGATTTTTGTCAAGATTTAGACAAGACACATCAGGAAAATATCATAATGACAAACATATTGCCTTGTGTAAAAGAATTGGTAGGTTACAATGATGTACGTTATTTTTACATAATCTTGTTCTAATTATTTTTATTTTATCCGTTATTTATGTAGAGTTAGCCGTAAAATCTTAGGGGGATTCTTATTTTATTTTTAAAAATCGGTAAAAATTTGGAGGATTTTCGAAATTAACTTGCTCAGTAGTTTACAAAGTTTGTTTATACACACATGGATGCAGTTATCATCCGCAAATAGCATAACCAATAAATGCTAAATGGAGACAATTTTGTCGTTAATTTAAGGAAAAGCAGCAGTCCCAGCACCGACCCCTGCGGCACACCGTGCTTAAGTCCGTTTCCCCGGACAGTGTCCCCTTGAAAGTTATCAGTTGCTTTTCTTTTCTCAAGTAACCGGCAAGCTGTTGTACACTATTTTCTCTTACTTCATACATCTTAAGCTTCTTCAAAGGAATGTCATGGGAGACACAATCAAAGGCCTTTGAGAGATCACAAATGGTCGTACCGACATACTGGCTGTTTTCAAATGCCCTCATTATGAACTGCCTGAACTAAAGCCAACTTGTTTTTTTAGTTAGCATTTAAAGATCTTAGTCAGAATTGGGACTTGTCAAATCACTAGTTTAATAACTTACCAATATTAGAAATGCTACAATTAAAAAAAAGTAAGAATCCTCTTAATATCAGTATTATTCAGAGTTACTATTTTCAGTATAATCTTCATAATTTTAGGTCCTTGTTCTTCATCTCTTGGACAACATAATTTTGATTGTTGAGGATACTGTATTCGGTTTTTTTTTATTTTAATTTTTAATGTGAATCATATAAAATTGATTATGAACCTTACATTACTATTTTTTTTAGGTTGCGGATCCAAATCAACATGTTAAATCAGCTCTAGCATCAGTAATAATGGGACTCAGCCCTATCCTGGGTCGTCACAACACAATTGAACATCTACTGCCTCTGTTCTTAACACAATTAAAAGATGAGTGTCCTGAAGTGAGATTGAACATTATTTCGAACTTGGATTGTGTTAATGAGGTAGGCATTGAAAATTGTTGTCGTATCGTATAGAGCGAGAAAAAATTGAATTTTCTATGGTTTCAGTTTTTAAATTTTTCAATTATTTACTCTGAAAATAATGAAATAAAATAAAAAAACACGAAAAATGTACCAAAGTCACCGTCACAACAATTCCACGCAATGGCAGCATCCAATCGCTCTGTAAACGACGTACTCCTACACAGTGGCGTATTTAGGGGGGGGGGGGGGCTGCCCCGTGCGTAGGAGATCGGGTTTAAAAGTCTAATTGCAACCTAATTTTTTGTCTCACGCTTGGACTCTTAATTTAAATCTTTAGATAATGTATTCTTTGCTTAGCTTACAAAGGTCTTGTAGGAAACGTTTAGTTTTTAAGCTTTTCTTCTAAAAGTCCTGTTTTATATAGAGATTACGGTTTCGGATGCATATCGTTTTAGTTATTGTTTATAGTATTTATGGTGCAATTTTAAAGGAAAACGACTAAAAAGAATAATATTTTTAGAGCTATTTTAAATCAACAAAAATATAACCCAATGCAATAAAATATTTTTACAACAAAAACAAAAAACAATTAGATATTTATTTTTACAGAGAAAAATTAAAGTAATAATTTTTATTGAAACATTTTTTATGAAAGAAGTGTGATAATTTATAATGAAAAAAAATAGTGCTGGAAGAAACGAGAATGCTTTATTAAAATTATTTTACAACAAAAACAAAAAACAATTAGATATTTATTTTTACAGAGAAAAATTAAAGTAAAAATTTTTATTGAAACATTTTTTATGAAAGAAGTGTGATAATTTATAATGAAAAAAATAGTGCTGGGAGAAACGAGAATGCTTTATTATGAATTTACAAAGCGGCACTTAAAAGGAGCATATCAAAACCTAAGCATTTGCACCAAAAACTGCTCTTAGATCTACGCTCCTAAAATACATGATTTCTGAAAAAATCATCAATTTTGGCGTGGTTAGCGATATTTATTTTATTTTTAATCATGAAAAACCGGGCCCGAAAACTGCCGGTTAGAGTGATACATGCGTGTTATGTTAAAATTTTGGATTGACACCAATATTCATATTTTTCACAAATATAAAAAATGTTTTTTTTAATAAAGAGCCAGCTAGGAATATCAAAAAAAAAAACATTTAAAAAACAAATTTAATCCAACCATGCAGAGGGGGAGAGGTAATAATTTAATTTTCGAAATTTGATAGTAGTTAGGCGAATTTTAAATGAACTTTGGGCGTAGCCCCGAAAATTTTACTGCCTTCCCCACTAGGTACAATATCATGAAATACATGTAGTCCCGACTGTCCCTCTCTTCAGAAAAAAAATGTCCTACTTACGCCCACTGAGCCCCCCCCCCCCCCCCCCGAGTACGACTGGCAAATAAAAAAATTGTGCGGTTAATAGGATGACGTACATCTCTCCTCATCTTATGATTTTAAACTTTCTGCTTTCGCGCCGTGTTTTTAGAAAATGTTTGCGATACTCTAGAAAGATTTTTATTATTGAGATCTATTTTCAATAGGTTCTAGTTCAGAATGTTAGTGTTGAACAGGATAAATTCGATGTAGTGAAAAAGTCAATTGGGTGGGTTCTGGTGACGACTATTTTAAAAATGGTGGGAGATACCGAGAAAAAACTTAGTGGGAGTGGGGTAAAGAAAAGGGTTGTGTTTTTGGACGGAATGTTACTGTTAGGGACTTAAAGTTCTATGATTCAAATAGAGTTTTATCCCATTCACAAAATGACCATAAAAATTTCACTCTAATTTTTTTTAAGGTTATTGGCATTCAGCAGCTGTCACAGTCACTATTGCCTGCGATCGTAGAGTTGGCAGAAGATTCAAAGTGGAGAGTAAGATCAGCTATAATTGAATATATGCCATTGTTGGCAGGCCAATTAGGTAAGTAGGAAATACAGTAGTCTTGATGGATATTTACCTGTGCATCATCACTTATTTATTTATTTAATACCCAACAGGTATAGAAATACCCAATTACAGAGTAGGAGACTTAATAGCTAAGAGTACATAATTATCAATACTAAAATTAAACAGCTGAAATCAACACTTTTTTAAGTACTTTTAAACTTATATGAAATAAATCACAATCTTTTTGGATATTATTAAACAATCTACACATGACATTAAGTGGTGCATTATTAAAATTATTGGTGCTTGCAGATTCTAAATAAAATGTAACAGGATTTCTTGTTCTATATAACGGAATATTAAAATTAATCAACGATAGTAACTTAGAATCATCAATTTGATTATGCAATAATTTAAAAAGGAAAACTAATGAAGAATTACTTCTTCGGTTTTCCAAACTTTGTAGGTTATATTTTTTCCTGAGTTGAATTTTAGATGTAGTTATGTCATATGTATTTGTCTCCTTGTAATATAAATATCTTAAAAATTTGTTTTGTACCCTTTCTATAGTGTATTTATGATTATTATAATAGGGACTCCAAATAATAGCAGCATACTCCAAAATACTTCTAACATAGGCTATATACAGTTGTCTAATACAATTTATATTATTAAAATATTTACAATTCCGAACAACAAACCCGTACATACTACATGCCCTGTTTGAGATGTTGGATATGTGCGCCCTAAATGTCAACTGCGAGTCGAACATAACTCCAAGATCTCTTATTTCTTCTACTCGATTAACTACTGTTCCGTTTATGTTATAGTCAAAGATAAAGGGTGTCTTTTTCCTAGAAAATGTGAGTACATAACATTTACTTATGTTGAAATCTAATTTATTAGTAGTTGCCCATTCAAATATTCTATTTAAATTATCTTGAAGTACTATCCAATCTCTTTCACACTTAATACTCGAGTATAGTTTAAAGTCATCAGCAAACACTAAGACACCGCATTTTCTAACTTGCTCAATCAAATCATCAATAAATAAAATAAACAGTAATGGCCCCAGATTGGAGCCCTGTGGGACACCAGAGCTTGCGATAAAATATTCAAAAGAATATCCCCTCACCACCACTCTTTGTTTTCGATCCCTTAGATACGATTGAAAAAACATTACCAGTCTAGGATGAAACCCAAATTGATTGTATAGCTTGTTTAGAAGGACAGTATGCGATACTCTGTCAAATGCCTTTGTGAAGTCTGTATATATTACATCAACTTGTGATTTACTATCTAGGTTTTCGGATATATATTGAGTTATGTTCGTTAGGTTGGTAATGGTAGACCTTTGGTTCATGAAACCATGTTGGAATGGAGACAACCTTCTGTGTACAGAACTATATATACGCTTATAAATTATTGATTCGAAAAGCTTTGCTGGAGTAGATAAAATGGCAATAGGCCTATAGTTTTTTATATCTCTTATATCTCCTTTTTTTAAAATTGGACATATTTTAACTTCTTTCCACTTACCAGGAAAAGTAGCTGTTTTTATTGATAAATTAAATAAGAAAGTCAGAGACTGAGCAAAAAATCCTACCAGACCCTTGACAATATACGCTGGTAAATTGTCTGAGCCAACCGCTCTGTTTACTTTAAGATCTTTAATAGCATCGCACACTTCCTCATAACCTATGCTCTTCAGATTAATAACCTCTTGACATGTATTGTCACGTTGTTCTAAGAGTTGGTTGGTGTGGGGATCTCCATAAGCAGAGCTAAAATAAACAGCAAAGGCATTAGCGATATCCGTACCACTAGAGTACTCATTATTATTTATAATCATTTTACTAGGAATTGAGTTAGAGTTCTTTTTGTCTTTGACATATTGCCAAAACGACCTGGAGTCACTCTCAATGGCATGCTGTATTTTTATTAGGTAATGATTGTACGCGTGGTTAATATCGGTTTTTAATTTATTTCTAAGTAAATTAAATTGTTTTTTTACATGTTCGTCACCAAAATTTCGGCTCTTTTGTCTTAGTTTTTCTTTTTTTTTGAGATTTTTGATAATGTCCTTGTTAAACCATACTGGATATTGTTTAGTCTTACGACATTTTGGTACACACACGTTAAAGATATCATAAATTTTAGTGTAGAAACAGTCAACAGCATCATTCACATCCACAAACGACTCCAAATCCATCCAATCTACAGCTTGAAACATTTGATACATTGCATGGAAATCGGCTCTCTTAAAATTAAAGTTAATGATATCGTTATTTGTAACTAGATCCTTGTGCTTTGGAGCTTTTAATTCAACTTCAACCCTAAGGGTGGGGTGATGTGGATCTTCGTTAACAAAGTTAAAATCAGACCTAGTGACATCACACGTCATACAAGATATTACAAGATCTAATATATTATTGTTATGATTGGTAACCATATTTAACTGTTTACTGTCAAAAAAATTTAAGAAATTAAGTAAAATTTCTGTGACGTTGTCTTTAATGATACCTTCTAGATAATATTTATTAAGATGTGTTATATTAAAATCGCCCAATATAATGTAATTATTCTCATGCAATATGGTCAAATTTTCCAAAAATGCAAACAAATCCTCTCTAATTAAAACAGAACAACTTGGCGGAATATATACCACAATTATATATACATAGTTAAAATTACTGGTAAATACTTTGACACACACCATATCAATGTTTGGTAAGTTGCATTCCAAATCGATTTCATTGCATTTATATGTGTTTTTTACTGCTAGGAGAACCCCACCACCACGTATGCTGTCTTTTCTGATTCTATTTCTAAACACTATAAAATTATTCGGAAACACCTCACTATTACAGACACTGCTCGAAAGCCACGTTTCTGTTAAAGCTACTACGTCATATTCTTCATCAGTGTGACATATTGCATTGTAAAAAAGTTGAGTTTTTGTATTTAGTCCTCTAACATTTTGATAAACAACTGACAGTATGTGACTATCCGGTGGGACAGATGATGTTTCAAATAAGTTATTTTCGTTACCTAGTGTTAAGTCTTGCATAAAAAATTGTCGTCACTATTATAGTTCGTATTTTGTCGCAGTCTTTCGATTCTTCTTTGGTATGCTGGACAGGCATGATCTCTTGCTGTATGTTGACGGTTTGTTATTCCTAGCTTTTTACAGTTTGGACATTCAAGCTTAGTCTCGGTGTATTGTCTTCCGTCATGGGCTCCACTGCATTTGTGACAGCATTCCTGGGAACTACAATATTTGGCAACATGTCCATAACTACAACATTTAAAACACATTGATACATTTGTGTATTCTTGTATAAAGACAGTGCACAGATCAAAAGAAATATTCTTACGCTTCATAAGCCATTTAAATAATTGCGGAGGTGTCTGGAAAACCCAGTTTTCTTTTAGACTATTTCTACAATCTCTTTTGGTAACAAACTTGAAGAGATTTTTTACATTAGTGCCAAATGTTACACTAATGTCTGCGTTCTCCGCTGTAAATTCTTCAACAAAGGTTTCAGGTGTATATCCTTTAAGTATACCCGTAATAATTATCATTGGATCCATGTTTTGTATTGGTTTTATTTCAAACTGCTTATTTGCCAAATTTTCCATTAGTTTTTGTTGCTGGGTTTCGTTTTGGCATTCAATAACAAGACTTCCGTTTCGATTATGTTTTACACTCTTGAATGTACCCTGGAGGTTTTCCTTGTCCACATTTTTTTTAATTTCATGTAGAACTACTCTAGAATCATTTTGGTCTTTTATTTTTATTACAGTTTCAAGTCTTTTGTTACGCTGAGGAGGAGTCTTCCATTCTGATGATGTTCCTGCCACTGTTTTGTCGTTGATTGGTCGCGATTGTATGACTTTACTATAAGTTTGCTTACCAAAAGAATTCACTGGGTTACTGTCAGTGCTTTGCGATCTGCTTTCCTGAGCTGCACCCGCATTATTTTGTGTTTGACTGATTAAGCAATTTAGACGCAAGTTTTCTTTCTCAACTTGTCCAACTTTAAAAGCCAAAGCTGTAACATACTTATGTATTCTTAGAGTAGCAGATTGAACACCTTTTTGGTAGCCTTCTATTTCGCTAGACACATATTCTTGAATGCTTTCTAAGCTATCCAAAATATGATTTAACATGTCCCCAGTAGTCTTTCTGGTTACATAATTACTTCTTCCATTAGTTTCGTCATTGTTTTTTCGTTTGGGTTGATCTATTTTTATTTCGTCATCTTCCTTTCTGAGTTTGTTACGCCCTATGTAGCCTGGGCTTGAGTCAGATCTGGGTCGTTTTTGTGGTGCTGTTGGATAGCTATTATCCGGTGTTACATAACTAGTTAAGTCATGGGGTGGAGTACGACTTACAGAATGTCTTGGTTTAAATACGTCCTCGTTCTCGCCCATATCATCCGTAAAAATACTGTCTGCCGTGCGAAAACTCTCCGATTCATCGATGCATTTATTGTAACTTTTTTGTCTGGGTTTATCTTGATAAGTCTTCAATACTTGCTTGTTTTTGTGACCACTATTTAAAATAATTGGCTGATCTAGGAGGTTAAAATCACTATTTACGCTAGGGTTGGAAACGGGAAGCGTCCCGGTTTTGACACTTTCATCCTCCTTATCAGTATCACCCATAGGGGTGTTAATAACACTTTAACTGTTAATTTATAGTACTTTATTTATTAAATTTAACTGGCTATAACTATAACAACCTATATTTACACGTTCACGACGATATAAATCATTAAAATCATAATAGATGTGTCTAGCGTCCCGCTGTACGCATCCCTAAAAGTATTCACCACTGTAATTATATTTTACAAAATACATACATACTGTTTCATAAATTCATAGCAATAAAACAATTTATGTTGTGTTGCACAAAGAATTTTAATAATTAACTAACCAGCCCGTTTGACTTTGACAGAAATAATTTTCTCACAATCATACCGACCCCGTTACTTTAATTTTTAATTTACTAATCAGGCATCTTTGATTGTGCGTTCATAATGCCCGTCAATGTCAGTTATGTCACAGTCAAACTTTTTCGGGGCTCGGTGGATCAAAGTCATTATACAATGGCCTTTTTTTGACTTAACACAAGCATTCGACTGTATCAATTCTTGTTTTAATTTTTCAGGCAGAGAATTCTTTGATGAAAAATTGAACGCACTCTGTATGACCTGGCTCATGGACCACGTTTTCGCGATCCGTGAGGCTGCTACTCTCAACCTTAGAAAATTGGTAGACCAATTTGGAGCAGAATGGGCAGAATCCACCATCATACCCAAAGTATTAGCAATGTCAAGGGATCAGAACTATCTATATAGGTGCGAATTACATAGACTATAAGGTTATGGAGGTCTTAAACCAGGAGGTTGCGGTATGATTTAAATTATAATATAAAATAAATAATTCATCACTTTTTTCTAGAATGACCTGTCTGTTTTGCATCAACGTCCTAGCAGAAGCCTGTGGTAGTGATATCACGACGAGACTGCTGCTTCCCACTGTTCTGAGCATGGCAAATGACAAAGTGGCCAATGTACGATTTAACGTAGCGAAGACACTACAGAAAATAGCTCCACAGCTCGACCAGGCAGTTATACAACCCCAGGTAAGGAGGATAGAGAGAATGGGTGTTGTGTGATTGTACACTTGATTTTGATACTTTGTCTTAACATACTGGGTCAATATCAGCCAAATAACTTCGTTGTGGTTAGATAATTAGAATTATTAGAGAATATTTGACGATCATTTTAAAAGGTACCGATTAATTATGGTGTTCCTCAAGGAACAATTTTAGGATCAAAATATATTAATGATTTATTTAGTTTAAATTTTAATGGGCGCATTTATAGTTTTGCTTATAAAATTTATATTTTTTATACGGATACAAATTGGGACACTTTAATTGACAAACTTTAAAAAGATTGTAAGATTTAAAAAAAATAATGACCTTCAAATTTTAATGTTTAATAATCATGTAAAATATTTAGGAATAATTTTTCACCGTAAATTAAATTGGAACATTAAATTGAGAAATAACTTTATTAAAAAAGATAATATAAACCTAATGTTTATTATAGTGACCGGAAGAATTCTGACTTCATATGGAAAACTTTTTTATTATTAATTTCACAGAAAATTGTATTGTTGATAAAAGCTTCTGCGTCCTCTTAAACTAAAAAATCGCTCATTAAAATTGAAAAAACTGCAGTACATACGAGGAAGATTCAATTTTTTTAAAGTTGCGCGAGAGTAAATTACTATTATTTTTCGTTTCAGATACAATTTTTATTTGTAAAAAATTGTTCAAAATTAAAAGTTATGTCCGAATACGAAGTCACCGTCTATATTCAAAAAACGAAAAATATACTTATTTTTATGCTTGTAGATATAATTTTAATGCACTTTAGTAATTTAGCGAAATTACCAAACTTTCCTTTTTTTTTACTTTTACTTAAATTTATTTTTACAATAGGGATGATGAGACATTTTTTAAGTAATTTAAGAAGATCCTGAACATATAACTAAATTTTTTTTTGATTTAAACCCTATTGCTCCAAAAATAAACGAATTTTCGCATAATTTTTTTGAATGGTTTAGAAAAAATTAGAAATAACTAAAAATTTAAAATTTCGCCAATATTCTAAAGAAGAACTTTTAAAAATAATTTAATCTCTTTTTCTAGTCAGGATAAGACGAGAAAATAAGTATTTTTTTCGTTTTTTGAATAGAAGGCTGTGACTTCGTATTCTGACATAACTTTTAACTCTAAATAACTTTTACAAATGAATATTGTATCTAAAAATAAAAATACGAATACTTTACTCTTAAGCAACTTTTAAAAAATTGACTCTCCTTCGTATGCAGTGCAGTTTTCTTCAATTTTAATGAGAGTTTTTTTAGTTTATTAGGACGCAGAAGCTTTTTTAAAAAATACAATTTTTTGTGATATCAACAATAAAAATATTTTCCATACTGAGCCAGAATTCTGCCGGTCACTTTATTATGAATATTTAAAATAAACTTATTATTATTATTATTAAACTGTTTTTTTTAGGTAAAACCTATCTTAGACAAACTAAATCTTGATGGGGACGTAGATGTCAAATATTCAGCATCAGAGGCGATCACAGGCATAGCTGGTAAGTGTTAACGGACAGACAGACATATGCAACAACCCGCTGATTAGAAATAGGATCATTTATTGTGTAAGAGACGTTAAGATATTAAATTTTTTATAAGAACATGAATGAATTTGTTTTTATTTTGATTGGATAGTTTTTTTTATGTTAGTTTAATATTTATTTATTTAGTAGATGCTTAATGGCGTGAATACTGTTTTTTTATTAATAAAAAGACGCAGCGGTACCTCAGTTTTTGCAAATGAAGTGATCGGTAAACCACAGTTTTTGACAAATAAGACAGTTTGGGATAACTTGCGCTACATGACGCATTTATTAAAAATACAGGATGAATCTTTACTGCGCAAAAGCTACCTTTTATTGAATAAATAACTGCATTTTAATGTAAACATGTACATACACCAATACCGAAATTTGTTAGGATAACACGCGGTAGGCCAGTTTCGTCCAATGTTGCCAGATTTGAAGGTATTCAATATGAAGGATTTGGGTGTATGAGAGAGGGAAAATATATGTTATTTTAGAAGTTACTGGTCAAACATGAAATTTTGACGAAGTAGGGACGTTTTTTTTAGAAATCACTTGATTTGAGAAGACATTTTGGGCGAGACACTTTTTTTTAATCACTTTTGATAGAAATCTTGGCAAAGTTGATATATCTTTTTTAGTGTTCTTTAATCACAAACAGAATTGAAGGATTATGAATGGTTTTTGGAACGATTTTGAAAGGTTTCTAGAATCTAGAAACACTGGTTCAATCAGTGTAAGTTTAATTTAATTTCGTTGGACCCATCTTTAAACGCGTTTCGCCATATCATGGTTCATCAGTGGGGCAAGAGTCTAATGAAAGAAATAAACTGGTGCAACAATTTGAATACCAGAAGGCATAAACCTTTATAAGAATGTAGTACGCAGAGACGTCTAGTGTCTATTTTGGCCACTTTCAAAAATATTAATTCTAAATTTTGGGTTTGTAACAGGGTTGCAATAAATCACTATTTTAAAAAAAAATCAATAAAACTGATTTTTTCGATTAAATCGTGATTTTTTGATTTTTATCAATTTATACTGATTTTTTCCTTAAATATGGCAATAATGAACTTTAAAATCACTTATTTTTATTATTTTGTCTCTAATCGCCCAAAAATTTTTGTTGTCTAGATTTACAGTTAGAAAATCTCCTCGGCGACATACAAATTAACTTGTATTGACATAAAAAATTTCGGCAGCGTGCAGCGTAATTTATGAATATTTTTTACGTTGGACTGATGACGATTAGTTATGTTTTTACACTTACATAATGTATCTAAACACTTCGTTTTAAATAGACTGTCTTCCTTTTTTTTAATTTCCTGATTTTTTTTACAGCAATTTATAATTTGATGTAAATACGATTAAAATTGAAAAATCAGTTGATTTAAATCGTCGCAACCCTGATTCCGGTAGAATGACCGGTATGTACAAAACGTCATGGAAACGAGAGACTTGAGAATATAATGTTTCATAAGAAAATCCTTAATATTTTTGTCATAAGATCAACAATCGGCAAGATAAGTTAGTGAGAATCACAATTAAATCCTAAATAAAGAAAAAAATTGCAAACCCTACGATATCATTCAAACAATCCTTACACGATAAGTTTTACTGCCAGCCCCTTATCAAGACTGCCAGTCTGAATGATTGTGTAGGGTTTGCAAAAGGATTGATATCATTCAGGATTGTTAAGTCCTAATAGTCGTGTGGGGATCTGCATATGTGTGGTGAGCTTGTGACGGCCGAACGCTTGCGACAATTTTTTCAAATATTTATTTTATATACAGGGTGATTCCCAAGTTGATACTTCTTTTTTAGCTGTATATAGAAGGCATTACAATAAACATTTTCAAATATATTTTTTCAAAAAACTCAAAAATAAGGTACTTACATTCATTTATTATACTATGGATCAAATACGGTCCTGCATAACTTGCCCGTTTTAATATATTTATCAAATAACTTAAACGTGGGTTTATATTAAAAATGCATTAGGTAGTTGCAAACTTTTAAAAACTTTTCAATGAACCGGGTCGGTTTAGATATTAACTTAAACACATTTTAGCAAACTTCTGTTGAAACTAAATTATAATAAAATTCAACCCTATTCATAGTACTGGAAATAACTACTAATTTATTTGTAATTTTCACCCAGTACGCTAAAGTCCAAAAACCTACCAGAGGCGTACCGTTTAGGGGGAATTAGAGATTAGAAAAAAAAAAATTAAGACACGTAACTCAAATCTCGCATTTGGGCTATGTTTTTAATTTGCAATAACATTTCCATATAAAATTTTGCTGTATTTCTAATAACTAAGGTACTTTACTCTTAATGCAATTTCGAAAAAATGGCATTTGCTCCCTTACTATTAGCCGCAGGTAAAATGTGAAATATGCATTTATAGTTTCAAGGCATGCACCAACTTTTATTAAGAAAAAAATTTTCTGAGAAATCGGTAATAAAAAACTTTTACATATGTTGCATACTTTTTTGGACACACTGTATAATATATATAATTTGATAGTCGTTTTTAAATAAACGTTATAAATGCAAGAGGGAAAAGGAAAATACCCAACACCAGTGCCCCTTAAAGAAAATAATTGTAAGGACTTAGTTTACATATTTTGTTAAGAACTGCGGTTTACATATCACCTCAAATTCACTTATTATTTTGTATAATAAAACTCGATCCTTATTTGCAAATTTGACAGCAGATTAAATTGCTGTCATTAAAAACTAATGGTATAAAATTTCTCTTTTTAGCTTTAGGTTGAAAAAGACTTGGGATGACTTAAGGCATGTTTAATGTAAGTAAGGAAGAATAAATGAGCTGAAATCTTTATACATAAAAATAATAATCTCATAGAATTTGGTAATGTTGTCCCTTTATCATTTATAAAAAAAAACATCAACGTGTACAATGGTGGATTTAGAAAGTAGTATTAAAATTTTATTATTTAAATTTTTCGACATCATGAATTTTTTTTTAAATAACTTATATTTGCCATAATGTTATATTGTTTAAATTATTAAATGGTCCTTTACAATAATAATAAACCTTATTTCTCGAATTCCACTCTTTTACATTGTCATTGTGGTGACTTAAAAAT
This sequence comes from Polydrusus cervinus, assembly GCA_935413205.1. Classification (NCBI taxonomy): domain Eukaryota; kingdom Metazoa; phylum Arthropoda; class Insecta; order Coleoptera; family Curculionidae; genus Polydrusus; species Polydrusus cervinus. The sequence continues at coordinate 8,455,039 of OW284512.1, forward strand.
CCCCAAGCATTTATTTTTGGTTATGTTATTTACTTACGATTAATTGTAAATATTTAAAAATGTAATGTTTAATAGTGCAAATAAATTTTAATATCAGAAAACAGTACTTTTTGTAACAATCATACATCTCATTTTTGGAATATTTAGGCCTCACCAATTTCCCTTGAGGATGCGTAACCCACATATATACATACACTATATTGCTAATACCATAATTCAATGATGCCACCACTGTAGGCAGATGATCAGGGGCCGTTGAGTTTGTGCAGATCGGAAATTTGCTTCTTGATGTAAACATTTGACAGGGCCGACTTTCAAAATATTTTTACAAGCTTTTATTTAAATTCATCCGTTTAGTTCGGGGTGTACAGTGTACAGTTTATGGTCAAATAAAACTAAGTAACCAATATTTTCGGATTCGTGCAAAAAAGGATCATGCACTTTTTTCTACCCATCTTGAGACACTAGTCGCTAACAATAACAAAATGTCTGGTGAAGTTTTATATCTAAATTCGCACCCAAAACTTAAAAATAATATCCACAATCACACACGGAACATCCGAACGAATACAACGTAAAAAGATGGAAACGACTATAACTTACAAACTAACAAAAAAAAATGTCTAAAGTAAAGTTTTATAAATATTAACACCCAAAACTTGGAAATTATAACAACACACGAATGAACGAAACAAAAGATGGCGACTAATAAGAATATAACGGTTCTGTTCAAGATACCTTGGGTTCTGTTTACGTTTTGTTAGAAATCGTGTGGGTTGCCTAATTTTTTCCCTACTGCACAAGCGCGACGACCCCCCAACTCAGGTTATTTTGAATTGCACGATGGGTGTATTCTTGCTTCGTGCGGCTGCCTGTATTGGCAATATAGTGTATGTATATATGTATGTGCTAAGCACCAACGTATAGAAGGATGCAACGCCTAAAACATTCATTTTAGCAACTCGGTCCATTTACTACCAGCACATCTAAAATGTTACACAGCCAAGCTATTTTGCAAACAATGAAACAATAGTTAAAATAAAATCGTGTACAATTATTGATAGTTTAAAATTAATAAAAATAGTGTTAGCAGTGTATTAAATGCCAATTTTTCAAGCCTTTGGAAGACAAGATAAGAATTTTAAGGAGTTATGTAGGCTGTAGCCCTTCGTCTAAATTAGTTGGTCGTAGTAGTAGCCACAGTGTTCGATTATTCTTCGAACAGTCTCGATGTTGTCTCATGCGACTAGTCGCAAACCTTTAGAGGTTTTGTTTCCACAGAGAACCATGGACAAATTAATGATAGTTTGTCAGTTTTCTAAACAATCCAAACAGCAAGAAATTTTTGTAGGAACGCGTTCGAGTCTATCGCGCAGAATCCTGATTGTCACGGAATGTCCGTGGCTGCTGTGTTAAGGATCAGTTTAAAGAATTAAAGTTTTCTGACGACGAGCTGTCAGAACAGTGGAAGAGGCTTTTCAACTGGTTTATTCATACGATTAACTCTTGTGAAAGTTGCGACCTAAATACGTGTTCAAGAATCGATATCAGTACACAAGAATGTTGTAAAATATTTATTCTTAAAATAACTAGTGTATATGTCTTTGACTTTTTACAATTATTGGTTCTCTTCCTAATTCTTACTAGCTTCGGTATCGGTTACTCCTTCAGTACCAGCATTTGTCCTTTGGGTTTCAGTCGCTGATTCAACATCTTCTGTCTGTTCCCCTTTGGGTTCTTTACTAAGTTTTTTCTTTAGTCCGCTAAATAAGGTCGTTTTTGTGCTCGCCGTGTGTTCGGAAACATCTGATTTGTCATTTTTCGACTTTTTCTTCGTGGGTTCCTCTTTGGATTTAGTTTTATCCCTCTTCTTACCTTCCAAGATTCGTTGTTCAAGTATGTCGTTTGTTATTCCCTAAATATTAGAATTTTATTTAAAAGATGGTACAATAATAGATCATATAAGTGCTCGTTGTTTTGTTATGTGAACTAGAGCCCTGCACGGGCCGGAATTTCACGGCCCGAGCCGGAATTTTACGACGCAGCCCGTCAACCAAAACCGAACAGGCCCGAAAAAATTATTAGGGCTTGAAAATTATTTTACAAATATTTCTTTTAAAAACCAATGCTAACCCGAAAGACCGGCTGGTCACAAAAGTCCGGCAGGACCGTTAGGCCTAGCAAGCCCGACAGGATCCGCAAGCCCAACAGGCCCGGGAAAAATTGTTAGGGCCCGAAAACCCGAACATTTATTGATTAAGTGGCCCGACCTGAGAATCGGGCCGGGCTGCGTTAAGGACCGAGATGAAAACCCGGCCCGTGCAGGCCTCGAATGTGAACCTTTGGACACGTATTCATTTAAAAACTAGATAAACTAACAGTAAAACTGCATAACCTAAAAAATATACCATTATTTCTGTCAGAGTTTTTCCTCTAGCGTATCCACAGTCCCCTCTACCAAATATCCAGCCTGGAGCGAGGCCTTCTGGATCATAAAGTAAAATTGCGTTTCTACACGAAGTGTATAGAATCCTTGATACAAAAAATAAAATAACCTAAAATAAATAAGTTATAGAAGAATTTATTGAATAAAATATTGAAACACACTGTACAGGGTGACCCAAATTCAATGCTCATCATGTGGTATCTCTCGGAAACTAAGAGATACAGCATCGATCAGACGGGGGCAAAGTGGCGGAATTTTGTGCCCAGTAATATCTTAAAAAAATATTTTAGCTATCTTTTTTAGGTTTAGAAATATTTAAAAAAAACTAAAATATTGAAATTTTGTTTTTTTAAATTGGCCGACTTATTTTATCTGCTATAAAAAAACAAATCATTGTTTAGGCAACTTTTCTTGCTCCATATCGTGGTGTATTTAGAATTTCGTTTTTGTGGAACCATGATCAACTTAAATTTTTTAAACACGGACCTGTATTTTTTATTTTATTTTTGAAATCTCTTTAAGCCCTGAATTCAACCATGTATCACACTTAATTATATCAAGACGTTTTGATGGCATCATTTTATCATCTGCAATGCCACCTTTGTTTTGTTTAGTTTTATTTTATAGTTTTTTACATAAAAATAGAAATATTATGTTATATAGTAAGTAAATTAATTCTATAACTGATAAACTCCGGATCTATTTACATGTTGTATTTGGTAGAAATAATTAAGTCACTAACACCAGGGTCGTATTTATTTAAAAACAATTATCACATTGCAGATGATGAAATGATGACATCAAAACGTCTTGATATAATTAAGTGTGATACATGGTTGAATTCAGGGAAAAAGATTTCAAAAAATAAAATAAAAAATACAGGTCCGTATTTAAAAATTAAAGTTGATCATGGTTCCACAAAAACGAAACGTTGCAACGAAATTCTAAATACACCACAAATGGAGCAAGAAAAGTTGCCTAAACAATGTTGTGTTTGTTTTTTTATAGCGGATAAAATAAGTCGGTCAATTTAAAAAAACAAAATCTCAATATTTTAATTTTTTTCAAATATTTCTAAAACGAAAAAAGATAGCTAAAATATTTTTTTACGATATTACTGACCACAAAATTTCGCAACTTTGCCCCCGTTTGACCGATGCTGTATCTCTTATAGTTTCCGAGAGATACCACATGATGAGCATTGAATTTGGGTCACCCTGTACAGGGTGTCCCAAATTCGAGCCTCATCATGGAGATCTTGGAAACTATAAGAGATACAGCATCGGTCAAATGGGGGCAAAGTTGCGAAATTTTGTGGTCAGTAATATTGTAAAAAAAAATTGAGCTTTCTTTTTTACTTTTCGAAATATTCGAAAAAAACTTAAATTGTATTTTATATAATTTTAAAAGTAATTATCAAATTCCTGATGATGTAAAGATGACATCGAACCGTCTAAAAATTATGGGTTAAATAAGGGCTTAAAGAGATTTCAAAATAAAAAATGCAGGTCCGTATTTAAAAAATTAAAATTGACAACAGTGCCACAAAAACGAAACGTTGTCCCGAAACTCTAAAAACACGGTAGTATAAAGCTAAAAAAGTTGCTTCAACAATAAGTCAGATAAATTAAAAAAATTGTTTTTTTTTTCAAATATTTCGAAAAGTAAAAAAGAAAGCCTAAATTTTTTTTTTACAATATTACTAAACATAAAGTTCCGCAACTTTTCCCCCATTTGACCGATGTTCTCTTATAGTTTCCGAGATACCCATGATGAGCATCGAATATGGTACACCCTGTACTTAAAATCGACTTACATGTAAAATAGTAATAGCGCTAATAGCCATTACAAATCCATCTATCACTATGCCAACGGGCGTTTTCATTTTCTCCACGCACCCTTTGGTGTTCAACGAGTCCGTTACGGTATTGGGTTCATCCACCCATATGTTTGTAAACGCCACTTGCTGAAGTGGATCATGCAAGCACTGTAGGGGAAAGTCCACTTTGCAACAGGACCAAGGGACAACGGGGAGGTAGAGTTTCGTGGGATGAAATCGTAACCTGGGATAAAAGAATCTGTATAGTCCTCGTCAACGCTAATTTCCTCAAGGAACAATTTTAGGACCATTATTTTTTAATATCTATATTAATGATCAGAGCTGTGAAAGTTACTTTAGAAAAGTAACTAGTTACTTTTTCGATACTTTTGACACAGACTGTGACTTCTAAAAAAAAAAAAAAAAAAGTCATCGCTCCTGGAAATTCCCTAACAAAACCGAATCCATCAATTTTGGGAAACACTCCTGCACTCATGTTTATAGGGTGATAGGTATCTGATTAACGGCCGCCGATCGTCCCTTGGTCATCATCTGATTGTGTGCATTATTTGTTACTTTTGAAAAGTAACTTGTATCTAGTTACTTTTTAGGAGTAACTATACACTTAAAAAGTAACTAGATACAAGTTACTTTTTTGCCAAAAGTAACTGTAACTTCGTTTAAAGTAACTAGTTACTTTAAAAGTAACTTAGTTACTCCTAAAAAGTAACTAGATACAAGTTACTTTTCAAAAGTAACGAAGTTACAGTTACTTTTGGCATGATTCAAAAAAGAACTAAGTTACTAAGTATCTAGTTACTTTAAGTAACTAGTTACTAAAAAGTATCTAGTTACTTAAGTTACTCACAGCTCTGTTAATGATTTATTTAATGTGAATTGTGATGGAGAAATTCATAGTTTCGCAGATGATACTGCAATTTTGTATACAGATACAAATTGGGACAACTTAAATAATAAAATTAAAAAGGTTTTAAAATAATGAAAAATTGGTTTGATAAAAATTTATTAACAAATAATTTTAATAAAACTAATTATCTCCCTTTCACTTTAAATCCAAATAACATACAACAAAATATGAATAGTATTAAAATAAATGATGACATTCAAATTTTGAAAGTTAATCAAGTAAAATATTTAGGAATAATCTTTTACAGTAAATAAAATTGGAATTTTCACATAGAATATTATTTGATTAAAAATTAAGAAGTTTACTACCAATTTTTAGAAACATTAAAAAAATTTTGAACATAAAACAACTGGAAATATTATGTTGTGCATTAGTTAAAACTCATTTAAATTACGGAATTTTAGGTTGGGGAGGAATAAATAGAACTTTAGTTAAAAAATTGGAAATATTACAGAAAAAGTTTCTAAAATTTTTATTTAATAAAGATTATCTTTATCCTCCAATAAAATTATATTCTGAAATAAAAAAAAAATATTAGACAACTTTACATTTATAATTTCTTAATACCGGGTCCGCCAACGTGACGGGGATGGAAGATTAAATCATTATCGAGGAGCTTATCAAAAATACTAAACCAGCATAAGGTATTGACTTAAAAGCGGCATATTTTAAAAATATTTTACATTATACAGGGTGGCTCAAAAAAGTGTGGCGGACTAAACTTGCATTTTTTTAAATGGAACACCCTATATATTATATTATTTTCTAATTCCCTATACAATTCCACGTATATTTTGTATAATATGTCTAAACTCAATTGTTTTTGAGTAATTGACGTTTAAAATATGGCATTTTTTTACTTTGACAGGCTGTAACATTGGAACGGTTCATCTTAGAGAAAAATGGTTTTCACCTCCCTATCTTAGGTTTTCATTCTCTATCCAAAGAAACCAACTTCCGATTTACTATGTTAAACCGTTTTTTTGGTTTAACATAGTAAATCGGAAGTTGGTTTCTTTGGATAGAGAATGAAAAACTAAGATAGGGAGAAGAAAACCATTTTTCTCTAAGATGAACCGTTCCAATGTTACAGCCTGTCAAAGTCAAAAAATGCCATATTTTAAACGTCAATTACTCAAAAACAATTGAATTTAGACATATGACATTTTATACAAAATATACGTGGAATTGTATAGGGAATTAGAAAATAATATAATATATAGGGTGTTCCATTTAAAAAAATGCAAGTTTAGTCCGCCACACTTTTTTGAGCCACCCTGTATAATGTAAAATATTTTTAAAATATGCCGCTTTTAAGTCGATACCTTATGCTGGTTTAGTATTTTTGATAAGCTCCTCGATAATGATTTAATCTTCCATCCCCGCCACGTTGGCGGACCAGGTATACATATTTAAATATAAAAATCTTATACAGTTTAAAAACCATAATCATAATACACGTCATAAAAATAAAATAACCATAAAACCTAAAATAAATAAGTCAAAAAAAATTCAAATATTGTTTTTATTTAAACGATAAAGTCGAAATAACAGCATGGATATTGCAAACAGATAATTTAAAAATATATTTGGAAATGTTTTAATTAATATATTTTTCAAAAGTTTATTATACTTATATCTTCAAAAAATTGCGTTTATATTTATATACATATACTTAAACTTTTTTTATTTTGCAATTTAACTTTAATGTAATATTAACAAATAGTTTAATATTCTTATATATTTATAATTTACGTCAAGTAAATTTTTTTGAAGTTATAAAAACTCGGCAAATTTAAAACTTACGTACTCTTCAACCGACGTCGCTTTGGTGTTTATTATACTCCCGTCCATCCACTCTATTTCCTGCCAGTCTTTGTAGGAATCAAATCCGCAACACTCCATTTCATACTGGATTTTATCGATACTTTCTTTGGCGTCCACATCAGTCAGGTAAGTTTTCATTCCGCCTATAATAATAAGTATGAATGTTGCTATCAATAATAAAATTAACCAACGTTCGTAAGCTCAGGCTTTTTGCAATTTTACTTGAAAATTATACCATCGATAAATATTATGCCTATTTACCTTGTATTGAGTTTTTCATAGATTTTACAATATGTTTGTTGGCTTTTCTCGACAGGTTGGCTATTATTATTAAAGTAATCACTGTATTTGTCCCCGCGCAGTACCAGAGCAATAAAAGACTTCTCGTACTTTTCCTGAAAGGTTTATAAAAGCTGTACTTGTTACTTTAGATTTTGATATCCAGTTCAATTTTTCTAAATTCTTTGCCAAAGTTATCCATGCGAAACTATATCTATATATATATTAAATTAGGCCAAAAGCATTGCGTTCTCTTGTCCCGAATCCTGGCCATGTTTATTAAATTTGGACAAATATTGGAGAATGCCAGAAAGTTATTTTTACCAAAAAAAACATAAACATCACATTTTCTTTGGTGAAAAAAAAATCAATAATGTGCTTAGTTTTTTTGTAATTCGGGCCAAGAAGAACGGCAATTTAACACACGCAAATTTTAGCTTGTTTTGATCTACTTGATCAACTTGTTGGATATTTTTAAAGTGATAAAATGGAATTCGAAGCCTGTGACTAAATTAGTTAGCGGGTCTCTGGACCTTTTCACTATAATCGATTTTATCATATTCGGCTTTAACATCCTGAATAGTGTCTCAAACTTTTTATAGAAACAATTATTACAAAGACGCCGCGAAAGCAGAAAGTTTGTAAACAAAGGACGAGAAGAGACGTACATCATCCTATCAAACGTGCAATTATTTTATTTTTCTGTCTGCGACTGATTATGGTGACTTTGTTTCGATAACTTAAACTGAAAATAACAGATTGGAAACAGGCCAACAGACTCGAGACATCAGTCAGGTAAAAACGCGTCGGTTAAATAGCCGATTGTTTGGATGTGTGTGACGTAGGTAAGATTTTTGTTGGCGAGCGCATTTTGTTTATTTTTTCAGTTAATAATAATTGAGGAATTTAAAAACTAAAACCGCACAAAAATTTTTTTTGCTCTATGTGGTAGAGTCAAAATCAAAACGTAGTGAAAAGGCCCATTACACTGATGACAGTAGCATATTTGGGGGGGGGGGGGCTGTCGGGGTTCAGCCCCCCGCCCAGCCTAGGAGCTTGTCTCACGCTTGGACTCTTAATTTAAATCTTGTAATGTATTTTTGGCTTAGATTACAAAGGTCTTGTAGGAAACGTTTAGTTTTTAAACCTTTCCTTCTAAAAGTCCTGTTTTATATAGAGATTAAGGTTTCGGACGCATATCGTTTTAGTTATTGATTTATGATGCAATTTTATAGGAAAACGATTTTTTTATTATTATTATGAATATACAATACGGCACTTAAGACAGAGTATTTCAAAACCTAAGAATTTGCACCAAAAACTGGTATTAGATCTACGCTCTTAGAATTTTCTGAAAAAATCATCAATTTTGGCTTGGTGAGTGATATTTACTTTATTTTTAATTATGAAAAACCGAGCCCGAAAAACGCTGGTTAGAGTCATAATACGTCTTATGTTAAAATTTTGAATTAACACCAATATTCATATTTTTCACAAACATAAAAAATGTTGTTTTCTTAAATAAATAAGAGCCAATATTAAAACAAAAAGGAAAAAAACATTTACAAAAACATATTGCAGAGGGGTAACAATTTAATTTTCGAAATTTGATTGTAGTTAGGTGAATTTTAAACAAACTTTGGGCAATGCCCCGAAAATTTTTCGCGCTTTTCCTGTCCCTCTCTCAAAAAAAAATGTCCTATTTACCCTAGCGTATTTTCTGGCTACGCCACTGACTGATGATGTTTTTTAGTATTACTGCTCGTGTAAGAATTAGTTAAAGTATGTAAGTTACTTACTTATGTGCTTGATTAATACACTTATGGCAAATTTTCATCCCGATTAACCAATTAAACATAACGTTTACTCCAAACACTCCATAAACAACAAAAACAAAGTTTATTTCTGCCTTTTCTGTGAGGATCAGCGGCGAAATGGCCACGCAAACGTAAATTGAGGTTCCCGTTATTGTCGCACCCAACAATACTTCGATAATGTTCAACACTAAAATAATTATTCACTTTTTAGAAAAAAAAATTAAAGCGAAACGAGCATTAGTTGTTATACTTTAAATTGAACTACTCGAGTGATATAGAAAGTAACTCAAGGACCTTTAAATGCTTCCTTGGACTATGCTTTTGTATACACCAAGGAAGCCTTAGATACCCATACATATACCAATGAGAAAATGTAAGACGTAAAAATATACAGATGTTTTAAAGTGCTTGAATATACAATGACATAACTAATTACCAAAAAAGATTCCAGCTAGCGTCTTTCTTTGATTTTGACTAAGTTTGAATAAGCCAATGGCCATAGCATTTAGAATAAAAAAATCGTCTAATGCAGATTTTAGAATGACATTTTGGACAACGACAGTGAGTTCTGTCAATTTTCTGCAAAGGTGCTTTGGGTGGATATTTAATTGTTAACTATGCTTATTTTTTAATATACAGTGACTGGCAAGAGTTAATTTGATCTAGCAAACAGGATAAATTGTTATTTGACCTCAGAATAATTATCCTAGACAAAGTATTTCATTCATAAAGAAGGTATTGTTGTTTTGGGTGTATACATATAGTAAAAGGCACATATGCGATACAAGTCAGTCTCACACTCATTATGAACATTATCAATTTTTCTAATATTTTAAAAACCACGCTTACCAAATTGTATTGTTTATATACCGAATTCGTCGCAGAGTAAGCAGGTTCGGTCAGTCATTTATTGCAACATACAACACTCTCTAAAACTAAAAACGGACAAAATCATAAGCGACGATCGATGGCGCTTCTCGTTGACAAATTTCACACGACAAGACCCGCTGTTTCACCGATTTTGCCCGACGTGTCATTAAACACCATACTTAAGAACAGGGGCGTATTTAGGGCAAGAGGGGGGGGGGGGCTGTCGAGCTTCAGCCCCCCCAGCCTAGGAGCTCGGGTATAAAACACTAATTGCAACCTAATTTTTCGTCTCACGCACGAAGGTATTGTAGGAAACGTTTAGTTTTTAAACTTTTCCTTCTAAAAATCCTGTTTTATATAAAAATTAAGGTTTCGGACGCATATCGTTTTAGTTATTGATTGATTATGCAATTTTGAAGGAAAACGAGTAAAACGAATAATATTTTATAGTATTTTTCTATTATACATATCTGTTTCGTTTTCCCTTTTTAGACCTATTTTAAATCATCAAAAATATAACGACATGCAATAAAATATTTTTACAACAAAAACAGAAAACAATTAGGTATTTATTTAAAAAAAATTAAAGTAAAAATTTTAATTGAAATATTTTGTATGGTTATAATAAAAAAAAAATAGTGCGGTAAGAAAAGAGAATGCTTTATTATGAATATACAAAAGGCACTTAAAAATGAGTATTTCAAAACCTAAGCATTTCCAATAATTATGTTAAAATTTTGAATTAACACCAATATTCATATTTTTCACAAATATAAAAAATGTTTTTTTTTAAATAAAGATCCAGCTAGGCATATAAAAGTAAAAAAAACTTTTACAAAAACAAATTTAATCCAACCATGCAGAGGGGGAGAGGTAATAATTTAATTTTCGAAATTTGATAAAGTATAGTTAGGTGAATTTGAAACAAACTTTGGGCGTGACCCCGAAAATTATTCGCCTAAATAGCTAAATATTTACCTACACATTGATGAACATGTCCTTAATATTGAAACAATAACAATCCGTTAAATTTTAAATATGTATAATATATTTTTACATCTTAAAAATATAAAAACTCTTAGGGTGACCCTGGACACTCAATAGGGATAATTTTTAGATCCTGAACCATATTTATCAAGTGAGAAAAGATCGCAGTATTTGTCTTAAATTATTAGCTACTAATTGAGCGTCTAGGCCACCAACACAATACCTTAAAAGATACAATTATAAGCTTTAATTAAAAATAAACATCAGTCATTGGTGTCCATTGGTTGTTGCTTGTTAACTTCTTGTTGTTTTTCAAATTCTTGTTTAAAAAGACGCGTATTGGTTGAAGCTACTTCATATAAAACTGTATCTCGACGAATGGCGTGTGACATTTGAGCTTTCTGGTAGGACATACAAAGCGAAATGTCAGTGTCAACTGGATAAATTAGATCATCAGTGTTAATCCATACCTAAAAGTATATTATGCTCTGTTATACAGGGTGCTACAAATTCGTGTGCATACATGGAGATCTCGAAAACGGTAAAATAAACGAAGATGGTTATATTGAGGCAAAGTTGCGTATTTTAGAAGTTAATTATGATTCTGTAAAAAAAATTGTTAATATTCCTGATACCTTCGAAGAATTCTCAGTTTTGGTTTTTAATTTTTTGCACCTTAATTTTTAACTTGGGAAAAAAACAAAAAAGACTCAATCACTGTCAAGTCAAATTTGAAATACTGATAAGGTGTTATTTGATGCAGGCGAGGCTTGTTCATAAGATCATTTGGTCAATGATCCACCTAATTTATTTATTTTTAAAAACAAATAAAAATCATTATCCTTTAAAAAATGTAAATATTCCAAAGTGTGTCATGCGAAAACTCCCAAATATAGATCGAAACGAGCCCCTCGGTCGTTTTTTAGCTTATGGGTTTATATTGAATTAGCAGATTACATAAATGAATTGGAAACAAGATATACACGCTCTCGGAAGTTAAAAAGAAAAGGGACACAAATCCGGACGTCGACCTCGGCACACTTCGCCTTCAATCGGCATCAGTGATTTAATAACGTTCAATATACATTTATAGAAACCCAGTCTTCTCCGTGAATCATGCCATTTCAATTAAAACTTTGCGTTAGACAAAGAAAACCGATTACAAAATATAAGGATTATATTTTCAACATTTGCATAAACCTTTTGTTTCATTAGAAATGCCGAATCGCCGGTAGTATGTCCTTAACCCTTATTTAGTTTGTTTATGTGTGTTTGTACTTATGTGTTACAGAATAATGCCATCAACAGTTCAAGAACTAGTACAGTTTAAAACAAGCGGTTCCTTTATAATTTTTTCTACTCCCACATGGAAATCTACTGTTTTCTTTACTCTTAAGTGACGAGAAAAGTAGGTTATTCCAGTTAACTGGAATTTGATTAAAGCTGACCAAAAGTAATTTAATTGTGGTTAATTTAAAGTTTTCAACAAAACAATTGTTTTTATTTTTCTAAACAACTTTCCCTGATAACGTTTCTCTATATCTTTCGACATAAGGGTACTTTCAGTACTTTGTTCTTGAACAATTTTCATATTTTTTGCCGTGTCGCGCATATAACAAATTTTCATTTGTTTAAAATTAGTCAAAAAAAATATGTACCTCATCTCTTCTGACAGTAAATGTTTCTACAACTCCCATATATTCAGACCACAATGTTTTTCTATACTTTATATCGTGTCTCTTAACTAAAGGAAATAAAAGTACGTTGCCAAATATTTTGTTTCCATAACTCACAGCTTGATACTGTTCTAAAAGCTGCACGAAAAAGTCCTTGAAATTTGGTAAACCTAAAAATAAAAAATCAGTTGTATGCAGCTCGTTCAATTTTTTTAGTTATTAGTATATAAGGATCCACATAATTCTTCCATGACCTCCAAAAGCCAATGAGAGTTATTCTCCCACGGAAGAAACACATCTATTTTTATTTACCAACCATACAACCCAGCGTTTGCCAAATGAGCATCCCATATAGGTCGTGTCCTAGTTTGTGAGGGTAATATTTGGTATAAACAATACATTTTAACCAGATGATGCATCAACGCAAACAGAACTGGATCGTTCATTATTTTCTGTGATTATTTTAGTGGAACTTTTAAGTCTTGTTTTTATTGCAAAAGCTATAGTGCCTTCTACGTGCTATGAGTTTCTAACTCTCCTATACCGGCCCTGTTCAATCTTCACATGATCCACTAAATTGCGTTAATTCTGTATCCTGGTTTAGTCCTCCATCTGGGTCACAAGTCTTAGTATAATACGCCATTATCGTGGTTATATTACCCATTCAGATCAGTTCAGAAAACTTGTAAAAACAAAATTAATTACCTGATATTTCCTGTTGAAAATCAAGCTTCCCCTCATGTCTCACCAAAAACATATATATCCTAGTGAGCAACCCTTGCAACTCCTCATGCAAAAACAAATTATCGCTGCCCAGAAACAGACAACTTAACCTCACATACTTCTCCGTCGGACTTATTGATTCCGATAGACTATTAAAATACGTTTCGTATATGAGAATCCATCGTAGACAACTTAAAATTATATGGAAGTCTTTTAATTCGTCTATGACGGCATCTTTTGTCCTTGTTTGTTGATTTGAATAGAGTAGGATGAGTGGAGTGAAGATCCAATCTATAGGAATGACGTTGCCTATGCTCATGTCGAGGCAGAGGGTGTGGTCAAAGGTTACACGATTCTAGAATAAAAAGTTTACTTACTATAGTTTGACACACAGTTCAGTACAGGTCGGTAACATAGTATTGCAATCACAATATTTTTATTACATCGGACGTCCTCATGACCAAATATAAATAGTTTTGTCTATACATGGTGCTACAAATTCGTGTGCGTACAAGGATCTCGAAAACGGTAAGAGATGTTCTAGAAGATGACGTTATTAGTTTTCAAATTGGACATTTCGTTCTTTACATACCAACCTCAATTCTCTTTTTTTTTTTAAATACGGACCTGGAATTTTTATAACAGTTTTATTGACTTCCAAGCTTTGGAAATTTAATACAATTTAAAAGTTAGTCTAGTTATGTCACTGTGATGCGCTTATGTTTATTTATAAACCAATTTAAACTTTTTTTTTTACTGTTTAGAAAATCTGATGATGCTAGTTTCAGGCGAAACATGTAAAAAAATAAACAAAAAATAAAAATATTTGAGGCCGAGACTTTGCGTCTCTTTTCTTACAACATATCAATTATCAGGCCTCTGTGAGTAAAAATGGACGGATTTTTCAAATCAGAAATCTTTGGTTTTTAGTTTGGCTCTAAATGTTCAGGACCGTAATGAAATGAAAAAGATAATTTCAAAAATGTGTTTTAAAATGACAAAACGTTAAAATTTCAAAAATTTGTACATTGTATTAAATTTCTAAAGCTTAGAAACCCCTAAAACTGTAGAACATAAAAAAAGGCTTTAAAAATGTTTTTTTTATTTTTTTCCCAAGTCAAAAATAAAAGCGCAAAAAATTAAAAACCAAAAATGGAAATTTCTGTTTTTCTCGGATATCTCCGAAAGCATTCGGAATAATTACAAACAACAAACCCAAAATACGCAACTTTGCCTCAATTTAACCATCTTCGTATCTCTTACCGTTTTCGAGGTCCCTTTGTACGCACACGAATTTGTAGCACCCTGTATAGGGTAAGTGGTATGAGATATTTTTATTAAATGTTTAAAACTTATAAATTTATCTATATTTTGAAAACGAAACCAATGCTTACCCTATTTATTCCCAAAACTTCAGAGTAAACTTTTTCAATTTCATCTAAATGTTTCCATGCTTGATCTAACTCATTATTTTTTTCGCTAACTCGGGTATTTTCCATGGCAATTTCCACTGGATAAAATCTAAAATAAATATGTAATAATTGTTGGTAAAACCTGAAAAAATTAATCCTAAAGAGTTAGTAATACACAAATTACTGATTAGGTATAATATTTTTGTATACCAACATAGTGTTCTCCAGTGGCCTATTTAGAGCTTAGGAGCTTGGGTCTAAAAGTCTAATTGCAACCTAATTTTTCGTCTCATGCTTGGGCTCATAATTTAGATAATGTATTTTTGGCTTAGACTACATAGGTCTTGTAGGAAACGTTTAGTTTTTAAAATTTTCCTTCTAAAAGTCCTGTTTTATATAGAGATTAAGGTTTCAGACGCATATCGTTTTAGTTATTGATTTATGATGTAATTTTAAAGGAAAACGAGTAAAAAGAACAATATTTTTAAGTATTTTTCTATTATATACTTGTCTGTTCCGTTTTCCCTTTTTTAGAGCTATTTTAAATCAACAAAAATAAAACCCAATGCAATAAAATATTTTTACAACAAAAACAAAAAACAATTAGATATTACTTCGGGTTGATGTTGTTTATATACAGACGCCTATTCATTAACCTTAGGTACCTACACAACTGTAACCTGCTGTTTTTTGAATAAAAGAGATTTTGAATTTGAATTTATAGGGATTAAAGAGTATTTCAAAACCTAAGCATGTGCACGAAAAACTGCTCTTAGATCTACGCTCCAAAAATACATGATTTCATACATTTTGGCGTGGTGAGCCATATTTACTTTATTTTTAATTATGCAAAACCGAGCCCAAAAAAACGCTGGTTAGAGTCATACATTCGTCTTATGTTAAAATTTGGGATTGACACCAATATTTATATTTTTCACAAATATAAAAAGTGCTTTTTTTTTAAATAAAGAATAGGATCAAAAAAAAGTAAAAAAAAACATATTTAATCCAACCATGCAGAGGGAGAAGGTAATAATTTAATTTCCGAAATTTGATAGTAGTTAGGTGAATTATAAACGAACTTTAGCCGTGTCCCCCCCAGCAAATTTTCTGGCTACGCCACTGGTGTTCTCCATAAACATAACCAATTTTTTTAAACTTATTATATATTATACTGTTTATAAATTGTATGTCTTCTAGAACAATACTTAATAAATGTTGGTAAATGTTTCAGTAAAAAATAGCGTTATGTATAAATACCTTGGACAAAACACAATATTCTTCAACAAAAACTGCATGTCCTGTTTTTGTTCAGCGCTAAACACCGACAGCGCCTTGACAGCAATGTCGTAATACAATGTCGGACTGATTTCATCCCGGACACGCTCGGCAATCCTGAGGATGTTCATAATCACGAAACTTTCACATCTCGTAAACCAGTTGCCGGTGTTAAAATAGTGCCTTGCTGATTTCAGTTTTTCTGTGTATTCTTTTATGTTTTGGTGATTAAGAAATTTGGATTTTAACTGAAAAGAAGTTATTTCATTATAAGACAATATATTAATAGGAAGAAAATGTTTTTAGTACATATACAGGGTAATTCAGAAGTTAATACTTTTTTATAATAGTATATTACATAACAAGTGATGAAAGTGATACTATCCAAACGAGGAGATATTTAGCACGAGGCGTTAGCCGAGTTTTAGAATAATCACTTTCACACAAGTAATGTACATTATTTTTCCTACGGCCACAAAAAATTATTGAAAAAACCTTTGATTTGTGAAAAAAAATATTAATTAATTATAAATTTATTATTATAATTAATAAATTATAATATTATTATTATTATTAAAAATATTTCAATGCTAGTGTTGAAAAAAAAATATCAACACTAGTGTTGAAATTAGCATACTTAGAAATATATTCCACTTAATATCTAATGTCATAGTTTGTCAATAGGCTTTTCTTTTATTTGTAGTTTAACTTTTTCGTTTTTTCATATTTTATATTACATCTTAGGAAGAACTAATCCTGGATTGACTTCTAGATTAACCAGAAAGAAAAATTTTAAATTTAATCAAGGAAAGATGCATTAAACATAAATTTAAAAAATCCACCCAACAAGGAAGATTTCAATTCAAAATACCTAATTCTATAAATGATTTAATGTTTTTATAAAAAAAAAGTCAAATACTCCTGATGGGATTTGAACCTGTGACCTTGCGATCTGTAGGCTAGAGCTCTATTCTCTACGCTATCGATACCAATAAAGATTTGTTGTTTAATACATGACACTCTTTTCCATCCATAATGGGTAAGAAGAGTCCAATAATACATATATTCTATTTGTAAGCGCATACCAGACGCATTTTGGGAAAAATAATCCTCATAAAGGTAAGATAACACTGTGTTTAACAAGTCATGTCTAAAAATTAAAATCATTATAACAGTAGTGGCTCGTCAGGTAGGTGAAATGTCTCTTCCCCAAAAAAAATAAATACAACCAGGAGGAAAGTTTTCGGACACATGTGGGAACACCGAAATTATTGACAGAAGACCAAACTAATGAAATGTTAAAAAAAGTCTAACCTAAGTTATTTTTATAAAAAAAAGTCAAATACTCCTGACGGGATTTGAACCTGTGACCTTGCGATCTGTAGGCTAGAACTCTATTCTCTACGCTATCGATACCAATAAAGATTTGTTGTTTAATACATGACACTCTCTTCAGCGCGATTTGTTTTTTCTGGTAATAGATTTTCCAATATATTATTAACATTTTTTTAAATTTCAAATGGCGTATTTTCACATTCTAATTCTGAATCAGTCGACAAATACATGATAAATAAGTTAAACACTTTACAATTACTGCTTTCTTAAATTTGTTCTTTTTAATAAATAGGGGTGGTCTGTCAAATTGACACCATATGTTTAAATTAAATAGTGTGCTTTGTATTTCAACACTAGTGTTAAAATGTTTTTTTTTTCAACACGCGTGTGATATTCGGCGCTTTCGAGCCAAGTTAGGTGATTTTTTTCTCATTTTCATAGGTGGTCGTAGGAAAAGGTACCTTACAAATGATATTAGGAAATTATGTAACTTCTATACTTAATTTCAAAAATGGTTTTAACTTAAAAATCACCTTTTTTTTAAATTATATAAATGTACCTCTGACGATGCATCGCTTAATATACAACTAGATATTGCATACAAAAACGGTATACAACTATTCGACTGCATCACTGGAACAATGTGGTCCATAGTAAACCATGCAGCTGCTTCCAAAGATTTTAGATTGGCTGTCGTTTTGTGTGTCTCGTAATTGTTTAAAAGTAGAGATCCATTTCTACATAAAAAAAGTGTTTTATGTAATGTAGGCCTTTCATATAGATTAGGCGGCGATCCTTTGCTTACGAATTTCCATGTAAAGTAATGAGTAAGTAATGAATTATTCCTTAGTCAAAATAGAATGGATTACAATGTGTTGTAATCGGATTTCCCGCTGGAGTGCGAGTTCTAACCTCAGACCAATAATCACAGACAAAAGTATTTACGTTTCCCCTTAAGAACGTGCGATGTTCAGAGGATAAGAATTTACGCATTGCAGTTATTAAGATTGTGATATCAAAACAGCGTTGCCGACCTGCACTAAATATATATTCATCTGTAAAAATCATAAATATTTATGCAACACCTTATTCTACTTTTAACATTTTTTAACAAACTACATTTTAATATTTTGAAAGTAATACTGTCGTTCTTGTGGCACGAAAACTATTATTTTCCAAGTTTGTCAACGTGACAACGTCGCCTCTGTTATATTTGCGACCTGATGATTGCCTACTTTTTCTAGTGACCTTCGTTGATTATTCAATTGTAACAACCAGCTATCAGACGCGTTACATAGTTTTCAGCATGCATTATTTAAAGTGAGCTTATGTATCTTGAGATTTTACTTCAAGTTTTTTTTTTACATTTAATATACTGTAGAATCTCCTCTGAAAGTACTTTGTCTATGGTAAATAGTCTGAGCTTCTAACTTTGCCCCTACGTGTTTATGGTAACGTTAATGTTATCCCGGCTTTGTTGAGAATATTGTTGTTACTTTTAATCACTTCTGCACACACAAATGATGAGCGCTCAAAGGATCTTAGATCGAACTTGTATATTCCGTGCTATTTTGGACTTAAGATGTAGAAAAAAGAGAAAACCTTTATACATTTTTGATATTGGCAAAAATTGTATCGTGCTTACATCCTAATAAGGTAGAGTTATCATACTTACAGAATATTTCTCGTTGCTACACTAAATGCGCTTGAATCCAAAATGGTTTCTAGAAACTCGGAACTGTATACGGCATTAAAACGCCTATTATAGATTGCTGCACAATACAGTACTGCCGAGGTGATTTGTGAATTGCCGCACTAAAAAAAAACATCTTTTTAAATTAGCGCCTAACAACAAAAAACTGTATATCTGTCAAAAACTACCATTTTATTTTTACAATTTTTACATAATTTTGAAGCTCTTTCACTAAATTTTGATTTTGGTTGTATAAAGGAACAAAAAAATATAACTTTCTGTGTACGTACTTTTCGATATTTTTAAGCCATCTCTGAGGAAATAAATAATTAAAAATCAAATAAACGTCATGAAGACAGCAGCATGACAATATTGCCAATGTTCTCTAATATTTTTGTTTTATAATACAATGACAAGTCTGAAAAGTAATCCAATAGAAATAATTGTCCAAAACGGACTTGTTGTAGTTGAAAAAGTCTAACCTAAGTTATCTGTCGATCTTTCTGCTCTATGAGCAAATAAATAAAAATAACAGTCATTTTAAACAAAAATACATCAAAATTCCATAATAATTCGGATGTAAGTGGGATGTAAACAAAAACACCGACATGACAAGTGAAAGACCGGTAACGATGCCCACTGTAAATTTTGATCGGATCGACTTCATCAAGTAATCGCGCCAGATTTGCATTTTTAAAATTTGAGGAAATTGTGCATATTTTGAATGAGCTGCAAAAAATCCATGGTATGACCTAGCAATCGTTTAATTGATGATAAACTCCTATTATAGCACCGACTTTTTAAATGCCAAAACTATCAAATATGAGAATGGTGAAAGAGCCCATTTATGGAAAACATACTCAAGACTTTTATTTTTAGTTCAAGTCTGAAACAAAAAAAAAGTGATATTCTGTTGTAATATAAACAATAAAGCATTTAGTTTTAAGTATAGTAAATAACTTATAAATAATATTCTGAGAGAATCGAATCGAAAGGCGTGACACCAATGAGGGGAGATGCGATGTGATGAAAAAACATATCCACTTCTGTCTCTGCATCATGAATAAACTATTGTATACATTTAAGGGGATTTGGTGCCTTTTAAATTCTGACATCCACAGTGGACGATTTAATTCCTTCTGGTTGATGGTTGCAATTGATAACGAACAACGGATGAGTGACATAATCAACAAAACTCAGCATCGGTTCACGAGTTTTTTACTTGGAAATATGGCGCATACAATTTTTAAGAAACATTGTTACCTTGAATTGTTCAAAATTTCTAAATTGGTTCATCCATTTTCCAAAACAATCGGAGACTACATGTGGAAAAATATTGTGTCCTTTTTCAACCATTTTGCCAATTAGCATAAGTAACGCTGACACATGGCTTTGTCTAATAAGAGTAGTTGAAAGGACGTTGTCAGAGTTTTTAAAATGATAATCCAGGAATCTAAGTAACAGGCTTTCATTTTGTCTAAAAATAAAAAAATGTATTATTATATAAAAAAAACATTTTTCAAAGTAATTTTTTTCTAAAATAGTTTCCTTAAAAGTTCGTAGTCAATCACCATTTAAGTACTTACTTTATTGATTCAGAATCGAGTCCATAATGGGTAAGAAGAGTCCAATAATACATACATTCTATTTGTAAGCGCATACCAGACGCATTTTGGGAAAAATAATCCTCATAAAGGTAAGATAACACAGTGTTTAACAAGTCATGTCTAAAAATTAAAATCATTATAACAGTAGCGGCTCGTCAGGTAGGTGAAAGGTATCTTCACTAAAAAAATAAATAAAACCAGGAGGAAAGTTTTCGGACACATGTGGCAACACCGAAATTATTGACAGAAAAACAAGCTAAAGGAATGTTAAAAAAAGTCTAACCTAAGTTATTTGTCGTTCTTTCTGCTCTATGAGCAAATAAATAAAAAGAACAGTTATTTTAAACAAAAATACATCAACATTCAACAATAATTTGAATGTAAGTGAAATGTAAACAAAAACACCGATTTAACAAGTGAAAGATCGACGTCATCGAGTAATCGCGCCAGTATGAGTTTTTAAAATTTGTGGAAATTGTGTATGTTTTCAATAAGCTCCAAACATTTCATGGTATGACCTGGCAATAGTTTTATTGATGATAAACTCCTATTATAGCACTGACTTAACAATTTAAATACCAAAACTATCAAATATGAGAATATTAAAAGAGCCTATATTGTTATTTAAAACCAATTTAAATTTTAAAACTCTGACATGACTGTAGGTAATTGCAATTTTAGGTAATATAAATTAATAGTGTGTAGGTAACAACAGAGTATTTATTTTCTTACTTTTTTAGCAAAGCTGATCCAATATTTCTACTTCTTGAAGATAACACTCTTATTAACTTTATCATTTGTGGTAGTGGCATATTATACCCTGGATTTTCTTTATCATACCCTAAAAATAATAAAAGTATAATTAAAAAATTATTTGTAAAGTGTGTCCAATTTAAAATGAATCAGTTAAAAATATTTGCCTAAATCTACACTTACGCATTGTTGTAGAGTGTGGCACAAAGTATCTAATTAAACTGGAGAGCAGCCCTTCACATTGTAAAATTTTATTAATTATAAATTCCGAATCTCTTGCCATCCTTATTAAAATTTCTACACAATATAAGATAGTTTCTAGCGGTGGTTTAACAGTATTAACAATATATCTGAAAAAATAATAAACATATAAAGAAAACGGGGAAGAATGTCAACATTCTTGATATCCATTTTAGCACACAACAAAGGGTACTACTACTGAACTTTAGATGCTTGAAATAGATAAACAGTTTAAGCCAAGCAATTATTAATTCTAATTTTTGCAAAACTTTCTATCTATTACCAGTGGCGTATTTGGGGGGGGGGCTAAAGCCCGGCAGCCCATCCCCCCCCCCCCCCGTGCCAAGGAGCTCGGGTCTAAAAGTCTAATTGCTTGGACTCTTAATTTAAATCTTTAAATAATGTATTGGTTCGGACGCATATCGTTTTAGTTATTGATTTATGATGCAATTTTATAGGAAAATAAGTAAAAATAATAATATTTTATAGTATTTTTCTATCATATACTTGTCTGTTCCGTTTTCCACTTTCTAGAGGTATTTTAAATTAACAAAAATATAACCCAATGCAATAAAATATTTTTACAACAAAAACAATTAGGTATTTATTTTTAAAGACAAAAGTAAAGTAAAAATTTTAATTGAAACATTTTTTATGGAAGAATTATAATAAAAAAAATAGTGCGGGAAGAAACGAGAATGCTTTATTATGAATACACAAAACGGAACTTAAGAAGAAGTATTTCAAAGCCTAAGCATTTGCACCAAAAACTGCTCTTAGATCTACGCTCCTAAAATACATGATTTTTGAAAAAATCATCAATTTTGCCGTGGTGAGCGATATTTACTTTATTTTTAATCATGAAAAACAGAGCCCGAAAAACGCTGATTAGAGTCATACATACGTCTTATGTTAAAATTTTGGATTGACACCACAAAAGTGTTTTATTTTTAAATAAAGAGCCAGCTAGGAATATCAAAAAAAAACATTTACAAAAACAAAATTAATCCAACCATGCAGAGGGGGGAGGTAATAATTTAATTTTCGAAATTTGATAGTAGTTAGGTGAATTTTAAACAAACTTTGGGCGCGGCCCAGAAAATTTTTCGTCTGCGGCACTTTACCCCCTTCTTCACTAGGTACAATATCATAAAATAAATACAGTCCCGACTGTCTCTCTCTCCAGAAAAAAAATGTCCTACTTACGCCCACTGAGCCCCCCCCCCCTTCGAGAATATTTTCTGGCTACGCCACTGTCTATTACTGTACCTTTAATAACCCAAATTGTTTACCTGATTCGTACAAAAATGTCAGTTCTAGCCAAGCATTTAATCACATTAGTTTCGACCAATTGTTGATCATTCACAGTATAATCATCCTCCATAACATTGTCTATGGCCAAAGTTGGTTGAATCATTCCAATACCAAAACTTAACATATTATCTAGACAAGTTTCATCTATTTGAAAGTAAACCAAGTTTCTTAAAGCTGCAAATAATAATAATTAAGAAAAAATGGCGCTAATAGCCCTAAAAAAATATTGAATAAGTTAAGTTTACCTTTGATAGCAGCGTTTAAAATAGATGGTGTATTGTCGTCCAAACAAACTCTGATTACAAAAAATATTTGCTCTATAGGTATGTCAATTACTTTATCATATATTCCTGTTTGTTCTAAGGATAGTATATTGGCCAAGGTATTTAGTGCTATTACTCGTTGTTGGGTTACTTCTGATCTAAAAGGATATGTATATATAGTCTTACTAATTCCAAAAAAATTAAGGAAACACTTCAAACAATATGCTCACAATCTGTAATATGATTCATGTCACATTCTATATGCCACTTGTTGCAGTTCCGTAATAAAAGACATAACTCCAGTGGCGTATTTAGGGGGAGGGGGGCTGCTGGCCTGACACCCCCCCCCCCCCCGCACGCTTGAACTTTTAATTTAAATTTTTAAATAATGTATTCTTGGCTTAGATCACAAAGGTCTTGTAGGATACGTTAATTTTTAAACTTTTCCTTCTAAAAGTCCTGTTTTATATAGAGATTAAGCTCTCGGACGCAGATCGTTTTAGTTATTGATTTATTTTGCAATTTTATAGGAAAACAAGTAAAAGAATACTATTTTATAGTATTTTTCTATTATATACTTGTCGGTTTCGTTTTCCCTTTTTTTAGAGCTATTTTAAATCAACAAAAATATAACCCAATGCAATAATATATTTTTACAACAACAAAAAACAATTAGGTATTTATTTTTAAAGAGAAAAATTAAAGTAAAAATTTTAATTGAAACATTTTTTATGGAAGTGTGATAATTTATAATAAAAAAAATAGTGCGGGAAGAAACGAGAATGCTTTATTATGAATATACAAAATGGCACTTAAGAAGAAGTATTTCAAAACCTAAACTGCTGAAAAAAAATTGGAGGGAATAACTTTGTTTACAAATGAATAAGAACACGTCAGTCTGCTACGAAACATCAAAGGATTAACCGTAGTGCCATAGGCGAGTTGTTTAATAATTATTATAAGTGTAGGTAAAGTCTAATTATTACTACTGATGTGCGAACTATGTGCAAGTGGAATATCAGGACATTTACTAGCTATTCTCATATCACATTTTTTGGAGCGCATGTTAAACAGAATCCAAAAAAATCTGCTGGAAGATTTTGCAGGGTGCATTTTAGTTGGCCATAGAACCTTCCTCTTACCTAGACAGTAACAAGAGTTCTTGTAAGCTGTAACCGGGCCGCTGTGGTTCATCTCCGTGGTGATACAATTGTCGATTTCCATCATCAATTTGTGCTACACTATAGGGTAGAAGATAGCCCTCAAAGTCAAATCTAAAAAAATTACACAGAACATTAAAAATAAAAATATCTCTAGAAGTTCAAAAAAGGTACATTTCCTTTGACTATTTAGCAATAAATATATAACACTTACCTGGCTTCAAAGCCTTCAGTTTCCCTCAAATTAGAAACAGGTATATCTTTCATCCAAGCCAATTTATTTGCCTCAAACTTATTGAAATTTAACCACCCTGTAGCCTCAGGAACTGATAACATTTCCTTCGGCACTTGTAAATCCTCAATGTTAACAGTTTCAGCTGCTTCGTTTTGTTGTTTAATTGTTGGATTGCGGTTTTCAAATTCTTCTTTATTACTAGATCTAAAAATAGTTTTAGAAAACTTTTTTTTTAGGCCAATGACCAATGCATTTCTTATATGTCTATGTAAGCATTCTATTTTAGATAATAAGAACCTCTCGTCCAGCATAACTGAAAGTTATTCTCCTGGTTATACCAAAATTCAAATAACAGAAACATCAAAATATTTTTATTCAAAAAAATATATCTAACCTTTGTGACCTTAAAAATTGCACCAATGCAGGATCCAGGGAAGCCATAAGTTTTTCTCTTTCCGCCAAAATTTCCTCTTCAGACATGGTCCCTAGTTTCTTAATGTTTTCTTCATGTATAACTTTTTTATCTGACTCTGTAAGAATAGTTGATTTTCGAGCAGTGGTTGCTAAAAACCATATAAAATTATAACTGGCTTTATACCTAGGATTAATACACAACCTGTTAATACATTAAGGAATAAAAGTAACTCTTATTTTGGATCTAAAAGAAAATTTAAAATACCTTTAAATCTTGAAGAAATATTTTCGCTTTCACTTTTTCCAAGTACATCTTGCCTCATATCTATTGCAGTTATGCTTCCATCACTTTGTTTTTCTTTAACAACTAACTTTATTTCACCAACTTCCATCTGAATTGAAATCCCTTGAGGCTGGGAGTCCTTTTTTAATCTTTTTATATGTTGTGCAAATATGCTACCTTTAGTTGGTTTAATATCAAGCTGAAAAACGTAAGTATTAAATTTAAAAATAAATCTGTAGCAAGAAGTAAAGAAGCAATTTAAAATATGTTTCATAAATTAGGTACTTACATCCCGTCTACTAGCTTTTGGGAATCCAGAACTGTCGAATTTAACCTGTGGTAATGTTCTTGTGTCAGCCTGTTTTTCAGTGATATGTTTTAACTTTATGTCCGATGGAATAGCTTCAAAAGTATTTGCTATCTGTTCTTGTATATCCACAACTTCCATTTTTTCTTCTGATCCATTTGTAAAGTTTCTACTGGTAGATTTACTTGAGCTTGCTTTTCCTGTAACAAGGACAGTAAGTAATATTAAATTAATTTTCATACCTTGAAGAAATAAGTTAAGGGAGAATTAATAATTTACCTTCGTTCTGTTTATTACTAACAAATACAGTTGACACCTTTATTTTATTTTCAGCTTTTTGTTTAAAAAATTCTTCTTGCTGCTTTAAAATTTCCTCATCATTATCATCATCATCATCACTGCAGCTAGACCGTTTTGACATTTTTACAGTTTTTTAAATTTTCTTCGGAAACAACAATTTTAGTTGGTAGTCAGTTTCGTGTGATAAATTTATTGTATCTTGAATTAGCTTTTTATCCAGTACCTAAATTTAAAATAGTCCAAAAGCTAAAAACGATACCGGCTGGAATAACCAAAAACAGTTTTTAACAAAAATCAAAACAAAAACTAGTTTTTCAGCTGCTGTCACCTTGTCACGTTCGGTCTTCGGTCGTTTCAATTTTCAATATCAAATTAATCAAATGAGCAGCAACGATGACAAATAGAGAGTGAGCACAAAACAAACCCTTTTTTCTTCTGTGGTGAGCAGTAGTTGTGTTTCTGTCCTTATTCACTATAAAAAGGAAAGAGTTGTAAAAAAAAATGTGAAGGAACGTCCGGAAAAAGTTCTAGAAATCCTAATTTTTAAAAATATTATGGATTTTGATTACAGGTTTGTTCGTTTTGGTTGGTTATGAAAGACGAGACACGATGACGCATGCGTGAAAAATTGTGTTCAAAAACATTTATTTTTGTCATGTCCATGTCCAAGGAACTGGTAAGTTTGAATTAACAATTATTACTTTTTGAAGATCTGGGATTCACAGATTTGTTAGCAAATATGTTTTATTAATTTAGGCGATGATAAGCGTTCAACTCCAGCGGCGGCGCGTCGGGGTCATGGGAGGGCGCGGGACTCCCTTTTTTTACCCAAACTTTTATGAAAGGATTTATCAAGTTAATTTTTTAATAAACCCGATAAGCTTCTATGAAATGCAACAATTATATATTTCCTGTTATAGTGCACACAGTGGTTGATGTGTTCAAACTGTTTTTCTAAAATGCTTTAAGAAGGTATTAACACAAGAAATCACAACTAATTTAAAGTACATTCCTCGGCTTGGAAGAACCCATATTTTTCTGCCCCTTCCCCAGTTTAATTCAATTATCATTTTAGGCAAAAAACTATTATTTAAATTTATTTATGTAAAATGCTCATAAAGCTTGTCCATCCCTTGCATGGTGGGACGCCACTGACGCCAGCCTATATAATTATATACAGGTCGGTCTTAACAAATGGTACCATTTATTTGATGTGGACATTTAGAAATAGGGAAAAGGAATACCTACACAATACAAAGAGCATTTTATTTATACATATACCTACCTACTTAAATAATCTTTATTGAAGCACCAAAATAACATAAGTACCTATACTTTTTAATACATACCTCAATTTAAAACAATTTTTTTAAACATTTTTATATTGACATAAAGACACATATTGGCATTTTATTGACTTAATTCAACTAGAAAGGTATCCGCTATATATACTTATAAAAGCTGTACACACTAATGCAAAAATATTTGATATTTCCTAAATTTCCTTGAATATTCCTTCAATTCACAAAGTAAAAACCATTAAACTACTAATCCCCTTATACATACCTAATTAAATATCAAAAAATTTACAATTTATACTATGTGTGCAAAAGGTGTATCAAAACATTAGTCATGATGACAATTTCAGTAACGAATTGAACACTTTTTCTAATCTGTCTTAATTTCTGTTATTTTTGCACCTTCCTTTCCTTTATTGTCTCGCCAAATGGTATAGTTCAGAGCTGTAGCTATTCCCATCCATAAACAATATGGGATGATAAGATACCCAGCCAATGGGTTAATTTGGTGGAAGAGATATGCGGTTGCTAGCGCTGTTCCATTCACAAGTTGCATTTCGTAGAGAGCCTAAAAATCATGGTAAAAAACATTAAAGTTATATTACTCTTAATAAAGGTAATACCTGGAATCTGTGATTGGTATAACTCCGCATAATATAAACGAATTTTTGCCGTTTGGTGGCGAAGAGTATACTTTTACGTAAAACGACTGTACAATTCTTACCAAGTCAATTCTTTTGGCCCCAAAGAAAATGGGAGTCCAGAGCCAGTTAAATAACAAATTACTTCCATAAACCATGAGTGGTAGTCTTGCATCACCTAGAACAAATTTATTTGTCTTTGTACCTAAACATCTCTTTTAACTGTTGTAAACAAGCTTTAAGAACGCTCATCCATATGTACTAACCAAAATACTATTTTAAAAGACCAAAAAAGTATTGAAAGGGCGACAATCAGTCGCGTTCGTTAGAAAGAAGCTGCCGCAGAGAATTCGGTACCGAGCCACAACCGAGCGCATTACATGATGGTGCGTGGATTACTAGATAACGAAGGTGGTAAGAAAGTTTCAGGCAGTGTTGCCAATCCTCGTGAATTATCGGTAGATCTATCAAATTTATGTATTGTTTCCCGATGGATTAAACGATAAACAAGAAATAAAATTATCATATTTTTGGCAAGGAAGAGCAGCCGCTGGCGACAATAATAACTCTTTTGGTGTAAACTATTGTCTGTCGGTATAGGATTTAAACCAACCTAAAAAGTGTATAGTTCCCCAATAAAAAATGTACACACAATAATGGTACAACCTACAGCTTTAGAGGGTTTTCTTAACGTACC
Organism: Polydrusus cervinus; assembly: GCA_935413205.1. NCBI lineage: Eukaryota > Metazoa > Arthropoda > Insecta > Coleoptera > Curculionidae > Polydrusus > Polydrusus cervinus. Next base: position 8,483,641 of record OW284512.1, read on the forward strand.
ATTAAAGCCACCGCCATCTCTGTACACCAAATAGGAAGCATATCCCATGCCGGTATACAGAGTGGTCCATACCGGTCCAAATACCCAATTTGGTGGTCTCCATTCTGGTCTTTTTAGGTTTTCGTACCATGTAGGAATGGCAGCTTTTGTAATAACACCTCCTGAAAAAAACATTGAACGATTTTACTCATTGCCATTATCAGTTATGATCATGTGTCAAAAACCCATAGTTATGGGTAGTTAGATAATATCATGTTTAATCCTTTTTTTTTCTATGTTATTAATATTATTGGGTTGTAGATAGAGTTTAAACCAGGGGTTCCCAAACTTATTTTGTCTACTGCCCATTTTGAGAATAAATTATTTTTTAGCGCCCCCATTTTTTCACCTATTTAAAAACCACTTTAACAGGGGTTACCAAAATTATTTTGTCTACTGCCCACTTTGAGAATGAATTATTTTTTAGCGCCCCTATTTTTTTTCTGGGTCTCTTACCGCCCCCCCCCCCCCCTCCTCTAGGCCTGCAGCGCCCACAAGGGGGCGTGATCGCCCCCTTTGGGAAAGGCTGGTTTAAACAATAACAGCCGTAATCACTAAAGGGTTCTAAATTTAAAACCATCCCAAACTGACACTTCTGGGTTTAAAATGACACGCATCAGGAAAAAGTCAACTAAGTTTTGTATTAGAAATATTTTTTTGGGTTTTCTCCACATTTATAAAGAAAAACGTATTTTAGTACGTACTATGTTCTTTAATAGATCTGAAACTGTATTTAATTACAAAAAAAATGGTGAAAACGGTGAAACACGACTGTCAGACTATAGATCTAAATATTTCGATGGTCTAAATTTTAAACCCCTTTAGTGAATATGGGTGTAAGTAACTATATGACATCAATGGCATTGGTAAAAGGATTTTGACACATTTGAAAAAGTCCAGTTAGCTCTATTCTCGATTTACTTTCTGCAACTCTACAAGGGTTTTATCTTCTTTAACTAGGCAGATTGCCAAATCAAATTTCACACAAAAATTTCTAAAAACGCTAAAAAGTATAATTATATATACAGCGTGATCAGTTAAGGGTACGGAGCGGCCATATCTCGGAAACTACTGGGCATAGAAATTCAGGAAACCAAAAATATAACTAAAGTGGCCATGAGAAAATTCTGGAAATAATTTTTAAGTTCCACATTTTGCCGCAAGAGGGCGTAATTGAGAAGTAAATTTTAAAATTTTACATATCTCCGAAAATCCCACATTAAGGTATATCTTTGATAACGCCATTCAAAAGCTTGGACAATTATCCATCATTTTGGTCTTATGCTCATTGGCGTACCGACTTTAATAAGAAGGGGGGCTGTAACTTATAAACGACTTATCCGATTTTAGCAAACTAAAGACTGGTTGGAAGAGAAATGTATGCACTTTCACCAATCGTATTTAGTTGTCAATAATAGTTCCTAAAAAAAATTCTAGAGGGCGCAATTTGCAATAATAACACATTTTTTAATTTTACTCCGAAAAAATAAATCATACGGTATAATTATGATACCATAATCGAAAAGTAGATGAAGTTTGCTAGAAAAAATATTAAAACCGCAGCTCGATATCTCCATTCGTTTCAGCGTTATCGCCAATAGAATAATTTTTAAAACTTTAAATGAATAATCGGGTGGGACGCCACTGATATTTTTCCATGTGGATATTATTTCTGATTAGCCTGGTCAATTCTGCATAAAAATGGTATCTTGCGTTTTTCTCCTCAGGCACACCGTTTTTAATTAAATTAATTAAATGGGCGCAAGCATGCCTATTAAATAAAGGTGGTCATTTCCAACAATTTTTATAAAACAAAATTTTCCATTATAAATTTTAATAATAATGAATAGTAGAGCTAATTTAATTCATTTAGTTTTAAAAGTTATTCTATTGGCGATAACGCTGAATCAAACGGAGATATCGAGCTGCGGTTTTAATATTTTTTCTAGCAAACTTCATCTACTTTTTGATTATGGTATCATAATTATACCATATGATTTATTTTTTCAGAGTAAAATCAAAAAATGTGTTATTATTGCAAATTGCACCCTCTAGCATTTTTTTTGAGAACTATTATGGACAACTATATACGATTGATGAAAGTGCATACATTTCTCTTCCAAACAGTCTTTAGTCTGCTAAAATCGGATAAGTCGTTTATAAGTTACAGCGATTTAAATCATTACACTTTCAACAGCTTCCCCCCCTCTTATTAAAGTCGGTACGCTAATGAGCATAAGACCAAAATCATGCATAATTATCCAAGCTTTTTAATGGTGTTATCAAAGATATAATATACCTTAATGTGGAATTTTTGGAGATATATAAAATTTACTTTTCAATTACGCCCTCTTGCGGCAAAATGCGGAACTTAAACATAATTTCCAGCATTTTCTCTTGGGCACTTTTGACATAAAAAAATTAACCCGGATGCTGTACGATTACTAGTTTCTGAGATATGGCCGGCGGTCATTCGTAGTACCCGATACAGTGACACACTTTACATTTTCGAATTGAAATAAGGAATATTCAAATTGTTTTTATATTTAGTATTAAGTAAGTGTGTTTCATATCTATAAGTGAATCATGCATTTGACAATCCAGACTTATATAAGACTTGGTGGATAAAGACACATACTTGAAGTTTATTTATTTATTTTATGGACAAGATGTTAAAATATATATAATTGTCCAAGCTTTTTAATGGTGTTATCAAAGATATACCTTAATGTGGGATTTTCGGAGATATGTAAAATTTTAAAATTTACTTCTCAATTACGTCCTCTTGCGGCAAAATGCGGAACTTAAAAATTATTTCCAGGATTTTCTCATGGCCACTTTAGTTAAAAAAATGTTTTTCCTTAATTTCTATGCCCAGTAGTTTCCGAGATATGGCCGCTCTGTACCCTTAACTGATCACGCTGTATAATATAGCATCTATGGGGGATTTCGAACGTATATTTTACAATTTTTACAGCCTGGTTCTTTCTATCTCATTTTGCCTTTTTTAAAGATAAAAATATAAGGAAATGCAATTACTTTGATGTAATAAAATATTTGTATACAGGGTCCTGCACCTCACCTCTTGTCTATAGCTCACTTATTAATTAAGTAAGTTAGGATTTTGATATTTTGCAGACTTTACCTGTATCCTAGGGCGCATTTCAGGAAAATATTTTTGTTTATACAGGGTGTTCCCAAAAGTGAGACGTGATAAGTATCAATTTTTTAGATGACATGCTATATATATATATTCTTACTTATTTCGATGCCTCTTATAGTTGCCTTCATACCCCTAAAATTTTAATGAAATCGATTCAGTAATATAGGCGAAAAAAAATAAAAACGAAGAAAAACAGTTTTGCAACACTGGTTTTAAAAATTAGTAAAAACATAAAAATAATGCCTGGTTAATAAAATTATACAAAGGTGCTTAATAAATAAGGTCAAACAGTTTCGTTAACCAAGTTTGATTAATACGAATTGTACGGGGTGTCCAAAGTTTAGTGTCAAACTTTGTAAACTTTAAATCAATTTATTTTTCTTATTTCAAATTGTAACCCCTGTATATTATTATGTCATTCGATGCAGAATTTAAAATCAAACATTTGTCCTAATTACAGCCCTATCGCAATTTCTAACGCATTAAAACTTATTTGCAGAAAACTGTAGAACTGATTGTAGAACTCTAGTGTCTCCCTATAACTCTTTTGAAAAATATGAAATCCTGCGTTCAAAGTGGGCCACCCTGTATATATCTGTAATTCTTAACTTAATCATCAGTATAATCACTGGCAAGGGACATTAATTCCTGGGAATTCCGGAAGTATCTGTGACCTTGGCATCTCTGCCAAAAACAAATGACAACCAATCTCCCAAAAAATATATAGAAATTAATTCAATCTCCTTTAATGCTATCCATTTTGCTTTTTTTGTAAAAGGAGATTTTGACAATAAAAAAAACCTAACCTCTAACACAGCAAAACTCATAAGCCTTTCCGATAAAAACGACTTTTAAATTCGTAGTCTACGCCCAAAATACACGACTCCTGAAAAATTATCTTCTACAGCGATGCTGTAGCTATAATAATTACTTACCTGCAATTCCACCTAAATTAGGCAAAATTGTAGCCCCAATTGCTGGCCAGTTAATTTGAACAGGCATTAAAATTTGATTTATCACAGGTAATTAATTAATATATTGAAAATTAAGAAACTTCACTGTAGTAGAATCTCAAAAAAAGAAAAGTTTATATTATCAGATTACGTTGTTATCAATTCAGTACAAAAAATGCACAGGAATATAATATCTACAAAAATAGGTTAAGTTTAAGGATCTTGCACTTTGCGCATAATACCGCCCGTACTAAGTGCACCTTGAACCTTGAACATATGCAACTATGATGTCATATTTCCAGAATATGAACATTTTATTATTGATACGATACCTACAAGGCGACAAAAGGGGAAGTGCATTGTTTGCAGTGACGTAGCCACAAAATATGCTCGGGGGGGGGGGGGGGGGGGGTCCACAATGGGCGTAAGTAGGACATTTTTTTTCTAAAGAAAGGGACAGTCGGGACATGTATTTCATCATATTGTACCTAGTGAACAAGGCGGAAAAGCGCCGCAAGCGAAAAATTTTCGGGGCCACGCCCAAAGTTCGTTTAAAATTAAAACTATTTGTTATTGTAATTTTATGGGCAATACCCATTAATAAATAAATAAATAAATAAAAATTTACCTAACTACTATCAAATTTCGAAAATTAAATTATTAAAATTTGTTTTTGTAAATGTTTTTTATACTTGCTTGGTTTTTCGGCTTTTTTTCTCTTCGTTCGCTGCCAGGGCCATTCCCGAGGGGACCTACAGCTTAACGTGGGTTCCGAACCACGATCCTCGGTCATGCGACACCCCCCAAGGGCTATCAACCCTTAGTTTCTTGCCATTGCACATGAATTTACACTCTTCCCTGCATTCTTAAATCCACTGAATTTCGGACATACTTTTTTTTTGATATTCCTAGCTGGTTCTTTATTAAAAAAAAAACATTTTTTATATTTGTGAAAAATATGAATATTGGTGTCAATCCAAAATTTTAACATAAGATAAGACGTATGTATGACTCTAACCAGCGTTTTTCGGGCTCGGTTTTTCATGATTAAAAATAAATTAAATATCGCTCACCACGCCAAAATTGATGATTTTTCAGATATGTATTTTAGAAGCGTAGATCTAAGAGCAGTTTTTGTGAAATACTCCTTAAGTACCGTTTTGTATATTCATAATAAAGCATTCTCGCTGTTTCCCGCACTATTTTTTATATTATAAATTATCATACTTCTTTCATAAAAAATGTTTCAATTAAAATTTCTACTTTAATTTTTCTCTTTAAAAATAAATGGTCAATTGTTTTTTGTTTTTCTTGTAAAAATATTTTATTAAATTGGGTTATATTTTTGTTGATTTATAATAGCTCTAAAAAAGGAAAAACGGAACAGCCAAGTATATAATAGAAAAATACTTTAAAATATTATTATTTTTACTTGTTTTCCTATAAAATTGCCATGATAAATCAATAACTAAAACGACATGCGTCCGAAACCTTAATCTCTATATAAAACAGGACTTTTAAAAGGAAAAGTTTAAAAACCAAACGTTTTCTACAAGACCTTTGTAATCTCAGCCAAGAATACATTATTTAAAAATTTAAATTAATAGTCCAAGCGTGAGACGAAAAATTAGGTTGCTATTAGACTTTTAGACCCCGAGCTCCTAGGCGGGGGGTCCCCCTTATATACGCCATTGATTGGTACATTGTAGAAGGAATGTGGGTAATGGAATGGGTTAAGGCAAAAATACACGGTTTAATTTCGTTGCCCAATTCGGTTGATTCAGGCCAAATGAGGATCCCCATTGATTTATTTCGCCTAGTTGATGATTTTTGGGTGTTTAAACTTATTTCTCCTGATATATATCAACTCAAGAAATTTTTCCCACCAAAAACAGCGGCATTTATAGGCTCTCAAGGATTCTTTTACCTAATTTTTTCCGGTTAGTGGATAATTACAAAGTACACACGAATAAAGAAGAACCCAAGAATGTAAAGGGCAACAAAAAGTTTCACAAAACGCCACAAAATATTTAGAAAATTAGTACCTATATAGGTTTTGTGTCGGGTAGGTCTGTTAAAAGCGCCTGTAGGTATGTGTGTGGAAACAGGTCTGGGCTTTATACATTTTATTTTTATTAGAATTTCAATAATACACTGAAATTGTTTCCTTTAACTTCGCACAACCCGCTGCACCCACATGCATTCGATGAATCACTGACAATTTGGGACTTAGGATATAGTAAGAATACACCAATTTTTATAAAATGCATATACTTAAGCAATTAAAATGAAAGTTTATACTTTTTGTTGTTGATGGTTTCTTGTGATGTATATAATTTTCGATCACGATTTTTCTCCATTTTCTGATATTTTCAACGAAGCTCCAACTCCAATGGACCTTGAAACTTATTATACGCAACAGAAATAGAAAAATAACTGGTATTCTTCCTTAAATGACAATGATAAAAAATAGAAAATTATAAAAATTTTAGAAAAAAATTAAATTACTGTTGAAGTTATCTTATGTTGTTGTTTTGTCAATTTCGTAAGGGGCATTACCACTTCTCTTATCACGTTTACAGCTTTGCTGTTATATTACTATGTGATTTATAGAATGCGATTATTATTTCAAAAGATGACCGTATTGCGAATGTTAAAAGTTAATATATTAAATTGAATTTTACAGCCGCGTTATTATTCTTCCGAAAGCAGGCAACTAAGAATACGTGCATCGTAATAATAAAATTTGCTATGGATAGATATAAACCTCATATCTTCAAAGTGATTTTCTGTAAATATAAGAAATGGCCCAAATCAACAAATATGTTTCAGAGTAAATTGTTTTAAAATAACCTAAGTTAAATTACTTTTTTTAGATTTTTAGTAAAAAAATATAAAATATTTTCAGTACGGTCCTTGTTTCTCTTTATACTCATTTTGGACAGGTAGGGCAAGGCATGTATCCATTGAGTCACCCTCGGCCAGGTATAACAGCACCGTTGAAGAACGTGTGTAATTTTTGCAATGTTATCGAATAACTGTATCTCATACGCGAATTCGTTGAAATTACTTTTGACTTATATACCTACCCGCAATTCAATGGTTTTTTCGTTGAACGCTGATTTAATCCATTTAAACTCCATAAGCGGTCAAAAACGGGAAAGTAACACGAAATCGGTACAGGAAAGTTACAGGCCAGAGCTGGGCAATGCTTGCCAGCATCAGGCACTTTGGAAAAAGTAATTCTAAGCCATTTAAAGTGTTGGCAAGCACTTTTATACCAAATTGAATTACCAAGAACTTTTACAGTACTTGCAAGCACTGTAAAAGTGCTTGGTAGTTCAATTTCGCGCGCAAATAGCTGCGAATTACTTTTTTCAAAGTACCTACTTGATGCTGACAAGCATTGCCCAGCTCTGAGGGCTGGAAAGTAACAATAAACCTGACGGTTGCTTAGCAACGGGCTAAAATACTAGATTATTATTTTTGCATTGCACCGAGAAAGTTGACATTCTTGATTGATTTCAAAAAAATATTGATTTCCAACCAAGAGCATGCAAACTTGGATTTATGTTGAGATATGTGCCCCAAGCAACTATAAAGGGAATCTCATCATAATACGGATGTCTTAGTAAAACTTCTGGCAATACTTTGTCCTTGTATTACCTTTTAATGCCAACTTCATTATAATAATGTCTTCTTTAGTGTTTTTATAAATAAAAGCGTATGCATAAGGAAAACGGTTGCACAAAGAGAAATTATTCTCGGTTAGCTTTAACCGCGTAATAAAATGACAAAATTTAATTAGAGCCTGCAATACTTCGGGTTTGCGCAAAATTGACTCAGAGTTTGCAAAAGATGGCCGCTGTCAGTTCTTGTAAAATATAGGGTTATTTCGCGCAGATACGAAGTTGGCCTGGTCAGACTCTGATTAAATTTTGTCTTTTTAATACGCGGTTAAATATTTTTTGTGCAACCCGCTCAAAATCGTACAAAAAGGAAAACTATTTAGGAAAATCGGTCCTATATTTAACAAATTTTTAGGTAGAACAATCTAAAAGCAAATTTCTAATATTAATTTAAAGAGAAAAACTGAGAATTTTACTCTGGAACTTATTTTAAAATATGTGAAGACCTTCTAAAGAAACATATTCTTCGTTAAGTTCTCGTTACGAAACTACACTGCATCAGCAAAAACTCCTTCCACATTCCCGCTTTCTATTCAACATTATAGCATTGAGAAGTGGTGTCGCCAAAGAACGGTTTCGCCGATTCTTCAGTGGTTGTAACGCTTAAAAACGGTCCTGAACGCGAAAGTAAGACCGCGCCAAGTGCGTACAAATCGAAAACGGATCTCGCAAAATGTGATTGAAAAGTGAAATTAGTGAAAATACTAAAAAACTTGTGATTTATAGGAAACTTACACCAAATAGAAATGAGTTACTTAGGATTATTGCTTTACTCAATTTTTGTGTTAGGTAAGAGTTGTTTGTAAATTTGTGTGCTTTGTTTAAAACAATCATTGCAATAATTGCATCGTCAGTTTTTTGTTCTAATTTTGAAATTATGATTTTATGTAGAAGTTAGAGGTAGCCATAGACTTTATAAGAGGTAGGCTATCTATATGTGATACTAGAGTGACGTATGTAGGTAGAAAGCCGTCTTGTAGGACAGGTATACAACAGAAGCCCAAAGGTGTCTCTGATAGAATAATATGTTTCTTTGAATATTTGTATTTTATAATTGTGCATTTTCTGCAGAGCTGGACAAAACTGGCAAGCATCTTGGAAAAAGTAATTGCAAGTCCATTAGAGTGCTTGCCAGCACTTTTTAGAGGGCTTGGTGCTTGCCCGTTTTTTCCAGTTCTGGTTTTCTGTTAGGAGCTTGCTTATATTTTAATAAACGACAAGAAGAAATTCAAGAAAAAACTAATCACGCCTTGGCTCAATTAAATTTATTTTCTTCTATGTTTTCGCGTGATGGACTGACAATACTGATCTTTTATTAATTGCATGGAATTAAATTTGAAAATCATATTATTTATTAAAGAAAGTTTCTGTGTCAGTAGAAAATAAATCCGGTAAAATATGTCATCAACTGGTATAAACCCATTTCATTAATCAACCGTGTAGGCTTTGTAAGAACTATCCAAGGTAAACAAGAGTTAGTATAATTTATTTAAATTACTGTTTGGTTTTAATTTTGTCGGATTTTTGTAGAAATTCGTGGTTCCTTTGAATATTTCCGTGATTATTTCAATTGATACGCTTTTTCTTTAAAATCGAGCGTTGTATTTTTCTTTATCATAAATGAAATAAATCACGTGACAAGGCCGAAGTATTTCAAATTTTATGCAGTAATATACTATAATAGTAGTTTGTACTACAAGAGTGGATATGATGTTCATATCGCACGAGGAAGTAAATTGAGCACGACGCCGTAGGCGAAGTGCTCAAACTTCCGAGCGCAATATGGACACAATCCACTCGAGTTGTACAGTATATTTTTTCCACGACGAAATATTTAAATCTTTGGCATTATATAACTTGTATTTTTTAGTTAGCCGTGAACTTGTGAGAAAGGTAATAAAAAAATTGAAGAAAAATTCATTTCGTTGTCAAATCCATGGACCAAATTACACTGGCACATATTTGTCGATTTGGGTCATTTCGTATATTTACACAAAATCACCTTAATATCTATTTTCCTCACATTCGACCTTTTGCAGATTAACAGACAGAAAGCAATACTTATTGAAACACGTTCGTTACCGACTACCACTATAGTGGCGATCGGTGTCTAATGTGTGAAACCGACTACCACTTTAGTGGCAAAATTTATCATGTATTATAAAGCGAGTCTAAACCTGAGTCGGTTCGTTTCTATTGCATCGTTTGTATACAGCGGATGTTAGGGAACATTATAAGTCACCTATATACCATTATAGTGGTAGTTGGTTCCGGAAATGCACTAATTTTTGGCTTCTTCTGAATGTTTGTTTTCAGTTCATAAAAACCATTTGTCTAAAAGTTACAGCTTTGGTTCAAAACGTACAACGCAGTAAAAGCTTACGGTAACGAACGTGTTAATAAAAATGGACCATTTTTTTTTTAAACCATAGCCATTTTGATTAGTTATTGCTCTGCTGAAATGTATTCTTGCCTGCTTGCGTAAAACAAACCCGAGCAAATCCTTTTTTTTCTGTGTAAAGCAAAACTAAATAACATAACCTTAAAACAGAACAAGGCAATAACTTTTTTTCTAAAAATCTTACAATTTCTTCTATTTTAGATAGATTTATGTACTTATAGCTCCACCGTGTAAGGAAGATTGATCAGCTTTTTTACTATATATGTGGCGTATAATAAAAGTTTTAAGCTCGATTGGGGTTGTGCTTGAGGCAAAAATAAAAAATACATTTTTAACGTTTTTTCTGGCTTTTCGATCAGTAAAACCGAATTTCGGGTAGAATAATCATTTTTTTTAAACTTATTGGGCCAGAGGTAGATGCCGGCTAAGCTGTTTAATGTCGGCTGCCTTTTTATAAATGCATTTTCAATGGTCTCGTCTTTACAAACGTTCATTTTGTATATACATTTTATGCATTAAAACTTGTTCGATCGAGATTCGCACTGTCCCATTGATAAAAAAAAACCCAATTGCACTTCATGCGGTTTACTGACATGGTTCATGTTATTTACAACTGTATTTTCTTCGTGGAATATCCAATGCACTTCTAGACTTAAGATTAACACAACTATATAAAAAATGTTATAGGCATGTAATAACATTTTTATAAAAATCGAAAAAGTTTTGGTCCCACTAGAAATCGAACCCAGATCCTTTTGCTTGCCTACTTTTTAGTAACAAACAAAAATAATTTGCGGTCTTAGTGGCGGATAGTGTCTCAGATATAGGGCGATTGCATTGGTATAGTCTCCAAAAACGGTTGCCACATTTTTGCACTGATCCGTCGTTCTTTAAATATTGAAATTCAAAGGTAATAATAAATAATATAGAAAATCAGGACAATTTTTTAAAATAAATAAATTGATCATAATACAAATAACTAAAGATATGATATTCAGAGTATTGTGCCGTCATCTTGTGAGTGAATCTTCTTAGGTTTTTAAAAATGGTCGTTTATTTAATATTATTCGTAAGAGTCAACGGCACGTGAATTCTGGTATGATTACTTTTCATAACACAATTCACAACGTGACGTGTGGGCTCACTAAAGGTCTGGAAAAATGATTAAGGTCCCGATATCAGCTGATCGATGACAAATTACTAACGTCGTCTGTCGGAAAGCGAGAGAATTGATTGCGCAGACTATATCAGTCGAATCTTACGCAAGACATATAGTATTACATTTTTTCCAGGTATTCAACAATCTACCTCCCTAGTATTTAAAAGTTACGTATCGGAAAATGGCCTTCACGGAACCATTACTTTTACCAAAAATGGCGATGAAGTTACTGTCAATACCGATCTACAACCAACCTTGGAATTTCCCAGCTCAATATGGACTTGGTACATTACAGAATTCCCCGTTGATTACAGCATTACAGAAAATAGGTACCTACTGTGTTATATACAGAGTCCTGCACCTCACCTCCCTTCATCTATAGGTCACTTATTAATTAGGTTAGGATTTTGATATTTTGCAGACTTTACCTGTATCCTAGGGCGCATTTCAGGAAGATATTTTTGTTTATACAGGGTGTTCCAAAAATGTGTGACGTCATAAACATCTATTTTTTTAGATTACATGCCATAAATATTCTTACTTATTTGGATGCCTCTTATAGTTGCCTTCATACCCCTAAAATTTTAATGAAATCGATTTAGTATTATAGGCGAAAAAAAAATAAACACTAAGAGAAATCAGTTTTGCACCACTGGTTTTAAAAATTAATAAAAAATAAAAATAATGCCTCCTTATTAAAATTATACAAAGGTACTTAATAAATAAGGTCTAACAGTTTCGTTAACCAAGTTTGATTAATACGAATTGTACAGGGTGTCCAAAGTTTAGTGTCAAACTTTGAATTAATTTATTTTTCTTATATCAAATTGGAACCCCTGTATATTATTATGTCATTCGATGCAGAATTAAAAATCAAACATTTATCCTAATTACAACCCTATCGCAATTTCTAACACATTAAAACTTATTTGCAGAAAACTCATTTTATCAACTATTCCAACAGTCACAGTCATTATTATAAATAAATATCAAAGGTGACTTCGAAAAACAATTTATTGGTATTAACGTTTACTAATCTGACAAAAAAGAATTCTTTTCGCATGCTCCTAATATAAAAATCATATCTACGAGCTTTTCTTGGTTGTATTCCATCACAAAAAATAATATAGCTTAAATAACTAATAATAATCTAACAATATTTGAAACTATATAATAACTAAAGTCAAAATGGGCTTTTGTCGCTGTAATAAACTTTAATACGATAAATTGTTTTGCAAAACCACCTTCGATATTTATTTATAATAATGACTGGTGGAATAGTTGATAAAATGAGTTTTCTGCAAATAAGTCTTGATGCGTTAGAAATTGCGATAGGGTTGTATTTAGAACAAATGCTTGATTTTTAATTCTGCGTCGAATGACATACATACTTATATCCAATTTAAAATAAGAAAAATAAATTGCTTTAAAGTTTGCAAAGTTTGACACTTAACTTTGGACACCCTGTACTATTCGGATTAATCAAACTTGGTTAACAAGACTGTTCAACCTTATTTTTCAAGTACCTTTGTAAAATTTTATTAATGAGACATTATTTTTATTTTTTATTAATTTTTAAAGCCAGTGGTGCAGAACTGATTTTTCTTAGTTTTTATTTTGCCTATAATACTAATACTATTAAAATTTTAGTGGTATGATGGCAACTATAAGAGGCATCCAAATAAGCAAGAATATATAGCATGTAATCTAAAATAATTGATCCTTATATAACGTCACATTTTTTGAAACACCCTGTATAAACAAAAATATTTTCCTGAAATGTGCCCTAGGATACAGTTAAAGTCTGCAAAATTTCAAAATCTTAACTTAATTAATAAGTGAGCTATATAGGTGAGGTGCAGGACTCTGTATAGTATACATCTTCTCGTCCAATAATATCCATATTTTTATTATCTATATTTTTGTTTCGCAGGTGTTCTCAAGACAAAATTGGTCAGAACCTTGTTACTTTAGACGACCTCTTTGGCTACCTAGTCATTCCTGACAACCAAACAAGTGAATTCGCCAGCAGCGAGTTAAAATTAACTGGTGATAATGGCATATACGGGAAATCCATTCTCTTCCAGGAAGTGGATTCTGGAAGAAAAGTATGTGGTTCCATTACAGTTGTGGATAAAAATCAAGACAAGGTTGCGGTGGCCAGATTTAATTCGCCCGTGGCGGGAAACGTTTATTTTAGATGGTTTTCCACCAAAGACAACCAGAGTGATATGTTGATCGTCACCGATTTGTACCACTCGCAGAAAAAAGAAAAATACGAGAAATATTTAGATTTCACTGAACATTCCTGGAAAATTTACGTAACCGACATATTTGATGCAACGGACAGATCAGAAGATAACTGTAACATACTACAGCTAGTTTTTGATCCTGAAGACCGAGGAAGTGGCAATGCTCTAGGCGACGTTGACAAACGTCTCGGGAAAGTTAAAGTTTCCACGAATTCTAACAAAAATAGATTTAAAAAGTTGTATAGAGATAATGAGGTGGTTTTGTTGCCGGGTGATTTAACTGGCCCTCAGAGGCGGTTGTATGTAGTGATTTTCGAGAAAAAGCATGAAGACGTGTTTTTGGCTTGTGCCAAGATTCGTTATGAAACGCCTATTTATTCCAGGTTAGTATTTTATTATTTTAATTTACAAAATTTCCCAATAGGGCCACACAGTGGCGTAGCCAGAATTTTAGTACGAAAATCGCCGAAAGTGAAAAATTTTTTAGGTGCCACGCCCAAAACCCCCTTTTTTGGACAATCAAAAAAAATTTCAAAATAAAAAAATACCTATATTTAAATAAACTTGTAGAGAGTTATACAAATACACTAATATAGGTAATATAAAACTGATATTATACTTGTTAAACAAAAACTTCTTCATAAAATAAGCATAATTGAGCAAAAAAAATATTAAAAATAAGATATATTGTTTATTTATTGAAAAAAACAAAAATTAACCATAAACTAAAAGCACAACATATTTTTTTGCCTAAAACTAAACCGTAATTCGTTGCCCGTTTTAACAAGCTATGTTGATTATTTCATATAGGTATCAATGTGGATTTTTTGATGAATACTTATTAAAGCTAAACTTGTTTTACGCTCTTCGCCTGAATGGTTTCTAGGATATGTTTTTAATCTTTTTAAAGTGGAAAAACTTCTTTCTGCTGAAGCTGTAGTTACTGGGAGGATGATTTGTTATTTTATTTGGCGCGTTATTGATAGCGTTGCTGTCAAAGAATTTTATGTTGCCCCATTATATTTTATAACATCTTTTTTTTTGGGTTTCGGGGGCAGCCCCCCCCCCCCTGGCTACGCCGCTGGGGCGACAAGTAGTAATTACCTTATTTACAATTTACATTATTTTTAGGGCTATTATTCAATCGGGAGGTATTAAAGGTGATATCAGATTGACGCAACAATCCAGGTTTGAGCCAACTTTCCTTAATTTTAACCTATCTACGGCTAGAGGTGATCTGGAGACGAGGATTGTGTTTGGTTCAACCGTTGCAGGGTAAGTATAACGAAATGTTATTTCGAAACTTAAACGGCTTTATTTCTTGCACACTTCAAACTGACGTGCCATTTTATCATAATATACAGTATATTTCATAAGAAAAAAACCCTTTAAATAAAGTCACAATATATAAAAAGCTCATTTTAAATAATGCATGCTGAAAACATCTAACCCGTCTGACAGCTAATCGTTACAATAGATTAATGAAAAGAGACTACTTTCAAAATAATAATATAGAGTTTTAAAAAATATTCAGAAAATTTGAAGTCGATACGATAAGTAGTTTTAAAATGTCTGTTTAAAGGTTGGAGACAATGACGTTTCTTGAACGGCAGTAGAGTTTTGGACTTGCATTGTCTTTATTTGTTTAGAATCACCACGTTTCAACTGGTAAGTATCTCCAGTCGTCTTCAGGTGAATACTGAATAAGTACGGTAAAGCAGAGAAAGAGATACAACCAATACTCCATATTCCGTATGTCAAAGGAGTATCTGAGAAAATAAGAAGACTAGGAAAACGATACAACATCGAAACAGTATTCAGCTCTAGAGACACTTTAAGAAGCCACCTAACGAAGACGAGACCAGTAAGCCAGAAAGACAAGAAAAATTGTGTCTACCAGATCCCCTGCGAATGCGGCCAGTCTTACATTGGTGAGACACTAAGACCACTAGAAGTAAGGATTAAAGAACATCGGAATAATACCCGAAAAGGAGAGACCGAAAAATCAGGTGCAGCTGACCACGCCTGGACGCACGGCCATCATATCATGTGGACAAAAGCGGAAATCCTGCAAAAAGAACCGCACTGGAGGAAGAGGAAGTTTAAGGAAGCTGCTACCATACACCAAAATCCAGGTTGCTTTAGTAAGCCTTCATTAGACATGAGAAACGTCTGGAAACCCTTGTTAAGTAAATGTAATCTTAGAATAAGACCACCCAAGAGTTGAACTCATGATTCATCGAGCATGACGTCATCGAGCATGACTCATCAAGCATGACTCATCCAGTTATGCGTCATCACCTAGCAACACGCATGACTCCGCCCACTAGTCATGCGTCACAGCACCTGCCTAGTATAAATAGAGCTGTAGTTACCGTACTTATTCAGTATTCACCTGAAGACGACTGGAGATACTTACCAGTTGAAACGTGGTGATTCTAAACAAATAAAGACAATGCAAGTCCAAAACTCTACTGCCGTTCTAGTTTTAAAATGTATGTACAACTTGAAAATAGAATTCAAGTGACCTCATCAGCACCCACAGCTCGTCCGCATCGAAAGTTACCAACGGTGTTTCTGTGTTCAGTTTCAGATTTAAATATCAACGGCAGGGAGCGCGACCTGACTTTACTGAAGGAATTAGCGACACGTAACACAGCGGTTGCCTCGAGAGCGCGCGAATCGATGTTTGTGAATTATTTTAAAGGCTTTGGAAACTTCAGAAAACTAGAATTTTTTGCAATTCGTACTAAAATTACACATTCTTTTATGTAATAAAAAATCCCGAATGATTGATTTGAAGGTGTATATTTTAGGTACAAAATTCACGAATTGCCAATCAAACCAGCTCAAACAGTGGGAGGACAAAATGAAAACTCTTGCTTAACTACAAAGTTTGTTTATAATCCACAAAAGACTGATATCAGCTCCATACCACCTAATGGTAAGAAAAGAATCCACATCTATGATAGTAATACAATTACAGAGCACTGTTTTCATTATTAGTTTAATCACTATATAAATTTTGATAAAATAAAATGGTCTGTGTTTTATTGTTTGATAGTTTAAGCCATTACATTGTAATACCTGCATTTTTTTATTTATTTTCTACCACTTAGCTAATGCTAGCTTATGCCCCTTTTATATTATATTGATAACAGTCTCCTACATACATTAAGCGTCTTTTAAAAGATTTTATTTTATTCCATTTTTAGGATATGGTACTCAAGATCAGTATCCAATAGGAGACCTATCTGGAAAACTACTTAACAGAAATAACGCTTCTGTTGTAGTGGCGGGTAGTCAAGAATTGAACGGCACCTTTTGGGATGTTTTTCTGCCTTTAAAGGGCGTTCATTCTGTTGTACATCGTTCTTTAGTCATTTATAAGTAAGTTTAGGTGTAATAAGATCGTATCTTTCTATAACTCTGTTTTTGAAAAATATTAAAAAGTTAAGTACCTAGTTTAAAGTATTGCGAGAGATTTGCATTTGAAGAAAATCTAAATTTGTATTTTAGAAACACTCAATATCCGACATCTGATGTGGTTGCCGAGCCATGGATATGTGGAGCTATAAGCTTGTATGAACCAAATTATGAGTACCAAAAGCAAATTTTTACTGCACAAGTTGTATTTAGGTATCCCACCGTTGGTAGGATGCTTATGAGACAGGTATGTAAAATATTACACATTCGAACCTGAAATAGATTCACTAATAATTTTATAGGAATGATACTGGATATACCAGAACGCCCCCTGCTCCGTGGTGGCGCAAAGTTGGTAGATTAACCCGGTTGGCAGCCCGTCTTAAACTCACAAGATGTTGTCTTTGTTTATTTAATGGGTTTAGACAATGATAGCTGATAACCTGAGACTCTCACGCTACAGACACAAATCAACGTCACTAAATGCTAACATTTTCTAACCTCAAACTCAAAGTAAATGCCAACAATATAATAAATAAGGTTTTTAATGTTTTTTTAGGTAAAGGATCAGCCTTGGACTGACACAGCAATCCTTATAGAATATCTCGTCCACGCCGATGGAGCTCAGTTGAATAATTCAGCTGATCACAGATGGGCTATTCACGAATCGCCGCCTGGAAAGGACTTTTACGATTGGCAGAATAGATGTATCAGTGCTGGAAATGTCTATAATCCATTTAAGGTAAAACTATGTTGTAACAGTGTCATTATCTTTATGTCATATGCTGTCAAATTCGAGGGTGACCATTGGGATCTCGGAAACTAAAGGAGACCAAATTGTGACAAAGTCGCATAATTTGGTGCTCAATCAAATGCCTTTTATGATGTTTGTATGAGTTTATTTTAATTTGAAAACTTTTTTAATATTGTTAAGTATGTATACATATACAGGGTGCTACAAATTCGTGTGCGTAAAAGGGGATCTCAATAACGGTAAGAAATACGAAGATGGTTAAATTAAGGCAAACTTAAGTATTTTAGGGCTTAATAATTTGGGGAAAAAAAATTCCAATTATTCCGAATGCTTTCGGAGGAGATATCCGAAAAAAAAAACGATATTTCCATTTTTGGTTTTTAATTTTTTGCGCTTTCATTTTTGACTTGGGAAAAAAATAAAAAACACTTTTCCATAGCCGTTTTTTATGTTCTGCACGATGACGTTATTAGTTTTCAAATTCGAAGTTTCGTTCTTTAGTTACCAACCTCAAGTCAATTTTTTTAAATACAGTTTTAGGGATTTCCAAGCTTTGGAAATTTAATACAATATACAAGTTTTTAAAATTTTAACGTTTTGTCATCTAATAACACATTTTTCAAATTATTTTTTTCATTTCATTACGGTCCTGAACATTTAGAGCCAAACTAAAAAAACAAAAGATTTCTGATTTGAAAAATCCGCCCATTTTTACTCAAAGAGGCCTGATATTTGATATTTTTGTTAGAAAAGAGACCCAAAGTCTTGGCCTCAAATATTTTTCTGTCTCTTCTTCCTGGTTTCATGTTTCGCCTGACATCATCAGATCGTTTAAACAGTAAAAACAAAATAGAAATTGTTTTTGAAACAAACGTAAGCGCATCACAGTAACATAACTAGACTAACATTCTAGTTATCCTTTTTTTACTCGGGAGCATTATTTTTTTTCTGTTTTACAATATTTCTTTCTAGGTCTAAGGTAAAAACCATAGGACTTAAGATATACATAGGTTATAATAATAAAATAAATAAAATACTAATAAAAAATAGGATTACTTCTCATGCCTGAAAAACTTGCTTACTTCCTAGAGTATTGTGACGGTAAATCTTATTGAAAATATAAACGGCCTAAACACCACAACTTCCTGTAATGTAATTTCTCCAAAAAATCCAAAAAATAATTGCCAGTGTCGTAATAGTAAAGAAAGGATAATTTGAAATACTAATGATGTGTTATTTGATGACAAAACGTTAAAACTTTAAAAACCTTTAAATTGTATTAAATTTTCAATGCTTATAAGTCCTTAAAACTGTTTTAAAAATTCCAGGTCCGTATTTAAAGAAAAATGAATTGACGTTGGTATCGAAAGAAAGAATCAATCATCAAATTTGAAAACTAATAAGGCCATATGGTAGAACATAAAAAACGGCTACGAGAAAGTGTTTTTTGTTTTTTTCCTAAGTCAAAAATAAAGGTGCAAAAATTTAAAAACCAAAAATTTCTGTTTTTTTTTCGGATATCTCCGAAGGTATTCCTTTTACCAAATTATTAAGCCCCAAAATATGCAACTTTGCCTCATTTTAACCATCTTCGTATCTCTTACCGTTTTCGAGATCCCCTTGTACGCACACAAATTTGTATCACCCTGTATAAATATAGGCTAAGTATAATATGCATTTTATTTTAGATTGACTATGACAATACCTCAAGTGTAGAACAATGCAACCTAGACGCCATAGGTCTGTGTAGAGTAGGTGATCTGTCAAAACGTCAAGGCACATTGCAGATATCTGGCAAGATCGTCGATAGTGACAGAATATCCAGGAACATGTGGACTGATCCACTGCTGCCTTTAACTGGTCCACACAGTATCCTTGGGAAGAGTTTTGTGTTGTATGCTGATCAAGGTCCTCTAGCCAGAGGAGAACGTTTGGCATGTTCCAAGTAAGAAAAACAAATTTTTTTATGTCATATTGTCACGCCCAGATTTTTGGGTGCGACGAGGGCGCAAAGGTAGCTACGGGACCTTAGCGACTATCAGAAAAACAAAGTGATTTCGAAAACAAATTTATTAAATTAATCAAAATAATATTTACCTGAAGGGTTTATAAAAAAAATCAAAAATAATAAATAGCTCGAATTTAAACCTTTAATAATGATTTTAAGAGCGAAGACTACCCTAGCAGGATATCATGATTGACTGCATCGGCCTCTCTCGGTCAAAAATGTAAGCTAATCGAAATAATACTTTACGCCAAATCTGGCAACAACGCCGATAACCTTCATAATTTATAATATTTTATTTTAATTTTTAAATTCAGGACAAGCCAGTACGGAGAGATGAGTCATCATCATCCTGGTAAGAAAATGGTCTATGGAGGTATAAAATATGAGGGACCCGACGCAGAGTTATTAAGTTAGGCATTTCATGTTTTGCACATTTTACCAGTATCCTAGAAAGCGTTTCCAAAAATATTTTTGATTATACAGGGTGTCCCAAAAAGTGTGAAGTCGTGATATATTTTAAAAAATTACATATTATATAGGTATACTTTCTTGCTACTTTGGACACTTTATTTATTATTATATATTTACCCACATACAAGTATTTTATAGAAATCGGTTCAGTGATATCAGCGAAAAGAAAATAAAATAAAAAAATAGATCTGAATAACCAGTTTTAAGAGCCATCAATCATCATCATCACTAAGGTAAGAAAATGGTCTATGGAGGTATAAAATATCTGGGACGAAGCAGAATTATTAATTAAATTACTCGTTTGGTATTTTGCTGACTTTACCAGTATCCTATGAAGCGTTTCGAGAAAATATGTTTCATTATATAGGGTATCCCAAAAAAAGTGTGACGTCATGATGATATCAGCGAAAAAATAAAGAAAAAAAGTGTAGAACCATTGGTTAAAAATAAACAAAATATAAAAATAGTGTCTCATTAAGAAAATTATACAAGGTACTTAATAAATAAGGTGTAACAGTCTCGTAAACAAAGTTTAATTAATATGAATTATACAGGGTGTCCAAAGTTTAGTGTCAATCTTTAAAACACTTTATAATTTTTATTTTCAATTGGAGTCACTGTATATTCTTACGTCATTCCATGCAGATTTAATAATTAATTAAATTAATTAATTTAATATTTTTTCCATTATGACATGTCCAAAATAGTACATTATACGGAAACAAGGTATATTTCTTAATCCCGAAGGCACAGTTTAGTGTACAAGCCACAGACAAGGGCATCAAAAGCACAGATATACTCTTTAGTCCAGTGGCAAATACTATTTTTGCACTTTGCAATAAAATCATAACATAATTATTATTTATACAGACGTAGTAATGTTCATATTTTATATTTTGAATTGCTGTTCAAAATTTTGGGAAAATAAATTTTTAAATATTCGAGCGGATAAAACTGTTATTACAACTCCTGTGGAGGGGTTAAAAATTATTTAAGCCCAGCGCAGCGATTAGAAGATTTAATTGACAAAAAATCGTGTTTTTTCTGTAACCCATAAAATTACACTTTAGTCCTCAAAATAGGAACTAAATAAGATACTTTAGCAACAAGTTTTAAGGATCAAATACGCGACTAGCGCGAGGGCGTCCGCGAAGCGTCTGCCGCGCAAACGACGCTGCACATACTTTCTTACAGGACAAATTATTTTTTATTTTTTGAAACGTATGTGTGTTACAATAACAAGGCAAATTTAAAATGATTTAAAAAAACCTATTTTTTCATCGTAAATGGGTGTAATTACATATTTAAACGTGGTTTTTAGTTCTGATCAACTTTTTTTAATAACAATTTTCGATATTGTCAGAAATAAAGGTACTTTGCTCTTGGGCAAAATTCATATTTTTTGAGAAACCTCGTATAATACGTCTTGAAGAATTTAGTATCTGCTAGTTGGATTTTAGGTTTTAGACCATGCAGAAGTTTTTATGAGGAATAACTTTTTTTCGTAAAATTAATAATAAAAAAGTGTTCCATATGGTTCCAACTTCCAACTTACGGAGACATACTGTATATAGTGGTTTCAGTAATTATTTGCATATAACAAAAAATCAATAAGTCGATTCTTATTCTAATTTAAAATATTCAACTTTTTCTTTCAAAACTTGTATTTAGACTATTACTTTATAAACAACCGAGTAAGTAAGTAAACAACTTTGTTCAATATAATTTTTGCTAAAAATAATAAATATTGTTACTTTTCTGTCGAAGCATTTTCCTGTTTTCCTAATTTATTAACACCCTATACTTATAGGTATATCTGATCTAAAATATATAATATTAATACGGCCAACTGATTTTCTCAACAAGTAGAAATTTTTTGTTAAGAATGACTTTTGGTCCTAAAATCAACAATAAAGATTTTTTTCTATTGTCCACTCCTCGAACACACTCAACTGTATATTATAGTATCTACTCAAACTTTTGACATTTTTTTCTAGCAAACATTCTATCCCCTATTCTCTCTCACTCTTTTGTTTTTTAACAAATATAGCCCTAGCCTATATGTATTATAAGCAACCTAACTACTTATAGTATTCACAATTTATTTTAAAATTCCTCCCTTATGATGAAAACATGTTATACTTACAACTTTTTACGAAGCTGTCGCCTACTTTTCCGCCTTTTAGATAAGTTTAGACCTTTCGCCATTATTTTATTGTTTGTAACAGAAACAGATAAATAAACAAATTAACCAAACACAAAGAGTAAAAAAAGTCAATAGGTCCACAGTAAGCACTTACTCACTTACACTACCACAAAAGATGCACAATCAGTTCATAATAATTGTCAACAATATCATATTATAATCTGTACGGCACGAACAATCCGGTACATCCCATTAAAACTACGAAACGATATATAAAACAAAACAAGAAAAATGACGTCAATACATATCCTTGTGAATACCCGTCGCCGTGTCACAAAGAACCGAGCTGATGCTTTTAGCAATTTCCCACGTTGCCAAATGGTTACCAAATGGAAAGGGCGGTAATATAAATATGACCAGTTGAATTTTCATTTTATTTTGAAATATGATGGAATATTTGTACAATGGCACGTACAGGAGTAGGAAATATTCATACAAATTCTAGGTATTTGCTCAGTTTTTAATTTGTTTGCCTATAAAACGGTTTAAATTGACATTTAAATAAAATAATTACGATAATTAACACACGGTTTTGAATCTCGTAATGTGAAGCAAACTCCATGAAGAAATATACGATTTTACAACTTTTAGCCCAAAAGAAAATTACAAATAATTTAACGTAATTCTTACAAATGAAATAATCTATCTGCCATAAGTTTTACACGGGAATTGTTTAGCTGATAGAATGGCGAAGGTAAATTAATTATTTGTGTAGTCTTCGGTCTTAAGATGAAATTGTACTTACATAAATTTGGGACTCATCGCTGGCGTCTTGGTAATTTGGGGACTAACAAGTTGTTCACATTTTTTGGACGTGGATGCGTCACCGACCACGGACTTGAGCACTAGTGGCGTCCGATATTTTTTCTACCAATAATGTGCCGTTTCAGCAAGTCAGAAATTTTTCCCACTTTAGGGAAACGACCAACTTAGGTCGTAAACCTCATTTCTGCTGAGTTGATGACTCGACAATAATTGATAGATCGGGAAGCCTGTATAACATTTCATAATTGCAACTTAATTAGATTTGTTTAATAAACTTAATCATTTTATGGGGTCACCATATGTATATCCAAATTTGGAGAAAATACGTCTTATTTGACAATTGAAAAGAATTTTCTTTTAGAATCGGTGGAGTGTACCGAAGAAAAGCAGTAGCCAGGGACTGGTTTCCTAACGGCGGAGAACTGTCAGTGAAAGGCAAAATAGAATTTGTCCAGCAAACGGATTATGACATTACAAATGTGGAGGTCGGTTTAGAAGGTCTACAGGATGCAAGTGGTTACCATGTGCATATCGTAAGTAATTATTGTCTATTAAATTTAATAGACAAAGTGTTGGTAGCTTTAGGCCATAAAACTGAAGAACAAGGTTTTTTTTACAGCTCCATATTCTATTAAAAACTTGAAACAACTATTTTTGTCATAGACTCCTGTAGAAGAAAATTTGGAGTTTCCCTGCGAAGCCACCACACTCTACGGTCACTGGAACCCTCTGAATGTAGATCCGACTTCTTCGCCCACCAGATACCATGGTACTCCGGACCAGTATGAAATGGGTGATCTTAGTGGTAAATTTGGAAGTTTGGACAATGCTACAATCTACAAGAATGCTTATAATGATACAATGTTACCACTTTTTGGAACTAGGAGTATTCTGGGGAGGTCTATTATTATTCATAAAAGGGTAAGTAGAGTAATGTTTAGTTGATCTATATCTGTCTATCCTTAGAACTTTTAGGAGAATTACTGAAAATATTTTCTTGGAACTTTCTTGAAAATCTTAGTTTATTTCAAGATGAATTTGTTCATGATGAAATTTGTCTTGCTTTTTGAACATTTTGTTTTTTACTATATTTCTGTTATTTTATAGATAGGAAATAAAAGATGGGCTTGTTCAACCATTGAAAGAGGTTATAGTCCTTCTGAGGCTAGAGAAATCAGAGCTATAGCCTCATTTCATCATCCCCAGGGCTATGCCTATGGATATTTAAAGATGGTAAGTAAGGGGGGGGCTCATATTTTCTAACCGGGTTTTTTGGTATAGTATAACCTACATTCAATAGCTGTAAAGTTTACATTTTTACTTACGGAAACTAGGATTATTTTTTCGTCACATAACTCACAAACTACTTAGCAAAGTGTAATCTGTAAATCTATACAAAACCAGCTAAAACAATAATTCGGTGTTCAAGCGAGTGAGTAGAAACGTCGTTTTCAACAAACTAACTGTGCAACTCGAGTACGGTGCATAGCCGGCTTGGCAGACAGCTCGAATTTAGTTGTTAGGCCACTATGACGATCGAGAAACACTGTTGCCAGAGTAGCAAAATTCGACTATTGATAATAGTGAATTTTGAAAATTTGTTAAAATGTAGCGGAATGTGGGCGAATATAAAATATTAGTAAAAAGTGCTTATACTTTGTCTTAACAAAAAATTAGTTGGCAATAATTAGACGAGCTTCTGAGCTCCGGCAGCGAGCTCTGAGTATAATTCTTAAAATACTCTTATTGTTACATGACAAAAAGTATTATAAGAAATGTTTTGATATTAATTCTGATAATGTATTTTAGCGACAACTTATTTATAATGATGGTAGTGCCAGTGATACAACAATTGAAGTAAAATTGAGGCATCCAGGAAAAAATGACCGTAACATTGTAAGTCATGTAAACAGACATTCAATTAAAATCTATTTTTTTTTTGTTAAAATTCTTTAAAGTATTTTTTTGTTAAAATTCTTAAAGTATTAATTATCAGTGAAAACTCATAGACAATCTATACTTTTAGACTAGAGATCATAACTGGGCTATATTCGTGAATCCAGTGGGCGTAGATGCAGCTGTCAAAACTCAAGGTACAAGATGCGTTGCCGGGGGATATGTATGGAATCCTTTTTATACCCAATTAGCTGATCCACTAAACGTATGTATAGTCTCGTATTCATTTTTCATCTTCGCACAGTGTAAATTTTTTTAAAAAGGAAATATGAAGGCACCCCACAAAAACGGTATTTTTGGTTTGTTTAGAGGAAAAGGAGCGTAGAATTTAGTGGGAAATTAGAACACAATACAATACAGGGTGCTACAAATTCGTGTCCGTACAAGGGGATCTCGAAAACGGTAAGAGACACGAAGATGGTTAAATTGAGGCAAAATTGCTATTTTGGGGATTAATAATTTGGTGAAAGAAAATTGTAAATATTCCGAATACCTTCGGAGATATCCGAAAAAAACCGAAATTTTTAGGTTTGGTTTCTAATTTTTTGCGCCTTCATTTTTGACTTGGGAAAAAAACAAAAAACACTTTCTCGTAGCCGTTTTTTATGTTCTACCATATGGCCTTATTAGTTTTCAAATTTGACGTTTCGTTCTTTAGATACCAACCCCAATTAGTTTTTTTTAAATACGGACCTGGAATTTTTAAACCAGTTTTAACGAGTTTTAAGGACTTCTAAGCTTTGGAAATTTAATACAATTTAAAGATTTTTAAAATTTTTAACGTTTTGTCATCCAATAACACATCACTATTATTTCAAATTATCGTCTCTTTACTATTACGGCCCTAGCAATTATTTTTAGGATAACTGAAATATTAAAATTACATTACGTGAAGTTATGGTGTTTAGGCCGTTTATTTTTTCAATAAGATTTACATTCACAATACTCTAGGAAGTAAGCAAGTTTTTAAGGCATGAGAAGTAATTTTATTTTTTATTAGTATTTTATTAATATAACGTATATCTTAAGTCTTATGGTTTTTTGCCTTAGACCTAGACCGAAATACTGTAAAACAGAAAAAAAATAATGCTCCCGAGTGAAAAAAAGGTAACTGGAGTGTTAGTCTAGTTATGTTTGTCTAATGCGCTTATGTTTGTTTCAAAAACAATTTAAATTGTTTTTACTGTTTAGAAGATCTGATAGTGCTGGTTTCAGGCGAGACATGAAACAAAAGCAAAGAGACAGAAAAATATTTAAGGCCAAGAATTTGGGTATTTTTTCTAACAAAATATCAAATATCAGGCCTCGTGAGAAAAATTTTTCATATCAGAAATCTTTTGTTTTTTTAGTTTGGCTGTAAATGTTCAGGACCGTAATGAATAGAAAAAGATAATTTGAAAAGTGTGTTATTAGATGACAAAACGATAAAGTTTTTAAAACTGGTACATTGTATTAAATTTTTAAAACACAGAAATCCCTAAAACTGCATTTAAAATTCCAAGTCCGCATTTAAAAAAATTGACTTGAGGTTGGTAACTAAAGAACGAAACTTCGAATTTGAAAACAAATAACGCCATCTTCTAGAACATAAAAAACGATTATGAAAAAGTGTTCTTTATTTTTGTCAAAAATGAAAATGCAAAAATTAAAAACCAAAAATGGAAATTTCGTTTTTTTTTCTGATATCTCCGAAAGCATTCGGAATAATTGGAATTTTTTCCCCCAAATTATTAAGCCCTAAAATACGCAACTTTGCCTCAATTTAACCATCCTCGTATCTCGTACCGTTTTCGAGATCCCCTTGTACGCACACGAATTTGTAGCACCCTGTATATAGGGTGTTTCATTTAAAATCAGTTATATTCGCCACTTTTTTTGTGGATCTATTATATAAGTCAGTGCCAAGCCCTTATTGTTTTAGGATGAACTTTACCGGCAAGAATGCGGTCCCGAAAACCCCCTACGTTGTTACGTAGGAGACCTATCAGCCCGTTTGGGGACGATAGACATAGGTCTTAAAAGAAAAATGTTTGTTGACTCCAATTTTCCTCTAGAAGGTGATGTCACCGCCGTTGGTAGATCCATTGTCATTTTGAGTCCTGATAGAAGGGGGGACAAGTATGCTTGTGCTAATATTGAACCCGACTATGACATTATTAAATATGCTAATATTGAAAAACCGCCTAGATTTGTTGTGTAAGTACTGAGTTAGTAAGTTTTGATTTATTTAAAATACTCACACACCTTGACAAAATATTTCTGTATATACAGGGTCACTTTTAAGTTGATACTTCTTTTTTAGCTGTGTATAGAAGGCATTAAAATAAATATTTTCAAATACCTTTTTTCAAAAAAGTCAAAAATAAGGTACTTTATTACACTATGGATCAAATACGGTTCTGCCTAACTTGCCCGTTGAATAACATTAAGAAGATTTCTGGGTGTAGGATGAGCCCGCAATGGAAAGCGTTCTGCGTATAATCTCGAAGCAGCAGCCGCACTTTAACGACACTCACCGTAATTTAGCACCATATCTACTAGTTCATTGTTTTCAAATTTTACCATTTTCACGTTTCACTAATTTAAAATTAACTTGTTTCAGAAAAACACACCGCAGCGGATTGCCAAATAACTAAAAAACGACCCGTAAATTGCATAACTAATAAGACAAAAACAACATTAAGTATAGCAGGCTACGCTTTGATGAACAGGCCACTTGGATTTTTTACTTGTGTATCTCGCCTATTTTTAAGTTTTTTGAAAATGTTTATTTTAATGCCTTCTATACAAAACTAAAAAAAAGTATCAACTTACAAATTACTTTCTCGTACTATTCGAACACGCTGTACGAACGTTCGGTGGACAGTTTTGGAAAACTTCTAAAAATACATTTCATTAAATTTAACAATTTCAGGGCACAATTTATCGAAGATGTACGGGACGTCATGGGAATCCCCGACTGGTTTCTAACCGTAGATACACGAAAGACCAAGACCCTACACACTAATGCATGCATGCAACTGTTACTACATTTTAAAGGGCCAATAGCGACTAAGTTGGAGCAAGATTTTAACCGGCTGCTTACTGTTGGCAAGCTCGAAAGTCCCAGCTTGTATGTTCCAGGATTTTACAATGAAAAGAGGAAATCAAAGTTGTCTTATAGGTTGTGTGGTGTAAAGGATCCCAACGAAAAAAGTAAGAATTAAGTCTACCATTGCTTTTGGATATTTTGCATTTACGAATCGCAATTATAAGCCACTTTCATAATTTGGCATTGATTTTATTGCAAAATTCTTTATTTTCATTAAGTGCAGGTAGTACCACCCGGGTTTGGGTCAATTTATGGGTTTTGCCTATTGTTATCCATTCACAAATACTGAAAATGATGTGACAAAGGCATTATGTACATAGTATTAGGTACACCTATTTTTTATTAAACATAAAAAAAAAATAAAATACATTATTCAGAAATTAAATTATATAAAATCATAATATTCTTCGTCATCTGAGGGACTGTCATCTCTTGACGTTATAATTAACGGGTCGACGCTCCGATCGATCAGTTGGTCAATATCCCACATTTTCTCCTCTTCTTTAATGACACGATGGACTGCTTTTCGCCAGTTCTCTGATGTCATTTTTAATGGCTTGATCAAACAGTAACTTAACGTCTTCAATTTTGAATTTCGTGTTATGTCTTGCTACAAATTCTTTCACTTGCGCCCATATAAGTTCTGTAGGATTTAGTTCGCAATAATATGGCGGTATGCGCAGCACAGTTACACTATGTTTTCAGCTATATGTTCCACGTTCCACGTTCATAAAACGATGTTTGTGTAAATTTTCTATAGCTAATAGTGCCTTATTTATCAAATTATCTTTTTTTTTCTTTGGTTATTATAAATAATTTAATACAAAATGTACGTGCCCCTATGGCCGGCACCGAAATTGAGCCGAACTGGACGGAATTTTCCATTTTATTACTCGACGCCTTTCTGAATTAGACTAAGTATAGACTTTGTTTGACAATTTTTCTTCGATTTGATTCATACGATTTTAATGACGGATGAGTGATGACGCACATTACAATCAACCGGACTACTGTAATTAATTGTGGAAGGGATACATTTTTGTTGGGTCACCCAGGTTACTGTTGTCCTTATTAGGACGAAATGGCCGTCATTGTCTACCTAGCCCCAAGGAACCTATTATTTTGGCATCATCGCGTACTTTAATGCAAACACAGATACAAAATACTGTCCGTTAGCCGTTAATGTCCTTTCCTTGGTTATTGTTATGGATAAAAACTTCTACTACTAATGTTAGTAACGATATTTTGATATGAATATATTTTTTTAATTTTGACGCTAGTTGAGGGCTTTAACCACTTCTAATCTTATTTTTGCTTTTAGGTTCTAGAAAGAGTAGTTTTTTCTCTGGTTTCTCCGGTGCCAGTACAAAACAACCCGAACTGACTGAACTTACCTTAATTATTTGTATATTTAGTTATTTTTATTTTAGTTAAGTATTTATTTTTGTGAAAAATTGTACAAAGTAATGTGAAATAAAAATCATGTAAATAGTGGCTTGTATAGATATAGTAGGTGTCATCAGTACATTATTTTGCTGGTGTCTAATAAAGAACTATCAACGGCAGCTACAATACCTATTGTATAAATAGTCGACACAAAATGTAGATGTTTCAACATACTTTTAAAATGATGAGTTTAAATCAGTATTAAGTCAAATTTCAGAAT
The DNA here is from genome assembly GCA_935413205.1 of Polydrusus cervinus. Lineage (NCBI taxonomy): Eukaryota > Metazoa > Arthropoda > Insecta > Coleoptera > Curculionidae > Polydrusus > Polydrusus cervinus. The sequence continues at coordinate 8,513,640 of OW284512.1, forward strand.
AAATACAACTTCGGGATTATCTCAGTGGCGGCTCGCGGTCTTTAAAAATGGTGAAGAGCTAGGCATAGTGTGGGTACTTAAACAAATATTTACAAATTTATATTTTTATTATGTACAAACACACAATAAAAATTAAACTAAGTAGGTACACAACTGAATTAACTGAAAAATAAAAACAAAACTTTTTAATCCCACAGTAAATCACGTAAAAACGATATCTATAACCGTAAGTTTCGCTAAACCTCAAAATAAATACCTTAAGGATAGGCGAACCAATGCTAAAACAATGGTGCATACAACTGATCGATTTTTAAATTGCTCTTCATGCAAATTGTTAAATGCGTCGCGTGACTGACGTCACGTAACCATAGCAACGGTGAAAATCAAAGCCACTTGACTGTATGTTTGTCTTCACTTGCTGGGGCGTGCCAAAATGCACGAGTGTTTATAATTATTGTCCATCGGAGTTGACCGTGGCCCTATTATGCATAGCTACATTCGGATTAAATTAATATTAATTCGAACATAATTATTTTTTAAGGGCTAAAAATGGTAGCTGTATTGGTACATTAATATATTTAATATTTTGTGGAAATAGTCCATCTCTCAGTGGAGTGATATTATGAGTAGGAGAATAATACACACAGTCTGCACCACTAGTTTATTGAAGGATCTCAAAGTGAGAATCCTAGATGATGAAGGTTGATGAATCATGATGATGAAGGTTTTTACCTTCGAAACATGTACGAAGACATTAGGATTCTCACTTTGAGATCCTTCAATAAACTAGTGGAGCAGACTGTGTGTATTATTCTCCTACTCATATTTAATATCGTCGAAACAATTTCCTGCTGTTTTTTTTTGGTGAAAGACGAGTCGCCACTAGATTATCTTCAACAATATTTATATTTTTCCGTTATCGTTATGAACTTACATGTTCTTTTTGTAAAGGGAGTTTTAAAAATTTAATAAAAAAACATTACATTTGTATATTTACAGGTTGTTTTATTGATAGAACAAATCGATTCCACTAACTTAAATAAAAAGACAAAACATTATTTTACTAACCCATTATCTCTCTCTAAAGCGATACGAATACAAATAATAGTCGTTTTTGTCCAGTAAATCCAATTAGTACAGGTTGAGTCAACGATAAACTTAATTTTCTCTTTTATCTTAAGAATTAAATAAAAATTCGAAAAACAAAAGTTGTAGAGATCATTGAGGTGCACATTTTGAAATTATACTGGAGTATACAAGGTGGCCCACAAAAAGGTGGCAAATATATATTCAATATATTGTATTATTTTCTAATTCCCTACTAAATTCTACGCGTATTTTGTTATAAAATAGTATATGTCTAAATTTAATAGTTTTTGAGATATTAACGTTTAAAATATGGTATTTTTAGACTTTGACAGGCTGTAACATTGGAACGGTTCATCTTAGAGAAAAATGGGTTTCACCTCCCTAACTTAATTTTTTATTTCCCATCTAAAAGTTACAACTTCCGGTTTAACATGTTAAATCGGAAGTTGGTATCTTTGAATAGAGAATAAAAAACGAACACACCCATGTTTTTCTAAGATGAACCGTTCCAATGTTACAGCCTGTCAAAGTCTAAAAATGCCATATTTTAAACGTCAAGACCATTGAATTTACACATATGACATTTACGAAATAAGCGTAGAATTTTGTGGGGAATCAGAAAATAATACAATGTTGGTGTGTTGTGTCCCATTTACAAAAAAACTAGTATATTCGCCCCGTTTTTTTTGGGCCACCCCGTTTACTCCAGCATAATTTTAAAATGTGTATATCAATAGTGTCTACAACTTTTGTGTTTCGAATTTTGATCCAATTCTTAAGATAAAGGAAAAAATTAAACTTAACTCTATCGTTGACTAACCCTGTACATCAAACCTTTTTAAAGAATTTTAATGTTAAAAATAACAACTGCTTGTACGACTTCAAAGTCAATAGGCACAAAAATTGTGAATGAATGTAAACTTATACCTCTTCAACTCCTTCAAGAAAGGAGATAAACTGCTAAGAGGCTCATTTATTTACAAAATTTTAATGTGCAAAGAATGTTATTATTTTATATTTAAAGATTTAAAAACCCTATTGTTCATGTTATATGTCATTATACTTTTTAGGCACCCCTCTGGTAATATACAGGGTCCTGCAATAGTGCGCCAGGCTTCTATAACTCCTAAACGAATTAAGTTGGGAATTTCATTCATATAATACAGACTTAAACTTTATCATAGGGTGTATTTCAGGAAAATATTTTTCTATATACAGGGTGGCCATCAAAAAAGCGTGATACATTTTTTTCTTAAATGGAACACCCAGTATTTTATTGCATATTTAGGTTCGTATTAGAGTCCTGTATAATTGTCCAAAATTTTAGTTATTTTGCTTTGGTAGTTTACGAGTAAAAAATTAAAAACTAAAAAAATAAATGTACGGTCCTGGAACAAAAATAGCTGCTCCAGTTGGCATACTCAGACGCTTAAGTTACATTTTACCAAAGATATTGCTAAGACCTAAGAGAGTTAACAAATTAAAAATATTTCAAAACAAAGCAATAAGAAATCTTTATTTATTGGATTATAGATATAGTACCACTTCTCTGTATAAGAATTTTAACATCTTGTCCATAAAATAAATAAACTTCAAGTATGTGTCTTATCCACCAAGTCTTATGTAAGTCTGGATTGTCAAATGCATCATTCACTTATAGATATGAAACGCTTAATACTAAATATAAAAACAATTTAAATATTCCTTATTTCAATTCGAAAATGTCAAGTGTGTCACTGTACGTGAAGGGTGTAACATTGTATAATGGTCTCTCACAGGATGTAAGAGCGTTGGATAGCAGAAGATTTAAACTATAAAGCATCATGTTAGCCAGATGTAATTTCTTGTAGTCTGTTTTACAGCAGTTACATATTGTCTACTACTTCATTGAGATCTTCTGATATTTATAATTTCTATCATTTAGTTAATTGTAATTTTTTTACTGTCTGTTTCTTTTTATCTTTTTCCTTCTTTGTATTGTGATTAGATGCCAATTGGTCAATTTTTATTGTTATTTGTTGTTGGTTCTTTTTTAATCAACAGATTTTGTTTTTATCTAAGTATGAAAATTTGTATTAGTTTTATGTATCCGAGAGGATGAATCTTTACAAAAATGTAAAATATATTTTTTGATTCAATAAATGAATTTACAGTTAAAATTGTTACTTTTATTTTTTTAGTTTTTATTTTTTTACTCTTAAACTACCAAAGCAAAATAAATAAAATTTTGGACAATTATAAAGGACTCGAGTACGAACCTAAATATGCAATAAAATACTGGATGTTCCATTTAAAAAAATACAACTTTTAGTTATCACACTTTTTTGAGCCACCCTGTATATGGATAAATATTTTCCTGAAACGCAACCTATGTTACAATATAAGTCTGCTGTGGGATTCAACGCCCCCTCGTGGTCATCACTCGTACTATTATGTATTAAGGTGTTTCTTTACATATAGTAAGGCCCTAATATGAAGGTTTTATGAAAATCTGTAGTCATAAGCCTGTGATATCCATCTCCTGGTAACTTTACCAGCCAGATAATTTCTATGGAAACAATTGTCTGAACAATGTTTTCTTTGGAAATTCCCTTACTGCTAAAGTTACCAGGATATGGATATAAGGACACTGTGACGAAGAATACAGAGCTTAACGCTTGAAATGATAATAAACCGTTGTACATTATGTATTAAGGTGTTTCTTAACAAATCATCTATTAAAAATTAAATTTGTTTTTACCAAATAGGTATACAAAGAAAGGATTTTATTTTCGTTTTTGAAGTGGCTAAAAAACAATTCGGTACTGTAGTTTGTGTAAAAAAATCGCGTTTTATACAGATACGTTTTTAAAACCTGTTATTTTATGAGTTCCTCGTGGTGGAGACATGACATTTAACGGGGGTCTGCGAAGTTTAATAAAAATAAATATTATTGAAATAGAAGTTTTAAAAATTTATTCAATTTTAGTTAGATATACTAACAGTTTCTAAATTAAGTGTTTGCTGCCTTTATAAACAAAAATACTTGCCTATTTCTCGATTATATTGTTGGAGACCAGTAGAAACGCTGAGCAGAGGGGGGCCTTAAAGTATAATGACTCATATACGCTTTAGTATTTCAAACATGTACAACCTATTCATAAAAAAATCTTCAATTAACTTGTGCTCACCTAATATGTGTCAAATGTACTGTCCTTACATTCCTGTATTGTGACATTAAACTTGTCAAATTCCATTTTACAAAACATAAAAATATCTTACTAAAATATAAATAAAATAAGTCATAGAAGTGTTTTTTATGAATAAAATTGTTTAAAGTTTGCCACATCTTGAGTGAACTATGTAAATAGCGCAGTCGCAGACAATTATCATCCCACCTGTCTACATAATAAAACTGACACAAGAGCTTATTCTTACAAAAAAAAAGATCCTAAAAATACCTTATTCTAAGCCATACAACTTCAAAGTTCTGTCCATCGACGTCGACGCAATAAACCTGGCATGTTTTCCAAATCTCACTCCAGTAGCTGTGGCTGTGTGATCGTTAAATATTTTTAATTCTTGCCATTGTTTGCACAAGTATATCCTAAAAATTTACAGATTATACAAAATCTGGAAGAAAATTAACTGAAAATAATGTCTGATTATTCTTACCACACTGAAATACAGTATTAAATGTTTCTCCATTTTTAATTAAACTGATTCAGTCATATTTGGTCGATAGAAGACAATATGTAGAAATAAAATGATGTAGATCTGTTGTTTATAAGAGTACATCAGGGGTGCCGCAAGGCTCTAATTTGGGACCGCTGCTCTTCATAGTGGTTTTGAACAGGGTTATGACTAAGGTTAAGAATTCAAAGGGCTTGGTATTTGCGGATGATTTTAAGATATTTTTTTAAATTAATTCGAAAAATGATTGTGATACACTTCAGCTCTGTGATGTTGCTAGTTGGTGTAATGTAAATGGTTTTTCCTTAAATGTAGATAAGTGTGCCTGTATGTCGTTTACACTTAATAAAGATATTGTTGTCCATGATTATACATTCCATGATGCTAAACTTAAGAGAGTTGATGAGCGGAAGGATCTGGGAATCTTATTTAATACGACCTTATCTTTTTCCAGTCATATAATTTCTAAAATTAAGAGTGCCCAAAGAATTGCAGGATTAATTGCAAGAAGTACTAAATACTTCAATGTTGCCTTTATTTGTTTGACACCTTGGTGATACCAATTTTGGAATATGGCAGCATAACTTGGTCTCCTCAGTATAACCTTTGGATAAGATGATTGAGAAAGTGCAGAGAAAGTTCTTGAAGTGTATGCATTACAGAAAGTTTGGGGTTTATCCTCTTCAGGTTGTGATAATGATTATCTTTTGGGAATTTTTAATAGATTATCTTTAAGTAAAAGAAGGATAAGGATCTTCTTGTGTAAAGTGTTTAAAATCCTTAAGGGTGATATTGATTCTCCTTATATTCTTGAACAGCTTCCGTTTACCTTCAATTGTGTTAATTCTAGAAATCGTAATGTTTTTTATGACCTTTTCGCGAACGAATCTTTACAGAAGTATAGATTATGTCTTTTATTTAATTTGTATGCTTCTGATATTGACCTTGTTAATCTGAGAAGCTTTAAAAAACTTATACAGGATTAATTACTTATAAACTGATAATAATCAATATTATACAATAATATAAATTTTTTTTTAAATTTCTGTGTTATACATATTTTCCTAAGCTAATTGTTATTGTTTTTTTATGACTTTGAATTGTTGCCTGACTATTAGTTTAAGTTGAGTGTCTGTAATTGGATTTTTGCTGTTGATGCTTTGAAATAAATAAATAAGTATGGAGCAAACCAGTGGCGTAGTAGCCAGAAAATATGCTCGGGGGCGGGGGGGGGGGGGGGGGCTCAGTGGGCGTAAGTAGAACATATTTTTTCTGGAGAAAAGGAACGGTCGGGCAATATATGTATGTCATGACATCGTAACTAGTAAAGAATGTGGGAAAGCGCCGCAGGCGAAAAATTTTTGGGGCCACGCCCAAAATTCGTTTAAAATTCACCTATCTACTATCAAATTTCGAGAATTAAATTATTACCTCTCCTCCTCTGCATGGTTGGATTAAATTTATTTTTGTAAATGTTTTTTTTTTGAGATTCCTAACTGGCTCTTTATTAAAAAAAAACATTTTTTATATTTGTGAAAAATATTAATATTGGTGTCAATTCAAAATTTTAACATAAGACGTATGTATGACTCTAACAAGCGATTTTCGGGCACGGTTTCTCTTGATTAAAAATAAAGTAAATATCGCTCACCACGCCAAAATTGATGATTTTTTCAGAAATCATGTATTTTAGGAGCGTAGATCTCGGAGCAGTTTTTGGTGCAAATGCTTAGGTTTTGAAATACTCCTACTTAAATGCGATTTTGTATATTCATAATAAAGCATTCTCGTTTCTTCCTGCACTATTTTTTTATTATAAATTATCACACTTCTTCCTTAAACAATGTTTCAATTAAGATGTTTATTTTAATTTTTCTCTTTAAAAATAAATACCTAAGTATTTTTTTTTGTTTTTGTTATAAAAATATTTTATTGGTTTGGGTTATATTTTTGTTGATTTAAAATAGCTCTAAAAAATGGAAAACGGAACAGACAAGTATTTAATAGAAAAATACTATAAAAAATTATTATTTTTACTTGTTTTTCTATAAAATTGCATCATAAATCAGTAACTAAAACGATATGCGTCCGAAACCTTAATGTCTATATAAAACAGGACTTTTAGAAGAAAAAGTTTAAAAACTAAACGTTTCCTACAAGACCTTTGTAATCTAAGCCAAGAATACATTATTTAAAAATTTAAATTAAGGGTCCAAGCATGAGACGAAAAATTAATTAGGTTGCAATTAGACTTTTAGACCCGAGCTCCAGATTTTTTTACTGACTATAATCGCAAGCCCTACACGATTATTCAGACAGACAAATTAGTAATACGATCGTGTAAAGTTCAATTTCAAGTATTAACGGCCGGGCTGATGTAAATTCTCATTAGAAATAAGACTGATGCGACCACGGCAGTGGTTCAGAGGTGAGTCACTGGCATTCGACCGTGGCAATCCAAGTTCGATCCTCGGAGCGGGCATACGTACAATAAAAAAAAGTATGTCCGAATTTTAGTAGGTTTAAGAATGCAGAGAAGAGTGTAAAATGTATTATCTCCCCCAAATACGCTACTGGAGCAAACTCTTGGGAGCGTATAGGAAACGTTAAAATAAATCTAGCATTTCATATAAATTCTTTTCTATAGTGCCCACTGATCCAGACACCAACATTGACAAAAAACTCAAATTAAAGATTTAATATAAATTATAACAAAGCACGAAATTTCGGACACCCTGTACATAAGCCCTAAAAACATTTGCCAATAACCAACCACCCAAAAAACTTTAGGCCATTTTTATTTCTGACGATTTTAAGCTTGCTAATAAAGAAATTTCTTACCTGACATCAGTACCAGCCACAGCTAGATAAGTACCGCTTTGATCGAAGCAAAGATCCCTTATCTGGTACCCCTCGTCAAGTTGTAGAGTCTTGAAATTTTTCAGTTTACGTAAATCCCATAGTTTTACACATGCATCATCGGCGGCTGTGGCCAAGTAATAACCGTTTTCGGAAAAGGATATGGTAGTGATAGCTCCAGAATGTCCTAAGAACAGTTTTGCCAGTATTAACAATAAGTTTTTATTCATTTTGATCAGTATTATAAAACCTATAAAACTATTGTAATATAAAATAGACATTTGGTAACAAAGTTCACAACTAGTATTGTACTTACCAGTAAAGTTGGCCACATTACTCTGCTCCTTTAAATCCCATATCTTAACTTGGGAATCTGCAGTGCCAGTTCCAAAAATCAAACCATCTGGATGAAGTTGAGCAGTTGTTAAAGGAACACTAGTATTGTCAGATACTAAAATAAAATAATTTATAATAATCCATTTACGGTACACTAAACAAAAAAGGAAAAAATACAGGTAGTACAACATGTCTTATGATCTAGACTTCCTACCTTTAGTGAGCAATCTTCCAGTATTGATATCAGAAAATGCCCAGTGTTGATCCTCAGAGGTGGACAATACATAATCTCCTGTGGGATGGAGCGACAAACCTGTTACAGGACCATCATGGCAACGAAGGAGCAAAGTAGTCTGTGATGTAGGGACATGCCAGACACGAATTGTAGAATCAGGAGAAGCTAAAAACAGATGTACGACAAGTAGAAAAAAAAATATTATTTTTAAATTGAAATATTTACCTGTTAGTACAATATCTTCGTTGGAATGGTAAATAACCTTAGTGACCTTTTTAGTATGTCCCTTCAATATGGCAACAACTTGTTCAGTGTCTTTATTAAAGACTGTTGCATTCTTATCATTACCCCCAGTTAAAACTTTGCTTGTATCTGTACTGTGGACATCTAAGGCTAGAATACCAGGAATACTAGCAGAATGTAATCCCTAAAAATAATTATTTTATTTATTTAATACAATTTATTGGCATCTGCCAAAGGGCTAACGACCGGGGTCTTCCTGCCCAGGATGATTACTATTGTATGTAGGTATTGCTTGAAATATATGTACCAAAAATAATTTTTTCAAACTTCAGTTATACAAAAAAAAAAAAAAAAATAATTACAGTTTTTAGAAAATTTTATATACATTTTAAGACTAACTTTCTAATATTTAGTCTTTATAGAATTTAGTTACTTACAATAAGAGATGCCAAAGTTTTGAATGATCTAATTTGATCCTGTGTAGCCAATTCTTCTGGTACTGTTCTACCTCTCTTCTTACGTTCTTGAGTAAGCACTGTCGCTTTCTCTTGCAATTTTTGTATCACCTCTATACTCATACCTGCTTGCTCGACAGGTTGAGCAGCAACGCCAGATGGCTCAGCAGCGACAGCCTAAACAAAATTCATGTTAGAAACTCTTGTATTAAATAAGCACAGCTTTGATAGAATAAAAATGAAACATTAAGAACAAAAAGAAACATTTCCATAGTACTTACAGGCTGTGGAACTGTAGTAATACCAGCTTGAGGTTTCAATGTTGCCAGGGCCTCTCTGGCTGCTGTGACTTCCTTATTTAATCTGGCAATTACACGACAAGCAGCATCATGTTGGTATAAAGCGTGACTAAGTTCTTGCCGAGCAGTTTGCAATTGCTGTCGTTGAGTGAAACTATACAGCATAACTGCATCCCATTCGTCTTGTAGTAGTTTTAAAGTGGCTGGTATACTTGTAGCACTTGGAGGCTTAGGTTTTACAATTGGAGGTGCTAGAAACGAGGGTATTACAATTTCAAATATATATATTTATAGGGAAGCTTTAACTTACTTTTAATTTCTATTAAATCATCTGTGCTTAGCTCTTTTCCACTTATGGGATCCACACCGTTTTCCTGGATATATTTTTCGATAATTCTTTTCTCAAATATAGCGCCAGAAAGGGGGGAGACAACTGGGTGCTCTGGGACTTCATTGGAAACTGAAAGACAAGTATTGAGATCATGTTTTCTTGGTTTTTAATACTCTTGAATAATTGTAGTTAGGTGTTTGGGAATTAAAACTGATATTCAGCATCTAAGTAACTTATTCTTAAGACAAAATTCGAAAGAATATGCCTGTAAAGCCTTACTACAAAAAATAAATGTTTCCTTGAGACATGCTTTCGAGGTTATAAATACATAGTACCGGTAAATAAACTTTTCCGATATTATCTTGTAGTACTTACTAGCACAAACCAAAGCCATTTTATACAACAAAAGATTCACTTTTCACTGAATGAGTGTTTTAATTATAAAAATACCGCAATAATTCAAAAAATAACCCATCCAAACAACAGAAAAAACTGAAGCTGACAATTGACAGATTTTTGAGAGAAAATTAGAGTGGGAAGGGTCATAATTATGATCAAAATCCATAATGTCGGCATTTAAGGATTTCGATATGAGAAAGCGAATTTGCTAGCGGTCGGTTATACAACTAAAAAGCATCAAGTGAGTTGTGAGTTACATAAATTTAGAAATAATTTTTACCAAAAACAAAAATTAAGCTCTTTTTAAAATGGTATTTGTCAGATTTTCATAAAAACTGCCGTAAGTATCGTTTCCTTAAATTATTTCTGTCGTATCAGATTAAAAACGTTGTAAATAAACGTCGAAGAGGGTGAATTCAAATTTGGCGGTCATTTGCGCAGTCCTCCTCCAAGCAACAAAAGGAAGTCCACCATTTTCTTTCTCACCACACCGGGCAACAAGCACGTGTGGTTTGTGAAAAACGACTGATACAGCCAGTAATTTATTAGACATTTTGTGGTAACTTTTTAAAAACGTAAAATTAGGTGTTGCAGTCCCTTTAGGATAGCGTTAAATAAGGAAAACATTATGAACAGCGAGAAACTTAAAAAGTTGCAGTCCCAAGTTAGGATCGGTGGTAAAGGAACCCCAAGGCGTAAGAAGAAGGTTGTTCACTCCACCCAGGCCACAGATGACAAGAAATTACAATCCTCCCTAAAGAAACTATCAGTAAATACAATCCCAGGCATTGAAGAGGTAAATTACTTTGCACACATTTTCGCTTTTTTCCTAATTTGGTAAAATATCCTTTATAAACCAGTTTTTACTTTTTTGCTAAATATAGCAACCTTAAAAAGATTTTATGGGTTTTCCAATGGAATTTTCAGATTCCAGAGGAAATTAAATTTAGAGACATACAGAATACAGACATATTTTGATGTTATTGTTTTTTGATACATTGACAATACTTGAGCAAGATCAAACGGCACCTGCCCTGCAGAAGTAGTCCAGTTAAATTAAAGTTTATCTTTTATTCGTAGTGTTCCCAAAAACAGGACTCCTTAGTTGTAGGGAAACATTTTGTTAGAACTCTACAATAATTTACATATTTGTTTAAAAAAAAGTAATAAATAATAAACTAGTTTAGTGTTTTATAGTTCAAAATGTTCCAGGTTTACTTATAGCATACCTATCTAGCTTACATTCCCCTAAAAAGTAATTATAATACATGCTTAATACAGATTCAAATATTCATTGTATTGCTAAAACCTTGTCAACATGTTTTAATAATTGAAGACATGCATGCATACAATTTTTTCAATACCACATAACCAGGAAATGTTTCTTGGTACAGTAAATATGTTATTTGTTATATGATAAAAACTTTACTTGAGGTTAATACTCTGGTTAATATATTGATAATTACTTAAAATAAATCTGTTCAATTGGCCTTGCAATAATGTTCCAAATCTACATTTTTAATTAAAACCTTGAGTCATTTATAATAACTATTCATTTTATCTCATTAGTCATTTGATATGATTAATAAATAGTGAAAATTAATATTTTTTGTTTAGTACTAAAACTTTATATATTATTTTAATTGTTCTTTATATTTTGCTTTTTCCAGGTAAACATGATAAAAGATGATGGATCTGTAATTCATTTCAACAACCCAAAGACACAAGCCTCCCTAGCAGCCAATACTTTTGCCATCACTGGCCATGGCGAAAATAAGCAAATCACTGATATGCTCCCTGGAATTTTAAGCCAGTTGGGTCCTGAAGGCATCACACAACTTAAACGCTTAGCGAATTCAGTAGCTAATGCCGGCGGAGTCAATAAAATTGTGCCAGAAGATGAAGAGGATGTGCCAGACCTAGTTGAAAATTTTGATGAAGCTAGTAAGGCTGAAGTGGCAAAGAAAGAAGACTCGAAATCTGAAGAAAAGCCTAAAGAAAGTGCTTAGGCTTAACTTCTGTAATTTTTCTTTAAATGTTTAGCCTTTAGGATTGGTATTACGAGCCATAGTCAGGTTTTAAGGTTAAAATTGCAGAAGAATATTTGCATTAAGTGTTTAATCTACTTAAAACTTACACAAAGCTAAAGACATTTCTGTTTTTTACCTTGTAGCTTCAAGTTGGTTGCATTTTTATTCATTCTCCCTTCTTGAAACCTATCTTTATCAAGTAATACCAAACCTTAGTACCTTAGAGGTTTGAATTGGCGGTTTTGTTTGTTCTGGACCTAACAATAATATTTTATAACAAAAACCATACGCGATATTTTATGTTTTAACGATGTACTACCAAAAAAGGTTTTGTTAAAATTAAATTTAAAGAAGTATCATGTTAAGAATATTTCTTAGGAAATATATGACTATATTTAATATGTTTTGCCTTGTTTTTATTAATAAATTGGAAAAATTGATTAGGAGGACTTTCTTTCAAATTACTGGGAAAGCTATAAAATGTATTTCAAGACATTAGATTATGGAGAAAAACTGAGATAAGGAGATAGCGGAACACAGCCTGATCGCGCAAAATTTGCTTTGTTAAACTGCAGTTCTTGGCTAAAAGTACAAAAAAACTAATTATATTAAATTGAGTTTATTTTTTCACCAATAACAATATGTAGTAGTATGATATTATGTGGCTGGGATTAGCTCTTTTATTTATTATTATTAACATTGAAAATAAAAAATTTTGTTTTATAAAAATTGTTGGAAATTCACTTAATAGGCATGCTTCCGCCCGTCTAATTTAGTTTATATATTTTAATGAAGAACGGCGTGCCTGAGGAGAAAAATGCAAGAGACCATTTTTATGCAGAATTGACTAGGCTAATTCAAAATAATATCCACATTAAAAAATATCAGTGGCGTCCCACTTTTTTTCTAAAAAATATATAATCGCTTCTACATTTAAAGTTTTAAAAATTATTCTATTGTTGGCGATAACGTTGAAACGACCGGAGAAATTAAGATCTAGCTTCGGTTTTAATATTTTTTCTAGCAAATTTCATCTACTTTTCGATTATGGTATCATAATGATACCGTATGATTTATTTTTTCGGAGTAAAATCAAAAAATGTGTTGAAATTTTTTTGTGAACTATTATTGGTGAAAGTGCATACATTTCTCTTCCAAACAGTCTTTAGTTTGCTAAAATCGGATAAGTCGTTTATAAGTTACAGCGATTTAACTGATTACACTTTCAACAGCTTTCCCCGTCCCCCCCTCTTATTAAAGTCGGTACGCCAATGAGCGTAAGACCAAAATGATGCATAATTGTCCAAGCTTTTCAATGGTGTTATCAAAGATATACCTTAATGTGGAATTCTCGGAGATATGTAAACTTTTATAATTTACTTTTCAATTACGCCCTCTTGCGGCAAAATGCGGAACTTAAAAACTATTTCCAGTATTTTCTCATGGCCACTTTAGTTATAATTTTTTTTTCCTGAATTTCTGTGCCCAGTAGTTTCCGAGATATGGCCGCTCGTCACCCTTAATGAATCACCCGGTACAATAAATACATAAAAAAAGTCATTCAAAAAATAGAATTATTTTATTTTTAATATAGTTTAAATTTGTGTTTTAAGTCTAGCTCAATGCGTTTTCGTTTTTCCATTTCTTGATGCATTAATTTCTGAAGTCTCCTTATCATTACGGTTTGGTCTGGAACTCCAGGAACAAATACTATTTCTTCAACATCTTCCAAGCTTCCCTCTGGATTATCTAGGTCTACTACGAACGTTATTTCTTTCTAAAAAAACATTCCAAAAAATTTAGAGTGCACGGTATAATAGATTTTTTGAGTACTCTCGTAAGATGGAGTCAAAGACATGTGAATTCTGGTCAGGGCCGTAGCCAGAAATATTTTTCGGGGGGGGGGGTTATTCTGGGGCGCTATTTTAAAATTTTTTGGGTGCCACGCCCTTTTTTGGGTAAAATACCCATAGATAGAGAACTAAAAACAAGTATTTTTATGTCTGCCACTTTAATTTCTTGTAAAAGTTTTTTCTATTTACCGACCTTTGTCCAATTTTCATCGCCTCCACATATTAAACAAACAAAACAAAAAAAGTTTTGGTATGACATATAATTTATGATTTATGTATAACTTCTTAACATGCACGGGAAAAGTTAAAGCGTGACAACTGTAAACTGTAATTAATTACAAGAAAGACTAGCCATTACGGCTATTTATCGCCTCGATCAAGAATATCTTTGTTAAGATTTGATTTTGTGTAAACTTTTTTTTCTTTGAATAAAAGACGTTTATTATTATTATAAAATGTATTGGATTTTAAGATACTAAATTTAAGCGTCGCGCTTTCTCAGTAAACAAATTAAGACCTTCGTTGTCAATATTAATATTTCTATAAATGCTCATAAGTGCTAAATCGGACATTCTTTCTTGTCCATTGCTGTTTCTTATATAACTTTTCACTCTCTTCATAGTTGAAAAAGTTCGCTCCGGTGTAGCGGTCGTCACAGGAAGAGTACATAAAATTTTAGATTTGTTAACATTTGGGGGGGGGGGGGGGGGGGGTTACAACCCCCCCCCCCTGGCTACGGCCCTGATTCTGGTATGTTTACTTTCCATAACACAATTAACAACGACGTGACGTGTGACCTAGTTACGGTTCACTAAAAATCTGGGAAAATTATGAAGTAAACGAGAGAACTGGTTGCGCATACAGTCGAGGTTTTACGAGGAGGTATCTGCTTCCAGTGGCGGATCCAGTTTTTTTCTGAGAGGGGGGCGTCAAAAAAAAAGAACTTATTCCGGCTCTAAAAATCTTCCTACTCTCAAAAGTTCTAAGTTCAAAAAAAATACTGGAACTACATAAGCCCTACAATTTTCAAGGCTCAAAGTAAACAAAGCACCCATTTTGTAAGGTCCGAAAGGGACGACGACTGCCTTCGCCCTCCCCCTGGATCCGTGGCTGTCTGCTTCGAGCCTAGTTTTTTAAACAAAAAAATAACATAAAATTTTAAATTATTTTTGACAAATCAAATAAGCAATTAAAATATTTACGAATTTAGCCTCTGGCTTCAATTTCGCCTTTTGTAATTTTTTCTTTAAATACAATAAAGACGTTTCTTGAATGATAGAAGATTTTTGGACTTGCATTGTCCTAATTTGTTTTAATATTACAATGTTTCAACTTAAGTATCTCCAGGTGATTTTTTTTTAGTTGGGCCCTAAATGTTCAGGAGTAATGGATATAAAGAGATAATTGGATGACAAAACCTGAATATTCAAAAAACCTTTGAATTGTTTTAAATTTCTAAAAATTAGAAGTAACCAAAATCGTCTATAAAAAAAATTGCCTTCACGCTGGTATCCAAAGAACGAAACGTCGCGTTAGGAAACCAAAAATGCCAACGTGTAAAGTGTAGAACATAAAAACCCTCTATATGAAAGATTTTGTTTCCTGAAATTAAAAATTCAGACGCAAAAAATTAAAACACAAACACTGAAAATATTAGAAATTCTCGAAGATATTCGTAATATTTACAATTTTTTTTCACGAAATTATTAAGTCTCAGAATAAGCAACCCTGCCTTAATTTAACCATCTTCGGAACTCGTACTGTTTTCGAGATCCCCATATGAACGCACACAAATTTGGAGCACCCTCTATATAGTTTAAAAAACGGTTAAAAAAAATATTTTTTAAATTTTTTTTGATGATACTTGGCATAATTATTTGCAATATATTGTATTCGAATTTTATCGTTTAAATTTCTAAACGTTTTAGTGATGGCATATTTTGACTTTAGCCATCATTAAGGTCCATTTACTATTTTATTCAGATGCGTCGTTGGCTGTGTCTATAAAAGTTGTGTACAAAATCTAAATATTTTTTAGTATAAAGTTACGAAAAAAAGTTACCAAGTCCTCTTCAATATCCTGAGAAGTAGCACTGGGAATCTTGTAATGGTCCCGCGCAAATTGCTCAAACTCCTTATCTATGTTCTTTATAATACTATGTCGATTTTCTAAGAAAACTTTCAGTTCCTCTTGACACTTCAAAACTTTTTCCTGTTGTACCAGTTGCGCCTGTCGAGCTACTTCCAAGTGATCTTTGCATTGTTTTTCAGCGAAACTTACCACGAGGAATCCCTCTTCGTCATACTCGTCGTCGGCGTTAAATCGTCTGTAAGTTTGAGCCTAAAATTACAAATTTTTCAATTAATTTTCGGAAAAAAGGTAAGTACGTCTATAATAATAAGTTTATTTTCAATATTTATAATATAATAAATGTGTTTATTTATCTTCCTCAATAAACTTCTTCTTTGATCCCCCGAAGACGTGCTTGTTAGGGGCAAATATTAGTATTTTAAATTATAAATATATAAAAATATGTTTTTAAAAATATTTGTTAATATTATATAAAAGTTAAATTGTAAATAAAAAACGTTTTACTATATGTATATAAATATAAACACAGTAGGATATAAAAATTTTGAAAAATATATTTTTCAAAATTTTTATATCCTACATCTTTAAAAAACTGTTTATTAAAAAATTTCCAAACATGTTTCCAATATCCATGCTTTTATTTCGACTTTATATTTTTTTAATGAAATATACCTTTTAATTTTTTTTGGTAAATAATCGTTTAAATAAAAACAAATATTTGAATTTTTTTTGTCCTATGGACTTATTTAGTTGAGGTTTTATGGTTATTTCATTTTTATGACGTGTATTATAATAATGGTTTTTAAACTGTATAAGATTTTTATTTTTAAATATGTATAGTAAGATGTTATAAATGTAAAGTTGTCTAATATTTATTTTTGTTTTGTTTCAGAATATACTTTTATTGAAGGATAAAGATAATCCTTATTAAATATGATTTTAAGAAACCTTTTCTGTAATATTTCTTATTTTTTAACTAAAGTTTTATTTATTCCTCCCCAACCTAAAATTCCGTAATTTAAATGAGTTTTAACTAATGCATAATATAATATTTTCATATGTTTTATGTTCAATTTTTTTTAATGTTTCTAAAATTTGGTAGTAAACTTCTTAATTTTTTAATCAAATATTCTATGTGAAAATTCCAATTTAATTTACTGTTAAAGATTATTCCTAAATATCTTACTTGATTAACTTTCAAAATTTGAATGTTATCATTTATTTCAATACTATTCATTTTTCGTGGTATGTTATTTGGATTTAAATTAAAAGGAAGATAATTAGTTTTATCAAAATTAATTGTAAATAGATTTTTATCAAATCAATTTTTTATTATTTTAAAATCTTTTTTAATTTTGTTATTTAAGTTGTCCCAATTTGTATCTGTATAAAAAATTGCAGTAACATCTGTGAATAAACTGGAAGAGGCCACATTATATCAACTAAAATACTCTGTTTTATATTATATCATCAGTTAAAATTAAAGCTTCGATGAATAAACCTCTACTATACGATCCCTGTGTGTCAGGAGGACCAGGCCCATGCAGGCCTGTATTAAAAAATATCAACATTGTCTTACTACAATCAACTCGTTACTACATTTGGTAACTTTCTGCTTGCACAGCTGCAACTTCTTCAGTTCTCTGACATAAACAATAAAACTCTCTTTAACATCTTTTTCATTCAATTTATACTCGTCCACTTTATCTTTATACGTCCCACCATTAACGTACTGTCTCCACATGTCTTTCTTCTCTGGCACAATGTCTGGTACTGGTAAGGCAGGGTCTCCAAAACTTCTGATGCTGCTTCGCGATTCCATTCTATTAACGGATGTGTTGCTGGACTTTTTCTTATTTTGAGATGAGCTTTTTCCTATGGGCCCTGAGGCGGTAGATCTTGATTTTTTGCGTTTGTTTGAATACGTCATTTCAGTTAATACTAAAAAATAAACATAAACTTCCGGTATGGATGGAAATGGGGAAAGTAACCGAAACGTCTACCTATAATCTTATAAAATTCAGTGTCAATTATTAAAGTTTTGCTGTGCAACAACTCGGCATGGAAAATGTAAATTATAATATATATATAGAGCAATAAAATGGAAATTCCGTCCAGTTCGGCTCAATTTCGGTGTCGGCCATAGGCGTAGGTAAATTTTGTGCATTAAATTATTTATGATAACTAACCAAAGAAAAAAAAAGGTAATTTGATAAAGAATATATAGCAAATTTACACAAACATCGTTTTATGAATAATGCCGTGGAAGATATAGCTGAAAAACATAGTGTAATTATGTTGCGCACACCGCCATATCATTGCGAACTAAATTCAATAGAACTTATACGGGCGCAAGTGAAAGGATTTGTAGCAAGACACAACACGACATTTAAAATGAAAGACGTTAAGTAACTGTTTGATCAAGCCATTAAGGAAGTGACACCAGAGAACTGGCGAAGAGCAGTCCATTTTTGTCATTATATAAAGAAGAGGAGAAAATGTGAGATCTTGACCATCTGATCGATCGCACCGTCGATCCGTTAATTATAACGTCAAGAGGAGATGACAGTTCCTCAGATGACGAAGAATATTATGATTTTTTATAATTTAATTTCTGTATAGGTAATGTATTTTTTGTATTTTGTATTTTTTTATAATGTTTAATAAAAAATAAGTGTAGGTACCTAATACTATGTACATAATGCACGCCTTTGTCACACCATTTTCAGTGTTTGTGAATGGATAACAAAACCCATAAATTTACCCAAACTGGGGTGGTACTACCTGCATTTGATGAAAATAAAGAATTTTGCAATGAAATCAATGCCAAATTATAAGTGGCTTAAATATTCGTTAGGTCACTCTGTAGTCCCTTTGCATACCTATGAGCTTTTACTACTCTACGCACCTTTCTGAAATAGAATATTGCCGATGCCAGCCGGCCGGGCGACCACGTATTCCACCGCGCCGAAGGTTATTTCTGTCGGGTCGCCTGCTTATTTTTTCCCCGTCCGGCGCTCTACCGATCGGCCATTTGAAGCTAAAAAAGAACCAACTCTACTTATGACGCCTCTGAGACGTCCTTATATTCGCGTACCACACCCTGACATTATACTAACCTCCCTGATCATCGCTTGTGGCTAATCTTTTGTCTGACATACTGGCACTTGCTCTTTTCTCTTTCACAAAACTATCTTTGGATCTAATCTTTGATGATTTTCTAGATAATTTGTTGGCCTAAAAAGTATCATTTTGTTAATATACATTCCATAAGGGAATATGCAAGGGGAATACCTTAAATTTTACCACGGTATGGAGAAAATAAGAATAATAATAAAAATAATAAGTTTATTTTCAAAATATGAATATTGGTGTCAATCCAAAATTTTAACATAAGACGAATGTATGACTCTAACCAGCGTTTTTCAGGCTCGATTTTTCATGATTAAAAACAAAGTAAATATCGCTCACCACGCCAAAATTTATGATTTTTTCATGTATTTTAGGAGCGTAGATCTAAGAGCAGTTTTGGTGCAAATGTTTAGGTTTTGAAATACTCTTTCTCAAGTGCCATTTTGTATATTCATAATAAAGCATTCTCATTTCTTCCCGCACTATTTTTTTTATTATAAATTATTACACTTCTTCCATAAAAAATGTTTCAATTAAAATTTTTACTTTAATTAATACGAAAAATTAGGTTGCAATTAGACTTAGACCGGAGCTCCTAGGCTCGGGAGGGGGGGGGGGGGGGGGGCTGCAGCTCGGTAGCCCCCCCCCCTAAATACGCCCCTGGTAACTGGTCTGAACCTAAACACCACAGGACAAACTAATCTCACCGATCCCTGAGAGCTCGTCTTCGAACCTCTGTGTTTCAAACTGGTATCACTTTTATTCGACAAATTTTGATTGTCGCTCTGAAGCTTCTTGACTTCGTTTTGACAGTTCATATATATTTCTTTCATGTTCCTTAGGACAATCCTCGTATCGGCTACGTTCATCACCGTTACTTCGCCTATGTTGTCGCTAAGATAGCTTTGAATGAGATTGTTTAGATGAGTTATTCTGGGTGGGTTTAAGCCGCTGACCAAATCAATGTTAAGCAGGACTGAATTTAGGTGTTTTTCTTTGTCGTATGATTCGAGTTTTTTCTGAAATGTAAGAAAATTATTATTTTTTTTGAAAATTAATTACATAAACTTTGAATACCCTACTAGTGTTGTAAAGTATAACCTATATGGTGCGATTATGTAACGAATAAGTTTACATCGGTATTAGCGTCCTGGCTTCACTATTCTCATATTTGATAGTTTTGCCATTTAAATTGTTAAGTCGGTGTTATAATAAGAGTTTATATCAATAAAACTATTGCTAGGTCATACCATGAATTTTTTTCAGCTCATTGAAAACATGCACAATGTCCAGAAATTTTAAAAAGAAAAACTGGCCCGATTACTTGATGACGTCGATTTAATAAACATTTACAGTGAGCGTCGTTACGGTAACGACGTTACCGATCTTTCACTTGTCATGTCGGTGTTTTTGTTTACATCCCACTTACATCCGAAATATTGTGGAATTTTGATGTATTTTTGTTTAAAATAACTGTTCTTTTTATTTATTTACCCATAGAACAGAATGATCGACAAATAACTTAGATTAGACTTTTTTCAACTGTCAGTTTATAAGCTTGGTCTTCTGTCAATAATTTCGGTGTTGCCACATGTGAAACCTTTAATGCTAGTTAAATAACATATTTTGTTCCCAGAACTTGGAAATAATGTAATTTTTTATTTTTCCGCATCAGTCCGTTTTGGACAATTATTTCTTTTGGATTACTTTTCAGACTTTGTCATTATATTATAATATAAAAATTTTAGAGAACATTGGCAACACTGTTAAGCTGCTGATTTCATGACGTATATTCGATAAAGTCCGTGTTTCTGATCCAATAATTTTTTATTTATTTATTTTCTCAGTGATAGCTTAAAAATATTAAAAAGTAGGTACAAACACAGAAAATTTAATTTTTTGTTCCTTTATACAACTAAAATTTTCCTTCCAACTAAAATTTTCTTTACAACCAAAATTTAGTAAAAGAGCCCATTCATCAATAAGATCACAGACTGTAACGTTATTGGTTAAAATAGCACCATTAGTGTGTTTATGCATCACCTTTTGGCTGCATTGATACTAACCCGTAGATATTCTAATTCAACTTCCTCGTTCATATCAAATTTAATCTGTTTCTTTCGTGTCTTTAAACCTTGCACTACGTGAGCGAACCTCAACATTGACAAGGTTACTAACATGTCCTCTGATCTGGCTCTTATGTGACCAATAAATCTAAAAGTAAAACTTTTTAATGTCAACATTCTGTTCGAATGTTGAAAGATTTTTAAAATATTTGTACTTTGCATTTCCTTACTGTTTACACTGACTTTGTATAGACTTTATATGTATACTATAATCCTTTACCTCAGTATATTTTGACAAGAAAAATCTCCATCCAAATAGTATATCAAAATGTTCATTCTTTGTTGTATCCTAATATTTTCTGGCACATTTTGAGCAAGTCGTAGAATAAACTGTTCCAATTGGGACTTGGTTACATTAGCTAAGCCTATTTCTTTGGGATTTTTGTTTAAAGCGGATATATTTGCACAACTGTCGTTTCCTGCTAGGTCTACCACATGTATCTTAAAATAATTTATTTTAAAATTCTTCTCTAACGTTACCAGCTCCATGCGAAATTATATCTATATATAAGGTGTCCCAGATCGGGATGCAATCTACAGGGATCTCGTAAACCATATATGTCTATTTCAGAAAGGTGTAGAGTGATACTTAATTTTTTTTGAAGACGATTTTGGAGAAATGATAAAATATCTTCCAGCTGATTTAGTAGTAGTTATGGATAACGCAAGCTATCATTCACGACGCACAGAGAAGACTCCAACTTTATCTTGGAGAAAATAAGAAATTATCGACTGGTTAACCACCAAAAGTATTGAATTTGAAGATAATTTGATTATTGACATTGATTAGCTATTTACACAAACATCGTTTTATGAAATATGCCGTGGAAGATATAGCTGAAAAATATAGTGTATGCGCTACGCACACCGCCATATCATTGCGACCTAAATCCTATAGAACTTATATGGGCGCAAGTGAAAGGATTTGCAGCAAGACACAACACGACATTCAAAATGAAAGACGTTAAGCTACTGTTTGATCAAGCCATTAAGGAAGTGAGACCAGAGAACTGGCGAAAAGCAGTTCATCATGTTATTAAAGGAGAAAATGTGGGATCTTGACCATCCGATCGATCGGACCATCGACCCGTTAATTACAACGTCAAAACAAGATGACAGTTTCTCAGCTGACAAAAAATATAATTTTTTATAATTTAATTGCTGTATCATGTATATTGTTTGTATTTTGAATTTTTTTATAACGTTTAACGTTTAATCAAAAATAAGTGTACCTAATACTACAATAATTGGCAAGGCCCATAAATTGACCCAACCCTGGGTGGTACTACCTGCACTTGATGAAACTAAAGAATTTTGCAATGAAATCAATGCCAAATTATGAAAGTGGCTTAAATATTCGTTGGGTCACTCTGTAGTCACTTTGCACACCTAATGAGCTTTTATTACTCTACACATTTCTGAAATAGATTATAAAATACAGAGATGGTTAAATTAGAAGGCAAATTGTAGGTAACACAGCTTCTGTTATTTATTTCAGTTTGTGAATATATGGGAATTAAAAATAAAACTACTCACCCGTGAAGATGTTTTTGTGGGATTTGTCAAGTCCATGTTTTTGGTGGTTATATGAAAAGTGATCACCGTACTGCATACGTTTGATAAATATGCCGTATTCGCTTTTACGTAGTTTTTACGTCCATCACCTATGAAATATTCTTTTTATATTATTTGGTTACACAAATTCTTGAAACTAATGGCATGTGGTCGATGTTGGGGAATCGCCCCATAATAAATCTCCTGGTTTGGTATTTAGGTACCCAAAGTGTATCCGAAGGTCTCAGTTTTTAAATTCTTCAATAATTAAACAAAATTACGTTCTTTAATAAAAAAACCCGAACAGTGGCGGCTCGCGGTCTTAAAAAATGGTGAAGACCTAGGTATAATGCGAGTACTTAAACAAATATTGACTAAAAACCCGTGTAACAAAACGTCTCTCTTATCCTCATCTGTCCAACGACTGAATGGAGTTTCCAACAAATTACAATGTCATTAATTGGGTTCATTTTTAAACACACAAAAGTAGGTACGTACACTACTGAATTAACTGAAAAATAAAACTTTTTAATCACATAGTAAATCATGTAGAAACGATATCTATAACCGTAAGTTTCGCGAAGCCTTAAAATAAATACCTTAAGGTTAGGCGAACCAATGTTAAAACAATGATGCATACGACTGATCTATTTTTAAATTGCCCTTTGTCTAATGAAAATTGTTACATGCTGTTTGCGTGACTGTCACGTAACCATAGCAACGGTGAAAATAAAAGCCATGTTGGGCGTTGGGTCTTTACTCGCTTTGAGCTAACGGACACGGCCGGCTGGGGCGCGCCAAAATGCACGGAGTGTTTATAATTATTGTCGATCGGAGTTAACCGTAGCCCTATTATGCATAGCTACATTCGGATTAAATTAATATTATTAATTTGAACATAATTATTTTTTAAGGGTTAAAATGGTAGCTGTATTGGTACATTAATATTTAATATTGTCGAAAAACTTTCCTCCTGGTTTTATTTTTTTTGGTGAAGCTTCACCTACTTCATCTGACGGGCCGCCACTGTATTTGCGTACTGCCAACAACTCCTAGAATAGAATTGTAGGAGTTGTTGGTACTGATCAAATGAAATAAACGATTATTACGTACCTAAGGTCAAATGTTCGATAAAAAAATATTTTCATCTAGGTAGGTACCTACTTATAATCTAAAAGACATTGTACAAGAAAGCCCTCTTATTAGACGTTCAGGCAGTGCGAATGAAGAAAAAATCTTTTTCATTTTTTCACCTATATATAAACACCTAAGGGCATCATACTCATTCAAAACTTTCACTTTCGTTGCATCTCGACATTTGTAAATATCGAGCGAGTTGGGTAGTTCTTGTAAAAGATCCACTGCATTGGCGTTATTAAACTCGACATACGACATTTGAATACACATTTTTATATTACTAGGTTGGTCTCTTTTTAAACGTAAAAGTTCATTGGCCATTCGAGGGGCAATGCCAAATTCCTAAAAATTAAAACTTGTTAAAATCAACGGCATGTAAAATAAATGTCTTAAAAATGAAGACTATAGTCTATTTCAGAAAGGTGTAGAGTAATAAAATGGGAAATTCCGTAAAGTTCGGCGCAATTTCGGTGTCGGCCATAGGCGCAGGTAAATTTTTTATGATAAGTAACCAAAGAAAAAAACTAAGATAATTTGATAAAGAAGGAACCATTATAGCTATAGCAAGTGACACCAGAGAACTGGCGAAAAGCAGTCCATCATATCATTAAAGAGAAAATGTGGGATCTTGACCACCTGATCGATTGGACCGTCGACCCGTTAATTATAATGTCAAGAGGAGATGACAGTTCCTCAGATGACAAAGAATATTATGATTTTTTATACTTTAATGTCTGTATAATGTATTTTTTTTTGTATTTTAAATCTTTTTTATCATGTTTAATAAGAAATAAGTGTACCTAATACTATGTACATAATGCACGCCTTTGTCACACCATTTTCAGTGTTTGTGAATGGATAACAATAGGCAAAACCCATAAATTGACCCAAACCCGGATGGTACTAGCTGCCCTTGATGAAAATAAAGAATTTTGAAATAAAATCAATGCCAAATTATGAAAGTGGCTTAAATATTCGTTGAACCACTCTGTAGTCCCTTTGCATACCTAATAAGCTTTTATTACTCTACACCTTTCTGAAATAGACTATAGCCTAGAAAGATATCAGGATTGACTGCATCGGCCTCTCTCGGTCAAAAATGTAAGCTAATGCAAATAACACTTTACGCCAAATCTGGCAACAACGGTCGATATAGCCTCGATAAAATATAATATTCTGATATAGATGAGTTATTTCATAATCCAGGTCAGAATATGGCCTATGAAGGTATAAAAGATGTATATCTTGGACGAGACACATAATGGAGGTAGAAAATATCTTAATTAACGCTTTTGATATTTTGAGGACTTTACCAATATTCTATGGCGAGTTTCGGTAAAATAGTTTTGATGATACCTGGGGTACCAAAAAAGTGTTAAGTCAAGAATACGTATTCTTGAACAGTTTCTTACCTCATCAGAAAAATGTAGCCCGCTTGTAGTGAATGATTTACCCGTTCCAGTTTGACCAAATGCTATGATTACTCCACTGTAGCCTTTTATAACACTAAAATAATAAATTCACAGTTTTTTAAATTGACCACTATTTCATTTATCAATATTTCGCTTCTTTTTCGTTGTATCCAAAAAACGACCAAATACCCGTCCTTGGGTAGCAACAGTCTACGGTATTAAGTTTAAACAATTGTTATTAATAAAAGCAAAAAAATTAAATTTCTAAGTTGAGCCGTAGAAAAAAAATACTATACAACTCGAGTGGATTGTCCATAACTTACTTTTGTAATAAATCTGCTTTTATTTCCTTGTACACTTGATCTTGAGTGGCATTGAAAAACACTCCATTTGTACTAAACTCCCAATACGAAGCGTCCCTTACAAAAGAATTTTTGGCCAACTCTTGCATATGTCTGATGTATACTTTATTTAGCTTCGTATCAATTTTGATCAATTCAAAATTTAGTTTTTCTGTGGGGAAAATCCTGAAGTAAACCCTCCTTTTAAAAGACATTGTGGAATGTCAGCAAATAACAGCTATTGTCATTATTGAAGTAGTGTCAAATTAATTCTGACATTGATTATATTAATGACATCTTGCAGGTATCTTTAAACACTGAGCATTTACCACATGACGGACCTCCGCGTTGTGGCGGTGGTTTAAAGAAACGCTATTGGCTGTGAAACGGTAAAGTTAAAATAAAAAAAGTGAAAATTTGACGTTTACGTTAAAGAATCAAACAGTGGCGGCTCGTGGCTAATTTAAATGGAGAGGCAAAACGAAGCACTAAGGTGGAAAAGCGCCCATAATTCGTGAATAATTCACTCAATTATAGATACTATTAAATTTCGTAAATTAAATTAGTTTCGCAAGTTCTTTTTATAGGTATCGATGACGTTTTAAAACAATATAATTAAATCATTTTTAAGGGCCTAAAAGAGGTATTAGGTTTTGATTGATTAAAAAATTATTGTTAAAATTGAGTCAAACTTGCCAAAGTGAAACTGTGATTAAGTGCTTCGTTTTTTTAATCGTGACCCCGGAAAGCCGCCAAATTTTGGGAAGATAAAATTATTGTGGTTAATGGCAATTTTTTTTAAAGGAGGTAGGCAAAATATTTTTCTTACAACGAAACCGATTATTGAAAAGATCTCTATTTGGTCAATATAATAGGTAGGTATGCATTAAAAATATGTTATTGCTCAGCAGCAGGTATAGAGTTTCCATTAAATTATTTTATTGCCAATAATTTTGCTCAATTCTGGACGAGAAATCCCTAAATCTTTCACGAATAATTTATCATTGTATAAAAAGTCTGCTAAAGTTAAATTTAATAAGATATTCTACGATATCCTTGATGTTTCTTACAGATCATTCATTTATTTTCATTTTTAATAATGAAATTAGTAATTTCAATTTTAAAAACTTACCCTCTCACCTTCGATAACACCTTCACATATCACAAAACTACAAGAATGAATAATTATGAAAGAAATTAGAGAATCATAACCTACACTAACATAACGGTAACGATCCAACTACAGAACCTTATTCGAAATTCCTAAAATCTTATTGGTTTAAAGCGCAGTAGACGTGCTTGCCTCCTAACCGCGCTTTGCGTTGTGTTTTCACTATTGTCTTTCCCAAAAACATTGACTACAGAGGAAACATTTTTCGGATCGCCTCCGCACGCTTCCGATAAACTGCGCTTCAATGAAGAGCGAGACAAGATGCAATAACAATGAAACGGATAAGGACGCTGTTGCTCGGTTACTGGACAAAGGTTAAAATTAATAATTGAATATTGGAGACTTTGAGAAAGTACAAATTTATTAGAGATTTGGCAAAATTTATACAGGAGCTATTATATTATTGTGTTTATATTAAAAAATATGTTTTAAAGCTATTTTAGTGGAATATACAGGCCTGTGTTCCCTTAACTATGTACACACCACAATAGGCTTCTTTATAAATAAAATACGTTGTCTACATTGACTCCTTTCAAATCGATAAGGCTTTGACTGTAATAATTATGAAAGTTTTTAATGCCCTTTAATTAATATTATACGATCAATAAAAACATTTATGATAATAAATAATCACATTTATTTAACTATTTATAAACATAGTCTTATAAAATAATGTTAGATATTTAGGTTAGATAACGCATTTTTAAACAACATAAAAAAGATATTCAATAAACTATAAAATACTGGATAATGTATACATAATGTTCTTGAAAACAATTATTTTAGGCTACACATCCTCCCCACCATCAGCTTTGCTTCACGAATTCCTTTTATTTAAATAATCTTAAGAGCTTACCTATCTAAATTGGTGCATACTTATCCTTAAACCAATGGTATCTTTACCGACCTCGGCAACTTGACACACGTTACATAAAGATCCTTTGTACTTAGGAAGGTATGATGATCCACATAGAGGACACTTTTCTTCGGGTTTTCCCCGGTAGATGGGAGTGTATGAGTGGCCGCAAAGCGAGAAGGGATTGTGTTCATCGTAGTGAAGTTGTAATTCATCGACTGGATTTGAATCACATGCCTACATATTACAATTACTATTATATATAAACTGCTGGACAACTGTTTTCAAGCAAGAAAAATTTCGCCTTAATTTAACAGTTAATATTTTCTGAACCAGATATGATATCGACCTACGGTTTTGAATAATTGATAGATTCATCCATTGGGAAACAATTGTCAATGTTGGATTTTCTTTAACTGTCAGAAAATTTTATATACAGGGTGTTAAAAAAGACGATAATTTTTGCTCCAATTTTAATGGCGTGTAACTTTCACGATAATATTTTTAAATTTTATCACTCTACGTCAATTAAATCACTGGTTCATAGCAAAGAAAGTAGTTTGTCAAATTTTTGATATCTGCTATATTTTAAGAGATACCGAGTTTTTTTGGAAAACCTTGCTTTATTTTAACATATTGGTAGCTAGATCTCACTGTGCGTTGTATCGTGCAAACTTTGCGAGTGATTATTATACCTTATGAAAAGCTTGATTATGTTCAGTAACAATAGTTGTAACTAAGTATTATGATGTACAGTGGCGTACTTATAAACACTTGAGTAGGTATAGTGTTAGAAAGTTATAAATTAATAAATAAATTTTTTCCAAAAATTAAATTAAAAAAATTATCTTTGTTAAAATTTTGTAAACACACTGTATAATATACCTGTAGTGCGATATGAAAAACTAAAAAATAAGAAAAAATTCACCTAATCTAGGGTCGAGTACTTTCCAATATAAAAAAATTGTGAGATACTCATAAACCATAGACATATTACTTCTATAACTATAAAGTACGTTAAAGAATCGTACCAATAATCACGTTGCATAAAGTAGACTTTATTAAACTAAAATAGCAAAACATTTAAACTTACTTGCAAGATTTTTCTCGCTTGTTGAGCAACCTCAGGTCTTGGTCCCAAATCCAGCAATCTTTTAGCAAACGAGGCGGCAGTTTTGTAGTTCTTCAGTTTAAAATACATGTTCAATGCCGTCCTGAGGGTTAATATTTGATGCACTGGCTGCAACTTGCAATGGGTAAAGTATGCGGCTAACTCGCATTGTCGCTTTTGTTCATCCAAAGTACCTAAAATATAAAATTCTTTATATTAGATGAGAAAGGAAAAAATCCATAAAATTTTATTAAAAAACTTTGTAATTAGGTATGATATTTTTGCATACCAAGTGTTTTTTTATTAAGAAACATAATCATCGTGTGATACGTCGTTGAATTATAAAGAAGGGGAATTTAAAAATATTAAAATACATTTTCCCGAAATATTTTAAAAAAAAGCTGGTGATGGTTTTGAAAAAACGAGACGTCGGATCTAAAATCTAATGACACCAGCTTGTAGAGGAGAAAAAATGGTAACAAGAATGTATATTTTATTTTAACATGTCTCCTCAAATAGAGTCAGAAAAAAATAAAAACGAAATAGCGAAAATTCGGTTTGGTTCAAATATCTTCGAAGGATTCGGAATTTTTAAATTCGAAAACACAATGTTGCAGAATTTAGTAGGGCGCGACTTTTTTCTAATTTATTTATCTCTGTATCTTATATGGTTTATGAGATCCCTGTAGTGAGCATCCTTATCTGGGACACACTGTATACAAAAAAGATATTATATATGGTGTAACAAATTCAATGCATTAGCATTGCTACCTCGGTAATTACAAGAGATATTGTGTTGGTTAAATGGAGGAAAAGTTTCATATTATTTTAATGTTAAATAATTTGTTAAAAAGAAATTTAAAAAATTTCGATGACTTCCGGAGATATTTGAAAAAATCAATTTTAGGTTTTATTTTTTTTTACGGCAAAATACTGAAAATTTTAAAGAACCAAAAGGCATTTTCTTGAAAATAATTTTATTTTTCAGATACGGCGACTCGTTTTTTAGATCGCACATAAATTTAATTTTTTTAAATACGGACCTGAATTATTTTTACTAATGATTAGTAACAAGCGTAACACAAAGAAGTGCCTTACGAGAGTGCTCTTGGTTTTTCAAAATATTCAGTATTTAGTCGTAAAAAAAAATAAAAACAAAAATTGATTTATGAGGTAAAGGAAACTAGAAAACAAAAAAGATTTTTTCGGATATCTCCGGAAGTCAACGGAATTTTTTTATTTCTTTTTCATTTTTCATCGATCAATCAATCAATCAATCAATTTTATTCATGTTAAATACCAAAAGGTTTACATTTGTCAAAATACAATACATATATAAAAAGGTATACCTACAATTATAAAATTTAAAATACAATTATAAAATTTAAAATACAATACACTATCCTATACCTAGCAGTAAAATAGGTTGTGAAAGTAATTTATAACTAGAATCTTTAAAACAATCCCGTAGGAGACTTTCCTATTCCTCATCCACTCTTTAAAATGTAAAATTTAAAAATTCGTCAAAAGAATAAAATGCATTTTTTATTAGGAGACTTTTTACCCTGCTATCGAAGGTCAATAAAAAATGTATAACAGGTTTCATTATCCACGAATCATTTTTTATGATCAACACTGTATAATATCATTAAAAAAATTAATTGAGGGTTCCGAAGGATTTCTGATTAAGTTTGCGGTAATCTATATAAAAGGCTGATTAGTTTCTTTATCGTAACCGTGTAGGTTATATAACAAGTGAACACAGCTAGTCAATACCTTTTGGAAGAGTTTTTCTAAGAGTTTCCATTTGTAATCCACAAATATATTCACTGCATATCCTAAGCATTTGTTGCGCTTCTGCAATTTCTTGTTTAGTATCTACAACGAGTAAGGTAACTGACAGTAAAAGACTCTGGAATTTCTCTATGGCTTCTGTGAATTTTCCTCCTGTGGTCAACTGGTAACCAACCTGAAAACATAAACGTTGAATAAATTCCATTCCCATTGGGATACTACTTTTTTAAAGCTTAAAAATACATACAGGGTGTCCGGTAACTTATGGGCCGTAGAGTTACTGGAGATACTAGACATCAAACTAAGCCGATTAAGTCATATAAGTTTTTTCGGATTGTTACTTGTTCTAGAGATACAGGGTGTATATAATTTATGTATTATTAATTTAATTATGTACTATGTTTTTTATGCTTTGGGATGTTTAAAGGGAAATATCTCGAAAACCGTTAAAGATATTAAGATTAATCAAGTACACTTTTTGACTCAGAAAATGTTCTTTTTTAAGAAACTATAATTGAAAAACACCTAATATCACAAGCAAGAAAAAAAATCATAGATTTATGAAGCCCAGTGTATGCAACTAGCGTACTCTAGTTTGAAACTTAAAAATTTCTACAAATTCTTATTTCTTGCTCATAAAAACATACCATTGCCAACTTTCAATTCGATTCATTAAACCGTTTTAAAATTATGGCTTATTTTCGAGAATAAACTTTTACTTTCAACACCCTGTATCTCTAGAACGAGTAACAATCCGAAAAAACTTATATGACTTAATCGGCTAAGTTTAATGTCTAGTATCTCCAGTTACTCTACGGCCCATAAGTTACCGGACACCCTGTATATATTATATATGTATGCATATTTAAGCCAATGGGTATATGGCCCGAGTTTGTGACGTTGCTTTTATTTACACTGTAATTGAGCTGGCAATAAAGGATTTAAGTACATTACAAAATATATCTATTACCTGCAGCTTGGCGACCAAATCGTTTAACTTAACCCCAGTCGCAGGTAAACTATTTTTCAATGTAGCTTCTTTCCAATTTCTCAACGGATAACTAAAGGCAGGCGGTAAGTTCGCTAAGTGCGTTGTGGCCGTTCTGGAACCGCCATACAGACTTAAGAAGATACTTTCCAAGGGAGTAAAGTTAACAATCCCCACTTGGTCGTGGAGTAGACGACAAGCCGATTCGAATGAGCCTGCCATGATGTGATCGGCTGCCAGTTGGGAAGATTTGGTCCAGTTGAGTTTTGGTGAAGGTCCTGCGAAACAGTTACAAACAATGATTTTTTATACTAAAATAATAAATTTCTGAAATGGGTTCCATGGGTCCCATTAATAATATAATAATAATAAGTTTATTTTCAATATTTATAATATAATAAATGTGTTTATTTATCTTCCTCAATAAACTTCTTCTTTGATCCCCCGAAGACGTGCTTGTTAGGGGCAAATCTTAGTATTTTAAATTATAAATATATAAGAATATTAAAACATTTTTAAAAAAATATTTGTTAATATTATATAAAAGTTAAATTGCAAATAAAAAACGTTTAACTATATGTATATAAATATAAAGGCAGTTTTTTTTAAAGATATAACGATATAAAAATTTTGAAAAATATATTATTCATAACAATATTTATTAAAACATTTCCAATTTTTTTTAAAGTTATCTGTTTCGAATATCCATGCTTTTATTTCGACTTTATATTTTTTAATTTTTGTTGGTAAATAATCGTTTTAATAAAAACATAAATATTTGAAATTTTTTTGTCCTATGGACTTATTTATTTTAGGTTTTATGGTTATTTCATTTTTATGACGTGCATTATGATTATGGTTTTTAAACTGTATAAGATTTTTATTTTTAAATATGTATGTTAAGATCTTATAGATGTAAAGTTGTTTAATATTTATTTTTTTTTGTTTCAGAATATAATTTTATTGAAGGATAAAGATAATCTTTATTAAATATAATTTTTAGAAGCCTTTTCTGTTATATTTCTAATTTTTTAACTAAAGTTTTATTTATTCCTCCCCAACCTAAAATTCCGTAATTTAAATAAGTTTTAACTAATGCATAATATAATATTTCCATATGTTTTATGTTCAAATTTTTTTTAATGTTTCTAAAAATTGCTAGTAAACTTCTTAATTTTTTAATCAAATATTCTATGTGAAAATTATAAATAAAATAATTGGGCGGTTAATAGAATGACGTACGTTCTCACCGTATGGTTTTAAACTTCCTGCTTTTGCGCCCTGTTTTAAATTGTTTCTAGTTCAGGATTGTTAGTGCTGAATACGATAAATTCGATTATAGTGAGAAAGCCCTTTATTACAAGGCGCCACGGAACAATTTTCAAAGTGAAACTTTCAGGACGGAAGAAACGTAAAAAAAATGTATTCTACTCAACGCTTATTCATTCCATGTAACTCAACATAAATTTATTCAAAAAATATGTTAAAATTATTTTTTCTAATTTTTTTTTTATAATATGTAATATAAAAAAAATACCTTGAGCTGGTAGATGAACGTAACTATCAGAGCTTTCCACCGCTGGTGTTGGTCCCAGATCGGGAATATCCAAATCCGCGTCTTCTACATCCCATCCAGCTTCTCCACTCTCTGATACTCTTGGATTTGATTTTTCATCTAAAAACACCAAATTATAAAAAAGTACAAGCGACCTATTGGAAAATGTTATAACATAAAATGACCTGAGGAATCATACTCGGAAATATTACCATGTCATTAACGATATGTTTAGGTAGTTTAGAACTATTGTTTATTAATGATAATATTAATAAGTTTATCTTAAATAGTTAAAATATAATAAATATGTTTATTTTATCTTCCTTAAGAAATTTTTCTTCAATTTCTTGAATATGTGCTTGTTAGGGACAACTTTTTTTTTAGTATTTAAAATCATAAATATACAGGGTATCCATGAAATGACGCTTCACCACAAATTCCTTAACCAAAAATAAGGCGATCTAGGCAAACTTACCTATATTTATTTATCTTTTTATTTTATTTATTTCAAAAAAATGAAGTAGAAACATTTCCAAAATACAACAAAATAATGGGTACAAATGAACCCGATGGCTTGTGTATAATTTCTAAACGCCTTTACCGATTTCCACTAATTTTGGAAGTAAGAATGACCACTATTAATTGCGTGTTTTGACGCATGCGCCATCTTCTTTTAATACCTGCAAATTTAAAAATGACGTGTGATTGGTAATTAAAAGTTCCTCTTTTTGTTACCCCCCGTATAAATGACTTAAATTATTTCTCTGACACTAGCTGCCTTCACGTTGAACCTTTTTTGTCTCTTGTAAAAATTTAGCCAGACATGCAGTTTCTCTACAAAAAAATTTTTTACGATGCAAAACATAAAAAAGTTTAGAACAATTGTTATAAAAATCAAACCAGTTGGTAGTTATTTAGAATTCAAATTTTTTTCATGTTTCTCGTTCTGAATAAACAGCAATGATGAATTACACGGTATGGTAAATAATATTTTTGTAGAGAAACTGCATGTCTGGTTAAATTTTTACAAGAGACAAAAAAGGTTCAACGTGAAGTCAGCTAGTGTCAGAGAAATAATTGAAGTCATTTATACGGAGGGTAACAAAAAGAGGAACTTTTAATTACCAATCACACGCCATTTTTAAATTTGCAGGTATTAAAAAAAAATTGCGCATACGTCAAAACACGCTATTAATAGTGGTCATTCTTAATTCCAAAATTAGTGGAAATCGATAAAGGCGTTTAGAAATTATTCCGAAAAAAACAATATTAATTTGAAAACTTTAGCACCCTGTAGCGCCAAAACGAAGCAACATTGCACATAGATAAGTTTGCCTAGATCACCTTATTTTTGGTTAAGGAATTTATGGTGAAGCGTTGTACAGTCATTTCATGGACACCCTGTATAACAATATTAAAATATTTTTTTTTAAATATTCGTTAACATTGTATAAATAAGTAAATCAAAAATGTCTAAGTATATTTATTACCTCCATCTCCCAATTCGTCATCGTCATCTCCCCAGCCAACTTCAGCTTCTTCAATGGCAGCGATTGGATCAGCTACAAGTTTGCTTGAAGTAGTATGAGCAGCTGTGTTCTCGAAATAGCTCTAAAATTACAATTACATTATTATAATTAGAACGGAATGCTAAAAACTGTGTTAAAAATATTTTAGTTTTCTTAATACTTACCCTGCTGACAGTCAACAAAGGCCAGTTACTCTCAGCTTGCTGAATAGGCGGTGGCGGTTTCAAAAATGTGGCATTGGGATCAACATCCGGCAACTTCTTATCATCGCCTATACGCTCTTTCAACTGTTCAGCTTCTTCAGTCATCCCGTGTGTAGCGGCTGTTAAATATGCTAACGGCAGCTGATTAGTGGATTTTAAGACATTAACGCGTTCTTCCAAGTCACCTAAAAATACAAATATATTAAAAAAACATCGTTTCATTGTGGCGAGGTGTAAACTTAGATCAATTAAATTATGCATGCTGAAAACAATCTAATGAGTCTGACAGCTGGTCGATAAATTTCATTAATGAACGAAGGACACTAGAAAAGGTAGATCACCATCAGATCGCAAATATAACAGATGCGACGTTGTCACGTTGACAACTTGGAAATATTAGTTTCTTTTGTAATCAGTATAAGAGTATTATTTTAGAGATATTAACATGTAGTTTGTGAAAAAAATGTTTAAAGTACAATAAGATGTTGCATAAATATTTATTTTTACAGATGAATATTTTTCTCATACTGCTTATACATGTGATTCCTAAGGTGATACTTCTTTTCTAGCTGTGTGTAGAAGGCATTAAAGTAAATAACATTTTCAAATACCTTTTTTCAAAAGACTCAAA
Organism: Polydrusus cervinus; assembly: GCA_935413205.1. NCBI lineage: Eukaryota > Metazoa > Arthropoda > Insecta > Coleoptera > Curculionidae > Polydrusus > Polydrusus cervinus. The sequence goes on from OW284512.1 coordinate 8,549,073, forward strand.
AATATGGTACTTATTCATTTATTACACTATGGATCAAATAATGTTCTGCCTAACTTGCCAGTTGAATAACATTAAGAAAACTTCTGGGTGTAGGATGAGCCTGCAAGGGAAAGCGCTCTGCGTATAATCTCGAAGCAGCAGCCGCATTTTGACGACAATCACCGTAAATTAGCACCATATCTACGACTTCATTGTTTTCAAATTTTACTATTTTCACGCGTCACCAATTTAAAATTAACTTGCTTCAAAAAAACACACCGCAGCGGATTGCCAAATAACAAACTGGCCACCGACCCGTAAATTGCATGACTAATAAGAGATAAGACAAACAACATAAAGTATAGCAGGATACGTATTGATGACCAACCAGCACTTAGATTTTTTACTTCTGTATCTTGCCTATTTTTTGAAGTTTTTTGAAAAGGGGTATTTGGAAATGTTGTTTACTTTAATGCCTTTTATACACAGCTTAAAAAGAAGTATCAACTTAGGAATCACCCTGTATATTTAGAGCAGGTCGGCAACGCTGTTTTGCTATAACAATCTTATTATTATACTACAGTGCGTAAATTCTTATCCTGTGAATATCGGGCGTCTTTAAGAGTGAAGTCTAGTGACGCATTCAACAATTTAATCGATATTTCTTATCCTTTCAGCTTTATTTAAAAAGCGGCCAAATACCCGTCCTTACCCGTACCTGTTACCTACTAAATTAAAATAAATTTTTATTGATGAATTAATAAAAGCAAAATTTTGTGAAATATGTCCATATTTCTTTTATTACTTTGTAAACTCAAACTTGTCTAACTTTAAACTGTAGGTAATAATGCTTCAAATATGGATACTTGGCCCATTTTTTGATAATTTCAAAAAGTAACGAAATATAACTTATCATCAAAAAACGATATGGCGAATGCATCAGTAGACCTCACTCTTAAGGGGAAACGTAGATAGCTTTGTCTATGGTAATTAGTCTGAGGGTGTATGCAACGTTTCGGTTAATTAGTAGTAGAATAAACTAAGCCTATAAGATGACAGAGCTATCAAATTGAATAAAAAATAAGTAGTGCTTGTTCATGAATCGACGTATTTGTTTAGAAAATCAAGTTTTTCTCTTAAAAAACTGTTTTTACCTAAAAGCAAAGCACCATGGTACTGGGACGAACGGGCTTTTCTAATTTCGGCGATTTTGGTCATTTTCTTCAATTTTTCTAAGTTACCAGTAATCAAATACAAGAATGACAATTTTTCAAAGCTCTTTGTTCTTTGATAGCACATCTCTACAACTTGATGATTTCCCTAGAAATACAAAACAAATATTATTAAAGGGCTTCAACAATTTTACCTTAAAAAATAATAATTACATGGTTCTTTGGCAAACGAGGCGCTTTACGGGAGCCTAGAAAATTGAGATGAGAACATTACTGTTCGATAGCTGGGGAACTGACTGGCAACATATGATTCTCTTTACCATTTAAGTGATGTCTGTGTTGATGAATATTGTATGTTGACTGATATTAAAATTTGGAATATTATTCAGGAGATTAAATAAAAATGCTACCGGTTAGGATGAGATATCTGCACAAATTCTTAACTAAATGCCCACATATACTATAAAATCTTGAAATTTTATATATCTTACTTAAAATATTTCCAATTAAATAAATAAATAAATAAATAAATAAATAGGTCTTTATTGTAATTTTAAGGGAGAAAATAAAAAATTACAATTGGCGGAGTTGAAGCTTAGCTTCCTATCTCAACCATGTTAAGTAAGTTACTATATAAATTATAAGATGCACTAAACAATAAAAACTATATCACTAAACAACATAAATACTTGTTTTTAACATTCACAGGCAAATGTAGACTAGGGGCGAATTATACTACAATACTTTTTATAAATAGATACAAACAAAAAAAAAGTATACGACTCTGGAATAAGAATGACATATGACGTAGGCAGAAAAAAATATACATGGTTCTACAAGAAGTTCTGAACATTTTGTTTTGCAAATAGCTTAAACTTATAATCTGAAATCATTTTAAAGTCAGGAGGTACCTTATTATAAATTTTTGAAATTTGGTAACTAAATGAGCGCTCGTACAAGGATGTTACATGTATAGGTGGAGTTATCGTAAGCTTATGTCTAAGTTCCAAATTATGTACATTATACCTAAATTTAATTTTGTCATACAAATAATCAGGGCACTCCTTACAGACTATTTTATTAAATAATACTAAGCTATGCAACATGCGTCTCTCATTCATTCTTAACCAGTTAATTTCACGTAACTTAGCACTCACACCCCCCTCACGACCTCGCATACCACCTATCAATCGTACACATGAATTCTGCATTAATTGAATTCTCTTAATGTCCGAGTCCAAAAGACAGGGACCATACAAGACATCGCAATAGTTAAAATGCGATAAAACAATAGAGTCGCACAACATCTTTTTCAGGTTTGCGTTTAGCAGCGCCCGTTGGTTGAATATTAATTTAAGATTGGCAAAAGCCCTTTTAATACAGTTGTTGACATGCCCTGAGAATCTCAAATCATTGTCCATCAACAGCCCCAGATTCTTTGCTGCTGTAGATGTATTTAAAACAGTATTGTTAAGAGTAATTTGTAACATATGTTCATTTTGATTTCGTGATTGCTGCCTGCCAAACAGCAAAACCTGCGACTTAGCGGGATTTATTGCCAAGCAATGCGCTTCCGAAGCTCTCTGAAGAACATTGAGATCGTGCACCAACCTGTCAATAGCCTCTAGGATTTTATCAGGCGGAAATGAGAAGTACAGCTGTGTATCGTCAGCGTAAAAGTGTACAACACAATACCTCAAATAGGTTATAAGTTGAGACGTATAAAGGGAAAAAAACAATGGACCTAGGATTGAACCTTGGGGTACGCCACATGTCATCGCTACAGGATTTGAAATTCTACCATTGAGCTTCACCATCTGATTTCTACCAGTAAGATATCCAATATTTTTTTAAGTTATCTGTTTCCAATATCCATGCTTTTATTCGACTTTGTATTTTTTAATGAAACATGTTTTTTAATTTTCGTTGGTAAATAATTGTTTAAATAAAAACATAAATATTTGAAATTTTTTTGTCCTATGAACTTATTTATTTTAGGTATTATGGTTATTTCATTTTTATGGCGTGTAATATGATTATGGTTTTTAAACTGTATAAGGTTTTTATTTTTAAATATGTATATTAAGATATTATAAATGTAAAGTTGTCTAATGTTCATTTTCTTTGTTTCACAATATAATTTTATTGAAGGATAAAGATAATCTTTATTAAATATAATTTTTAGAAATCTTTTCTGTAATATTTCTAATTTTTTAACTAAAGTTCTATTTATTCCTCCCCAACCTAAAATTCCGTAATTTAAATGAGTTTTAACTAATGCATAATATAATATTTCCATATGTTTTACGTTCAAAATTTTTTAATGTTTCTAAAAATTGGTAAGTAGTAAACTTCTTAATTTTTTAATTAAATTATGTGAAAAATCCAATTTAATTTACTGTCAAAGATTATTTCTAAATATTTTACTTGATTAACTTTCAAAATTTGAATGTCTTCAGTTATTTTAATACTATTCATATTTTGTTGTATGTTATTTGGATTTAAAATAAAAGGAAGATAATTACTTTTATTAAAATTAATTGTTAATACATTTTTATTTAACCAATTTTTAATTGAATGATAGAAGAGTTTTGGACTTGCATTGTCTTTATTTGTTTTATATCACAACCTTTCAACTGGTAAGTATCTCCAGCCGTCTTCAGGTGAATACTAGAAGACGGCTGGAGTTACTTACCAGTTGAAACGTTGTGATATAAAACAAATAAAGACAATGCAAGTCCAAAACTCTTTTATCATTCAAGAAACATCATTGTCTCCGACCTTCAAACAATTTTTTATTATTTTAAAATCTTTTTTAATTTTGTCAAAAATTTGTATCTGTATAAAATATTGCAGTATCATCTGCGAAACTATGAATTTCTCCATCACAATTTAAATTAAATAAAGCATTAATATAGATATTAAAAAATAAAATTCCTTGAGAAATAAACCTATGTATATCAAATGGGGTCTTAGGTTATTGAACACGCAGAATCGATGTCCCAAAAAAGTTTTTTGGTACATTGCTAATAAATTTGTTTTCATGGGTTGCCATTTTTTTGCCAGTCACTATGCCATGATATAGGGTCAAAAACGTATCGAACAACTTATTTACCTGCCATAATGCAGCTTGAGCCAGCTGATCCCAGCAGGCCTTGTCATTTAAAGCTTTTGCGGCTTCCAATGCGATCTCAATATTTCCACATTCCAGAGCCAAAGTGAACCTGGTCTTGTCATCTTTGACAAAATGCAGAGCAACTTCAGGGTATCCCTTTTGCTGCAGGTAGGAAATTATAGACTGTCCAACCAAGCGTGATTTTTGAACCATATAAAGAACCTAAAATAGTTTGGGAAAAATTAAAATATTAACTTGTCATTGCTTGCAATAACTGATTACCTCCTCGTATCGGTGATTTATAAGGGCCAACTTGAATTTATATTCCGTTGGGTCTACTGTCAAAATTCTTGGCTTACATTCCCGATCTAAACAAAATACTTGGCTTCCTTTAACCCTAGTTATATAGATTGGCAGGTCCAATGTACGAATAATTCCATGATCACTAAAATAAAGAAAAATATTAAATACTAAAGAAAAGGACCCCACCCCGCACAAAGCTTATGGGAAATGACTTTCGGCTAATTTTTCTGAATTTTTAGTATTTCGTAGATCTTGACGTCCTGATTAAAAGTGTCCATGGCCGTAATCCAATCCTATGACTAGTTTTTGAGTTATGGCCTTTTAAAGTTGACAACTTCTTAATTTGAAATTTTATGCAATGTCTGGAATTTTCACTTGTTTCTTAAAAACTATCAACTTTTAATTGGTGGAAAAGTGAGCCTTAAGTTTTCTTTCACTTATATATACATAAAATATGTACAGGATGTTAAATAATTTATAGGCGGATTAAATAAATAATATTAAAAAATTATGAAAATCCAAAAAAAAAATTACTCCTTTTTTGAATTTTGAAAACAAACGGCTAGATTTTGTTCATATTTTAATATCTTGTAGTACCAAGCTGTGAATGAAAAAAAATAGGTATAGATTGACGTAGAATATATTGCCGGGTATTTTATTTTTCAAAAATAAAATTGAAAATTCACCTGAAAACGTAATAAACGACTTTTAATTGATTCATTTTGTCATTTTTATCCGTTCATAAAATATGTTTTTAAAGATGTGTTAAAAAATAATTATTGTAAAAGAAAATTGTTACAGATTGGCATAATAATTAAATAAATCAATTAAAAGTCGTTTATTACGTTTTCAGGTAAATTTAAAATTTTTTTTTTGAAAAATAAAATACCCAGCAATATATTCTACGTTAACCTATACCCATCTTTTTATCCATAGCTTGGTGCTACAAGATATTAAAATATGAAGAAAATCGAGCCGTTTGTTTTCAAAGTTCAAAAAATAAGTAAATTTTTTTTTTAGATTTTCATAATTTTTTAATATTAATTATTTAATCCGCCTATAAATTATTCAACATCCTGTACATATTTTATTTCTATATAAGTGAAAGAAAACTTAAGGCCTATTTTTCCACCAATAAAAAAAAACTAAAAAAGTTGATAGTTTTTAAGAAACAAGTGAAAACTCCAGACAATGCATAAAATTTCAAGGTAAGAAGTTGCCAACTTTAAAAGGCCATAACTCAAAAACTAGTAATATGATTGGATTACGGCCATGGACACTTTTAATCAGGACGTCAAGATCTACAAAATACTAAAATTTCAGAAAAATTAGCGGAACGTCATTTCCCATAAGCTTTGTGCGGGGTCCTGTAATCTAAGTCATTAAAATTTAAAATATTTCTTTTTCTAATTTTACTCATTTTTAATTTAAAACATTTTACCCTTAAAGCTGATGATAGTTTTGGCATTTAAATTGCTCTTTACTATAAAAACTGATTTTCATCAATAAAACATTTGCTTACAAAAAAATTGTCACATAAAAACTATCATTCTTATATCAACATACCCATTGGTGAGAGTGTACTTAATATGATTGCTTGTGGTGTAAATAAACACACCAGAGTCGTCCCATGCACCAGACTTGACCCTAGTGTTTTCATGCAAGGAACATAACACATCCAGTTTCCTATTACACACTGTGACAGTGTGCTTGGCGAGTAGAGCAATGTGCGCCATGTCACTTGACCATACCACATAACGACATTTGTTAATTTTCACTGCAGAATATAAAAAAAATCTGATTAGAAAAGAACCGTTGACTAAGTGTTGCTTCTAATTCGGCGTTGTGAGTATTACGCCCCATCACGGCACAGTGGTTATTTCGAGCGGAATGTTGTGTTAAAAAAATATTTAGGTTACACATGACCATATTGGATGCTTCTGGTAATCATAAGGTAGGTAATTTATTTTTTAATAACTTCTATACAGAGTTAAAAAAGAATGATCAACTTAGGCTCTATATGGAAATTTTTTTAATTGTCGATTTCACAAAAAATGTTATTCTCATTAAAATTGAAAAAAACTGCAGTGAATAGGAGGGAGATTCAATTTTTTAAAAGTTCTAATTTTTATTTTTAGTTATAATTTTCATTTGTAAAAGTTGTTTAGAAATAAAAGTTATGTCAGAATACGGAGTCACGGCCTTTTATTTAACAAACGAATTTTTTTTTCATCTCACCCTGGATAGAGATTAGATTGAAGATATCAAATTATTTTTAAAACTTCTTTATAATGTTTGCTTTTAAAAAATTGGTCAAATTTTAAACTTTTAGTTGTTTCTAATTTTTCTTAAACCATTCAAAAACCTTATGCCAAAATTCGTTTATTATTGGAGTGATTAGTTTAAAAAAAAATAAAAGTTTGGTAATTTTGCTAAAGTGCATTAAAATTATTTCTACAAACATAAAAATAAGTATATTTTTGGTTCTTTGAATAGAAGACCGTAACTTCATATCTGGACATAACTTTTAATTCCAAACAACTTTTACCAATGAAAATTGTATCTAAAACGAAAAATACAAGTACTTTGCTATTGAGAAACTTTTAAAAAATTGAATTTCCCTCGTACACTCTGTAGTTTTCTTTAATTTTAATGAGTGCTTTTTTAGTTTAAGGGAACGCAGAAGCTTTTAACAAGAATAAAATTGTCTGTGACATTAATAGTAAAAAAGTTTTCCTTATATAGTAAATAAATAAAAATATTTTGACAAATTTTCCTTTGATTACCATATGTTTTATCAAATTCTAACTAACCTTGGGCTAAAGTTCGCTTCTGTTGTACGTCAAATAATGTAACATGTTCAGTATCACGGAGCAAGAGCATTCCAGTACCGGCATAGAAGACTTCATCACAAGAGGGTGTCTGCACTTTCTTGGTCACTTCATTTTTGAGATTTTTGATTACTAGTTGATGGCCGCGGTCCAGCACGGCAAATCTGTAAAATATGGAATGTTATTATTTTAAAATGAGAGCAAAACCTTTTTTTAAAATATATTAATCAAAAAAAAAACAATTTTTTCTCCTGCTCTTTCAAAGCCAATAAAATAATAAAACACACCCTAAACTTGAATTTTTTTTACTTGCCTGTTTCTAGCCACCCATAATGCTGTCAGCCCACTAGATCTCTTACTTTCTACTTCAGGTACATGATCTCCTCCACCCTCTTGTTCTTTGGGAATCACATAGAGATCATATACACTGTTGTCAAGGTTTGAAGTGCGAGTGAACAAAAGTACTGCGTTCTCAGCAGGATTGAAAGACATGCCATAAACTGGGACTTTACCTCCACCTAAAAAATACAACAATACAGGTTGGTTTCTAAACCATAAACACTTCTTATTAATTACTGTTACAGTGCATGTAAATATATCAAAAAAAACTCTTTAGGTTTTCCAGACGTTAATACATATAATATGTATGAACTAAAACTTACCTTTAATTTGAATAACTGGCACATCTTTAGCGGTCGTAAAATCAAGCCTCCTTAGATACCTTTCTTTCACATAATACAGCAGATTGCCATGTACAGTGTAAGCAGGTCTTTCTCTTTCTAACTTGAAGATAATCATGCCGGCATCATGACCGGCAGCAAAAAGATTTAGATTTGGGTGTGACGTCATGACCCAAAACCTCTCATGTTCCCTGTTAAACACAGCATTTATAGAAATCTTTAAAAATTACATTAAAAAAAGATAGTTGTAAAAAAATTTAGTAGCCAAAAAGAACATTACGAAAAATTGTCTTGCTATCTGGTACTTATGTTGAATATACTCTGGGTCAGTGGCGTAGCCAGAACTTAAGTTCGGAGGGGGGGGGGGGGCAAATGGGTAGGGAAAGCGACGAACAAGCGCCGCAGGCAAATAGCGAAAATTTTAACTTTTCTGGGTGCCACGCCCAAAAAACCCTTTTTTTGGACATTCAAAAAAAATTTCAAAATACATATATTTAAAAAACTTGTAGTGATATAAAACAGATAATAAACTTCTTCATGAAATAAGCATAATTGAGCAAAAAAATATTAAAAATAAGGTATATTTTCAATTTATTGGAAAAACAAAAAACTTTAAAAAAAGCACAACATTTTTTTGTCTAAAGGCCTTTTTACATTGGGTGCAATTGCAAGAAAAAATTGCCTGAAAACATGCGCTTTGTCGACGTTTTAAACAGCTGATGCAGGTATTAAATGGGAAAACGTGCATCATGTGATTAAAACGTCGTCGAAGCGCATGCTTCCAGGTTATTTTTCTTGCAATTGCACCCAATGTAAAAAGGCCTTAAAACTAAACCGTAATTCGTCGCCTTTTTGACAAAACATATTGATTATTTTATAAATCATATGTGGATTTTTTGATGAATACTTATTATAGCTAAACTTGTTGTACGCTCCTCACCTGAATGGTTTCTCAGATATGTTTTTAATATTTTTTTGCTGAGACTGTAGTTACTGGGAGGATGATTTGTTATTTTATTTGGCGCGTTTTTGATTTTTTATGTTATCCAATTATATTTTACACCTTTTTTTGTGGCTACGCTACTGCTTTGGGTGGTAATTCTAAATAGGTCCTTATTTTTGTTACCAATTATTTTTTATATTTTTTAAGTTGTACATAAGAAAACCCTCTTGTCATTGTCATTATTTAAAACAATGGGGCTTAAGGTATTGTCAGTATTTAATTTGTTGTTTATTATCCACTAACCTTAAGATAAGATTTTAATATGTGTATGTGTAATCTTCTATAAAATTGATTTTATTGCTGTATGGTTGTTTCTATTGCTGTTTATATCTATATGCATAGATGTTTTAGTTTATGACAAACCTGTTCTTCCATTATTAATTTTATTAAAGAAGATAAAATAAACATTTAATATATTATAAATATTTAAAATATAAGTATGTATAATCTATAGAGCTTTGTCAACCATGTATTTAAAAGGTAATAAGGCTTGTTTTGAATTAGAGATTTGTAATATAAAAAACTTCCTATACCTACATGAACAAAAATCTATAATTTTCATATGATGTATTTTACTACACATTAATAATGAATTAAATATTGTCATCAACTAACCTTCTAAATGTATGTAAACAAGTTCTCTTCTGCATACACCAAACCCTAATACTTTTGTCCTCACTATTAGATAAAATTAATTCTTGTCTGGGATGGAACAATACACATGAAACATTATTGTAGTGGCCTCTGCAAGTATCCACTTCCCATGCTTTGGAATCATTCATTCTCCAAAGTTTTATTTGTCTGTCATCAGCACCAGAAACTGCAAAATTATATAAAACATGGGAAAAAACCAAAAATATAGGTATTTTTCAATTTGACAAAATTTGGAAAATTTTAAATAGATGATATTTTTGCCACAATTTTATATACCTATTAATGGCAAGCTATGGTGAGATGTGGCCCAATTTACACCTCTATCATGGCCCTCTAAGACATGTTTGACCACAGCATCGGAAACACCAAAGAGATCAGTTGCACCAGGATTTTTAAGATGTTCCTCTAAGCCAGCAGGTCCAGGGGCTACATTTTTCTTTCTCAAACCTACAAAGTTGTACAGATACTAAAAATGCATTTCTTTTATCGCAACACTGTATACATAAAAATGGTTATACCCAACAATTGGGAAACAAGACAATGAATCTTGAAATAACTTACCTGAAATATCCCACACTCTAACAGTGGAATCCAAACTAGCAGATACCAGTAAATCTTCGCTTGGATGAAACATTGCACACATAACATAGTGATTGTGTCCAGTGAGAACACAAATGCAGGTACGACTTTGCCAGTTCCAAATCCGAATAGTCTGGTCATCAGATGCTGATACAATCCATGGGTAGTCGTGGTGAAACATTGTGGTTCTGATGTAATCTAAGTGACCAAGGAGGGTAAAAATGCAGCGTTTTTGTTTGTAATTCCATACCTATAAAGAACACAATTGTAGGAAATTTAACATCTAAACGATGGTATTATTTACCTTGATTTTATAGTCATCTCCTCCTGATACAAAAAGTGGCTGTTGATTGTGAAAACAGATTCCTCGGACAGGTCCATCGTGTTCATCAAACTTCTCTAGTAATGTACACATTCTGTAGTCCCATAATTGAATACAACCATTGTGTAAACTGGCCAAGATCCAGGGTCTTTTTGGGTGGAAAGACAGCCCTTTAACCCGGGCTGATTTGGTTTCAAATTTTGTTAACATGGCTACGTAATATCTTGTATATTTTATTTACTGCTTCCTCTTTTACGGCTCCACCTACAGGTTTTTATTATATACTTTCTGTTAAAGTAAGATTTACTTTTAATAAACATAAAAACTTTTGCCAGCAAGCACTGTTTTTGCGGCTACGTGGCTGTCAACTAACTGTCAAATTTAAAACTGTCCAATGTCAAAAAAAGTGACGTTTCACAAACTGAGAACAAAAATTAGCACTCAACTAGAAGATTTTCTTTTATGGGCGTCTTCCAGAAAGGGATGGCGCCACAGTAGCATTAATAGATCTCGTGACAACAAAATGGGCTATAAAGAAATGAATAATTTTTGATGAAAAATTTTAAATATGAAGAATATTTTAATATTAATAATTATCTAGATTATTTAATCATTATCTAAATGATATTTTTTTAAAGTCATGATGGACGTGGAGATATTGATAAGGGCGGCCAATTTTTTACACAACATATTTTTTGAAAATTCTCAATTTTGCCGCGTTTTACAATTTTTATGATCTTCATCCACTCACTATCTCTGCAGAATTATGAAAAAAAAATCAGGTTAAATATGAGAAAATTGTTCAAAAAGATCTGGTAACACTGGGAAGCACAACAGTACCTACCTAATCGTTTGTAAAACCTTTAGTACGTACGGTTTTAAATATGTGTGATTTTTTTTGTGACAAAATGGCTACCTATGTTGAAATGTGATCCAAAATAGTAAGACAGTATGAAACTTATGAAAAATCCTTCTTGAAGTGTCTAACCTAAGTTATAATAAAGAGATGCCAAGAAAGCTCACAAAAAATCAGAGATTTATTATCTAGGATTCAGATAAAGAAAATGTGAAGAAAATTCATTTCCCGCACCGCCGCAAATACCAGAATATCACAGACTTAGATTGCAAAAAAAAATGTATGTAATATTATATTTCTTAAAATAAATTCAATAACAACCATTAGTATTATAATTTATTGTAAGTAACTTGTAAGAACATTTTATCATTTTAGAACTTTGTACAATTATTTTAAAATACCCCATTTGCCTTATTGCATTTTAAAATAATTTTGTAAAGCTTGAAAATAAAAGAGGGTTTTAAACACCAAAACGTATAGAAATAATAATAGTTACATTCACCATCCTGTGGAGAATAAAATTAGTTCACCTTCCTGCAAGGGAGGCGCTGAAATGTAGCCTCTATCTATCATCTCTATTATTATGGCCGAGGTCTCCTTTGTGCATAAGAATGTGTAGCTTTGTTCGAGTTCAGGTGGTTCATAAGTTCGTAACCTCGTTGCATCGTCGTCCATCCATCACCCATCTTTTGATAATGGCAGTCGTTAAAAAAGGATAGCGATATTCGAAATTACTATTTTTATCACTTTTGTGGTAATGTAAAAGAGAGAGAAATAGGGTTTGAGGTTTTATATTGAACGTCATCACTATTTTAGCCAATACAATTGTTTAAAAAATCTTACAGTTTCCCGACATTTCCTTTTGACAGTGACAGGATAGTTTTTCTGGTGTTTGTTATTTTCTGAAAAATTTTAAATTCTCGGTATATCCAAGAAAATCATACAATACGGCGTGAAGTTCTAAAATTGTGTTTTATTTGTAGTACTCGTGTTTCTGGGTTTTCTATATTACACAGCGCCAAAAACGTAAGTTTTAAAATTTGTAGGTTAGAAATGTCGTAAGTTCCAGGGAAAGGTGGTGATTCAAAATTAAACTTACTTTTACTTTTATCAGTCCAGTCAACCAAAAAATATACAGTTATGCGATAACCAATATTAAAATATAAATGGATGATCAAAGCAAGGAAAATATGGTTACTTTTTAGTTCAGAATGGTATATTTGTTAATTACCCCTTAAATTACAAACAATGTCAATGTGTTTCGTGTAAACTGCTCATCGTTCTTAAATAAGGGCCCGATTCCCTACTCAGTGCATTCTTTTAAAGCTATAATGTGACATCATCTGTGCACTTAGTGACTGGCAAGAAATTTGAGTATGTTAATATAGGATTTACCAATTAATGAGTAGGTTATAAGTAAAAACTATTAAATGCTTATTTAAATCAAACACGGCCAATTTTACAATAAAAGTATATTATTCGCCGTAATATACAACTTTTATACAAAAATAGCTTAAGATCACCGTTTAGCTTTCAATGCTCTAGCCAAACTTAAACTAGGTACTCAACAATACAATAATATTTCGGTAATCTACCAATGTTTATATAAACAGTCTTTTAATAATATTTCACTCATTTTCCATGAGTCGACATCATCCATAAACTATATTTGGGCAAACAGCAATATCAAATTTCTTCCTGTGGTTAGCATTAAGAATGGATGTTCACATAAGTAAGAGAACTCGGTGCTTACTACATACCATATTAATTGTTAATTTTTTTTAGAAAACTCATATATTAAGGTGTGGTAAGGAAGCTTATTATTCTCCCTTGTATTGAAACCAACATTTTATTCCTTAGTTTCTGTTATGAGTTATGAGATGATGCAGAAAGGGTGCAGTTAGTTTGCAAGCAATGTCCACCACTAAACAGCTGTTAATATTCTTGTTTACAAATTGGATACCCAGGATATCCATGTTTGTATGTTTGTTATGAATCAAAATTAAAAATAAGTTTAAAAAATTGAAACAAAACACTGGTGCCAATATACAGGGTGTTCCTTGATGGCGTGCTAATATTTTAGGGTGTGATTCCTCAAGTCATTTTATGAAGAAAAGTTCTTATAAACATATGTCCTAAACGGCTTAAATTTTTTGCAACAGGGTGTTGGTTATTTTTTTTTAATGATTTTTTTGTAATATCTCCGAAAGTACTTTAGATAATATTTTCAATTTTGGCATGTGCTAATAGGACATAAAACCACATCTTTTAGTAATAAAAGTTATTTTTTTGTCCCACCAGTGGCGTCCCTGCAAACATTTCCTCTGATATTTTTTAGAAAAAAAGTGGTACGCCATTGACATTTTTCCATGTGGACATCATTTCTGATTAGCCTGGTCAATTCTGCATAACGATGGTCTCTTGCGTTTTTCTCCTCAGGCACACCGTTCTTAATTAAAATAATTAAATTAGCTCTACTATTTTTTATTAATAACATTGATAATACAAAATTTTGTTTTATAAAAATTGTTGGAAATGACCACCTTCATTTAATAGGCATGCTTCCGCCCGTCTAATTAATAATATTTTCTCAAAATTAAAAACTCCACGTTATAAAGAAAATCTAATAACATATTTTAATCAGTGTAAAAAAGTACCTACAAAGTTCACCGATTTTACCTCGCGGGACAAACAAAAAAAAATCTCCAATGTAATTCTTATTATTTTATTACTCCAGTTAATGTTATAAGAGCTTCCAGTTTACAAATTTAACAAAATAACAGCTACCATTATCTCAGATGACTAGCAGAAAATAATATCGCGTTTTTATTCATGTATGTATTTTATGTGTATGTTAAAAGGTAGCCTTCACAGTCCAGTGGCGGTGCGTTGCTCTTCAAGAAATATTTGCTAATAATTAGTTATGTAGTCTGACCTATCAGTTATCTAGTTATTATTTAACATAAACTTTAGTTTCTGATTTATCTCCTAATAATGGTGCTGGAATCTTTTTCGTACCGGGTGTACAATTAAAAAGGTTTGAGGGCTGTATGTTTGCAACAATTTAAAAAAAAAAACGTCGCAGGAAATTATTTTTAAGTTTCTCAGATGGTCGCGAGAGGGCGTAATACTGATGCTCAATTAAGAAAACAAGGGTTTTTCCTTAATATGGCCAGTTAAGCCTTATTGAAAATATATATGTTTTAAACTTGAAAAACTTAAGAACAACTTTTTTCAAGCACATATTGTTCCAGCCCTTCAAAGGGCTAAATTTAATTGTTTTTGAGATATTGAAGTTTAAAATATGGCATTTTCTGACTTATGACAGGCTGTAACATTGGAACGGTTCATCTTAGAGAAAAATGGTTTTCACCTCCCTATCTTAGTTTTTTATTTTCTTCTAAAAATTATAAAACCAAAAAAATTGTCTTAGGGTTTAACATGTAAAACCGGAAGTTGTACCTTTTTTTTAGATCGCGAGTGATAGCAACACTCTTAATAAAAACACAAATATTAAGTGATACTGGAAGAGGACTAACTCAGAGACTAGTGAACTTTATATTAAAAAAAAAACTGCACGCCACTGTTGGTGCGACCGATGCGACGCAATGAGTATCATTTGGAAAAAATGCATTAACATTTTTAAACACTGTTGTAATGTTTAATTTGGTATTAATTAGGTTTTTTTACCCAAAATAATTTTTTCAGTAAACACTAATAAATTTTTCATAATGATAATTTTTGGGGTTTACATTTTACTCCCTGTTTGAAAAGTATAATTTATCTACAGCAGAAACTGTTCATTTTTCACAAGACTAAACCATGGGCGCCCGTAAAGTAAATCTCAGGGGGGGAGGGCAACCAGCCAATAAGCCCTATTTTTATTTATCCGTTGTCGCACTACACCTTCAGTTTTATTGGATCTTATGTCTCACAGACAGTAGCTAATCAACTTCTGTTTTATATAGTAAAAGTGATTCCTTATAAGCCTTCGTTTGCAAAAGCTCTGTTGGCATATGAAGTCTTTTATTTTCCAAAAACATTTTTGTTTGGTGTAAAAATCAATAAAATCTTGTATATTTTAACCTTTTTAAGTTCTTTCACTTTCAGCCATTTTCAATTACGAAATTTTCGTCACAAGTAAAAGTAGGTCTGCAGTCCAATGGGCCGGCAAATTACCACACACGTTTAGTTTTAACAACCGATAATAATAATCGCCGGCCGGCCCTTTGCCCGTCATTTATCGTATGTAGCGAAATAGGCCGGCCGGCCCTTATCTCTCCGGTATATTCCGGCCGGCGGAACGTGAGTAGGCTATTTGAGAGATCATTGTTCTATTACTTTAGATAAGGGTTATCGTTCCTTAACAGCAATATATCTTGTTATAGATTAATATCTACATAAAAATATATACGAAAATAAAACAATTTTTAGAATAGGTATTCCAAACTTTAATTTTTTTTCTGGAGAGAGGGGAAGTTGGGACTACATGTTATTTCATGATTTTGTACTTAGTAAGGAAGGCGAAAAAGCGCCGCTGTCGAAAAATCTTCGGGGCCACTCCCAAAGTTCGATAAAAAATCCAACTACGACTATCAAATTTCGAAAATTAAATGATTTACTCTATCCCCTCTAACTAACCTATGGTTGGATTAAATTTGGTTTTGTGAATGTTTTTTTTTTACTTTTTTCTTGATATTCCTAACTGGCTCTTTAATTTTAAAAAAGAAAAACATTTTTTACATTTGTGAAAAATATGAATGTGTTTCAATCCAAAATTTTCTCATAACACGTATGTATAACTCTAACCAGAGGTTTTCGGGTCCGGTTTTTCATGTCTAAAAACAAAGTAAATATCTTTCATACGCTCACTACTCCAAAAATGATGATTTTTCCGAAATTATGTATTTTTTGAGGGTAGATTACAAATCTGAGAACCGCGTTTGCTGCAAATGCTTAGGTTTTAAAATATTCTTTCTTGAAGTGCCGTTTTGTTCAAAGTTTAGAATTTTGATTTATTAGTGAAGCATTTTCGTTTCTTCCTGCACTATTTTTTTTATTGTTTTGCGACGCGGCTCTGTCCGGGGTCCTTCAACCAAAACCGAATAGCCCCGCAGACCCGGCAAGCCCGAAAAAAATTATTAGGGCTTGAAATTGTTTTAAAAATATTTATTTAAAAAAAGCACATAAGCAAACCAAGGCTAACCCAAAAACTAGCGGTGGCAAAAGTCCGGCAGGTCCGTCAAGCCGGGAAAAAATTGTTAGGGCCGAAAACCCGAACCTTTATTGCTTGGGCCGGGCCGCGTTAAGGTTCAAGATTAAACCCTGGCCTGCGCAGGCCTGTACCAAACAACCTTATTACAAAATTTATCGTCGTCAACTGGACAATCTAACAACAATATCAAGAGAAACCCTTTAAAAATTAAAAAATGCTTATCTGCATTTTCCTGAATATAACATTGACCAGGGAAGCCTGTCTTTTTCGTACCCTGAGGACGACGTTATAAACGTCGAGACGTCGGCATTGAAACTAATTGTTTTCCTTGTTTTATTTGACCCCTCCCAACAAACTCCCTCCATTGAATACCAGATTGGGTCACAATTCCACCACTGTAAATACAAAATTTAACATTGTCTGTACTATGAAATCTTACTGTGAGTGACATAATTGACATTACTGCCAGAGTCAAAACGTTCTTATTAAATTTTACTGTACATTTTATCTGATGTCTGTACTAGCTTTTTCTTGTAGGTCCATTTCACTAATACCGTCCGTTCTTTATGGGTAAAAGACTTCATCATCAGATGACTAAAGAAGAACAGATTAGCTGATAAATGTTACTGATAGGAGAACATAAAGAAACCATCTAAATTGGTAAGGAAATTCTGATTTATGTTTTTTATAATAACCACAAAATACCGATAATAAGCGAGAAAATTCACCATTTGACTTTTGAAGTTTACAGCCCGCTCGCTACTTGTGGACTGGTAAACACAGCCAGTGGCATAGTCAGAAAATATGCTCGGGGGGGGGGGGGGGGGGGCTCAGTGGCCGTGGGTAGGATATTTTTTTTCTGGAGGGAGGGACCACATGTATTTCATGATATTGTACACAGTGAAGAAGGCGAAAAAGCGCCACAGGCGAAAAATTTCGATTATAATTCACTTAACTACTATCAAATTTCGAAAATTAAATTATTACCTCCCCCTCTGCATAGTTGGATTAAATGTTTTTGTAATTTTTTTTTTACTTTTTTTTTGATATTCCTAGCTGGCTTTTTATTGAAAAAAAACTATTTTTATATTTGTGAAAAATATTGGTATCAATTCAAAATTTAACATAAGACGTATGTATGACTCTAACCAGCGTTTTTCGGGTTCGGTTTTTAATGATTAAAAATAAAATAAATATCGCTCACCACGCCAAAATTGATGATTTTTTCAGAAATCATGTATTTTAGGAGCGTAGATCTAAGAGCAGTTTTGGGCGCAAATGCTTAGGTTTCAAAATACTCCTTCTTAAGTGCCATTTTGTATGTTTATAATAAAGCATTCTTGTTTCTTCCCGCACTATTTTTTTTATTATAAATTATCACACTTCTTCCATAAAAAAATTTTCAATTTAAATTTTTTACTTTAATTTTTTTCTTTAAAAATAAAATACCTAATTGTTTTTTGTTTTTGTTGTAAACATATTTTATTGCATTGGGTTATATTTTTATTGATTTAAAATAGCTCTAAAAAATGGAAAACGGAACAGACAAGTATATAATAGAAAAATACTATAAAATATTATTCTTTTTACTCGTTTTCCTGTAAAATTGCATCATAAATCAATAACTAAAATGATATGCGTCCGAAACCTTAATCTCAATATAAAACAGGACTTTTAGAAGGAAAAGTTTAAAAACTAAACGTTTCCTACAAGACCTTTGTAATCTAAGCCAAGAATACATTATTTAAAAATTTAAATTAAGGGTCCAAGCATGAGACGAAAAATTAATTAGGTTGCAATTAGACTTTTAGACCCGAGCTCCAGATTTTTTTACTGACTATAATCGCAAGCCCTACACGATTATTCAGACAGACAAATTAGTAATACGATCGTGTAAAGTTCAATTTCAAGTATTAACGGCCGGGCTGATGTAAATTCTCATTAGAAATAAGACTGATGCGACCACGGCAGTGGTTCAGAGGTGAGTCACTGGCATTCGACCGTGGCAATCCAAGTTCGATCCTCGGAGCGGGCATACGTACAATAAAAAAAAGTATGTCCGAATTTTAGTAGGTTTAAGAATGCAGAGAAGAGTGTAAAATGTATTATCTTCCAATGCGGAGGAAGGTACACATTCCCCAATCTGTAGATCATGCAAGCCCTTGGGGGGTGTCGCATGAGGATTGTGGTTCGGAACCCACGTTAACCTGTAGGTCCCCTCGGGAATAGCCCTGGCAGCGAACGAAGAGGAAAAAATTACACAAAAAAGACTGATGCGAGAATGACGAAGGATTGATATCATTCAGTCCTTACACGATCAGTAGTCATTAAGACTGTCAGTCTAAATCAGGGGTTCCCAAACTTATTTTGTCTACTGCCCACTATGAGAATAAATTATTTTTTAGCGCCCCCATTTTTTCATCTACTTAAAAACCACTATAACTTCAAATTAAATTAATTAATTATTGTGAGCTATATTAGCGGAGATTAAACATTCATTCTAAACGAGACTTTTACTATAACCCGCAAGAGTTAACTTGAGACCTGAGCGCAGTAGGTAGTACACAACGGCGCTCAGGTCTCAAGTTAACTCTGACGGGCTACACCTGCCAATGAGAATGATTATGGAAACGCAAATTTATAATATTCAGACAGAGTATCTTTTATTCAAAATAAAACAAACATGATCGATTCTTATATAAAAACTAATGTGAAGGATGAATCTGATGCTGTTTAATGAGTTTGTTGATATCAGGTTCCAATTTACTCAAGAACGACCGCATTGATACAGGAATGCACAAATCGGGTTATTTAACAAAAACTTGTTAAAACATGATTGCCTGCGGTCTATTGTCTACGAAAATTACCTATCTAGGAATACCAATAACTATTAAAATGCGAAAGTGTGTCTGTTGCCTTTTTATTTGTTTGTTTGTATCTATTTTCATTTCGAAACGGAGGGACCGATTGACATGATTTTTATTTTATTTATTCAATAAAACAGAGAAATATCGATCCTAGTTTGAACAATCTCTTAATTAATATAAATATATCAACTAAAAGTAGTTGAAGTTCACAAGCTCAGTCGGTGTCTAAGAGTCCTCCTAGCTAGATGAAATTACAAATCGCCCCCCAAGCCTCTACACAACGCCCTCATTTTTTTTCTGGGTCTCTTACCGCCTCCCTTTAACCCTGCAGCGCCCACAAGGGGGCGTTATCGCCCACTTTGGGAAAGACTGGTCCAAATGATTGTGTAGGGTTTGCCATAATCTGAATAATATTATTCCGTTTTTTCCTTAAACAATTTTTTTTATAGCTTCTATTGTTTGTTTTAATAGGTTTTATCTTAAGGATTTTATTTACATAAACTATTGAGAAGAAAGGTAGAGTGCGTTTTTGTGTGTTTAATTTTACATTGCGCTAGTACTTTTTTCCCTTTATTCTAGTAGCACAACCACAGCACAACTACCTAGACCTGGGTCAATGTTGACCTTCTGCAATGGGTTCTCATGCCTATACGTTATATTAACTTATTGAAATGGCAATAAACTACTTGATTGTTAAAGTACACCAATATCATTATAAACATTTTGTGAAAGTCATCATACGTCGTGTATTTGAAAATTCCGTGGTTTTTATTTGTTGCCTGTAATCTTGTAAACGCTATGGGGATAGACGAGCGGTTTGATGTACGCTTTATAATTTGCGATTAACATTAGTGCTCTTTGTGTATTTCGGGATAATCGGGAGTTATGGTTTTCCTAAAGGATACTAATTTGACACCGTAAGTTTGAACGATATCTTTATCAAAGTATATTACTTACATTTACATTTATATAATTTAGTTACAATGATAAGCGTTTATCTATAATAAATGTTGGTATATAATTATTTTAGCGGGGCTGCTGGGAGTCTGTAAAATTTTATCTCGATAGCACAACTGCACCAATAATGTTTCAAATATATTGCTAACGTATTCCATGATACATCTTCTCCCCTGTACAGCTGTGAATCCAAAAAGATCTGTGATGTTACTAAAAAAAAGTCTTCTGAACATTGCAAACATGTACTAATTGTTTTGATCTATGGACATTCTGCCTGCATAAATATCTCTAGCGGATATGACGTTTCTTAATGAATGGGAGTTCCTCAGATATTGAACAAAAACATTTTTTTCAACGTATCATTGTATATGCAATTGATTGATTGATGTTGATTAACCAGTTTTGTCATTTTTGATCTTGACAATAGTCGACGCTAAAGTAATGATAAAATGTTAATTATACGCGTACCTTAGCCTAAGTAATGGTAGTCATTAGTTTTAATCATGAGTCCCATGACTATACATTTTTTTATAGAATGAGACGTAAAATACCCGTCTGTCTTTTCGCGTTGTAACTGTAACCATATCGTCCAATATATTTGACATTGCGTACGGATTTTGAAGTATTGCATTGTAAATGTTTTAAGAATGATAATAATATAAAAAATTTAGTGAATAATTGATAATTTTCCGTACTTTATTCTTTCGCCGTATGGTCACAGATCTTTCTGTTAAGAGTGAAGTCTAGTGATGCATTCGCCATTTCATTTTTTGATGAATATTTCTTCTCCTTTTCGCTTTATTTAAAAAGGGGCCAAATACCCGTCTTTAAGTAGCAATTTCCTACAGTTTTAAACTAAATATATTCCGATTAATTAATTAATGAAAGCAAAAAACGAAAATTTGTCCATTTTTCTTTTTCTGCTTTTATTACTTTATAAATTCAAACTTGTTTAACTTTAAATTATAGGCAATTATGCTTTAAATATGGGTATTCGGCCGATTTTTGGATAAATGGAAAAATTAATGAAATATTAATCAAAAAACGAAATGGCGAATGCGTCACTAGACCTCACTCGTAACGTTATGTAGATTTCAAGTTTCAACTATCTATCCTAACCACCTAATTGTTAACTAGGGGAGCCATCTTACCGACGTAGATGGACTGTGACATGGTGGGAATGTACTGATTTATTTTCTATCCGATAAATTATCGCATAATTAGTGTAAATTATGACTTAGTTACGTTAGGCTTTTGTTTAACTTAAGGCAAGCTAGGTCTAGAATGATAGATATACAGGGTGTCCCGAAATTGGGTGACAATATTTTAAGGGGATAAAGTACATCCAAAAATAGGACTAAAATCTTCTATAAATATACTTTCAAAAACGCTTCGTTATGGGGCTAGAGCCCCCGAATGGAAGCTATGATAAGCGTTTTTTTCACAATATCTCAGAAACTGATTGAAGTATCAAAACAAAATTTGATACATGTTTGACAAGACGCAATAAACGGTTTGTTTAGCTTAGGTGTATTTCTTCCAGTGGCATCCCACTGG
Organism: Polydrusus cervinus; assembly: GCA_935413205.1. NCBI lineage: Eukaryota > Metazoa > Arthropoda > Insecta > Coleoptera > Curculionidae > Polydrusus > Polydrusus cervinus. Next base: position 8,571,163 of record OW284512.1, read on the forward strand.
GTAAGTAGTGAGGAGAATATTGCCCTAACTTTTTTATTTGTAGGATTTTTTAATGCCAGGTGCAATTTTTAAAAGCACTAAAGTCTTCTATTGAAAAAAGATACTCTTGCTTCATGTTGGTAGGATTTACCATTTTCAGCAAAATCGATTTAAAAATTTTCGGTTTTTTACAAGCTAAGGTGTTTTTTTGCATATCTCAGCAAACACTTGATATTAAAACATGAAATTTATTAGAAGTTCTACTAGCGACAAGGCATATTTATTAAAGGATGTAACATTAAAATATTTTTCCAGTGGCGTTGCAAGGGGTGGAGCCTAAAGTAAATATTACATTTTTTTTTTAATTTGAGGGGCTTTCCTTTTATAGCATTTTCAAATTCCCTGGCCTCACAAAACATAACACGCAGGTCTAGATTTTGCATCCAACAAAATGGAAATCATTTCGAACATTTGCTTAAGAATTAGTTTCCCGTGTGGTTTTACAATTAAATTTAATTTGCAATTTGTTATTCTTTTTTGTTTTATTTTAAGTCTCTTATACAAATAAATATTTAAAAAACAAGGTCTAGAAATCTGTTGAAAACCTTATATTCTGTCAAATTACAATAATGGAAGGTTTTATTAACAAAAAATTTAAAAATTTAAAAAAATTACAAAAAAGGTATGAAAGCCCCTCAAATTAAAAAAAAAAATGTAATATTTACTTTAGGCTCCACCCCTTGCAACGCCACTGGAAAAATATTTTAATGTTACATCCTTTAATAAATATGCCTTGTCGCTAGTAGAACTTCTAATAAATTTCATGTTTTAATATCAAGTGTTTGCTGAGATATGCAAAAAAACACCTTAGCTTGTAAAAAACGGAAAATTTTTAAATCGATTTTACTGAAAAATGGTGAATCCTACCGAAATGAAGCAAGAGTATCTTTTTTCAATAGAAGACTTTAGTGCTTTTAAAAATTGCACCTGGCGTTAAAAAATCCTACAAATAAAAAAGTTAGGGCAATATTCTCCTCACTACCTACCCAGTGGGACACCACTGAAAGAAATACACCTAAGCTAAACAAAGCGTTTATTGCCCTTGTCATGGGTAAAACATTTATCAAATTTTGTTTTGATACTTCAATCAGTTTCTGAGATATTGTGAAAAAACTGCTTATCAAAGCTTCCATTCGGGGGGCTCTAGCCCCATAACGAAGCCTTTTTGGAGGTATATTAATAGAGGATTTTAGTCCTATTTTTGGATGTACTTTATCCCCTTAAAATATTGTCACTTAATTTCGGGACACCCTGTATATCTATAATAGAGAAACATGATTGTCTCCAAATAGACACTAAGCTAGGTCTAGTTAAGCTTGGCTTAGTTGGACCAGGATATCCTGGAGTAGCCTCTAGTGCTATCTAAGATTGGAATTAAAACAAAGTTTAGAAGAAAGGGAATATGAGTTTGATTAAAAAACTTGATCTGGAGATAGATGGTCTTATCTTGTCAAGTGGTTAACTACGGGTTTTTAAAAATGTTTAAAAAATACAGAATAAACTACTTTTATAATTATTGTTTTTTGCTTTATACTTATGGATGTAACTCGTTATATACAGGGTGATTCATTAAGGTCGACGAGCGGCCATATCTCGGAAACAACTGGGCATAGAAATTCAGGAAAAAAAATGATAACTAAAGTGGCCATGAGAAAATTCTGGAAATAATTTTTAAGTTCCGCATTTTGCCGCAAGAGGGCGTAATTGAAAAGTAAATTTTAAAATTTCACATATCCGAAAATTCCACATTAAGATATATCTTTGATAACACCATTAAAAAGCTTGGACAATTATGCATCATTTTGGTCTTATGTTCATTGGCGTAACGACTTTAATAAGAGGGGGGGGGAGCTGTTGAAAGTGTAATCATTTAAATCGCTGTAACTTATACGACTTATCCGATTTTAGCAAACTAAAGACTGTTTGGAAGAGAAATGTATGTACTTTCACTAATCGTATTTAGTTGTCCATAGTTCTCAAGAAAAATGCTAGAGGGCGCAATTTGTAATAATAACACATTTTTTGATTTTACTCCGAAAAAATAAATCATTATTTGCTAGAAAATATATTAAAACCGCAGCTCGATATCTCCGTTCGTTTCAGCGTTATCGCCAATAGAATCATTTTTAAAACTTTAAGGCGGAACTTTGTGCAGCAAGAAATTTATTTGCAAGAGAGTTTCACCCGAAGTGGGCATACTAGCGAGCTTATGACGTGGTGAAAAATATTCCGTAAACATCGACACACACTGAAACCACGATACAAGGCGGTAGGTTCTTTATTATGCTAATGAGTTCTGGTTGATTTTATTTCGGAGACGAGAAATTTGTTTTGTGGAAAATAAGTACTTGTTATTGTATTCTTAGTTAAAATAATGTACCTAATCGTTATACGGATATATCTTTTAAATTTTGTCTTATTTTATTATTAAAGCTATAGAATATTTACAAAAAATAAAATTAGGTAGAGCAGAAAGTTTGAAGTGTTAATTAATAATAGGTATAAAAGCACCTGCAAACAGGGTGTTCGTGTTCCACCGGGAACCGCGTCGAACTATATATGGAAAACTATACATAGGAAAATTTTCAAAATTTGCCATCGTGGTAATGCTGATGGGGACGACCGGACTAAAAAAATTTCATAATGGTGGTACTTCCGGTTACACCGGAAGTTAGTGTCAGCTAGGGTAGCCAGATTTTAAAAATTGAAAAGCGGGAAGTGGATAGTGCCTGGAGGACAAGTTTTTTTTGAGGTGCTTAAAATAATTATATTGATGATTTCTAAAAAAAAAAAGGTCGATACCCCGTTGACCTTACGCTGTGGCGTGCCTTTTATATTTCTTCCTCCTATCATCAAACGTGCTTTCTAAAAAAAAAAGGTCGCCCCTCTCTAAGGCAGCTGTATAGTTATTAGGAGTCCGTCGTGTTATTGGAAAAGCGGGAGTTTAGTTTAAGTGCGTGGGAGGCAGGAGGTTAAGTAAAAAAGCGGGAGCCTCCCGACTAAATCGGGAGGGTTGGCAACCCTAGTGTCAGCGTGTTTATTTTAAATAGAACATCCTATATATTATTACATTTTTGCATTCTACGTAAGATTCTAGGCAGATTTTGTACAGGGTGGGGACTTTAATTGAAATAAATTCGATATTATTAAAACGGCTGAAGTTACGCCTACAAAATTTAGTATGTATGGTTTTGAAGCATGCGGAATTGAATGATAATGTCGGCGCAGTTGGCAGATTTCTCAGCTTTGCGCTACACTTAGTAATTTTAATATTTTAAATGGAATGCCCTATTTATTTTTATTGCAGTGCATTGGGCGTGTCCAATTTAATAAGATGCCAAATTAACAAAATTATATCTTCACTAATTGCTGAGCTATGGCAATACTGTAATTCCATTAAAAAGTACCATGAGAATTTCTATTTTTAAAGTTTAAGTTAAATAGGCCATTTTGAAAAGACAAGAACTTTTCTTGAATCTTGTCAATAACTTAGTAACTATAGAGGTAGACAAGCGTCCCGGTACTTTTTAAGGGAACTTCAGTGTTGCCATAGCTCAAAAACTAGTGAAGATAGAATTTTGTAAATTTGAGATCTTACTAAATTTGACACTACCAATTCACTGCAATAAAAATAAATAGGGCATTCTATTTAAAATAACAAAATTACTACGTGTAGTGCAAAGCTGAGAAATCTGGCAACTGCGCCGACATCATAATCCAATTCCGCATGCTCTAAAACCCCCACATACCAAATTTTGTAGGCGCAACTTCAGCAAGTTTAATAATATCGAATTTATTCCAGTTAAAGTCCCTACCCTGTATGCCTATACCTATAAATATCTAAGCGTTTTTGACATATTTGAATTTTTCTGTTAAGAATGACGTTTGCAAGCCTTAAAATAATTATCAATTTTTTCTATAAAGAAGCCTTATATTTATTTAATTTAAGCGGGATTCCTTGTTATAAAGGACCTGCTTTATTAGATTTTTTATAATATTTTGATAACTATTAATTCAGGGTGTTTAAACAATAAGGTTGAAAAAACTGCAAAAAGTCTAAATTTTCAAAGGGAAACACCCAAATTTTATAATTACTTTTAGTTTAGCATTAAAAAAGGGTAAGTTTGTATATCCCAAAAATGTTGAACATTATTAATAAGCACATTGTGATGGCTTCTGTTTTGCGGATATCGATTGGCAAATGTGTCCCATGTTCTTGATATAACTTTAACACATTCTCCATAAATAATAAATAAATTTAAATAATCTTCGTTTGTATGTACAATTTAAGCGCACAGGCATGACAATTAATGGTTTAATGGTAAGTGACAGCTTCATAAATTTTTCTCGCATTTGATTGTTTTTCAACGCCGTTATAGCCAACTAAAAGTAACTAAACTTAAAATCTGCAGCAAAATCGCCACATAAAAATATTAAGTTGGGAATGTTTCTAAAACTAAAATTTTTTGGAATATACAAACTTACCCTTATTTTTAATGCTAAATAAGAAATAATTATAAAGTTTGTGTATTTCCATTTGAAAATCTAGTCTTTTTGCAGTTTTTCAATTTAATTTTTAATCGTATTGTTTAAACACCCTATATTAATAGTTATCAAAATATTATAAAAAATCTATTAAAAATATCTAAAACGCTTAGACATAGGTATAGGACATGGTATACAAGATATGCCTAAATTCTTGCGTAGAATGCAAAAATGTAGAAATATATAGAGTATTCTATTTAAAATAAGCAAGTTGACACTTACTTCCGGTATAACGGGAAGTGCCACCATTATAAATATATTTTAGCCCGATCGCCCCCGTCAGCACTAGCATATACTGTCAAATTTTCAAAATTGGGAGGCACAGGCCTACCCTGAAACTAAAGGTTTTCAGCATTGGTTATCAAATACTTCGTAAGGTCAATCGTTTTTCAATCAAAATTTTCTTATATTACAAATTTTTCACCATGTTTATTAGATAAGTCCCGCTGGTTCCAGGATTTGTTGACTGTGGTTACTAACTCGCGCAGTATTTTGTCCGTCGCGTTCCGTGCCATTATAATTAATTTTTTTTTAAAGTGGTATGTTTTTGACGATTACAACCTTTAAACAGACATTTTTGACGATTAGTTGCGCTGCACCTTCAAAAGAAAAAAAAGTAAGTACCTAGATTTTTTTTTAGTAACACAGAAACAACAGGAGGTAGTACCGTATCGTCGCGCCAATCCGATACAAAATCACGGTATTAATGTTTCTTATAAACATAAAGTGATAGGGGGGTAGCCAAAAAAGTTCTCAAAAGTTAATTCTATAAAATAAAATACTTCGCAGCCTTTTCTACACTTTCTCCACCGTTCAAAAGTGGCTACAAAAGAAACAAAACTTTGCGTTTTCAAGAACTTCTATCAAAAGTGATTCCTACAAAAAAAAATGTCGCAGTCGTTTCATAAACTCCCCCTAACAAAAGTTAGTAAAAAGTATATTTACCCCCCCCCCCCCGCTCCCCCTTGGTCAAGAGACAGGGGCAACTGCCCTCTTTATGGACGCCCATGCCTAACAAAAAATTGTATTTTATTACTCTGCGTGGCATACTGTCCAATTTTTATTTATTACCTACCTAGCTTCTTAGAAGCATTGTCACTATACAGTAGTCTCGCTGCACCAAATTGTAGCTGCGAGCCAATAACATGAACAGATAAATGTCATGTGACCAACGCCAAATTCGTGCCTGACAACTACTTTTAAATCGTTTAACCATGGATAAAATAATAAACACATTTCACCTTTAAAATGAATTTATATTTTAACAGGTTTAGACAGAAGCTCACTATATAAACAATATATAGAGCCTGTATAATAAGCATAAAATATAAAACAATCGAATAGAAATAGATTCATTATGCAACAGTTGGTTTCTTTACTCACTAAGAACCTTCATAAATGGCTTTATTTTATTACACCTATCACCCTTTACCAAGACAAATTAAACTTTAATTTTAGATCTAAGAGTTAATATACCAGGGTTACCATACATCCTGGGATTTGTCGTAAGTTCCCGGTGACCCAGTTTGGGCCTCTAATACCGATAAGCTATTTACCTTAGTATATTTTGTTCACTATCAAGAGAATAACCCATTTCGATAAAAAACGAAACAAAAAATTCAATATAGCCCATTCTTATCCTTACCTAACATGAATAAGAAATTTTGAAAGCCCAAACACCAGTTTTGACAAAATGGTGAACGCGCCTTGAACATTTTGCCCTACGGCGCGTTATAAACCATCCCGGTCTAAGCCGAAAAATGTATGGTAACCCGGAGTTAATAGCACAACTACTAGTTACGTCTTTTTAATATTAACGCTTAGATATTCTGTTATTGGCACAGACAATCCAAAAAGGAAAACATAAAATTTAGCCCAAAATTACCCCCGAAATTACTTCTTGTTCGACCACCTATAATTTTTTTCAGTGTATCATTATTCTCTCTGGATGTAAATTGTTTCACGTCAGCCGAGAATAAATTCAGCTGTATATAGGCAACTTCTATAACATGACAACAAAATTTACCTAAAACATGAGTTGCGCGCTGCAAGATAACGGACTTATTACGATATTGTTTTGTCTCAATTTTTGAAGTCTTAAAGATAAGACATGGAAGTTCTAAGGTACATGGCTATTTTTTTGAAAAAAAAATTCTTAGCTACGATATTAACCTTGGAAAAGTGCCTAAAAATACGCACCTTTAGTGGGCATTTTCTTATACAAGTTCTTATTTTTTTCAAAAAAGGGCTTTGTACCTTAGAAATACAAACATTCCTTTATTAAATTTTAAATTGTCCCGACAAATATTTCAAATAGCCTTTGCAGAATCCTGCAGTAGCGAAACGGTGTTTTTCATCCTCTAAATTTGTGCGTGGTAGAGCCTTAAATAAAGAAGCGATTACATATTTTTTAGAAAAAAAGTGGGACGCCACTGACATTTTTCCATGTGGATATTATTTCGTATTAGCCTTGTCAATTCTGCATAAAAATGGTCTCTTGCGTTTTTCTCCTCAGGCACACCGTTCGTAATTAAAATAATTAAATTTAATTGACCCAACCGCCGGCTGGTACTACCTGCACTTGATGAAAATAAAGAATTTTGCAATGAAATCAATGCCAAAATTTGAAAGTGGCTTAAATATTCGTTGGGTCACTCTGTAGTCCCTTTGCATACCTAATGAGCTTTTATTACTCTACACCTTTCTGAAATAGACTATAGATAATTGAACTGAAGTTTGTAATCGGGGTTTATCAATGGTGGCAAAAATTTTTACTAGGTTTGAATAAAAGGACTTTTGAGGCATTTTTATTTGCATGTTATAAAATCGGCTTGATAGGGTTTTTAGATTTTTTTGAACGCCGTAGTTACCTCCTTGTTCTCTAGATCTTTGTGAAAAAGATAAAGCTATTTTGGCCAAAATTTACAATTAGTTGGAAAAATATTATTGATATTTACAGTACCCTAAGATTTTTGCAAAGAACCATGACTTATTATTTCTATTGTTCAGAATCTTAAGTCCTTTATTTTCAATAATACTTTAAATAAACAATTATAAAAATAAATTATCAACCCTTATAAAATTTGATAAAGGAAATGTGTATGATATCGCATAACTGAGGATCGTGGTTTGAAATCCACGTTAAGCTATAGATCCCCTCGGGAATGGTCCTGGCAGCGAACGAAGAGGTAAAAGCCTAATTCGAAAGAATGGCAAGAAATGGCATGATGAAATAAAATTATTGTATTTTTGGAAGGTGATAATGGCGGGGGAGGGGGGGTGGGGCTTAAGGAGAAGCCGCCACTGTTCATACCGACGACTTATGGGCTCTAGCGCTGTCTAGCGGATACACTTGTAATTGTGACTAATGTCTTTACAATTGATCTAGTATTTGTTGTAATTATTGTGCTTTGATTAGAATGATGCTGAACCATCTGACAAATGATGGTATCCGTAAGATATGATAAGAAAAATAAGTATCTAACTTGATAAAGGATGATGTAAAAGACAACACAAATTACAGTCAAAATTTTAAAACAGTTAAAAATATATCATGACACGAACAAATTTAACTATACAAAGCTGATTGATATGCATTATCAAATTAAAAAATTTTAATAAATCTTTTTTGGTAATAAACTAAAAAAATCAGTTAGGTGTAAGTTAGGAAATGGCGGTTTTTACTATTTTTTGTTATTACAACACAATCATGTTATTGGTGGTACTGATAATGATGGCTGTATAAGGAACGGCCGAATGCGCTATCGATCATATACAGCGTGATCAGTTAAAGGTACGGAGCGGCCATATCTCGGAAACTACTGGTCATAGAAATTTAGGAAAAATAAAATGATAACTAAAGTGGCTATGAGAAAATCCTGGAAATAATTTTTAAGTTCCGCATTTTGCCCCAAGAGGGCGTTATTGAGAAGTAAATTTTAAAATTTTATGTCTCCGAAAATCCCACATTAAGGGATATCTTTGATAACACCATTAAAAAGCTTGGCCAATTATCCATCATTTTGGTCTTATGCTCATTGCCGTACCGACTTTAATAAGAAGGGGGGAAGCTGTTGAAAGTGTAATCATTTACATCGCTGTAACTTATAAACGACTTATCCGATTTTAGCAAACTAAAGACTGGTTGGAAGAGAAATGTATGCACTTTCACCAATCGTATTTAGTTGTCCATAATAGTTTTAAAAAAAAAATGCTAGAGGGCGCTATTTGTAATGATAACACATTTTATGATTTTAATCTGAAAAAATAAATCATATGGTATAATTATGATACCATAATCGAGAAGTAGATGAAATTTGCTAGAAAAAATATTAAAACCGCAGCTCGATATCTCCGTTCGTTTCAGCGTTATCGCCAATAGAATAATTTTTAAAACTTTAAATGAAGAAGCGAGTGGGACGCCACTGATATTTTTCCATGTGGATATTATTTCTGATTAGCCTGGTCAATTCTGCATAAAAATGGTCTCTTGTGTTTTTCTCCTCAGGCACACCGTTCCTACTTAAAATAATTATGGGCGCAAGCATGCCTATTAAATGAAGGTGGTCATTTCCAACAATTTTCATAAAACAAAATTTTTCATTTTGGATGTTAACAATAATAAATAGTAGAGCTAATTTAATTTAATTAAGAACGTTGTGCCTGAGGAGAAAAACACAAAAGACCATTTTTATGCAGAATTGACCAGGCTAATCAGAAATAATATCAACATGGAAAAATATCAGTGGCGTCCCACTCGCTTCTTCATTTAAAGTTTTAAAAATTATTCTATTGGCGATAACGCTGAAACGAACGGAGATATCAAGCTTCGGTTTTGATATTTTTTCTAGCAAATTCCATCTACTTTTCGACAATGGTATCATAATTATACCATATGATTTATTTTTTCAGAGTAAAATCAAAAAATGTGTTATCATTACAAATAGCGCCCTCTAGCATTTTTTTGAGAACTATTATGGACAACTACATACGATTGGTGAAAGTGCATACATTTCTCTTCCAACCAGTCTTTAGTTTGCTAAAATCTGATAAGTCGTTTATAAGTTACAGCGATGTAAATGATTACACTTTCAACAGCTTCCCCCCCTCTTATTAAAGTCGGTACGCCAATGAGCATAAGACCAAAATGATGGATAATTGGCCAAGCTTTTTAATGGTATTATCAAAGATATACCTTAATGTGGGATTTTCGGAGACGGAAAATTTACTTCTCAATAACGCCCTCTTGGGTCAAAATGCGGAACTTAAAAATTATTTCCACGATTTTCTCATGGCCACTTTTCTTATCATTTTTTCCTGAATTTCTATGACCAGTAGTTTCCGAGATATGGCCGCTCCGTACCCTTAACTGATCACGCTGTATAGTTTGTGGAAAAATGACACAAAATCATGAATAATATTTTTGAAGCCGATATTTTATGTTCTTTTTCTTACAAAATATCTTATATCTCTTTGGTAAAAACGGATGAATTCTTCCAATTAGTATTAAGAATAGGATATATTTTATATTATTTCTAAAATTATGGTATTTAGCGTTATTTTCGTATTTTTTTATGGTTTTAAAAGATTTTAAAAAAATTTGCATTTTTCTACTTAAAAATAATATTGTTATCCGAGTGTGCTGGTAAAACCAGATTAACCAAAAATTGCTTAATTACGTATGTTTTTAATTAACGAGTTAAATACCTCTCTCCTGTATGGTAATTATCCTCTGTTTATTAACCTATCCCTCCCATTGAATGAAAAAAGATGACCAGACAACATCTTGACCCCTATAATTAGTAATTATAATAGAATGTAATTATTAAACCCAAAACATTCGAGCCATAGGCGTACTCATTTTTACAAATCTAAATTAATAATGCAAAACAAACAGTTGGACTAATTTACATGTATTATTACCCAAAATAGTTATTAAAATACCCCATGATGCCGTGCAAACGCCTATTTTGAAAAGGAACGTTCTAAATTGAACGTTGTTCTCCGCGCGCTACTGTTCTGTTGATAAGTTGCATCCCAATTTAATAAAACCAAACCAACACCGCAATGGTAGACAGCTCGCAAAAATTTCCATTCGTTCGCTTTAGTTTGGGGGATTCTTATGTTGCTTTAGTAATTATATACCATAATTTGTTTCGATAATAAAATAGAGTTTATATAGGGTGTTCCCGATAAGGATCCACACTACAGGGATCTCGCAAACCATAGAAGATACAGAAATGGTGAAATAAAAAAAAAAGTTGCGCCCTACAAAATTTTGCAACATTGTGTTTTCAAATTAAAAAAAACTCCCAATCCTTCCGAACTTATATTTGGGCAAAGTCGAATTTTCGCGATTTCGTTTTTATTTCTTTCTGGCTTTATTTGAAGAGATGTTAAAATAAAGTTTAGAATCTCATTACCACTTTTTCTTCTTTACAAGGTGGTATAATTAGATTTTTAATTCGACGTTTCGTTTTTTTAAATTTAAAATTTTATTTTAATATTTTTTGAATTAATAATACGTTTCGGACGGAAAACCCATCATTACTAAGAATAAGTACTAATTCATCTTGTATCTATCAACTTTCTTTTGTTTTCAAAGCCAACTAGAAGTAATTTGACTCTGAACTTCGACTACAAATAATCATATCCAATTTTTCTTCTCTTGAATAATGTTCCATAATTTTTATTAGGAGCCTTCCATACCAGCGTAAAACGAGGCATCGTTTCCAGACTTGTCTAATTGAAAATTTAATACAAAAATGTTAATAACGGGTTCACAAGAACTTCTAGTTTGGCGGATGATACCTTATTTTTTAAAAATAAAAAAAAGTTCGAAAATTTATTTTAAAGTTTCTATTATATGGGTTCAAATTAAATCATCCGCCATATTTCGGCTATTTATGTTAATGTCTTATTTTCCCATAAAATTACAAACGATGCCCCGATATTATCTTAAAAATTTCCACTGACGCCGCGCCACTTAATTCTCGTGAAATTCGTTTATATAATATTTTGTATATATAAAAAAAAGACATTTTATTGCCATCACCAGATACAGGCATATGCGCGATGTGGCGAAAATGCAGTATTTGTTCGTGATGACTCATCGACTACTGTTTGCTCTTAAAAAAACTTCTCAAAAACATCTTCAAAAAATGAGATAAAGTAATTTGCATTAAACGATTTCATTAACCTAATCTGTCATTTGGTAAGTAGGTATCTATAATTTATTTAAACAAGTGGCTGTCACAGCCTACAGTTTAGGTTTAGGTTACAGAGATTGAAAATAAAATAAACTGCTGGACAATTGCTTTCGAGCAAGAAAAATTTCGCCTAAATTTAACAGTTAATATTTTCTGAACCAGATATGATATCGACCTACGGTTTTGAATGGTTGACAGATTCATCCCTTGAGAAACAATTGTCAATATTGGATTTTCTTTAACTGTCAAAAAATTTTATATACAGGGTGTTAAAGAAGACGATGATTTTTGCTCCAATTTTAATGGCGTATAACTTTCACAATAATATTTTTAAGTTTTATCACTCTACGCCAATTGAATCACTGGTTCATAGCAAAGAAAGTAATTTGTCAAATTTTTGATATCTGCTATATTTTAAGAAATACCGATTTTTTTGGAAAACCTTGCTTTATTTCAACTTATTGGTAGCTAGATTTCACTGTGCGTTGTATCGTGCAAACTTTGCGAGTGATTATTATACCTTATGAAAAGCTTGATTATGTTCAGTATCAATAGTTATACCTAAATGTTATGATGTGCAAATTTTTTCGAGATCCCTGTAGGGCGCATCTTTATCTGGGATACCCTGTATTTAATGAAATTTAACTATGAAATAAATGCAAGTTACGTTTGGGTTTGACGCATTAAGTTCGATTTCTTCTTACCTAAATAGGTAGAAATAGGTGGGGGTGTGGGTAAGGTAAGGGTGAATTTAGAATTGTTTGGTTCTGGGGCGTTTGGAATTTTGAGTATAACGGTCGCTTCCAGTCTTTTAATTGAAATTGCTTCTAAATTTGTTTTTTTTTGAAAAGTGGTATTTTTTGAAACAAGGTTAATACTGTATTCTATCACCTGCATGCCGTCATCGAGGCATAAGCATCAGTTTTTTTACAACATAAGTGTCTTCTAAAATTAAAATTTGGCCAAATTTAAAGTTTTTGTTTTATAACACAATGTATTTGAAAACGATTGATTTTTTTATGCCCTGAGGGTATTTTTAAATAATTTCATTTTGTTCACTTTCTTATTCAGCAAATTTCCAGTTTTCTACTCGTTTCTGGACAGTTTCTACAAGATTTTAAACATACACTTTCATGCTTTATCACAATGAAAGTTTGTACTTGCCTTTGTTATTTTTTTTGCGATGTAAATAATTTTCCACTACGATTTTTTTACCGTTCTCTGATATTTTCAGTGGAGCCCCAATCGACCCAAAACCTTTTTTTATACTTGACACAAATGCAAAAATAACTGATTAGGTACATAAACCCAAATAAAACAGATAACATTATAAGATTTGTAGAAAAAAATTAAATCAAAATTATGTTATTTCGTTTTGTTTGTCCTGTCACATTCTCACCGGTTTCGCTGCAATAATATACTTCTCTTTTCACGTTTACAATGTTGCTATTATGTGAATTGGCAATAGAATGCGATTATTTTGAGATACTTTACCATAGTGAACCTCAAAAGTTAATATTAATGCACAAAAGCCGCTTTAATTTTTTTTAGAACGAATTTTACAACTATTTTGCTTATCGCTCGGCGTTGTTATTATTATTAAAGCAGGCAACCAGGAATACACCAACATATCAAAATGGTTATGGTTCAGAACAATACGTTGTTTATTCACGTTTTGTTTGTTTTTATGCAAAATTCAAAGTGATTTTGTGTAAATATAAGAAATGGCCCAACCGATAAATAAGTTGCGGTGTAATTTGAGATAGGATTTGCCAACGAAATACATTTTTCTTTAATTGTTTTAGACACTGAAGATCAGTCATGATCATGAAACACATTTTTGAATATTTTTTCTAATTGCAGATTGAAAATAATGGACGGAGATGAAGACTCATCAGGTTACTCTAGAGTACGGAACGGGTCGGGCTGTCCTCCAAAAAGTGCGGGGAGCCAAAGCAGCAGCAACTGCAGCGATCCCGTCGATATGTCATTCATGATGATTGATTACATCAAGGATGCCATGAAGGTATACTTGTTCTCATAATTATAATTAAAAAAAAATATATATTTTGGTCTTCGGTCGGCTGGATTCCTGTTCATTGTTCAACTCCAGAAACAGCGAAAATGCTTTTTCAAGACTTACTTCAGAAATCAATAAGTGGTGCAAACACAGTATCGCCATCTGTAGGAATCGACTTCAATGCAGAAGACAAAACTACCGGACATAAAATCATAGAACTAAAAAACAACCAAGATACACATCTAGTATAGGGAACAATAGTTTGCGGTTCACTATAACTGTGACAAATTTTTTTTTCCCGAGAGTCCGTCCATACGCCGGACGCACTTAGGCCAGGTTTAGCCCATTGTGCTTACCCTGTTTAGTTGTAACACCCACTCCGTGATCCCAGTTCCTTGTACTAGTTTGTGTAGGTCAACTGGGGAGAGGGTAAGGATTAGAGATGGGACCGAAGCCGAATATTTATTCGGTATTCGGCCTATTCGGACACTTTTTGACTATTCGGTATTCGGCCGAATATTCGGTTTAAGACCCCGAATATTTGCATTTTTTTTTAAGGTTGCGATAAAATGGGAAAAGGCTGATTTTAATGATTTTTTATTTTCAAATAAAAATTGCAATAGGTACGTATTTATAAAAACATAACTGCAAAAAAATTCTTTACAAACTTAATAATAATAAATACTTATAGTTAATAAGTGGTAGATTATGGTGCAAAAACACCAAGCTCTCAGCTCTCTCAGGTAATAAACGACTCATCTTTTTCTCATAAACATTTCCAGCTTCGGAGAACAAGCGTTCACTGTAAACAGTACTTGCAGCAGCTGATAAATAAACCGTTGCCATCTGGCTCATTTTTGGAAATTTGAGGGAGTATTTTTTCCACCATGCAAACGGGCAGTGGTCTTTGTGCAGTATTTCTTCTGACAAGTAAGCATCTAACTCAACTGCGATCCTGTTTTTTTAGGGGGGTTGTAGAGAGCACTAGTCGATGCTATTTCCTTATAACATTCCCAGAAAGTGGCGTGTGATTGATTAGTGCTTGTTTCAGACGATGCAGTTAAGTTTATGTTTATATTGTCATCATCGCTGCTGCTGCTAGGAAAAGGGTACAACAAATGTACGGAATTTTAAATAAGTTTAATGTAAAATTTTTTACTTGATCAATTCTTTTGTGATTTTCTTAAGGACCTTGTGTATTTTATATTTTTTTTACTTGAAAATCAGGCAACATCATTGAAATAAGGGCGTAGCACCCAATGTTTGCCTGCGGCGCTATTTTTTTTCCCGTTCTTTTACCCCCCCCCCCCTCATGAAAAATAAATATCTACGACCTTGGTACGTGCGTGTTTCGTTCTTGCTTTAACCCCTCCATAATGTGGAAAACAATAAAAAAAAAAAATGCGAGAATTATTCTAATCCAAACTACAATAATACCTAATTAGGCAAGCCGATTTATTTTACCCACCTTTGATATGATTTATAAGTGGTCGTAACTCCTTTTCCTTTGCCCCCCTTGAAATTAAAACATTACACAATGTACACTGGACTTCTTGGTATCTTTAAAGAAGATCCAAACTTTTGACTTTTTGTTTTGGTTCATTTTATTAATATAAATATTATAAATCGATAATAATCTATAACAATAACATCAACCACCCTTAGCAACAGAGTACCTTACACTAAATAGGCTTGCACTTGCACCGCGGCACGGCGCGACCGTCGACACGTGCCAATATAGGTCGTAACCCGCAAAACTCGAATAAATCTTGGCGGCTACGCGTTCAGATCAATCAAAACTGTATTATTCGGTATGGCCGAATATTCGGTTTCAATTTGGCCGAATATTCGGTATTCGGCTATTCGGCAAAACCACTATTCGTCACATCTCTAGTAAGGATGTCCTCTGGTTCCAGTTTTGGTTTCCCGAGTATTTGTTGCCTCTTCCGATCTAGTGACTCGCAATGGCAAACTATGTGCTGTACAGTTTTTCTGTTTTATCCGAATAATCTGCTGTCAAGGTCTCCATTGTACAGTTGTATTCTGTACAGGCGGTTCTTGACAGCCATGTGAGCTGTCAAAATTCCTGTAATGGTTATCAGCTGGTTCCTGTTCATTTAAAGCAGCTGTTTCGTAAGTCTTGGGTCTGGATCCCCAATGAAGCTTTTGAGGTGGTGTACTCCCTGTCTGTTGCTCCAGTGGATTTTGTGTTCACTCCTGATCAATCGCTTTATGGCATCTCGTACTGTGCACCTTGGTACTCAGAGTGCCGGTTCTGGACCAATAAATGTATTTTCTGAGCCCTTCCTTGCACTATACTAGATGTGTGGGTGTATGTAGAAGAACATATTAAAAAATACCAACTTTTTGATGAAACCCAGGGTTACTAATAAAATGGTGCCATGTTGATGTAGCCGTTTTCAAATTGAAGCACAAAGAACTTTTAGTTTTTAGAAATTATCTTGAATAATTTGGTGTATTTAGAAGAATGAAAAATGTTTCGATTGCCTTAATTGTTTGGATAAGCTTAAAACATATTATACCTGTCTATCTGTATCGTGATTACGCAAAAAATATAACAAAATAATGCTTATCTTATTTTCGATATTAAGCTGATTTCAAGCAAAGCAATAAAAATAGTATTTTTATTTGCATTAATATTTTTTTAATGTTTGTTAATTAAAAAATCGCAAGTTTATAATAATTTGTGACTGCTATTGTATAACTACGCCATAATAAATTAGCGAGACTTCGAGTTTTCGTGTTTTGAATAAATCGTTATTTTTAACCTACTTTAAAAAAAAGATGACGTTCGCATGCGAAAAGAACAGTTTTTGATCTCCGCCACCGGATTTCCTTAGATTGATACAACTTCAGTTAAAATATATTTTAAAAAACACTATTATGGAACTGTCTTTTTTCGATCGCTTGACATATAAAAACATAAAAACACATTGCAGAAACTATTTTCTATAATATATTCACTATTTTGCTGACTTAACGTTAGACCAATTCAGTAGCTTGTTTGCAAAATTTAACAAGTCCAAAAAAAAACTATTTTTTCCAAATTTCGTCGCATCTGTCATATTTGCGATCTGATAAGAAGCATTTATTTTAAAACAGGTTTGTAAAATGACAAAGTTTGAAATACGTCAAATAACAAAGAATTTAAAAAAAACACTATAAAAGACACATACTATTTGGTTAAAAACTCAGTTATATTATATAGGGCTCTATGTTGCACAAATAACTGTGCAAAGTTCCTTCAAATATATCCATTCGAGACTCTTTATGTTGTTAGGTAATGCATTATAAAAAGTAATTGCAGAATATGTACAATTTTTCTCACTTAAAGTTAGTCTATATTCAGGAAAATTATAATAAATATTTTTACGTCTAGTGCTGTCTGCATGTGTATGGTGAGAAAACTTTTGAGGATGTTTCTGATCGTTGCCTACCTTTTCTAGTGACCTTCGTTCATTAAAAAATTGTAACGATCAGCAGACGCGTTAGATTGTTTTCAGCATCCAGTATTTAAAGTTAACTTTATCTTTTGAATGTTTTTTTATTAAATATACTTTATATCAGGGTTGGCATGATATATATCATGATATTTATTATTGAAAAATAAATTTTAATTTACCGCCAAATTTTGTATGGTTTGGGTTTGTTCGGTTCGGGTATTACGGTTGTTAAGACTTACTACGTTTTCATGAGGACTGAGTTCGATCTGAATATTTTTTACCCTATTACATTCCAAGGCGTTTTCATTGCAGTTTTCAAATCGAATTGAAATCGATTTCAATTCGGATTTGAATTTTCGACATTTGTCAGCTGTCATGCGTCAAACCTGTGGTTATAACCGCTCTTTTTTCGTACTTGTCTATGTTTTTGCTTTTAGATTTTGTTTCTATTGCTTTTTTGGTCGGTCATTTTTACAACGTTTATAAAAGAACCGCCAAAACCCAACATAACATAAAAACTATTTGTAGGTTATGAGAATCATATTCCGTTCCGATCTCGAACCGTTTTCATGATTAAAAATTTCGGTACGATCCCGATACGATCCCAAAAATTGGCGATTTGACCTTGAACTGAAAACGAACTCAATACGGTAAAAATACCTGTTTTCATGTGTTCAATTCGGATTCAAATCGAACTGAATCCTCATGAAAACGTAGTAACTATTTAGTAATTTAACTGGCTTGGTACTGGCCCTATTAGTTGAATCAACTCAATATGTATTTGGATCTCAGTTTAAAAATACACTTCCTATGGTGTGGTGGAAAGAAATTGTTATTGAGGATGAGGATTGGCCAAATAAAAAAGACTTCCTGGCTTTATGTAAACAATTGCTTACTGCAGTTGCGTCTACCGCGTCCATTGAGAGAACCTTTTCATCATTTGGACTCGTGCAATCGAAACTACGCAATAGGCTTGTAAATGAAAAAGCTGGAAAATTTACGTTTTTATTTAAATACTCCAATCAAATAGAAACAAATAAAAAAGAAAATATTGATTGGATTTGGGCAGGAACTGTACCAGAAGAATTACCGGGACGTTCCATCGATTCTGACGATGACTTACCATTGATACGGCTGATTTAAGATGGTTATTTATATTTTTTTTTTCGGGATTTTTTTTGTTGTACGCATTCACCCTAGGTAAATATCTGTTGTCTAGGTGAATATCTGTTATTATTATTTAGTTAGCTTTTATGCTTGTTCCGAGGCTTGTTCTGTTTAGACATAATATTTATGTTTTAATAAAAATATTAACCTAAATATCTACTTCCTTGATTTTACTTGGCTCTACTATAAGTATGATTTTATCTGTTTTGGCTGAAAAAAATTATTTGATATATATCCGATATTTGATATTTATATAAATATCATGATATTTGCCAACCCTGCTTTATATTGTGATGGATATTGAATGGCACGGCAGTGTATAAGAAATTAAGCTATTTAAGGAAACTACAGTGAATCGCAAATAGTTTGTAACATACGTAAGCTGTCTAAGAGGAAAAACTAGAAATTTGTAAATTGATAATGCGGTTTCCAACTTTTTAAAATAAAATCTTAAACTTTTGCATATGGACCTAGAAGTTCATTCTAAAAAATTTTATCTGAAAAATAACGGAAAATACTGGGCTTTTTCCCTAAAATATTTTCTTATACGATTTCGGCTAATAGAAGTCACAGAACGTTAAGGCCTTCCATACCAGCGTGAAACGCGGCATCGTTTTCTGGCTTGCCTAATTTAAAATTTATTAAAAAAATTTTACTAAGGGGATCACAAAAACTTCTAGTTTGGCGGAGAATACCTTATTTAAAAAAAAGAAAATTGAAAATGTATTTTAAAGTTTTAAATTTGTATAGGTTCAAATTATATCATGCCATGTAGAATATAAAAATAGAAATATTGCGGCTATTTATGTTTATTTCTTATTTTCCATTAAAATTACACACGATGCCCCGATATTATCTTAAAAATCTCCACTGACGCCGCACCACTTAATTCTCGTGAAATTTATTTTTATAATATTTTATATATAAAAAAAGACATTTTATTGCTATCGCCAGACACAGGTACAATATGCGCGATGCGGTGGAAATGCACTATTTGTTTGTGATAACTCATCGACTACTGTTTACTCCTAAAATAAAAGTAAAATTTAAAAAAAAATGTGGTTTTTACGATTACTTTGTAAAAAACGCATATCATTTAAAGTAGTTTAAAATTACAGGCCATGGACATGATGCGCAGTCATCGGATGCTTACAGATGTCACTCTGGAAGTAGGATCGGAACTATACCATGCCCATCGGGTAGTCTTGGCAGCAGCTAGTCCGTATTTTAAGGTAAAAACATTATTTACATAATAATACATAAATATAACATTATTAAACTACAAGTGTAAATAATTGAAATACAAAAATTAAACTTTAACCTGGAATTGGTTAGAATTAAAAAATAATGTTAGTTAAAAAAATAAAACTAAAAAAATAACGACAAAATTGGACATATTAACGAAACTACACTAAATAACGGTTTTCTAGAGGACACGGGCAACTTTTTCAATCAGAGTGTGCATTGCCCTCTCCGAGCTATGGGCCTGGGGCGACGAGACGCACTTTTATTTAAAGAAAAACTGTCTAACTTGTTTTATTTTTAGGCAATGTTCACAGGAGGTTTAAAGGAGTGTGAAATGTCTAGGGTTAAGTTACAAGGAATTTCACCGACTGCGATGCACAAACTTATAAGTTTCATGTACACAGGTCGGATACGAGTTACAGAGAATACCGTGTGTCAGCTTCTACCGGCTGCAACAATGCTTCAGGTAAAAAAATATATTTTTCCATTGCTGTCATAGAAAGTTCACATTTAATTAATCAATCATTGTTATGTTACCACTGCGTTTCCATTATAATTAGGCATGGTACACTTACAACGGTATGCCGATAAGTAAACTGAAATTTGATCATCTCTGCGTATGTCGTCAGGACGTTGCTTAGGAACCGTTTGACGCGAGTAACAGTCCTAACCTCACATTGCCTGTCATTGTAAAAAGCAGGCTAATTTTCGCTAGCGGCCTTTACACGAAAGGTTTTAACCGCACGTTCATTCTAACGCGTGAACGTTTGTTTCTATTCTGTGGCTGTTGTTTTTTATTTTCAGTTCGGGTTCGAGTGGTTATACAGGGTGTCCCGAAATTAGGTGACAATATTTCAAGGGGAAAAAGTACATCCAAAAATAGGACTAAAATCCTCTATTAATATACCTTGAAAAACGCATCGTTATGGGGCTGGAGCCCCCCGAATGGAAGCTATGATAAGCGGTTTTTTCACAATATCTCAGAAACTGATTAAAGTATCAAAACAAAATTTGATACATGTTTTACCCATGACAAGACGCAATAAACGGTTTGTTTAATTTAGGTGTATTTCTTCCAGTGGCGTCCCACTGGGTAGGTAGTGAGGAGAATATTGCCCTAACTTTTTTATTTGTAGGATTTTTTAACGCCAGGTGCAATTTTTAAAAGCACTAAAGTCTTCTATTAAAAAATGATACTCTTGCTTCATTTCGGTAGGATTTACCATTTTTCAGTAAAATCGATTTAAAAATTTTCGGTTTTTTACAAGCCGTTGAAAAGGCTAAGGTGTTTTTTGCATATCTCAGCAAACACTTGATATTAAAACATGAAATTTATTAGAAGTGCTACTAGCGACAAGGCATATTTATTAAAGGATGTAACATTAAAATATTTTTCCAGTGGTGTCGCACGGATTGAAGCCTAAAGTAAATATTACTATTTTTTTTTATTTGAGGGGCTTTTCTTTTATACCATTTTCAAATTCTCCGTGCCTCACAAAACATAACACGCAGGTCTAGATTTTGCATCCAACAAAATGGAAAAAATTTGCTTAAGAATTAGTTTCCCGTGTGGTTTTACAATTAAATTTGATTTGCAATTTGTTATTCTTTTTTGTTTTATTTTAAGTCTCTTATACAAATAAATATTTAAAAAACAAGGTCTAAAAATCTGTTGAAAACCTTATATTCTGTCAAATTACAATAATGGAAGGATTTATTAACAAGAAATTTAAAAATTTTAAAAAATTACATTAAAATTATGATAGCCCATCAAATTAAAAAAAGAATTGTAATATTTACTTTAGGCTCCACCCCGTGCGACGCCACTGGAAAAATATTTTAATATTACATCCTTTAATAAATATGCCTTGTCGCTAGTAGAACTTCTAATAAATTTCATGTTTTAATATCAAGTGTTTGCTGAGATATGCAAAAAAACACCTTAGCTTGTAAAAAAACGAAAATTTTTAAATCGATTTTACCGAAAAATGGTGAATCCTACCGAAATGAAGCAAGAGTATCTTTTTTTAATAGAAGACTTCAGTTTTTTTAAAAATTGCACCTGGCGTTAAAAAATCCTACAAATAAAAAAGTTAGGGCAATATTCTCCTCACTACCTACCCAGTGGGACGCCACTGGAAGAAATACACCTAAACTAAACAAACCGTTTATTGCGTCTTGTCATGGGTAAAACATGTATCAAATTTTGTTTTGATACTTCAATCAGTTTCTGAGATATTTTGAAAAAACCGCTTATCATAGCTTCCATTCGGGGGGCTCTAGCCCCATAACGAAGCGTTTTTCAAAGTATATTAATAGGGGATTTTAGTCCTATTTTTGGACGTACTTTATCCCCTTAAAATATTGTCACCTAATTTCGGGATACCCTGTATAGCGTACTAATAATTATTAATTAAGGGATATTTATCGATTCGGTTTGGTACCCTCAACGAGGGTGCACTTGCACCTAATGTAAACCGACCTTAATAGCGGCTCGTACATGACGTCACAATGTGTGAGAGAGATTGAGAATTTATGCGCTTTAGCATACCGGTATAAGTGTATCGTGCAATTGGGCAATCCAAGGATGTGTCAAAAATGGCAGTTGATGGCAAATACTGCTCTTAGACAAAAATTTATTATTCTTGAGATAGTTTTAAATGTTTTTTATTCTAAATATAACTTTTTCTTAAGAACACTTTTATTTTAGGTCCCTAACGTTATTCAGGCGTGTTGTGATTTTTTGGAGCGCCAGTTGGACCCCAGTAACGCCATAGGCATTGCTCATTTTGCGGAGCAACATGGATGTATGGAACTGTCAAAAAAGGCCAATCAATACATTGAAAGGCGATTTGTTCACGTATGTAGTACTTTTCTAATTTGCGTATTTTACCTAAATGTTAAGGATTTATTTCTCTTTTATACCATGATAAAACAAACTTATCATTGCATTTAACTTTTTAGAGAAAAAGCTTAATATTTGCTTATATTTCAGTTAACGCCATCTAGCGGCGACGGCAAAACTCAAAGATAAAAAAACAAAAGTGCAGTTTATAGGGTAAATAAAGCTCCCTTAAAGGAGACTAAGTTTGTTCAAATCGGTTATGCCAAACCGGAGTAACCAGGGCATATTTTTAGAAAACAATTAATTTCCCCCACCACTTTATTTTAAGATCGGAAAAATTGTGTAGGAAAAAAAGTATTAGGAAATATGCAAGGATTAATATACAGATATTTTTTATACCGCTTAATTAGTCAAAACAATGAAAATCCTAATTTTAACCTTGGTCATGGCTGGTACGCCCCCTTGCAGGTATTTTACAAACTCTAAAATAATTTTCAGCATTTTCTCTGGGGTACTTTTATCATAAAAAATTTACCCGGATGCTGTACGATTACTAGTTTCTGAGATATGGCCGTCGGCCATTCTTAGTTGACCACCCGGTACATGTAAATATCACATATATATATAGTCAAATTTTTTTAAGAAAACGCCAAGTCACTTGTCATTTATGGCACCCTGTTGTCGTCTGGTCTATTTTACGTTTAGAGGTTGGCTAAAAAGACAGGACCGGACTATTTTTATGTTCCATTAACAAACTAAAAAAATATTTAAATATTAAGTTCCATATCTCCCATTTCAATTTATCAAAGAAGACTTTACAAATTTTTCTATTTAAATCATCGTTCTTAACTAAAGTTGTCAAGAAACTTTTGGAGATGAAATGAAATAAAATACTTTATTATCAGTCAAATTGAGTTACAAAAGAAAATTTCACAACAACTTGCCAAACACGTTCAAAATTATAAATTCTAAGTCTAAGTAAGTTAACTGCCTACATAACAATTTAAAAAAACAAAAAGAAACACTTGCATCTTTACAATAAAAACTCTAACAAATTAAAATAAATAGTGAAGACAGCATCTTACAATACAAAAAAATGACAACACAGCAGTTCACAATAACATTTTAATTTCTTATTAACCACCTAACGTGTCATTAGTTAACCTAGAGTTAAACAATAATATAAAATCAACCCTAAATAAACACAGAGTCAAACAAATAATATAAAATCAACACTAAAATAACCTAAAACGGTTTATATAATAAACTTCAAGAAAATTGCAATATAAAAGTCTAAAAATATCTCAAATGTTTTTAAACATACACTATATAAAAAACAGCACCAAAAAAAATAAAAAACACCAAAAAACAACGAAAATAATAGGACGCGAACTGACATATGAACTTGTTACGGTCCACACTAAATCTAGTAACTTTTCGGCGGAACTAGAATCAGCTGTGAATGTCATCTGTGGCTTTCAACTGTCGAAACGCCGTTTTCTATCGCGATATGATCTCTACATACACTATATTGGCAATACAAGCAGCCGCACGAAGCAAGAATACACCCATCGTGCGATTCAAAATAACCTGAGTTGGGGGCCGTCGCGCTTGCGCAGTAGGGATAAAATTAGGCAACCGATACGATATCTAACAGAACGTAAACAGAACCCAAGGTCTCTTGAACAGAACCGGCGCGCCGTTGTATTCTTATTTGTCGCCATCTTTTATTTCGTTCATTCGTGTGTTGTTATAATTTCCAAGTTTTGGGTGTTGATATTTATAAAACTTTACTTTAGACATTTTTTTTGTTAGGTTGTAAGTTGTAGTCGTTTCCAGCTTTTTTTACATTGTATTCGTTCGGATGTTTCGTGTGTGATTGTGGATATTATTTTTAAGTTTTGGGTGCGAATTTAGGTATAAAACTTTACCAGACATTTTGTTATTGTTAGCGACTTGTGTCTCAAGATGGGTAGAAAAAAGTGCATGATCCTTTTTTGCACGAATCGCGGTTCAATACCAGGAATAAGGTATTTCAGGTATGTAAAATATCGGTTACTTAGTTTTATTTGACCATAAACTGTACATTGTACACACCCGAACTAAAATTTAAATAAAAGCTTGTAAAAAAATTTTGAAAGTCGGCCCTGTCAAATGTTTACATCAAGAAGCAAATTTCCGATCTACGCAAACTCAACGGCCCCTGATCATCTGCTTACAGTGGTGGCATCATTGAATTATGGTATTAGCAATATAGTGTATGTATATATGTGGTAAATATACGGTAAGGTATATTATCCATCTCTCATAAATCTAGCCGTTTTCGGAATTAAGGAATTTTTAAATCACATGTTGGCCAACGCATTTGACAAGAGAAACGTCAAAGCATTAAAAAAGTACGTGAAATATACAGTATGTATATGTATGATCTTAGGAGTACGGAATCCATCTTTATTTCTTTATTATTTAAACTTAAAAAAAAAAATCATTTAATTTTTTAAAATTTGTCTCTCTTAGATATGCCAGGAAGAAGAATTTTTCCAATTAAGCGCGCACCAACTTATACAATTAATTCGAAAGGACGAATTAAATGTACAAGACGAAAAGGAAGTGTACAACGCCGTTCTAAAATGGGTGAAATATGACGAGGAGAATCGCCATAGGAAAATGGAGGATATTTTAGCTGCTGTCAGGTGTCAATTTTTGCCGCCAAAATTTTTAAATGACCAAATACTTAAGTGCGACGTGATTAAGAAGACGCCGGCGTGTAAGGAGTACTTAGCAAAAATATTTAAGGTAAATCGGAAATCATTTTCTATCCTTGGTATACAGAATGTTACAAATTCGACGTTCACCATTGGAGTCTCGTAAACGGTAAGAGATCGGTTTTTTACGAATATCTTCTGAAGTAAGTCGTCCAATATATTTGACATTGCGTACGGATTTTGAAGTATTGCATTGTAAATATTTTAAGAATGATAATAATATTAAAAAACTGATTAATTGATAATTTCCCGTACTTTATTCTTTCCCCGTATCGTCACAGATCTTTCTATTAAGAGTGCAGTCTAGTGATGCATTCGCCATTTCATTTTTTGATCAATGTTTCTTCTCCTTTTCCCTTTATTCAAAAAAGGGGCCTAATACCGATCCTTGGGTAGCAATTACCTACAATTTTAAACTAAAGAAATTTTTATTAATCAAAATTGAAAATAAATCACTCACCGACAACAAAAGTATAACAAATAGCTTTATTTTTTTGGAATAGGCGAAAATCTAGCAAATAAAATCGATAAATATAATAACACATCTTTAGATAAAAACATAAACAATACTGACAATATATGAATAGTATTAAAATAAATGATGACATTCAAATTTTGAAAGTTAATCAAGTAAAATATTTAGGAATAATTTTTTTCAGTAAATTAAATTGGAATTTTCACATAGAATATTTGATTAAAAAATTAAGAAGCTTACTACCAATTTTTGGAAACATAAAAAAATTTTGAACGTAAAACATGGAAATATTATATTATGCATTAGTTAAAACTCATTTAAATTACGGAAGTTTAGGTTGGGGAGGAATGAATGAAACTTTAGTTAAAAAATTAGAAATACTGCAGAAAAGGTTTTTAAAAATTATATTTAATAAAGACTATCTTTATGCTTCAATAAAATTATATTCTGAAACAAAAAAAATTATCTTATACAGTTTAAAAATCATAATCATAATACACGCCATAAAAATGAAATAACAATAAAACCTAAAATAAATAAGTCCTTGGGACAAAAAAAATTTCAAATATTTATGTTTTTATTTAAACGATTATTTACCAACAAAAATTAAAAAATATAAAGTCGAAATAAAAGCATGGATATTGGAAACTATAATATATTTTTCAAAATTTTTATATCTTATATCTTTAAAAAAACTGCGTTTATATTTATATAAATATAATTTAACGTTTTTTATTTGCAATTTAACTTTTATATAATATTTACAAATATTTAAAAAAAAACATATTTTAATATTCCTATATATTATTTATAATTTAAAATACTAAGATTTGCCCCTAACAAGTACGTCTTCGGGGGATCAAAAAAAAGTTTATTGAGGAAGATAAAAAAACACATTTATAATATCATAAATATTGAAAATAAACTTCTCTTGTGTGTATCGCCTACTGTTTATGAAGATAAGAATTGAAGATAGTAATATTGGGGTCGAAACTTTGCTATTTGACTATATTGCATTATTCAATAAAAAAATACAGATCCATATTTACAATAACGTACCTGATGATGGTACGCGAAAGACGAAACGTCATAATCGATTGCTGATAACAAGTTATAGAAAATAAAAATAGAAACGGAAATTGTCGGTTTTTCCGAATATCTTTGGAAGTACTAGAGTTATTCCAAATTTGTCAACGGCTTGTTGGTCGTTTCCAAATTCTACAACTTTTCCCCAATTTACCTTTTGCTATATCTCTTACTGTTTATGAGATCCCAATAATACAAACTATGGAAAACCATAAGATAAGTAAAAACTTAAATTATTCTAAAGACGAAGATTTTCCTTTTCATTTCGCCAGATCCATCTCTAGACGCGTTTCGTCATATCATGACTCATCAGTAGAGCTAGGATCCGACGAAAAGAAAAGGGATCTCGAAGCTACTTAAGGCAGCACTTGGTGGGATTCTGCCATTATGTATAGTAATTTACTAATTTTTTTTAGGACTTGACATTACACGTACGTACAGCTGTCAAAGAAAGAACACCAAATATACCTAGAGTAATATACGTAGCTGGAGGTTATTTTAAGCAATCATTAGATATTTTAGAAGGTTTTAACATAGACGACAAAACGTGGATTAAATTGGATAGATTAATAGTGCCAAGATCAGGGTTAGGAGGTGCTTTTTTAAAGGTAAGTTATTTGATCATAATAACATATTTATAGACCAGATAGTTTTATGATAATTGGTTGTCCCTTGGCAGACGGCGATGCAGTGTTTCTCCAGCACATCTAAAAAGTTACCTATTTAAATATAATAGGTAATTTCCTATTTAAATACAGGGTGATTCCTAAGTTGATACTTTTTTTTAGCTGTGTATAGAAGGCATTAAAATAAACAACATTTTCAAATACCTTTTTTCAAAAAACTCAAAAATAAGGTACTTACATTCATTTATTACACTATTGATCAAATACGGTTCTGCCTAACTTGCCCGTTGAAAACATTAAGAAAACTTCTGGGTGTAGGATGAGCCCGCAAGGGAAAGTGTTCTGTGTATAATCTCGAAGCAGGAGATGCACTTTGACGACACTCACCGTAAATACCACCACATCTACTAATTCATTATTTTCAAATTTTACCATTTTCACGTGTCACCAATTTAAATTTAACTTGCTTTAGAAAAACACACCGCAGCGTATTGCCAAATAACTCATCTCCGACCCGTAAATTGAATGACTAATAAGAGATAAGACAAACAACATAAAGTATAGCAGGCTACGTTTTGATGACCAGGCCCGCACTTAAGTTTTTTACTTCTGTATCTTGCCTATTTTTAATTTTTTTGAAAAAAGGTATTTGAAAATGTTTATTTTAATGCCTTCTATACACAGCTAAAAAAGAAGTATCAACTTAGGAATCATCCTGTATAATAGGTCATTTTCATAACACAGTATATGTTATACAGGGTGTGGATTTAAAATGGAATGTTGCTTATAGCGGCTCTGGGAATAATATTTCTCTAAAATCCAAAAATACGTCCTTAGAGGTTTTTTATGGGCTCCGCTTTTGTCATGTAAAAAAAAAACTTGCACCCCAAGGAGAGGGCGCAACCCTAACTAACTTTTTTTCAAATTAGAGGATACCACTTGTGACATCTTTTTAGAAGGCTTATCGAAAAAGCAATTTGTCCATATATTTTTTTTACATCTGTTACATTAACAATAACTTTAGAACTGTAATGTTACTTTTTTAGCATAGCAATTGTTGAAAATGTGCCCCATAAATCTGTTAGTACAGACCAAATCGATGGTAGAATTCTTCCCTTACTCTTTCCAAAATTTCTAGCCCTAATCCTTGCTTTCAACTTTTCCAGATTTCTAGGTCTGGTGACAGACCATCCTTTTTAAATCGCCTCATAAAAAAATCTTTGAGGACATATTTTTGGATTTTCGAGAAACCTTATTCCCAGGGCTACAAGCAGCGTTCCATTTAAAATCCGCACCCTGTATAATTTTTGTACATCAAAACGTTTTTAGGGACATTTTTACGCAGTAGGTGGCAGAAACAACAGCCCAGGCAACAGCTACGACTCCGATTGGGTGGATAGGTATAACCCAATTCTGGACGAATGGATGCCCTGCCATCCCATGTCGTGTCCGCGAAATAGGGTGGGGGTAGCCGTGATGGACGGTTTACTGTATGCAGTTGGAGGTGGGGAGTGTACAAAATATCACCATAGCGTTGAGTGGTGAGTAATATTGTATTATTTGATGAGGGATATTATTAACGGAGGTGAAACAGGATGTAAATTAATAACGACGACCAGGCACTAAATCGGTTACTATACAGGTCAGATACTGTCTTAAAATATTGTTTTATATATACAGGGTGTCCCACCGGGAACCGAATCGATCTCTATATAGAAAACTATTCATAGGAAAATTTTGACAATTTGATTGTATGCTGATGCTGATGGGGGCGACCGAGCTAAAATATTTTCATAATGGTGGCACTTCCGGTTATACCGGAAGTAAGTGTCAACTTGCTTATTTTAAATGGACATCATATATATTATTATATTTATATTTTTGCATTCTGCGCAAGATTCTAGGCAGATTTTGTATACTATGTCCTATACCTATGTCTAAACGTTTTTGACATATTTGAATTTTTATGTCAAAAATGACGTTTGCAAGCCTTAGAATAATTATATCAATTTTTTCTATAAAGAAGCCTTATTTATTTAATGTAAGTGGGATTCCTTGTTATAAATGACCTGCTTTAATAGATTTTTTATAATATTTTTATAACTATTAATACAGGGTGTTAAAAAAATAAGATAAAAAATGAAATTGAAAAAACTGCAAAAAGTCTAGATTTTCGGATGGAAACATCCAAATTTTATAATTATTTCTTATTTAGCATTAAAAATAAGGGTAAGTTTGTGTAAGGTTGTATATCTCAAAATTTTTAGTTTTCGAAATATTGCCAATTTAGTATTTTTATATGGCGATCTTGCAGCGGATTTTAAGTTTAGTTACTCCTAGTTGGCTATGACTCTGTGCAATTTAAGCATCCCGGCATGGTTATTTATTATTGTCAAGTGGCAGCTTCAATGCCGTCAGATATACAGTGTATATCTGAAATTTGTCACGATTCACGGTCTTTTTTTAATTCCAGTTATGATCCAGAAATGGACAAATGGACGCTAGTCAAGCCAATGCATTACGCTCGATTAGCTGTGGGCGTTGCCGTACTGAACAGGTTACTGTATGCCATTGGCGGTTTCGATGGAAAAATTCGACACTGTTCGGCTGAATGCTACCATCCGGAAAATGACGAGTGGACCATGATTCCGCCCATGCATACAGAAAGAAGCGGAGCAGGTGAGAAAGAGTTTTAGTTATTACTGTACTGATATTGTATTTTAATGCATTAATCCGATAATGTCTACATTATCACACTGTAATGTACATATTACCACACTTGTGCTGTAATATTTTTATTATTACACTATTGTTGTAACATTAATTTTATCACACCAGTGTTGTAATGTCCATATTATCGCATTAGTGTTGTAATATCCATATTATCGCACTAGTGTTGTAATATTCATATTATCACACTAGTGTTATGTCGATAATATAATATATCCCTTACCGTACTAGTGGTGTAATGGTTTATACAATAATTATGATTACATTTTTAGGCGTTTGTAGTATGGACAAATATATTTACGTAATAGGGGGTTATAACGGGAAACAGTTGAATACAGTGGAAAGATATGATACTGAAAACAAGGTGTGGGAATTCCTTTCGAGTATGAAGATATCAAGAAGCGCCCTTAGTGTGACTGTGTTGGATGAGAGGATATACGCCATGGGTACGAAATACATATATATTAATAGTATAATTATACATGGTGATTCCTAAGTTGATACTTCTTTTTTAGCTGTGTATAGAAGGGATTAAAATAAACAATATTTTCAAATATCTTTTTTCAAAAAACTTTAAAATAGGCGAGATACAGAAGTAAAAAATCTTAAGTGCGGACCTGGTCATCAAAACGTATACTTTATGTTGTTTGTCTTATTAATCATGAAATAAATGGGTCGGCGGTGTGTTATTTGGCAATCCGCTGCGGTGTGTTTTTCTGAAGCAAGTTAATTTTAAATTGGTGACACGTGAAAATGGTAAAATTTGAAAATAATGAACTGGTAGATGCATGCTAATTTATGGTGAGTGTCATCAAAGTGCGGCTGCTGTTTTAAGATTATACGCAGAACGCTTTCCCTTGCTGGCTCATCCTACACCCAGATGTTTTTTTAATGTTATTCAACGGGCAAGTTAGGCAGAACCATAGTGTAATAAATGAATGTAAGTACCTTATTTTTGAGTTTTTTGAAAAAAGGTATTTGAAAATGTTGCTTATTTTAATGCCTTCGATACACAGTTGAAACAGAAGTATCAACTTAGGAATCACCCTGTATAACTAAAAGATAAAAATAATGTGTTTCTCTTTAAAATTTAAAGTATTCGTTATTACCATGTATGTATAAAAATTTTTTTCTTGTCAGGTGGTTATGATGGGGAACAATTTTTACGAGATGTAGAAATCTATGATCCAGCCACTGACACATGGTCAGAAGGAACACCTTTGACGTCAGGTTTGTTTATAATTTTCTTTAAGGTGGCAACATTCGTAATTATTCTTATATTATTCGCCATGTTAATTTGCTTTTGTGCTACCACATGCCAAAAGAGTCGATCGGTTAAGCCAGAAATAAATATGCGTAAACAAACGCCAACATATTTTATTTATGTCGAATTGGTAACCTCCTTATTTTTAAACTCGTTTAGAAAATACAAATATGCAAGTCGTTTTATTGTGTTATAAAATACAAATTTCCTTCTAGGTCGTTCTGGTCACGCAAGCGCAGTCTGCTACAATTCCGTAGGCCAAGACAGGGGGCTTGCCATGGAGACTGAACCGAGTCTATCGGTGAGCTCGTCTGCCCCGATTTCCCCTTGCACTTCGGGGCATCGATGTTGTTAAGGTTTATTTTAATAGAATGTCAATTTGTGGAATTTTAAAATGTCAAAGCGGCGACTGTAGATTTAGTTAGGTCATTTATATTGAAATAGCTCGGGGTAATTCAGATATAAATGAGAATACCTCGATAACAATGGTGGCTCGTGATGTTACTGGTCATTCCTGATATCGAGACCGGCAGGGGTTGGATATACTAGTGCATAAACGCGATTCGGACCTCTAAGCTAAGCTGTAGGGGTCTCTTAGGTCTTAGTATACGGGTTTTTTCGACAACTCTTTAAAACAACCATAAAAAAAAACGAATTTCGAGAAGTCATGGCATGTTTCAGTTGCTGACGATCGGGTGACAGGGCGCTTTTCAATAGCGACGACCAAGTGTTTGATTTAAAATAACCAACCAGTTCGTGCAAACAGAACTATGAACAAAATACGAAATTAAAACAAATATTGTAAACTGTTAGTCCAAATTAAGAATGCGGAAATATAGCATTTATTATTATTTTTTCCTACGACCACCGATGAAAAGTTGACAAAAAATATTTTAACAGGCACACTATTAACACATTATTTAATTTAAACATATGGTGCCAATTTGACAGACCACCCCTATTTATTAAAGAGAACAAATTTTAGAAAGCAGTCATTGTAAAGCGTTTAACTTATTTTTCATATATTTGTCGAGTGATTCAGAATTAGAGTGTGAAAATATGATATCTAAAATTATAAAAAATGTTAATAATATACTGGAAAATCTATTACCAGAAAAAACAAATTGCGCTGAAGAAAGTGTCATGTATTAAACAACATATAATAATTCTTTGTGGTCGTAGGAAAAATAATGTACATTACTTGTGTGAAAGTGATTATTCTAAAACTCGGAGAATTTCCGCACTCGGCTGACGCCTCGTGCTAAATATCTCCTCTTTTGAAAAGTATCACTTTCCTCACTTGTTATGTAATATACTATATTAGTTTAAGGCAGTGCTGTAGCTTGATAAGCATTAATCCTCGTTAGCACGCCTTCTTTTTCTGGATTATTTTCTTTTTGCTACTTACACTCTGACTGAAAAGACTGATATTGAAAAGTGGTATTGCAAAATGGCTACTATGATGTAATTTCCTTCGTGGCTGTCGCAATATGGAAATAGTTATTAAACATATCTTTCAGTCTTCTTATTTAATGGTCACACTCAATGATTTTTAGTAAATTTACAGTCGCCGCCGCTAGACATTGAAGCTTGGTTAGAACCGGGTGACAATGAAATTACTACCCAGCTCCTCATGTCCCTATAAAATAATACAATATAATGAAATTTTTGTAGGTTATATGGTTGCACCGTGCGCACATTTTTAGTATTCTGACCGTATATTGAACCGGAAGTGTACACAAATTTGTTATTTTAAATAGAACGCCCTGTATATCTTTAGAGATATGCATTCTACACAGAATTCTATATCATAAAATATGTTCGGTTCAACCGGAAGTGACAGCCCGACGTTTGAATACTGAGAAGGTGCTCACAGAATAACCATAACCTACAAAAATTTCAAAATAATATAGAAAGAAACTTAGCGGCAAGCGGACAGAGTAGTGCGGCTATCTTTTGCATTAAAGTACACAGGGACGTCAAAGGTAATAGGTTCCCTGGGGCACAGGTAGACAATTACATGCTGTTTCGTCCTTGTTGGGACTCATCAGAAGCCATAACCTGTAAGCAATTCCCACTACAGCGAAAATATGTTTTCAAGATATTTTTGAGAATAAAAATATGATGAAAACCTAGTATCGCCATCTTCTGGAATAAACTCAATGCAATAGATAGCCATCTAACGTGAAAACATAGAAGCCATAGAACTATAAATAAATCAAGCACGGGACGGCCACCCATCCAGTATAGGAAACATTTTTTGCGCTTTCGTACACATCTCAACGGTATTGTAGATTCAGATCTAGATCGCGCTGCAGTCGCCCCCTCGTGTGCAGCACTATTCCGTAATGGCCGTCTAAAAAATTTCAAAATAATGTTTTATTTTATAGGGACGTGACAAGTTGAGCAGTAATTTCCCGGTATAATAAATCTACAAGATTGGGTATAATTTCTTTTTTTAATATGCAATTTATTCAGTCAGGTGATTATTTTAATCGGGTATTTGGAACCTGGATACGCACTGTTTTTCTAATTGTAAAGAAACATGTCAAATGACTGGATAAATGTAATATACTTTGTATGGGTAACCCTAGATGGTCGATACTGATTATTTAGAGTCTAGGGTAGCCCTTTCGTAGACACTTGATACAAATCGTAATATTTTCGAAATCTGGATCGCAAAAGTATTGATTGGTCCTGTGAAAATACGCTGGAATGTCGTTATTTTAACCCCACATTATGTGATCCAGGATCGCGATTCGTATTGACTGTCTAGAATCATCTTTACATGGTGTCAAAATGTCTGTATTACTGCAGATATTTCAATTAAGACTAAATATAAATTTTTGAAAATTGACGCATCTATCTGTCACTCTCAACACAGAATTTCAACTACATACTCAACTTTTTAATATTTTTCAAAAATAGGATTATAAGGGGGCATTAGATATTACTATTTTAAATTATACAGGGTGTCCCAAATAGTCAGGACACATCTAACATACTTTTTTTTTTAATGGAACACCCTATACTTATATTTTATTATTTTCTAATTTCCTATAAAATGCCACGTATATTTTGTATAAAATGTCATATGTCAATCGTTTTTGAGATATTGACGTTTAAAATATGTTTTTTTAACATTTTTGGGCAGGCTATAGCATTGGAACGGCGAATTTTAGAGAACAATGATTTTTACCTTCCGTTCTTAGTTTTTATTCTCTATCTAAAAGTTGCAACTTCCTGTTTAACATGTTAAACTGTAAAATCATTGTTTTGGTTTAACATATTAAACCGGAAGTTGGTCCCTTTGGATAGAAAATAAAAAACTAAGAACGGAAGGTAAAAATCATTTTTCTCTAAGATGGGGCGTTCCAATGCTACAGCGTGTAAAAGTCTGAAAATTTTAGACATCAATAACTCATTAGACATATGACATTTTATACAAAATATAAGTGGAATTTTATAGGGAATTAGAAAATAATATAATATATAGGATATGCCCTGACTGTTGGAACACCCTGTATAATTAAAAAAAAATGTATTCTTATAATTCTGTTTTTGAAAAATATTAAAAAGTTTAGATGCTATGAAATCCTGCGTTGAGAACGGGCCACCTACGAAACCGCTTCTGTAATTGTACGGGGTTAGTCAGAAAAATACTAACTTTTTATTTTAAATATAAAATCCTGTATATTTTTGAAGGGTCAAAATAAATAGTCCCACCAGTAGGTTTACACATATCTGCAAAATTCTAGATGTTTTGACACCCCATATAGCTGTTGCATTGGCTGTGATTTAAACAAAAAAAAAATGGGCGCATCTAATGTTAGATGCACCTTAAATCGTCCACTAATGTTTTCATTTATTAGTAACATGGTTTTATCTTTTTTTTTTAATGTCTTAACTGGTAATAAAGACAATCCAAGATTCTAAGAAGCAATAGAACATCTCCGAGCACCTAAAACCACTCTTGGTGGATTTGCCATTATAAATAAATTCTTTTGTGTTGATATATGTTTATGTATGAATTCAAGTTAATTATACCAACAGGTGCAATCCCGGTATTTATCAGACACTGGTATAAAGCTTGTCACGCACTTATGCAAAGCGCGGCGCGTCGAACTATGATTATAGGGATTTTAGCATTACGTTCGACGCGAATCTGCCTTGTACTACATGCAATAAATCCAAGGCACCGTGTATAGAAGGCATTAAAATAAACATTTTTAAATACATTTTTTTCAAAAAACTTAAAGACAGAGGCGAGATACAGAAGTAAAAAATCTAAGTGCGGGCCTGTGCATCAAAACGTAGCCTGCTATACTTTATGATGTTTGTCTTATTAGTCATACAATTTATGAATCGGACGTCAGTTATTTGTCAATTCGTTGCGATGTGTTTTTCTGAAGCAAGTCAATTTGAAAACAATGAACTAGTAGATATGGTGCTAATTTACGGTGAGTGTCGTCAAAGTGCGGCTGCTGCTTCGAGATTATGTTTAAGTTAGGCAGGGATCGTATTTGATCCATAGTGTAATAAATGAATGTAAGTACATACCTTATTGTTGAGTTTTTTGAAAAAAAGTATTTAAAAAAGTTGTTCATCTTAATGCCTTATTCTATACACAGCTAAAAAAGATGTATCAACTTGGAAATCATCCTGTATAGCAAGACACCGTTTTTATTTGTAGTGTTTTAAATTTACACTCGAATCCATCTGTTTGTAGATGGCATTCCAATTTGATAACTCTGGGCGATTTTAAGTATCTTTCGTCTGCTATCCTTATCATTAATTTGTTATTCAAAAAAATATGTTTTTAACAAAGTTGCAAGGTAATGTCTGACTATGCACTTTTAAGATATCTATTTTGTTACTGATAAAATATTTAAAGAGTGTTGCGAGGACCATATTTTATTTTTATGGTATATATTTTTAGTTTTTTTTTACCAATGTGCCATTTTGAAATTTTTTAGTCAGTGGTAGGTCTAATTATTTTAAATATATTTACTATGTTTATTAAGTTCGCTTTATATAAGTATTATGTATGCGAAAACATTTTTCAAAAAGTTATTTTTAAATTTTATATCAGCATACCAAATTTGGGCGTCAAAATTCGTCGATTTTTGAAAGATTTATAATGTTTTTAAATAATTTTGTTAGTGTAGGGAGTTATACAAATACACTAATTTAAATAATTTAAAACTTATAAAAAAACTGTATGAAATATGCATAACTGAGCAAAAAAATATTAAAAAAGAGGTTTATTTTTTATTTATTGAAAACCGAAAAAATATATTAACTATAATCGATATTTATTAGAAGCCATAGTCATGCAAAGATTATGCATGCAAACACCAATAAAACTTTTTAAATTAATAAATAATCCGAAGAGGGTGTCGCACGCCGCGGGTGTATTTAAACGTTTTAATATTTGCGTGGATGTCAGTTTGTCTTGCAAGCATATTGTATATGTGTAAGATTATTATTAAAGTTTATTGAAAAAGCCCATTATTTCATATTGGTAATTTCATCATATTTTTAAAAATTTATAAAAAAAATAGGTAAATGACACATTTCAAGTCTTTCCCTATCAGTAAATTAAGGAATTAGAAAATCTATTTTCTACATGTTTCGGACGTCATCATCTGATTATGGACGTTAGTACGCCTGTGTCCACCCTGTCCCTCTGGCTACGCACCTGTGCATCGTTAATCATAATAAATGGAGTTCGATTTTAAATATTTTTTTTTATGATTTTCCTCTGACTAAAACAATTTCATTTTCAGATTTGTATTTTAAATATTAATAACAGTCTAAGCGCAGTATATACGTTGTACATATCCAAAATTATTCTATATTGCGTCAAGACGACTGTTTTTTTAGGATAGTGTAAAAATATTTCTGACCTGATTTTGTGTTGGTTGTTTGTGTAATTTGTATTTACATTTAAATATTTGTAAAAAGTGCTTTTAAATATTTTAAAGTTTTATTCAAACACAAATAAGGAATACGTATGTATATCTACACTGTGGGCCAAATTATTCATCTTACCTATTTATTTTAATAATTTTGACCTTTTGGACCGATTTAATTAATTTTTTAAGGACTAATATGCTGATGTGTTTTTCAGAATATTAAGTTTTGAATCAAAAATTTATAGACACAAAAAACCCTTCGGGAAGGAAGGAATCTGGAAATATGATTTATCAAATATTGTGCCAGTGTGTAAATATTTATAGTCTATTTCAGAAAGGTGTAGAGTAATAAAAGCTTATCAGATATGCAAAGGGACTACAGAATGATACAACAAATATTTAATCCACTTTTATATTTTGGCATTGATTTCATTGAAAAATTCTTTATTTTCATCAAGTGCAGGTTGTACCACCCGAGTTTGGGTCAATTTATGGATTTTGCCTATTTTTTTCTATTCACAAACACTGAAAATGGTGTGACAAAGGCGTGCATTATGTACATAGTATTAGATACACTTATTTTTTATTAAACATTATAAAAAATACTTTATACAGAAATTAAATGATAAAAAATCATAATATTCTTCGCCATCTGAGGAACTGTCATCTCCTCTTGACGTTATAATTAACAGGTCGACGGTCCGATCGATCAGATGGTCAAAATCCTACATTTTCTCCTCTTCTTTAATGACATGATGGACTGCTTTTCGCCAGTTCTCTGGTGTCACTTCCTTAATGGTTGATCAAACAGTAGCTTAACGTCCTTCATTTTGAATGTCGTGTTGTGTCTTGCTACAAATCCTTTCACTTGCGCCCATATAAGTTCTATAGAAGTCAGTTCGCAACGATATGGCGGTATGCGCAGCACACTTGCACTATGTTTTTCAGCTATATTTTCCACGGGATATTTCATTCTTTTTGTTTCTTTGGTTAGTTATCATAAATAATTTAATGTGCCAAATTTGACTACGCCTATGGCCGACACCGAAATTGAGCCGAACTGGACGGAATTTCCCATTTTATTACTCTACACCTTTCTGAAATAGACTATAATTTAAAAACCTATCATACAGGGTGGCCTACTCTCAACGCAGAATTTCATAGCATTTAAAGTAATGTAAACTATTTATTAACTTATTAATATTTTTCAGAGTTATTTGGAGGCATTAGTTCTACAATTTAAAATTATACAGTGTGTCTCAAGGCATATCAAACATACTATTATATTAAAATAAAAAGAGTTTTGTTTCCCTTTCTTCATCACATTTCATGCCTAGACGCGCTTCGTCATAACATTACTCATCAGGAGGGCTAGAAGTCGACTGGTAATAGAAAACGGTTTTTGCTTATTTCTATAATCTGTGTTAAAGGTGCAAGTATGTTTTAGAACATTGACTTGATGTCGCTACTCGTAATACTTCACCGTTTGGAGACTATTATATTATTTTCTAATTCCCCACAATTTTCTACGCTTATATTATATAAAATATCATCTATCTAAATTCAATTGTTTTTAATATTTAATAAACTTTTAAAATATGGCATTTTCAGACTTGGACGTGCTTTAACATTGAAACCGTTTATCTTAGAGAAAAATGAGTTTTATCTACTTTCACTTAGTAATATAAATTTTACAGTTCTGTAAATCGTTTTGTAAGGGCATCTATTACAGCACTAGTGCTGTAATAGATGCCTTTACAGCACTAGTGCTGTAATGGAAAAAACGGATTTATTAAAATTTTGCTGTTAAATAAAACCACACTTTTTAGAAGAATGATTTATTATTAATAATTTTTTTAGCTTGATTTTTCTTGACTGAAATCATAGTTCTCAACATTGAGTAGTGAGTCCATAGTGTAGATGGTTTCTGCGAGCGTTGCTTTACGGAAAAATAACCCAAAAGGATTTTCTCAGACACCTCCTTTATTTTGTTAGCTTTGCACCAATCTTCAAACTTCTGATACTCCAACTCATACCGCGCCTTGGATTTTGTCGGAACTAAACTTGAGATCGCTTCGTTTGCCGCTGCTTCTATATCAGAGGGTAAACTTCCATCAAAATCGCTCATTTTGAAAAACGCTTTTTATATTTTTGAATTTGTTTGACAAAGTTTCGACAGTAACCATGCGAAACTTAACATAAAAAACTTGATTAGTAAACTTAATAGCAGGTGCATTTTTACAGTGCATTTTTATTTTTAAAAATGCCTTTTGCCAAATATTTTTATTCATAGATGAAAGTAGATAAAATTTTGTACAATATTCTTGTTGTAAATTCATATTACTACACTCGATGTTTTATTAAACTCGGCTGACGCCTCGTTTGACAACTTTAACATCTCGTGTTGTAATATGAATCTTTACAACACTTATATCGTAAATAACTATTACCTTCCGAAAAATATTAGGAAGTTAAGTAGTTGAGATGCTATGAAGTACTGCTTTGAGAGTAGGCCATCTTGTATGTTTGTATTTTAATTTATTGGAAATTATTGCTTTGTTTTCAAGATAAATAATAGCCACTAGTCTGTGGCCCTGATAATCACTACCAATAAGTTGAACGTTCATGTCAAAAAAATTGGCAAGTTTAATTTGTTCCAGAGTGTATAATAGTTGTATTATATAAGTGTAAGTGTACAGTATTTTGTAAATAAAACATTCCTATATTTTATGTTGCTGTTTTATTTCAAAATGATTTATTGAAATACCTCATCATTATACAGGGTGATTCCTAAATTGATACTTCTTTTTTATCTGTGTATAAAAGGCATTAAAATAAACAACATTTCAAAAAACTTAAAAATAAGGTACTTACATTCATTTATTACACTATGAATCAAATACGGTCCTGCCTAACTTAAACATAATTTCGAAGCAGCAGCCGCATTTTGACGGCACACACCGTAAATTAGCACCATATCTACTAGTTCATTGTTTTTAAATTTTACCATTTTCACGTTTCACCAAGTTAAAATTAAATTGCTTCAGAAAAACACACCGCAGCGGATTGCCAAATAACTGACCACCTACCCGTAAATTGCATGACTAATATGACAAACAACATAAAGTATAGCAGGTTACGTTTTGATGACTAGGCCCGCACTTAGATTTTTAAGTTTCTTGAAAAAAGGTATTTGAAAATGTTGTTTATTTTAATGCCTTCTATGCACAGCTAAAACAGAAGTATCAACTTAGGAATCACCCTGTATATCAAAACCCCTTTAAAAGTGTCGAATTAACTTTTCTCATTAAAAGTGATTAAAAAAAATCCCGGGGGGGAGTCTGCAGTCGTCCTCCCCTGGGTGCGCCACTGCATTCGTGTCGCGTTATTCTCGTAACGGCTCCAGAAAACGACTGCGATTTTGTAACTATGAGGGAGAAGAAATGACGCTGTTAAAATATCAGTTCCTGACAATTATCATTTCTCGCAGTAGTTATCTGGAGCGGTTACGTAAGTTACGCGGCGACACAATTGGAACGCAACGATAAATATGTCAAAAATGGTTGCAGATATTCGGTGGTCACAAAATATCACCAGTGAAATTTATTTAAGTGAAAACCCTGGATGGCTAAAGGTGTAAGAGTCGATAGGGAATAATGGGAAAAAATAGAGTGTATTCCTTGTTTTCTCAAAAAATTAACATTATTTTGTTTGTATGAAATTTTGCTAGAACACAACTGCCAATCTCGATATTATTTACATCTTCAATATTTTTATTTTTTTGTTATATCTTCCACACCTTTTTCTATTGCCAAGCAGTGACCACTATACATTTCGTTAACATGATCACTGTTAACTATATCCTATAACCCTATAAAAAGATATCTAGTTTGGACTCCTAGTAAGTCACTATTCGACCTTAATTTCCTATATTATGTTAACTAACAATGATTTAGTTTTGCATTCGAAATTAGAATAAAAACTACCCTATAAATATTACTTTCGCCGGTATAAACAAACACTTTTCAAGAAAACTTTAAGAGAGGTCTAGTTCCGCATTCGCCATTTAGTTTTTTGATCAATATTTCGTTACTTTCCTTTTATCCAAAAATCTGCCAGATACCCAGATTTAAAGCATAATAATTACCTACAATTTAAAAGTTAAGCAAGTGTGAATTTGTAAACTAATAAAAGCAGAAAATGAAAAATGGACAAATTTCACAAATTTTCGTTATTTGCTTTTATTAATTCATTAATCAAAATTTCTTTAGTTCAAAACTGTAGGTAATTGCCACTCAAGGACGGGTATTTGGTACCTTTTTGAATAAAGCGAGAAGGATAAGAAATATTGATCAAAAAATGAAATGGTGAATATCACTAGACTTCACCCTTAACGTATTGAGCGCTACTACCGTTTCGATCGGCTAAAACAACTAGGTGGTGGCGCAGTGGCGAATCCAGGAACTTGCTGAGGGGGGGGGGGAGACTAAAAAAAAAAGAGCATATCCCGGTTCTAAAAGTCTTCTTATTCTCAGAAGTGACTTCTCAAAAATACTGACTCTTCATACAGTTTTCAAACATAACACTCCTTTTGTGAGGCTTAAGGGAGGGGGAATGCTGCCATCGTGTCATTCCCCCCGGGACCGCGCCTGTAGAGGCGCTATCTAACCCTTTAATTCTAAATTAATAGTGGGTGGCCAGTTTTTCTGTAATGGCTACTGAATTTTATCACCTCTCCCTCTCCCCCTTACAGTTTTTAAAAATATTCATAATGACTGCAAAATAGCCATAAATCTCATAATATATAGAAAACTTGAACCAATCCTTTTAACAATAATCGATTGCCTACATCGT
The DNA here is from genome assembly GCA_935413205.1 of Polydrusus cervinus. Classification (NCBI taxonomy): domain Eukaryota; kingdom Metazoa; phylum Arthropoda; class Insecta; order Coleoptera; family Curculionidae; genus Polydrusus; species Polydrusus cervinus. Next base: position 8,613,414 of record OW284512.1, read on the forward strand.
CAATAAAATTAAGTATAGTTTATTATATTAAAGCCAATTTACCTAAACCAAGTATATAAAATATCTAATATTACATCGTTAACTTGTTGGCAGTTGTTGGCAAAGCTTTGTAATAAATTTAATAGGAAACCACGAAACGAAGTTGGTTGTTACATGTGGTTATTACAGCTCCCAAACACAATTTAGTGATTTGAGTTAAATTATTTATTTAGTTCCCCCTACGCGGTCTGAAACTTATATGTTATGGAAAACTTATTAGAGTTTGTTTTAGGTGAAAACTTCTTAGCCCCATTTTTGTAGTGATACAGCTTCATATTCGAGTTGACTCGTTTGTCATAGAATAACCAAAAAAAGCTCTCGATTTTAGCTAGCTGCGTCCTAAATTCGCCACTTTTCGGTTCGCCTCGCTTCGCCCCGCTTTAACTTAGGGTGCAGCTTGCTAGAATCGGGCTATTTTAGGTCGCAGCTAGCTAAAATCGGACTAACTTAGGGCGCACTTAGCTGAAAGTCGAGTGAAGTTAGAACTTTGTTGGAACTTTACTAGAACTCTATTAACTATATTATATTTTTTTAGAACTTTATTCAAGTTTATTATTAAATTGGGATTCCAGCACAGCTAGCTAAAATCGGTCTAATTTAGGGCGCCGCTAGCTATAACCGAGCTAATGTAGATAAAAGTGGGGTTAGCACTTGTTAGCACTTTACTAGAACTTTATTATTTTATATTATAATATTTTATGAGAACTTTATTGATTTTTATTATACTTTATTATACTACCGGATCAAAGAACTTTTATTTACTGGGGCAGCAACATTTTTATTCAGGACAAGTAAAAATTATTTTGAAAAACTTTCTTGGTGTATCGTATGGGATAGCCAAAAATACATCAGTAAAAATGTTTTGCTGAAAATTTCCTGTGTACCGAATCATGATAATACATACATACAGCCTCAACGAGGCCGAAAACATTTCGCGAGTCGATCATTGCCAGTAGCGAAGCCCTTAGCAGTGTTGGAAAGAAAGCCAGAGGCAGTGGTGTCAATCCTCTCGAATTATCGGCAGATCTACAGAATTTATTTATCGTCTCCCGAGAGGAACTAAACCACATACATACACTATATTGCTAATACCATAATTTAATGATGACACCACTGTAGGCAGATGATCAGGGGCCGTTGAGTTTGCGCAGATCGGAAATTTGCTTCTTGATGTAAACAGTTGACAGGGCCGATTTTCAAAATTATTTTACAAGCTTTTATTTAAATTCACCCGTTTAGTTCGGGTGTGTACAGTTTATGGTCAAATAAAACTAAGTAACCAATATTTTACATACCTGAAATACCTTATTCCTGGTATTGAACCGTGATTCGTGCAAAAAATGATCATGCACTATTTTCTACCCATCTTGAGACACGTCAACAATAACAAAATGCCTTTTAAAGTTTTATACCTAAATTCGCACCCAAAACTTAAAAATAATATCCACAATCACACACGGAACATCCGAACGAATACAACGTAAAAAAGATGGAAACAACTATGACTTACAAACTAACAAAAAAAAATATCTAAAGTAAAGTTTTATAAATATTAACACCCAAAACTTGGAAATTATAACACACGAATGAACGAAACAAAAGATGGCGACTAATAAGAATATAACGGCGAGCCGGTTCTGTTCAAGAGACCTTGGGTTCTGTTTACGTTCTGTTAGAAATCGTGTGGGTTGCCTAATTTTTTCCCTACTGATGCGCAAGCGCCACGGCCCCCAACTTAAGTTATTTTGAATCGCACGATGGGTATATTCTTTCTTCGTCCGTCTGCTTGTATTGTCAATATAGTGTATGTGGTGTGGTGTATATAGTGGGACGCGTGGACCCGCCGAGTCAAGGAAAAACCGTCACTTTAACAATAGTGACGTTTGGATAAAAATAAACCGTTGCTGCGTTTATATCGTTAATACGATAATTTAACGAAATCCTTGACAATTTACCTAAATTAAGGACAGCCATCAAAACATCTAATAATATACATCGGTGAGGCAAAGCTTTGTAATAAATCTAATAGCAAACCACGAGCACAAAGTTCTTGATTATATCCGCCTTTCTCAAACTCAATTTGGTGGACTTTGTCGCTGAAACTTTTACTGTTTACAGCTAAAACCACATTACTTAGTTATTAGAAAAGTTTCCCCCATGTGTTTGTTACAAACTTTCTTAGGGGTATTTGTTTTGGAGGTAGTGTCAAAATTGATAAATATGTTATTCTTGAGGGTAATCATTTTCGTAACCCTTTCTTATCGGCAATTCGTTCCTAAAGACGCAGGGGCAAATCCACAACTTTTTCAAGGGCGGGGAGGGGCAATCAATTTCACATTTTGCAGGTTTGCGCAATCTCAAAAAAATTGGGTCGGTATCTCTGGAACCGCTACTTTGAAACGGTATTTTTTAATACCGTCGTGTCGCGTTCCACCTTATAAAAGCAAGCAGTTGCTCTGGATCTTTTAAGATTTCGACCTCGCCGCTACAAGCTGCGATGCGAACTGAGAGAAAGTGACAGCGGCCGTCCTCTTCAATCGTTCGTTATGGAGTGCGCAACGGTAAACGGTATCTGAGAGAACAGTAACAGTCTCGTGGTTGACTGTATTTCGTCGTTGAAGGGGGACGAAAGGTTGCCGAGAGAACTGTTGCGGCCGCCGTTCGCGGGCATTTAGGTATATCGTGGGACCGTTTGATTTTAACGCTGCGATTTGTAGTTACGGCGCGGTAGCCACGGTGGTAAAGTATTTTTAATGGACGCGGTCTCGAGAATCCCTTTGGCGTATATCGATGATGAAGGAGATGATTAAGAAATTGAAAAGAGTTGTTGTCATAGAGCGTGGTAGTGCCCATCCTTAAATTATCGGTGGCCCACTTGTGCCCACCCATCCCAAAAACCCTGGTGCCGCCACTGTGTTATTCACAGGCTAATTAAATACTGAAGCTTTACAAACAGCCTATACATTTTTATCACGAAAGTCAATCCAGCAATAAAAAGCTTACTAAAATAATACTTTCACCTGTTTTCATTAATAACAACTTTTTATCGTTCGTGAACCTGGCTTTCGAAAAATTGCTACTTTATAATAATTAATTACAAACATAAAAACTACGTATCGCTATAACTTAAATAGTACAATAAATAAAGAATTCAAATTGAAATGAATTTTAAACATGAGGTTAAAAAAAACTGCATTTATTGCAGCCCCGAAATGATATTGGCTTGAAAATTCATTACGAAGTTCATAGATGTTTGAATATATACCACTATACAGGGTGTCCCACCGGGAACCGAATCGATCTATATATAGAAAACTATACATAGGAAAATTTTGAAAACTGACAGTATGCTGATGCTGATGGGGACGACCGGGCTAAAATATTTTCATAATGGTGGCACTTCCGGTTTTAATAAAAAGTTAAATAAGTAAGTGCCAACTTGCTTATTTTAAATGAGACACCCTATATATGATTACATTTTTGCATTCTACGCAAGATTCTAGGCAGATTTTGTATACCATGTCCTATACCTATGTCTAAACGTTTTTGACATATTTGAATTTTTATGTCAAAAATGACGTTTGCAAGCCTTAGAATAATTATCAATTTTTTCTATAAAGAAGCCTTATTTATTTAATTTAAGTGGGATTCCTTGTTATAAAGGACCTGCTTTAATAGATTTTTTATAATATTTTGATAACTATTAATACAGGGTGTTTAAAAAATAAGATTAAAAATGAGTAGTGTAGAAATGGGAAATGACCTTCTCCCCCCACTCCTTCCATTGACCTTGACCGCGAAGGTGGGCAGGTGTTTATTTGACCTTGACCTTGAATGGGTGCAGGTGTTTTTTTTGTGTGATGTCATATGACCTTGACCATGTACGTTTGCAGGTGTTTATTTGTGACCTTGACCTTGGGTGCCGTTTTGTGTCTAGCATGACATTATCCATAGTCGAGGTCACTTGTTATATTGATGACCTTGAGGTGTGGTCTAACCTTCGTCGTGTGTGCTCTATAAATAGGTGGGGGGAGCAAAATTTGTCAGTGTACATTTTTTCTTCAACAGTGCAAGTTCATTCTCTCTCTTTATTATATATTTAGTAAAATGTCTTATGTGTGTGAAAAATGTGGTGCTGCGTTTACTCGCACATATAATTTATCACGTCATCAAAAGGAGTCATGTGTGGCAAGATTTAATGATAGTGTGGGTGCGGAAAAGCGGAGAAAAGTTGATGGTACCGCATCAACATCTGCTATGCAAACGTGTGAGCTATGCAATATTAGCATACCAAAGAATTGTGTTGCAGCTCATCAAAGAACAATACACCATAAAAGTAAGGCAAGTGTAGCAGTGTGTCCGGGTGTTCAGTTGGTGCAAAGCAGTTTTAAAAACAGAATTGCATCTTATCACATCAGCAGTGATAATGAGCATGTGGACTATTCCGTCTTTTTTGAAGAACTTAAACCAAAAGTAATGCAATTAATCAGTAAGATTTTGCATGTTCACCGGTCTCTTAAAATAAATATGGTTGTCGTCGGACGATATTTTCTACCATCACAGGACGTTTTCAGTGAGAAATCCTTCAATACGTGTAATGAAATTGTAAATGAAGGAAGCGACTTGGATGATGTTTACCAATCTTTTGTGGAGGCAATGAAAGTTCAGTCTACGGAATTTCAGGAGAAAGATTCAGGTATGTTAAAAGAATAAAAAACATTTAAACCAAAATTAAATAAAACGTAGCAATCCATTAGAAAATTTACTTATATTTTTTTTTTTGTTTGGATTTCAGGATGGGCATTGGAAAAAATTTTATATCTTGAGGTAAACATTAACAAGTTCTCACCGTTGGGTGGTTCCTCGTATGTGAAGTTGCCGAGGTTTATTGAACTTAAAAGGGCTGTTGTGAACATTATGAATAGGGATGAGTGCTGTTTTGCCTGGGCCATAACGTCAGCTTTGTTTCCAGCAGCCATGATGCGGGCACAGGTTACTTCATACCCCCATTTCTCAACAGTGTTAAATTTTACAGGTATGAATTTTCCAGTTAAATTGCGCGATATTTCAAAATTTGAGGAATTAAATAATATTTCAGTCAATGTATATGGATTAGAGTCGCGGTTTGAAAATAATGAAATTAAATACGAAGTTGTCGGTCCGTTAAGATATGCACCAAAGAAACTACAAAAACATGTAAATTTGTTGCTTATTACTAAAGATTGTAATGTTAAAGATGATGGTGTAGGTGACAGTGAACATGTTTGTGACGACAACTGTGTTAAAAACCACTACTGCTGGATAACTGATTTGTCTCGCTTAGTTTCCAGTCAAATTTCCAAACATCACGATAAATTATACTTTTGCGATGGCTGCCTTATTCACTTTATTTCACCATCAACTTTAATGTTACACCAACAAAATGATTGTAAGCATATCTTTACGCTGACACCTTCAACAGATGTAAAAGTCGATAAATTTGGTAAAAGTGTTCCGGAAAATATTTTAAAATTTGAGGGTATTGAGAAGCAAATGAGAGTTCCATTTGTTGTTTATGCGGATTTTGAATCTGTTCTAAAACCCGTTGAAACAGTAGAACCAAACCCCCAAAAATCTTACACAGTTGAAAATCTAAAGCATGAACCTTATTCTTTTGCCTATCTTATTAAATGTTCTTTTGATGATTCTATTTCGAAATTTGAGCTATACCGTGGAGACGATGCAGCGAAAGTTTTCGTTGATCGTATCGAAACCGATTTAAGACACCTTTACAATACATATTTAAAAGATATCGTTCCTATGGCTAAATTGACGCGTGAGGAGAGAGAGGATTTTGAAAATGCTACCATTTGTAGTATTTGCGAAATGCCATTCCAAGACGTTAAAGAGAAAGTTAAAGATCATTGCCATATAACGGGTAAAAAAAGATTTGGTGCTGCACATTCCGTTTGTAATTTAAATTATAAAATACCCAATTTCATCCCCATAATATTTCATAATTTAAGTGGTTATGATAGTCACATGTTCATCAAGGAATTATGCAGATATGGGGATAAAATTGATGTTATAGCTCAAAGTAAGGAGAAATATATATCATTTACAAAGAGCATTTACATGCACGATTATGTCGGTCAAAAAACGGGTCAAACAAAAAGAAAAAATTTAAAGCTCCGCTTTATTGATAGCTTTAAATTTTTATCGACATCGTTGGAGAATTTAGGTAATGGCCTTAGCAATGATGAGTTTAGGGAAACCCGTAAATATTTTGTCAATAACAAGGAATTTAACTTAATGCGACAGAAAGGGGTTTTTCCTTATAGTTACGTTGATAATATTGAAAAGATGAATAACCCAAATCTTCCAACGAAAAATCAGTTTTATGACCAATTACGCGGAGAACACATCAGCGACGAATGCTATGATAGAGCAAGAGAAGTATGGCGAGTGTTTAAGTGTAAAAATTTGGGTGAATATTCCGATTTGTATTTAAAATCAGACGTTCTATTGTTATGTGATGTTTTCGAACAGTTTCGCGATACATGCTTAAAAGTTTATAAATTAGATTCTGCGCAATACTACACTTTACCAAGTTTAAGTTTTGACTGTATGTTGCGCATGACTAAGGTAGAGTTAGAGCTTTTGACCGATATAGACAAGGTTCATTTTTTTCAAAAAGGTATTCGCGGTGGTATAAGTCAGTGTACAGAAAGAAAACATATTGCCAATAATTCTCATTTACCAAACTTTGACCCAACTCAACCATCATCTTATATCACTTACTTAGATGCGACAAATTTGTACGGTCATAGTATGTCCCAAGCATTACCATTTGGCGGTTTTAGATGGTTATCTGAACGCGAAATTTTAGATCTAAATATTATGAATATAGATGATAATAGCCCACAAGGCTACGTTTTGGAAGTGGATGTGCATTATCCAGAAGAATTGCATGATACACATTCAGATCTTCCATTTTTGGTGGAAAACATCGTACCCCCAACGGAGACAGCAAAGTTACCAAAATTAATTCCGAATTTAAATGATAAAAAAAAGTATATTGTTCATTACAGAACCCTAAAACAAGCCATTAACAACGGCCTTATGGTAATGCGGACCCACAGAATTTTGAAATTTAATCAATCAACGTGGCTTAAAACATATATTGATTTTAATACTAGTTTACGAAACTCTGCAAAATCAAAATTTGGTAAAGATTTGTTTAAACTAATTATTAATGCGATTTTCGGAAAAACCATGGAAAACGTTGAAAAACGAAAAGATATTAAACTAATAACTCATTGGGACAATGCTAGAGGGAAAGTTGGGGCTAGAGCATTAATTGCTCGACCTAACTTCAATAGTCGATCAATATTTTCAAAAGATTTTGTTGCTATTCACATGGATAAATTAAAAATTATTTACAACAAACCAATATATATTGGGTTTTCCATTTTAGACATTTCAAAAACAGTCATTTATGATTTTTTTTACAATTTTATTAAAAAAAAGTTTGGTAATGATGCTTCTTTACTGTACACCGACACGGATTCGCTAATATTAAAAGTATTTTGTGATGACTTTTATCGCGTGATAGCCGAAAATCCTGAGAGATTCGATACTTCAAATTTTCCTGAAAACAATGAATTTAATATTACAAAAAGTATTTCGGTTCCGGGTAAGATGAAAGATGAATTTCCATGTGACCCGATAATTGGTTTTTATGGTACCGGAGCCAAGGCTTACTATGTGAAGTCTAAGAATGCGGAATTAAAAAAGGCAAAAGGTATAAAAAAATCAGTTATCGAAAAGGAACTTCATCTAGAAGATTATCGAAAAGTTGTGGAACAGGGCGGTTTAATTTTTAGAAAAATGAAAACTTTTCGCAGTGTGTTACATGATGTATACACACAAGTAATAAATAAAATCGCCCTGTCCCACAACGACGATAAACGTTATGTTATTCCGTTAACAACAAAAACTCTACCTTGGGGTCACGCCGACATTGACTTTTATAATTCAGATCCGGAAAGTAATTTAGAAAATTTACTGCGTGTCATTGAGGCATTTAAATAATAAACTGGAAAATTTATACCTTATATAACGTAATATTAGGCAGCTCATTTATTTGTATTATTTGTTCAGATTTTATTTTATATTTACAAATTGTTAATATTTATACAATAACATTTTTACATAATATGTTATATTAAAGAACTAAAAATAATAATAAAACACAACGTTGCAGCAAACAATTTAGTTTTATTTAATATAAATACAAAATTAATTGGACAATTTATTATACACTTCTTTCAACACCCATCTTCTTCTCTCCATATCTGATTGTCTTACTGGACGGGGATGTTGGTACATCTGCATACCACAAACAGCACATCGAATTATTTGTATTCTAAGAAAGTCAACATAACTAATACGGCTGTTATGATGCCAATACAAATCGTTTCGTTTACACCTTACACATATAGCGTGAAACCCCTTTTGCGGTTGTTCATACTTGTTTGATGAAAAGTTTGGTTCTTGGTCGATTGGCAGCATAATGTCTACGATGTTTGTAATGAAATGGTAAAGAAATATCTAATAATTCCGTGCTAAATGTCTGCATCTATATACAGAATTTGTAACCTTACTTCGAGGACACATTTCAGCCCTGACAATATAATGTGCATAATACACCTATTCACGTAAACCTTGAAACCAAATATGTATATTTTAAAGAAAAGTCTAATATAACACAAGGTTATATCTGAACCTTGAGAACATTGCATTTACAAGGATGTATTATACCCTTGAAAGAGAGACAGAAGAGACTAAAGATATTAATAAAACCAAAATTTGCCGTAAAAAACATTGTTTTATTAAATATTATCCCAATAGCATTGTAACCTTTAAAATTACATCGAGGACACATTTTAACCTTGGAAATATATTGTGTATAATACATTGGTTCACATAAGTCTTGAAAAATAAATACATACGTCAAGTAAAATATATTATAACACAAGGACGGATCTGAACCTTGAGAGGGAGTTGTATTGTAAGAGAGAGAGAACAGGGTTGGGGGTGGGGGTGGCTATGTAGTGGGGAGGTGGACATAAAAGAATATACACCATTCGTATTTCTTCAGTATAAATCTTCCAGTCGTTCGAGTTAGTTAGTTTGTTTGTGTCAGTGTTTTTTTTTTCCTGTCAAGTTAAATAGTTATTAGTGTTAAACTGTAAAAGATGAGTTTACCAGTACTTAGTGGTGATTTAGATCTTGGGATGGGTGAATTAACCCAAGGCTATATAAACAATCAGTGGGAGCTGATTACTAACGGCGCGTCAGTAAACGACGACGAAGTTATGCCGGAAATCAGTCCCGAGACGCTAAATGAATGCGAACATTTTATCGAGGAAGTGAGTGCGCGCCAAAATGCAAAAGCCCTAAAAAACACACACTGGACTTATAAAAAAAAAAAAAAAAAAAAAAAAAAACGTGTATATCGACCCTTCCCAATCATGTCCACACCATTTCCCCACTCTCAGACTGCATAGATACGAGATTTATCAACTTTTTACTTCATTTTTTGATCATAAACTTTTTTATTTTTTAACCGATTTTATTTCTTTTTTCACTAAAATGTTCTTCAGAAAATTCTAACAAGTTTTGACTCCAATGTTTTTTTTGTCAGACGTATAATAAGGGAGCTATGAATTTTTAAAGTTGCCAATTACGTTAAACACCTAACTTTGTCATTTGCCGTTTTTCAGTTTTTCACATTTTTAACTTTTGAAAGATGCTATCCCATGTAATTTGATGTGCAAATCAACTTTCCTTTATAACTTTTTTCGATATTTCCATTACTTTAGCAATAATTTAATTTAATCATAAACTTTTTTATTTTTTAACCGATTTTATTTCTTTTTTCACTAAAATGTTCTTCAGAAAATTCTAACAAGTTTTGACTCCAATGTTTTTTTTGTCAGACGTATAATAAGGGAGCTATGAATTTTTAAAGTTGCCAATTACGTTAAACACCTAAGTTTGTCATTTGCCGTTTTTCAGTTTTTCACATTTTTAACTTTTGAAAAATGCTATCCCATGTAATTTGATGTGCTAATCAACTTTCCTTTATAACTTTTTTCGATATTTCCATTATTTTAGCAATAATTTAATTTAATCATAAACTTTTTTATTTTTTAACCGATTTTATTTCTTTTTTCACTAAAATGTTCTTCAGAAAATTCTAACAAGTTTTGACTCCAATGTTTTTTTTGTCAGACGTATAATAAGGGAGCTATGAATTTTTAAAGTTGCCAATTACGTTAAACACCTAACTTTGTCATTTGCCGTTTTTCAGTTTTTCACATTTTTAACTTTTGAAAGATGCTATCCCATGTAATTTGATGTGCAAATCAACTTTCCTTTATAACTTTTTTCGATATTTCCATTACTTTAGCAATAATTTAATTTAATCATAAACTTTTTTATTTTTTAACCGATTTTATTTCTTTTTTCACTAAAATGTTCTTCAGAAAATTCTAACAAGTTTTGACTCCAATGTTTTTTTTGTCAGACGTATAATAAGGGAGCTATGAATTTTTAAAGTTGCCAATTACGTTAAACACCTAAGTTTGTCATTTGCCGTTTTTCAGTTTTTCACATTTTTAACTTTTGAAAAATGCTATCCCATGTAATTTGATGTGCTAATCAACTTTCCTTTATAACTTTTTTCGATATTTCCATTATTTTAGCAATAATTTAATTTAATCATAAACTTTTTTATTTTTTAACCGATTTTATTTCTTTTTTCACTAAAATGTTCTTCAGAAAATTCTAACAAGTTTTGATTCCAATGTTTTTTTTGTCAGACGTATAATAAGGGAGCTATGAATTTTTAAAGTTGCCAATTACGTTAAACACCTAACTTTGTCATTTGCCGTTTTTCAGTTTTTCACATTTTTAACTTTTGAAAAATGCTATCCCATGTAATTTGATGTGCTAATCAACTTTCCTTTATAACTTTTTTCGATATTTCCCTTACTTTAGCAATAATTTACGATTTTATTACTCTTTTCTTTTAAATAAATTTTACAAATTTTATGTCGGGAATGAATTGTTGATTTTCATACGAATCTTTTATGTTCTATAAAATTTTTTTGTAAAGTTACTAATATTGCTTAAAATTTATTATTTTAATTTCATTTTTGTCTGAATCGGGTTAGAAATAGATTTAAAAATTATCGAATTCTGGCATACGGTTTTGCATACAAAATTGTTGGATTTTAAGTAGAGTGAAAACCATTTAACCACTTAGTGACCCTGTCCTGTTTGACCTTTGGTTCGTAGCGTTCGTCATCGTTAGAAAATGTTTATCAAAACTTGTAAATTATATATTTAGCTAAACTACAATGAATTCTTTTTGTGCCCCCGAGGGGGCGGTCAGGGTTCGTAGCGGTCGTCATCGTTAGTGAGCGAGGGGAGAATGCCTTACGGAGTTGTTGAATCCGCAGGCCCCTCGCTCACGTCGTCCTCATAGTCCCACCATGAGCTTGAGTCAGCGGGACCGCTGAAATCGTCAGCGGCGTTGCCAACTTCCCAATCTGTCGAGGAATCTGGCTCGACCGGTGAATCGTCATCCGCTTCGGCAGCAGCTGGCTCATTAGGTTCAAATTCCACCCAGTCACCATCAGCTTGGTTTAGCTGATCCCATAGCCCCGGACTCATGGGTCGGAAACGCTCTGTTTCGTCGCTATAGACGGATAAACCTCGGGATGGTGGTCTTTCATCAGCCATGATGAGTATAAAGAAATATTTTTATTGTGTTATTAAGTTCCTACATTTAGGTGGAACGTCGGCTGGTTATTACACCTAACGCCATCTATTAAAACTTTTTTCTGTGTGTAAACTTTTATTTCACAAAATATCTTTCGTATTAAAATCGATTTATTTAATAGTACCCTCAGCGCCATCTATTGATAAAAATATATAATAAATAAATCGATTTTAATACCACAAAAAATATTTTGTGAAATAAAAGTTTACACACAAAAAAGTTTTAATAGATGGCGTTAGGTGTAATAACCAGCCGACGTTCCACCTAAATGTAGGAACTTAATAACACAACAAAAATATTTCTTCACTCTCTTCGACATGTCGTCCTACCGTTGCACAAAGTGTCGCTTGATGACGAACTCTAGCAGAGACGAGAAAATAGCGAAGTATTGGGAGGATTGGGGCGTCAAAAACGCAAAAAAGCCGGTACTTGCAGTACCACCGACTCCCAGGCCGCCACCAGAACCTGAGCCGGTGGTGGTAATGACTGAACCGATAGAGGTGGTGGAGGAACCACCGTGGCAGCTTGGCCCTGAGGAGAGAGATGCTCTCCTCAGAGAAATGGAAGAGCGTCGGGAACAACGACGGCAACGACGCCCGGCGCCGCATAGGCGTCCTGCGCCGCGATCGGTCCAGGTGGCGAGAGGACACCAACCACTCTAGGTTTCTCCTTTCCATCACCAAAAATCAGCCCTTTTCAGGGCTACAAAATACTTTCATTGTAGTTAGATGGTCACCAAGTATGTGACAATATATTTTCTTCAAGAATACATTTCTTGTTTGAAAATTATGTCACTCGGGATGTATTAGCAAAGAATGTATGATTTTTGTAATTCTAAATGAGCGTTTTGATCATATCATGTTTTTTCTTACGGCTAGGTAAAGACCACATATTTTTACTATGTTCTCTTGCCACAGGAAAGGGAATGGAGTTTGGTAAAATTAAAGGTGGTCAAAAAGAATTTTTTACATTCACCGCGACAGCTTATTATGTATTTACCAGAGTAACATAATTCTTCTTAGCCAAGAAAGGTTTTCTTAACCAAGAACAACTATGTCACTCTGTGACATACAACTAATCTACATAAAAGTCTTTTGTGGTCCTAAGTAGGACCGGGGGTGGCAGTTGTCCTACAATGGACCAGGGAATGTCTGGGTTCGTAGCGGTCGGTAGGGAAGGCCGATATATTGTATTATCTGCAATATAATTTACTGAATTCTATTGCAGATAATGCAAGAGTCTTGGTGAAAGACTGTAAAAAGTCTTTCGCGACACAAAACACAGCGTGAATGACTTCGCGCGTTGCGTATCATCGCAGTCGTAAGATGACTTTGAATGAAATCTACGTTCATCAAACCACCAAAGCTCGTTATGTGGCAATGCATACATAATGAGACGTGCTCGCCCCATTTCACATATGACTGCACAATGCAGAACCGCGGCCTTAACCTACGTCGCCGGCGTACCCTTCTTTGTTGGACCTGTGAAGCAGGCATGTCATCGTCAGAACTGTTCGTCGAATATCCCTGATCTGAATTAGACGACATCGTAAAGTAGAATGAATTTTTCACCCATCATCCCCCGATTAAATACAAGTTTTCGACCTTCACCACCACCACCAACACTACAAATTCTCTCTCTCTCGAATCCTTGCAACCGTTGACCCTGAGCGTTGTAGCCTTGAAAATACTTTCTATGCATAGTAACATGAATAAAACACAGAGTATCTAGTTTACCAGTTTATTTTTACTATTACATAAATAATAATTAATACATTGACTTATTGCTAACAGAGCCATTTAGTATATTGTAGCTAAAATATGCATCGTGAATAACTAATGCATACACTTTAGTGTCTTTTGGAAATTTGCTTTAGCGTGTTTCAAACTCCAACTTCACGTCCACAGTAGATGATTTCAACGCCTCTGCCTGATGATTACAATCTATGATGAATACAGGATTTTTGATATATTCGGAAAAACTCATCATCGGGTCATTAAGTTCTCGTTGATAGTAGCTCATTTGGAAATTTTCGTAACTGTAATATGCTGGCGCATATAGTTTTTTCGTAAAATCCAAATTCCATCTTTCATAAGGAAATACTGTCGAGTTAAGGTAGAGTCGAATGTCACTGATATCGGCTGTAGTAAATTCAGTGGCATTCTTTTCTCTATTGTCAGAAAAAGTGCTTGTCTGGAATCCAATAATCAAATATCTCGGCCTTTCCAAGCTCGCACTTGTTCTTAAGGCCCACACGTCGGATGATGTTTGTCGCAAAGCAGGTAATTCGTAAAGATCCCATTTGCGATATGCCATTGGAATGTTTACATTACTTCCACCTTTATTGATACGGGACAATATTTTCAATTTTTGTCGGTCATCTGGAATAATATGACGGATTTTCCACTCAATCTTTTCAATAGTAATATCAGCATCAACTTCACCAATGTAGCAGTTGGAAAAAGTGCGGGCGATAATTAAAATCAACTCTTGCTTAATATTAAATATGCCCTTCGAATAATCTTCAGCAAATCCCATCAGATATTTTAGAGGTAGCTTTCCAGAGAACACTTTACTTGTAGAATCAAATATACCTTGGTTTTTTTCATCCAAACCCCATCCACAGGCCATAAGACTTTTTTGTTGGGTTGCACCCAATGATGCCATAGTTTTCAACGTTGAAGTAATTCCAGGTTTTCGAACAACAGCAACTTGTTCCCCAGCCATTTCATAACGTATTTCGTCGAAGAGGAAAGCGATTGCATTATTTGATAAGTAACAGTGTTTAGTAACATCACTAGATTTGAAAGTTCCTTCGATGTATATGTAGCTGTCTGATATATCCAAAATAATGTCTTGAAAGTGTACTGGAATGCGAATTTCATCAGAGTTGCTAAACGTCGGAGAACCATACGGCTTATATGTGTGCTCTTGTAAGCTGACAATGGAATTATCAAAAATGGGTTCGGTAAAAACCTCAATTTTGTCACTGGTACTGGCCATATTTTAATTTCGTACTCTTAAACCAATGGATTGTAGAAATTTACGGTCTTTTGCAGAGAGCTGCTTACGAGCTAAACGTCTTTTCAATCTAACGTCTGGATTGTGAATGATCTTGGTCTGTGTAATATGTTTTCTTTTATGTTGTGCAGTTGAAGCTTGAGTGTTGGACAGCATATTCAGTGGACGATTGAAGCAAAAACCCATATTTATAATATTTTTTTCAATTCCACTTTAACTATAATTTTTTCACCTTGAAAATTTATCAGATCACCGTTATCATCCAAGATGCGTAGAGTAATGTTGTCTATTGACTGACGTCCCTCGGGCATTATCGGCATATAAATAATATTTTGAGGTTCTTTTGAAATTTTGTAACCTGGCTCAACATCAACATCGAATTCGAATAATGTGTGGCTTTGTCTTGAGTTCAAATATGCTCCTGAAGTTATGTTACAATCCACCCTTATAATACGCACTTTCATTATGTCCACATTACTAGTTGATTTATGTAGTTTTCCACTTTTTAACACAACCGGTCCAAAGCCTAATAATCCACCAATAGTGTTTTTTCCTCTGAAATCAATGTTGAGCGACGACTTGAGTTCACATTTTAATGTATTATTGTTGGCCTCCAATGAAAATAATATATCACATTTGTCTTGTTTGCAGGATTGCTTTAAACTTGTGTGCATCGCTTTGGAAATTTCATTAATTTCGTAAGCTCCTGGTGGAATCCATAATTGTATTGGTTTTTGACCATCATTTTTCATGTATGCAAACAAATTGTTACTTTCATCAACGTTAAAAATTGAATTATAAGTGTAAAATCCCAACAATGCAAGACCATACTTATGCGTTGAATTCAATTCGATGGGCGGATAAAAATCCGCACTTATAACACTTCTGTGTCCTGTTAGGGTGAATGTGTAAGACATGACTGCTATCGAAGCATAGTATGCGGGCTTATTTATTGTTGTTTACAGCAATTAATTGGGTTTAGACTATGCATCAATCCATCTTTAGCTGTTTCATATGTTATTTTTACATCCTTGATTTTACAATAACAACAAAATAACTTTTTTGGTGCTGGTCCATCTCCTTCATCCACATCTGATTTATTTTCGTTGTTATAATGTTCGTTACAGTATTGATATTTTAACAATTCTTTGTCACTTTTCATATGTTCAGGTAGCTTATTCCAAACGAGTGCGATTTCATCTGAGGCTAACGCAATCATCACTTCCTTTGGCATATTTTCTAACTGTCTTGCTGACATGTTTCTCAGCCCACCTACTTGACTATATGCTTTAAGCGACAATAGCATTTTTGTGTAGTTATCACGATCCACTTTTGGTGTCACACACGCTGCTGCCATTATATATATTTTTTTTAATTTTGAGAGAGAAACTTCAAACACAAATGTCCACACCAGACTGTACCGAATTCTTGTTGGCGGTCATATGTATAGTAGATTTTCCTTGATGCTTCGGATCCCCGTTGTAGATAGGGCACCAATTCGGTAGGTGGTGGTAAATCACCAAAGCTATCAAAATATTTTACATTTATATTTTTTTTTCTATATGCTACCCAATGCGTCCCGCCTCCCAATATACTATCCAAATTAATAATTGCAGCTTCATAACGTTTGGGTCCTCGCACTGGCAGTGAATCTCTCATATAAACCCCTCTAAAATGTGGTATTTTCATCTTTGCAGCAAACTTTTCTATATCAATATTGGATAGTGGTCTTCGAGGCAGGGATTCAATTAGTTTTTTGATTTTCCATTGCTATTGCTTAGAAATAATCCCATACCTGTACGATATGGCTTAAGAAACAAACCATTTCCTTTTGAACACAAACGCAAGGTAGCACCGGTTTTTTCTGTGCCTGCATTTTTTACAGTCTTTAAAGCACGCACAATACCAGCTGCTCCACCAGCTAAGGAACCCAAAGCTGATAGCCCTGCAAATATCGGTATTAGAGGTAATATCCCACCAGTTTTGGGGATTGGTATAATTCTAGGGGTGCGAATTTTTCGTTTACCACCAGCTGCTTTTAAGGATTTACGTGCAGCTGTAATAGCTATTTTTGATGTTTTCATAAGATTTTTTTCAAGGCTCTTCTTTTCTCCAGATTTCATTAATTGCGATCGAATTGGTTGTCTAATAGCTGATCCAAATGGTTTCTTGGGTTTTTGTTGATGATGACGACGACGACGCTTATTGCCCCTCTTTTTTCCTTTGGAAACCTTTGAACGGCGTTTATTTTGTTTAGTCGATGGCACTCCCATACCAAAACGTTGTTTTGCTTTCATGACGTTAGTTACTAACCAAGCTGCAGCCTTTTCCCGTAAACTAGCCTCCTTAGATTTTACTCTTTTCCAAGCACTTTGTTCGAGTTCGTAATCGGCTTGGTGTCGTGCACTTAAATCCTCACTGTTATGCAAATATGCTAAATCGTGTTTTTTGCAAGCAGCATCTAATGGATTAATTCCCTGATCACCACGTTGAACACGTTTTATTACTTTGGTCCCAGGTCCACAATACTGATAACCGGGTATATGTAACTCAATTGGTAACCTATTAATTGCTGAATTAACAATACCAGCTCCAGTCTTACTTGATAACCGATAGCGACCACTTCGCTTGACTGATGACATCTAAATGATTGCATACGTGAAAATCACTATAAAATATAGTTAAAATGAGAATTGTCAAGCTTAAGCAAAAACTACCAGTTGATAATCTTGATGTCAAGGTTGGGTCAGGACACGATCAGAAATGTTTAAGAAGACATGGACCGCTGCTTCCATCATCTATACGTGGGTTGCTAATTGGACCGTCGAATTGTGGAAAAACCAATGTTATGATATCGCTGTTAACACACCCGTTGGGATTGCGTTTTGAAAATGTGTATATTTTCTCAAAGTCGCTGTATCAACCCAAATATGAGTATTTGAGAAAAATCCTATCACCAATTAAAGGTCTTGGCTACTACACTTTCAGCGATGGAAATAATATAGTGCAACCGTCAGATGCAAAGCCAAACTCTGTATTTATTTTTGATGATGTCATGTGTGAAAAACAGGATGTTATAAGATCATATTTTAGTATGGGACGACACAAAAATGTGGATGCTTTTTACTTAGCCCAAACATATTCACGTGTTCCAAAACAACTTGTACGTGATAATGCAAACTTCATTATAATGTTTAAACAGGACGAGCTGAATATGCGACACATATTTTCTGATCATGTTTCACCTGATCTAACGTTTCCGCAATTTCAAGACATGTGTTCTAAATGTTGGGACAATAAGTATGGTTTTTTAGTTATCGATAAAGATAGTGATGTTAATTCGGGAAGATATCGCAAGGGATTTGATAGCTATATATATTTATAGAAATAGCAATAAACCCTCATTCCATCATTGTCCGTTAATTTGAAGACACCATGAGTGAAGAAATCGATTTAAAACGTAAACTGGTTGAAACAACCAATGCTGTAAAGAAAAAATTTAAGCAAATCAAAGCAGCTAAATCTCAATATCATGTCGATTTAGAAAAGTTTTATGAACCGATTACTAAACCGTTGACATCAATATCAAATGCAGTGAAGCAGAAACAACAACAACAACAACAACCACAAAAACAGTCACTAAAACAACAGCAACCGCATCCGCAGCAGCAGCAGCAGCAGAAACAGTCACCACAGCCAACATTAACCCAAAAATCAATTTCTACAAGTAAACCTGGAAGTCGTTACGGTTTAAACACAACAATGGATAATGCAGATATATCAATTAATCCAAATACAGAAATATTTGATGAATTACTCATGGCGCCAGTTGAAACATCTACCCCAAAACATAAATTGTATGAGTCGTCAGTATTTGCAACACCATCTCCATCAAGGCAATCCACACCAACATCTAATGAAACTAGTTCTATTGAGAGGACATCTTTTAAAAGTATTCGCACCTATCTAACAGGGTTACAAAGGCATCCATCCTATTATGACAACATTTACGGTGTTCATTATGACTCAAAAACAAAAACAAATAAAGACAAAACATATATCGGAAATGTTGAAGTACGTTTCTCCAATGGGAACATTAGTTTATATAAAAAGGAGAGAAATATTGCTATATTTAATGGAACAAAAGAGCTTTATGATTTGATTTTCCTAAAATCACCACCACTACTGGGCCATGAAGACGATTTGAATAAAGACACTCTGCAAACATACAAAGATATTTTGGATATGACAAATGCAGCATACAATCATTACGACAAAAGTAATGGTTTACGGGAAACTCGATGGCCAAAATATAGACAAATTATAAAACCGCTAATGCAGGGAACTAAACTTGGTGCTGGAGTGCGACAAAAGAAAAAATCTAAAATTTACTTGCCAGTAAATAAGATATTATCTTCAAAGTCATCTCAATATGTCTATTGGAATAAACCCAGTGAGTTGGTGGATCGATTACGATTATTGTGGAGTTCAAAAGTAGCAGGACATACTGGGCATGATAATGAAATTATGTCAATTATTGAGGAGCTTCGAGAGGAAGGAATTATATATTAAGTAATTGCAATCAGTTATATTGATCAGTGATGAATGAGACATACTATACTATGGATCCTAGCCCCGAAAAGCTTAAAATTGTAAATGAACTACATCGAAATGCAAGAAAAAACTTCGCCAGAAGACACACCATAATAAAAGGGTATAAGGATTTGTGGCAAATTGATTTGGCAGAAATGCAACAATATGCTAATGAAAACGACGGTTATCGTTATATTGTCGTCTGCATAAATTGTTATTCAAAATTTGTGTACACGAGAGCTGTTAAAAATAAGACCGGTGTTGAAGTTACTAATGCAATGAAAAGCATTATTGAAGAGGCTTCATATACTCCAACTAATTTACAAAGCGATCAAGGAAAAGAGTTTTACAATAGCAACTTTCAAGCTCTTATGAGAAAATATAACATAAACCATTATTCTACCTATAGCACGAAGAAAGCAGCCATTGTAGAACGTGTTATACGAACTTTAAAAAACAAGTTATATAAGCAATTTTCAGCAAGAGGATCGTACAGATGGTTACAAATTTTACCATCTATAACGAAAGCCTATAACAACGCCAAACATCGTACGATTGGAATGAAACCGAAAGATGTGAAAGAAAATACACAAATTAATGCATACAATTATTTGAAAATTGTTCCGAAGAAAAGAAAATATCGTTTGGGTGATATTGTTCGCATTAGCAAGTATAAGAGCATATTTGATAAAGGATATACCCCCTCATGGTCAACTGAACTATTTAAAATATCCAAAGTTAATGTAACTAACCCACCAACATACCTATTGAAGTCGTTAGAAGAAGGTCAACCGATTAAAGGGTGTTTTTACGAACCAGAATTGCAAAAAACAAATAGTCCAGGTGTTTATTTAGTGGAAAAAATTCTAAGAAAACGTAAGAAAAATCACACTGATCAATTGTTTGTAAAATGGTTAGGATTTTCAAACCAGGCTAACTCTTGGATAGATAAGTCTGATATTGTATAAAAAATATTTAAATATATTGTGTAACACTAGTAAAAAATAAACATATAATTTGCAAAATTGTATTTTATTTTACATGTACTATAGAAATAAAATATATCAGGAACGATTTGTAACTGATAATATTTAAAATAAAAAACAGATATAAAAGTTATATTTTTTTTATTATATAATAATATTTTTACAAGAAGAACAAAAAAGAAAAATATTAATAAGTTAACCTAGGGGTTATAACCAAATTGGCGAAGCTCATCCTTGGATAAACATATACTGCGGATACGTTGTTCCTCCTCCTCATCATCAGTGTGATCACTATCACTATCCCAAAATTCCTCGTCTGATGTGTCGAGCGGAGCATCGCAAAATTCGTCAGTTGATGGCTCGAGTGAAGCATTCGGTATTGCAGGTGTTGATGGTGAATGATCTTGTTGCTGCTGTTGTTGTTGTTCTTGTTCTTGCCGCTCTTGTTCTGGTCTTGCTGGAGATTGTTCTTCCTGCTGTTTCGGAGGAAACTCCTTTTCACACCAATCACAAAAACCCCTTTTTCCTCCGATAATTTCGAAATGTTCACAGTTGACACACATTTGACGTCCATTTACAGAAAATGGATAGACCAGCGTTGTTTGTGATTTAGAAGTCATTTTTGAGCAAAATTTATTAAACTCGATGTATGAATGGTAGAAGTAAACTGAGTTATCGGATTTTGGGTTCTAGTTTTTATACAATACAGATGTCCCTCACTTATGACCTTTCTTTTTTGAGTGATCTTTATCTAATACCAAGTGGATGGGCATCTTTGTCTGACCCTTCTCAAGGTTATCAACTCGATGTTCAAGAGCTGCCAGAAGCTTATTATTTTTTTCTTCAAAATCTTCTTGCTTTCTATCAAAGAGCCCAAAGAAATCTTTATTGATTATATCAAAAAGCTGTTTTCGTGATTTGTACAGTTCTTCAAAAACATATAGTCGAGTTGCTGCATCATTATCTTTAGTTGGTTGAGCAACATTTGATAAACATTTTCCTTCGATATCATATTGTCCGTCAGAGGTTAGTTTAAAACCATTACCTGGTATACCGCGGAGTAGTTGAACTTTTTCATTCACTCTTTGACGACCAAATTTGTCGATTGTGTTGTTAACACGACCCATTTTTATTTTCAACTAAGTCATTTTTCTTATGATATCCGCTTATATATGTTGAGAAAAAACAAACAATAATTTTGCTACATACAATTTATTTACAATTTTATATTTTTAAACATTACAATAAATTGGTTAAAAACATTTGGGGCACCAATCATTGATTACTGTTACATTACTACCACCGCCACCACAACACGCATACGAGAAAATGTATTCTTTGTCTTTTTCATCTTCTTCGTCTTCTTTAGTTTCTTCTTCTTCTTTTCTTCCTCCAAAACTAGAATCCTCATCCTCGTCGTCGTCGTCGTCATCGTCGTCGGTGTCGTCATCGGCGATTAAACCATAATTTAGCAATATTTCTTTGGAAATATGTGGTATTTTGATAAAGAACTCTTCCAGTCGTTCAAGGTACATACCGGAACAAATTTCATCTAAACCAATGGACCCATATAGGAATTGTTCGCAAAGATGAGCTCCAACTCGAAAACGAATTGCATCCATCATGTTTTTCTTGTACTCCGTTAAACTCAAACCCAAACCGGGTTTGTCATGTGTTGAGTCATCTAGAGCATCTTGAGCCATTTTTCGTAATTTCAACGATAGTTCAGTAAAATATGCATCTTGGGCAACTCTGACTGTATCTTTATCGTCACACATCTTAAATAGATAATATTTTAAGCGATTGTGGAGGTGCTTCAAGTGTACAACTATTTTTTTACATATTCAAGCAATAAGTACTTAACTAATATGATAAACAATATAAAAAAATTAAAAAAGAAAAAAGTTTATTCCAAAGACCCAAAATTAATTAATGCTCGTGCATTACCCCCAGAAGTAACATTTGAACTTAGCCCCAAATATGTTAAAGTATATTTATTATCAGACATATTTATGCCCTCTATAATATCCTCGGTAAAAGTTTCAGCTACACGTTTTGGTAAAAATGTTTGAAATATCACATTGTTTAGCGAATCAAATAGTGTGACAACAATACTTTTACCAAAGCGTGTTGTCGCTGGAATCATTTTTTTAATGGTGTAAACTTTTCCCACATCCAAAGTTGAAAGTCTTTTACGTTCAGGAAACTCCATTTCTTTGTTTATCATATTATTAATTTCACTCAAGGTCTGCTGTGAAATGCTCATTATTGAAATATGTAATAAAATAATTTAAAATACCTTCAATAGACACTGTTGGAATACACACCACAAACGAAATATTACTATTCACCACTTTTTAAGGTAACAGTTTATGGGCTGCTATGCTTGTGTGACTATGAATATCTTGCTAACTGAACCATCTTTTATTGGAGTTTTCAAGGTCGATGAAATAAAAAAATTAATGGCAGGGGGAGTAACCACTTCATGGGAAAAACATACCATCATGGTCAAGGTCATAAATAAACACCTGCAAACGTACATGGTCAAGGTCATCAATATAACCAGTGACCTCGAATATGGTCAAGGTCATAAATAAACACCTGCAAACGTACATGGTCAAGGTCATATGACATCACACAAAAAAACCACCTGCACCCATTCAAGGTCAAGGTCAAATAAACACCTGCCCACCTTCGCGGTCAAGGTCAATGGAAGGAGTGGGGGGAGAAGGTCATTTCCCATTTCTACACTACTAAAATGAAATTGAAAAAACTGCAAAAAGTCTAGATTTTCAAATGGAAACACCCAAATTTTATAATTATTTCTTATTTAGCATTAAAAATAAGGGTAAGTTTGTGTAAGATTGTATATCTCAAAAATTTTTAGTTTTCGAAATATTGCCAATTTAGTATTTTTATAAATGGCGATCTTGCAGCGGATTTTAAGTTCAGTTACTCCTAGTTGGCTAACATACACTTAAAAAGTAACTAGATACTTTAAAAGTAACTTAGATGCTTTTAAAGTAACTAAGTTCCTTTTAACGTAACTAAGTTAGGTACTTTTAAAGTTCCTCTAGGATACCAATAATGCACACGTGCCGTCCATCAGTGATGACCAAGGGACGATCGGCGGCCGTTAATCAGATTTTCACGGAGGGACAAGCGGCAAGTCGCGACAAAAATATCCTGACATTGGTTTTTCTCAAATATAACAACCCGTTGCCTTCTTCAGCTCCCGTGGAGCGTTTGTTTTCGTATACTACTTTCATTAATGCTCCTCGCAGACATGCCCTCTTATATGAGAATTTTGAAAGGTTGGTTCTTTTAAAAGCCAACGGGGCATTTTAAAAAGTTTTTTTTGGTTCTTTATAAAAGTTCCTAGTATATTTGGATTTGTTACTTCATTTATATTTATTTAGTTTTGTTACTTATATTTATTTAATAGGTTTTTGTTACTTATCTTTTCTTTCTATTTTTATTAGAAATGTATTAAATTTGTAAGTATAATAAATTCGTATTCGTTATACATTTTTCATTTACATGTTACTTATCATTACCTGGTAAATTTATGGTATCTAGTTCAAAAGCATCTTAGTTACTTTTAGAGTTTCGCGCGTAATTACAATTAAAATAACTAGATACTCAAAAGTATCTTAGTTACTTTTAGAGTATCGTAGTTACAATCAATGTAACTAGTTACTTTTAAATTTTCGTAGTTACAATGAGTCAATGAATGTAATTAGTTGCTGTAAAAGTATCTTAGTTACTTTAACTAAGTAACTAAGAACTAAGGTACTTTTAGGTAAAAGTAGCTATTCTTAATAAGTATCTAGATACATTTGTGCAAAAGTATCGAAGAAGTAACTAGTTACTTTTCTGAAGTAACTTTTACAGCTCTGAATGGGGGAGGCAAGGTTAAGTTCTTTATGTTAAGCATTGAAAAACGTTTTGTTAGAAGTATTTATAATTTTAATGACCTAGTAATAGAATATTTAGAACTATTAGAAGTGGAAGAGTTTTCTGCTGGTAGGTTGTCACCACATGCAGACCTATTAATAGTATTTTTCAAAAAGGCGTAGAGTAATAAAATGGCAAATTCCGTACAGTTCGGCTCAATTTCGGTGTCGGCCATAGGCGCATATGGAAGCGAAGAGGGGCTTTTAAAAGAAGATTTGCTAACCTTTCAGTTGTTCAAGACGAAGGATTACGACGAGGACGATTCTAATGTTTTTAAGGACTATTTTGGTGAAATAATAAAATATCTTCCAGCTGATTCATACTGTAGTTATGGATAACGCAAGCTATTATTCACGATGCACAGAGAAGACTCAAACTTCATCTTGGAGAAAACAATAAATTATGGACTGGTTAACTACCACAAGTATTGTATTTGAAGATAATTTGATAAAGAAGGAACTATTAGCTATAGCAAATTTACACAAACATCGTTTTATGAAATATGCCGTGGAAAATATAGCTGAAAAACATAGTGTAACTGTGCTGCGCACACCGCTAATCCGTTGCGAACTACATTCTATTGAACTTATATGGGGGCAAGTAAAAATATTTATATTTTTTTTTATAATGTTTAATAAAAAATAAATATACCTAATACTATGTACAACATCATGCACGCCTTAGTCAAACCATTTTCAACGTTTGTGAATGGATACCAATAGGCAAAATCCATAAATTAACCCAAACCCGGGTGGTACTACCTGCACTGGATGAAAAGAATGAATTTTGCAATGAAATCAATGCTAAATTATGAAAGTGGCTTAAGGCCTTTTTACATTGGGTGCAATTGTTAGAAAAATGACCTGGACGCATGCGCTTCGACGACTTTTAATCAGCTGATGCACGTTTTCCCATTTAAAACCTGCATCAGCTGTTTAAAACGTCGACAAAGCGCATGCTTTCGGGCAATCTTTTTTTGCAATTGCATCCAATGTAAAAAGGCCTTTAGATATTCGTTTGGTCACTCTGTAATCCATTTGCATACTTAATGAGCTTTTATTACTCTACACCTTTCTGAAATAGACTATAATTTGTTACCTACAAATCTGATTTAAAGAGACAATATAGGACTGTGCCTAAATTTAATTTTCTATTAAAATCCTTTGTTTCTTGGACTATAGTCGGTGTAGAAAAAATAAACGTAAATATACTCAAGATATGGGCAGCGATTATAGCCATGTATCAGAACAATAAATCAAAAAGTCGAAACAGGCTTTTTACTTATGATTACTTACCGTTTTGTTGGGTCTTAACTAAGGGTTTTGCTTACCATGCCTTTTAGTAGAATAATATTTGAATAAATTTCATACCTGAAAAAATATCAGAAAAAATATTGAATTCAGCTATGAAATATTTCTGGTTAGTTATTATGTTTCTGTTTTTAAATTTATAAGAGTCACTGTCAATTAGAATAAATTGCTCTGGGTAAGTATACTGGGTGTTCTAACGATGTGTGAAGGAATTGTAGCTTGAAAACGACAAACGACAGCAAATAGAAAAAAGTGTTTTATATGAAAGTTGGAGAGGGAGCTTAGTTCTGCAATTTAAAATTTATTTATACATCAAGGATAGCTGAAAAAAAAAGGCAATACAAAGTTACATTTTTTCAAATAGAATTACAAAAATTTACTTGTACAAGGTGAGTCAACGATAGGGTAAAGATCATTTTCGCCTTTATCTTAATTGACAGGCTGTAACATTGGAACGGTTCATCTTAGAAAAAAATGGGTTTCACCTCCCTATCTAAGTTTTTTGTTCTCTTTCCAAAGAAACCAATTTCCGATTTACCATGTTAAACCACAAAACCGGTTTAACGGACATGCTTCATTCAAATGTATGTATTATATTTATTATAAGCAGTGGCGTAGCCAGACAATATGCTCGGGGCCAGGGCGCTTGCGGGGGGCGGGGGGGGGGGGGGGGGTGGCTGAATGGGCGTAAGTAGAACATTTTTTTTTTTTGGAGAAAAGGGACTACATGTATTTCATGATTCTGTACCTAGGAAAGGAGACGAAAAAGCGCCGCAGGCGAAACATTTTCGGGGCCACGCCCAAAGTTCGTTTAAAATTCACCTACTAACTAACAACTACTAACAAATTTCATCAAAATTATTAAAATTTGTTTTTGTAAATGTTTTTTTTTTGATTTTCCTAGCTGGCTCTTTATTAAAAAAAACCATTTTTTATATTTGTAATTAATATGAATATTAGTGTCAATCCAAAATTTTAACATAGGACGTATGTATGACTCTAACCAGCGTTTCTCGGGCTCGATTTTTCATAATTAAGAATAAGTAAATATCGCTCTCCACGCCAAAATTAATGATTTTTCAGAAATCATGTATTTTTGGAGCGTAAATCTAGGAGTAGTTTTTGGTGTAAATTCTTAGGTTTTGAAATACTCTTTCTTAAGTGCTGTTTTGTATATTCATAATAAAGCATTCTCGTTTCTTCCCGCAATATTTTTTTTTATTATAAATCATCACACTTCTTCAATAAAAAATGTTTGAATTAAAATGTTTACTATAATTTTTTTCTTTAAAAATAAATACCTAATTATTTTTTGTTTTTGTTGTAAAAATATTGTATTGCATTGGGTTATATTTTTGTTGATTCAAAATAGCTCTAAAAAGGGAAAACGGAACAGGAAGGGGCAGGACAGGACTCTACCCGTATGATGAAATTATTTAAATAATTTTATTTTATTAAACTTATCAAATAACTTGCAGACATTTTTGACACTTATTTTTTTC
This sequence comes from Polydrusus cervinus, assembly GCA_935413205.1. Lineage (NCBI taxonomy): Eukaryota > Metazoa > Arthropoda > Insecta > Coleoptera > Curculionidae > Polydrusus > Polydrusus cervinus. Next base: position 8,640,655 of record OW284512.1, read on the forward strand.
TATATCAAAATCTTTTTTACCAGGGCTCAATATTTTTTTCCCACTTCGCCCTGGCCAGCCCCCCTCTAGCTACGGCCCTGGGGTATAGACTATGGAGTCTTGTACCGACGACCTACGGGTACGGCCTAGCAGATACGCTTGTAATTGTGACTAATTTCTTTTCAAGTGATGTTCTAACATTTTACCTGTTTCAATAAGTTTTGTTAGAGGTGCAGGTATGCTGTCGAGGTGTTTAACAATTACACTAGATAGCGCTACTCGTAACATCTTACCGTATCAATTTAATTTAGTTTGTAGGTAAAGTCAAATTTTTTTAAGAAAACGCCAAGTCACTTGTCATTTATGGCACCCTGTTGACGTCTGGTCTATTTTACGTTTAGAGGTTGGCTAAAAAGACAGGACCGGACTATTTTTATGTTCCATTAACAAAAAAAAAATATTTAAATATTAAGTTCCTTATCTCCCATTTTAATTTATCAAAGAAGACTTTACAAATTTTTCTATTTAAATCATCGTTCTTAACTAAAGTTGTCAAGAAACTTTTGGAGATGTTATCCAAATTGGAACAAAAGTCAAGAACCTATTAGGTATCCACTGAATACTACCTAGATATTGTGATAGGAATTACTTACAATAAAGTAATGTACTAGTAACATAAATATTATCGACAAAGCTTTCAAAAAATTTAACTTATCGACACACTACTCTCCTTTGCTCGTGAATATTAAAGAATGTAATAAATGCCGGTAATACTGCACCAGCTAGGTAGAATACGTAAAACATGATATATATGGTTAAAATATTGATATACAAATATCACTATGCTTCATTTTAGTTATGACTATAACTTTCAATCAGAAAACTCTATATACACTATATAAAAAACAGCCACAAAAATACTAAAAAACAACGAAAATAATAGGACGCGAACTGACATGTGAACTTGTTACGGTCCACACTAAATCTAGTAACTTTTAGGCGGAACTAGAATCAGCTGTGAATGTCATCTGTGGCTTTCAACTGTCGAAACGCCGTTTTCTATCGCGATATGATCTCTATGTATATAAGAGCCCCATATTTTGCTCCCCCCTAATAAACGCCTATGGGTTTTGATTATGTTATTTCGTAATAATTACTAAACCAAATAATCATGCTGAAATTTACAGCTGCAGTTTACCAAACATATTATTGTATTACGCCGAAATTCTGTTTAAATAGTCGAAACGGTTTCCAAGTATTTATATAAGATTTAATATTAATAAGATATGAAAGTGTCTTCCATCTGGGGCTTTGGTCCGGACGTAATAGCATACATAAACGCTCCAAAGTTTCATATATTAGGTAATATCAGATCCTAAATTATCCTGGGGTACAATGTTGAAAATTAGTTTCGGGCTTTGGACACGTGTACAAGGAATATGGTATAAGGCTGCTGTTTCTCTTCTCACGACTAACATTCTATGATAATTATTTAATATAAAAAATTACATGCATCAACGACATATCATAATACTTACAAGAAATTATGCATCAACGGTGTATTAGATATTAAGTTATGCAACGACAACGTAGATATCTTAAGACATTTATTTTGTAACAAGGGCATATTATTATATTACATTAAATTATGCAGCAACGAAAATTAAATCATACAATCATGGTATATCATAAGACATTAAACTATGCAACCACGTACAGCAAGGGCATATCATAAGATATTAAGATATGCTAGGGCATAGAACATATATAATAATAAATTATCTAAAGGCAGCATATCATAAGATATTAAATTATGCAACCACGGCCTATCATAAGACATTAAATTGTGCAGTATATTGAAAATATTGAACTTAGCAATTTGAATTAATTAAAAATGATAAAGGATAGACCAACTATATTCAAATAAACTGAGGGACAATTGCTTTCGAGCAAGAAAAATTTCTCCTAAATTTAACAGTTAATATTTTCTAAACCGGATATGATATCGACCTAAGGTTTTGAATGGTTGATAGATTCATCCCTTGGAAAACAATTGTTAATGTTGGATTCTCTTTAACTGTCACAAAATTTTATATACAGGGTGTTAAAAAAGACGATGATTTTTGCTCCAATTTTAATGACGTGTAACTTTCACAATATTATTTTTAAATTTTATCACTCTACGTCAATTGAATCACTGGTTCATAGCAAAGAAAGTAATTTGTCAAATTTTTGAGATCTGCTTTATTTTAAGAAATACCGATTTTTTTGGAAAACCTTGCTTTATTTTAACTTATTGGTGGCTAGATCTCACTGTGCGTTGTATCGAGCAAACTTTGCGAGTGATTCTTATACCTTATGAAAAGCTTGATTATGTTCAGTAACAATAGTTGTACCTAAATGTTATGATCTACAGTGGCGTACTTATAAACACCTAATATGTCTATGGTTTATGAGGATCTCACAATTTTTCACGATTTTTTTATATTGGAAAGTACCACAAACATGATCAAAATCCGAACAAACTTGAAGGTAACCGAATACGGTACTCGCCCCTAGATTAGGTCAATTTTTTCTTATTTTTTAGTTTTTCACATCGCGCTACAGGTATATTATACAGTGTGTTTACAAAATTTTAACAAAGATAATTTTTTTAATTTAATTTTTGGAAAAATTGTATTTATTAATTTCTAACTTTTTAACACTATACTCATGAACCATAGACATATCGGTGTTTATAAGTACGCCACTGTACATCATAACATTTAGGTACAACTATTGTTACTGAACATAATCAAGCTTTTCATAAGGTATAAGAATCAAGTTAAAATAAAACAAGGTTTTTCAAAAAAATCGGTATTTCTTAAAATAAGGCAGATATCAAAAATTTGCCAAATTTTCTTCTTTGCTATGAACCAGTGATTCAATGGACGTAGAGTGATAAAATTTAAAAATATTATTGTGAAAGTTACACGCCATTAAAATTGGAGCAAAAATCATCGTCTTCTTTAACACCCTGCATATAAAATTTTCTGACAGTTAGAGAAAATCCAATATTGACAATTGTTTCTCAAGGGATGAATCTATCAACCATTCAAAACCTTAGGTCGATATCATATCTGGTTCAGAAAATATTAACTGTTAAATTTAGGCGAAATTTTTCTTGCTCGAAAGCAATTGTCCAGCAGTTTGGATAAAGAAAAAAGCTATCCTAAAGTATTTAAATATGGGGTTCCTCAAGGAACAATTTTAGGACCATTATTTTTTTATTATTGAAGTATTATGGAATTATTCAACGTACACTGTGATGGAGAAATTTATGGTTTTACAGAAACTATCAATGACATCGATAAAACAAAAAACGATTATGTTTTAATACTATTCTTTGGGGAAAATTTTTGTGAATCATTCTTAAGCCTCTTTTCTAAAGCATCTTACTATTGCACTTGACCCATTTTTATGCCATATTGTCTTAGGCTGTATCTAAACTCGGTCACATATAAATAATAGTAACTTCGACAGCATCATTCACGGACGTTGTGTTCTCAATCCTTGCATTTAAGCTAAATGCCTGTTGGCTGCTCGATCGATTTGCATTGGTGTCTGTCTCATAACAGTCACAATGTTGCACGTTGCCAAGTCCTGTAAAATATATCGTGATAGATGTAATTAGGGACATTTTTTTGTTATAAGAAGTCAAAAAATACGTTTTAAAAATAATAATGGGGGAATTCGAAACCAAGAAGTCTAATGCGTAATCAAAATATCTGACCAGAAGGAACAATCTAAATGGATGGTAATATTTTTAAAAAATCGTTAAGTTCAGTAATAAAAACTAGTTATTCGAATAGTTGCGAGCTTTTGAAATTTATTTAAACCTCTTAAACTTCTTAAGATGGACTTGGTTTACTTAGATCTATACAGGGTGCTACACATTCGTGTGCGTACAAGGGGATCCCGAAAACGGTAAGAGATACGAAAATGGTTAGATTAAGGGGGATTTCTGCTGTGATGGTTTTAAAAAATAGAAATTTTTTTTCCGACGTTTTGCGACTCTCTATAGCCTCTAGAATAACTGTGTGTAAACGTTTTTACCAAATCTACTCCAAAAAAAAGTTACATCCAATTTTATGATGGCCGGTTAGTTCTCATCACTAGCCGCTTTTGAGTTAAGCCGCATTCTCAGAGCTACGTTCTGTCGCCAGCGACATCATCTCGACCAATCAGGATCGTCAGGCCAGGCCCAAAGAGACAGGAAGAATCAGCTCGTTTATCGTTTTTCGAGGAAGAGGAGGGTGTAATCTACGGGCCAGACATCGCAGACTATTTTGTTGTGAGCCACCGTTGAAACTTTAAAGTTGTTTTTCTCGAAACCCTGTTTTTCGCGCTGGCGGAAAGTACTTCGGTATGTTCAAATTATCAGAATTTAATGATTTTAGTCTTAAAATGCTCAGAATACAAGTGGTTATAGCCCTCTCTAGAATCAAGTATTTTGCGATATTACAGAAAATGTTACGGCCCTTAAAATACAAAAAAAGTCAAAATTTTTTTAAAATCTCGCGTCATTTAAACTCGAATTTTGGCTTGATTTTAGTGGGGGCTATAACTACATACTTACAATTGAAGAATCTGGGTCAATTTTATTTTTATCAAGAATAGAAAAATTTATTTGAATTCCGCCAGCAAGCTACGTTTTTTTTGAGGGGGTAACTTCAGCACCCTGTAGCACCCTCAAGCTTTTCATTTTTTGGGGGTTGAAAAATTTTTTTTGGTACATCTTATCTTTAATAAAAAGAATTGAAAACTTGTTTTTCTGCATTTGCCTTATTATCCCCAGAAAAAATCGTAAAGAAACGATGAAAATAGGACCATCACAGTAGAAATCCCCCTTAAGGCAAAGTTGCGTATTTTGAGGCTTAACAATTTGGTAAAAGAAAATTGTAAATATTCCGAATGCTATCGGAGATATCCGAAAAAAACTGAAATTTCTGTTTTTGGTTTTTAATTTTTTGCGCCTTTATTTTTGACATGGGAAAAAAACAAATATCACTTTTTTATAGCCATCTTCTATGTTCTACAAGTTGGCGTTATTAGTTTTTAAATTAGACGTTTCGTTCTTTTAATACCAATCTCAAGTCCATTTTTTTAAATACGGACCTAGAATTTTAAGTACAGTTTCGGAAACTTCTAAGTTTTAGAACATTAATCAAATTTAAAGTTTTTTAAAATTTTAACGTTTTGTCATCTAATAACACATTTTTTTAAATTATCTTTTAATATCCTTACGGTCCTGAACATTTAGAGTCAATCCAAAAAAAAAATATTTCTGATTTGAAAAATCCGTCGATTTTTACTCAAAGAGGTCCGATACTTGATATTTTGTAAGAAAAAAGGACCAAAAGTCTCGGCCTCAAATATTTTTCTGTCTGTTTATGGGATTTTCATTTGTTGATGTTAACGAAGAACCACGCCCGCAATGTGTAATATGTTTTGAGATCTTTTCAAATCATTCGATGAAGCCGTCCTTGCTACAGCGCCATTTTAATTTGAAGCACAAAAATCTATCAGAAAAACCGCTAGATTTTTTTAAAAGGAAAGAAGTTGAACTTAAAGGTGGACAGAAGAAAATAGCTGCGTTTTCTACAAGCAACGAAAATGCTGTTAAGGCTGGTTTTTTGGCCAGTTTAAGAATAGCTAAGTGTGGAAAGCCCCATACAATTGGGGAAACGCTTATTTTACCAGCTGCCAAAGACATCGTAAATTGTGTTTTGGGGGAAAAGGCAGCCAAGCAATTGGATTTCGTTTCACTTTCTGATAATACAGTTAGTCGTAGAATACTTGTAATGGCCAATGATGTTAAAGAAACCGTCATAGAACAAATAAAGTCCAGTATCTTTTTCGCTTTACAAATGGACGAAAGTACCGATGTAGCAAATTTTGCCCAGTTGATGGTTTATTGCCGGTTTTTGCACGGAAATGAAATAAAAGAAGAATTTTTATTTTGCGAATCCCTTCCTTCTACAACAACATCGGTCGAAATATTTAATAAAGTGAATGATTTTATTACCAAACATGGTTTGGATTGGCTGAAGTGCGTGGGTATATGTTCAGATGGTGCACGTGCAATGACAGGAAAACATGGGGGTGTTGTAACAAGAATTAAAGCAATAGCACCGGAATGTGTTTTTATTCACTGTAGCATACACAGACAAGCTTTAGCAGCTAAGGAAATGCCAGATGAATTAAGACAGATCTTGAACGACGCTATTAAAGTAGTTAATTTTATTAAGTCAAGAGCTTTGAATTCAAGACTCTTTCGGCTCTTGTGTTCCGAAATGGGAAGTAATCACGACAGTTTGCTTCTACATACAGAGGTTAGGTGGCTATCAAGAGGAAAAGTATTATCCCGATTATTTGAGCTTCGTTCCGAAGTTCAAATATTTCTAGCTAAACAAAATCATGAGCTGAAAGACAAGTTTACTGACGAAGTTTGGTTATGCCAACTTGCATATCTTAGTGATATATTTAGCAGACTTAACGATTTGAATCTAGGTTTGCAAGGCAAACATACAACTCGCTTTGTTATTATTGATAAAGTCAAATCGTTCATAAAGAAGCTTGAACTTGTGAAATCAAGTCTTGAAAATAGATCTGTCCAACATTTTACAGCACTTGAAAGCTTCGTCATAGATAATGAAATTAATATCAGTTCTAAGGTACTGTTAAATTTCAAGATTCACCATGATAAATTAATCAAGCAGTTTAATGGGTACTTTACAGAAGATTATTCTGAATTTGAATGGATACGCAATCCCTTTTTTGTTGAGTCGCCGGTTCAGGGTTTATGTGCAACCGAACAAGAAAAACTGATTGATTTGTCGTGTGATGGTGAACTAAAATTAGAGTTTAAGCAGTGCGACCTCGGTGAATTTTGGGCAAGAAGGAATTCTGATTACCCTTCTCTTGCAAAACACGCTTTAAAATACTTAATACCCTTTTCAACGACATACATGTGTGAGAATGGATTTTCCGCGATGCTGTATATTAAGAATGTATACAGAAACAAACTTAATGTAGAACCTGATCTTCGGCTATATCTGAGTAACACAGAACCAGATATTAATAAATTATGTAAAAAAAGCCAAGCACAACCTTCTCACTAATGTTTGTCATTTTAAGTAAGTACCTCTAAGTATGAAACCTAAAAATGTAATAAAAAATATTTTTACTATTGTTCAATTTTATTTTATCCTTTGGTTAAAATTTCAGCATGGGTATTACAATTAATTAAATTACCTAGCTAGAAAGGTAGTATTTTAGTTAGGTGGTACCTAAAATTACAAAAAGTATTTTATGGTACATCACTCAAAAAGGTTGAAAACCGCTGGTATAAACGGTACAAAATTTGAAATTGTTTTTGAAACAAACATAAGCTCATCACAGTAACATACCTAGACTAACGCTACAGTTACCTTTTCTTCACTTGGGAGCCTTAATGTTATTCTATTTTACAGTATTTCGGTCTAGGTCTAAAACCATAGGACTCAATAAAATACTAATAAAAAATAGAATGACTTCTCATACCTTAAAAACTTGCTTACTTGTATTGTTACGGTAAATCTTATTAAAACAAATAAACACCATAACTTCCTGTAATGGAATGTAGTTTTGATTTAAGTTATCCTAAAAATAATTGCCAGGGCCGTAATAGTAAAGAAAGAATAATTTGAAATATTAATGATTTGATGACCAAACGTTAAAAGTTTTAAACCCTTTAAATTGTACTAATTTTCTAAAGCGTAGAAGTCCCTAAAACTGTTTCTAAAATTCCAGGTCCGTATTTAAAAAAATTGACTTGAGGTTGGTATCTAAAGAACGAAACGTCGAATTTGAAAACTAATAACGCCGTCTTGTAGAATATAAAGAACGGCTATGAGAAAGTGTATTTTATTTTTTTCTCAAGTCAAAAACGATGTAATGAATAATTTTGGACTTAGGGTATAGTTATTGTTCCAAAAAAACATACTGGTCGGGTAAATTTCAACCAAAATCATAGCCCGCATCCCATTAGGATCTGTTTAATTTTGAGTTGATCGCGTGATACGATACAGAGTAATTTGATTAAAAACTTATTTTTCTCGATTTTATCCAGAATCTGGCAACATGACAGTAAAATTTATGATAGCACGCCCTAGAGGATACATCGATTCGCGGCGCTCTTTTTTTGTCGCCGCGATTTCGCCTTTCGCAACCTTCGAAGTGGTAATCTTGGCTTATTGGCCCGCCACTTGACCTACACCTTGTTTGTGTGCACGTCGCTCTTTCCCGCTTCAAATGTCAGCTCGACTATTTTTAGTTTTTAATTGGCAAATTTTGACTGAATAGGAATACTATGAATAGTAATATAATATACTGGAAGCAGCAGCCTAGCACAGCAGGAGGGCGTTCTTGTTTTGCAAGCCCGACCCGGCCCGAGCTAGAATTTTTGGACGCGGTCTGGCCCGATACCAAGATCGAAAGGTCCGGCAGACCCAAAAAGCCTGGTCAGCTCGGTCGTCTCGAAAAGTCTAGCAGGCCAGAGAACGTGCCGAAAAGCTCGACCGGGCCGAAAAGTCCGACGGGGTCGCGGTCGGCCCGATAAGCCCGGCCGGCATTTATTTCTAAATGCAACCTAATTATTGGTCGAACGTTTGGACACTTAATTTAAATCTTTAAATAATGTATTCTTGGCTTAGATTACAAAGGTGTTGTAGGAAATTGTTTAGGTAAACTTTTACTTCTAAAAGTCCTGTTTTATATAGAGATTAAGGTTTCGGACGCATATGCTTTATTATGAATATACAAAATGACACTTAAGAAGGAGTATTTCAAAATCTAAGCATTTGCACCAAAAACTGCTGTTAGATATGCGCTCCTAAAATACATGGTTTCTGAAAGTATCATTAATTTTAGCGTGGTGAGCGATATTTACTTTATTTTTAATCATGAAAAACCGAGCCCGAAAAACACTGGTTAGAGTCATACATACGTCTTATGTTTAAATTTTGGATTGACACCAATATTTATATTTTATATAAAAAGTGTTTTTTTTTTAAATAAAGAGTCAGTTAGGAATATCAAAAAAAAAGTTAAAAAAAACATTTACAAAAACAAATTTAATCCAACTATGCAGAGGGGGAGAGGTAATAATTTAATTTTTAAAATTAGATAGTAATTGTGTGTTAGTGAATTTTAAACGAACTTTGGGCGTGACTCCAAAAATTTTTCGTCTGCGGCGCTTTTCTGCCATCTTCCCTAGGTACAATATCATAAAATACATGTAGTCCCCGACTGTCCCTCTCTCCAGAAAAACAATGTCCTACTTACGCCCACTAAGCCTCCCCCCTGAGCATATTTTCTGGGTACGCCACTGCCGGCTGGTCTGGAAAAAATTATTGGAACCCGAGCCTTTATTGATTAAGTGACTCGACCAAAGGTAAAAAACCCGGCCCGTGCAGGCCTCTACTGAGTGCGAGGTTCGTGCTAAAAGAAGAGAGTATTAGTGGTATTCGCAATATTTTCGATTTATAATATTTTCTTGATTTGTTCTCACTTACAAACTGTATATTTTACAATGATGTTAATTTCAACGGATTTCTCATGGCCAAATTATAATTTCTCCCCCAAAGCCGGCAATTTATTTGTTCACAAAAACTACATCCAACATTTTATTTATTGCTTCTTGGCGGTTACCAATTTTTCCTTCATTCCTCTATCTTCTTCGCTTCCATATTACGCTCAGCTACTTTTTGTAATTACTTACAGCGGGAAGCGTCTCGCACATTGATAAAGTATCTCTCACTTTATATAAAAAAACGAAAAAAATTAAATACGATAGACTTGAATTGATTACTATTTCGAAAAATGCTGAGAATGATAAACAGGGTTTTTGACGAAAGTCTTTGTGAAAAGTTTTTATATTTGTTACAACCTTTTGCAAGTTATGATAATATGTAACATAAATAGATAGATAAGTATTTATTTTAAAACAAATTTGTAAAATTCACAAAGTTTGAAATACGTCATAAAATGTTACAAAAATTCATTTTATAAATTCTACAAACATAAAAAAATTGTAAAATACACTTAAATTTATACCATCACAAATTTTGTTTTTTTATAATCAAGATATTCCTGAATTGTATAAGGTTCAATATTATTAATATAAACAAATATTTCTTTTTTGAAATTATTTAAATTATTTATGCACTTTATATGCTGTGGCAAAATATTAAAAAAAGTGATGGCAGCATAGTGACAGCTGTGCTTCGTCAATGTTAAAGAGTGTTTTGGAAAATTATAATCAAAAAGTCTACCTCTCGTATCATGTGTGTGTTCTTTTTTTAAATGAGTGAATTTACCTTGATTCTTTTTGAAAAACAAAATGCATTCATAAATATAAATATCCGGAGTTGTTAACAATTTTTGCGTTTTAAATACTCCACGACAACTCCGAATATAACTCATGTTTAGTAGAATTCTTAAAGCTTTCTTTTGATAGATAAAGACTTTTCCCAAACGCGATGTGTGACCTCAGAATATTATACCGAAACGGAGTAAGGATAAAAAGTTGCTATGATATATCATACGAGAAATATTAAAGTTTAGATATCTAGACACTATTCTCAGCATATAACAAGATGTGGCAAGGTTTCTACAAAGGGCGTGTATATGAGTATTCCATTTAAGATTTGCATCGATGTGCATACCCAAAAATTTGCAAGTCTCAACAATATCAACATTGGAACTAATACAGGGTATTATGGAAATAACTTACATTTAAATCCGTAAATCCTGATATAAAAACACATGGCAGAAAAATTTATTTAAATGCCCCTTGGTTGGCTGATTGGTTTAAGGCGAATGTCGGGCGTTCGCCCCAAGCTTCTTACACTGCAGCCTAGTAGCTTATTGTGCGCCCCTGTCCTGCTAGAAAAGATTTGTTCCTGTTATAACGTCTAGTAAATTTCTACCCAGTTTGTTAAGTGGGAGGTTATCATCATCACATTGGATTCCTCCTAAAATCTTGAATCTTCTTTGGGTCACAGTTTTACAGTTGCATATAATATGTGAGGCCGTTTCGCCCTCTTCGCCGCAAAGTCTGCATTTAATGGGACTTTTGTAAATTCCTATTCGACGTAGGTGTTTTCTTAAGTTGCAGTGGTCTGGTAGTAGGCCAGAAGGTACGTGTTAAAAGCAAATTTCAATCAAAACAATCTCTACAAATTTTGTATTGAGAAATTTTATCTAATTTTTAAGATAAAGGAGAAACACTGCTTTTACAATCTAAAAGTTTAGATGCCATTAATATATCTGCTCATAATATAAGGCTGTATTCGTCAAGACTACATTTTTTGCATTCGTATAAAACAAGCAAAAGAACACTTTAAATACGGTAAATTTTTCATGTTAAAAGGCAAGTCACCCCATCTCATGAAAGTTATTCGAATTAGAAATATATGTGTATATAATTGTACAGTAAAATTTAGGTTCTCTTGTACTATTTTTTTTAGTAAAATAACAATACAATGTTTGCTTTTCAGAGGCAAACTATACTCCCAAATTACTTCTTGCCAGTTTTATACCTTTTGTAGATGCTGATTACAACGCAAAAGCTTTTCTTCCGTCGTAATACTTACACCCTTTGTACAGTTGCTCGGCTTGTAACTTAAATTTATTCTAATATAATTCTTCTCCGGAAAACACACAAGAAAAAGAAAATGGAATACAAAATACGGTTTCTAATATCATGGGCGTCACTTGTTTAAGAGTTTTAGAAGTTAGGAATTTCCTGGACCTTTATTTAGCTTTTATTTCGAAGGAATTTTTTTTCAGGCAAAGGGTCTAAACTTTCTTACGAGTTTTACATAATCCAAAAAGGACTTACGTGTTAGTCTATATTTATTTTTAGATTTAGTTGTTTTGGCATTCTATAAACTGAAAAATACAGATAAAGGTAGAATGAAAGCTTATACGATACTCGTAAAAATATTGTTATAAATTAATTGGGTTTTATTGTTTATTCCTGATACTTCTTTGAATGATGGAAGAGTTTTTGACTTGTATTATCTTTGTGTGTTTTTACATAAAAACGTTTCAAGTGGTTAGCATCTCCACTCATCTTCAGGTAAATACTCATACAATACTATTTCAGAAGGTGTTGAGTAATAAAATGAAAAATTCCGTCCTGTTCGGCTTAATTTCGGTGTCGGCCATAGGCGCGTGCGAAAAAATCTTTTATCTTGATGAGACGTGGATTAATGAAGCTTATATAGTACCAAAATTATGGCAACACAAAAATATAACCAGTGCTCGCCAAGCTTTCATGGAAGGCCTGTCAACAGGTCTTAAGGTGCCTTCAGGTAAAGGGAAGAGTCCATATTGGAAGTGAAGAGGGATTTTTAAAAGAAGGTTTGCTAACCTTTCAGTCGTTCAATACGGAAGATTACTACGAGGACATGAAATCGAATGTTTTTAAGGACTATTTTGGTGAAATGATAAAATATCTTCCAGCTGATTCAGTAGTAGTTATGGATAAGCTATCATTCACGACGCACAGAGAGGACTCCAACATCATCTTGGAGAAAACAAGAAATTATCAACTGGTTAACCACCAAAAGTATTGAATTTGAAGATAATTTAATAAAGAAGGAACTATTAGCTATAGCAAATTTACACAAACATCGTTTTATGAAATATGCCACACCGCCATGTCATTGCGAATTAAATCCTATGGAACTTATATGGGCGCAAGTGAAAGGATTTGTAGCAAGTCACAACACGACATTCAAAATGAAAGACGTTAGGCTAGTGCTTGATCAAGACGTTAGGCTAGTGCTTGATCAAGCCATTAAGGAAGTGACACCAGAGAACTGGCGAAAAGCAGTCCTTCATGTTATTAAAGAAGAGGAGAAAATGTGGGATCTTGACCACCTGATCGATCGGACAGTCGACCCGTTAATTATAACGTCAAGAGGAGATGACAGTTCCTCAGATGACGAGGAATATTATGATTTTTTATAATTTAATTTCTGGATAATGTATTTTTTTTTTGTATTATTTTATAATATTTAATAAAAAATAAGTGTACCTAATACTATGTACATAATGCACGCCTTTGTCACGCCATTTTCAGTGTTTGTAAATGAATAACAATAGGCAAAATCCATAAATTGACCCAAACCCGGATGGTACTACCTGCACTTGATGAAAATAAATAATTTTGCAATCAATTCAATGCCAAATTATGAAAGTGTCTTAAATATTCGTTGCGTCACTCTGTAGTCCCTTTGCATACCTAATGAGCTTTTATTACTCTACACTTTTCTAAAATAGACTATAGAGGTTTGAATATCATGTGGGACCATTTTTTATTATTGATTTAACAAAAAATTTTGTTCTCGGTAAAAGCTTCTGCCACAGAATATATAGCTACGCAACTAAATATATACTGTGTGCTTCTGCGCTCGCTTAAACTAAAAAAGCTCTCATTAAAATTTCAAAAAAAAAAAAATAAATTCACAGCATACAAGAGATATTCAATTTTTTACAAGTTGTTCAAGGGTAAAGTACTCTTATTTTTTGTTTTAAATGCAATTTAATTATCAAAAGTTATTTCTTCTATTCAGATAATAAAAAAAATACTTACAAGCAAAAAAATGCCTTCTCCCTTATAGACTCGATTGAGGAATATAAATAATTTTTAAAATTTCTTTAGTTTAATTTTAGAATTTTGGTCAACTTGTTAAAAAATTTCTAGTTTTTTCTAATTTTTCTTAAACCATTCAAAAAAATTATGTTAAGATTCGTTTATTTTTGGAGCAATTAGGTTTAGACCAAAATGAATTTTAAAAAATATGTTTAGGATCTTCCTTAATTACTTAAATGTGTAAATTTTAAAAACTAATGTAATTAAAAAATCTAGTCTCTACAGGTTAAGATAAAAAAATAAGTATCTACTTATTCGTTTTCTGGATAAAAAGCCATGACTTCGTATCCATACATAACTTTTAACTCTAAACAACTTTTATATATGAAAATTTTATCTAAAACGAAAAATAAGAGTACTCCTGGGCAGTAGACATTTATTATTATTATTACTAATATTATTATTATTATATTCAAGGGTTAAGGCTACTGGTTCATTCGTCAAATACCGACGTTTGGCGCATAATGACCTGCAGTTTAAAGTTAAAAAAGTTTCACTTTTACAAAGTTTCGCTTTCGCTGAAAATGTTTTGGGCACACAAAATTTTCAAATTTTCCTAGAGCTACGCCAGTAAAGTCATAAATATCTAAAATTAAGCTCTAGTATAAAAAAAATCTTATCCAAAACTGACTTACGAAAGAACTACATGACGTTTCAAAAAGAATAGGCTTAAATCTTATTTCACCTCATCTATAAATAAACTAATAATAAAATAAATTATTTATTTTCTTTCACTCATAAATTATTTATGAGTTTATCTCAACAGACAACAAAGAACAGAGAATGTTAAAAGATCAGATCTTCAACTTATTGCGTGAAAAAAAAAACAATATTTCTTGTCGGAAAAGAATTGTAAAAAAAAATTTATATTTGATCAAACTTTTCCATGTTTTTTGGAAACAAAATTTATTAAAATAACTGAAAAGGCCTACAATGTAGGGAAATGCAGTAATATGTATTCTGTTACAGGAGGAAGGTTAGAACTTTAAGTGTATAAACATGTTGCAGCAGACGAAAAATGTTTTTTCAGTATTTACTAAGAATTAAGAAGTTTGCATTTTATGGTAAAATCTATTCCAGTAGATGTATTGTTGGCCAAATCGTCGAGTTAGTATCATACAACCATCAAAATATCTTTGAACTCTAAGGGAAGTCCCTTGCTACTGTACGACAAGGGTTGGCCTTGTATACGACCCGTAGCAGTGCCAACAGTTCAAAAATATGCCGACCTGGTGACATATCCTGGACTTAGGCAATTCTAGAGAACGGTTTTTCTGTTTGGGTCTTATCAGCATTAAGCGCTTATTAATTATTTTTCAGATCGTTAAAAAATATCTCGGGTTAATCCAGAGAGCACGAAAAGGGGTTCATCCCCTTTCCCTTCCTAGGACGCTTACTGAATCCACTGATATATTATCCTAGGCTTACATAACAAAATATTTACTGGAAAAAAAGTTAATCATTTCTCGACGACTACACGTTACACGACTGACCATTGTCGCAGCCTCTCTCTCTTAATTTCATGGTACTAACACTTAATATATACAATTTTTTCTCCGAGGGCCCGTTCATGTGCCAGATGCACTTAGGCCAGGTTTGGCCCATTGTTCTCACCCTGTTTGGTTGTTACACCCACTATGTGATCCCAGTTCCTTGCACTAGTTTATGTATAGGTCAACTGGGGAGAGGGTAAGGATGTCCTCTGGTTCCAGTTTTGGTTGCCCGAGTATTTATTGCCTCTTCTGATTTAGTGACTCGCAATGGCAAACTATGTGCTGTACAGTTTCCCTGTCTTGTCCGCATAATCTGCAGTCAAGGTTTCCATTGTACAGTTGCATTATGTGCAGATGGTTCTTGGCAGCAATGGGTCCTGTCAGAATTCCTGTAATGGTTCTCTGCTGGTTCTTAAGTCTTGGGTCTGGATTTCCAATGAAGCTCTTGCTGTGAGGTAATCACTGTTTGTTGTTTCAGTGGATTTTGTGTTCACTCCTGATTCATCGCCTTATGGCATCTCGTACTGTGCACCTTGGTACTCCGAGTGCCGGTTCTGGACCAATGAATGTATTTTCGGAGCCTTTTCTTGCGAGTCCTGGTACCCACTGCAGTATAACTTTGTTTACTTTTGGCAGGGCCTTCAGTTTCTCTTGACATTCCCATACCAGTCTTGGGTTACCTTGTTCCATATTAGCAATATTATAGACTATTAACGACTCACAAAACTTAATGTATATCTATATACCGGGTGTTGCATCGTCGAGCGGGACATAGGAAATCCCATGTAATTTTAAATGGGGTCAATTATTGGCTTCCCTAATTATTTTAGAGAAAAATTCTATTTAGGTTTATTAAAGAGCACTAAAACCCACATTCAAAAGAATAACTTTAGATATTTTTAATGAACCCGTTTACGGGTTATCGCCGATTTCTTTTTAACTATTTCTCCTTTTTATGGCCCCGTATTTGCGGGTACCAGTCAAGGTAAAAGATGACTGTCAAATAAAGTTGTCATTTTGAAATGTGTGCTTTATTGTTATAAAAACTTGTACATCAAAAATATTAGCCATGAATTACACTTCTAAAGAAAAAATATTGATGATTAAATGGTATTATCAAGGAAATAGTTATCAAAATGTGTCAGACATGTTTGCTGCTCTGTATCCGAATAGACCGATACCTGCAAAATCTACAGTCGAAAGGACTATCAAGAAATTTGAGACAAAAGGCACTGTAAATAACTGCAGATGTGAAGAAAGGCAGGAACAAAGAAGAGATGCAAGAAATGATAGGGACTTGCAAGTTTTATTGTGCGTGGAAGAAAATGATGGGAAGATCAGCACAAGGAAACTTGAGGATGACATAGGATTAGATCACACCACAGCGTTACGAGCTTTGAAACGACATAAATATTATTCATACAAATATGAAAAGCACCAAGAGCTAAGAGATAGGGACGAAATACGACGACAGGAGTTTTGTTTTGGTATGATTGAAAGAGCAAACATGGATAGGGAATTTTTAAAAAACATTTGTTTCACTGACGAATGCACATTTACCTTAAACAATGAACCCAATGTTCAAAATTATCGATATTGGAGCAAAGAAAACCAACACAGGTTTGTCGAAAAAAGGACGCAATATCCACAAAAAGTTAATGTTTGGGCTGGGATTTTCGGAGAAAATATTATCGGGCCATTATTAGAAAATCAGGAAGTTTGGTACCAAATGGATGGCTGCCCGGCACATAGTACCCTGGCTGTCCGGGAATATTTAAACCGTGCTTTTAATGGAAATGTTATTGACTTAAATCATACAGTAAATTGGCCAGCCAGGTCTCCTGATTTATCGCCAAATGATTTCTTTCTCTGGGGCCATTTAAAAAACAGGATATACAAAGATAAAAAATACCCAAATCTAGAAGAGTTAAAAAATGCTATTTCTGCCGAATGCAATAGAATTTCAGTTTACTAACTAGCGAATGTAAGAAGAGAATTTTATGATCGCCTCGGTTATTGTTTAGCAGTCAATGGAGGAATATTTGAACATCTTCTTAAATCCTAAAGTTCTAACAATTTAATAGTACCTACCTATTAATTAGTAAAATATTGAAACATGTAAAATGTCATAATTAACTTTGTAATTGGATACTTTATTTTAGTTTTATTCAGATTAATTTGTACTCATAAATACACCTTTAATATTTTCGATATACGAGTTTTTATAACAATAAAGCACACATTTCAAAATGACAACTTTATTTGACAGTCATCTTTACCTTGACTGGTGCCCGCCAATACGGGGCCATAAAAAAAAAAATCGGCGATAACCCGTAAACGGGCTCATCAAAAATATCTAAAGTTATTCTTTTGAATGTGGGTTTTAGAGCTCTTTAATAAACCTAAATAGAATTTTTCTCTAAAATAATTAGGGAAGCCAATATTCGACCCCATTTAAAATTACATGGGATTTCCAATGTCCCGCTCGACGATGCAACACCCGGTAGATATAATTTAGAATGAAGCTGGTCATCTTGGAAAATAATTTAGAAATATTGTTCAGATGATCTTTATACAGGCGGTGTTAAAGATCCAGGAAGTTTTGCTGGCGGGGGATAATTTTTACTTTGATAAGTTTTGACCGCTTCGGGTTTCGTGAAAGTTCTTTGGGATTTAAGTAGCAATAGGGATTAAATCAAGAGAATATTTTTTATGTTTCTGTGTAACTGAACTAAGAAAAAAAGTAAGTTCGACTTATTTTCTTATTCTTTTTGCTAAAATAAATATTTTAAAAAATATTATCAAGGTAAATAGAGATAAATGGCCTACAAAGAATTTTTTATTGCTAAAATCCTCCTTTTTGTTTTAATTCTAATGAAAATCTATAGGCAAACAATATATCTTTTTATCCCATTCAAGTCTGGAACGTCACGTTATTTTGGATATAGTGGAAAAAAAAGGTCAGTGAACCGATAAAGAAAATCCCATGCTATAAATAAACGTTTTTTAGGAAATGGGAAGTGCCAAATCATTGAATAAAGTGGAGGGATATAAAAAATCCCTAAATATTTGCCACACTACTTTCAACCAACCTTTTTTATAAGTTTTATATTTAAATTTAAAAATTTAAAACATGTTTGAGCAAAATCAAGCAGAAAATAAATATATATTTTATAAGATTTAAATAAAACCAGTCAAGCCTTCAAAAGCCTTTTTAATGTCAATAAATTCTTAAAAATTAAAAAAATACCTATTTAATTTCTGTATTACTGACAAAAAGACAAATTAACTGAAAAGAGATTAAAAAAAACAATTTTTAAATAAAAACTTCTTCATAAAATAAACATAAAAAATGGAAATTAAGAAACGTTCATAGGTCAAACTGTTACATTAGATAAGACTGAGTTTAAATAATATTTTGAAACGTAATTGAATTTTTTGTACGTAATTGATATTTATTATTAAAGGAAATATTATTTGACGTAATCTCAGGGAGACCCACGATCCCCCTGCGGGCTTCCATGTTCACAGTATTCATTCACACACATTATAAAACCGTTTTATTTTTTTCATCCTGAAATGCTTTAAAGAAGCAACAAACAGTCGCATATTGCGTAGTTGAATGCCTGGTCTAATTTTCTTCACTATAACAAGCTCCCGGCATGCATGTGGTCCCCTTACCAATTCCAAGGGTGGCAGCCTAGATACCGTTGAAAAATAACTTTCCGTCCTATATTCTTATATATTAATTAGAACTATAGGTAATTACTACCCTAATTTGAACGATTTTTGGATAAAACGAAAAGGATACGAAATATTGATCAAAAATAAAATGGCGAATAGGTCACTAGCCCTAACTCTGATTGACTGGTGACAAAGCTGTAAAAATCATCAAAAAGTATTCTTTTTCATGGGGGACCCCATGACCCCCACCTCCCTTGGATTCGAGTTTGAAAGCCTATAAGTTCCTAGAACTTGATTAAAAATTCCATCAGGTCTATATTTAAAAAAATTTGACTTGACGATGGTATTCAAAGAACGAAACGCTGAATTTGGAAACTAATAACGCCATCTTGTAGA
The DNA here is from genome assembly GCA_935413205.1 of Polydrusus cervinus. Classification (NCBI taxonomy): domain Eukaryota; kingdom Metazoa; phylum Arthropoda; class Insecta; order Coleoptera; family Curculionidae; genus Polydrusus; species Polydrusus cervinus. The sequence goes on from OW284512.1 coordinate 8,659,954, forward strand.
ACATATTTCCCCCCAAGTCAAAAATTAAGACGGAATAAATTAGAACCTAAAATCGAAAACTTTGTTTTATTTGAATATTTCCGAAGGTATTCGGAATATTTGCAATATTCTTTTGCCAAATTATTAAGCCTTAAAATACGCAACCTTGCCTCAATTTAACCATTGTCGTATCTCCTACCATTTTCGGGATCTTAAGTACGCACAAGAATTTGTAGCAACCTGTATAGGTGATAGAACTACTTTAAGCGCTCATATGCTCTTATAATGTGCGTACGAAAACAATAGTAGGGCTTACCTCAAGAAGCGGATCCATACCTATATATTCTGACAGCTTTCAGCCCTTAGATCGCTACTGGTATGGGGATGCCAAGAGGAACTGGAAGCCATGACAAAAGTAAACAAAGTAATACTGCAGTGGGTTCCAGGCCACGAAGGTATTACAGGAAACGAAAAAGCCGATAAACTCGCAAGAAAAGGCTTCGAAAATACATTTATTGGTCCAGAAACGGCACTCGGAGTAGCAAGGTGCACAGTACGAGATGCCATAAAGCGGATCAGAAGTGAACACAAAATCCGCTGGAGCAATAGATAGGGATTAGACCACAGCAAAAGCTTTATTGGGGATCCAGACCCAAGACTTACGAAACTTACATTAAATGAATAGGAATCAGCTGAAAATCATTACAGGAATTCTGAGAGGACACATGGTTGTCAAGAACCATCTGCACAGAATGCAACTATACAATGAATACCTTGACTGCAGATTATGTGGACAAGACAGAGAGACTGTACAGCACATAGTTTGCCATTGCGAGTCACTGGATCGGAAGAGGCAACATATATGCGGGCAACCAAAACTGGAACCAGAGGACATCCTTACCCTCTCCCCAGTTGACTTACCCAAACTAGTGTAAGGAACTGAGATCATGGAGTGGGTGTAAAAACCAAACAGGGTGAGCAAAATGGGCCAAACCTGGCCTAAGTACATCCGGCGCATGGACGGGCTCTCGGAAGAAAAAAATATGCTCTTATTTATCAAACATTTTTGATTGATTGTATGATAAACTTTACGACATCTGTGATGTCTTTTTCTTATTTCCATAATCCAAACGAGAATATTTCTTTTTATTAGTTTAACCTTATATTTCTTTTCATTTTTCCCTTTAAGTAATTTGTCATTTCTTTAATAAGTAACAAACTTTCCTTTTAAAACTTTTTTATTGCGACTTTGCATTATATTTCGCAAAGAATATTTTAAAGGTAAATATAAAACAAGGTTGACAAATAGCAAGACGGAAAAAATTAATTTTATTGACGATGCCGAAACACCTTTGAGTTTGTTTGCTGTAATAATAAACAGCTCTTTTTTTTAGGGCTTTATTATCTAACTACTCTCGTGTATAAAATGCTGAGTGTGTTAATAGTGGTTTGTACTACAAGAGTGGATGTGATGTTCATATCGTACGAGATATAGTGGCGGCTCGTCAGGTGAAGAAGGTAAAGAAGGTGAAGGGGCTCTTTACCAAAAAAAACTTAACCAGGAGGCAATTTTTTCGACAATATTAAATATTAATGTAACAATACAGCTACCATTTTAGCCCTTAAAAAATAATTATGTTCGAATTAATAATATTAATTTAATCTGAAATGTAGCTATGCATAATAGGGCCACGGTTAACTCCGATGGACAATAATTATAAATACTCGTGCATTTTGGCGCGCCCCAGCCGACCGTGTCCGTGCACTACCCTAGGTCCGTGAGCTCAGAGCAGCAAGTGAAGATGAAGACCGTCAAAGTGGCACCATATGTTTAAATTAAATAGTGTGCCTTGTATTTCAACTCTAGAGTTGAAATATTTTTTTTTCAACACGTGTGTGATATTCAGCGCTTTCGAGCCAAGTTAACCGTGCTTTTTTTTCTCATTTTCGTAGGTGGTCGTAGGAAAATATACTTTACAACTCGAGTGGATTGTCCATATTGCCCTAGGAAGTGTCGTACTCAATTTACTTTCTCGTCAGTTGCGGCTCGCAGTCTTAAAAAGTGGTAAAGAGCTAGTTATAGTGTGGGTGCTTATATAAACATTGAATAAAAACCCGTGTAACAAAACGTCTCGCTTATCCTCATCTGTCCAACGACTGAATGAAGTTTTCAACAAACTATGTCATGAATTGGATTCATTTTTAAAACACACAACTAGGTAGGTACGTACACAACTGAATTAACTTAAAAATAAAAACAAAACCCCTTAATCACACAGTAAATTACGTAAAAAAAATCTCTAACCGTTTGTTTCACGAAGCCTCTAAATAAATACCTTAAGGTTAGGCGAACCAATGCTAAAACAATGGTACATACGCCTGATCTATTTCTAAATTGCCCTTCATTATAGTGCAAATTGTTACATGCTGTTCGCATGACTAACGTCACGTAACCATAGCAACAGTTAATATCAAAGCCTAATTGGGCGTTGGGTTTCACTTGCTTTGAGCTAACGGACACAGTCGGCTGGGGCGCGCCAAAACGCACGAGTGTTTATAATTATTGTCCATTCGGATTAAATTAATATTACTAATTCGAACATAATTATTTTTTAAGGGCTAAAATGGTAGCTGCATTGGTACATTAATATTTAATATTGTCGAAAAACTGTCCTCCTGGTTTTATTTTAATTTTTTGGTGACCCTTCACCTACTTCACCTGACGAGCCGCCACTGTTGTCTCCAACCTTCGAATAAAAGATAATATTAATGCACACGATAAGTGGGTGGGAGAATCTTGACTGATGGAATAACCCTTCCCGCCGGTATATTCCTGCTTACCCTATTTACTTTATCTTTCAAAAATACACTTCTTTCAACAACCTTGAGTAAAATTTTGTTTCATCCACACTATCTTAGTATATGAAATTTTATGACGCCTTCGTTCATTTTTGAACCCAGACATGCCTTGAACTTTTGCAATATTCCAAGCGGCTAGAAGGAATACTTTTCGCCCCCAGAATAAAACTAAAACGTGGTTATTTCAAAACGAAATAAACTATTTTTCAGCGGACCAACATCAATAGACCTTTAATGATGGAAGGGAAATATGCAGAATATTATAAACTAAATTAATATTAATATATATAAAAAATCCATAAGATCATTTGGTCAATGAAATTTCACATAAATTCTCTTCAAAAGTAATAAAAAAATAATTCAATACCAAACAACACAATCTACTTATTGATTTGTGAAATTTTTTTTTAACACTAGTGTTGAAATATTTAGAATTATGTCCCACTTAATATCTGGTTTCATAGTTTGTCAATAGGCTTTTCCTTTATTTGTAGTTTAACTTTTTCATTTTTTCATATTTTATATATTATAGAAAGAACTAATCCTGGATTGACTTCTAGATTAACCAGAATGAAAAGTTTTAAATTTAATCAAGGAAAGATGCATTAAATATAAATTTAAAAAATCCACCCAACAAGGAAGATTTCAATTTAAAATACCTAATTCTATAAATTATTTATTGTTTTTATAAAAAAAAGTCAAATACTCCTGAAGGGATTTAAACCTGTGACCTTGCAATCTGCAGGCTAGAGCTCTATTTTCTACGCTATCGCTACCGATAAACATTTGTTGTTTAATACATGACACTTTTCAGCGCGATTTGTTTTTTCTGGTAATAGATTTTCCAGTAAGTATATTATTAACATTTTTTATAATGTCAGATGGCGTATTTTCACACTCTAATTCTGAATCACTCGACAAATACATGAAAAATAAGTTAAACACTTTAAAATTTGTTTTTTTTTTAATAAATAGGGGTGGTCTGTCAAATTAACACCATATGTTTAAATTCATTAGGGTGCCTTGTATTTCAACTCTAGAGTTGAAATATTTTTTTTCAACACGCGTGTGATATTCGGTGCTTTCGAGCCAAATTAACCGTGCTTTTTTTTCTCATTTTCATAGTTGGTAGTAGGAAAAAATAGTTATATTATTACAATATTTGATAATAAACTCTTAAATAAAGTTCTACAAACATTGAAATCTAAACTCAAACTCCGAACTTTGTTATTACCCCAAGGGGTTCTGGAAGACGGAACGGTCCCCAGCGTCTTGTCAAAAACCCTATAGGGCCGAAAGGTATAATACCGGTGCTTTTTAAAGTAATTGGTTTTATGTGTTATTTTTATCTAAATTATGGGACACCGAAGTGGATTTTAACATTTTTCGATGGGAGTAATTCGAAAACTCGGAAACGTAATCTGAAAGGCAGATTACGATATAAAAATAACTAAACGTTTTGGGTCGAATCAATTTGTTGCGAATATGGGTCAATGATAAAAATTAATTTAAAATTTTATTTAAAACAAATTGATTTTGATACAAAGGGGAATTTCATAACTCTGCGGAGTCGGGTATAAGTGGTCTTGACATAATAGGGAATCACAAAAGTAAAAAGTTTCGAAATAAAGCATTAGAGACCTTTTAATAATCTTATTCATTAAATTTTGATTTTGGTTGTAGCGACTAAAGGAATATAATTTTTTGTGAAAAGAGTCTTTTCTACGACCACCTACGAAAATGAGAAAAAAATACGGTTAACTTGGCTTGAAAACGCCGAATATCACACGCGTGTTGAAATAGTATATTACATAACAAGTGATGAAAGTGATACTTTTCAAACGAGGAGATATTTAGCACGAGGCGTCAGCCGAGTGCGGAAATTCTCCGAGTTTTAGAATAATCACTTTCACACGAGTAATGTACACTATTTTTCCTACGACCACAAAAAAACCTTTGATTTGTGAAAAAAATATTTCAACTCTAGAGTTGAAAAAAAATATTTCAACTCTAGAGTGGAAATACAAGGCACACTATTTAATTTAAACATATGATGCCAATTTAATAGATCGAAAGGTCACAGGTTCAAATTCCATCAGGAGTACTTGACTTTTTTTTATAAAAACATTAAATAAATTATAAAATTATTTTGAATTAAAATCTTCCTTCTTGAATGATTTTTTTTATTTAATCAATTAAAAATAAATTTAAAAAATTCACCCAACAAGAAAGATTTCAATTCAAAATAATTCTATAAATTATTTAATGTTTTCATAAAAAAAAGTTAAGTACTCCTGTTGGGATTTGAACCTGTGATCTTTCGATCTGTAGGTCATGGCTCTAGTGTCTACGCTATGAAGACCCATAAACATTTCCTGCTTAAGTTTAATATATGACATTTTCTTCAGCGGGGCTTGTTTTGACTGTCAAATTAGCATCATATGCTTAAATTAAATGGTGTGCCTTGTATTTCCACTCTAGAGTTGAAATATTTTCTTTCAACACGCGTGTGATATTCGGCGCTTTCGAGCCAAGTTAACCGTGCTTTTTTTCTCATTTTCATAGGTGGTCATAGGAAAAAAAATATTTTAACTCTAGAGTTGAAATACAAGGCACACTATTTAATTTAAATATATGGTGCCAATTTGACATACCACCCCTATTTATTAAAAAGAACAAATTTTAGAAAGCTGTAATTGTAAAGTGTTTAACTTATTTTTCATGTATTTGTCGACTGATTCTGAATTAGAATGTGAAAATACGCCATCTGACATTATGAAAAATGTTAATAATATACTTACTGGAAAATCTATTACCAGAAAAAACAAATGGCGCTGGAGAGTGTCATGTATTAAACAACAAATCTTTATCTGTAGCGATAGCGTAGAGAATAGAGCTCTAGCCTACAGATCACAAGGTCACAGGTTCAAATCCCGTGATGAGTTTTTGACTTTTTTAAATAAAAACATTAAATAATTTATAGTCGTAGGTATTTTGAATTTAAATCTTCCTTATTGGGTGGATATTTTAAATTTATGTTTAAGGCATCTTTCCCTGATTAAATCTAAGATTTTTTATTCTGGTTAATCTAGAAGTCAATCCAGGATTAGTTCTCCCTATGATATATAAAATATGAAAAAATGAAAAACTTAAACTACAAATAAAGGAAAAGCCTATTGACAAACTATGAAACCAGATATTAAGTGGAACATAATTCTAAGTATGCTAATTTCAACACTAGTGTTGATTTTTTTTCAACACTAGTGTTGAAATACTTTTTTCACAAATCATAGGCTTTTTCAATAGTTCTTTGTGGTCGTAGGAAAAATAGCTCGAAAAATAGTGTACATTACTTCTGTGAAAGTTATTATTCTAAAACTCGGAGAATTTCCGCACATGGCTGACGCCCCGTGCTGAATATCTCCTCGTTTTAAAGGTATCACTTTCATCACTTGTTATGTAATATACTATTTTCCTTCCATCGTTAAACTTCATCCCTAGATGTGTTTCGCCATATCATGGTTCATAAGTAGGACAGAAGTCGACGAATGAAGGAAAAAAATGGATTACTGTTTAACAGTTTCCATAGCCTCCAAATGGTGACGTATTACGAGTAGCGACATCTAGTCAATGGTATTGACAGCATACACCTCTACCACGACTTATAGAAATACACAAAATGCTGGAAGATTACTTGCAAAGACATTTGGCACAAATACAAATGTTACGGCTAGGTATGGAATATGGGCCCCTTTAAAAACTATTATAAAAACATAAATTAAAACAAAAAACAATTCTTTTAGGAAAATGCGCCACTGGAACACTGTTTATGTGCCCATAAATGACACAAAAAACATTGGACCCAGAGTTCTCTCAGTGTCTTAAGAAAACTGTTAATAATAAAATAAGCAATTTGCGCACGTGTTTTCGCACAAATTTTCGAGCTATACCTGGTGACCTGGATTTCCTGCAAAAAAGTTCATATAATATAGTTTTGTCTGAATATGGGCCCAGCCCATATTCAACACACTCAAGGGGCCCATATTGCACTAAGTACAAGTCATAATAAAATTATTGGTTAGAAATAACCTGTAATTTTTAGAATAAGATTGAATGCTGAAATGCAATGTTAAACTTTCCCTCTATCACTGCCGCATAAGCAAGTCCAAAATAACTTTAAAAAATATTAATATTATGCTAATTAAACTTACATTAAAAAGTTATGGGAACCAGCGAATCACATCAATCACAATCGTTTAATAAAAACAGGTGGGATCACGCCAGGAGTCTGTGAACTAAGTATTGATAATGTTTAAGTGTAAATTTACGGATCACCTGGCAGATAGAGTTACTTGGTCAGTAGATGGATAGGGGGCCCATATTAAATGCCTGGCCCATATTCGGACCAGTTCCTCTATATAGCAGTAGCCACCAGCAAATGATGTCTTGCGAATGTGCATTTTTAAGCAGAGTTGGTATTGAATATACTTTTTTGTTTAATGATATGTTTATTATTATTCTTTTTTATATTGAAATTGTTAAGAGGAAACAGATGCAGGTTTGGATATTCGACTTTTAGTTGTTAGGGTGTTGTGTATATTTTAAAATAGGACGCACTTAGATTGTCTAGGTCTTGTTTTTTAGTAATATTTTTTTTTGTGTTTTTGGATTTCAATCATTTCGCTAAAAAATATTTTTTTATAATTATTTTGCTTTGCAACCATAGACGTTTGGTTAAAACTAAATTGATGCTGAAAATCTTCAAAATGTTCTACCAAGACTGTTTTTGCTTTTGAATTAATTAGGTTGTTAGGTCTAACGCTTCTACGATGTTCTGAAACTCTTGTTTTCAAGTATCTACTTGTTTGGCCTATATATACCTCGTCACATTCTGAACAAGGAATATTATAGACAACATTGCCTTGTAAATCTTTAGGGGTAGATGTTTCAGTTTTGTAAATAATTTTTTTATCGTATTTTCATTTTTGAAAGCTACTGTAACCGTGTCATTGTTAAGTTTCTTGCTTAGCTTCTCTGAAAGTTCTTTGATATACCGGTGTGAAGTTGGCAGCCAAAAGTTAGCAGCCAAAATTCCTAAATCTTCCGAACGTCCATTGGAGGAGATAATTTTTTTTAAATATATTTTATTTAAAAATTAACCATTATGAAATGTTTATACATAAGGGTAGGGTGTGTTTCTATTATGCTAAAACTGTAATTTGTGTTAAAGTGGTGGTTATGGGGTTAAAAGTGTTAAAATTTAAATCATCATTTTAAGATATTTTAAAAATGGCACACCTACATTTTGGGTCCGAATCCTAAAGGAGGATAGTACTTATCCATTACTACCAACAAAATTTCTCGCACTCCCGTAGGAGAACAATCATGGAATTTAAAGTGTAAAAATTAAAATAATTATACAAAAGTTAAGTTAAGGGTTGTACACCTAGATCTGCGGTCAATATCCTTAAGGGGGATGGTACCTGTCCATTACTACCAACAAAATTTCTTGCACTCCCGTAGAAGAACAAGCATAGAATTTAAAGTGTTAAAATTAAAATAATTATATATCCCTTAAAATATGGAGGCGTCTAAACTTTTATTTCGAATGTAATTGCAATTTTTTTCCAATTTATGAGCGGAATTTCGAACTTATTAATTTTTTACAAGGTCCCCGACATTTTCTGGAATATGTCATATAGTGGATACGTAAGCTATAGGTATAGTCTAACATCCCTTAAAATATGGTGGCGTCTAAACTTTTATTTCGGATGTAAATGCAATTTTTTTCCAATTTATAAGCGGAATTTCGAAGTTATTAATTTTTTCGTTGCTGTGATAAATCGTTGCTAAATAATATATAGGCGCATTTTACAATTTGACAATTTGACGCTAAATTCGTGGCTGGGTTTTACGGTAAAAAAACCGTTGCCGCTAATTTTCGTTGCTTTCTTCACACACATGAATTTCGAAGTTATTAATTTTTTACAAAGTCCCCGACATTTTCTGGAATATGTCCTATAGTGAATACATAAGCTATAGGTATAGGCTAACATCCCTTAATATATGGTAGTGTCTAAACTTTTATTTCGGATGTAATTGCAATTTTTTTTAAATAAAAAACCGGAATTACAAAGTTATTAATTTCTTCGTTGCTGTGATAAATCGTTGCCAAATAATATATAGGCGCATTTTACAATTTGACAATTTGACGCTAAATTCATGGCTGGGTTTTACGGTAAAAAACCCGTTGCCGCTAATTTTCGTTGCCTTCTTCACACACATGAATTTCGAAGTTATTAATTTTTTACAAAGTCCCCGACATTTTCTGGAATATGTCATATAGTGGATACGTAAGCTATAGGTATAGTCTAACATCCCTTAAAATATGGTGGTGTCTAAACTTTTATTTCGGATCTAATTGCAATTTTTTTCCAATTTACAAGCGGAATTTCGAATTTATTAATTTTTTACAAAGTCCCCGACATTTTCTGGAATATGTCATATAGTGGATACGTAAGCTAAAAGTATAGTCTAACATCCCTTAAAATATGGTGGTGTCTAAACTTTTATTTCGGATGTAATTGCAATTTTTTTCCAATTTACAAGCGAAATTTCGAATTTATTAATTTTTTACCAAGTCCCCGACATTTTCTGGAATATGTCATATAGTGGATACGTAAGCTTAAAGTATAGTCGAACATCCCTTAAAATATGGTGGTGTCTAAACTTTTATTTTGGATGTAATTGCAATTTTTTTCCAATTTATAAGCGGAATTTCGAAGTTATTAATTTTTTTGTTGCTGTGATAAATCGTTGCGAAATAATATATAGGCGCATTTGACAATTTGACGCTAAATTCATGGCTGGGTTTTACTGTAAAAAAACCGTTGCCGCAAATTTTCGTTTCTTTCTTCACACACATGAATTTTGAAGTTAATTTTTTACAAAGTCCCCGACGTTCTCTTAAAATATGGTGGCGTCTAAACTTTTATTTCGGATGTAAATGCAATTTTCTTCCAATTTACAAGCGGAATCTCGAAGTTATTAATTTTTTTCAAAATCCCCGACATTTTCTTTACTAACTTAACTTAACTTTTATATAAATATTTTAAGTTTTACACTTTCAATTCTATGATTGTTCTCCTACAGGAGTGCAAGAAATTTTGTTGGTAGTAATGGACAGGTACCATCCTCCTTAAGGGTCCTGACCCAAGATCTAGGCGTACAACTTCACACCGGTCTCTGATATAGGGTAATTTTAGATAAAGAGTTTTTTCTTTTTGCTGTTGTATTCGATGTATGATTGGTTTGTGTATAATTTTTTTGATAAGTTTGTGCCTATAATTATTTTTTAAAAGAGAGGTTCCAATATTGTTAAGATTTTTTTTTTGAAACTCAGGGTGTGATAATTTTAAGGCTGTGTCTTTAAGATTTTGAATTATATTAATTTTTTGTTTAAATGAATGCTGTGAATTGAAATTTAAGTATCTTTCGGAAAAGGTTGGTTTGTGATACCAATCAGTTTTTATTTTATTTTCGTTGGTGAATTTCTGCAGCTGTTTTATTGACCATTTCCCAACCATTTCTACCCCCAAATATTAGTTAACATGGTCACTAATTATACTAATTTATAATTTATTTTTTTTAAATGCTGTATTGTCATATATCAGCAACATAAAATAAGCAAGATAAAATTTTAGGAACTTATTAAGCGTGAGACGCCCAACTTACTGCAGTAAAAATATAAGGGGCATTCCATCTAAGATAACAAAACGACTACGTGTAGCGCAAAACTGGTAAATCTGGCAACAGTGCCGATATTATTTTTACATTTGGCATGTCCAGAAACCCCCAAATGTCGAATTTTGTAAGCGCAGCTTTAGCGATTTTGAAAATATTTAGGGGTTTCCATACTTTTTAATCCAGGTAGGTAGGTATTTGTGGGTTTAGGACAATAAAAAACAATTCCTCTAAATTAAAAAATTGCCGACGTTTCGACCTTTATTAGGTCTTTCTCAAGGCTACAACAAAACATCAATATTAGGGAATACAATGATAAAAGACCTTTTCTTTTCACTCTGTATGTATGTATATAGGAAAAATTAAATTTATGAAATTATTTTAAATTATTTTAAAATAAATCTTACACACAACTCTTTTTTAATTACATAATTTTTTTTATATAACTTTTTGTAAATTTTTCCCTATCTAAAATCAGAACAATGCTTATAAAATACATTGAGTGTTCTATAAACTAAGAAAAGGGTTTTAAAAAATATATATTTATATAAATCAATATATTATGAAAAAATAAGTTATTTAATTATTTGTGGGAATAAAGAAAGCCAAACAAGACACACACGAGAAGCCCAATGATAATGTAACATGTACAAATGTGTAGTTAATCATAGAATATTTACCTATTTCACAAAGTCGAGGAACATAAGTCGAAAACAATTGTTAAAATCATCTCCAGACGGGAACACACATTACAAACTGACATGGAACAAATATTCTGTAAAAATAACGAACCACACCACAACGAGTACTGTTAATATCTGAATAAAGGAATGTGCATTACGCTCTAGCAAACTCGTATATCTTTTTTTTTTAACCTTATTGAAGCCAGGCTTCCTCACTTAACCTAATATTATAAATTAAAAAGTAAGTATGCTAATATATAAACAATGATAAGAATATGTAATAATCATAGAGTAGAGAGGTCTATATTTTATCGGAACAGATTTGTATGATGAGGTGGCGTATTGCATTTTTGAAATGATGAGCAGGAGCGAATTTTAGATTGACAGAAACTTTATTGTAAATTAAAGAGGCTTGATAGCTAAATGATTTTTCGTATAAAGTAGATTTGTGTAACTGAGGGGCAATAGTAAATTTATGCCTAAGGTCCAATGCATGAGAGTCATTTCTAAATTTAATTTTTTCATATAGATAATCCGGACATTTGCTAACTATTATTTTATTAAGCATTACTAAACTATGAAACATTCTTCTGTCACTTATGTTGAACCAGCCAATTTCTCTCATTTTCGCACTCACTCCTCTATCATACTTTCTTATACCACCTATCATACGTACACAACAGTTCTGAATCATTTGTATACGCCTGGCATCCCTCTCCAAAAGACACGGACCATATAGTGTGTCACAGAATGTGAATTGCGATAATACTAGACTGTCACATAGCGATTTCCTGAGATCAGGATTTAGAAGATGCCTCTGGTTAAATATAAGTTTTAAATTAGCAAAAGCCTTTTTTATACTGTTATTAATATGCTCCGTAAATCTCAGGTTAACGTCCAGCAAGAGTCCGAGGTTTCTAGCAAGGGTTGAACATGTTAAAGTTTGATCTCCAAGGTTAACACGAAGCAGGTTTTGATATTGCTCCCTGCTCTGAGCACGTCCAAATAGCAGTACCTGGCATTTTTTTGGATTAAGTTCAAGACAATGGGAATTAGAGATTTTTAGTAATTGGTTAAGGTCAGCTGCAAGTCTTTCAATGGCCTCAAAGATGCATTCCGGGCGATAAGAGATGTATAATTGGGTATCATCCGCTTACAAATGCACAGAGGCGTATCTTAGGATCTTAGTTAGTTGTGAGGTATATAGAGTAAAAAATAGTGGACCTAGTATGGAACCTTGAGGAACACCACATAAGACGCCCACGCGACTTGAGAGTTTCGAGTTAAGTTTAATAGATTGTGTCCTTCCTGAGATGTAACTTTCAATGAGTCGACAAGCGTTAGTCTCAAAACCAAGAAATTTCAGGATAGCCAAGAGAAGCTGATGGTTTAATTTGTCGAAGGCCTTAGAGTAGTCAAGCAGAACTAAAGCAGTTAATTCCTCCAGAACATCATCTGTGACCTTTAAAAGAGCAGTGGCGCAACTATAATCTTTACGAAAGCCAGACTGCACAGTAAGTAATATCTCTTGCGTTTAAATATACTCACGAATCTGACTTTCCAGTATCCTTTCTAGGACCTTCGAGAGGGTTGGAAGTGTGCTTATGGGCCTGAGGTCCTTCATCTCATCAGGGGCTGGTAAGTAAGGTATCGGAAGAAGAAACGAGCTTTTCCAGACCTCTGGAAAGGAGGATGTTTTTACTAACCCGGTATATAGATATAATTTCTCATGAAGCTGGTAACCTTAAAGAGGAACTTAGAAATACTAGTCGAATGTTCTTAAACAATTTCACTACGATATTCCAATGTTAAAGGGACCGAGCAAAGAATTTATATGGAAAACGTTTAAATGAGGTTATTTCTTAAAAAAAAAGTTTTTTTTCTTTGAAAAAATGTTAAAAACTTTCACCCCAAAAATGCTGTGACAATACACGTGTACTTGTGAAATAAAGCTTTCAGCCCAGATAAACTGGATTTAAAACATAAAACAGCATGTTTTAAATAAATCTACCCTTGGGGGAACTGAGCGCGGTGTTTTTAATTTAAAAAGGTAATGATTTTTAAGCTATTCCAGTTTTATTATTCTAACCGGGTAAAAATATCCATAAATAATTACAATATCACGCCAAAATACAGGGTGCGCCAAACTCAGTGGCCTATTAGAAATATTTAGAAAACGACAAAAGATATGTTTTTGAAAATTTAAGTGTGTTCATAAGAGCTAGTGTTCTAGCGTTTAAAAATATTTTGAAAGGGGCGGTGTTGCCAGATCATCTTGAAACTCCTAGCAAATTTGGAATTTTAAATGAGACACCCTGTATATTATTTTACTTTTTGTTTCTGCTTAATAACACAAACATTTTTTGTATATAATAATCTATGCCTATCTCTTATAGTTTTTGAGATATTAATTAATTAGTCATTTTTTGGGGCCAAAACATGCTAACCAGAAAATCAAATATTTTTGTGATTAAGGCACCTAGAAAGTTAATATTTTTACAGACGGTTCTTATAGCATGGCCATCTAGGAATTTTGATGATAAATGAAAATATTTTTACACAGAGCGTCACAAAAAAACGTAATCTTCGTAATATAAATAAATGCAAAATTCTTAACTTTTTTAAATGGAACACCTTGTATTTTATTTTCTTAACAAAATCTAGTTTATATTTCCTACCAATAAGTATAACATGTTCCTATACCTATCTCTAACCAATTCGAACTTACAAGGGGTTTAAAAAAATTAATAACTTAATAAAAAGGTTAAAACACATTTAATAGTAGGCTTTGGCAAAATTTGTTCGGAAACAAATGAACAAGAAAAAATGTCAACTTAATTGGTTTTGTCTATAATCTGTGTTTTTAAATTATTGACTAAAATTGCCAATATTTCTTATTCAAACGCAGAAATTTTGAATTTACTTTTTATACATGGAGAGTGTAATAAAATTGTATCAAGAACATGTAGACGATTTAATGAATTGTATCCCAATTCATCTCCAATGACAGCAAAAAAGTTTAGAAAAATAGAACGAAATATGTTGCAGTATAATAATGTGAATGTGTGACGTATAAATCCATAGAACGAATAATTTTTTAAATATAAGATAATATAGGAAATTAAGTTGACATCTCGGTTGACATTTTTTCTCTTTCATTTGTTTCCGAACAAATTTTGCCAAAGCCTAGCTAGAACACTAGCTCTTACGAACACACTCAAATTTTCAAAAACATATCTTTTGTCGTTTTCTAAATATTTCTAATAGGCCACTGAGTTTGGCGCACCCTGTATGTTTAAATAAAACTTTTTCTAATAGTCGAAACTTTGCCAAATATAATTTTTTCTTCTGAAACACGAATATTTGCTGTTTCCTTTACACTTAAGCGATGAGAACAGTAAGCTATTCCAGTTAGCCAGATGTCAAAATGTCATATTCATTACTGTCAGTGCTGCCATAGTGTTAAAACTTACAACCATTACAAATAAAATTCTTATTTTTAAAGGAAAATTCCCACGAATGCACACACTACTGATTTTCTACTCCTACAGGGAAATTTGATGTTTTCTGTATACTGAAGTAATTGGAAAAGTAAGCTATTCAGGATAACTGAACGAATATGATTTCGTATTCATCCTAGTTAGGATATGAAACTGACCAATCACAGTGGTCGATCATAAGTCAAATTTATGCGTAGTATATTTTACGAGCCGTTTTCTGGCACTTGTAAGAAGTAAAGTTAAGAATATACTTCAAAAATATGCAAATCTGTAAGATAAAATTTGTTCTTTTTTACACATACACAATTTTTTTCTAAAGAGTGCACGAATAATACCAAAATATATTTCTACCGAACTAAATATTTGTACACAGCTGCACTTTGGTATGTCAAAAATTTCCAGTTTAATTTCTAGAAAATTACTACAAAATAAAATGTATTTATTATACAGGGTGTCCGGTAACTTATGGGCCATAGAGCAACTGTATATAGTAGATATAAAAATATGTCTTTTGAGCCAAATTTGCCCAAGTAAAATGTTAGAGGTTAAAGAGATACAGAGTGTTGAAAGTGAAAATTAATTTTCGAAAAATGATGATAATTTTGAAACGGTTTAAGATATCGAATTCAAAATCGGTATAACTAGGTTTTCAAGAGTGAGAAATTCGAATTTGGTGTTAATTTCAAGATACTCCCTAGAGGGCGCTTGCTACGTGCTTCATGTTGAACTAATTCATCCATATTTTTTTTAACCGTGCAGTTACTAGTATTTATACTTTAAACTATAAAAGAACCTACCCTTTTACGTAAAAAAGGTACCCAGATTCTAGGACTTGATGATAAAAAGGCAGAAAAAAAAACAAAATGAAAATATTGGAAACTATTAAGAATTTGTTTTAATTCACTTTAGTAAATGTTGAAAGTGTCCACCGTTTACTTCAATACATTTTCTTAAGCTTTTTAACAAATGACGTCTCACATTCAGGAAGATATTTTGATTATCTCCTATAACAATGACGGCTTCTTGAATTTTTTGTTCAAGTTCTTCCCGTGTATTGGATTCATCACCATATACCAAATCCTTCATGTGACCCCACAGAAAAAAATCTAACGGGTTAATATCTGGGCTACGCGGTGGCCAAGGAAATTCGCTACCGCGACCAATCCACCGGTGTGGAAAACGCTGATTTAAATGATTTCGACCAGGAACTGCAAAGTGTCACGGTTAGAAAACTTATTAAGCCTGGGCATTTTTATTTGAAAAGATTACAGTACTTGGATATTGCAAAAACTTTTTATTTACGTACCTTTGACGGGAAAACGTAGAAAATAATGACAGTTTTCACCGCAACAAATTTTGTCAAAATGCAAGGCACACTTTGTGAATTAAATATTTCTCAGGAATCAACCGAATGTGTAATGGAACATTCAGACGCTAGAATCTGGGTAACGGCTTGAGATATCGAGATCGACCAAGAGTACCTTTTTTACGTAAAAAGGTGGGTTCTTTTATAGTTTAAAGTATAAATACTAGTAACTGCACGGTTAAAAAAAATATGGATGAATTAGTTCAACATGAAGCACGTAGCAAGCGCCCTCTAGGGAGTATCTTGAAATTAACACCAAATTCGAATTTCTCACTCTCAAAAACCTTGTTATACCGATTTTGAATTCGATATCTTAAACTGTTTCAAAATTATCATCATTTTTCGAAAATTAAGTTTCACTTTCAACACCCTGTATCTCTTTAACCTCTAACATTTTACTTGGGCAAATTTGGCTCAAAAGACATATTTTTATATCTACTATCTCCAGTTGCTCTATGGCCCATAAGTTACCGGACACCCTGTATACCTACAAAATGAACGTCATTTTACTAACTTTCGTTGGTTTTTTACCATTTGTTCACCGCGATATTTTTTGATATATTTTGAACGGGAATCCAACCCCAATCGATTTTAAAACTTTTATTTTACGCAAAATAACTGGTAGATCTTTCTTCAATGGTGAAACATGAATATAAGTATATAAAACCGGATATGACAGACAAAATTATAAGATTTCTAAAAAAAAATTTTTTACTAAAGGTTTTAAGCTTATGTTTTTTTTTTCTGGTATTGCCACTTTTCTTTCCACGTTAATAGTGTTGTTCGTTGGCGATTATTTTGAAAATCTTTACCATAGCGAACGTTAAAAGTTCATATTAGTGCACGAAAGCCATTTTTAAATGTTTAAAACAAATTCGACAGCTATTTTGTTGTGCTTTCGGAGTTATAATTCTTACACAAGCAAAAAACCCGAACAAACCCTTTTTTCTTCTGTGCATTTCAGTAGAACAATTTAATCAAACTAGCTATGGTTGAGAAAATAAATAGTTCATTTTTAATAATAAATATATCGCTTTTGTCTGATATTCTGCAAGACAAAATGCGAGAAAGATAAGTATATTCAAAGTGATTTTGCATAAATATAAGAAATTACTCAAATCGATGAATATGTTACAGCGTAATTTGGTCCATGGATTTGCCAACGAAATGAATAATTCTTCAATTATTGTTTTTTATTATCTTTCTCATAAGTTCACGGCCAACTAAAAAGACACCGAAGTTGTATGCTTATAGGTTTACTTAGTTTATGGGTAAGGGTTAACCCAAAATTTTCTGCTTAAATTTAGTGAAAAGATTTTAACACTGTTTCGTTGTCCTGTAGAGTTCTAAGTTCAAAGCCAGTACTAACATGAAATTGTCAAAAATATTCGTATTATATTTTTGGACGCATATTTTTAAATAAATAAATATACATGCAATCCTTTCTGTACTGCATCTTCTTATTCACATTGTTCCGATAGAAATGCAACTTGAGATTTGGAAAAACCCTTCGCAAAGCGCGCAATGGGCGCAATCGCGGCTCCTCGAGGTGCCGGTGCCAACATCTCGACGCCGCTTAGTCTGATAACGGACGTCAAGGTCGTCTGACTCGCTCTCGTATCCCTAGCGGCATTCCTGCTGGTTATAATCTTACGCTCAATCAAAATAATCGCTGAATAAACAGTTAAAAGGAAGGACTTTTGTGAATTAAAAATGTAAATAATTTGTGTTTTAAGCTTAAAATATAAAGATTATGTGACTTTATGGATAATTGTTAACTTTTAAATGTGTGTCAGGTAGTTTTAAGATGCTTGAAGTTGAAGATTTAAGAGAGCTGCTAACGTAAGTTTCATTAATGAAAATACTTATAGGCTGATTATTACTGGTGTAAAAATAATAGTTATATTTACAGGATAATTTAAAGAATACTTAAACTATACATAAACCTTTTATTTAAACATTTTATTGAAATATAGCATCTTATTGATGATAATTGTTAAATTTCCAGACTACATGTCCGCGTACTAATAAAACAAATATCGAATTATTTTAATATGCACAATTGTTTTTTGCATAATAAGATCGTGTTTTATTCATTATTGTGAATACACATTTTACGTATGGAACCCATTTTTAATTATTGTGCACAATCTCTAAAGGAACGACAAACTTTATTTATATGTGTACAATTTCGTGTTGTATGATATACATTTATTTGAAATGTTCATAATTTTATTATGCATGATTCACCTTTTTTTTTGGATCAATAATTTTGCTATATATGACAGAACTTTCAATAGTTCTGATAATGATTTAAAGTAAATCGAAACGTCGGCAAAGACAAAAGTGTTTCTTGGCAAAACTGATCCTAATGCCAATAAATCTAATAATAAAAATAAAGTGTATGGTTCGTTTCGCTCTACAACACATATAGACATTTTATTTAATATTAAAAATATTTGAGTGGGGGAATAATACACACAGTCTGCTCCACTAGTTTATTATAAGGATCTCAATAATTAGAAAATCCTAATGTCGTACATGTTTCGAAGGTAAAGACCGTCATCATCAGCGAATAAAATTAATTCAAGGTTTTACAAGAAGAGAGATCCTCAACATTGCAAGATGAACTAAAAGAGAAAAAAGGGAAATAAATAAATTATACTAAATTTTGAAATTCAGTCTTTTGAAAAAAATAAATTATACTGAATTTTTGAAATTCCGTCTTTTATATAACGAGTTGTAATATCATATATATTCTGTTTTCTTACCTGCTTGAAGAACAGAAAAAAGAAAATTTTAAAAAAAAATTAAATTTTACATAATTTGATTATTGCTGAATAGGAAATTATTTTAATGAATTTATAAAAATTAAAATAAGAAGTAGAAAAGATACCCTTACGAAGGGTCTTTTAAAAACAGTAACAGTTTAATACTCCACATTTAGAAATCAGAATCGAAAACGTGCACACTGAATAAATTTAGAGCACAAAATGGAAGCTAGAAAAGGTTGAAAACCAAGATGTGACAGCAATGTTGAAGGTTAACACACCTAAGAGTAACAATATAAAGTGAGAACAAATGTTATGGTAGTGTATTAGACAAGGAAAACAGTGAATATCATATAAATTACGAGTGACAGGTAACGAAAATGTGGAGTATTAAACTGTTACTGTTTTTAAAAGACCCTTCGTAAGGGCATCTTTTCTACTTCTTATTTTAATTTTTATAAATTCATTAAAATAATTTCCTATTCAGCAATAATCAAATTATGTAAAATTTAATTTTTTTTTAATTTTTCTTTTTTCTGTTCTTCAAGCAGGTAAGAAAACAGAATATATACTATTACAACTCTTTATATAAAAGACGGAATTTAAAAAATTCAGTATAATTTATTTTTTTCAAAAGACTAAATTTCAAAATTTAGTATAATTTATTTATTTCCCTTTTTTCTCTTTTAGTTCATCTTGCAATGTTGAGGGTCTCTCTTCTTGTAAGACCTTGAATTAATTTTATTCGCTGATGATGAAGGTCTTTACCTTCGAAACATGTACGACATTAGGATTTTCTAATAATTGAGATCCTTATAATAAACTAGTGGAGCAGACTGTGTGTATTATTCCCCCACTCATAATATCACAAAATTAAAAATATTTACCGGGCCAAACCAACATAACAGGCTTTTCCACAATTGTGAGTGTTTTATTGTTCAACTGACAATAAAGTTTTTGCTTTACCAGGAATCTATGTACATTATTTGTATGTGTACAAGCGATAGAAATAAATAGATTTATTAAAATTATGACGGTATAAAAAAGTTCATACATGTTTTGGAGCCTTGTTAGTAAACACTTAAACATATACTTTTTCTACATTCAGATATTATGACCACCGGCTTTGGCCGAATATATAAACATGTACAAATAAATATTTAATGAATAATAAATACAATAAATCTATAACCTTTCCTTTTCTTGAAAAAAATCTTGAAATTATCTTGTCATAATATAAATTTTATTCTTTTCAATGCTATTCCCTACAGGAAAATTAAAATTATCTAAATTCAGAATACAATATTTATATAAAAAATGTTTTAATTAACAAGAACAAAAGAAGCTCATAACAAGTTGTTTTTAATGATAATTTTTAAGGTAGAAGTTTTCAGGAATCCATTAAAACTGAAATTAGCGAAGATCTTTCGTCCGACCGTTTGTTCACAGGATTACTTTACAACTACTGAATCGGTTGCAATGAAAATTTTCTGAAAGTACGTTTAGACAAAAATGAAAGAAAAACACACTCGGACAGAATTCGCATTTTTGACAATCACAGTCTTACATTAAAACCGATCTAAACCTCGTTTAAAACTACGATAAATAAAACATCACGTCATCAGTTTGCCTGAATCCGTCTCTGCCAAAATCTGGGGAAGTTTTGAAGGTTCTGATCAGCTGGTCGATATCAGGTATCTGGATGTCAATTGTCAAAAAAATGAGTGCTCTGGTTATTTTTTCTATACTAGCACTGTTAACAGTGGCGTAGCCATATATTATCTGTTTTATATTACCTATATTAGTGTATTTGTGTAACTCACTTTTTTTTTTTCTGAAATATTGTTAATTGTCCAAAAAAAGTTTTTTTTGGGCGTGGCACCCAAATTTTTTTTTCGCCTATGGCAATTTGCCTGCGGCGCTGGCTCGTCGGTTTCCCTACCTATTTGCCCCCCCCCCCCGAATTAAAATTCTGGCTACGTCACTGACTGTTAAATAGGATAATTTCAAAATGAAGGATCAACGTTTCAGCAAGGCACAATTAGTATATTATACATAAGACCTGTGTTGAATCTTATAATAGTATATTACATAACAAGTGATGAAAGTGATACTTTTCAAACAAGGAGATATTTAGCACGAGGCGTCAGCCGAGTGCGGAAATTCTCCGAGTTTTAGAATAATCACTTTCACACGCGTAATGTACACTATTTTTCCTACGACCACAAAGAATTATTAAAAAAAAAATATTTTAACTCTAGAGTTGAAAAAAATATTTCAACTCTAGAGTGGAAATACAAGGCACACTATTAATTTAAACATATGATGCCAATTTGACGGACCACCCCTATTTATTAAAAAGAACAAATTTTAGAAAGTAGTTTAGTGTTTAACTTATTTATAATGTATTTTTCGAGTGATTTCGAATTAGAGTGTGAAAATACGCCATCTGAAATTATAAAAATATTAAGAATATACTGGAAAATCTATTACCAGTCAAAACAAGCCCCGCTGAAGAAAATGTCATATCTTAAACATAAAACTTTTATGTGTGCCATAGCGTAGAGACTAGAACTATGTCCTACAGATCAAAAGGTCACAGGTTCAAATCCCATCAGGAGTATTTGACTTTTTTTTATAAAAACATTAAACAATTTATAGAATTAGGTATTTTGAATTGAAATCTTCCTTGTTGGATGAATTTTTAAAATTTAATCAAGGAAAGATGCATTAAATATAAATTTAAAAAATTCACCCAACAAGGAAGATTTCAATTCAAAATAATTCTATAAACTATTTAATGTTTTCATAAAAAAAAGTTATGATGGGATTTGAACCTGTGACCTTTTGATCTGTAGGACATAGCTCTAGTCTCTACGCTATGGCAACACATAAAAATTTTATGTTTAATATATGACATTTTCTTTAGCGGGGCTTGTTTTGACTGGTAATAGATTTTCTCGTATATTCTTAAGTTTTTTATAATTTCAGATGGCGTATTTTCACACTCTAAATCGAAATTAATCAACAAATACATGATAAATAAGTTAGACAATAAACTGCTTTCTAAAATTTTTTCTTTTTAATAAATAGGTGTGGTCTGTCAAATTGGCACCATAATGTTTAAATTAAATAGTGTGCCTTGTATTTCCACTCTAGAGTTGAAATATTTTCTTTCAACACGCGTGTGATATTCGGCGCTTTCGAGCCAAGTTAACCGTGTTTTTTTTCTCATTTTCATAGGTGGTCGTAGGAAAACGATATTTCTGTTTGCCATTTTCGAACATCCCCTGGATCTATAGTTTATGTATAATTACTATTGGGTGTATTAGGGCTATTTTATAATTGATTATTCCTGACTTATGTAACTGTATATATTTCCAAGCCGAAATAATGGTTAAACCCCATAAATATTTGCTTAGGTTTCAAGACTATTAGGAACTTAATGATAAGACAACAGGTCATTGTTCTGTTCAGACTGTACAGAATAGAAAAGTTATATATCTAATCTGGATTAAGAACACTCGACCTATATTTCTAAATTATGGTACATTTTTCTCTTAGATGCGCTGTTCCAATACTGCAGCCTGTCAAAGTCTGAAATGGCACATTTTAAAGATCAATATCTCAAAAATAATTGAATTTAGACATATGATATTTAATAGGAAATTAGAAAATAATATAATATATAGGGTTTTTAATAACGATGTTGCCACCTGTTTCGGGTAGAAGTGGCAACGACGCATTGCTGAAAATATTTTAAATCGATAGACCATTGTCGTTTATCTGACCAGCCAAATTTTTGAGGAAAATGTGTATCATTTTCCATAAACGTCTAACGTTCCATCCACCGTGAAATACCCTGTATATACTACAAAGAATATTTTTTACTTGGTGTTTAAAAAAAATAAATAAATCTGACTTCAAACGCGCAAAAAGACATAAATTTTAAAAAAAAGTGCTCCATAAATAAACCTTTGCGAAACTCTATATTTTATTAATTTTCGTAATCAAACCCATCATTCTTTTTTCTAAAACTTGAAGAAACATCACAATAAATCTAGAGGAAAGCATCAGACACGCAAAATTAAAATTAATTAGACTAAAAAGAATTGCGTGAAACTTTAGTATGTGTTTTAGACAGGGTTGTTGGACCTTAAAGTGGTTGTAGTAGATTTTTTTAATACTAGCAAATATTTATTATTGTCAACTTTTAAGAATAGGTTCTTGCATAAGAATCATTATTTTACCTACATATTTGACTTGTAAAAGTCTGTATATTTATTATGAATAAAGATATACTTAATAATTATCTTAAAATGATTGTTTTTTAAGGTTTTTCGAATTTGCTCGTTAAATCAATGGTAAATGTCAACCAAAGTGTTGATCCTTTCTTTCAGGAAATACGTCGAAAAAATATAAATATTAAATGGAGATTCATGAAGTAAAGACGTGCAATTGATGCGAAGGAATGTAATTATGCTCTTCAAAGTAAAGATGGGAAATCAGCTTTCCTTTTTAAATTTTGCCCAGTATTTATTTAATTTTGTAAAATCAAAGTACATTTAAACCCCACTCATACTATTTCTATCGTTTCTGTTTTTAACTTGATAAAAATTCATTGACGACCACATCTGATGAAGCGAATATGATGACGAAACATATCTGGTTATGTTGACAATAAAATTGTGAAAATTACACATAAGTATTTTCTCTCGAATTCGGTGTGGGTTCCAAACAACGAAGGCTTACCCTCGGTTACTTGCGTTGTTGCAATACCTATCGATTAGGGAGTATGTACCCTCTTCCGCACCCCACGAGATATCCGATCTCATCCGGCCTGGTTACCGCCGTGAATGAGGCGGGTTGGGAGATGATGCATTTTACACTCTGCATTCTTAAACCTACTAAATTTTGGACATACTTTTTTTTATTATGCGTATGCCCACTTGGGGCATCGAACCCGGACCGCTACGGTCGAATGCTGGTAACTTACCGCTAAGCCACTACCGTGGTACACATAAGTGTTCCAGTAATATTATTCCTGTAAAAAAACTACAATTTTTAAACATAAACCACCACAAATATAACATTGTTAACATTTCCGTATTCAGTAAAAAAAGGCTCAGCAAAGTCTTAATAAATATATTTTATTTTTCTACAAGCGTGCGCGATTTACCGTTTTCCCGCACTCGTTTTGGTTCTGAAAGACCCATTTTCCCGCACGGTGTGGGAAAAGTTTTCCTGCACGGTGTACCGGAAATTTTTTTTTCTGTAATTTTATAATAAAATACAACTACAATGAATAAAATATGAATTTTTAGACTCATTTTTAGAGAAAGTAAAAGAGGTATATTACAGAAACACTAATTTTTGCAGTTTATTATAAACATTTTAAAAAAAGCTGATTTAAAACGGTTTATTTCAAAAACCCCGTACATAAATGTTAACATGGTAACCACGACACTCACATAAAATTTAATTATTAAAGTGACACACCTTACAACAGTTCACCGGAGCGTGGTTTTGATTTTTGATTTCGTTCAGATTCTGATACAAATGTCTTCCATAGATAATTTCTCGGACGATGAGCTTCCAGAAGATATTCTAGAAGCTGCAAGTGTCGCAAATTTGGATTTAATACCAAAAAAGTCATTAGTCAGGTATTAAAAACA
Source organism: Polydrusus cervinus (assembly GCA_935413205.1). Classification (NCBI taxonomy): domain Eukaryota; kingdom Metazoa; phylum Arthropoda; class Insecta; order Coleoptera; family Curculionidae; genus Polydrusus; species Polydrusus cervinus. The sequence goes on from OW284512.1 coordinate 8,684,530, forward strand.
ATACGAACATTTTGTTAGTTGGTGTGAAGCGAAAAAGTAAAAGCACCAAGAGAAGAAGTACCTACTTTTGGCATATTTCTTGAAAATGTCTAAACTTTGGACGCCAAATACCTCGATCGATATTTCATGTTAAAAAGTGTACTTAAGGTTAAGAAACATTTAGATATCAGTAAATACTATAAAGTTACTGCCTACATCAAGAGACCGCGACCCAACTCCAAAGTTCCACACAACCATCCGCTCATCAAGATCAGTTGGCTTCGATGGCTTCAACCTGTCTGGCATCCGCAATCAATTTGCATAGTGCATCAAATTGTACTTTTAATATAAATATTATTAATAAGTAGAAATTAAATCTGTTTGTTTTTTAGTAAAATTATATTCTTAGAAATATTTTGTGGTAGTTTTTCCAACGCTTGTAGAAAAAATTTTGATTAATATATTTATTAATTATAATTTATTTTATATGTTTTTTTCCTCATAAAGTTGTGCGAGCATAACAAATTTTAGATGATATTGATAAAGTCGATTAAAAATTGTAATACATTTTTAAATTGTAATTTTAGGGCTGTTCTGTTTTAAGCACCCTTATTAAGTTTACTTAAAAATGCTTATTTTGTTCTAATAAACATGTTGTCATTTTTTTAAATACCTCACATTTTAAATACATTCTAATTCAGGATGTCGGTGCTAGATAATAAATACAGTTATAGCAAAAAAGCCAATATTTGAAGTATTACTTCTTCCTATAGAACGAAGTGAACCCTGCCTTCTTGAGAGCTTTGTAAAGTTCCTTCCTAAGAAATTGCTTTTTGCACAATTAATTTCTAAAATTTGTCATTAACGAATTCTTAAATGAAGGTTTTATAGTCCTAATGGGCAGTGAATGCAGTCGCTGTCGAAGCTTAATTATTTAAAATGTAAAGTGCTGTTCTAATTATAGATATTGAGCATTGAGCGTTGTTCGTAGTGGAATATAAAACAGAATTGTGTCAAAAATACAAATCATTAGCAGTAGAGTTTTGGACTTGTGCATTGTCCTTATTTGTTGTGAATCACTACGTTACAACTGGTAAGCATCTCTAGTCATTTTCAGGTGAATCCAGTATTCAAAAAGCATTATCGAGTAATCCAGGTAAGAAATACATAAAAAGTATCCCCTGATAATTTTTGATAGGATGAACCATTTTCGATAAAATTTCCCATGCACACCACACAATTTATCTGCACCTATGGCCAACACCGGAATTGAACCGAACTGAACGGAATTTGCCATTTTATTACTCCACACCTTTCTGAAATAGACTATAGTGAAATACAGTGTGTATATTTTCGTAAGGTAACTACTTGGTTCGAAGAAGTAAAATACTTGTTTTACTGGTTAGGTATTAAAAAGGGTATATTTGTTACTAGTAGTTACATTTATCAGAGCTATAATGAACCTTATCTAACTTAGTCTTATAGAATCTAATAGAATCTACCGAATCTAATCTTATAAAATCTAACTTACTATATTATAATCAGTCTTATTTATACTACGTACTAACCTTAAACTACGATAATAACCTTTGGTTTAGAAGGAAATATTATTGTTATGTTATGTATAAGTGTGATTACCACATCACGTCTGACAATGACTATAACCCCTGACTTAACCTTGTTAGGGTGTTTAATGTTAAGCAGTAACTTATAACAATAACATTAAACAATTTGTTATTTATTAATAAAGGTACCATAATGTCCTTATTTTTACCCTACACAATAGAAAAACATTTTTTTGTTTTCAAGACACTTAAAACGCTGCGACTATAAAAATATACACGGTACTTAAGTATACCATATAACTACATTATCAGGCACCGAAGGTGTTAAGGTAATAAAACCCCCTAAATTCTTTAAATTAATTATTTAAAAAGTTAATTGCAGTTTTAACTTTACATATTTAATAGCGTGGGCTGGACAATGAACAGTCTGTAGGAGGGCAGAGAATACACCACTCCAAATGCTAAATTATAAGGTCTTTTACGCGTAAAAGCTTTTAAAAAAAACACTTAAATGTTACTAGAATTAGGTTAATGATAATGTCCACGTGTCAATTTTTTAATTTTAACAATTCCATAATACATTTTTATATGATATTTAAATCAATAAAATTTTAATTTTATTTTTAAAATTCGTTTAAAACAAAGTAGTTCCTTGTTGCTGTTGTTGTTTAAATATTCGCGGTTCTACACAATATAAAAATCATCTCAAAAAGCTCTCTTTTTGTAAGAAATATAACAAAATTATAAAATGTTACATTGCCAAATAGGTGCATAGGGAGGATTTATAGAGTGGCCGCCCGAATCTCCGGATACTACACCCTTAGATTTTTATTTATGAGGCTATTTAGAAAGAAGGGTATATGTCACCAGACCTAGAAATCTGGAATAATTTAAGGCAAAGATTCGGGCAGAGATACGTTTAATCACGCCAGACGTTTTGGAAATAGTTCTACCACCGGCTTGGTCTGTGCTAATAGATTCATGGGGCACATTTTGAACAATTGCTGTGCTAAAAAAGTGACATTACAGTTTTAAAGTTGTTGTTAATGTAATTGTTCCTTAAATGAGTTTTTAATTAAATTTCTGAAACATGGTTTGACAGATGTAAAAAAAATATATATGGACAGATTCCTTTGTCGATAAGCTTTCCAAAAAGATGCCATAAGTGGTATCCTCTAATTTGAAAAAAAAGTGGGTTAAGGCTGTGCCTCCTCCTTGGACCCCCAATTTTTTTTTACAAGACAAAAGCGAGGCCCATAAAATTTTTTTAAGGACTTATATTTTTATTTTAGAGAAATTTTATTTCCAGAGCCGCCATAGGCAGCGTTCCATTTAAAAACCCCATCCTGTATATAATATCAATAAAATTTAGACAGTTATTTTAAAATATAAATTATACAGGGTGTCCCATAACTTATGGGCCGTAGAGTAACTGGATATACTAGACATCAAACTATGCCGATTAAGTCATTTAAGTTTTCTCGGATTGTTACTCGTTCTAGAGATACAGAGTGTTGAAAGTAAAAGTTTCTTCTCGAAAATAAGCCATAATTTTAAAACGGTTTAATGAATCGAATTGAAAGTTGGCAACATTATGTTTTTATGCGCAAGAAATAAGGATTTGTAGAAATTTTTAAGTTTCAAACTAGAGGGCGCAAGTTGCATACACTGGGCTTCATAAATCTATGATTTTATTCATGCCTGTGATATTAGGTAGTTTTCAATTATAGTTTCTTAAAGAAGGGCATTTTCCGAGTCAAAAAGATGTACTTGATTGATCTTATTATCTTTAACGGTTTTCGAGATATTTCCCTTTAAACATCCCAAAGCATAAAAAACATAGTACATAATTAAATTAATAATATGTTAATTATCAAAAAAAAAAACACTTATATGACATAATCGGCTTAGTTTGATGTCTAGTATCTCCAGTTACTCTACGGCCCATAAGTTATGGGACACCAAGTATAGATATTTCTTTGCATACTATTGTTATTCGATATTAGCCCTTTCGCTGCTATTGACGCCAATTGGCGTCTCCAATGTTTCGTGCCGTCATGCGTCAGTGCTAACGACGCCTTTTGTTTTTTTGCATTTACCGTGAACTGCTGTTGACGCCATATGATATATTGAATATTATTCGTATTTATTCGGTCTTGCGTCGTTTTAAGATTATTTCTCCCTCCACCACCGGCGCCGTTGCGTTGGCCGACTACCTGAAAAGGCGAAGCGGACACGCGACAAGTTATGATTATGATTTTAACCGTTAGTGCATTTTAAACGTATCTTGTAAACGTGTCTTAGTTATTTATTTCGTTTTGACGTTTCGAAAACATAAAAAATGGAGCCAGGTCCCTCTAGGGTTCTGCCAAAGCCTAAAAAAGGGCCTTATTATACGGACCAAGAATTACATGAAATTCTTACCAGAAGTGATAGCGAGGATGAGTTTGTTGAAAACATTTTTAGAGATTACTATCATCTTATTTTTTGTTGCTGCTTTCTGTGTATTACTGAAAATTATACTTTCATTCTGTATTTTTGTGAATTTACTTTTAACAATAATAAAAATTATTTTTAATTTTTTTTTGTTTTTATTTTTTTTTGTTTTTATTTTTTTTTTGTTTCTATTTTGTTTATATTTTTTTTTGGTCTGTTTATTGTTAAAAATGTAATAAAATTTATTTTATTTCCTTGAAAACACAGCGCCTATGTTTTTTTGTCGAATAATATTTTATCTTTGTGTTGTTGTATTATTTTTATTTTTTTATTTATTGTTTAAAAATTTATTCTTGTGAACTTAATAAAATAGTTTTTATTCATTATTATTACGTTCCTAAAAGTTTTAGGCAAAAAATAAATAAATATAAAATTTAAAAAATAGCCGCAACCAGGTATAGAGCTGCTCGTACAGATAGCCGCAGCGAAAGGGTTAGATTTGCAAGTGTTTGTCCAGTCCTAGTTAAGAGTAAGTTTCTTCCCCTTAATCACACTTTTTCCAGTTTAAAATCACTTAAAAATTCAAAATGTCTGTGGTGCAATCCTTTCAAACCATTGTCCCATGAGCTAGATGATCTGGATTCAATTCCCATAAGAGACAATCAAAAAAGTTTCTTTCTTTATTACAAAGAATAAAAATAATAACTAAGTTTTATGTAAAAAAGATAAATTTTAATTTCTTGTTTTTATTAAAGAATTTATTCTTATTTAGAATCCTAATGACTTTTTGTTTATTTGCTTCTTATTAAAAAACAATAATGCTCACACAATATAATGTAATAAAAGGTCCCCTTAAAATTAAAGACAATTTATGGAAGTACTTTAATTCTCTTTCTGAAAATATGTTAAATTAAATTTCATGAAATAATTGTGAAAAATTTAATTTCTTTCTTTCGAATTCGACTAATTACCTCTTTGTTTGCTGTCAGGGCCATTCCCGAGGGGACCTACAGTTTAACGTGTGTTCAGAACGACAATCCTCAGTCATGCGATACCCCCGCCTTAAATCAACCAACCAACCATAAGAATACCTAATAGTCCTCAGAATTAAAATAAACTTAAGAGAATAATATGTTTTAACTAATAAAGTTTTCTAATTAAAGAGATCTAGCAACATCCATGATTCCTATAAAGAAAAAAGTAGATTATGCATTTGTATTTGTAGCTTTTGCCTCTCATATTATGATAATGTGACATATAAACGGGTGTCATTTGAGGCAATCATTCAAATTAATACACTAAATATTGTTTAATAAATAACCAAAACTAAATAAATATATTTAAAATGTCACAGACAAGTAACTCAAAATGCAATTTTCAGTGCAATTTTTATGATTATACAAAATAATTTATTTTGTTATCATGGGTAATACAAATATTTTAAATTTATTATATTTCTACCGTTTGCGTTTAGATTATACGAGGGTGACAGTTGAACACAGCTGTGTTGTTATTTAAAAAACGCAAAAAACACTAATACAACATTTTAAGTAGCCACTTTTAATGTTAAACTATTTATTAGGTACTCTATAAGGTGGCTCAAAAAAGGGATATTAAAAATACTACGCTTTGAAAAAGAACATTTTAAAAAGAATATAGCCTGAACTGAATGCTTATTTTCATCTTAGTTTTTCTTGTTCTTCACCCAACTTAATTCCAGATCCAAATAGTGTGGGCTCTTCAGTGGGGGCGCCAGTATTTTTGAGATGGGTGGGCACAAGCGGGCCCGATAATTTTTGAATAAGCACTACCCAAATCAGAAATGATTTCTAAAAAAAAAGGTTGTCGTCACCTCCCCCACGCTCTATAACGCCCTAAGTGGGGTAAACAAAACTTCCCCCTCTTGTCCAAAGTGACGTCTAAGAAAAAAAAAGGTCTTCATCGTTCTCTTTTAAATAATATAGAATACCACTCCTTTCCCATCAAAACTTTCTTAGTAAAATCCCCCTTCCTCCCCGGAAATTCCATTACAAAGCCGAATCCATCAATTCTTGGGGGACACTCGTATTTCTAGGGTGGGCCGGTGCCTTCCTGCCCCCCCCCCCCACCCTTGGCGCCGCCGCTGCGGCTTTTTCATGAGATCATTTGATCAATGACCTCCCTCGGTGGTTCTGTGTAACTTAATATTTATTAAGTTTAATATCCATCCAATCAGTCAAACTTCGTTTATTTCGTTTACTATTACTAAGTTTATTGCTATTACTTCCAAAATATCCCTTGTAACCCCCGCACTGCTGCATAAGCAATCTATTTATAGACATAATGGCGCCAACGGCAGCAAAATACATTTTCCGTCCGTCCTTTGCAAAATCTCCGGTCAGCAAATTTGGTGAGCATTCCTCTAGAAGTCTAGAATAATGCTAATAAAATAATCTTGTAAGCAAGAGAGATATAAACACATGTCACCACTTAAACGAAAGACTAATAGCGATTTCGGTTTAGCACTCTAAGAGTGCTCTGGGAGCGAACTGTAACGTCATAGATTCGCCCGAGATTGGCTGTCACCCTAAAAGCGGTTGTTCTCGGACGGAATGTAAATGGAATTTATGATTGCCCCTAAAATTATGACAGATGGTAAAAAATTTTAAACTTCAAATTTAATATAAATTAAAACAATTCTTCTTTAAATTAAACAAAAATATTACTTTATGTTCAAAATATCCAAACAACAAAACGCGAAGTTACAAAAGAACATCATTCGCAGTCTTAAAGAAAAAGTGTAGCCATTGATGTCTTTGCGCAGACGCAGCCCTCTACTCCGTAATAGTTTGCAGATCGAAGAACAGCACTCGCGCTTACGGATTCAGAGTAACTAGATTTATAAATCGAACACGCAAATCTCGGAGAGAGCACTCTCAGAGTGCCCGAGAGCAGTAAACCGAAAACGCTATAAGAAAAATATCCACTGCTTTGACACTCTGTGGGCTTTTTCCAAATAACGTTTCGATTAATATGATGGACGTTACAATAATGTAGAAATCTGTGGAAAAAAGACCTTAAGAGTTACGTTGGCAAGGACAACGCCGTGTTTAAGTGAAATTGCTTTAGATTTTGTAAAAGTTGACAGCTGTCAGATTGAAGCCTCTGAATAATTTTGTCTTTTTTATTAAGTGGTTAAGCAAATCAAGAAATAAATTTCTTTGAGCAACCAGCTGTCAGTCTGCAAAGACATCGCTATATATCCAAAGTTCAATTATTTTAATAGAAAACCGGGTTCCGATATTTATGATAACAATGTTCAAGGTGCGACTCAATTGAGGGTTATTGGAAATGTGTAACAAATAATTTGGGTAACTGGAAAATAGTTTTTAAATAGTAATTTTGGTTGAAATAAAAACATCAATAAATGAGTATTTTGTATAAGTGCTGACGGATCAGGAGTGAACATAAAATCCACTGGAGCAACAGACAGGAATTATACCACAGCAAAAGCTTTATTGTGGATCCAGACCCAAGACTTACGAAACAGTTACTTCAAATGAACAGAAACCAGCTGAGAACCATTACAGGAATTCTGACAGGACGCATAGCTGTCAAGAACCATCTGCACAGAATGCAACTATACAATGAAGACCTTTATTGCAGATTAAGCGGACAAGACAGAGAAACTGTACAGTACATAGTTTACCATTGCGAGTCACTAGATCGGAAGAGGCAACAAATACTCGGGCAACCAAAACTGGAACCAGATTACGTTCTTACCCTCTCCCCAGTTGACCTACACAAACTAGTGCAAGAAACTGGGATCACGGAGTGGTTGTAACAACCAAACAGAGTGAACACAATGGGCCAAACCTGGCCTAGGTGCATCCGGCGCACGGACGGGCAACCGAAAAAAAAAGAGTATACATTCGGCGCCTATGCTACTAATAGAAAGACAAAAAACATATATTTAATGTGGTCCTTACACAAAATAAAAGAAATCTTTTCCCTTGGAATAAAGATTATTTTGAAAAGGCGCCTCAAAAAATAAAAAAGCTTATTCTGGTAATAGGTGTTATATTTTTATTTTATGTCGGCAAAGAAGTCTGGTTTTTATTCCCGGTTTTCAAATGAACGTTATAATAAATTTTAAGGACTTTTCTGAATACGAGTATAATGAATTCATTATTATTTTTTTGTCGTTATATTTGACAAAATGTAATTTAATTACAAATAAGGGAAAAATTAAGTAGAATATAAAACTGAATGTTCAGTATCTTCCGAGGCAGGAACCGACATAAATTTTATGGTCTTTGTTAAACCTCACTATGTACTAAAGTAGTTATGTGCCTTATATTATGGACCAAGATCTCTTAAAAAATGGAATTTTAATGTGCACTTTCACTATCGAATTTATTACACTTACATATCTCCCCCCCCCCCCTTCCCGCCGACAATAAATATTATAAAATAATGCATTTTCACGCTAAAGAAAAGAATGACAAAAAAATTAAATAATTGCGACTATCGGTAGTTTCTTTTCCGATCTTATGATTATTTACGTAAAAACGTAAAAAATTCCCTTTATCCATTTGTTAAAAACATTGCGAATGCGCTTTAAAAGATTTTTTTATTAGAATCTTTTCTAGAGACACTTAAAAACATGGCGGGAAAGCAAGTTTAAAACCATGAGGCGAGAAGGCATGTACGTCATCATCCTATTAACCGCGAAATTCATTTATTTATATAAAGTTTCACACGCAAATTTAATAGAGACATTAATTTTAAAAATGAATGGATTTGTGGACATAACAAAAAAAATGCCTTATATTTTTTTTTGTGCACTATCTGTTCTAAAAATTTTAATAGCTAACAATCTAGGAGAAAAGTTGAAGGAGACTAGAAAATTATTAGGGATCGTGGTAACAGCTCTTTTCATACTATCTTTTAAAAAAAGTTAATCTAAAAAATAGACCTTTTTTTTTAACAAAGTGATAACAAATTTTGCAAACAGAAAAGTACGTAGGATATATTTATTCTATAAAAAATGGGTAAGTTTTTTTTTCAAAAATTGCACAACACCTTCAAATTTTTTCCATGAGCCGCCACTGACAGTACTCATTTAAAAATACGGAAGCCGACTTCTTGTTACTTCATCTGTAAACATCTAAATCAATAGTGAAAAAATGATTAAATATTAATGTTTGACAGTTAAAAAGATGTATTGATTTTCTAGCATTACGAATGAAGTAAGTCTCGATATTATTAAATATGTATCTATTTAAGGAAAACCCTAGAGTCTAGACTGTTAAATGAACGATCCCTTGCTGGCAAAATGTACAACATTTTACCACATTCCATCCGTTTTCTTGAGACTATAACATGTAAAAGTGGTCACCCATCTATGTAAGTATATAGTGCTTAAATTTTGAGTAACTGTATAATAATAATGGTAATAATAATAATTATTATTATATTAAAAAGGTAACTACAAGCTGAAATAGAAGGTTTTATAATCTCTATCCAAGATCGTGTCATTCGAACTTGAAACTATGAGAAAGGCATCTTAAAAATAAATGTGAAAGATGTGTGCAGAAAATGCAATTGCCTTGCAGAAACGATAGAACATCTTACGACGGGTTGTGGTGTTATGGCACCCAACGCGTATCTGGGGACACATAATCAAATGGCAACGATCATCCACAAGGAACTGGCTCATGAACTAGTTCTAAAGGAACACCTTCCAAAATACTACCAATACTCACCCGAGCCAGTCCTTGAATCCCGTGAATATCTCCTATACTGGGACAGGACAATATTAACGGATAGAACAGTAGACCAAAACCGTCCGGTTATTCTTCTCATCTAAAAAACTACCAAGAAAGCTTTCATAATCGATATAGGTTGCCCTCTAACACACAACTTCTCAAAAACCGAATCGGAGAAGAAGACCAAGTACCCGAATTTGGCTATAGAGATAAAAAATATATGTAAGCTAGATAAAATAGACATAATTCCGATCAGGGCCGTAGCCAGACTCGAACGTTAGGAAGGGCAAAAAAATTTGTTGGAAGGGCGAATATATTTAAAAGATAATTATTAGTATAAAAAAGAAAAGCGCAAAAAATTTTCAAGGCCACGCTCAAATTCGTCAAGAATTCACCTAACCAGAGCAATCTGGAGTGAACACCAGTGGCGTAGCTAGAAAATATGCTCGGGGGGGGGGGGGGGGGGGGGGGGTCAGTGGGCGTAAGTAGGACATTTTTTTTTGTGGAGAGAGGGACAGTCAGGACTTCATGTATTTCATGACATTGTACCTAGTGAAGAAGGCGGAAAAGCGCCGCAGGCGAAAAATATTTGGGGCCACGCTCAAAGCTCGTTTAAAATTTACCTACTACTATCAAATTTCGAAAATTAAGTTATTACCTCTTCCCCTCTGGATGGTTGGATTAAATTTGTTTTTGAACCTAAAAACCATTTTTTATATTTGTGAAAATATGAATATTGGTTAATGCCAAATTTTAATGTATGTATGACTCTTACCAGCGTTTTTCGGGCTCGGTTTTTTATGATTAAAAATAAAGTAAATATGGCTCACCACGCCAAAATTGATAATTTTTTCAGAAATCATATATTTTAGGAGCGTAGATCTAAGAGCAGTGTTTGATGCAAATGCGTAGGTTTTGAAATGCTCCTTCTTAAGTTTCGTTTTGTATAATCATAATAAGCATAAGCATTCTAGTTTCGTCCCGCAATATTTTTTTTTATTATAAATTCCCACATATCTTCCATAAAAAAGGTTTCAATTAAAATTTGTACTTTAATTTTTCTCTTTAAAAATAAATACCTAATTGTTTTTTGGTTTGTTATTAAAATATTTTATTGCATTGGGTTATATGCCCGGCAGCCTCCCCCCCCCCCTAAATAAGCCACTTTTGGATACGACCCCCTGCCCCCTCGTTACGGCACTGTAAGCAAATACAAAATAAAGGTAAATGTACGCATGTATGTATCACAGAAGAAATATAAGTTTTCGTTTCTTAAACACTGAAAACATAAATAATGATGCAAAAAGTCTATTTGAAAATGCGGGCTTTGCGAATGCGGACTTTTGATGTGACATACCTCTACTGCTAGATGGCGTGATGATCGAGTGCGAAATGATAAATTCAAAAATTCTTACGCCTAAACCACGTTCCATTTAAAAAATGGTATGATTAAAACTGAATTAATGACGACTTATTTTTTTAATAAAACCAATAAGCAAAATAAATATGAAGAGAATCCAAATATTTTCCAGGAAGGGCGAAATCTTTTTCAGGAAGGGCGCCGCCCTGCCTGGCCTCCCTCTGGCTACGGCCCTGATTCCAATCATAATATCGGTGGAGGGAGCTATGACGAGAAACTTTAAGCCCAGCTTGGAAAAACTGGGCCTTTCAGGTAATCTATACCAACAAATTCAGAAAAGAGTCATTCTTCAAACGTGCCATATAGTACGGAAGTTTCTAAATAGTACAGGTGAATTTCTTCTTCTCTGTACTGTAAATAACACCAGCAATACCAACAAAAAGCTGTGAAACATAACATTGAAAACATAATAATAATAGTAGGTAAAATAACAATAAATATAATTTTTGCAATAGTAATAATTTTTTTAGACAAGTGTAAAACAACCAAATAATTATAAAATATCTATAAACTAAAATGCGAATTAAAAATATGAGTTATTTATTTCTTAAAGATTTGTTAAAGTGATTACGAAAACATTTAAAAATAATTATAAAAAAAGTTAAAAAAAAATTTAGATCTTAAAAAAGCAAGAAAAAAATGTGAACTTAAGTAAAAAAATTTAAAATTTTTAATGAAACCCTTCTAAGAAAAACGAATTGGTTCTTTTGCAAAAATTCTGTGAAATTAGATTAAAGTCATGCCTCAATAGTCTACCCTTCTTTTGTATAGATATTCTTTTTATTCGCCCTTTTGCAAAAATATATTTTCTTTATATTTATGTTTAAAGAATGCTGTTACTAAATTGTTCAAGCTAAATTGAGCATATTAATATGTAAAAAGAAAATAATACTTTTGTGTATAACTTATAACTTTTTAATTAATATTGTAATTCGTTGCCAGTAACGGACTGACAAGAATTGTAAAAATATGACTTTAAAAAAATAAGCAAGGACAATTCATCATTATGAGAAAGTAATATTGCCATTACATTTTGAGGGTAGGAGGGTTTAAAAATCGGTTTAAAAAAATCCAGGTCCGTATTTAAAAAAGTAAAGTTGGTGATGGCCGCTCGGAGACGAAACGGCGGATCTTTAGTTAAGTAACGTCATTTTGTAGAGGAGAAAAAGTGGCAATGACAAAGTGTCATTTATTTTTAAATAGCTAGTCAAATGAGTTCAGGAAAAAATAAAAACGACTTTGCAAAATTCCGTTTTTTTTTTCGAATAAAATCGGAAGTATTCGGAATTTGGAAACTTTTAAAGCGGCATTATAATCAGAACCGAATTGCACAACTTTGCCCCCATTTAACCGTTTCTCTAACTCCTATGGTTTCCGAGATTCCAATGCTGGTATGTCGAATTTGTAACACCCTGTATAGTAGCAGCTTTCTTGAACTTCCTCTTCCTTCAATGTGGTTCCTTATGCAGGATTTGAACTTCTGTCCACTTGATGTTATGACCGTGTGTCCAGGCATGGTCAGCTGCACCTGATTTTTCGGTTTCTCCTTTAAGCGTCTTGATTTTGTTAGTTCCTTGTTGAGGGAGGCTCGCGACCAAGATATTATAAAATATTTACAGAAAACGACATTTAAATAAACGTTAAATTATGATATTGACTGATATGATAAAAAAATTAAGGCAGTTGTCTACCTACTAATCGGTCGTCGAGAAATAAAATACTTAACAAATTAATGTAGTAATTTTTTTATTTTAATCAATCACAATTGAAACACCCATCATAAAAAAGTTACTACCAATTTTATCAGCACTCTGTGTATTACCCCTATAATTAAATAGAGATCATACATTTTTAAAAAATTATATATTTTAGTAGGAATTAAATCTTAATAAATATCTACAATTAATCAAAATAAAAGGGTCTAATTTATTTTACGCCACAGCACAGACATTTTCCCAAAATCGGGACTTTTGTCCAGGGTTTTGGAGTTGTATTATTCCCATCCTAAACAAAACTATCTCTTTGTCAAGAACATAATAGCGGCCACATATTCGCTTATTTGTTTGTGATTAATTAAAAGCAATCTAAGTTAAAAACATCTCTACCATTTTTTATTATCGCAACATCCTTCTTGTCACTCGTAATCAGTTAAGTGGATTAAAAAGTCTAAAATAAGTATACACAGTGGCATATTTAAGAGGAGGGAGGGGAGGGGGGGCTGCTGGTCTGTAGCCCCCCACCTTCTACCCCCGAGCCTAGGAGCTTGGGTCTAAAAGTCTAATTCCAGTCCAATTTTTCGTCTCACGCTTGGAAACTTAATTTAAATCTTTAAATAATGTATTCTTGGCTTAGATTACAAAGGACTTGTACAAAACGTTTAGTTTTTAAACTTTTGCTTCTAAAAGTCTTGTTTTATATAGAGATTAAGGTTTCAGACGCATATCGTTTTAGTTTTTGATTTTTGATGCAATTTTAAAGGAAAACGAGTAAAGAATAATATTTTATAGTATTTTTCTATTATATACTTCTCTGTTCCATTGTTCCTTTTTAAGAGCTATTTTAAATTAACAAAATTATAACCTAATGCAATAAAATTATTTTACAACAAACCAAAAAACAATTAGGTATTTATTTTTAAAGAGAAAAATTTAAGTAAAAATTTTAATTGAAACATTTTTTCTGGAAGAAGAGTGATAATTTATAATACGGAAAAATAGTGCGGGAAGAAACAAGAATGCTTTATTATGAATGTACAAAACGGCACCTAAGAAGGAGTATTTAAAAACTTAAGCATTTGCACCAAAAACGGCTCTTAGATCTACGCTTCTAAAATATATGATTTCTGAAAATATCATCAATTTTGGCGTGGTGAGCGATATTTACTTTATTTTTAATCATGAAAAATCGAGCCCGAAGAACGCTGGTTAGAGTCATACATACGTCTTATGTTAAAATTTTCGATTGACACCAATATTTATATTTTCACAAAATTTATATTTAATATAAAAAATGTTTTTTTTTTAAAATAAAGAGCCAGCTAGGAATATCAAAAAAAAAGTAAAAAACATTTACAAAAACAAATTTAATCCAGATATGCAGAGGGGGAGAGGTAATAATTAAATTTTTGAAATTCGATAGTAGGTACCTAGGTGAATATTTAATGAACTTTGGGCTTGGCCCCGAAAATTTTTCGTCTGCGGCGCTTTTCCGCCTTCTTTACAGGGTACAATGTCATGAAATACATGTAGTCTCAAGTCCCTCTTTCCACAAAAAAAAATGTCCTACTTACGCCCACTGAGCCAAAGCAACATATTTTTCAATCAAAAGTAAGTCTTTAAATTTATATTGAATAGACTGTAATAGCGATACGCACAGACTACTTTCTATTAAAATAAGAATAAAAAGGTAAGTGTAGTTATTAATAATTTCTTATCAACAAACTTTCCAGGCTAGGGATCATTTTTATCGAATTGGCGCTGATTTGTGAATTTTTTTTATGAGTAAATCTTACAAAACTTTTGATCCAAAAAAATGTATCCCAGTAAAAAACTTCAATACTTTATATATGCCCTTAATAAAGTTTTATTACAGTTTTTTTTTTAGTTTTACTACATTCTTCAAACATATCAAAAAACAGTGTTCATCAAACTTAGGCTGTTATAACTTTACAAAACAATTTCTATACATAAATAAAAACATGTCTGTGGTATTATTCCCCGTAGTGCCTATTTGGCGGTACAGAATAACACTGTCTGACAATCTCTTTGATCTATTCAGAATCTAGAGATGATCAAAATGTATATGGAAATTGATGTTTATCAATGGCTGATGACTTCAGGGCTGATTAGAATTTATGTATGTTTTATGTTTAGCTATTTGCTTAATTGAGAGTTTTAATAAAAGTAACTTTTCTGTACCGATTTCTTATTACTTCTCAGTCCTAGATCAAAAAGTAACGTTCTTATAAGGATTTCTTTATCTTATTCAGTGTATACGTTTTAGTAAAAATATTGATAAAATTGAAATATTTTTTAATGTTTTGTTAACAATACGAACATTATAACAAAACAATAATATAAGATAGTAAAGCCTGTAAAGTAACTGATATAGTGCCAGGATTAGAATATTCTCTATATAAACAGTGAGTTGTATCTTAGTAAATCATCGTCGATATTCACTTATTTTAAAATATTTGTTCTCCAAAGTGACAAAGCGACTTTGGGCTTGGCCCACATAAATTTACGGAGATATGGTCCGCTGCAGCCATAAAGGACGCAAAGGAATTTAATTCCCCTCACAAGCTCCTATATTGCTCGCAAAAAATACAGTAGACAATTTTTAGAAAACAACGGCGACCGCTGTCAAATATTTCTTAACCTTTTTTTTAGGCAAAAATATATTTATGTTAACAATTTTTTTAATAATTCATGTTTACTTAAAATATGATAATTCTATGACTAATGGGCTGTTTTGTTTAGAATGAGACATGCCCAAGCCTTTCCCCTAAATATTTTATAGTAAAATTGTAATTTTAAATAACAATTTTTAATTAAAAATTACAAGAAACAGTTAACAACTAGAGAACCACTATTTATTTGGCTGCTCATCACTTTAAGAGGATAAAAATGGAACTACTTTTAGATATATTTCATAAACTAAAAATGACACAATAACTAAAATGTTCTAGTAGTAATAGAAGCGGGGTTCTGCATCAAAATTGCCACAACAAAGTGTGCAAGCACTGGAAATTCCAGAATATTGGTAAGACACCAGATGTGCCGCTTTAATTAGTATATCTTACATCTCTTAAATGATAAACAATTAAAGAACTATAAAACAAAAATCTTAAGAAGCATTTGTTTAGCATAGTGTCTTAGGTAAGTATGGGGTATAAGGCATTATCAATTATTATGACATCCATATATGTCCTTATTTTACCATAATATTCCCCTTACAAGTGTTACACGATTTTATTGATCTATCTAATTCAAAAAGGCTATGAAACTGAACTAAAGCGAACATACAAGTGAAAGCGTGCGAGGGTCATAAAAAGTTTTGTCGTAAATCGTTCGCCATAGGATGTCGTTTAGTGAAAGTTATGAAAATTTAAAAGCTACGTAGGCGTTTTTTGGAGAGGGAGATATCGAAAAAATTGCAAACATGGGGAAAATATAACGGGGATTTCACGTATCAATCAATGTTAAAAAATATGAAGATATGTTATTTATTTACAGAAAAAAATGTCGATATTTTTATAAATTATGTTTTATTTTAAAAAAATACGAATAACTGTTTAAATTATAAATTAATTTGGGTTTCTATCAGGATAATGATTTAGCTAACAAAGTCATTACCGCTGTGATGCTTTATTAATACATTAAGTTATTTTTGTTTTATTACATAGTTACTCCTTGTATTTTACTTACGAGTTTTGTAAATGTGTACCGGGTGGCCAAATAAGAATGTACGCCTGCCATATCTCAGGAACCGTTTGTCACAACTTAAAAAAAAACATTGCAAAGTCGACGAAGAGAAATAGCTAGAATTATAATTATTTTAAGTTCCTAAATTTATTCCTATCAACCTATGACTAAGAAGATTATAGACTATGTATCGATATAATATGCAAAATAAAGTAATGACAAAAATTCAGATGATTATTGTTTGAATTTCATCTAACTCACAAAGTAAACTAAGGGGTGGAGAAGTAACCTCCCTCCGGATATCTCCGAATGTGTTCGGAATATTTACAGTTCTTTGTCACTAAATTATTAAGCCCCAAAATACGCAACTTTGCCACAAATTTAACCATCTTCGTATACCTTACCGTTTTCGAGATCCCATTGTACGCACACGAATTTGTAGCACCATGTATGGATATAATCTCGCATGGAGCTGCTAATCTTGGAAAAGAATTTGGAAATATTTTTCGGATGCCCTTAATGGTTACGGGAACAAATGCAGACATTCCGTGTTCGTTTTTCGGTTTAGTTCGATAAAATATAAATTCCTAACCAAGAAACTGAAAGTATATTCATGCTACACAAGTTATATAAAATATGTTTATACACTGGCATACATTTAACATACAAGATAATTCAAATAAAATAGCTTCTGTTGAAACAAGCAAGGTTTAAACAAGTTATACCTGCGTTTGCGTTAGGTAATCAATCAAATGGTTTATTTATTCACAATGCGGCTTACTATTGATGCTTATACAATGACGACCAGCACAAAACCTAATTGAACAGAGGCATGTGCCGTAAATTCTCATGTTTCGATAGAACCAGTGGATTTGCCATACACCATTTATTTTTAAATTGTATTATGACACACTCGGAAAACTACACCGCAAGATAGTTAATAGGGAATATCAACGTTAAAAATAACAGAAAAAAAGTTAGCGGCCAATAAGTGGTATACCACTTTATTCATTATTTTATAACGACAACTAAAACTTTAACTATGTTAAAAATAATGTTATGTCCTTATTTTCATCATGAATGTTTTGAAGATTTGTATTATTTAGAAAAGCTTTATTGACAATCTATAATAATGTTCAATTATTGTAAAAATACATTATTCTAATAAGTTACACAGTTTCTTTCCAGGCGAAGCCGCCCTTCAAATTTACTGCAGGTAAACACCTTTTTACGGCACGTACTAAACCGTGTTTCCTAAAATGCCTAAATTGTTCAGTTTGGGTTAAAAAGATGTTCAGTTACAAGTGTTTTATTTTTGGTAGTAGGCCTAAGGCTATTTTATTTTTCCATTGCTGTCTTTAAACATAAGAGCGTACTATGTAGAAAAATACAAGTTGTACTTGTAATGTCCCAGTTTTTCTTATTATTGTATGGCAAATATTTTAGCCCTTTAGTATCATTACTAATGGAGTACGAACATATAATAAATCTACGTGTATTTATACAGTGGTGGATCCATGATCTTGCTGAGGAACGGGGGCCACTAAAAAAAGTGACTCCAAAAAACAAAAGAATGTATCCCGGCTTCTAAAAAACTTCCTACTCTCAAGAGTTACTTCTAAAAAAATACTGACCCTTCATACTTCATACGCCGTACAATTTTCAACGCTCAAGTAAACAAAACACTTATTTTGTAAGGATCGGTGAGGGGGGGGGGGACTATCTTGTATTATTCCCTACGTTATTTTATCACCTGCGGTTATTTAAAATTCTAATGTCTGTCTAATTTTTAAATAAAAAAGTCAAAATTTTGCTTTTAATAATAATTTTAATTAAAAAAAGATAGGAAGTGGTTCTAAATAAAATAGTAAACAAACCTCGGAGGAAAGTTTCATTACTGTCTCGAGATTTAGTTAACCTAGTCGCTTCAGCTTACTATCAATTCTCTCGTCAGTAATGAAACACTTTCCACCTAGGTACTATTGTGCCGATAAAAAACTGGGACAAGAGATTTACAAAAACAATGTAAGAAATACATATCCCCTAGACTATAAAAGGTGTCTAGAGCTAAAAAGGAAAAACATTCAAAATTTAAAAAGTAACCTAGGTTACATAATGGAATGTTTTGTATTTTTCGATACGGGGTGGTTAAATTTGAGAGACATCATATAATATGGATAAAGTAAATTTATTATATTTTTTTAAAGTCAAATATTTTATAAATTATTATATTTACCATTACCACAAAATAATAAATAAAGCTAATACAGGTAATAAAATACATTTAATAAAAAGAAAAAAATTGCGAACACAAAGTTTGTCAGAACAACACAAAATTAATATTTGGTCATAGAACCATTTCTGTTTATTACTTTTTGGAGCCTTTGTGGCATACTTAAAACTAAGTTTCTACATAATTCGACAGTTATTTCATCCCAAGCTTGATTTATCCTATGACGTAATTCATCCCTGTTTCTAGGTTGAAAATCATGTTTATACATAGATTTGACCATGGCACCCCAAATGTTTTCTATCGGGTTCAAATCGGGACTCTTCGAAGCCCAGGGAAGAACTGCTATGTTATTTTCTTGGAGAAAATTTTGTACAATGCGCGCTGTGTGTATTGGAGCATTATCATGCTGAAATGTGTAATTTTGACCGTATACAGCGTTTACCGATGGTATCATCACTTCGTTTAGTATATTAACGTATACTGCTGCAGTTAGTCTTCCTTCGACGATTTGGCAAAGTCCTGGTCCTCTAGCGCTTATCCAGCCCCAAACATTTATGGAGAAACGCCCACTTTGGTTGGTTTTGTGGGTGTATCTCTCATCATACCGCATGCCGGAAGGCCTATACACCCGAATTCTCCCATTATTGCATGACTGAAAAGTTTTCTCGTCAGAAAATATAACTGTTTCCCATAAATTTATTTGATTAATATATTCATGTGCAAATTCTAACCTGCCCTGTTTATTTATTTCCGTTAAAAATTTTTTATTGGCAGCACAACGGCTTCGTATATCGGAATTTCGAACCCTGTATCTAGCGGTATTTGCAGAACCTGGAAAATTCGTCTCTTCTTTTGCCTTGATTGCAGTTTCGAAGGGATGATCCCTTAGATAATTAACCAGTCTTCTATCTTGATCATCAGTAGAAATTTTAGGGGAACCAGAACCTGCATTCCTAATAATAGTCCCATGTCTTGCTATTTTTTGTTTTGCCAATAGCACGGTATTCTTGCTTACTCCCAGTTCATCTGCAATATCCCTAATAGCAACACTATCTCGCAACCGACTATAAATAATTGCCTTTTGGTACCATCGCGCCGATAAAAAACTGGGACAGGAAATTTTTCTATTTTCTCCTAGACTATTAAGAATAATTTTACATCAAGCCTGGTACCAGTAAAATGTCATGAAAATTTGCATGTCAATAAAGATTGTCACTTTATGATTGACTCGTCAAACATACAATCATATATTATTTGTAAATATGCCACAATTAACCCCCCAGCAAAAGGCAATTATTTATAGTCGGTTGCGAGATAGTGTTGCTATTAGGGATATTGCAGATGAACTGGGAGTAAGCAAGAATACCGTGCTATTGGCAAAACAAAAAATAGCAAGACATGGGACTATTATTAGGAATGCAGGTTCTGGTTCCCCTAAAATTTCTACTGATGATCAAGATAGAAGACTGGTTAATTATCTAAGGGATCATCCCTTCGAAACTGCAATCAAGGCAAAAGAAGAGACGAATTTTCCAGGTTCTGCAAATACCGCTAGATACAGGGTTCGAAATTCCGATATACGAAGCCGTTGTGCTGCCAATAAAAAATTTTTAACGGAAATAAATAAACAGGGCAGGTTAGAATTTGCACATGAATATATTAATCAAATAAATTTATGGGAAACAGTTATATTTTCTGACGAGAAAACTTTTCAGTCATGCAATAATGGGAGAATTCGGGTGTATAGGCCTTCCGGCATGCGGTATGATGAGAGATACACCCACAAAACCAACCAAAGTGGGCGTTTCTCCATAAATGTTTGGGGCTGGATAAGCGCTAGAGGACCAGGACTTTGCCAAATCGTCGAAGGAAGACTAACTGCAGCAGTATACGTTAATATACTAAACGAAGTGATGATACCATCGGTAAACGCTGTATACGGTCAAAATTACACATTTCAGCATGATAATGCTCCAATACACACAGCGCGCATTGTACAAAATTTTCTCCAAGAAAATAACATAGCAGTTCTTCCCTGGGCTTCGAAGAGTCCCGATTTGAACCCGATAGAAAACATTTGGGGTGCCATGGTCAAATCTATGTATAAACATGATTTTCAACCTAGAAACAGGGATGAATTACGTCATAGGATAAATCAAGCTTGGGATGAAATAACTGTCGAATTATGTAGAAACTTAGTTTTAAGTATGCCACAAAGGCTCCAAAAAGTAATAAACAGAAATGGTTCTATGACCAAATATTAATTTTGTGTTGTTCTGACAAACTTTGTGTTCGCAATTTTTTTCTTTTTATTAAATGTATTTTATTACCTGTATTAGCTTTATTTATTATTTTGTGGTAATGGTAAATATAATAATTTATAAAATATTTGACTTTAAAAAAATCTAATAAATTTACTTTATCCATATTATATGATGTCTCTCAAATTTAACCACCCCGTATCGAAAAATACAAACATTCCATTATGTAACCTAGGTTACTTTTTAAATTTTGAATGTTTTTCCTTTTTAGCTCTAGACACCTTTTATAGTCTAGGGGATATGTATTTCTTACATTGTTTTTGTAAATCTCTTGTCCCAGTTTTTTATCGGCACAATAGTACATAATGTACTATTACGATTTATCTGTCAGTAAAATAACCTTTGCAAACAAATTTTACTATCGAGCAATGTTATAATCTCATTTTATTTTATGTTTATACCTACATCCATTACCACAAAAGCTGTTCGAAATATTCATTTCTGGTTTTTACTGTCTTTTTAAGTTAACGTTAAATAGCGTAAAATTTGGTTAATACGAGTACACTTCAACAGTAAGTTTAGTAAGTTGTCTAGTCCATTTTGGTGCAAAGCGGGTCCACACGCAGTCGCTCCAACGTCCGTTACCGAGGTTGGGTTGTCTTTAGCGACGTTGGTCAGACGTCCAAATCCTATTTAGGTGCATCTCTTGAAATTTTTCAGCATAAAAAAATGAAAGAAAAAGATATAAACCAATGAAAACCCTATAAATAATTACTAAAGTTCATTGTATCTGTAAGGTAGTTACTGAAAATCCATGTACTGTAGTTGGACTGGCAGGATCGTCATGTAAGGTAACTACTTGGTTCGAAGAAGTAAAATACTTGTTTTACTGGTTAGGTATTAAAAAGGGTATATTTGTTACTAGTAGTTACATTATATCAGGGCTATAATGAACCTTATCTAACTTATAAAGTCTCATAGAATCTAATAGGATCTATCGAATCGAATCTAACTTACTATATTAAAATCAGTCTTATTTATACTACGTACTAACCCTTAACTACGATAATAACCTTTGGTTTAGAAGGAAATATTATTGTTATAAGTATTAAGAGTGATTACCACATCACGTCTGACAAAGACTATAACCCCTGACTTAACCTTGTTATGGCGTTCAATGTTAAGCAGTAACTTATAACAATAATATTAAACAATTTAATAATAAAGGTAAAATAATGGATTTAGTAATTCTACCATAATGTCCTTATTTTTACCTTACATAGGTATCTACTGTAAAAAATATTGAAAGTTATTTTTTTTAAATGAAAATAACTTTGGCATGAATCTGATAACCTTGGAGAGGAACTTGGAAATCTTGGTCGGATGTTCTTAAGTGCGTCTTTTATTACATTTGTATTTCTATTCTAAAATGTGGGATAATCTCTGATGAATAGTAACCCTAAATGACTCATTTGTCCAGTCTTTGTCGGGCAACAGCTTTTAGAGAAAGGAAGAAGGACCCAGGGCCATTGAACAACCTGCGTGGGCATAATAGGTATGTGGCCGATAATTTTCCCAGAGCAAATGCTTAAGGATTTAATGTGGATAAGAATATTTGTGCCCTTGTAGCTAAGCACTGCTTTTCTGTATGTTTCTATTCACTTTAGGGGAGGGATGGTAACTGCCTAAGTTTGGTTGCACCTTATCCTTAAGGCAGTGGCGTAGCAAGATATTTAGTTTGGGGTGGGGGAGGAGGCCTAAAAGGACCTGTAACTGACTAACTAGCGCTGGGTGGCACGCCCAAAAAAACATTTTTTGGACACCATAAAAAAATTTTAAATTAAAAATTTTTTTTTTGTGTTTATAGAAACTTGTAGGGAGTTTCTTATTTATTGAAAACTAATGATAATTATTGCAAGTCATACTCTTGTAAAGATTATGCATTCAAACACCAATAAAACTTTTTAAATTAATAAATAAAATCTAAAGATGTTGTCGCGCGCCGCGGGTGTATTTAAAAGTTTTAATATTTGCGTGGATGTCAGTTTGTCTGTAAGATGAAGTGTTATTTTAATTGGTGCGATATTGATACGGTTGCTGAAATTTCGTTTCCCAATTATATTTTAAATCTTCTGGTTTTTTGAATTTCCGAGGAGGGCGGGCCCCCTGGCCCCTTTGGCTATGCCACTGCCCTGAGAGCATATTGCCGTATAAACAGACCCGAACAAACCCATTCTATTACTACGCTGTCACAAAATTTATTCGATTGAGCTCTTTCCCTATTAAGTATCATATTTGATCATTCTGGCATTTAAATTGCTAAGTTAAGTATTTTCTTAATAAAACTATTGCTATTTAGATCTTCGACTTTTATTTTCAGAAAAAGTAATTTCTCGCAATAAAATCCCCAAGCTAGAAATCGATTCGCTATCCATTTATACTCGTTTGCACGGTGATTTTAGGTGCCGAACGTCAACAACTATTTATAAAGTATTTATCTTTGTCCTTGTTAATATTAAAAGAGCCAAATGCACAAAAATTACTACAGCATCTTTCCATAGACATTTTTTGTAATAAATTTGATAGCGCTGGTCGTCAATGTTATTCCGACGCCGCCGATATGAAATTATTGTAAGTATATTTCTTATGTCGTTTTGTCCTGATTATTACGATGTTTGACGTCACGAAGTTGTTATAGTCCATTTCAGAAAGGTGTTGGTAGAGGAATAAAAGATCATTAGGTATGCAAAGGGACTACAGAGTAACCCAACGAATATTTAAGTCACTTTCATAATTTGGCATTGATTTCAGTTCAAAATTCTTTCATCAAGTGCAGGTAGTACCACCCGGGTTTGGGTCAATTTATGGGTTTTGCCTATTGTTATGCATTCAAAAACACTGAAAATGATGTGACAATAGCTTATAGTTCCTTCTTTATCAAATTATGTTTAAATCCAATACTTTTGGTGGTTAACCTGTCGATAATTTCTTGTTTTCTCTAAGATGAAGTTGGAGTCTTCTCTGTGCGTCGTGAATGATAGCTTACGTTATCCATAACTACTACTGGATCAGCTGTAAGGTATTTTATCATTTCACCAAGATAGTCCTCAAAAACATTCGAATTTATGTACTCGTGGTAATCTCCCGAATTGAATTACGTAATTACTCGAAACTTTATTATAACAATTACAAACAATACTATTTTATCCTAATACCCGTTAACCTAATTCTCTAAAATTTTTGGTTAGTTATCATAAATAATTTAATGCACAAAATTTACGTGCGCCTATGGCCGACACCTTTCTGAAAGAGACTATAAATAATTACAAAAGTACAAATAAAGAAATGAGGATAGCCCCTAACTGACAATGAATATTAAAAAAGTGTGTCGATATCAAAAAAAAATATTTTTAAATACAATGAGATTAGCATTGTTTGTTTATTAATAAGAAAGTAATATTATGGCACTACCTATCGCGTCGTCGCTGGATGTGTCATAATCAAAATATGCTTTTCCGTCGACCGTGTATTTACATCCGATATTAACGTTCCCAAAATAATTCATTAATGACCCCTATTAATGCATGATTTTCTGTAAATGCACGATTTCCCAAAATCATTCTTTAATGACCCCTATTACTGCATGATTTTCTGTCAATGCACGATTTTGGTAATTAAAATTAAAGGCAGCCATGCAAACAAATCAACAAACTAATAAAACGTCAATCCAAAACGTCGTCCGCTGTCATTAGTATTTGTAGAATTGTGAAATCTGGATTGTAAAATAAAAGTTGTTAACTGTTTTTCTTCACTTTAGTAAAAAATACGGTCGACGAAAAAACATTGTAACCAACTCTTACATTAAAATGCGATTAATGATCTCGAACATTAACGCGTTCGCTACGCTCACGCGTTAAAATATTTCGATCATTAATCGCCATTATTAATGTACTTGTTGATTAAATTACTATTAATGCATATATAGGTACACTAACACCGGTATGCTAACGAGCATTAATTCTCTATCTCTCACCCATATTATGACGTCACGGACGAGCACGCCTTTAAGGCCGGTTTACATTAGGTGCAAGTGCAAGTAAATGTTCGTTTAATTTTTTAATTAAAAAGGGAATCCTATTTTATAAACGATATACTACCTTAATTCATCTCAGTTACTTCTTGTAGAATATAATTACAAATTTAGTTTTTACTTACAACTTTTTTAAATTGATTTGGTCACCCCTTTCGCAAGCAACTTTACCAGATCCTCCAGGCTTCTAATAAAAATTAGCCCGCTCTTTACAATGACAGGCAATGTGAAATTAGAACTGTCACTCGTGTCAACCGGTTACTAAGCAACGTCCTCATATGTGACGACATATAGATGTTCAAATTTCACTTTGCTGATTGGCATATTGTTGTATCGGTGTATCGTATTTTAATGTAAGAAAGAACTATTTTATCGACAAATCTCTTAAAAATTTACAATAAAATAGATTATTGGACTTGTCCATTATGAGGAGGATTCTCGGCAGTACCGGGTCGTTGAATAGACCCACCACTGTAATGTAAAGCCTGCGTGTTATTGATTCTTTCGTTCTTGCGCCGATGTTTGACATTCCTTGCTTCACTTAAAATGAAATGTGAGGTCATCCCTGTTTCTGATTCTGGGCGCTCATCAGTGATCTGGCCTGGCAATGTGACACGTTCGATGTCCAGTTATTATAATGATTCTCTAGACTCCTTAGCTCATTGTTGTCGGTGATTTATTCGACACATGAGAGGTAGGCAGCTTGGCTGCTCCTGAGTTTTAATTAAGGCAGATTAAGCCTTCTCTTTTCGATTAAAATAGATTATTGTCATGAAAGTATTGAAACATGACACCTTCGCCTGTCATCTAACTACATTAACATGCCGTTTGAATGCTATATCTGGTACTTAGGCGAGCCCTACAACCGCTGATAGATTTTTTATGTAATGTATAATCCAAATGTAATTAGACGGAAGGCCAACGGTCGATGGCCTGAACACGTGAATGATGGATTGTATATTCAAAATAAATATTATTAAAAATGTACACGATAAAAGTGGTTTCTACTTAAATTAAAATTTGGGTATTAACTTAACTACTGCATGTAAAATAAACATACACTGTGTTTCTCCTTTAAAGGGGATTTCTACTGTGATGGTTTCCAAAAAATCGAAATTTTTTTCCGACGTTTTTCCACTCTCTATAGCCTCTAGAATAACCGTGTGTAAACGTTTATACCAAATCTACGCCAAAAAAAGTTACATCCAATTTCATGATTGCCGGTCAGTTTTCACCACTAGCCGGTATTGAGTTAAGCCGCGTTCTCAGGGCTACGTTCTGTCGCCAGCGACATCATCTCGACCAATCAGGCCAGGCTCGCAAAGAGGCAGGAAGAATCAGCTCGTTTATCGTTTTTCAAGGAAGAGGAGGGTGTAATCTACAGGCCAGTCATCGCAGACTAAGTGACAGTGAGACTATTTTGTTGTGAGCCACCGTTGAAACTTTAAAGTTGTTTTTCTCGAAACCCTGTTTTTTGCGCTGGCGGAAAGTACTTCGGTATGTCGAAATTGTCAGAATTTAATGATTTTGGTCTTAAAATGCTCAGAATTCAAGTGGTTATAGCCCCCCTCTAGAATCAAGTATTTTGCGATATTACAGAAAATGTTACGGCCCTTAAAATAAAAAAAAAATGGTAAGTTTTCAAAAAAAAGTTTAAATCTCGCGCCATTTTAACAGTTACTCGAGTTTTGACTTGATTCTAGTGGGGGCTATAACTACATGCTTATAATTGAAGAATCTGGGTCAATTTTATTTTTGTCCTGAATAGAAAAATTTATTTGAATTCCGCCAGCAAGTTACTTTTCTCTTGAGGTGGTAACTTCAGCACCCTGTAGCACCCTTAAGTTTTTCATTTTTTGGGGTGTGATAATTTTTTTTTGGTACATCTTATCTTTAATAAAAAGAATTGAAAACTTGTTTTTGCATTTGTCTTATTATCCCCAGAAAAAAATCGTAAAGAAACGCTGAAAAGCCATCACAGTAGTAAGTAGTTAATGTATTTTGTGGTAAAATATTACGAGTGTATAAAAATTTCCGAAAATTCTGAAAAATTGGATGTTTCCTATAAACGACCAATTTGTGCTCACAAAGCAGCTGGAACAGTGGCGGCTCGTCAGGTGAAGTAGGTGAAGGGGCTCTTTAACAAAAAAAAAATAATAAAACCAAGAGGAAAGTTTTTTGACAACATTAAATATTATTGTATCAATACAGCTACCATTTTAGCCATTAAAAAATAATTATGTTCAAAATAATAATATTAATTTAATCCGAATGTAGCTAGGTATGCATAATAGGGCCACGGTTAACTCCTGGAACGCTGGAACAGTGGCGGCTCGTCAGGTGAAGTAGGTGAAGGGGCTCTTTAACAAAAAAAAATAATAAAACCAAGAGGAACGTTTTTTGACAACATTAAATATTATTGTATCAATACAGCTACCATTTTAGCCATTAAAAAATAATTATGTTCAAAATAATAATATTAATTTAATCCGAATGTAGCTAGGTATGCATAATAGGGCCAAGGTTAACTCTGATGAACAATAATTATAAAGACTCGTGCATTTTGGCGCACCCCAGCCGACCGTGTCCGTTAGCTCAGAGCAAGTGAAGACCCAACGTCCAACATGGCTTTGATATTCACCGTCGCTATGGTTACGTGACATCAGTCACTCAAATAGCATGTAACAATTTGAATTATAATAAAGGGCAATTTAAAAATAGATCAGTCGTATGCACCATTGTTTTAGCATTGCTCCGCCTAATCTTAAGGTATATTTATTTTGAGACTTTGCGAAACTTACGGTTATAGATATGGTCTTTACGTGATTTACTGTGTGAATAAAAAGTTTTGTTTTTATTTTTCAGTTAATTCAGTATTTAGTTGTGTGTTTTAAAAATGAACCCAATTATTGACATAGTTTGTAATTTGTTAGAAACTCCATTTAGTCATTGGACAGATGAGGATAAGAGAGACGTTTTGTTACACGGGTTTTTAGTTAATGTTTGTTTAAGTACCCGCACTATACCTAGCTCTTCACCATTTTTTATGACCGCGAGCCGCCACTGAGCTAGAGTCCCTTCTCCACAAGTGTAACTTTCTTGGGCTGAATCACACAGAAACTTGATAAGGCTTCTCAGAGGGTACCAATGCCTTTTTTAAAGACCAACAAAGCTTATTTGTAGTTTTATTATTAATTAAAAAACTTATTTGGTACCTCTTGTATTTTACCAAAACTATATTTTAAGTCGTAATAGTTAGCTTATAGACTTTTTCTATAAATTAAAATTGTCTCTAATTTCTGGTATTGTACCGAGAAAATAGTTCCTATTGTTGGAAAGGCTCAGCAAAGGATAATGATCTAGTCTGTATCTAGTCCTTGCCTTGTACCGAAATGGATTATTTAATGAGAATTTTTTGTCAATAAGAGCTTTGACCCATATATAATGTATTTCCAGATTTATATTAGATTCAAGGCATTACAATATAAACTACAGGGTTTAGGTAAATATTGAAATTTGGTTTAATATTAGATTTATAGTGTTTTATTTAACGAGTGTATTATGGTTCAATAGACGCGAGTGAAATACTATACTTTATCTACAACCATCCATTTATACAGTGCCTGAAAAAAAGTTGAGTTCATTTGGGAAACTTTTTTTTGCTCTTTTATTTTTTGAAAAATGTTATTACGAAATATCAAGAAAACAACTTTTTAAGGGAATAAAAGTAAACATGTTTGTCTTATGAATTCAATTCTTTAACTAGTGTTTGTTCAAGAAAAGGAATGTAAAGTATTAATAAAACAAATTTCTCGAACGCCAATCCATAAATTGTTTATATGTTATTTCGTAATTATTTCTAGACTTTTAATAAATAAATTCACAAATATATTTCTTATGAAATATGATCTAAATAAAACTTTTTGAGAGCACTGGTCAGTGCCATTAGGGAAAAAAACAGATATCCAGTGGAACCAAGTTTGAAAGTGTTTTGTATGATTTACAGCAACGATTCAGAGGCGAGTTAGAGTGATAATTGCTAGTACTAGGTTGTATATAAAAAAAAACTTATTTCGCGTGTTATAGGATGGAACGTTTATATTTAGTAAATTAATAATTGACGTTGAATCAATCATGTTGTAGAGAATTTTGTGGGCCAATTTAATGTCATACATTTGCCTTCTATCCTTGGGTTATACTAACCTAAGATTTTGTTTAATTAAAGTCAAGTTGTCGTTTAAGTAAAATTTATAGCGAATGTATTTTATAAACTTTTCTTGGACTCTTTCGATTTTACTAATATAGGTACCGGGTCCGTCAACGTGGCGGGGATGGAAGATTAAATCATTATCGAGGAGCTTATCAAAAATACTAAACCAGCATAAGGTATCGACTTAAAAGCGGCATATTTTAAAAATATTTTACATTATACAGGGTGGCTCAAAAAAGTGTGTTTTTTTAAATGGAACGCAGCACTTAGCCTTTTTGTTAAGATATCTCGCCAGGCTCTTTTTAGTTTAGACGTTTGAGGTTCTATACTTGGTTCTATAATGTGTTCTTCAATACTTAGATCTTCATAATAAAACACTCAAACAATTCCTTTTTGAAGGCAGTTTACTGCCCGTGATTTGATTGTTCATTGCACCCATAAGATAGATTTTCGAACGGGGCATTTCGAAATAGAATAGAAACCGAACACTTTTAATAAAGAAACACTACTTTTGATTTATATATAATATCGTGGTCTGAAACAAAAAATAAAAATAAGAAATCACAACTTGGAAAATTATTTGGGGATATTGAAATTTTAAGGTCAATGCGGCACGTGTTAGGGTTGCCCAATCAACCTGAAATTTTACAGGTACTATGTTTACATTAACTGGAATAAAATTAAAGGGTACATATTTTGAAAATTAAGATTTAAAAAATCCACCCTATAAATAAGGACCACCCTAATAAACATGTATAAAAAAAATAATACCATTATCCGTTTATTCTAATTGATCCAAGCATTTTTAGAAGGCCTTTATGAATCAGACATATTGGTATGACATTTAGCCCCGCCCCCTGATACCGTTTTTCGCAGACGAAATTAAATGGTAATAGCGCCTACTTGTTTATTCGAAATCAATGGTTTTAAGCAATCATACTTACCTAACTTACCAAGCATAGTATTTTTGCGACGATCTTTCAGCTGGTAAGTCATTTATTAGAACAGAAAAAATACGCTTAGGTTCATCCATCTATTCCCTTTTACTTGCTACAAAATATCCAGACCCAGAAATTGATAGAATTTATCTTAGTGAAATAAAAACACCTTCGCTTTTTGTCCATGCCTTAAAAGCTAATTTTACGCCACTCTCTTATACGACGGGTAGTAAATTTAAAATATAGGGCATCCGAGTTTGGTAAACAGTGGTGGCGACAAACACAATTTTGTATATCGTCTTCGCTAAAGTATGGTATGAAATGAAGTATTTCAAGGTTCAACAATATTATTGCATGGTAGTAGTTATATTATTGTATGTTCTAACGCACCCGCAATTCGTTGCCGAAAAACAAAATTCTCTAAAATTTCGACAAAAATATCCGAAAAATAAAATTTTCAAAATTTCATAAAAAAAAATCCAAAAATTTAGTTTATTATATAAAAATAAAACTTTTAATGGTCCTAACATTTATTATATTCACTAATGGAACTAGGTTAATACTGAGTAGATAGTAGATATTTACCTGAAGACGACTGGAGATACTTATCAGTTAAAACGTTGTGATTCAAGACAAATAAAAACAATGCAAGTCCAAAACTAAACTCTACTGCCGTTCAAGAAACATTATTATCTCCAAGCTTCAAACAGACACATTATTATGTTATGTTACATCATGTTAAAGGGTTAATTACTCTCAAATTAAACTTTGCTGTCAATCTCAACATGCCTTACAACAAATTTGTTTTGAAAAAATATTAAATAGTTAAGTAGTTTCCTCCTGCGTTGAGAGTGGGCCGCCTTGTACAGAAAAAGGGGATAAGGGGAGTAAGTTCCTGGGATTGGTATCTTGGACGGCTCGGACAGGGTTTAATATTTTTGGACTTCTAACATCATATGCAGTATATCGTCGGAAAAAACGTATTTCCAAATATCAAATATTGCCCACGATTCCTCATCTACTAGTCCCTTAATACAAGGTGAGTAAATCACAATAATTTATAAGTTCTAGCTGTGAGCAAAATCACGTGTTTCCTCCATTTTGTGAGGCTACTCTGTCAAAGAAAATGGAGATCTATTTATTTTCTTTTTAGATAATTACACTGCACCGCAAAATTAACCGGATGGAAAAAAATTCGCTCCAATTCAATCTTAAATAACTTTTATGTGTTTTGATTAAATTCCATAATTTTTTGACACGTTGCAGATGCAGTCGTCTTTATCATGTTCTGAGATCGCTTTTGCGAACAGTGAAAATGGATATGTTCACATACAGGCTAGCCAAAAAAATTGCATTTTACGCTTAATTTCAAAACACCCTGTGAAAAAATTGAAGAACTGATTGATGTTTTTTTGTACGGCATTTTTAAGTCCCATCTTTTCTGAACAACTTGTTTTTTGATTTATACCGATATCTAAATTATTAAAGAAAAAACACAGGTTTAAAGGAAATAATGCAATAATCCTTTATTAGCAACAAAAAATTAAAAAATTTGTAGTTGACTTTGTCTTTCTGAATCTCGTTTCCATGGTACCATGGCTTGTCAAGAAGAATTTTGTCAACAAATGTACATTTTATTAATTGCTGGACTTGAAGCATTTCTTAAGTACATTGTGGTTTTTTTTAAAGTAAATTGTTGTGTTTTGAAGCTGTTCTGTAAACGGTAACGTAAAAGTGTATTAATTTAAATTAAATATGAGACCAGAAGAAGTGGCACACGCCGTCGCTTTACAGGATGATGGTCGTCCGATTCTGTATATCGCAGAAAGGCTTGGCCATCCACGTAGTACCATATCCGATTCGATCCAAAGATTTAGAGAAACTGATTCTTACTCGAGCAGACCCGGGCAGGGAAGAACAAGAGTCACAAATGCAGTTGAAGATCGATTTCTTCGTCTTCAGGCAGATTGGCAGATGTTCATGATACCTTGGTGTTATCTGACACTGTACTTAGAAGGTTAAGACAACAGAATCTAACATCTCATGTACCTGCCACAGGACCTCTATTAGACGCAGGTCATCGAAGGCAGCGCCTTGAATTTGCTCGAGCTCATGCAGATTGGAACATGAACAACTGGCAAAACGTTCTATTTACAGACGAGTCTCGTTTTACGCGATATTCACCTGACGGACGTCAAAGAGTGTAGAGGAGGCCTGAAGATCGATACTCTCAATGTTGTTTCTCTCCTAGAGTGCAATTTGGTGGCGGAGGAGTGATGGTATTGGGCGGCATATCTTTGGAGGCCCTCATTACACTTCAGGGGGGTATTAACGCTGATAAATACTTCAGACAGTGCTTAGAAGAATATGTAATACCATATTCGCATTTTATAGGAGAACATTTTAAATTAATGCAAGATAATGCTCCACCACACAGAGCACAAATAACGAGGCAGTATTTGAACGATATTGGCGTTCAGGTATTGGACTGACCCTCAAGAAGTCCGGATCTGAACCCTATTGAGCACATGTGGGATACACTGGGAAGGAGAGTTAGGTAAAACTACGGCAAGTTTCAAACTTTGGAGGCACTGACAAACGAGTGGCAGCAGATACCCCAAGACGCAGTTGCTATTTTAATTCAATCTATGCCTGAAAGGATGAGAGCTGTTATTCAGGCTCGTGGAGGAAATACTCAATTTTAATCTTACCACTATTGCCCATGTTAATTTTTAAATTTTTTGTTGCTAATAAAGGATTATTGCATTATTTCCTTTAAACCTGTGTTTTTCCTTTAATAATTTAGATATCGGTATGAATCAAAAAACAAGTTGTTCAGAAAAGATGGGACTTAAAAATGCCGTACAAAAAAACATCAATCAGTTCTTCAATTTCTCCACAGGGTGTTTAGAAATTAAGCGTAAAATGCAATTTTTTTGGCTACCCTGTATGTGAACATATCCATTTTCACTGTTCGTAAAAGCGATATCAGAACATGATAAAGACGACTGCATCTGCAACGTGTCAAAAAATTATTGAATTTAATCAAAACACTTAAAAGTTATTTAAGATTGAATTGAAGCGAATTTTTTTCCATCCGGTTCATTTTGCGGTGCAGTGTATAAATCATAAAAATTTACTTCTAACTCTAAATCGTGTTCAGACTGGAAGACTTCTTTTCGCTGAACATGATCATTTTTCGAATCTTTATTGTCGTTCACCTCTAAAATAAATTAAAACTTTTTCCAATGTGTAGAAATTAACAGCGGAAGAAAAAAATTGGTTTATGAACTATTGGACATTTTTTCTAACCCTGTATCTTTCATAATAATTATTAGCAGAGTAAATCCTAAAAAAAGGTGAATGTTTATTAAAATTCTCTGGGTCATCGCTTTCTAAATTAAATTTTCCTTTAAAACACTCCACCAATGTAGGATCCGCCAAAAATTTTAATTTTTCCTCTAAATTGGATTTTTACCGATGCGAACTCGGTTGAAATTAACTTCGGTCTAATATTCCAGGTGGTTGAATAAATGTGCATATTTATAGGTAACCTTTGGGAGAAACTGCTAGAAAATTAAAATAAGTTTCGTTGAGAGTAATTGAATGTTGTTCAGTTAGATATTTTACAAGGATATATTGTCGTGGTCACTTCAATACGTTCTAATGTCAACATTTTTTACTAACCTTGGTTGGTTCTTTGAAATGAAAATATTTGTCCACTGCGGTATTTTCTAATATATTATGAATATATCTTAAAACTTCTATTATACTTAATAGATATAGAAAATTGACTGTTCAGCAAAGTGCGTTCACCTGATAAACTAAAGTACTTGATTGACTTCTATTTAACAATAGTACATTGTATACCTAGTAGGGAAAGCTGAACATTTCCGGACGACCGTAAAGATTATATGTCGAGGCGCAAGCCGAGACTGACAATACAGAGTCAGGGAATGTGGCTTTTTATACGAGGTATACATACTATTTTTCCGTAAATTGAAAATTATTAAAAGGACATACATTACAATTAACTTGTTAAAATTTTGAAATAAATATTATTAACTTTGTTTACAAATAAAGGATGCCATTAGATATTTGTGTTGTAATTATGGAAACAGTAATATTGAATGGTCAAGCTTAACACATTTTACACAGTACAATAATAAATATTTCCTAACAGTTATTTTCCGTTGCCTAGTAACGACTAAGTGTAAGGAAATATTGACTTTTTCTTTCAGAAATGTTATCAAAAATGTCAATATTTCCGATCGATTTTCGGAAAAACAATTTGTCCATGGTTGCTTACATTCTCGCAAGGAATAAAACAATGTTTTCTCGGTAAAATAAATAGTTAAAACGTTGTCTGTTACTTTTTTTTTGGGTCTCCTCTTTTCAAATCTTAGTTTCCATATTTAATTATTTTTCAAACGCAATTTTTCCAAACAGAAAAACTTGTTTTAACAGAAGCGCAATAGAAATACACCTTCTCGAAAAATAAGTAAATAGAAATAATATTGTAGATATAAAAATCATTCCCCAGAGGCGCTAACTAACTTCTAGCAAACTTTCTGCACCGTCTTCAAATCAATACCATTTGTGCTCTCAGGTGGGACATTCGGCATTGTGGTCTTTACATAGAAATTCTAGTTGAAAGGGTAAAAACTGAAAGGACTTCAGAAGTATTATCATCATCCATCACTATTGTGAAAATTTCTTCGCGCAAAGCTTTATTTTGGGGGGGGGGGTGTCAAACTCTGCTGTGTGAAATATTTTTCAGGGCCACGCCCAATGTTCAACAGGAAAAGCGCCACAGGCGAAAAATTATCTAATATTTCGTTCGTTATCGCCATTAATATTTTTTAAAAATATACCGGGTGTCCCATTATGGATGGCCACCGGCCATACCTCGGAAACTACGGGCATAGAAACTCGGGGAAAAAGAATGATAACTAAAGTGACCATGAGAAAATCCTGAAAATAATTAAGTTCCGCATTTTGACGCAAGAGGGCGTAATTGAAAAGTAAATTTTAAAATTTTATATCTCCAAAAATTCCACATTAAGGTATATCTTTGGTAACGCCATTAAAAAGCTTGGACAATTATGCATTATTTTGATCTTATGCTCATTGGCGTACCGACTTTAATAAGGGGGGGGGGGGAGCTGTTGAAAGTGTAATCATTTAAATCGCTGTTACTTATAAACGACTTATCCGATTTTAGCAAACTAAAGACTGTTTGGAAGAGAAATGTATGCACTTTCACCAATCGTATTTAGTTGTCAATAATAGTTCTCAAAAATAATGCTAGAGGGCGCAATTTGTAATAACTCATTTTTTGATTTTACTTCGAAAAAATAAACCATACGGTATAATAATGATACCATAATCGAAAAGTAGATAAAATTTGCTAGAAAAAATATTTAAACAGCAGCTCGATATCTCCGTTCGTTTCAACGTTATCGCAAATAGAATAATTTTTAAAACTTTAAATGAAGCGGTTATATATTTTTTAGAAGAAAAGTGGGACGCCACTGATATTTTTCCATGTGGATATTAGTTCGGATTAGCCTGGTCAATTCTGCATAAAAATGTCTCTTGCGTTTTCTCGTCAGGCACACCGTTCTTAATTTAAATAATTAAATTAAATTAGCCCTACTATTTTTTATTATTAACATTGATAATAAAAATTTTTGTTTTATAAAAATTGTTGGAAATAACCACCTTTACTTAATAAGCAAGCTTCCGCCCTTCTAATTCAACGTCGACGATAATGTTTTTATGTATATTCATCAAAGCCAAGCCAGTTAGGCGTTCCTCTACCATCTTTGCTCTAAGCGTCGAGTCGAGAAGGACCTTCCCGCTATTGCTGCACTTACCAGGTAGTGTAGCAAGTATTTGAAGAAAAATCCTAATATTGGGGAATAAACCAGGATCACAGTTATCAATTATATGTTAAAATAATTTAGGTATTTTACAGCGGCTTTTTATTTCGCGCTTCCATTTAGTAATCCAAAATTGAAATTCTGCCATTACTGTATTAACTGATGGATAATTTAAAAGTTGGTTATAAGTTTTAACAGTTTCTTTTACAGCCAGTATGTCTGATTCAATATAAAATGTTTTTTTGCAAGAAAGTATTTAAATTAAATCTTCTTCTTCCTCTCTCTTCATCGGCGGGGCCGGCGGCGACTCAAAGAGTATTATTTAAATAATTTAATAAAGCACTTATTTCTGAAAATAATTTTTCTATGCTTATTTATAATTAAATTCAATCAATAGAAAAAATATACCTTATTTATTGGTAATGTTTCGATGAATCTTCTGACAAAGCTGCAGAGTTAGTCAAAACAGTAAATCTATTTTTTTGTTTGTTTGTTGGGGGGGGGGGGGGGGGTGGCAAGATCGTAAAAAAACATACATTAACATTACCACTCTATCAGACAGTAAATTCGTTGGCATATTTTATACAAATTAACAAGTAAAATTTATACTACCCTTTTAGAAATCAATTTTTGCTCTGCAATGTCCTTGTTTATTCCTCAATAAAATACACGTCTAGAGTTGTGGCGTGGAGGTTGAGATGCATACAGAGAAATTCGACGTTGTAAGAAGAATAAAAGAGTTTAGTGTGTGCTCGAAAACTTGCAGCAGCTTTTCTTCGGTATCTAAGTTATAACTCTCCCGGGTATCATTATTTATATAGTCCTTGCATATATACTGGGCATCAATTAAACCGTTAAAAATTAAATTTTTCATAATTTATGGACTACAGTATAACAATGTATTGCAGTGGGATCCTAGGATATTTAGCTGAAATTTTAATCGCCTTATTAACGTAGGGGATATTGGAACATAATATCTTCCTTCTGGACATTTTTAGAACTCTTTTAATACTTACAAGATTAATTATTAATTTAAACTCTCGTGTTTCTTACCTTTTTTTTAAACTGTTTCTACTTTTGCAGTTTCGTCGTACCTTGAAACGACTTTACGTATTCTGAGAAAAATCAACTTATATCTATTGAGCCTGAGTTCAAACCAGCATTGTGATTTTTCACACATTTAGCACATTCACACAATTAGCAATTCAAGATCAGGTTATACCTACCCGCAACTACCTCAAATATATAGTGAAAGACCCGACAGTTGAGAACGACAGATGCAGGTATGGATGTCAAACATCAGAGACCATCCAGCACATTGCAGGAGGATGTCAGATATTTGCGTCTACTGAATACAAAGAGAGGCACGATGCTGTAGTAGAAATGATTCACCAAGAATTGGCAATTAAAATACAACTTCTACAGGGGGAAAAATGCCATACTACCAGTACACTCCGAAATCAATTCTGGAAAACAATAACTTCAGACTATACTGGGACCGCACCATCTTAACTGACCAAACTGTTAATCATAATAGACCTGATATTGTTTTAGTAGATAGAAGAGCCAGAAATACTACGCTTATAGAAATAGCCATCCCAAACACTAACAACTTGATTCTGAAGAACGCTGAAAAATCGCAAAATATCGAGAACTGGAAGGACGTCTACAGAGACAATGGCAGATGAATACCGTCAGAACAATGCCAATTATAATGTCATCAACTGGGGTGGTCCCAAAGAGCCTCCTGAAGAACATCAAAGAACTGGGACTTAACGACCATCTTTACAAGGTTCTACAGAAGGCAGTACTACTCTCCACAGTCCAAACCGTCAGAAAATTTGTGGGATCCAACAAGGACGATCGTCGCCGTGGGCCCGATAACAGGGAAAGGGCCCCCACAGAGCTTAATCCTTTTGATATCTAAGATATCTGGGATAAGTAAATGTTCCCCTGCGAGGGAGTGCGAAGCCGTAAGGCTAGAATAATAATAATAATGATAATAATAATATGAAGAGAGAGAAGGGGACATTTTAGTTTTTAAGACGTACGTAAGATCTTATCATAATGTGAACTCCATCAAACAGAAAAACAAATACACGTAAGTAACATGGAGGAAAACATCCGAATAAACAAATAATCTTATCTCGTCATTGAGTACGTAAGCATTACGCAACCATTATAAAACGACATAAAACTTATCACAGCGAATTGTTAACAGAAAACTGGGGGTGTTTCCATGGTTGACGGATGAATACACGCAAACAAATGTACGCTTTATATTCTGTGCGAAGGCGGATCTATACGATAAGATATGCTTGTAAGAAAAAACGGAATAATAAAAACTGACAAATCGGTTTGTTGTAAAGAAGACGCAATATGTTCGTTTACATAACGAATATAATGATCTATATTATTTTTATAGAGTCCATTATTATGTATAGGATGTCCCAAATTCGATGCTCATCGTGGGTATCTCGGAAACTATAAGAGATACAGTAATGGCAAAGTTGCGGAGCTTTGGGCACAGTAATATCGTAAAAAAAGTTTGAGTTTTCTTTTTTCCTTTTTGAAATATTCGCAATAAATTAAAATTTCGTGTATCTGGTTTTTTAAATTTATCTGATTTATTTTAACCGCTACAGAAAAATAAATACAACATTCTTAAAGCCATTTTTTTAACTTTAAACTACCGTGTTTTTGGAAGTTCGGTACAACGTTTCGTTTTTGTGGAACTGTTATTAACTTAAATTTTTTAAATACGGACCTGCATTTTATTTTATTTTTTGATCTCTCTTTAAGCCAAAATTTAATTTAACCAAGTAATTATTTACTATTTTACCAAAGTTATGTACCTACATTTAGGGAAACAACGAATGTTGTTACCCCCCCTATTTTTTCCGTAGTTTTATTAATACAATATTTAAAATTTCAGGAGATTCTAAGTGTATATTTTGTTAGTTTTTAGTAAAGTCATACTTTTAAAATCAGACCAGAAGTGGTATAAACTCTTTTATTTTAAATAGAAACCTATTATTTTTATTCGATAATTTCCTTTAAAATGACATATCACACAGATCATTTGTTTTTAAAATAGCTTTCAGGAAAAAATTTTAAGGAAATCCTTAGATGGCCATGGACTCGCTAATATAACATGACTTTTTGAGGGTGGGCCATGGAAGTTTTAAAGTGGTTTATTTTAACCTGTTTTATGTTAAACAGGTAGGCTATGAAATATTCTGTGAAATGACAAAAGTGTTCGTAACAAAAATTGAAGAACTCAATTTTTTTTTTAAATATGACATTTCTCGATTTTTTTTCAATTTTAGCCACTCCCTTAAGTATAATACCATGCTTATAAAACATTTTTAAAAATATAATTTAATAAGCTATTAGGCAATCCAACGATGTGTCCAAATGGCGGCTGGCTGGCAAATACTGCTTTGTAATTGGTGCACGTGACCATTAAAATAATGTTGCTGGTCAAGGTCCTTAGATAGATAGGTTGTCTGGTAACTTTGGACCAATCAGATGTTCGCATTTAATGCGCGGGAATGCGTCATTTAGAGGAACTTTTTAAAATCTCTTGATATACGAATGCAAGCTAAGGAGTTTGGAAATGTAATTTAAAACGTGTTTTTTTAAATATCATTTGTCGACAAATTGTGTGTAGGTGTGCCATAAATCTCTCAGCCAATATTGAGATATTGTGACTCTTTTACATAGCTTAAATTTAAAAAATATAACTTCTGGCACATGATCACGAATCACGTAGTTACCGCAACTTTAAAGAGGCAAGTGTAAATCATACATATATAGAAATGAAGAAACATAGTCCCGATGGACGAACCCTATTTAAGAGGGGAAATAAACTGAATCTAGCCCTTAAAACGCTTTTTACAAATCATTACTATTATCGTAACAAAATATTTTTCTGTTTGATTTTCTTTTATTGAAGAATTTATGATTGCGGTTATATATAAACAAATCTTTTAATAAATACCTTATTATATTAATATTGTAATTAAATAGGTCTATCAGAAAATAGCCCCAGAAACATTATAGGTGCAAGTGCTAAAATTATTAAAAGAATTGGACTTGATAGTGTCAAAAAATGTATATTTAAAAAAACACGTTTTATCATAAATAGGAATTGTGGAAATTGCGAGAAATAAAACTGCACTTATACCATAAATTTAAAAATACTTTTAGTGATGTACTCCATGTAAAGGGTGTAAAGGGGATGTAGTAATGCTACACCAGAGTGATCTTTAAGAACTGAATTTATTCTCTTTTAAATTGTTTGTGAAAGCATAGATTTGCAAGTCTATAAAAACATTGTTTATTTTATTTTAATACCTGTTTGTTGGGTATTTCTAGTTCAGGTTAACTTAGAGATAACTATACTAAGTTAACCAACCACACCCCACCACACTTTCATTTTAAATCACTATCAAAATGTATTGGTGGTATAAAAATATTTCTGAAAATATGGTTTAATAGATTGTTTGATATTTGACAAATATATTTTTTTAAATGCATTGGTTGGAAATTCATTATCCTAGCTTGAACTTCGTCATCGTAATCGGTTAAAAGAAAATGCTTACTGCATAATCGTTTGTGTTGAGGCGTCCAATTGTCTTTTCGGCAACATTTTCTAATCCAATCTTTCAAAATATTGGGGTTTTTTGGAAATGTAAATAAAATTATCTTTTTTCCATCTGGATCTGGCCTTTCGGAGTTACTTTTGCATGTAGCTATGCTACAAACATTGCCACCACCCATTATCTAAATAAATAATCACAGAATTCGTTTGAAACTAACGATTTAGCGTGAGAATCTAGTTTAATAAACTAACCTTAAAATACACAAAATTAAAACTTTGACCACTAAGGCCACCCAAACGAAATAGAAAAAGAAGAAGAAGAAAACTTTGATGAAAATTCAGTATTTTTAATAGTTTTTCCACTAAATGTTATTATCAGTTCAAAAACAAATATATTCACACTTTAGAATTTAACGTTAAACACACAAATAACACTGAAAACCGCTTTTTTGCGTTGTATCTAGCTTAAAATACATACAAATCAGATGTAAACAAATGTATAAGTTCCTCGTGATGACGCGGACACCCCGCTCATCGTCGCTTCCGCCCCAATGTTACCAGACAACCTATCTATCTAAGGACCTTGGTTGCTGGTGGCATTTAACTGGTGACTCAATGCTTTTTACCAGCCAACCGCCATATTGAATCACGTGGTTTGGATTCCCTAATTAGACCATGCCAAACGCCAAACATTGTGACATAACCTAAAAATTCATCTTCTTAAAGGCCGCTTTACAGTTTGCAATTTTTCTTTCTTCGCAATTAATATTGCGGCAATAAAAATTTCACTTCGTTTTACAGCGTGCAATGACTTGCCAATATCGAAGGTGATGTACCACTTGCCAAACATTAAAATAAAAATACATTTGGTTAGGACTTACCGGCGCTTTTTGTGCATTCATTTTAACAAAACATCATTACAGGACATGAAAGCAAACCAACAAAAACAAAACGTACCCGCTATAGGTTAGAAAAAACATAAATAAATGTCAGGGATTTTTATATTTAGTTTGGTATCTCATAAATCACCAGAAAATCCTCAGAATTGCGCTTGCAATGGCAGTAAAAATACGGTCCGAGTTATACTTCTTGCAAGCAATACAAATTGCGCCAGCTGATCATTAGCCTCGTTCTGCGCATACTCCCGGGCAATCTTTTCTTGCGTGAAAGAAAAATTGCAAACTGTAAAGCGGCCTTAACAAGTGTTAATTTGAAATTAACCGCTATAAACAGTAAACAACAAAATGTCAGTTATGACGTAAATCCCTAACCTTACTTTTTCAACTTGCCAAAATAAAAATTCTTGCATTTTTTTAATGTAAAACGGGTTTCTGTCATCGTTCGCAATCGAAAAGAAATAGACCATAAGTATTTCCTTGAAAATTTTTCCTGGAAGCCATTTTAAAAACAAATGATGTGTGATATGTCATTTTAAAGAAAATTTGCCGTTTAATTCAAATATCGAAAAAAAATAATAGGTTTCTATTTAAAATAAAAGAGTTGATACTTTACTAAAAACTAACAAAATACACACTTAGAATCTGCTAAAATTTTAAAATTTGTATTATTAAAACTACGGAAAAAATAGGGGGGGGGTAACAACATTCGTTGTTACCCGGTATAATCTAGCAGGCTATTTTCAAAATAAATGATCCACTTCCGGTTGAACACCTTTTTGAGTCCTCCGATGTACAGAATACTAAAAAATTCCTTTCTCCTCGTTTTTTACACACAAATTAACAATATCATACTGGTTCCTAATATTCAAACTATTCCCGGAAACTATACATTTTTATATTATAAAAGGTAGACTTAATAGGCAAAATACGATAGACATCATCTACAAACAACGTACTTTTTTCTGCCTTTTTTCCCGCCTGAAAGCGTTGCCGGATAAAGTTTCTAGAAACTTTGTTCTGTTACCTAAAAACCCGACCGTGTTTCATATTTATCTTGTTACACTTTTTGCGAAAGGATGAGGGAAGTGAAACAAGTGGAAACTCAGAAATTGCTACATGATACGTTGTTGTACGTTTTTAGAGTAATTGTACGTTTACGAGAACAAAGTTTTCCCTTTTATAAATACAAGTATAGAGATTTTTATAAATGGGTCATTCAGCGTTAAGGCTATAGTCTATTTCAGAAAGGTGTAGATTAATAAAAACTTATTAGGTATGCAAAGGGACTACAGAGTGACCCAACGAATATTTAAGCCACTTTCATAATTTGGCATTGATTTCATTGCAAAATGCTTTCTTTTTATCAAGTGCTGGTAGTACCACCCGGGTTTGGGTCAATTTATGGGGTTTGCCTTATATTATCCATTCACAAGCAGTAAACATGGCGTGACAAAGGCGTGCATTAAGTACATAGTATTAGGTACACTTATTTTTTTATTAAACATTATAAAAAAATACATTATATAGAAATTAAATTATTAAAAATCATAATAATCTTCGTCATCTGAGGAACTATCATCTACCCTTGACGTTATAATTAACAGGTCGACGGTCCGATCGAATAGGCGGTTAAGATCCCACATTTTCTCCTCTTTTTTAATGCCATGATGGACTGATTTTGGCCCGTTCTCTGTTTCTCTCATTCTTAATGGCTTGATCAAACAGTAGCTTAACGTCTTTCACTTTGAATGTCGCGTTGTGTCTTGCTACAAGTCCTTTCACTTGCGCCCATATAAGTTCTATAGGATTTAGTTCGCGATGATATGGCGGTGTGCGCAGCACAGTTACACTATGTTTTTCAGCTATATCTTCCACGGCATATTTCATAAAACGATGTTTGTGTAATATAGCTAAATAGTCCCTTATTTATCAAATTATCTTTAAAATAAATACTTTTAATGGTTAATGGATAATTTCTTGTTTTCTCCAAGATACAGTTGGACTCTTCTCTGTGCGTCGTGAATGATAGCTTGCTAACTACCACTAAATCAGCTGGAAGATGTTTTATTATTTCACCAAAAGAGTCCTCAAAAACATTCGAATTCATGTTCTCGTGGTAATCTCCCGAATTAAATTACCCAATTCTCTAAAATTTTTGGTTAGTTATCATAAATAATTTACCGCACAAAATTTACATGGGCCTATGGCCAACACCGAAATTGAGCCGAACTGGACGGAATTTCCCATTCTAATACTCTACACCTTTCTGGAATAGACTATAGTGACACAATTTCATTTGACCATTTCGTTCATTTTTCTTTTTATCCAAAAATCTCCCGAACACCCGTCTTTGGGCAGCAACTATCTACAGTTTTAAGTTTAAAAAATTTGATTGATTAATTATAAAAAGCAAAGAACGAAATTTCTGAAAATTGCCAATATTTATTTATTTTTGCTTTCAAAACTTTTTAGATCAAAACCTTTTTAGCTTAAAGCGCTATGAGGAGGTAATGGCGCTAGAAATATGGGTCAACATAAAATGCGTCTATAAATATTTAAACGAAAGTAAATGGTATATTTTATAATTTATTATAATTGGAGCGACGAATTATACCGGGTGTCCCATTATGGATGGCCATCGGCCATATCTCGGAAACTACTAGTTATAAAAACTCAGGGAAAAATCGTAATAAAAGTGGCTAAGAGAATTCTGGAAATAATTTTTACGTTCCGCATTTTGCCGTAAGAGGGCACAATTAAAAAAAAATATTAAATATTGAAATTCTAAATTTCTCCGAAAATTCTCACATTAAGGTAGACCTTTGATAACATCATTAGAAAGCTTAAATAATTCTGCATCATTTTGGTTTAAGGCTTATTGGCGTACCGACCTTGATAAAAGTTATTGAATGTGTAATCATTTAATTTGCTGTAACTTCTAAACAACTCTT
The DNA here is from genome assembly GCA_935413205.1 of Polydrusus cervinus. NCBI lineage: Eukaryota > Metazoa > Arthropoda > Insecta > Coleoptera > Curculionidae > Polydrusus > Polydrusus cervinus. The sequence goes on from OW284512.1 coordinate 8,729,176, forward strand.
CCGATTTTGTTTGGAAGAGAAAGGTAAGTATTTTTATCTACTTTCATTTAGTAATATGAATTTTACAGTTCTGTAAATCAATTTGTAAGCACAGCACTAGTGCTGTAATGGAAAAAAACGGTTTTATTAAAATTTTGCTGTTAAATAAAACCACACTTTTTAGAAGAATGATTTATCATTAACAATTATAAAATTAATTACCAATTATTAATTAGAATATATCTTGATTTTTCTTGACTGAAATCATAGTTCTCAACATTGAGTAGTGAGTCCATACTGTAGATGGTTTCTGGGAGCGTTGCTTTACGGAAAAATAACCCAAAAGGATTTTCTCAGACACCTCCTTTATTTTGTTAGCTTTGCACCAATCTTCAAACTTCTGATACTCCAACTCATACCGCGCCTTGGATTTTGTCGGAACTAAACTTGAGATCGCTTCGTTTGCGCTGCTTCTATATCAGAGAGTAAACCCTAATCAGAATCGCTCATTTTGAAAAACGCTTTTTCTATTTTTGAATTTGTTTGACAAAGTTTCGATAGTAACCATGCGAAACAGTAACTACGCGAAAGGTAACATAAAAAACTTGATTAGTAAACTTAATTAGAGGTGCATTTTTATTTTAAAAAATGCCTTTTGCCAAATATCTTTATTCATAGATAAAAGTAGATAAAATTTTGTACAATATTCTTGTTGTAATTTCATATTACTACACTCGATGTTTTATTAAACTTGGCTGACGCCTCGTTTGACAACTTTAACATCTCGTGTTGTAATATGAATCTTTACAACACTTATATCGTAAATAACTATTACATGTCGTATTCATTGGTACCAAAATGATGCAGAATTATCTAAGCTTTCTAATGATGTAACCAAAGGTATACCTTAATGTGGGAATTTTCGGGGAAATTTAGAATTTCAATATTTAATTTTAATGTGCCCTCTTGCGGCAAAATGCGGAACTTAAAAATTATTTCCAGGATTTTCTCTTAGTCACTTTAATTACCTACGTTTTTTTTGCCTAAGTTTCTATGCCCAGTAGTTTTCCAATGGCCATCCATAATGGGACACCCGGTATAATTAAACATTTTGGAACGTTTGGAAGCAGTATAACTTTTTCTCTCTGTAAATATTGCTCATTTCTCCCAGTCACATGCCTAAAATGTAAGCTTCTTACAGAGAGACATTTTTAAAACTCGACGAAAAAATGGTCTTTCCTACGGCTACATCCCTTATTAAAAAAAGTTGCTGGATATTTCATCTTCTTTTTCCGCTTGAAAAGCCAGAGTCCAGGTGCAAAAGTATAAAAAGAATTTCTGCTAAGTACGCACAAGTAATATCTAATCCTTAAAAGTGTCTTTTATATTAGGGACGAGTATAAATTAAAATGTTTACAGGGGGCAACATATTCTGGATTTTTTTAAAACGCCTTTGCTGATATTATGAAGTAAATAAGTTAAATTGGACTTTAAAAATAATAGAACGGTGTAGTATAATAAAATTCGTATTTGTGCAGTATTCAGAGTGAAACCGTACGAATCAAATCGAAGAAATATGGTCAAAACAAAGTCTCATTTCATAATAGTAGATTCTGTAACGAGGTTGGAATGAAAATTTGATCCGAGTGGAAGATTCCGAACGCGAGCGTGAGGAACCACGAGTATCGAATTTTCATTCTAACCGAGTAGCAGACTATATTTTCTCCACGACCAAAAATACTATTCGCAATATTTGTAATTTCAGGTGGAGTATTATCCAGTTCCATATCTGATTCATCCGATTTTTCACTCATATTTTGACTTGCACTAAAATTTGTCTGCTGACATTGACAGTTTCGAAATTCATGGCAACCTATGTCGTTTAGATCAATTACAGAATATTCATTCCGTATCTTGTTATGGAATGAAAATACACGCAAAACGCATAAGAAGCAAGTGTTTCAGAATAAATATTCCAACTCAAGAGCGAGAATTTTTACATTCTATTATCAAAAATGATTTTGGAATTATTGCATTCAGTAATGATCGTGGAGAAATACTATAATAGATGTGAATAATGTCCCGATGTACGGGTTCCTAAAAGGTGTTAAAGTTTTGAATCAAAAATTTATGTCTAGTACAACACCAATGTTATCCATACATTTAATAGATCGTTCAACTGCACTTTGCACAATATTTTTTTCAACAAAGTATACATGAATATTTACTTGTTTAGCACATCTCCATGTAGGGGACTTTAGCCACCACCGTAATTTTTTTCTCGACATACCATTAAAAGTTAGAACTTTTTACAATAAGTAAATACGTATCATAGAATACTTACCGGAAATACAAGAGAACGATAATAAAAGCTCAGAAAAGAACTATTTTTACGAATAAATACATTTTTCAGGCACAAAAATGTAAAAAAAAATTATAATGCAAAATGACAATCAAAAAAACGAAAACGTCGGAAGTCAATAGACAAACTTTAAAAAATGATAAAATTAAATGGTTAAATCTAGTTGTAACTCTTTCTTACAATGTTTTCTCTATCTAGCACGTTTTATTGGCAACGACGTATTGCGCTACAGAATAGTGCATTGAAGACGTTAGGTTGTTTTTATTCACCTTTATTATTATAATAAATAAAGAAAGGAAAATGTAAATCACGTTGTCGCCTAATCGTTGGAAAATGACGCACGAGTACAGAACCACAGTGAATACTGTACTCGTGATTCTTTAAAATTATGTCATCGATAATAATAATAATAATAATAATAATAATAATAATAATAATAATAATAATAATAATAATAATAATAATAATAATAATATATATATTACGGTTAGCAATTTTAAAAAAAAATTTACCTCGTCAATAGTTTTGTCACCAAAAAATACAACATGCCTATTTTTCTTTTTTTTTCTCCTTTCAACTATCCTAAATTAAGTTTTACTTTAACAATACACTGGTTTAAAAATTGATTTAAAATTTAAGAAACAACACTACAGGCTAAAATTCAATTAAAAACCAGAAACAACACTACAGGTTAGAACAGGGGTCGGCAACCTTTTAACATAGAGGTGCCCATGTGCAATTTCGAACAAAGCCAAAGTGCCACTATCAGTAAAAATATTTTTAAGTGACTTCTAAAAAAAAAGGCCCCCTAGCTACGCAAAGTTCAAACCGAAGCTCTGTTCTGCTTATCTCTTTCAATTCAAAGTGACTTCTAAAAAAAAAGGTCCTCAGCTACGCAAAGGACAACAAACCCGGACAAAAGTAATGGGACTAGAAAACAAAAAGGTCCTCTGTCCTACCCAAAAAATCACAGCTCACGGAAACGTAACAGACCTTTTACAAACGTTCCAATTGTAACAGATCGGCAACACTGGCCACTAGACAAAACTGTATAACTTTTATATAAAAAATGTATAAAATTGTCGAAAGTAATAAGGCGTGCCATTGTAAGCTGCTAGGCGTGCCGTAGGTTGCCGACCCCTGGGCTAGAATCTGATCAAAACTAAAACTGCGAATTCATGAACTCCTGAGTATTATAGAAGGCTCCATCCTTATTACAGTTTTGAATTTATCTCTCGTCAGCTCATGGTAATTAGATGGAAGTTTATTGTAAAATTTGATTGCATAGTATCCTGAGCCATCCTGACACCTCTTCAGTCTGAGGTAGGAAGGTACGAGATTGTTCTTATTTCTAGTGTTATGGCTGTGGACCTCAACATGCTTCCTGTATTCATTTTCCCGGTCTTTTACATACAGGGTGGCCCATTTGTCTGACAAAGTAATATACCGTCTCTACTATTAAAGATATCAAAAAAAAGTTTTTATAAAAGTTGTGAGGTGCAAAAAAATATATGTTCTAAAATTATTTTTAAACATACAGGATGGTCCAAAAAAGTAGGACAATAAAAAGATACATTTTTTTAAATGGAACACCCTATATATTTTAGCATTTTTTGTTTCCTTACAAAATTGTCCATATGACGCAATATTTAGTTTTTTAATTTTTTGCAACGTTGCCAAACAAAATGCAAAATTCTTAAAATTTTGGAAAAAACATGATAGTAAAAAATTACCTGTATTTCTCAATAAGAGTATCGAAAATCGAAAATTTCTTGTAAGCTCCTAAGTTTAGGGATAGATAAACTGTCTTAAATCTTTAAGTACCGAAAATTTTGTACAGGGTGTTTTCTGTTGACATCCAAATATACAAAATTTTAAAATACAATAACTCTGTTTTTTCAAATGAGACACCCTATATTTATTAGGCTCGTCTGATAGATATTGTAAGTATCTTTTATTAATGTTAAGTCATACCTATACCTAAATTTACTAGTTTTGGCAATATTTCGATTTTTATTTAAATTTTGGTGAAAAAAACTATAATTTTTATTTTTCTAGTAAGCCATGACCAGCAAACTAAAAACAAATGTAATTAAATATTATCCCATATTAAAATAAATTGATAACCATAGTTAGTTACGTATTTATTTAATTTAATAAAATTTTGTTTTTATTACGCAACTGGATATTGAAAATAAGTTTACAAACATTATAAATATAAATATAATAATTATAAATATGGCATTATATTTAATTACATTTGTTTTGACTTTGCTAGTCATGGCTTACTAGAAAAATAAAAACTATAGTTTTTTTCCCCAAAATTTAAATAAAAATCGAAATATTGCCAAAACTAGTAAATTTAGGTATAGGTATGACTTAACATTAATAAAAGATACTTACAATATCTATCAGACGAGCTTAATAAATATAGGGTGTCTCATTTACAAAAACAGAGTTATTGTATTTTAAAATTTTGTATATTTGGATGTCAACAGAAAACACCCTGTACAAAATTTTCGTTACTTAAAGATTTAAGACAGTTTATTTATCCCTAAACTTAGGAGCTTACAAGAAATTTTCGATGTTCGATACTTTTATTGAGAAATACAGGTAATTTTTTACTATCATGTTTTTTCCAAAATTTTAAGAATTTTGCATTTTGTTTGGTAACGTTGCAAAAAATGTAAAAACTAAATATGGCGTCATATGGACAATTTTGTGAGGAAACAAAAAATGCTAAAATATATAGGGTGTTCCATTTAAAAAAATGTATCTTTTTATTGTCCCACTTTTTTGGACCATCCTGTATGTTTAAAAATAATTTTAGAACATATATTTTTTTGTACCTCACAACTTTTATAAAAACTTTTTTTTGATATCTTTAATAGTAGAGACGGTATATTACTTTGTCAGACAAATGGGCCACCCTGTATAGTAGGTTCTCTAAGATGTATACCGAAGGCAGGGTTAAAATCTGTAGTTGTTTAAATGCTTCCCTACAATCGTCCCTGAAACCTGAACCTGCCAGAACCCTGACAATCCTCCGTTGCAACCCAAATATTCTGTCAGTATGTGCTGCATGTCCCCACACTAACAATGCATATGTCATGGATGAGTGAAAGAGTGCAAAGTAGGCCATCATAAAGGTCTCCCTCGGAGCAATGTCTGAAAGTCTGCGCAGCGCAAACACACCACTTGCCAATTTATCTACGTACTTATCCCATCGCAAGAATGGGTCCATATAGACACCCAGAAATTTAACGTCTGTGATATCGTCATTGGCTTTACCAAGTTTCCGAAGGGAGAAAATTACTATCTTTATTTTTGAGATATTGAGAAGCAGCTCGTTCGCACCGAACCAGTCCGCAGCAACGTCCCGAGCATGATTCAGTTCGAGAGTAGTGTCATCAGCAAAAATAGTAGATTGCGCCCCGGTTGGTGGCAGAGGAAAGTCGTTTATATAGGTCAAAAAAAGCAGGGGACCCAGAATTTATCCCTGTGGAACCCCTACCAAAACATCCCAACCCATCGATGACTTGTATTACTATTGAATGTTACTAGGCAATGAAAAGTTAATTATTCTCTATTCAAGTAATTCTTTTTTGAAATTTTCCTTGTACATATATTACATTTCACTTTGCCCTTAATCATTATCAACGTTTGAGTGAAGTTAAACTCCTCACAGATAATTGACCCCAAATGTTATCGCTCGATCTACACTTAAAACAAATTAAACACCTAATAAAGGTTTTAGTTCAAAACAAAAGATAACCCAAAGGTAAGTAGATTAAAACTGTTAGTTGGGAAAGGTTGTTCAAAATAGATTAAAGAAGACAGGTGTAAATAATTTAAAAGCTTTCGGTTTCAGGTTTTAGGCGATTTATTTATGCATGGCTTTGTTTTAAATATACAGTTGTTTAAGTTAAATAAATCAGCACTGCGTAAAGAGATTTATTTGTTGTTGAAATTAAATTGTATTTATTTTGAACACAAGTAATCTAGATACACGGCATAAATTCAAATGTTGATGAAACAAATCACTGTAGCAAAGTTACTTTAGTACTTACTTACTAAGAAAAAGTATTTGGTATTAATTTATGATAGAAATAATAGAAACATGACCACACACACGAAGGCGTACTAAGTATGCATATGAATAACTTTTTTTGTGAGCTCAGGAAATAACAAAATTTGGGTTTGCAAATTTTGAAGCTGTTTTTTAGGCTATTTCGTTCTGGAATAGCTCTAAACTACCCCTAGAATAGGCGCTGTTAAGCGTAGTAGCACGTAAAATAAACTTTCTTGCCTTACGATGTCACTGCAGTTCTCTAAATTGTTACATTCAATTTACATTAGTTAAAATACATTGGATTAAGTATTATTTTTGAAATATCCAGTCATTTTCGCTAATGTAAATAGGGTTTTATAGGAAATTATTTTCTATCAATGAAAGTCCTAAATAGAAAAAATCTATTACCTGAGAAACTACCTTTATAGCTTTAGCTACCAAATTTATACTATTATAAATTTTAGTTGCGATATTTTCTGATAACCGCAACTATATTTCAAAGATTTATATTAATGTGTGTGAAGAGCAAATCTAGTTTAAAATAATTACTTGTTTTCAAAAAAGGTTTAAGTACACGAGTGAAAATTAATAAACAACACATGGGCTGGGGATCCCTAATAACTTTATAGTCAGCAAAAAAACATGTTTTAATTGTTAGAATTGTCAACGAAGAATTATGAATAAAATATGTTGCTAAGGCTAGAGAGGTCTATAGAAGTGTCTATTTTTAATTTAACTGAATTTACCGTTATATTTGAAGAAATTAACTATTGTTGGTCACCCTCAGAGAGAACTAGATCTTATCATCAACATTTTTTTAGTGTTTTCTTAATTTCAAAAATTATCATATAAAACAGTCACAAGCAAACATTTCAAACGGTCATTTACCCAAACAAAGGTGCTTTAAAGGAAAGAGTCAACATTTTTCTCATTATTTTCTCCATTTTTTAAGGAAAGGTCGTCGTTCTGATCTAATTGAAAATATAAATTAAGCGCTAGGAGAAAATTAAATTTTGTTGTACTGCTCACAGAGTTTTTTAAAAATAAATAATTACTATAAACTATGGCAAAATAGCTGGAAGGTAAACTTATATAATCTCATTATTGCAAGTATATGCGTATATTAGGTTATTATAGTAATATGGGATATATTAAGTAACTTTTTAATGTTGCAATACAATTTTGTTTCATGTATTTCACAATATATCGAATTTAGTCATATACAAATTTAAAATATTGAAAAAGTACATTATTTGGATATATGATACGCGTTTATTTAATTGTGACACAATTTTGCGGTATATGGTATACATGTATTTAAACTTTGAACAATTTTAGTTTTATGATACGCATTTATTAGTTGTGACACAATTTTGTGATATATGATATACTACGGTTCACATTAATATTAATGTAATAATAAATTATTTTCAATTTAAGAAACTTTTAATTATTAATTTATATGTCGAATAACAAATGCCTTAAACCATTCTATTCCGTTTTATTAAAAACCATTTAACAAGCACAAAAAGAGACAAGATGTATCTTGTAAAAACCATCAATTATTCGCGTTATTTCTGTTCGAGGCGGAGACAGGCTACGGAATAGAGATCATTATATCCTTTTGTGGCTTCGAACAATAAACCTAATACGTGCTATTCTCTGGTTGGAATAGCTAGCAGAAAGAACATTTACAGAAGCAGGAATTAAATGAGATGTTTTATTTACTTAGAATGTAAATTTAGTAAGCGAATAATATTTAATCGGTCAGGTCCTAGTCGAACTTAATGAATAGGTATTTTTGTTAGAAAGAAAACCGTACCCAGAGTTGGGTAAAAATTCTCGAATGAAGAATTTAATCACTGCACCGGGTTTTTAAAAAGAAATCGAATTCCCAGGGTGGCCAAATAAGAATGGACGAAGGAACCATTTGTCCCAACGTGTTGAAATAAAAAAAACTATACAGGGTGTCCCGAAATTAGGTGACAATATATATAGTACATCCAAAAATAGGACTAAAATCCTCTATTAATATACCTTGAAAAACGCTTCGTTATGGGGCTAGAGCCCCCCGAATGGAAGCTATGATAAGCGGTTTTTTCACAATATCTCAGAAACTGATTGAAGTATCAAAACAAAATTTGATACATGTTTTACCCATGACAAGACGCAATAAACGGTTTGTTTAGCTTAGGTGTATTTTTTCCAGTGGTGTCCCACTGGGTAGGTAATAAGGAGAATATTGTCCTAACTTTTTTATTTGTAGGATTTTTTAACGCCAGGTGCAATTTTTAAAAGCACTAAAGTCTTTTATCGAAAAAAGATACTCTTGCTTCATTTCGGTAGGATTCACCATTTTTCAGTAAAATCGATTTAAAAAATTTCGTTTTTTTACAAGCTAAGGTGTTTTTTTGCATATCTCAGCAAACACTTGATATTAAAACATGAAATTTATTAAAAGTTCTACTAGCGATATGAGATATGCAAAAAACACCTTAGCCTTTTCAACGGCTTGCAAAAAACCGAATATTTTTAAATCGATTTTACTGAAAGATGGTAAATCCTACCAAAATGAAGCAAGAGTATCTTTTTTCGATAGAAGACTTTAGTGCTTTTAAAAATTGCACCTGGCGTTAAAAAATCCTACAAATAAAAAAGTTAGGGCAATATTCTCCTCACTACCTACCCAGTGGGACGCCACTGGAAGAAATACACCTAAGCTAAACAAACCGTTTATTGCGTCTTGTCATGGGTAAAACATGTATCAAATTTTGTTTTGATACTTCAATCAGTTTCTGAGATATTGTAAAAAAACCGCTTATCATAGCTTCCATTCGAGGGGCTCTAGCCCCATAACTAAGCGTTTTTCAAGGTATATTAATAGAGGATTTTAGTCCTATTTTTGGATGTACTTTATCCTCTTAAAATATTGTCACCTAATTTCGGGACACCCTGTATAATGGATCAAGAAAAATAGCTGGAAACTATTTTTAAGTGCCTAAATTTACCGCTAGATGGCGTTCAGCATAAAACATTGCTTCATTACATTTTGATCTAATTCACAAAATAAACTTAGGGGAGGAGGGGAACGTCTTTTGACAGAAATATTCATAACCGCGGTTTGCATTAACCAAAGTTAAAATGCTTGATCTTATTTGTAAGAGTTTATTCTATAGTAACGTCTAAAATTTAGTTTGACTATAATTTGTTATATCAGTCGCCGCTAGAGGGCGCTATTTGCGCAACCATCAAATTTTAAATTTTTTTTCAAAAATTTTTATTATTATCATATATAAATGTTTATTTAAATAAAAAAATAAAATAAAAAAGAAAAATAGTGGTGAAAACCGCATGTCGATATCTTAATTTTAGCCCGAGATACAAGAAAAAATGTTATAAAATCGGCTGCACCGAACTGATATATTCATAAAATAGGTATCGTAGGTTTAGGAACGCACATATGATTTATACAGGGTGATTCACGTTGAGTGGCCTATTAGAAGATCTCGGAAACGAGTACACTTAGTTTACTAAAAATTTGATAGCAGGCATAATTGACTTTGAGCTTTTAAAGCATTATCTTTTGAGGTTTTTGTTACTTCCGGTTATACCGGAAGTTAATGCCAACTTTGCTATTTCAAATAGAACACCCTGTATATTTTAGCATTTTTGATTACCTTATTAAAATCTAAATAACTTTTGTTAATATTAATCTATTCCTATCTCTAACCGTTTTTGAGATATGAATTATAAAAGGATTTTTTTGTGTAAAAACGCTCCGAGCAGAAAGTTTAGTAACTCTGAAACTAATAAAGGTAAACATTTAAAATTTTGTAAGCTTTTAAGTAATACATAGATCTTTAGTTTAAATTACTTAGGTTTCACGTTTTTTATACAGGGAGTTCTTAAAATTGTGTCAATGTTGCCATTTAAATAAATGTGCATAAGTCAATTTTTGCAAATGGAACATCCTATTTTTTAGCTTACTAACGTGTAGAGAATTAAATTTCCTATCTAAATGCCTTATATGTTACAATACACATTTTTAGTCGTTTTGGAATTATGAGCAATTTAAATAAAAAATCTTAAAATTTCTGTTGCGATATTATTTTTGAAAAGAAGGCTTCGACTAGGATTTTCGTTTTTACGTTTTTTCGTTTAGATAAGTTTACTCGTTTCCGAGATCCTCTAATAGGCCACTCAACGTGAATCACCCTGTATATTTTAGCCACAGTAATATATATTTACCTACAAATAAACACTATAAATACATAAAATAGTCTACAATATTCACAACAAAATAAACACACATAGATTAACACAATAAAATTAGGAATGTCCAATTAATCTCAAATATAAACAAACCAAATAAAATTCACTGAAGACTCGTTGCCACGATGCGGCGGTATAAGGAAATAAGAAATCCAGGCTTATAGGCAAATGTTGTAAATCAACGCGGCACATTTGGTTATTATTTTCTCTTTGGGTAACTTAAATGAATTTCGGAGCGTTTCGAGTATGTTTCAATTACTGGCCGTTTCAATAAGCTACTGTCACACCACCTAAAAAGCAATATGATTGATCCCGGCGTTGACGAAAAGCCTTATTTATTGTTTCATTTTAACTTCTGGACTAGCTTATATGTTTGTTTCGCTCTTTGGTTCCAATTCATTCTTGACATCTTCTAATTAATATAAACCCATATCATCCCATAAGGTAAATCATTGGTTAACGCATCTTTAACCCAATTTAATCTTCACCATTTCTCTAACGAGATCCAATAACCGCTGCAGTGGCTCAGAGGTAATGTACTGGTATTCGACCGTGGCGGTCCAGGTTCGATCGCCGGAGTGGGCATACGCACAAAAAAAAATGTCCGAAATTTAGTAGGTTTAAGAATGCAGAGAAAAGTATAAAATGTATCATCTCCCCACCCACCCCATTCACGCCGGTAACTAGGCCGGATGAGATCGGACATCTCGTTGGGTGCGGAAGAAGGTACACATTCCCCAATTGGTAGGCATGCAATGGCAAGAAACCAAGGGTTGATAGTCCTGGGGGGAGTCGCATGACTAAGAATCGTGGTTTGGAACCTACGTTAAGCTGCAGGTCCTTTCGGGAATGGCCCTGGCAGCGAACGAAAGGAAAACATTACACAACAAAAAGAACAAAATCCAAATGGTGAACGTTGAATTTATAACACCCTGTATTAATTGGATAATGGATTATTTAAAGAAAAATACACGCCTAGTTTATTCTAGAAAATACAAAAGGATAATGATCTCCGTTGTATCCGTGACTGCCTTGTACAGAAATAGCTTGTATAATAATAGATTGTTTAGCAGAAAAGCATTTGCCCCATATTTTGAAATGAATGAAGTTTAAATTAAATGCAAAATTTAAGTATTGTTCTGAATTCAACAGCTCCTTGGCATCAGCAATAAGTTTATTAAAACGTTTTTAGCGAAAATTTAATTTCTAGAGTACGACAAAATAACAATACGTGATTTCTATAATCGTCGTTAAGGCAGTTGGTTATTTGATAATTTAAATAATAATACATTTATTATCTCCATTTAAACAAAAAAATTACATATTACATTTTAATAATATGGACAGGAAATAATGGGCCATATTTGCAGCATCCCAAAAGAGCATGGGTGCTGTTGAGGCCTAGGAAATTTAAATGTTTATTTTCCAATAAGACAATATACAGGGTGATTCACGTTGAGTGGCCTATTAAAAGATCTTGGAAACGAGTAACTCTATCTTTCTAAAAATTTAATAGCAGGCATAATTGGTTTTGGGCTTTTAAAACATTATATTTTGACGTTTTTATTACTTCCGGTTATACCGGAAGTTAATGCCAACTTTGCTATTTCAAATGGAGTATCCTGTATATTTTAGCATTTTTGATTACCTCCTTAAAATCTAAATAACTTTTGTAAATAATAATCTATTCCTATCTCTAACCGTTTTTGAGATATGAATTATAAAAGGATTTTTTTGTGTAAAAACGCTCCGAGAAGAAAGTTTAGTAACTCTGAAACTAATAAAGGTAAACATTTAAAATTTTGTAAGCTTTCAAGTAATACATAGATCTTTAGTGTAAATTATCTAGGTTTCACGTTTTTTATACAGGGAGTTTTTAAAATTGTGTCAATGTTTCCCTTTAAATAATTGTGCATAAGTCAATTTTTGCAAATGGAACACCCTATTTTTTAGCTTTCTAACGTGTAGATAATTAAATTTCCCATCTAAGTGCCTAATATGTTACAATTTAAATTTTCAGTCGTTTTGGAATTATGAGCAATTTAAATAAAAAATCTTAAAATTTCTGTTTGTGTTATTGCGACATTATTTTTGAAAAGAAGACTTCGACTGGGACTTTCGTTTGGCTTTGAATGAGAAATAGCTAAGCAACGAACATAGGCAGTTAATAACAAATGGTAACAAAGCTCAAAGTCAAACGAAAATCCCAGTCGAAGCCTTTTTTTCAAAAATAATGTCACATTAACACAAAAAGAAATTTTAAAATTTTTTATTTAAATTGCTCATAATTCCAAAACGACTAAAAATGTGGATTGTAACATATTGAGCATTTAGATAGGAAATTTAATTCTCTACACCTTAGTAAGCTAAAAAATAGGGTGTTCCTTTTGCAAAAATTGACTTATGCACATTTATTTAAATGGAAACAGTGGCATAATTTTAAGAACTCCCTGTATAAAAAACGTGAAATCTAAGTAATTTATACTAAAGATCTAAGTATTACTTGAAAGCTTGGAAAATTTTAAATGTTTACCCTTATTAGTTTCAGAGTTACTAAACTTTCTTCTCGGAGCGTTTTTAAACAAAAAAAAATTCCTTTTATAATTCATATCTCAAAAACGGTTAGAGATAGGAATAGATTATTATTAACAAAAGTTATTTAGATTTTAATAAGGTACTCAAAAATGCTAAAATATACAGGGTATTCCGTTTGAAATAGCAAAGTTGGCATTAACTTCCGGTATAACCGGAAGTAATAAAAACGTTAAAACATAATGTTTTAAAAGCTCAAAACCAATTATGCCTGCTATTAAGTTTTTAGAAAGATAGGGTTACTCGTTTCCGAGATCTTCTAATAGGCCACTCAACGTGAATCACCCTGTATAATTATTCTAGGGGAATAGAACAGGATAACACGTGGTTCGGATTCTACGTTAAGCTGTAGGTTCCGTCTGGCTGACATTACCCAGACGATAGGAAATTCAATGGGACTTATACAGGCCTAAGTATACTGGCTTTTCCGCCAACCCCAGCAAAAAAAAATTAGTAATTATTATCATTCATATCTGACAAAATGTGTCTTGTCCATTAAAAGATATCTCGAATAGAACATTATTTAATATTTGTTTCAGATCACGTGAAAATAAGTTTGAAATAAAGATGAAACGTATTCAACGAAATCTGTTCAGTCTGTTCTACCAGGTCGTTTAAATATGATAATAACCATACAGGGCCCAGAAGGGAACCCAATGGAATAGCTATGTTAGTGTCAAGAATCGACAAATGTGTAGCCTTTCTTGACGTTTCGTTAACGTTATGGACACTAACAATTTCTGTTAATCTACAAAATATTGAATCCAGCTCAGAAAAAACCCTTAAATTTTATTCTTCCTTAATTTTTGAAAGATATTGCAAATACACAATCAAAACTTGAAGTCACAGAAGATCCCAATAATAAATATTGTGTTAATTCCTTATAAAATGCATGTATTCGTATATTTTTTATATATAAATATATAAGCTATTTTGATTTGAAGGTGATCAGAAACAATATTCAAAAACTTTGGTTATCGTGATTGGCCGGTAATTTTAAATATATTTTATTCCGCCTTTCATATGAACAAGTCTATTTATTATACTTTTATTTAAGAAGTTAAAAAATGTCCAGTATAGATTATCAAAGAAGACGGGAAGAGTGGCTTGCTAATATAATATATGATTTTCTCAATAAAAATTATATAAAATTGTAAAATATCGGTGGAATTGTTCAATTCCAACAATTTAAATTACAAAAAAGAATATACGAATAGCTACATTGACACATTGTATAATAATATGTTGGACACGTTGTTAATTTTTTTTTAAATACTTTTAAGTTTGTTAATTAAAGCTAAATACACAATTATAGAGAAATGGATTATCTCTAATTTTTTTATATTTAATTTGATGGAAAATTATAATTTCGTACTAAAATAACTAGCCCGAAACAGAAACAAACAAAAGTTTTAGTTCTAACTTTGGTTCATTTAAATTCAACAAAGGCATCAGTGTGGTTGTTCTATTTGTTTTACCAGAGATTGCACAAAGTTATTATTATATAAATTGGTAGTAATGATATTTTGCTTCAGAGTAAAATAATTTCCATGGTTAAAACTACAAATTATATTAGGTAAATCTGGTTTAACGGTTGTTAAGTCCCGTAAAACCGATATAACTAACGAAAAACTTCAGCCCTTGACTCTCTAAATCATGAATCGCTAGTTGCAAAACTTAAATATATACCTTGTTGAATATGGACAAGATGTATCTCGTAAAACCTCACTTCTTGAGAATTTGAAACGATTTTTTTTGATGTTTTAAACTCATCGAAAGTTTTAAGAGGAGTTTCTCAAGGATCTGTATTGGGTCATTTATTACTTATAATTTGTAGGGTAGGTTGGTCGACAGTGGACCACAAATTTTTTAAAGACATTTATTTCGGAAAAAAATAAGTACTTTTATTTATATATTTGCATTTTATTAAGGTCATTATCATTGTTTAAGAACGTAATAATTTGAAGTTGATTGGTTAAGAGGGAAAAAAATAAAAATATGTTTTTTATTTATGTATAGATTGATCCACTGTTCACCATTGTGGTACACAGTGTATTGATTTGTATTTAACAGTGGATCATATATAAAAGTATTTTAAATAAAAGCCCAGAGCAGGTTAAAATAATGAATGTAACGTTTATACGCAAACATCTATCATAACCAATAATAAAGATAGAGAACTTCATTTTGCTTCTCAGCTTTTCGAATGCTTAAACCGCCTTGAATTAATTGTAGTGCTAATTCTATTTGAGTCTGTGAATGCTTGCCAATTTTTCTTTCCTGGCCTCTCTTGTGAGGCATTCTACAGGGTGTCCGGTAACTTATGGGCCGTAGAGTAACTGGAGATACTAGACATCAAACTAAGCCGATTAAGTCATATAAGTTTTTTCGGATTGTTAATCGTTCCAGAGATACAGGGTGTTGAAGGTAAAAGTTTATTCTCGAAAATAAGCCATACTTTTAAAACGGTTTAATGAATCGAATTGAAAGTTGGCAATGTTATGTTTTTATGAGCAAGAAAAAAGAATTTGTAGACATTTTTAAGTTTGAAACTAGAGGTCGCTAGTTGCATACACTGGGCTTCATAAATCTATAAGTTTTTTGCTTACCTGTGATATTAGGTATTTTTCAATAATAGTTTCTTAAAGAAGGGCCTTTTCTGATTCAAAGAGGTATACTTGATTGATCTTAATATCTTTAACGGTTTTCGAGATATTTCCCTTTAAAAATTCCAAAGCATAAAAAAACTTAATACATAATTAAATTATTATTTTAATCTTCAAAAAAAAACTTATACTAGATACTAGACATCAAACTAAGTCGATTAAGTCATATAAGTTTTTTCGGATTGTTACTTGTTCTATAGATACAGGGTGTATATAATTTATGTGTTATTAATAATAATTATGTACTATGTTTTTTTATGCTTTGGGATGTTTAAAGGGATATATCTCGAAAACCGTTAAAAATATTAAGATCAATCAAGTACACCTTTTTGACTCAGAAAATGCCCTTCTTTAAGAAACTATAATTGAAAATTACCTAATATCACAGGCATGAAAAAAAATCATAGATTTGTGAAGCCCAGTGTATGCAACTAGCGCCCTCTAGTTTTAAACTTAAAAATGTCTACAAATTCTTATTTCTTGCTTATAAAAAGATAACATTACCAACTTTCAATTCGATTCATAAAACCGTTTTAAAATTATGGCTTATTTTCGAGAATAAACTTTTACTTTTAACACCCTGTATCTCTAGAGCGAGTAACAATCCGAAAAAACTGATATGACTTAGTCGGCTTAGTTTGATATCTAGTCTCTCCAGTTACTCTACGGCCCATAAGTTTCCGGACACCCTGTATAAACAAGAAGCAAAAAAATGCAATAAAAACTAAAAGTTTTAAAAACACGAGCACATAGTACACAGTGGATGATGATCCACTGTGCACCTTGTAGCAGTGATCCATTGTGTACCACCATGTCGTTATAATTTGAAAGTATTGTTATGACAAAATTAACTACAATAATATTGTTTAAATATATCTAGGCATATATTTAGAGAACTAACTAAAGGGGTTAACTCATCCTAAATGTTATCAGAATAATTTTAATGAAATTATAAAATAAGTTTAACTTACGTTAAATTTAAAATACGACCACCAGAACAGAAAACTATCAAAAAAACGTTTACTCATCACGATAATTGCTTACAGACTAGTTTGGTAGACGTGAAAATGGCACCGCTCTTACCTGTCAAGAGCATGTCTAAATACATGCGATCGTTCGCCTAAGATTTGAGTGATCCAGGGTGTATAACTGATCAACTGTCGACCACCCTACCCTACATACGATTTTTATTTATCACATTCACATGCCTTCTTAATATGACCTCTTAATAGTTTCAAGTTCGAATGACACGGTCTTGGATAGAAATTATAAAACCTTCTGTTTCCGCGTGTAGCTGCCTTTTTTCTAACTAATTCACATTTCACTATCTGTAAGTGAATTTTGAAGTGCAGTAGGGTATTTATAATGTACAGCTTTCTCTTGCCAAGTTACAAGCTGTTGACTTTGCGGCGCGCGGATGATGTTGGGTAATCCATTTTGCTGTAAGTTAAGGGCTGTATCTAGCGTCTACTGCTGCCACATTTTAAAGAATTTCCTCATTCGACTCTTAGAAGTATTTTCTCATAGAGGTCTCTTATGACTTGCACAAGTTATATATATATATATATATATATATATCTTAAGATGGAAAGTTCTTGTGTATAAACACCTAATTTGAAATTCAGAAAAAAGTATTTCCTCGAGCCGGATTCGAACCGACAACCTCCGTATATCCAGTACAGAGCGCTAACCAATTGCGCCATCAAGGAAGTAGGTTCACAACGGCAAGTCGGGAAACACTTTCGTCCGAAAATTTCAAATATTTACTGAAATACGCACAGTGATAGATATTGTAAATCATTTTTACCCTTTTTAAACAACAACATTACCGTTTCGGCAACCAGATGTATGTTTTTCAGGCGGCTGATTAATACCTATTGGTTCTTTTACGTAAGAAAATAAAGTATGTATATATCTTAAGATGGAAAGTTCTTGTGTATAAACACCTAATTTGAAATTCAGAAAAAAGTATTTCCTCGAGCCGGATTCGAACCGACAACCTCCGTATATCCAGTACAGAGCGCTAACCAATTGCGCCATCAAGGAAGTAGGTTCACAACGGCAAGTCGGGAAACACTTTCGTCCGAAAATTTCAAATATTTACTGAAATACGCACAGTGATAGATATTGTAAATCATTTTTACCCTTTTTAAACAACAACATTACCGTTTCGGCAACCATATATATATACTTTAGGTACTTTCTTGGGACAGCCTTTTTTTCAACAAGAACCAGAAGTCCCAAGAAAGTACCTAAAGAATATATTACTATTGGTTCAAGAAATTTATTCCTCAAGATATATATATATATATGAGACCTCTACCTCCCTCCTTTCGTTTTAGGTAGATTCTTTCAAGTGCAGAGCGTGATTGGTGGAATCTGAATTTTGTTTTATCAGAAAGTAAAGGAAACAAATTCTAATTCAAATTAAAAAAAAAATAAAGGTATTTAAAATAAGATTCTCAAAATGTGCTTTAATGTTAAAAATGTAAAGCATATTAAAGCATTTATAGCTATACTTCTCACACGTATACTGGCTAGGCTCGGCTTAGAGCAAGAAAAAGCTTAGACTGGGAAGAAGCTTACAAGGGAAATCGTTAATAACAAATAATAGTCTTTGTGTAAATAATTAAGATGATTATTTTGGCAAAGAAAATCTATTTTCGGAACATAAGAGGGCCATTATTTAAGCTGATTATAAGTTGTGACCGTGGCAAAAGAAGCTGTAACTAAAAGTAGATTAGTTATTTTTTTACACCGATCCAAGGTATACTTAAGAAAAGAATTGCACCTGACCGTACGTTCTTATTTGGAGATAATCCCGAAACATGTCGACGTGTCTTTGTATTTTTTATTAAAAAAAAACTTTTATAAAAAGTCGTTTCAAACAAATTGTCTCAAAATAAACGTTTTAAATACAAAATATGAGACAGAAGCTTTAATATTTAAAACAATCGAGTGTTTTTAACTGTTCTCTTGGGAGCTTTATTTCATGGAACACTCTGGTGAATATTTTAACCAACCAACGCTTTTTACTAAATAAACCCGAATTTTTTTTAATTATTTATGTTTTTTGCACATTTATCTAAATTTGTGGTGAGCCTTATCTCTGCTAATTAATATTAACAAAAACGCTGCCCATTTTTAATTTTAATTATAAGTAGCTGGTGATATTTAGTATTTCCTTTCTATTCAAGTGTTCATCATCACCGCTTGTAAAATGCACCCATTTTTTAACCTCCGTTGTCAGGTACCAAAATTTTAAAGATTTTGATTTTAAATAAAAAAAAAATATTTCTTTTCTAGGTACCATCGCGCCGATAAAAAACTGGGACAGGAAATTTTTCTATTTTCTCCTAGACTATTAAGAATAATTTTACATCAAGCCTGGTACCAGTAAAATGTCATGAAAATTTGCATGTCAATAAAGATTGTCACTTTATGATTGACTCGTCAAACATACAATCATATATTATTTGTAAATATGCCACAATTAACCCCCCAGCAAAAGGCAATTATTTATAGTCGGTTGCGAGATAGTGTTGCTATTAGGGATATTGCAGATGAACTGGGAGTAAGCAAGAATACCGTGCTATTGGCAAAACAAAAAATAGCAAGACATGGGACTATTATTAGGAATGCAGGTTCTGGTCCCCCTAAAATTTCTACTGATGATCATGATAGAAGACTGGTTAATTATCTAAGGGATCATCCCTTCGAAACTGCAATCAAGGCAAAAGAAGAGAAGAATTTTCCAGGTTCTGCAAATACCGCTAGAGACAGGGTTCGAAATTCCGATATACGAAGCCGTTGTGCTGCCAATAAAAAAATTTTAACGGAAATAAATAAACAGGGCAGGTTAGAATTTGCACATGAATATATTAATCAAATAAATTTATGGGAAACAGTTATATTTTCTGACGAGAAAACTTTTCAGTCATGCAATAATGGGAGAATTCGGGTGTATAGGCCTTCCGGCATGCGGTATGATGAGAGATACACCCACAAAACCAACCAAAGTGGGCGTTTCTCCATAAATTTTTGGGGCTGGATTAGCGCTAGAGGACCAGGACTTTGCCAAATCGTCGAAGGAAGACTAACTGCAGCAGTATACGTTAATATACTAAACGAAGTGATGATACCATCGGTAAACGCTGTATACGGTCAAAATTACACATTTCAGCATGATAATGCTCCAATACACACAGCGCGCATTGTACAAAATTTTCTCCAAGAAAATAACATAGCAGTTCTTCCCTGGGCTTCGAAGAGTCCCGATTTGAACCCGATAGAAAACATTTGGGGTGCCATGGTCAAATCTATGTATAAACATGATTTTCAACCTAGAAACAGGGATGAATTACGTCATAGGATAAATCAAGCTTGGGATGAAATAACTGTCGAATTATGTAGAAACTTAGTTTTAAGTATGCCACAAAGGCTCCAAAAAGTAATAAACAGAAATGGTTCTATGACCAAATATTAATTTTGTGTTGTTTTGACAAACTTTGTGTTCGCAATTTTTTTCTTTTTATTAAATGTATTTTATTACCTGTATTAGCTTTATTTATTATTTTGTGGTAATGGTAAATATAATAATTTATAAAATATTTGACTTTAAAAAAATCTAATAAATTTACTTTATCCATATTATATGATGTCTCTCAAATTTAACCACCCCGTATCGAAAAATACAAAACATTCCATTATGTAACCTAGGTTACTTTTTAAATTTTGAATGTTTTTCCTTTTTAGCTCTAGACACCTTTTATGGTCTAGGGGATATGTATTTCTTACATTGTTTTTGTAAATCTCTTGTCCCAGTTTTTTATCGGCACAATAGTACTTTTGCATACAAATCTAAAAAAAAATTGATACATATATTGGAAAAAAAACCCTTGCAACAGCGGAGAGGTCGCAAGAACTACTACATTCGTTTGTTTTCATCCTTCTATAATATTTCTTCACCTAAAATCACTTTTTGTAAATCCACATTAATTAATCACGCAACTTCATAAAAACATAAAAGTTTTACTTCAAAGAAATTAGATAAAAGTCCATTTATACTAAACGATTTATTAACCTAATCTGTCATTTGCCATTTATAATCTATTTAAACTAGTGCCTGTCACAGTCTAGTTGAGACAGATAAGGTTACGGAGATTGAAAATAAAATAGTTTCAATAAGATAAATTTGCACTTATTCTTATTGATGATGGATACGCCATTGAATTATAAAGGAGAACGGGAATATAAAAATAATAAGATAAAATTTCCCGACTATTTAAAAAAGCACAGTTGATGATGGTTTTGAAACATTGGATTAAAAATCCAATTACATCAACTTGTAGAAGAAATAAAGTCGAAATGAGAATGTAAACTTTATTTTAACATATTTAAAAATAAAAACGAAATCGCGAATATTTGGTTTTGCCCAAATATCTTCCAAAGGATTCGGAGGTTTTTAATTCAAAAATTAATATTTTGATGATAAAATCTGTCATAATTATTTCCATTTTTTTTAATGTAAATTTTTTTGTTTTTGTTAAATGGTATTTTATTGGAAATTAAAATTTCAAAAACCTTTTAATTGTTTTTTTTTCTTCTAATACCAATAAAACCGTATTAAAAATTCTAGGTCCGTATTTAAAAAGTTTGACTTGATTGACGGTGGTATCCAAAGAACGAAACGTCGAATATGAAAACTAACGACGCCATCTTGTAGAAAATAAAAAGAAGGCTATGTAAAAGTGTTTTTTGTAAGTCAAAAATTAAGAAGCAAAAAATAAAAAATTTTTTTCCTGATATCTCCGATGATATTCGGAATATTTACAATTTACTTTTACGAAGTTATTATGCAACTTTTTGCCTTAATTTAAATATTTAACCGTTTCCTCTTAACATAAATAATGTTTGTGGAAAACAATTTTAAAAAAACATGTGATAAAATATATACGCTCTTTTAACATGAACGTTTAGCATGTGGGTTTTTCCCATTTACGCTAAAACAAGTTCAAAAGGTAAATAAGAATTAAAAATGTAAAACATAAAAGGCAATTATTCGAATTATGTGATTGCCAAGAGACTAGCAATCTACGGGTCCAAATTCGGTTCACCGTGAAACGCTTTACAGTTACCAAACAGTCCCAAATTAACTGTTACCATTGCATAGGCTTTGATTTAAATGCAGTTCGTACAAACGAATAAAAAAAATAACAATCCTGATAAGGCGCATCAGGGAAAAAAGTTATAAGCATTTTTTTTTGTACCTACAACGGATCACTAACTTGTAGTGTATAATGTTTTTTGAACTTTTATACAGTGAGTGAGCCAAAAATTTCACACCGTATGGGAAAATGTTTTTAGAGTCTATTTCAGAAAGGTGTAGAGCAATTATATAGGAAATTCCGTCCAGTTCGGTTCCATTTCGATGTCGGCCATAGACGTAGGTAAATTTGGTGCATTAAATTATTTATGATAACTAACCAAAGAAGAAAAAGAGAAGATTATTTGATAAAGAAGGAACTATTAGCTATAGCAAAGTTACACAAACATCGTTTTATGAAATATGCCTTGGAAGATATAGCTAAAAAACATAGTGTAACTGTGCTGCGCACACCGCCATATCATTGCGAATTAAATACTATTGAACTTATATGGGTGCAAGTGAAAGGATTTGTAGCAAGACACAACGCGGCATTCAAAATGAAAGACGTTAAGTTACTGTTTCATCAAGCCATTAAGGAAGTGACAGCAGAGAACTTGCGAAAAGCAGAAGTGGAGAAAATGTAAGATTTTGCCTTCCTGATCGATCAATCCGTCGACCCGGTATTTATAACGTCAAGAGGAGATGACAGTTCCTCAGATGACGAAGAATATTATGATTTTTTTATAGTTTAATAACTGTAAAATGCATTTTTTGTATTTTGTATTTTTTTATAATGTTTAATAAAAAATAGCTGTACCTAATACTGTGTACATAATGTACGCCTTAGTCACACCTTTTTCAGTGTTTGTGAATGGATAACAATAGGCAAAACCCATAAATTGACCCAAACTAGGGTGGTACTACCTGCACTAGATGAAAAGATAAAATTTTGCAATTAAATCAATACCAACTTATGAAAGTGGCTTAAATATTCGTTGGGTCACTCTGTAGTTCCCTTACATCTTTCTGAAATAGACTATAGTTAGCTTTGAAAATAAAAAAAGTTGATAGATACAAGATGAATTAACACTAATTTTTATTAATGATGGGTTTTCAAGTCCGAAACGTATTATTAATACTAAGTGTGATACGTCGTTGAAGTATAAAGGAGGAAAA
This sequence comes from Polydrusus cervinus, assembly GCA_935413205.1. Taxonomy (NCBI): domain Eukaryota; kingdom Metazoa; phylum Arthropoda; class Insecta; order Coleoptera; family Curculionidae; genus Polydrusus; species Polydrusus cervinus. Next base: position 8,752,443 of record OW284512.1, read on the forward strand.
GGGAAATTTAAAAATATTAAAATAAAATTTCCCGACTATTTAAAAAAGCAAAGTTGATACTAAACATCGAATTAAAAATATTAATACACCAACTTTGCCCAAATATCTTCAAAACACAATGTTGCAGAATTTAGTAGGGCACAACTTTTTTCGTATTTAACCATCTCTGTATCTTCCATGGTTTACAAAATCTTTGTAGAGTGCATCCTTATCTGGGACACCCTGTATATACACACTATTTTTTATATTATAGTACACATTTAATTTTTTAACTTGCATATATATGACTCACCGTTTATCATTAAAAAATCTATTTTTTTTGAAAGACGTTGGAGGAAGAGTTCTTGACCCTTTTAAAGAAGTATTTTTAAAAAAATAAGTCTTAGTGCAGACTTGCAAGTTTCAAGGGCGGATATTGGCAACTTCTCGGTGAAACAGTATTATAGCCGTCGTATTTTAGGAAAATTCATTACAAAAATCTTATGAAAATGTACGCATTATACACTCAATTTAATTAAAACAAATGTTCAATTATCTTTTACTGACGAGACGTTGTTATAAATCAGAGAAACGGCAGAAATTAAGCAAACCTAACCGAGTTTCAAGTTATAATTAAAGTAGCTTAATTTTTATCGATTCGCCAACGGACCAGACGGCTTATATTTCTTATAGAATTTAAATGAGGCAGGTTAGAACTATTTAATTAAAGTTGAGAACGAGACCGGCATCATTAAAAGCAGCAGTTAAAATGGTTTTAAAAGTTATTATACTCTGGTGATTTCGTGCGTATCGTCTTAGTTCGTTGGTAGAATTATTCACCCACTTTAGCTCAATAATAAAAATCTGTAAGATCTCAAGTTGTATTGTTAACTGATAAGAAATCAAAAAATAATTAAATGAATTGTGGTTTAGTTCTCGGTGATCTATTTCTTCGGTAACTTCTTATTAATGGTAAATTTATGTTTGTTGACTTGCCATATTATGTATTTTGCCGTCAGATCAAAGGCAAATTATAAAAAAAAATGTTCATTTTTATTTACTTTATATTTTCTGCTAGGAATTAATCATATTTAGCTATAATTTACTAATATCAAATAATATTATTTAATAGTTTATTAAATTATTGTAAAATTATATTTATTAAATGGCAAAAAAATTTGGGTAAAGATTAATCAACGGATTGTTGTTCTTTTACTACGACCACCTATAAAAATGAGAAAAAAAGCATGATTAATTTGGCTAGAAAGCGCAGTATATCACACGCGTGTTGAAAAAAATAACACTAGTACCTATTAAAATATCAAGGCACACTATTTAATTTAAACATATGGTGCCAAGTTGACAGATCACCCCTATTCTTTAAAAATAACAATTTTAAAAAGCAGTAATTGTAAAGTGTTTAGCTTATTTATCATATATTTGTCAAGTGATTCAGAATTAGAGTGTGAAAATACGCCATCTGAAATTATAAAAAATGTTAATAATATACTGAAAAATCTATTATTATATTAAACAACACATCTTTATCGGTAGCGATAGCGTAGAGAATAGAGCTCTAGCCTACAGATCGCAAGGTCACAGGTTCAAATCCCATCAGGTGTATTTGACTTTTTTTTTATAAAAACATTAAATAATTTATAGAATTATTTTGAATTGGAATCTTCCTTGTTGAGTGGATTTTTTAAATTTATGTGTAATAATTTAAAATTTTTTGTTCTGGTTAATCTAGAAGTCAATCCAGGATTAGTTTTTCCTATAATATAGTATAAAATATGAAAAAATTAAAAAGTTTGACTACAAATAAAGGAAAAGTATATGGACAAACTATGAAACCAGATATTAAGTAGAATATAATCCTAAGTATGCTAATTTCAACACTAGTGTTGATATATTTTTTTTCGCAAATCAAAGGTTTTAATAATTCTATGTGGTCGTAGGAAAAATAGTGTAGATTACTCGTGTGAAAGTGATTATTCTAAAACTCGGAGTATTTCCGCACTCGGCTGACGCCTCGTGCTAAATATCTCCTCGTTTGAAAAGTATCACTTTTATACTATTATCACTCTAATGCACTAAGAAATAAAAGAATTTAAACCGTTTACCCAAGAACCAATAAATGAATCATTTTTCCCGATTTTGACAACAATAAAAATAAAATTTGGAAACGCTTCTCTTAATTATCACTTAGACAACTCTAGATTTTTGAAATTCGAGATTTGAAAAGATTTAGTAAGTTTATTGAGCATTTTTACTGATCTTGCCAGTTTAAATTACTGTTATCATATAAATAATATAACACACACACACCAAAGCAGAGTGACGGCTGTGGAAAATTTGGCAAAAATAGGCAAGAGTCTGCAAATAGAAGAAGCGAAGCTTGATTTGTTTATTTTTTAGGTTGAATAAACCAGTAGAACTGTAAAAATACCAATTGTTTAGTTTTCTTCGTATTTTCAGGTACCGAACGCCGGGCAGATGCAGACGAGGTCATAAATCTATTTAAAAAATGCAAAACTTAACCAATCAGTAGACCGAGGAGACAGATTTGCATTAACCGAACGTAGTAAATGTATAAACAAAGGCAAAAATTAACTGAGTGTGTAACTCGCTTTCTTTTATTTGAATATCCGGCAAGAGAAACGAGCCCCAGGGTAAAAGCTTTATTTGTACACCATTCGGCACTCGGAAGTAGCGATTTATTTTATTATTTGACGTAATTCAACGTTGGTTTAGGCCCTTTTAGGGTTTTAACGTTATAAAAGTTATTTAAGTTAAGTTTTCGATGGAGCTTTCGTTCCATTCATCTGATATTATTTCAGCCGTGAGGCAAACTTCAAAGATCTTAACATGTAAATAGTTCTATTCCAAAAAAGTACGCAAAATGATATTTTTCCGCACGCGATGGCCGTTGCAACAACGAAGCAAAGTGGATAATAAGAAAATAATCTACGACACAGAGCAATGTTAGGTCGACTGTCTCTCGTAAAAGTAAATTAAGTTATGGTAGTAAACGACAGGCACACTTTGCAATATACTTTTTTCAATGACCACCTATGAAAATGAGAAAAAAGCACGGTTAATTTGGCTAGAAAGCGCCGTATATCAAACGCTTGTTAAAAAAATATTTCAACACTAGTGTTGAAATATCAAGGCACACTATTTAATTTAAACATATGGTGCCAATTTGATAGACAACCCCCTATTTATTAAAAATTTTGGAAAGCAGTAATTGTAAAGTGTTTAACTTATTTATCATGAATGTATTTGTCGATTGATTCAGAATTAGAATGTGAAAAAAATAAAAAATATTAATAATATACTGAAAAATCTAGGTATTACCAGAAAAAAGAAATCGCGCTAAAGAGATTGTCATAAATTAAACAACAAATTTTTATCGGTAGCGATAGCGTAGAGAATAGAGCTCTAGCCTACAGATCGCAAGATCACAGGTTCAAATCCCATCAGGAGTATTTGACTTTAATAAAAACATTAAATAAGTTATAGAATTATTTTGAATTGAAATCTTCTTTGTTGGGTGGATTTTTCAAATTTATGTTTAATGCATCTTTCCTGTGATTAAATTTAAAATTTTTCATTCTGGTTAATCTAGAAGTCCATTCAGGATTAGTTAGTTCTTCCTATGATATACAAAATATGAAAAAATGAAAAAGTTAAACTATAAATAAAGGAAAAGCCTATTGACAAACTATGAAACCCGATATTAAGTATGCTAATTTCAACACTGGTGTTGATTTTCAACACTAATGTTGAAATATTTTTTTTACAAATCAAAGGCTTTTTTAATAAATCTTTGTGGTCGTAGGCAAAATAGTGTACATTACTCGCGTGAAAGTGATTATTCTAAACTGTATTTTTTTAATAAAAAAAAATAGTATAAAGTACAGGTTTTATAAAGCAATTAGAGCACTTGTCCCGTTATAAAACTCGCCCCAAGCGGCTCTTTTCCTAACATGGACGCATGTTATAAAAAGATGCTTTATAAAACGTGTACTTTAATATACCTACTAATTTGCCACTGCTCGTTTCGGAGGAGTTAAACCTTCGATTATTTAATCGGTAAATTAAGGACGTACAGTAATTTTTTAAATTGCTTTGATAGTCGATTTAATTTCTATGTTAATAAAATGACGGTAGAACAAAGAAGCGATTTTTAAATGTTTCTACACTTAAATTTGTAAACAACCTTGAGATGTTAAATTTTTTCGCGGGATTGTTTTGGGAAATAAATGTACATTTTTCTTGATCATAAAAGCATAAAAATAAAACCAAGAGAAAAGTTTTTCGACAATATTAAATATTAATATACCAATACAGCTACCATTTTAGCCCTTAAAAAATACTTATGGTCGAAATAATAATATTAATTTAATCCGAATGTAGCTATGCATAATAGGGCCACTGTTAACTCCGATGGACAATAATTATAAACACTCGTGCATTTTGGCGCGCCCCAGCCGACCGTGTCCGTTAGCTCATAAGGAGTGAAGACAAACGCCCAACATGGCTTTAATATTCACCGTTGCTATGGTTTCGTGACGTCAGTCACGCAAGCAGCATGTAACAATTTGCATTATGATGAAGGGTAATTTAAAAATAGATCAGTCGTATGCACCATTGTTTTAGCATTGGTTCGCCTAACCTTAAGGTATTTATTTTGAGGCTTCGCGAAACTTACGGTTATAGATATCGTTTTTATGTGATTTACTGTGTGATTAAAAAGTGTTGTTTTTATTTTTCAGTTAATTCAGTAGTTTATGTACATACATATACAGGGTGTTACAAATTCGACATACCAGCATTGGAATCTCGGAAACCATAAGAGTTAGATAAACGGTTAAATGGGGGCAAAGTTGTGCAATTCGGTGCTGATTATAATGCCGCTTTAAAAGTTTTCAAATTTCGATTACTTTCGATTTTATTCGGAAAAAAACGAAATTTTGCAAAATCGTTTTTATTTTTTCCTGAGCTCATATTTAAAAATAAATGACACTTTGTCATTGCCACTTTTTCTCCTCTACAAAATGATGTTACTAAACTAAAGATCAACTGTTTCATCTCCGAGCGGCCATCACCAACTTTACTTTTTTAAATACGGGCCTGGATTTTTTTAAAATGATTTTTAAACCCTCCTACCCTCAAAATGTAATATGTAATGTAATAATGTAATAATGATGAATTAACCTTGCTTATTTTTTTAAATTCATATTTTTTACACTTCTTGTCAGTCCAGTCCTGGCAACGAATTACAGTAATAATTAAAACCTTTTTTTTAATTTAAAACCTTTACAAATAAATTTCATGAACAAGTTTGTCTAAAGTTCATGTTAGGTATATTTACATACAGGTTGCATTTAGTAGCATAAGGAGAAGATCGGTCGAAAGGGCTGTCGCCAAAATTGAAAGATATAAATCGATCTTTGTATTGAGCAAAACGGCAATCTCTTTGAACATTTAGAAAATTAGGATTTATAATTAGTAAATTTAGAATTATTGGAAAATTCTTATAAAATAAATTATAGTACTTATGTATGAATGTTTTAAATAAAATAAAGTTTTTAATTAATGTTGTAATTCGTTGCCAGGACCGGACTGACAAGAATTGTAAAAAATATGAATTTAAAAAAATAAGCAAGGACAATTCATCATTATAAGAAAGTAATATCGCCATTACATTTTAAGGGTAGAAGGGTTTAAAAATCGGTTAAAAAAATCCAGGTCCGTATTTAAAAAAGTAAAGTTGGTGATGGCCGCTCAGAGAGAGGAGAAAAAGTGGCAATGACAAAGTGTCATTTATTTTTAAATAGCTAGTCAAATGAGCTCAGGAAAAAATAAAAACGATTTTGCAAAATTTCGGTTTTTTTCGAATAAAATCGGAAGTATTCGGAATTTGAAAACTTTTTAAGCGGCATTATAATCAGCACCCAATTGCACAACTTTGCCCCCATTTAACCGTTTCTCTAACTCTTATAGTTTCCGAGATTCCAATGCTGGTATGTCGAATTTGTAACACCCTGTATAGTTGTGTGTTTTTAAAATGACATAGTTTGTAAATTGTTGGAAACTCCATTCAGTCGGTGGACAGATGAGGATAAGAGAGATGTTTTGCTACACGGGTTTTTAGTCAATGTTTGTTTAAGTACTCGCACCATACCTAGCTCTTCATCATTTTTAAAGACCGCGAGCCGCCACTACATAAAAGGTGAAATAGAAAAAAATCTATAAAGCACACGTTTCATAACACGCTAAAACGCTTCCTATGAAACTTGTACTTTAATTTATAATATTATAATTATTACTCATGATAGGAAAATATTTCCAGTCATATTTTCCAGGTCCTCCCACATGTATATGCCAAACTCCATCTTGGAAAAACCACTGTTCCAATTAAAATTTTCAACGAAACCAAAAACCCTTTTACGAGGAATCGAATGCGAGAGATTTGTCCAGATACGAAACAAAATTTGCTGGAGTAATTGCTTTTAAATTGATATCGGATTGTGCTAAGGCACCATATCTGTGCTATGATGGGGGATGGTAAATCTCATTTTTCTGTCGATATTTCAGAAGAAGTATATCGATAAAATGTTTGATATTTTCCGGATGGCTGTTACTATTAGATAGAAATTTGCTGATAATTAAAAAAGACGGTATCAGTTATATCAAAAGATGATAGTAAATATAAAAAAATATTAGACGAATGACCAAAACAATAATATTTTATTTTGTTAATTAAATTATGACATAATGCCTTGAGATGTCAGTATATACAGGGTCCTGAACCTCACCTCCCGTCATCTATAGCACATAATAATCCTGGGGCGCATTACAGGAAAATATTTTGGTTTATACAGGGTGTTCCAAAAAAGTGTGACGTTAGAAGGATCTTTTTTTTTAGATTACATGCCATAATTCTTACTTATTTGGATGCCTACATACCCCCAAAAAGATAAAATGAGTTTTATGCAAATAAGTCTTGATGCGTTAGAAATTGCAATAGGGTTGTAATTAGAACAAATGTTTAATTTTTAATTCTGCATCGAATGACATAATAATATACAGGGGTTCCAATTTGAAATAAGAAAATTAAATGTATTTAAAGTTTGCAAAGTTTGACACTAAACTTTGTATTTGTATTAATCAAACTTGGTTAACAAGAGTGTTCGATCTTACTTTTAAGTACCATTGTAAAATTTCATTAAGGAGGCATTATTTATATTTTTTATTAGTTTTTAAAACCAGTGGTGCAAAATTGGTTTATTTTTTTTTTCGCCTATAATACTGAATCGATTTCATTAAAATTTAAGGGGTATAACGGCAACTATAAGGGGCATCCAAATAAGTAAAGATATATAGCATGTAATATAAAAAAAAATAGATTCTTATGACGTCACACTTTTTTGTAACATCGTGTATAAACAAAAATATTTTCCTGAAATGCGTCCTAGGATACAGGTAAAATCTGCAAAATAACAAGATCCTAACTTAAATAATAAGTGAGTTATAGAAGACGGGAGGTGAGGTGTAGGACACTGTAGAGGGTGTATTGTGCCTTATTATTTCTATTACGAAACATAACTGTGCGAACAGCAGCTCTTGTGTGGTAAAGAGTAGGTTCTTTGCTATATAGCCTTACTACAATTTTTCAAAATTGCATGTGGAGTCGCATCAGGTTATGGCTTTTCATTGAATCCTTATAAGGTTGAAACAGCCTACCTGGCTATAGGAAACCCGTTGTTTTGGCATCACTATCTAATTTAATGCAACATATAGATACACAATACTGTCTGCTACCTCATGTTTCTTAATAAAATGATAACAAATTTGCCCAATTAATTTTTTAAATTATACGTAAAAAAATTGTATTCTCGCGTATCAGAATGGTGGAACGTGTAGTAGTTGATCTGAAATGACGTTTTAATTTATTCTACGCTATGTATTTACTAAAACATTAAAAATTTTTAATAATTTTATTAAAGCGAAGAAAAGCAAAAAATTTACGATTACATTATGGTGAATAATATAAGAAATAAAATAAAGTTATCAAATCAGTAAATTTAGAGGCTTTTCTCTAAAGAAGAGTTGTCCCCTTAAAATTCACATACGATGCTATTTCAAGTAAGTTAAGTAAGAAAAAAATTTCCGTTTTACAGTCAACTTAGACCAACAGAGAAATAAACAATTTAACAATTAAATAAACATCACCAAGATCACTGGCTGAAAACTGCTCTAGTTCTGTGTGTTTTTACATTATTTAGAGAGACTTGAGTAACCAAACGGACAGAGGTTACCCTTACACTTGAATACGTTAAACAACTCTACTAAGTAAGTGTTTCTTTCAGTTTTTATGATGTTTTGTAACCCCTACCAAAATAGAGAAGGGGTTCCTATTTGCTGTGTCAGGAATTATTAATATTAGAAGAAAAGTTTCTTAAATGTACTATTCAAAATGGAACCCTTTCTTCAACCAATTACAAACAGTTATTTTTATAAACATTTGTTTTCTGACTCCTTCGAAACTAGAAATGTTCTTGTCCTTGTTCTATGCACTATTTTTTCACTACATCTATTTTTATTAAACTTAATAAAGAGTAATAACTTCACAGCGAAGTATTAGATGAGCAATCCATCCTTAAATCCTTAAGGATACCAATCCAAATCTGACATTATTATTCTTAATTTAAAAAATGGTTTCACAGATGACTATCTAAAAATTTGTAAAAAAAATAACATTTTTAAAAGAAATTAAAAAATTTCATATTTTCTACGCCATGAGGGTGGTCACCCTTTAGTCAATACCCTTAAAAAATTACAATATATTTGAAATACAAACACACAAAAGTCTAAAATAAATATATCACTTTTCCGAATTTGTCTCGCCAGCTTTGGACTGTAACAAATCAAGCAGATTTCTTGAAAAATATATTCCCAGATTTATTTCTGTTATTTTTTCTTATTCTATTTTATTTTTATCCTGATTTAGCTTTCAACACCCACGCTTTCGCGTGTTCGGATCAGTTTAAGGGTGTCAAAAAAGATTTAAGTTTTAAGTAAATTATGGGGAGTTTTAATGTGGAACGTTTAGGGGGGTTTTCAGTAATGTATACGGTTAATGACCTAAACGCTGGAGGCTCATAAGTGGGAAGATGCTCAGCTGACACCACTTACGGGTTTTCTGTCAAATGCTCGGGGGACCTTGAACGGGCACAACTATGTAATTTTTATTTATAATCACGTTTCTCCTCGCTTAAAATATTTTTTAAGTTGTTTTTTAACATGTTTTTGAAACAAAAATTTGATTTCGTGTCGAGGAAAGTGAGATAATCAGAAAAAGTTTTATGAGGGTTATAACAAACTAATGCAATGGCTAAAAGTTAGAAATTAGGACCTGCAAAAAATAACTATAAAATTACAGTTTTCTTCCAGAGATTATTCATTATTTTTCATCAATATATTATACTACATTACAAAATAAGTTATGAAAATTTGTGTAAAGAAAATATTTATACAGGGTGATTCAAAAGTAGTTTGACATACTTCGGGATATGGTTGCTGGCATTATTTTGGGAGAAGAAAGAGGGAAGTTTTAATGGACCTTATTCTTTAATGGCTTCGTTTAAAAAATACAAGAAGGCCAAAATTTAAAGAAAAAAGTAGTAATTATTAAATAATTAATAAACCAGCAGAGATTTTTAGGTAAAATTTGGTTAATTAAATAAAAATGTAAATATTACTAATTTAAAAGTACAATACACTCTCAGAGATATTTAGTGGCATCGATACCAAATTATTCTCTGATATTTTTTATGGAAATTATGTTACTCCCCTGATTTTTTAAAATATTTAATTTTTTTTATGAATTCTTACTTTAATTGTAATAGAAAACGCCATCTTGTATTTTTTTTTGATGTGGGGGATGGATTAAAAGTAACTATTTTTTTTAACCACAACACTGATCAAATTTATAAGCAATCATTATCTAGCATTGTTTACAAGCGGGCTCTGAATACATAATTTAAGTTTTATCATTGTCAGTATACATATTTTTTTTCTATACTTATCCTTTTTGTAAGTTTTATCTTTTATGTATTATGGATCATTTAAGAATTAATTTTCACTTGGCCTATATGCATTTTGTGTTTAGGCTCTTATTTCGTGTTTAAGCTATTATTTACTCATAACCCATCCCTCGTATCACACAGTACGAGATGCCATAAAGCGATGGATCAGAAGTGAACACAAAATCAACTGTAGAAACATACAGAGATTACTCCGCAGCAGAAGGCGGTCAATATCCTGCAAGAACACCTTGGCTTGGGAGTAGCCTCGTCAATCACCATCTTCAGTGATAGTCAGGCGGCGATTAAGGCAATCTGTTCCAGCAGCGTCAAATCAAAGCTCGTAAAGCGATGCCGCAACAATCTATGCACACTTGGCAACCAACATCGGGTTATTCTGTGCTGGGTTCCTGGACACTCCAAAATAGATGGCAACGAGGCTGCCGATGCGCTCGCAAGAGAGGGCGCAGGCATGCCAGCTGATCTAGCAGACAATACAGTAAACAAACCACTGGGATTGGTCAAAGAGGAGATTGACTACACGGCCAAGCAGCTTGCACAGAACAGATGGACAGGGTTGACAACCTGTAGTACATCCAGGCAACTGTGGCCCACATTCGATAAAAAGAGAACCGCAGAGCTATTGAGACACAGTCGAAAAGACGTGAGAAATATTACTGCGGTTGTTACCGGACATTGCCTCTTCGGTAGACATGCCGAACGTATGCAAATACCCACTAACGACTTCTGCAGAAGCTGCAGAGATGAGGAAGAGGAAGAAAGTATTCAACATTTTCTGTGTGAATGCCCTGGCCTCGCAAGAAGGAGGTTCACTACTCTGGGTGAATCATCTTTCGATAGCCTGGAGGAACTAAACAACTTACAACTTGGACGGCTGAGCAGATTTCTGAACAGTAGTGGCTGGTTTGAATGAGTTGTTAAAATCCTTCCGCGGTTACGTCGCATAAACCATCAGTGATCTGATGAAGGTGGGTTCTACGGAACACGTGTGGTATCACAACGGACCTAATCAGGACTACGTGAGACCGTTTGGTCAGAACCAAGGGTCTGCCACTCTTACCTAACCTAACCTAACCTACTCCGCAGCAAAAGCTTTATTGGGGATCCAGACCCAAGACTTACGAAACAGCTGCTTCAAATGAACAGGAATCAGCTGAGAACTATTACAGGAATTCTGACAGGACACATGGTTCTCAAAAACCATCTGCACAGAATGTAACTGTACAATGGATACCTTGACTGCAGATTATGCAGACAAGCCAGGAATACTGTACAGCACATAGTTTGCCATTGCGAATCACTAGATCGGAAGATGCAACAAATACTCGAGCAGCCAAAATTGGAACCAGAGCACATACTGATCCTCTCCCCAGTTGACCTACACAAATTAGTGCAAGGAACTAGGATCACTGAGCGGGTATGAAAATCAAACAGGGTGAGCACAATGGGCTAAACCTAGCCTAAGTGCATCCGGTGCACGAACAGGCCCTCGGAAAAAAAGAATCCTTCGTATCACGAAAATACGGGAGAGCGTTTTTATTACAATTTAAGTAAGGATTCATAAAAAAATATATATTATTTGGACTCATCAGAAAGCCATAACCTGTAAGCAATTCCCAGTACAACGAAAATATGTTTGCAAGATATTTTTACTAATAAAAATATTATGGAAACTTAGTAACTTCTCTGTAATGAAAATTGCTTACAGGTTATGGCTTTCTGATGAGTCCCAATAAGGACGAAACAACCTGTGCCTCAGGAAACCTCTGACGTCCCTGTGTACTTGCAAAAAATAGACGCACTATTCTATCCGCTTGGTTTCTTTCTGTAAAAAGTAATTTTAAAATGAAAATTTCTCAAACCTGCAAACTTAAGGTACAGCCTTAAAATAGATATGTTACGTTACTTATTTATTTACAGTTAGAATAAGCTTCTTTTTTCCTTTTAAACCCTAATTAAGGCGGAACTTTGTGCAGCCAAAAATTTATTTGCAAGAGAGTCTCACCCGAAGTGGGCATACTAGCGAGCTTATGACGTGATGAAAAATATTCCGTAAACATCAACACACACTGAAACCACGAGACGAGGCGGCAGGTTCTTTCTTATGCTAATGAGTTTCGGTTGATTTTATTTCGAAGATGAGAAATTTGTTTTGAGGAAAATAAGTATTTTACTTGTTATTGTATTAGTTAAAATAATGTATCTAATCGTTATACGGATATATCTTTTAAATTTTGTCTTATTTTATTATTAAAGCTATAGAATATTTACAAAAAATAAAGTTAGGTAGAGCAGAAAGTTTGAAGTGTTAATTAATAATAGGTATAAAAGCACCTGCAAACAGGGTGTTCGTGTTCCACCGGGAACCGCTTTGAACTATATATGGAAAACTATACATAGGAAAATTTTCAAAATTTGCCATCGTGGTAATGCTGATGGGGACGACCGGACTAAAAAAATTTCATAATGGTGGTACTTCCGGTTATACCGAAAGTTAGTGTCAGCTAGGGTAGTCAGGTTTTAAAAATTGAAAAGCGGGAGGTGGATAGTGCCTGGAGGACAAGTTTTTTTTGAGGTGCTTAAAATAATTATATTGATGATTTCTAAAAAAAAAGTCGATACCCCGTTGACCTTACGCTGTAGCGTGCCTTTTATATTTCTTCCTCCTCTCTTCAAACGTGCTTTCTAAAAAAAAAGGTTGCCCCTCTCTAAGGCAGCTGTACAGTTATTAGGCGTCCGTCGTGTTATTGGAAAAGCGGGAGTTTTGTTTAAGTGCGTGGGCGGCGGGAGGTTTAGTAAAAAGCGGGAGCCTCCCGACTAAATCGGGAGGGTTGGCAACCCTAGTATCAGCGTGTTTATTTTAAATAGAACATCCTATATATTATTACATTTTTGCATTCTACGTAAGATTCTAGGCAGATTTTGTACAGGGTGGGGACTTTAATTGGAATAAATTCGATATTATTAAAACTGCTGAAGTTACGCCTGCAAAATTTGGTATGTGGGGTTTTGAAGCATGCGGAATTGAATTATAATGTCGGCGCAGTTGCCAGATTTCTCAGCTTTGCGCTACACGTAGTAATTTTAATATTTTAAATGGAATGCCCAATTTATTTTTATTGCAGTGCATTGGGCGTGTCCAATTTAATAAGATGCCAAATTTACAAAATTCTATCTTCACTAATTGCTAAGCTATGGCAACACTGTAGTTCCATTAAAAAGTATCATGAGAATTTCTATTTTTAAAGTTTAAATTAAATTGGCCATTTTGAAAAGACAAGAACTTTTCTTGAAGCTTGTCAATAACTTAGTAACTATGGAGGTAGACAAGCGTCCCGGTACTTTTTAAGAGAACTACAGTGTTGCCATAGCTCAGAAACTAGTGAAGATAGAATTTTGTAGATTTGAGATCTTACTAAATTTGACACTACCAATTCACTGCAATAAAAATAAATAGGGCATTCTATTTAAAATAACAAAATTACTACGTGTAGCGCAAAGCTGAGAAATCTGGCAACTGCGCCGACATCATAATCCAATTCCGCATGCTCTAAAATCCCCACATACCAAATTTTGTAGGCGCAACTTCAGCAGGTTTAATAATATCGAATTTATTCCAGTTAAAGTCCCTACCCTGTATGCCTATACCTATAAATATCTAAGCGTTTTTGACATATTTGAATTTTTCTGTTAAGAATGACGTTTGCAAGCCTTAAAATAATTTTCAATTTTTTCTATAAAGAAGCCTTATATTTATTTAATTTAAGCGGGATTCCTTGTTATAAAGGACCTGCTTTATTAGATTTTTTATAATATTTTGATAACTATTAATTCAGGGTGTTTAAACAATAAGATTGAAAAAACTGCAAAAATTCTAAATTTTATAATTACTTTTAGTTAAGCATTAAAAAGGGTAAGTTTGTATATTCCAAAAATGTTTAGTTTTCGAAATATTGCTAATTTAATATTTTTATATGGCAATTTTGCTGCAGATTTTTAGTTCAGTGACTTAGTTGTCTATGACGGCGTTGAAAAACAGCAAAATCTAATTTTACCATTTGAACATTATTAATAAGCACATTGTGATGGCTTCTGTTTTGAAGATATGTATGTGTCCCATGTTCTTAATATAACTTTAACACATTCTCCATAAATTAGAAATAAATTTAAATAATCTTCGTTTGTACAATTTAAGCGCACAGACATGATAATTAATGATGTTTAAATGGTAAGTGACAGCTTCATAAATTTTTCTCGCATTTGATTGTTTTTCAACGCCGTTATAGCCAACTAAAAGTAACTAAACTTAAAATCTGCAGCAAAATCGCCATATAAAAATATTAAATTGGCAATGTTTCTAAAACTAAAATTTTTTGGGATATACAAACTTACCCTTATTTTTAATGCTAAACAAGGAATAATTATAAAATTTGTGTATTTCCATTTGAAAAACTAGTCTTTTTGCAGTTTTTCAATTTAATTTTTAATCGTATTGTTTAAACACCCTGTATTAATAGTTGTTAAAATATTATAAAAAATCTATTAAAAATATCTAAAACGCTTAGACATAGGTATAGGACATGGTATACACGATATGCCTAAATTCTTGCGTAAAATGCAAAAATGTAGTAATATATAGAGTATTCTATTTAAAATAAGCAAGTTGACACTTACTTCCGGTATAACGGGAAGTGCCACCATTATAAAAATATTTTAGCCCGATCGCCCCCATCAGCATTAGCATATACTGTCAAATTTTCAAAATTGGGAGGCACAGGCCTACCCTGAAACTAAAGGTTTTCAGCATTGGTTATCAAATACTTCGTAAGGTCAATAGTTTTTCAATCAAAATTTTCTTATATTACAAATTTTTCACCGTGTTTATTTAAAAAACAAAAGATAAGTCCCGCTGGTTCCAGGATTTGTTGACTGTGGTTACTAACTCGCGCAGTATTTTGTCCGTCGCGTTCCGTGCCATTATAATTTTTTTTTTTAAAGTGGTATGTTTTTGACGATTAGTTGCGCTGCACCCTCAAAAGAGGAAAAAGTAAGTACCTAGACTTTTTTTTTAGTAACACAGAAACAACAGGAGGTAGTACCGTATCGTCGCGGCAATCCGATACAAAATCACGGTATTAATGTTTTTTATAAACATAAAGTGATAGGGGGGTAGCCAAAAAAACGTGTAAGTTCTCAAAAGTGACTTCTATAAAATAAAATACTTCGCAGCCTTTTCTACACTTTCTCCACCGTTCAAAAGTGGCTACAAAAAAAAAACTTTGCGTTTTCAAGAACTTCTATCAAAAGTGATTCCTACAAAAAAAAATGTCGCAGTCGTTGCATTAACTCCCCCTAACAAAAGTTATTAAAAAATTATATCTACCTCCCCCTCCCCCGTTAGTAAAAAGTATTTCTACCCCCCCCCCCCCCCGCTCCCCCTTGGTCAAGTGGTCAAGAGACGGGGGCAACAGCCCTCTCTATGGACGCCCATGCCTAACAAAAAATTGTATTTTATTACTCTGCGTGACATACTGTCCAATTTTTATTTAATACCTACCGAGCTTCTTAGAAGCACTATACAGTAGTCTCGCTGCACCAAATTGTAGCTGCGAGCCAATAACATGGACAGATAAATATCATGTGACCAACGGCAAATTCGTGCCTGACAACTACTTTTAAATCGTTAAACCATGGATAAAATAATAAACATATTTCACCTTTAAGATGAATTCATATTTTAACAGGTTTAGACAGAAGCTCACTATATAAACAATATATAGAGCCTGTATAATAAGCATAAAATATAAAAACAATCGAATAGAAATAGATTCATTATGCAACAGTTGGTTTCCTTACTCACTAAGAACCTTCATAAATGGCTTTATTTTATTGCACCCATCACCCTTTACCAAGACAAATTAAACTTTAATTTTAGATCCAAGAGTTAATATACCAGGGTTACCATACATCCTGGGATTTGTCATAAGTTCCCGGTGACCCAGTTTGGGCCTCTAATACCAATAAGCTATTTACCTTAGTATATTTTGTTCACTATCAAGACAATGGCCCATTTCGATAAAAAACGAAACAAAAAAAATTCAATATAGTCCATTTTTGATTGCAATACATCAACAAATCCACTGCATTTCGTTCAATTCTTATCCTTACCTAACATGAATAAGAAATTTTGAAAGCCGAAACACCCGTTTTGACAAAATGGTGAAAGCGCCTTGAACATTTTGCCTTCCGGCGCATTATAAACCATCTCGGTCTAAGCCGAAACATTTATGGCAACCCAGAGTATATAGCACAACTACTAGTTGCGTCTTTTTAAAATTGACGCTTAGATATTCTGTTATTGGCATTGACAATCCAAAAAGAAGAACATAAAGTTTAGCCCAAAATTACCCCCGAAATTACTTCTTGTTCGACCACCTATAATTTTTTTCAGTGTATCATTATTCTCTCTGGATGTAAATTGTTTCACGTCAGCCGAGAATAAATTCAGCTGTATATAGGCAACTTCTATAACATGACAACAAAATTTACCTAAAACATGAGTTGCGCGCTGCAAGATAACGGACTTATTACGACATTGTTTTGTCTCAATTTTTGAAGTCTTAAAGATAAGACATGGAAGTTCTAAGGTACATGGCTATTTTTTTGAAAAAAAAATTCTTAGCTACGATATTAACCTTGGAAAAGTGCCTAAAAATACGCACCTTTAGTGGGCATTTTCTTATACATATTCTTATTTTTTTCAAAAAAGGGCTTTGTACCTTAGAAATACAAACATTTCTTTATTAAATTTTAAATTGTCCCGACAAATATCTCAAATAGCCTTTGCAGAATCCTGCAGTAGCGAAACGGTGTTTTTCATCCTCTAAATTTGCGCGTGGTAGAGCCTTAATCCATTATCTTAACACTAAATAAAAGATATATCCATTAGTTTTGTGTATATTTGCCCTCTCTCTACGTCCCAGGGGAACCTTATTGGTTTAGGCTTGAAAACCCAATTTTAGTTGTCTTGTAATCCCTCAACAACATTGCTACCTTTCAATCCTTTGTATCAGGCTCTGATAGAGCTAGATAATGTAAAAGGTAGTCTCTAGTTTTTAATGTAATTATCTGCAAGTTTTTTAGGGTACCTAACTGATAGAAATTTAATATATGTCCATAATAAAAAAATGCATTTGTCTACGACTATTGTATAATATGTTCATTATATATGTGTTTGCTCAATAATAATAATACCCATTATTAACTAGGGAATAATGAACTCATAATTCACTAGTGAATAATGAAATCGACAGGTAATGCGATTTAAAATCAAAAAATATCATTGGTCGTTTTCCCTGTAAGGTCCATCCTTAATACGATTTTGTGTGTATGCTGAAAAATTCAAGCATGCCATGAAATGTCAAGTCGAAGCGCTATGTAATTTTAATTTGAAACGTCAAAATATAGTTTAACTAATCAACTTTAAAGTTAAGAATTGTATTAAAATAACTTACAAAATGATTAGAGATAGTGAAGATGAGATGTGTTATACCCCACCAGATATACAGGAAGCAGCAAAAATAGCTAGTTTAAGTTTATTTCCAGTCAAATCGAAAAAACTTTATGTGTCTGCTTATGATTCGTTTGTACAATGGAGGATTGATAAGAAAACTAGTTCTTCTTCAGAATCCGTATTGTTAGTATACTTGTAGATGCAGGCGGGGATATACCTGCATTGAAAAGAAACGGTGGACGGAAATCCACGGCGGTAGCCGAAGGATATATTGATGACTCAATGAAAAATTAAATGGAAAAAATATCAGACGCGATCCAGAAAAATCCTTTTGGTCAGCCGTATATACGTAATGAGGCAGTATCTACATCTACATATTCATCTACATCTACTACAACGAATATCCAAGATGCTAATGTAGAATTAAATTCGATTCCTACAATTAACTTGGCACATTGTGTGAATACAAATTTTACTATTAATATTTTTAAATAAATAAAGATGTTTAGTAATTGTGGCTACAATTATTATAGGATAGTCGTGGACAAAGTATAGTATTCTACTTGCATATAATGGCTTTTATTCACTTGGATAAAATTATGAAACTCGCCTATTGCTCGTGTCACTTTATCCGCGTGAATAATAGCCACCATTATATGCTTGTTGAATAATATACTATTAAAAGTTAGGTAATTTCCATATATCCATTTCAAAAACAAATTTAAATACATACCCGAACAAAGCCGCTTTTGAACCGTAACACTTTGACAACGTGATGGAAGGCTAATAACGAAGACTCATTCTTTCAAATCTTTTGCAATTGCACTTTTTAAGTTTTAGAGTGCTTTATTGGATGTTGGATAATCCTAATACATTTCTTGCCCTTTGGAAAGTTTTTATTTAGTACGCAATGTTTTAAGAATATTATTACAAAACAACGAAAAAAGAAACCCAAAAACTTATAGTGTGATACAGGTTGATTCCTAAGTTGATACTTCTCTTTTGGCTGTGTATAGAAGGCATTAAAAAAATAGTACATTGTATACCTAGTAGGAAAAGCTGAACATTCCCGGACGACCGTAAAGATTGTATGTCGAGGCGCAAGCCGAGACTGACAATACGGAGTCCGGAAATGTGGCTTTTTCTACACGGTATACATACTATTTTTCCGAAAATAGAAAGTTGTTAAAAGGACATACCTTACAATCAACTTGTTAAAATTTTAGAATAAATATTATTAACGTTGTTCACAAATAAAGGATGCCATTAAATATTTGTGTTGCAACTATGGAAACACAGTAATATTGAATTGTCAAGCTTAACATATTTTGGTTCTTGGCCTTACAAAAATAGTATTTCCTTACAGTACAATAATAAATATTTCCTTACAGTTATTTGCCGTTACCTAGCAACGACTAAGTGTAAGGAAATATTGACTTTTTCTTTTAGAAATGTTATCAAAAATGTCAATATTTCCGATCGATTTTTGGAAAACACCATTTTCAAATACCTTTTTTCAAAAAACGAAATAATAAGGTACTTACATTCTATTATTACACTATGGATTAAATACGGTCCTGCCTAACTTAAACATAATCTTGAAGCAGCAGCCGCACTTTGACGACACTTACCGTAAATTAGCATCATATCTACTAGTTCATTGTTTTCAAATTTTACTATTTTTACGTTTCACCAGTTTAAAATTAACTTGCTTCAGAAAAAAAACGCATCGAATTGTCAAATAACTGACTACCGACCCGTAAATTGCATGACTAATAAGATATGCAACATAAGGTATAGTAGGACGTAGCCTGATGACCAGGCCCGCACTTAGATTTTTTATTTCTGTATCTTGCCTATTTTTAAGTTTTTTTATAAAGGTATCTAAAAAAGTTGCTTGCTATTTTAATGCCTTCTATACACAGCTAAAAAAGAAGTATCAACTTAGAAATCACCCTGTATTGTCACATAAAATTACAACAGTTTTTAGATTTTTTAAGGTTATGTTGTTTCCTTTCCTGGGTTCTTCTTTAACAGAAATAAGGTTTTAAATAGGTTGTAAATTTCAACTTTTTTTTGCGGTTTAAGGTTAGGTTTCTAGTGCGGCACCTATTTAAATATAAAGGTAAAAATAGTTGTAAATATGTGTAATGTTTTAAACTTATTGTCTTAAAGTGTGGATTTTTCAACTTATTGTGTGTTCTTGTTAAAATAGGTAATATTTTAGAAGGAACTCGCCATTTTTGATTAATAAAGGACAATATCAAAATTTCGCCATGTTTAACCACTTTGAAATTTATCAAATTTTTGTGATGTAAAGTATACTTTAACCATTTTAATTAAACTTAAATCAAGAACTATATTGTAGCATTCACTTTAATTCACAATTTAAATCAAAATGTGCCTATTATTTTTAAAAAAAATTTCTGTGATATTAAAAATTTTGTCAAAAAATCATCAGGCGATGCTAAAATTTTGGAAGTAATATTAATATTTAACAGTAAAGTGGCCGTTGTTACCATTTTTAGTATATTCCTTTGGCAATTTACTTGATTTAAGTAAAAGAATACTTTTTACACTTTAAAATTTAAACACTCCTTTGCTGCACTAATTCTGATTTAATTAATTTACTAAACCTAATGTTAAAAAACATGTTTTAAATTAACGATAATAATGGTTAACAAAATAACCCTAAAACACGCGGGGCAACGTCATTATAAATTAAGGTCGCTAGGACGTCGTGTTAACGTTGTGTGGCAACGTTAAGGCGACTGCACCGACGTTGTCCCAACGTTAAAATGCTACTTGGGCTACAATTAAAAGAATTTGCATACACATCATGTATAAAAGCAGATAATCATCTATCTTTTAATCCAGACCCTTTCACAGTTAACAAACTTTCCTAACATAAACCCTAATTAATACTTTTTGAAACCTAGTAACTAAAATTATATGTACCTACTTATAAAATGACTGATAGAAATCTTCATGTAACTTATGTCGGCTCGTGTGTAAGAGTCTGTTACGTTTCGGTGGCTTTATTTGACTACAATTAAATCTTGTGGTTAACATAAAACAGAGGCGTGGTAGCGTAAAATTACAGTTATTAAATGAAAGAACAATTTGTAAAACTTTAACAAGAAAAGTTTAGAGATACTTCTATACTTGGTTGGTTGGTTTAAGGCAGGGGGTCGGGCGTTCGGCCCAAGCTTCCTGCACTGAAGCCTAGTGGCTTATTGTGATCTCTTATCTTGTTAGAAAAGACTTGTTCCTTTTATAAGGTCCAGTAAATTCTTACCAAGTTTGTCATGGAGGTTATCCCCACATTGGATTCCTTTGAAGATTTTAAATCTCTTTGGGTCGTAAACGTAGGCATGCAGTTCAATGCTGGCCGGCAAACGACTACTTACACATGTTTAGTTTTAACAACCGACAGCCGCCGGCTGGCCCTGGCCAGTCATTTAACTGTATGTTGCAAATACCAGCAGGCCGACTAAACGTGAGTAGGCTACTTTAGACACCAAAAAAGATTACGCTTTAAATTAATTTATCGAATAAGGTAATAAGTTTAAACGTTTTTTTTTAAATTTTGGAAAAAGGAAAAATTCGAAGAGTAAAAGTAGTTTTTTGATAACTACATCAACTACATACAGGGTGATTCCTAAGTTGATGCTTCTTTTTTAGCTGTCTATAGAAGGCATTAAAATAGACAACATTTTCAAATACCGTTTTTCAAAAAACCTAAAAATAGGCGAGATACAGAAGTAAAAAATCTAAGTTCGGGCCTGGTCATGTCTTATTAGTCATACAATTTACGGGTCGGTGGTCAGTTATTTATTTGGCAATCTGCTGCGGTGTGTTTTTCTGCAGCAAGTTAATTTTAAATTGGTGACACGTGAAAATGGTAAAATTTAAAAACAATGAACGAGTAGATATGGTGCTAATTTACGGTGAGTGTCGTCAAAGTGCGGATGCTGCTTCGAGATTATGTTTAAGTTAGGCAGGACCGTATTTGATCCATAGTGTAATAAATGAATGTAAGTACCTTATTTTTGAGTTTTTTGAAAAAAAGTATTTGAAAATGTTGTTTATAATGCCTTCTATACACAGCTAAAAAACAAGTATCAACTTAGAAATCACCCCGTATATGCATGTTCCTCATTAGTTTGTTGCCATTACCCACTGGATACAGGGGTATGTTTTTTATATAAATCTTATCTACGCCCCTGATATTTTTACATACCGTATTTTGTTTCTGACAAGAATTAGATGATAGCATTGCGTATGTTTATAAACTTTGTGATAGATTTTCGACTAAATTAGTTAACAACCCCAAACATGTCTACTAATTTACATTAATTAGTATAAACCAACAAACAAAACTAATTAAAGGATTTGTACAAATTGGAGATGGAGACTTAGAGATAGCATTTTCAGATGTCAGTATTTAGAAAATGGGTTTAGTGAGTTATTAACCCCAACAACTTTAACGTTATATATTTCTGTATCCCGTAATCATATTATACTAGTTATAGGAAGTATTTGTCAGGAATAATTTTAAAAGAGGGGGGGGGGCAGTGTCACATGACTAAGGATCGTGGTTCGGAACTCACATTAAGCTGTAGGTCACCTTGAGAATGACCCTGGCAGCGAACGAAGAGGTAAAAAGCTGAATTCGAAAAAAATACCCCTATTAATAAATATTTAACCAATATATAAAACTCGTTTATTGCAATGTTTAATAAAAAAAACATAGGGTAAATGTGCCAGTAGTCAGCCACCTAACATAAATTTAAAAGTTAACTGGTTGTTAAAAAAAAGGCTTTTACAGAAAAATTTCTAAATTATTGTTATCGCACCCTTGTATTTATTTTATGTTGGCTAAATAAAGTTAAAAGTCGTAAATATATTATCAAATTTAACAATTAATTTATTATTAAAAAGGAATTGCTGTTGCTCAGCCACCCTAATTCTAAAGTCAGCCATTTCTATGCTAGTAATCCAGCCACCCTAATTCTAAAGTCAGCCATTTCTCTGCTAGTAGTCAGCCATTAAAAAAAATACAAACTCAAACAAAATATTATATGCTCTTTATTAAACATTTATTCTTATTATATCAAACTCTTAATTATTCCTAAAAAAACAAATATCGCAAATAAAATCTTGAAATAAGGCAACTGCATATGAAACATCGGTAAAGTTGGTACATTTTATGGGCAGACTACTGGAAATTGTTGAAGATTGACAACCCCATTCACAGCCTCCCATTATTTAAGGTTATTTTTTTTAAATCTCCAAATTATCTTTTAAAAAAATGTTACATACTACTTGCCATAAGTGTACTTTAAACACAAAATAAACTAAAATAGGATAAACACACTTTTATTCAATAAAATCTTATCCAACTCGGCCAACCCAATAACTACTGTTTTTGCGCCTGTTCTGACATGCCAAAATGCTGACCACTATTTTAATTTATCAAACTCTAATAGATGTCGCTCAAAACTAGACAAAATATGCTTAAATAGAGATGGGTTGGCTGAGTACTGGGCAATTAGATGCAGAGTTATATATTTTCGGATTATTATCTTATTTACAATTTTACCTCCATGTGGCTGACTACTGGTAGAGGCTGACTTAAAGCGTATCTACCCTATATAGTGCCCGTGGAAAAGTCATCACCATATGGAAAAAAAATTATTGGTGAAATTAAAAAAAAATTCTGGTTTATTTTTGCTTAATTAGAAACCAAAAAATAGTCTAAAATATTGGATATATCGAGTTTGCTTCGATCCTTAAATGTCATTTAAAATTTTCAAACGTCACAAAATAACATTATTTGTCCAAATATCAACAAATGTCTTACTCAATTTACCAGTTGAAACGTTGTGGTTTAAACAAATATATAAAAATAATGCAAATTTAAAACTCCTCTATTATTCAAGAAAAATCATTGTCTTCTACCTTCAAACAGGCACAAGCACGCTCTTTTCACGCCCTTGTTTATATTAATAATAAAATTATGATAAATAAATATAGGAGTTCATCAGATAAAATACAAAATTTCTATCAATTAATAATAAAAGTGTATTTATGTCTAAAAAAGGCCTGTTTTTTCCTAATTTAAAAAATTCGAAAATTATCCTTTTTGGAAATGTCTCGACAAGCTAAAAAGTTTGAGAAAAGCTGGCTGTAATCGAATTATCAGTTCTTGAAATATCCTGAAGAAAACCTAAACAGCTTGTGTTCCACCAAATACTGCATAAGCAGTTTTGAGTTACTCCATTCTTTCATCAGATCCTAGCTCTAGTAATGAGCCATGATATGGCGAATTGCGTCTAGGGACGGATCTGACGAAATAAAAGGAACATTTTTAATTGATTTTTTTTTAAAGCTAAAATTTGATGAGTGTCACTGCTGTCTAAAACAACTTATTTCTTAAACATTATTATAACACTCACTTTTTAATAAATAGTAAATAAGCTTTCCCTTAAAATGTCACCAGCAGATGTTTCTAGTAATATTTTCATCCTGGAGTCAGATGGTCAATGTCAACTATAATATAGCCTTTCGTTTCTTGAAATGGATATCTATATGATGGATATCGATTGAAATCCCCGAGACACCGGATAGACATAAAGAAGTCTTTTTAATTTTTTATTGGCTGAATGATTTGGGTTATGCAGTTTCTGCTTTCCAGCATTATACGATCCTGTGAATATTGTTACCAGTAAAGATCGGAATTTGATCTAAGTTCTAAGATCTAAGGTTATTTTCTGCACAGAAGCGTGTCACTCAGGTCTTTACTGTGCCAATAAACATAACTGTTTTTACAGGTACTATTAAACACAAAACAACAACTTATTTTACAGGTTTATAGTGGCGGTCTTCCTTGAGGCCACGTGCCCCCCCCCACCCCCCCCCCCCTCCTGCCGCATGCCAAAAATACGATAATTTTATTTCATCACGTTTATTGTTTAATTCTTCGAGAAACAGTTAATAAAACTACCGATAATTTAGAAAAATGGGCAACACTGCCTGCAACGCTCCCACCAGCTTCGTTAACAACTAATTCCACCGCCCTCATCTAATGGGCTAGGTTGTGGATCGGTACCGAATACTCTGCGGCAGCTCCTTTCTGACGAACGCGTAAAATTAGCGATCTCGGATGGCTCTGTTCCGTCCGCTGTGTAACTGCAAACAGGCTGAAATCTTGTTGATTTATCCGCGAAGGCATCGCGGTAAACGACAAAGCGCTAACGTGGGAGACTCGGTAAATGGGACAGATCGCGCTAAAATTTGACATGTAAATTAGCTGCTTTTTGTACCTGAATTACAAGAAAACTACGCACATTAAAATTATTGTTTTATTTCATTGTATTGTTAAACATATTTAAAATCATCATACAGGGTGAGGCAACGATTGAGTAAAGTTAATTCTCGCTTTTATCTTAAGAATTAAATAAAATTTCGAAATACAAAAGTTGGAGATACCATTGAGATGCACATTTAAAAATTATGCTCGAGTATACGGGGTGATCCAAAACACGTGGCGAATATACCTTAGGTTTTTTTAATGGAACACCCTATATATTGTACTATTTTCTGATTTCCCACAAAATTCTATGCTTATTTTGTAAATGTCACACGTCTAAATTCAATAGTTCTTGAGATATTGACGTTTAAAATATGATATTTTCAAAATTTGACAGGCTGTAACATTGGAATTGTTCATCTTAGAAAAAAATGTTTTTCACCTCCCATCTTAATTTTTTATTCGCTATCTACAAGTTACAACTTCCGGTTTAACATGTTAATACAAAAAACCGGTTTTAACGGTTAAAGTGAAATGGAATTATTTAATCGTTTTACTTAGCAAAAAAATCTAAGTGACTTTCCTAATATCCACATGAAAGTTTTTAAGGGCTTAGAGTTAAAAGCTGCTGTAAACGACGCATAATTACTTGGCAAAGACTGTAAAAATTAGAAGTAATTTAAAAGCAATTTATAGGCTTTTAAGAGTCTCCAGGGTTAAGTTAGCGTCAACTATTACGTCGATTAGCTTAGCTAACGCTGCAGGATCAACAGGTAACTGAGTTTAAGTTACTGTTTACCATTGGTTTTATGTATCCATTGGTTTTAGTATTCATAGTTATTAAAAGGGTTCTTCATAACATACAAAAAAGATATATTAAGACATATACAAGGTGCTACAAATTCGTGTGTAAAACAGAAAAATTTAATGAAAAAAAGGTAACTGGAGTGTTAATCTAGTTATGTAACCGAGATGTGCTTATGTTTCATTTAAGGAATTATTTTAAAACTTCCTAACTGTTTATAAAGTCTGATGATGCTAGATTCAGGCGAAACATGTAACAAAAATAAACAGACAGAAAAATATTTGAGGCTGAGACTTCTCCTTGAGTAAAAGTGGACGGATATTTCAAATCAGAATTTTTTTAGTTTGGCTCTAAATGTTCAGGACCGTAATTGTACTGTAACTACTAGGTTCGATGAAGTAAAATACTTAGTAACTGGTTATGTATAAAATAAGGTATATTGTTATATTTTGGTTATAAAGATAACAACCATAATAACAATTATTATTCTAATCTATTCTTAATATTTATCTTTACAATCAGTTATATTTATTACCTACTAACCTTAAACTATCATATTAGCCTTTGGTTTACAATGAATATTATTGTTATAGTTATTTAATAGTAAATACAACCTCACGTCTTGGCAATGATTATTAACCCCTATTTTAACCTTGTTATGATGTTCAATGTTAAGTAGGAACTATAACAATAAAAGTAAACAATTCGCTATTTTATAATAATAGGTAAAATAATATATTTGGTTGTTTTACCATAATGTCCTTATTTTTACCTTACATAATAAAAAAAAAAGATAATTTGTTGTGTTATTAGGTGACAAAATGTTAAAATCTCAAAAACCTTTGAAGTTGTATTAATATTCTAAAGCTTAACTGTGTTTAAAATTCCAAATTCGTATTTAAAAAAATTGACTTGAGCTTAGTATCTAAAGAACGAAAAATCGAATTTAGAAACTAGTAACGCCATCTTGTAGAATATAATAAGAATTATAAAAATGTGTTTCTTGTTGATTTTTTAAGTCAAAAATGAGGGCACAAAAAATTCAAAACCAAAACTAAAAATTTCTTTTTTTTATAATATCTCCGGTATTTGGAATATTTCCAATTTTTATTCATTAAATTATGAAGTCATCAAATATGCTACTTTGCCTTAACTTAACCATCTTGGTATCTCTTATAGTTTTCGAGATCCCCTTGTACGTACACGAATTTGTAGCACTCTGTAGAATAAAAATATCGTTACTACTAAAATCAGAAAATCATACGATTCGATCTTATGAAAAAAAAGAAAAATAAACATATAAAACTTTTCCCCTTATAACGACATGGTGTTAAATTAAGCTAATCAAGATTCTGTGAACCCCGCAAATAGACAGTCGCGTGATAAAATAAATATCTTCATTAGAAAAAGAATAATACAAACTAATTAATTTCATGATAATTAAAGGAAGTAAAAAATTGGTTTTGTTTCGCTTGGGTTGCTCACATTTATCCACGTCCTCCCTAATTATTATTTACTTTGCTTTGCTATAGGTATGGTAATGGATAACATAAAAAAAGTTGATATAGATTCTTTTTATTTACTTTTTACTTATTGCTGCCATCAACAAGGTCACGGTCAAAGCACAAAAAGTAATAGGTTATAGAATCTCATGTCATGGGGTAGTTACAATAATTCCCCCTCAAAAAAATAAAGAAAGTATATATGGTTTTTGTAAAAAATCAAGGTAAAACCAACTAAATCTAATGATCACGATATATTATTGACTTCGGGTGTGTTATTTATTAGTTATTGCATGGACTTGTAGTTTTTATAAAAAAAATACTACAATTACGAATATATTAAGTTACTTTTTGTAGAGAAATGAGTATCAATTACTATAAATTTTAATCTCTTTAGCAAGACGGACGGATAGGAACGATATCTAGCAGTGTCGATGTTAAACATTTTCAAAGAGTAGCAGCCCTCTAACATCAACTCCAGGTCCAGGTAGGATATGGCGGAACACGTCTGAACTGGCCTATTTGTCTGATAAAATAATATAACGTCTCTACTATTAAAGATATCAAAAAAAAGTTTCTATAAAAGTTGTGAGGTATAAAAACTATATTATGAAAGAAAACAACACTGTTTTTTAATTTTCACTTATATTTGTCAACATGACACGTGTTTCACCGTCACAGCGGCTTCTTCAGATATACCGCTGTGACGGTGAAACACGTGTCATGTTGACAAATATAAGTGACCGCTGTGACGGTGAAACACGTACCATGTTGACAAATATAAGTGAAAATCAAAAAACAGTGTTGTTTTCTTTCATAGTTTTACTATGGATTTTCATCAAGTTAAGGTCGAAACTATTAAATTTTATAAAAACTATATGTTCTAAAATTATTTTTAAACATACAGAAAAGTAGGACAATAAAAAGATACATTTTTTTAAATAGAACACCCTATATATTTTAGCATTTCTTGTTTTCTTACGAAATTATCCATATGACACCATATTTAGTTTTTAAATTTTTTGTAACGTTGCCAAACAAAATGCGAAATTCTTAAAATTTTGGAAAAAACATGATAGTAAAAAATTACCTATATTTCTCAATAAGAGTATCGAAAATCGAAAATTTCTTGTAAGCTCTTAAGTTTAGGGATAGAAAAACTGTCTTAAATCTTTACGTACCGAAAATTTTGTACAGGGTGTTTTCTGTTGACATCCAAATATACAAAATTTTAAAAAACATAACTCAAATTTCAACACCCTATATTAATTAGGTTCGTCTGATAGATATTGTAAGTATCTTTTATTATTGTTAAGTCATACCTATACCTAAATTTACTAGTTTTGGCAATATTTCCATTTTTATTTAAATTTTGGTGAAAAAAATTATAGTTTTTATTTTTCTAGTAAGCCATGACCAGCAAAGTCAAAACAAATGTAATTGAATATAATGTCATATTTATAATTATTATATTTATATTTATAATGTTTGTGAACTTATTTTCAATATCAAGTGGCGTAATAAAAAATAAATTTTATTTAATTAAATAAATACGTAACTAACTATGGTTATCAATTTATTTTAATTAGACATTATATTCAATTACATTTGTTTTTACTTTGCTGGTCATGGCTTACTAGAAAAATAAAAACTATAGTTTTTTTCACCAAAATTTAAATGAAAATCGAAATATTGCCAAAACTAGTAAATTTAGGTATAGATATGACTTAACAATAATAAAAGATACTTACAATATCTATCAGACGAGCCTAATAAATATAGGGTGTTTCATTTGAAAAAACAGAGTTATTATATTTTAAAATTTTGTATATTTGGATGTCAACAGAAACCACCCTGTACAAAGTTTTCGGTAGTTAAAGATTTAAGACAGAAATTTTCGATACTCTTATTGAATACAGGTAATTTTTTACTATCATGTTTTTTCCAAAATTTTAAGAATTTTGCATTTTGTTTGGCAACGTTGCAAAAAATTTAAAAACTAAATATGGCGTCATATGGATAATTTTGTAAGGAAACAAAAAATGTTAAAATATATAGGGTGTTCCATTTAAAAAAATGTATCTTTTTATTGTCCTACTTTTCTGGACCATCCTGTATGTTTAAAAATAATTTTAGAACATATAGTTTTTTATACCTCACAACTTTTATAGAAACTTTTTTTTGATATCTTTAATAGTAGAGACAGTATATTACTTTGTCAGATAAATGGGCCACCCTATAGAAATGCCAAGCGTGACTCCTAGTTACATTTCATACTTTTATTTCCATAAGTTTATGTTAGATGTATGCTTTGGGGCTAGTAACATCAACACCATTAGATAAAACCGATGGTTGGATCTGACTAGATGCTTAATAGATATTTTGATTGAATATCATAGGGCAGGGATGGCCAACCTTTTTACACTTACGTGACATTTTCCCTAAAGAATTAGTATAATATGGCCATGATGTACCAACAAACAATGTTGATTTATGGATTAGGCTAGAGGGGAGGGGAAAGTACCAAAGAACAATAACTTTTAGTAGATAAAGGGGTTCATATGCGAAAAAACCAAACAATTCTGCCTACTAGGGGGATGAGGGACGTGCCTCATTTGCTGCCCCTACAGTTACCCTGGGCAGTGACAGTTCAAAAGCAAATGACAACTAGGCTCTTTTAATACTAGAATATTCATTATTATTTAAAAAAATACAGGAAATAGTGTATTTTCTGCTTTTTTAATAAAGAAGGGCAAATGTAATCAGCACCAAATTGCTGCCATTATGCATCCGAAACTTAATGTCCATAAAATGGCAATCAGGGAAGCAATATTTGGAAAACTAAGCGGTTTTAAGTAAAACGGCGTTTAAATTCGTAATCTACGCCCCAAAAGAGATATTTTCTGAAAAATTATCCCCCCTCCTCCCTTTGTTCTGAATCCGCCCTTGGCATAAACCGCACAAGCCGTTTATAAAATAAAGCTTTAACGTATGTTCATTACCGGTTATTGGCCACGCGGAATCGGAATCTGGTGCACAGATATTAAACATTATTTCTTTAATCACGAACAAAGCACACCGTTTATTAAATAAATAAGGTTAAACGTATGTTTATTTCCGGTTACTGGCCACGCGGAATCGGAATGTACGTCAGCGCTGTTGCAATAAATTGGGAACACATTCATGAGAAGGGGGCAAAGGAAAGGGGGGGGGGTTAATTAGCCTCTTTCTCTTATCTACTCTCCAGAAGGGACATGATAATGTAGGGCTAGGAACAGAAGAAGGAAGATAGGGCTTTCTGTTCCTAACCCTACATTGTTCACTGTTATTATAATGCTATAATCGCATGTTGATAAATTAGGGGAAAAACGGCTAATTAACTTCACATAAATAGTTGCGTGAGTAAATAAACATCTTTCTTACAAAGAATACCTAATTGACCAATTAATTTTCTGTATTTGGGATATAATTTATGACGGTATAATGCAGGCCTTTGCTATACATTTTTTTTGAAATATGCCTTATCCTGCGTTTGAATTAATCAAATCAAATCAGGGTTATTATACGAGGAACAATAAAAAATATTATTCCTAACAATATAGTATTCACCTGAAGACGACTGGAGCTGCTTACCAGTTGATTCAAAATAAATAAAGACAATGCAAGGCCAAAACTCTACTGCCATTCAAGAAACATCATTGATCCCAACCTTTAAACAGACACAAGTCAATTTTATACTATAAAGCAGGTTGAAATAAACCATTTCAACGTTTTCAAGGCCTACTCTTCACCACTTACCTTGTTTTTTTTTTTATCAAAGTCATGGACATTTTAGAAAACAAAAGAAAATTGGGAAATCTGGGCGGCCATTTTTAAACAAATAATAAAGTGTGATATGTCATTGAAAAGATAATTTTTTTATAGAATTTAAGTATCGAATAAAATTTGAGGGTTTCTATTTAAAATTTAAAAGTTGACTTCATTTCCGGTTAAACCGGAAGTGGATTTGAAGTTTTGAAATGGATAAAAAATAATAATTTACGCACTTATTAACTCCTAAAATTTTTAAATCTTTACTTGTAAAATTACGGTATAATAATACCAAGAGAAAAATAGTACCCACATCATAGCAGCTCCAGCCAGTCGACAGCAGCTGACGGAGTTGTGCCCGCACCTCTCTATCTCTCCGGATGATGTCTTAAGTCTTATTTTCCGATCTGAAAAAACCCTCAGGAAGTTCCAATATTTATTACTTTCCCAGTAATTCCATCCCTTCCAAAATGTTACGTCTTCTAATGGCCAGATGTTATCTAATCTATCCTATAAAAGAAATGAAAGGCATGCTCCCTCAAAGACCGAAAACGGAAACGATACTTTTATAGAAGGTAACCTGTTTTATTTTATTTCCTTCTTAACACGTTTCCTTTATTTCATGAAGTTTTCTGACTTTGCTGTTGTTCTGTTTGATTATAGGTCAGCGGGTACAGAACATTTTTATAAGTGTATTAAAAGTTTGATTTTTAGTATTTTTTATAAAACTTATATCACAAAACAACTATTTAAAATTTAGGCACCATTAATAGCTTTTATCGTATCATTAAAGATTAAGTCATTTTTATATGATATCTTTATTAATAATTATTAACATCATAAACGTACTAAAACCTACATAACACCTTAGTTACTCATAATACATTAGTTATCATAATTTAATACGTTAGTTACGAAAGCATAATACGTTAGATACCAAATAATATTAGAATCATTTTTCATGAACATGTTAAACAATATTTTGACAGTTTTCAAATTTGATGGATACACCTTTGTCTTTAACGTCCATGATCTTAGGTATGCCCTCTGAAGACTTTCATCATTAAAAACTTCTCGTCTGAGGCAGAACACATAAATTCGTTAACTTGTTCTCTTGTAAATACTTTTGATTTTTTTGCTCTATATCCAACATTTTTCTTCTTGATGAAACGTATTAAGGCGCCGTATTTGTCGATTCCCACTCTTTCCTTCAGTTCTAAAGTCGCTCGTAACATGGAATATTTCGGCCATAAGGATGAAGCAGAGTATTCCTCAGAGAATTTTGCGAAATACGCCAGCAATACCGTTTCTTCTGCACCTTGAACATGTTGTTTCGCCACTCACAAAACTGCCGATATTCTTTTTCATAATGGATTTTAGATTTGTCCGGAAACAAGTTCAACCTTATAATGTTGGCTGCAGCTAATATATCGTCAGGAATATCAAAATCTTGCATGATTTTAATAATGACTTTTTGAAATGCCAAAATGAAATGACATAAAACCTTGTTTTTACTTTCGCATCGCCGTTGTCAATGATACGATAAAGCTTTGAATACAACTCGATTATTAGCGATTTAACACCGTCTCGGACATTGCGGGTGACTCGGCTGTTGCCTGGTCACCTAGTAATGTCCTCTCGTCTATTATAAATCGCATAATAATCTCGTTATATTAATAGCTATTATCTGCTGGTTGTCGAGAGTAAAAAAATATTTTTTTTCAAAGTCCCTAAAAAAATTAGTGCTATTTCTAAGTTCCTTAGGAATACAATACTTTTCTACGACGTTTGGAAAAAGGTTTTTTCTACTCCCACATGGAAATTTGATGTTTCCTTTACACTAAAGCCATTGGAAAAGCGGGGTCTATGCATACAAAATGTTTTCCTAATGAGTGCACGAAATAGTGCAAAAATTAAAGACCTAATACCAAAATATATTTTTTTGTACAACTGTCAAAAAAATATGACTTTTTTTGGTTACTATGGATGCACAAAATGTCTCTTTTTTTCACCGTGAAAAAATGATTGATGTTTTCGTATAAAAATGCAAAAATTAATTTCCAAAACATTTTTTATAAAAAAATTTATTATTAAAGTGAATTAAATTAACAATTATTATTAGAATAGTAATTCCTTTATGTTTAGCGTACTTTTAAGCATCGAATAGGTACTCCATAGTGTAGGTGGCTTTAATATTTTCGATTTTTCCTTCAAATAACAGAGCAAAACATTTTCTGATACGGTTTTTACTTTCTTTATGTTGCACCATTCGCGAAACTAAGTGTACACTTTCTCATATTTGATTCTTGATTTCGCGGGCAAAAGATTTGATATAACGATTTCTGCCGCATCCGTAATTTCGTGAGGTGTCTCACTATCACTTTCAGACATTTAAATTGTACCAAACTTGGGCAAACAACTATAAACTTTTGACACGAAAAACGATAGATTTGACAATCAATAAAACATAAACTTTAGCAGATTTTCATGGTAATGGGAGCAGGTGTAAGAAATAATACCTTAAAAGCTATGAATTATGATTTTAGATTTTTTTTCTAAACACGACAAAAAATAGTTAACAACAAACAGTTGTACAAAAAATGTTGTTTGTATTTCGCGCAACAGTTGTTTTTATGGCACATTTGATTGCATTTTTAACCTCGACCTAACGGTCTCGGTAAAAATTTACAATCTCATGTGCCATTAAAAAAACACCTATTTTGCGCACTTAATACAAAAATAACTATCTACTAAACTATTATTTTCTGCCCGAACTAAATATATGCACTTTCGTATTTCAAAAAGGTCCAGTTTCCCTACCATTTCTAGACCATTACTATACAAGATTTAATGTATAAAATGTACTATAATACCTACAAAATGAACGTTTTTTACTAACATTGGTTGGTTTTTGTCATGCAAATATTTGTCCACCGCGATATTGTCTTCAACCTTAAAACTTTTAATTTACGCAACAGAGATAGAAGAAGGTAAATCTTCCATCAATGGTGGAACATGTAGATGAGTACATAAAACCAGACAAAACAGACGAAATTACAAGATTTCTAGAAATTTCTTTTCTCCACGTCCATTACTGAATTGAATAATTCCAAAATAATTGTTGATTATAGAATGTAAAAATTCTCGCTCTTGAGTTGAAATATTTATTCTGAAACACTTGCTTCTTATGCGTTTTGCGTGTATTTTCATTCCATAACAAGATACGGAATGAATATTCTGTAATTGATCTAAACGACATAGGTTGCCATGAATTTCGAAACTGTCAATGTCAGCAGACAAATTTTAGTGCAAGTCAAAATATGAGTGAAAAATCGAATGAATCAGATATGGAACTGGATAATACTCCACCTGAAATTACAAATATTGCGAATAGTATTTTTGGTCGTGGAGAAAATATAGTCTGCTACTCGGTTAGAATGAATATTCGATACTCGTGGTTCCTCACGCTCGCTACGCTCGCGTTCGGAATCTTCCACTTGGATCAAATTTTCATTTCAACCTCGTTACAGAATCTACTATTATAGTATTACTACTTCTTTCCACGTTAACAATGCTGCTTGTTTGTAAATGGGCGATTTACAGCGTCGTGTTCAATTTACTTCCTTGTGCGATATGGACACTCAGCCACTCTTGTTGTACAAACTACTATTGTTATTTCCTAAAATAAATAACTACTAAACTCAAGGACTGTTAGTGAATTGAACTTGTATGCTCCGAGGACATATACTGGGTGATCAGCAATACCGCATGCATGAAATAGAATAAAGATTTTTTAAATAAAATTTCCTCAACAATAATACCTTCGCATTAATTAAAACAAATTAATGGTGAAAATAGACTCTAAATTAAATATGATTTTGTTAATAGGTAACATATTTAATAAATAAATTTACTCTTTTTTTACAGTGTGTTGAGACACAGGAGTCTTCCACGTTTTCCCTAAGAACTACACCGGCTTCAAGTGGGATTATTAAATCATGAGGTTTGTAATTGCACAATTGGGACATACGGTTTCCTTCCGTTTTTCTGTTAATTATACTTAGTACTGTTGTTAGATATTAATATTATAATTTTCCGTGAGTTTCTGTTTTACCTAATACCTCATAATTTGTGTTTTTTTACTTGGCACGACATAACAAGCAACATTGTACAGTCAGGGGCGGTTCTAGACTTAAAATATTGGGGGGGCACCACATTGGCGTAGCCAGAACTTATGCTCGGGGAGGGGCTGAGTGGGCGTAAGTAGGACATTTTTTTTTCTGAAGAGAGGGATAGTCGGGACTATATGTATTCCATGGTATTGTACCTAGCGAAGAAGGCGGAAAAGCGCCGCAGGTGAAAAATTTTCGGGGCCACGCCCAAAGTTCGTTTAAAATTCACCTATAACTACTATCAAATTTCGAAAATTAAATTATTACCTCTCCCCCTTTGCATGGTTGGATTAAATTTTAATGTGTTTTTTTGATATTCCTAACTTTATTTAAAAAAAAACATTTTTTATAATTGTGAAAAATATGAATATTGGTGTCAATCCAAAATTTTAACATAAGACGTACGTATGACTCTAACCAGCGTTTTCTGGACTCGGTTTTTCATGATTAAAAAAAAGTAAATGTCGCTCACCACGACAAAATTGATGATTTTTTCAGAAATCATGTATTTTAGGAGCGTAGATCTAAAAGCAGTTTTTTTTTGGAAATATTCCTTCTTAAGTGCCGTATATTTATATTCCTAATAAAGCATTCTCATTTCATCCCGCACTATTTTTTTTATTATAAATTATCACACTTCTTCCCTAAAAAATGTTTCAATTGAAATGTTTACCTTAATTTTTCTCTTATGAAATAAATACCTTATTGTTTTAGTTGTAAAAATATTTTATTGCATTGGGTTATATTTTTGTTGATTTAAAATAGCTCTAAATAAGGAAAAACGGAACAGATAAGTATATAATAGAAAAATTCTATAAAATATTATTCTTTTTACTCGTTTTCCTTTAAAATTGCATCAAAAATCAATAAATAAAATGATATGCGTGTGAAACCTTAGTCTCTATATAAAACAGGACTTTTAGAAGGAAAAGTTTAAAAGCTAAACGTTTCCTACAAGACCTTTGTAATCTAAGCCAAGAATATATTATTTTAAGATTTAAATTAAGAGTCCATGCGTGAGATGAAAATGCAGCCCGGCAGCCCCCCCCCCCCCCTTATATACGCCACTGGGCACAGCCACAGTTTTTGGTAGCCTTCGCAAGCAAATAACGCCACAGCCCAAAATTTTTTAGGATCATGCTCAAATTGTATCAAATTATGTAAATAATAAAGCACCCGGAATTTTTTTTTATCAGTGGCATGAATTTTATAGTTTTTCAAAAATGTTGGGGGGTCCTGGGCTCCCGAGGCCCCCCTGTAGAACCACCCCTGTGTACAGTATTCACAGTGAGTGATCCGTACTTCATAACTTATACCTCATTAAAATCTTACGCATCAAATCGAGGAAATATGGTCAAATCAAAGTCTAATTTCATAAATATAATAAAAGATGTGATCAATGTCCAATGTCCCGATGCAGTGGCGTTGCCAGAAAATATACTTAGGGAGGGGGGGGGGGGTTTAGTGGGCGTAAGTAGGACATTTTTTGTCGGGACTACATGTATTTCATGCTATTATTGTACCTAGTGAAGAAGTCAGAAAAGTGCCATAGGTGAAAAATTTTCGGGGCCACGCCCAAAGTTTGTTTAAATTTTACCTAACTACTATCAAATTTCAAAAATTAAATTATTACCTCTACCCCTCTGCACGGTTGGATTAAATTTGTTTTTGTAAATGTTTTTTTTTACTTTCTTTTTGATATTCCTAGGACTATTTACACTAAAAGTTAAAATTTTTTACAATGAATAAATACGTATTATAAACTACTTACTGGAAATACGAGAGAACGATAATAAAAGCTCCAAAAATTACTATTTTTACGAAGGAAAAAATTTTTCAAGCACAAAAAGTCCAAATGATAATCAAGAAGACGATGGACAAACTTAAAAAAATAAAAAAAATAAATGGTCAAATCAATCTGCAACGCTTCCTTACAATTTTTTCTCTGTCTGGCACGTTTCATTGGCAACGACGTTTTGCGTTATAGAATATGTTTTTCTTCACCTTTTTATTATAATGAATAAAGATGGGGGAGTTGAAGATCACGTTATCGCTTAATCGTTGTACAATGACCCATGATTAACGACCCACTGTAAATACTGTATTTGACATCCCCTGCTATACAGGGTGTTACAAATTCGACATACCAGCATTGGAATCTCGGAAACCATAGGAGTTTGCAAAATCGTTTTTATTTTTTCCTGAGCTTATTCGACTAGCTATTTAAAAATAAATGACACTTTGTCATTGCCAGTTTTTCTCCACTACAAAATTATGTTACCAAACTAAAGAGCGGCCATCACCAACTTTACTTTTTTAAATACGGACCTGGATTTTCTTAACCGATTTTTAAACTATCCTACCCTCAAAATATAATGGTGATATTGCTTTCTCATAATGATGAATTGTCCTTGCTTATTTTTTTAAATTCATATTTTTTAAAATTGCATTTGGTAGGATAAGGAGAAGATCGGTTAAAAGGGCTGTCGCCAAAATTAAACGAAAAATCGATCGTTTTATTGAGCAAAACGGAAATATCTTTGAACATTTAGAAAATTAGGATTTATAATTAGTAAATTTAGAATTATTAGAAAATTCTTATAAAATAAATTATATTACTTATGTATGAATGTTTTAAATAAAATAAAGTTTTTATTTTATATTGTAATTGCCAGGATCGGACTGAAAAGAAGTGTAAAAAATATGAATTTAAAAAAAAATAAGTAAAGACTATTCATCATTATGAGAAAGTAATATCGCCATTACATCTTGAGGGTAGGAGGATTTATAAATCGATTAAAAAAATCCAGGTCCGTATTTAAAGAAGTAAAGTTGGTGATGGCCGTTCGGAGACGAAACGGCTGATCTTTAGTTTAGTAACGTTATTTTGTAGAGGAGAAAAGTGGCAATGACAAAGTATCATTAATTTTTAAATAGCTAGTCAAATGAGCTCAGGAAAAAATAAAAATGATTTTTCAAAATTTTGTTTTTTTTCGAATAAAATCGGAAGTATTCGGAATTTGAAAACTTTTAAATCGGCATTATAATAAGCACCGAATTGCACAACTTTGCCCTTATTTAACCGTTTCTCTAACTCCTATGGTTTCCGAGATTCCAATGCGGGTATGTCGAATTTGTAACACCCTGTATTTTCATATTAGCTGAACGTTATAAATGGTAAATATAGCAATCTAGCTATAAAAGTTTATTATTAGTGTGTTGTCTAATATCCTTATTCTTTTCCGTCAAGTGTTTTTTTTTGTTCTGTGAATTTCCGATAAACCATACCATTTCAACGATCAAAAAATATTTCTAAATATCAAAAGTCAATATCTCAATTTACACAAAAAGCTGCGAAAGCCAAATAAAAATAAAGGTCGATGGATTGAGCTATTTTTGTAAATCCTTTCTTGGAAATTTTTTGTTAGCAAAAATTCCTGAAACATATAAAATCATTTACCTTCCAATGATAAAAATGTTTATAGAAATAAAGAGTAGTTATTTTTTATAAATATTAGTTTGTTTTCCTGACCGTTTTAATCGATTAAAATGTTTGTTTTTCTTGGGTTTTCGGTCACTCTTGAATAAAAGATTTTTCTTTATAAGGGGTTAACGTTTCGGTTTTATTAGGAAACCATCATCAGAACTATAAAAAAAAAATATTTGTCTAAACAATCAAAAGAGAAAAGAAACTATTGTATACAAAAAATAAAAAAATATAGAAAACTATAATAAAGTATAAAATATAAGCTAAACATACCCTTAATCTTTTACACTTCACAAAACTTAAAATTCATAGTATGACCATCATATTGGAAATGGTCAATTTAAGATGAAATAAAAATGGTTATACCATGATACCATAATCGAAAGGTAGATGAAATTTGCTAGAAAAAATATTAAAACCGCAGCTCGATATCTCCGTTCGTTTCAGCGTTATCGCCAATAGAATAATTTTTAAAAGTAAGCGATTATATATTTTTTAGAGAAAAGTGGTACGCCACTGATATTTTTCCATGTGGATATTATTTCTGATTAGCATGGTCAACATAAAAATGGTCTTTTGCGTTTTTCTTCTCAGGCACACCGTTCTTAATTAAAATAATTAAATTAAATTAGCTCTACTATTATTATTAACATTGATAATGCAAAATTTTGTTTAATAAAAATTGTTGGAAATGACCACCTTCACTTAATAGGCATGCAATTTATTAATTAATATTATTAATTCGAACATAATAATTTTTTAAGGGCTAATATGATAGCTGTATTGGTACATTAATATTTAATATTGTCGAAAAACTTTCCTCCTGATTTTATTTTTTTTTGGTTGAAAAGCCCCTTCACCTACTTCACCTGACGAGCCGTCACTGCTTAATTTCCTATTGAGGCTATTTTAATTATCCTTTCTTGTCAAGGAAACTAAGGTTCTGGTATGGTATACCAGGCAAATTTTTAAAGTGTAGCGTCGATTTTAGGTGGAAGGGACTAAATTGAATCTTTCGGCGCCCTTGAAATCGCGAAGTTCCATTCAATCTTTATTAATTCCCCGAAATTACCCAGGCGTCAAGGTCACGGCATTTCCCGAATATCAAAAGCCCCTTTGTCTATGTTAACAAGTGCGAGAGGTGAACGAAAGTAAGATCGATAGATCGAGCTTTTGTTAGCGTTCATATCCAGACAAAAAGTACGAAGCTCAGTCAGATTCGGATTGTTTCTGTTATGGGTGAAAAGTTTGGCAATTAAAGGAAAACTTGGGCTGATTTAATTAGCTTTGCCAAATGCAAACAGTGATATTAGGTTTAATGACGAGATTGTGTCTCGGCGCCGTTGAGAGGACATAAATTTGTTGATGGGGACAATGACATTATGTGATATACAGGATGACCAGTGGCGGCACGTGGGTATTCAGTATGGGAGGGCGTAGATCTGGATATGCAAAATTGAGTGCCTGCGGATATTTTTCTAATTTTTGAGGAAATGTCTAAAAAGCGAGATTTACAAATTAATATTGAAAACTTTAGCTGGGAAAAATTACCACGGTATTATTCATGTTTCTTTATTTTTTTAAAGAGCATTCCGAACACGGTGGCGGCTCGTCAGGTAAAATTGGTGAAAAAAATAAAACCAGGAGGAAAGTTTTCGACAATATTAAATAATAATGAAATGAATGAAATAATAAATGAAAAGGAAAATCTTCTTTACTCATTGTTTTCGGTTAATAAACCGATGTGAGTTAGCGCTGCCTAGCGGGACTCCTGTAATTGTGACGAATGTCTTTACAGGCGATTTCCTCTTAACATTTACTTATTTCTATAAGTTTGTTAGAGGTGCTGGTATGCTCAAGAGTGTCTAACAACGACACAGATGGCGCTCCGTGCCATATCTTACTGGTGTGTCCCACCAAGTGCTGCCTTAAGTAGCTTCGAGATCCCCTTTCTTTTCGTCGGATCCTAGCTCTACTGATGAGTCATGATATGACGAAACGCGTCTAGAGATGGATCTGGCGAAATGAAAAGGAAAATCTTCTTTATTAAATAATAATGTAATGTTCGAATTAATAATATTAATTAAATCCGAATGTAGCTATGCATAATAAAGCCACGGTTAACTCCGATGGACAATAATTATAAATACTTGTGCATTTTGGCAAGCCCCAGCCGACCGTGTCCGTTAGCTCAAAGCAAGTGAAGACCCAACGCCTAACATGGCTTTGTTAATCACCGTTGCTATGGTTACGTGACGTCAGTCACGCAAACAGCATGTAACAATTTGCATTATGATGAAGGGTAATTTAAAAATAGTTCAGTCGTATGCACCATTGTTTTAGCATAGGTTCGCCTAACCTTAAGGTATTTATTTTGAGGCTTCGCGAAACTTACGGTTATAGATATCGTTTTTTTAATTCATTTTAAAATTGATAAACCGGAATCAGGAATATTATTATAATCCACCGACGGACTGACCTAAACCTAACCTACAAGAATAATTTATGTTAAACAGTAAAAACTGTTTAAAATAAAACTATTTTAAAATTAATATCTCGACAGGGCACACCGTATTCAAAACAGCTGCCATCTACTATCAAGTAGTGGTAACAAGGACGAAGGCCTGAGTAAAAAAATAGCTTGGTGTACAGGTAGGTAGGGCCATGGCCTTGTGGCCCTACTGTACGAGCCGCCACTGTGGCTATCCTGTATAATATAACTTATATTTTCATTATGATTCACTCTAATTATGACTAATATATTTGTTTTTATAGATTAGATGATTAAATAATTCATAAAATAAATGTCAATAATCGGAGGAATACAGATTCCGTCTCTGGAATGTTATATTGGATCCGGTCTCTAGTTATTACTCCTCGGCGAAAAAAACTTGTAAATCAACTGACCCATTGCGAAATTTACGCTCATTTTTATGACGCAGCAAGTTAACAAAGCTGTAAATTCTACTATACAAAATACTACCGAACATAAACTCGAAGTGAACTCATAAAATAATATCGATTCTTGGTAGTTTATGTGCATTTAAAAGTACTGCACTGAAACAGTTACAAGTGAGAATCGAAGCTGTGGTAATATTGTTTCATACTTTAATTTATTATTTAAACTGCTTGTCATAAAAGCAAGTGTGGAATTGAAAAGAAAAATATGTTTACCATATTTTAAGAGTACCTACAGGCATTACTTCCCAGGGATTTTTCACAGCGTGTGAACCTCTGTCAGTGGTACCTTCAAGACGTTACACTAAATCCGCAGTTTGAATCAAAAATTATGTTCACAAACAAGGCAAATTTTTCTAGGAATGCTATTCAAAATTTCCACAAGAATCATGTGTGCGCGGACGAAAACCCTCATGCCATAACCGAAACCCGTTTTCAAGAGAAATTTTCGGTTAACGTATGGCCAGGAATTCTTATTAATAATCTTATAGGCCCATTTTTTTAGCCAGGACGCATTTTTTTTGCCAGGACGCCTTAACGGGCAGTCTTATCTGCATTTCCTCCAAGAAGAACTAACTACCTGTATTACTTGAAGATGTACCATAAGGCATTAAATGTGGTACATGCAATATGGAGCTCCTGCTCATTTCAGTATAATTGTTCGCGACCATTTAGGTGCAGGTTATCTGAATCGTTGGATAGATCACGGAGGAGCTCAACAATGACCAGCAATATCCCCTGATCTCAATAGTCAAAATTTTTTTTTGTGGGTTCTTAAAATTCTAGTGTATAAAACTCCCATTAACACTAACACAAATTTTAAGGAGCGAATAATTGCCTCCTGTGAAACAATACGGAATTCGCCTGGAATATTTGAACGAGTGCGCTACTCGATGCGAAGACAGGCGAAAACATGCCTATTAAGTGAAAGTGGTAATTTCCAACAATTTTTATAAAACAAAACTTTGCATTATCAATGTTAATAATAATAAAAAAAAGTAGAGGTAATTTAATTTAATTATTTTAATTAAGAACGGTGTGCCTGAGGAAAAAAACGCAAGAGACCATTTTTATGCGGAATTGACCAGGCTAATCAGAAATAATACCCTCATGGAAAAATGTCAGTGACGTACCACTTTTTTTCTAAAAAATATCAGAGGATATCTTTGCAGGGATGCCACTGGTGGAACAAAAAAATAACTTTTATAACTAAAACATGTGGTTTTATGTCCTTCTAGCACATGCCAAATTAAAAATATTATTTAAAGTACTTTTGGAGATATTACAAAAAATGCATTAAAAAAAATTCAACATCATGTAGCAAAACATTTTAGCCGTTTAGACATATCTTTATATGAACTTTTCTTCATAAAATGACTTGAGGAATCACACCCTTAAATATTAGAACGTCATTAAGGAATTTGACAAGAGAAAGATCTTTACTACATTTAAACATTATTTTCTTCTAACAGGTACATAAGAAAAGCAAAAAAAAATAATAACGGCCGTGAAAAACATAAACTATTTATTATAATATCGCTGAAGTCTCTCCAAAATAAGCTCATGAATGAAATTGAACCATGACCTCAGCTTTAATAATTATAGTCTTTTCAAGTCTAAGAACACTAATTATTTTAACCTGACCTTTGCCTTACAACAAAGCAAAAAGTCGTTATAAAAGGCTGTAATGAAGTTTTTAATGGAAACTTTCACCTTAAACAAAGTAAAAATAAGTGTTTGGTTAACACACTAAGTTGCTTTTGAGAAATGGCCTATTAAACTAATTATTTTTTCAAGATAAATTGGATATTGCTCACGATATATAAACATAAAAGTATTTACGGTATCGATTTTTTCTATACATCAGTTAATATTGAAATAAACCTTACAAATCATGTGATTTTATAAGGCGGTTGTAGTTAAAAATCATTGGTCTCAGTTAAATACCACCAGCAACGTGGTTTTTATGGTTACGTGTACACCAATACAATGCAGTATTTGTCCATAGTTGGAATGCCTAATTCCAAGTGCCAATTTAACGGGACACTTTTCAGTGGCGCAACCAAAAATTATATTGGGAGGGGGGGGGGGGGGGTGAATCAGTCGAGACAACATGTATTTCATGATGATTTTATACTTAGGAAAGTGAAAAAGCGCCGCAGATCGTGCTCAAAATTCGTTAAAAATTCCCTCTATCTAACCCATAGTTGGATTAGAATAGTTTTGGACTTGCATTGCCTTCAGTGGCGTATTTAGGGGGGGGGGGGGGGCTGGCTACCGGGCTGCAGCCCCCCCCCCCCCCCCCCCCCCCCCCCCGAGCCTAGGAGTTCGGGTCTAAAAGTTTAATTGAAACCTAATTTTTCGTCTCACGCTTGGACTCTTACTTTAAATTTTTAAATAATGTATTCTTGGCGTAGATTACAAAGGTTTTGTAGGAAAATTAATTCTATTATTCCTTCAAAACTCAAATATGGCCCAAAGAATTATTATTCGCAAAAAACCACACGTTTTAATTTCAACTCATATTTATTTTGATTTGCAACAGGTACTTAACTTTGACATTTCATTCATTATTCTTTCCAAAAGCTTTGACCTTAACTTCCTGGGCTATATAGCCAGCATATAGACAACGTCATCCAAGAAATTCTCCAATCAATCAAAACATATCTGTGTTTGAATGGAGCTAGAGATTTGTAGTATTTCTTGACCC
This sequence comes from Polydrusus cervinus, assembly GCA_935413205.1. NCBI lineage: Eukaryota > Metazoa > Arthropoda > Insecta > Coleoptera > Curculionidae > Polydrusus > Polydrusus cervinus. The sequence goes on from OW284512.1 coordinate 8,796,812, forward strand.
ATGTAAAAAATAATTTCTGTTGTCGTGATACTAATATTTTTCCAAAAACTTTATTTTATGTAAGAAAAATAAACATTTCTGTCGAGGAACACAAAGCGCCAACCTATAAAGACCAATTACTTCTTTGTGACAAAACAATTTCGCAAGTTTTGGTGTGTCAACTGAACTACGATTTAAAAATAAGAGAATTGGGTGCGCGGACTATAATAATAGTATGGACGATTTCTTCGATTTTTTATAATAATAGTACCCAGACATTCACAACAAATTGCATTTAAATTCCCATTTTCACTACATAGAAGCGCAAGGCCTGGGCTCAGTATAGGTACACCAGGCTTATCCAGAAGGTCACATGCGTGTGTAATGAAAAGGGTTAATGGAAAAACCCTTTAAGGTAATAAAAAATAAATTTTGCAGGTTTAATTCCGATCTGTTGTTGAGCAAATGACTTGCACCATAGTGCGAATAGAAGACTTTGATGCCTGTAGTCTATAGTTTTTTTATAATCTGCTTTAAATTGTTTTTGGTTGAACGATTGTGATTGTTACCTAATCTATTTTTCTTTAAATTAAGATAATTCTTTAGATCCTTAATGTTAATCAAAAGCATTTTGACCCAAAGTAATGAATGTTTTACCTTAATTATTATTTTTATGAATTTATAATCACTTAAACATTATACATTTAATGGCAATTGCTTTGTTTAAAATATTGACTCAACTGTAAATGATTAAACCATCAGCATTTTGATTTTGAGTGTTTGTGACTGTTAATGAGTCCTCGATAATTTTAATTAAAATCGGTAAATGTCCAAATCTAGCTGTCTATGGAAAATATGGAGTGTGAAATGTATTGTTTAGATTAGTTTTTGTTTCACCAACAAATATTTTAATTTGGTAGAGTAGCGATTATTTAATTTTGATCGTTTTTAGGATGCTTTAATAAAGCTTCGAATTCTTTTTTTATTTATAAAGTTTCAATAAAAGTTTTTTCAGTCAGGCTCTTTCTTATTTTAACAAAAGATCAACGGTTTTCCACTCATTTCTTACAGCTCTTGTACTTTAATTTTATAAGCATTCAAAATTCAACCTACCTTCCGTGGGTATAACTTTCTTAAATGAAAAGACAAGCCGTATTGTCCGGATTTAGCTTCGGCTGACTTATATTTATTCTGAAATTAAAATGATGCATTTTATTTAATTTTTTTCATGGTATAAATTGTTTGTAGTTGTAGATAAGATTAGGAAATTTATTTTTATTATGTTCTCAATGTTGGATTTCACAGCTTTTTGTTGGTATTGCTGGTATTATTTACAGTACAGAGAAGAAATTCATCTTAACCTTTACTGTTTAGAAACTTCCGTACTATATGGCAAGTTTTTCTGAATTAGTTGGTATAAGAAACCTGAAAAGAACAGTTTTTCCAAGTTGGGCTTGAAATTTTTCGTCATAGCTCCCTCCACCGATATTATGATTGGAATTATGTCTATTTGATCTAGCTTCCATATACTTTTGAACTCTATCTCCAAATTCAAGTACTTGGTCTTCTTCTCCGATTCAGTTTTAGAGAGGATGTGTGTTAGTGGGCAACCTATATCTATTATGATAGCTTTCTTGGTCGTTTTTTCGATTAAAAGAATATCCGGACGGTTGTGGTCTACTGTTCTATCCGTTCCTATTGGCCTGTCCCAGTATCAGAGATATTCAGGGGATTCAAGGACTGGCTCGGGTGAGTATTGGTAGTATGGTGGGAGGTTTTCCTTTAGCCCTAGTTTATGGGCCAGTTCCTTGTGGATGATCTTTACCACCTGATTATGTCTCCCCAGATAAGCGTTGGGTGCCATAACACCACAACCCGCCGTAATATGTTCTATCGTTTCTCCGGGGCAATTGCATTTTCTGCACATATCTTCCACATTTCTTTTCAAGATAATCTTTATAATTTCGAGTTCGAATGACATGGTCTTGGATAGAGATTATGAAACCTTCTGTTTCAGCGTGAAGCTGCCTTTTCTCTAACCAATTCAGTGACATTTCTCTATCTATGATATTTAAATTGCTCATAATTCCAAAACGACTAAAATTGTGGATTGTAACATATTAAGCATTTAGTTATTAAATTTAATTCTCTACACGTAAGTAAGCCAAAAAATAGGGTGTTCCATTTGCAAAAATTGACTTATGCACATTTATTTAAATGGAAACATTGACACAATTTTAGGAACTCCCTGTATAAAAAACGTAAAACCTGAGTAATTTAAACTAAAAATCTATGTATAACTTGAAAGCTTAAAATTTTTTACCTTTATTAGTTTTAGAGTTACTAAACTTTCTTTTCGGAGCGTTTTTACACAAAAAAATCCTTTTATAATTCATATCTCAAAAACGGTTAGAGATAGGAATAGATTATTATTAACAAAAGTTATTTAGATTTTACTAAGGTAATTAAAAATAGTTTTGGGAGTGCAGTAGGGTATTTGCCGTGTAGAGCTTTCTCTTGCCAAGTTACAAGCTGTTGACTTGAGGGCGAGCAGATGATGTTAGGTAATCCGTTTTGCTTTAAGTTAAGGGCTATATACTATTATTAATATTATTATTATTATTATTATTATTATTATTATTATTATTATTATTATTATTATTATTATTATTGTTATGATTATTAAAAATCTTTGTATACAGAAAAATTATATGGTTACAAGTGGAAACGCGCTCTGGTAAAAAGATATACACAATCGCACTATCACTAATATTATAGTTGTAGTTGCTTCACTTGCTTATCTAACCAGTAGTTATTAAAGTTCGTTTTGAATCGGCACGACCCACACAACAAATCACCAACTTGGAAAATCACTTTAGTCCGGGCGCCGTAAAATTGAATTTCTCGACTCTTGTATTGTTCAAGTTTTCCTTGCAAGTTTAAAAGGCCTCAAAAAATACTGGTGACATCTCCGACAGATGGCAAATACAAAAAAAGAAAAATCAGTTTTAATAGAAATATTGGCGGATATGGATTGGTATCTTTAAGGATGGATTGCTTATCTAATACTTCGATGTGAAGTTAAGGCTCTTAATGGGTGATAAGTTTGATAAAAATAGATGTAGTGGAAATATAGATAGAACAAAGACAAGAACATTTCTAGTTTCGTAAGAGAAGTCGGTAGACAAAAGTATAAAAATAACTGTTTGTAATTGGATGAAGAAAGGGTTCCATTTTGATTAGTATTTAAGAAGCTTTTCTCGTAATGTTTATAATTCCTCACACAGCAAAAAGGAACCCCTTCTATATTTTGATATAGGTTACGAAACATTATAAAAACTCAAAGAAACACTTTCTCAGTGGAGTTGTTTAACCTATTCAAGTGTAAGGGTAACCTCTGCCCGTTTGGTCACTCAAGTCTTTCTAAATGATGTAAAACATATTCTTAGAACCAGAGCAGTTTCCAGCAAGTGAGCAAGTGATCTTTGTAATGTTTATTTAGGTGTTAAATTGTTTCTTTTGGCCTGAGTTCACTGTAAAGCGAAAATTGTTTCTCTTGAACTTACTTGAAATAGAGTCGTATGTGAGTTTTAAGGAAACAACTCTTCTTTAGAGACAACTCTCTAAATTTACTTATTTAATAATTTTATTTTTATTTCTTAAGCCTTGTATGTTATTCACCATAATGTAATCGTAAATTGTTTTGCTTTGCTTCGCTTTGCTTTAATAAAACTATTAAACGTTCCAGTCGCCTACCATTTTGATACGCGACATTATTAATAATTTTTAGAAAAATATTAATTTGTCTTTGACAGAAACTATTTATAGAACACCAGATTTTTTAAAGCGAAGTTTTAGCTGAATCGCCCCATGAAATTCGATGAAAGCCCAAATGCTCTCTTGCTAATATTCAAATGAGTCTATGTTGCAAACATTAATTTCCATATTACACGGCCTATCTACATTGAAAGGTGTAATATGAATAAACTTGTAAATCGCTACATTTATCGATGGTGCTAATAATAAACTGCAAAGTGCATGGCTACACTATGTACATAATAATATATTCGCTGTCGTGTAAAATGATTTTAAATATGCATTACCTATCGTAGAACTTTCATTAAAATATATGGGTGAATGAGGTTAGGAATGCCCAGGGGCAGATACAGTAAGCATGCAGGGGGCGCCAATGGGAGGAAGCTGGAAATAGCCATTTCTCTGGTTGTTTTTTTCTACTCCCCTAATATTGTCTATTATCTTGTTGTTTTTCTATGACTAAGTGACTGGATAAATATGCTTTACCTGTTAACTGAGCGGATATAAATTCATATACATCCTTGTTACACTTGTTACAACATATGAAACTGACCAGTCAAGTCACACATTTATAACTTGAGAAAGATTGACACGCACTCATTTTTAGACAATTATTACTACAAGATTAAAAGTATAACATTTAATTACAATATGAACGTTTGTACTTGCCCAGTCGTCCAAGTTGTTAGTTGCTTAGTAGGCTATTAAAAAATGATTCACCCAGAGCAGTGAACCTTCTTCTTTCCGACTGTGTCTCAATAGCTCTGCGGTTCTCTTTTTAACGAATGTGAGCCACAGTTGCCTGGATGTACTACAGGTTGTCAACTCTGTCCATATATTCTGTGCAAGCTGCTTGGCCGTGTAATCAATCTGCTCTTTGACTAATCCCAGTGGTTTGTTCACCGTATTATAAAACCAGATAAAACAGACGAAATTATATGATTTGTAGAAATAAATTATTTCTAATTTTTAAGGTTATATTATTTCGTTTGGCTTTATTAATTTTGTGGCCGGTATTAGTACAGTAATGTCACTTTTCTTTTTACGTTTAAAGTGTTGCTATTATGTTAATTGGCGTAGAATGTGATTATTTCGTAAAACTTTACCATAGCGAACGCTAAAAGTTATATTAGCTAGTTTTTACTAGTCACCAAAATCCTGCTAACGCTGTTGGAATAAAAGCGAATTTTCCTAAAACTACTTTCATATTCAGCGGAAAATATCATTCTTTCTAGCGAACGGAAATGCGGGTTTTAGGATTTATTTATTTAGATTATATCGATTTATACGGAATTAAACTAAATTTTTTAAATTTGGGAAAAATAATTTAAATTTTTTTTATAATAAAACCATCTGCTTGCAGCATAATCTCTTTGTTTGAATTCTAATAAATGTATATAAAATATTTTAAACCAAAGTTCAAAAGTAATAAAAAATGTAATAGGAGTGAACATGGAAAGGTCAAATATTTTATGTCATGTCACACATCAGAATCGTTTTTTATTTACTAAAATTTCAATCCAGAATTCTATCTATAAATAACCACTTGTCGTTTTCAACATTCAACTAGCTTGCTCTTGAACCTACAGCTTAACGTAGGTTCCGAACCAAGATCCTCAGTTATGTGACACCCCCCAAGGACTATCAACCCTCTGTGTATTGTAATTGTATAACCTACCGACTGGTGAGTGTGTACCTTCATCCGGACCCCACGAGATGTCCGATCTCATCCGGCCTGGTTACCGGCGTGAATGAGGTGAACGGGCTCTTTCACTGTTATCATATTTAGCACTAATATCCTGAACTAAAATCTATTGAAAACATATCACAATAATACAAATTTTAGAGTACCGTAAAACGGGGTTACCTTGCACCGCTTTTTGCACAATTTATTTCTTATTGAAAGTTAAAAATATCCTAATACTAATATAACTATTTTATGATTTTCGGTGGATATCATTAAGCTCATTAACTAAGTCTCATTACATTTTTAAGTTGATTCATTGCAAGATTAGGACAAAAAATCGACTTACATCCTGGTGCAAAGTATACCACGGAAAGGGTATACTTTGCTCCACTTCATTTTAAATTGGTTTTACCATTTTATTTACAATTAAAGCAAAGTAACCGCAAACGAGTCATACTTTGCACCATTTCAGATATTGTGCAAAGTATCCCCAATTTCGTAAGAAAGTGGGGATTCTATGCACCAGTTGTACGGTGCAAAGTATTCTCAATTTTATAAGGAAATTGCCAATGTAAACAAAAAAAAATAGAAAAACCTAAGCATGTATCTTATTGACCTATTTTATTACCTGCATCTCTAAACTAATAATTATGCATGCGATTGAACGGGTACTTACCAATATTTATCAGCTTAGGCTTTCTGGGCAAGAAGATTTTGCACAGCTTTAAAACGTGAGAATTTAGAGGTTATATATTATGGCGGGAAATGATTGACAAATGACGGAACGCGGGAGTGTCTAACCTCTTGAAATGATATATTGCAGTGTTATTTCTCTGCACATGACATTAGTAGGGGCCTCAAATTAAGATGGAGCACTGTGCTACCAAAAATAATATTTTACAGCGTTGGTGCAAAGTTACCGTACTGAGTGCAAAGTAACCCCGTTTCACGGCATCACAAACCTTTTCTAGAAATATGTTGAAACAAGGCGGGAAAGCTACAAATTTAAAAACAAGAGGTGAAGAGGCAGTTACGTCATTCTATTAACTGCGCAATTCTTTTATAAGGAAGTCGTGCGATCGATAATATTGTTATCTTTGTTACGATAACTTAAATAGAAAAGAACATATTAGAAACAGAACAAGACAAAATTAGTCAGGTCGCAGATGGGTCGGGGTGTGTCGAATGAAGGTTGTCCCGGGTTGCTTATTTGCCGGTTTAGTTGTTACGGTGGAAACTTCTTTTGCATGTTTTTATTACAGAACGTATTTTGTTTAATTATCAGTAAATAATAAAGCCGTAGAAAACTTTATTAACAAAAGTTCGATTAAAAAAAAAAATGTTTTCCACCAAGTTGATACGCCAATAACACACTTATTTTTCTCAATTTATAAAAATTTTAAGTCTCTTTTTGTAACTTAATTTTTTTTTCTTTAAAAGTTCATATTTAATTTACCCTAGTTACGTAATAAATCTTTATTGATACTTTAAAGAGTAATAAATTGTCGTTAGGAACGCCATGAACTTTTAATGAAGTCAATAAACGGTTTTAGTTATAATATTTACTTAATTATACTGTTAATGATTTTGGCTCTTTTATTTTCTATTTGGGCGTTATTTATTATTTTTATATAATGCTGATGGATATATATATAATATAATAGTTATTACTGAGTATGGATATAAATTTAAATAAAAAATAAGTTACAAATATTATACATAACTTTCTACTATTAGTAATACCGTAAATTTTATAATATATATCTGTTTATGGTTGGGTGCAGGCTGCAGCCTGGCAGTCCCCCCCCCCCCCCACCTTCCTAAATACGCGACTGCAGGAAACGAAAAACTTGCGAGCATAGGCTCAGAAAACACATTAATTGGTCCACAACCGGCGCTGGGAGTCCCAAGGTGCACAGTATTTGATGCCATACCACGATGGATCGGAAGTGAACACAAAATCTGCTGGAACAATAGACACTGATTACACAACAGCAAGTGTTTCATTGGGGATCCAATGTAGTAACGAAACAGCTGCTTTAAATGAATAGGATAATTTTTACACATACTGTGTAACAAATGATCTAAAAGGGGAGCAACATATTACCAAAATTGTAAAAAAGGCCAACACCACAATCTATTGAATGCGACGATGCTTTGGAGACATGTTCTTGGAGGTGCGAGTCTATAAAAGATACATAAGGCCAATATTGGAACACGCAGTTGTGGCGTGGTGTCCATACTTCAAAAAGGATATAGACCTCCTAGAGCGAGTCCAACGAAGAGCAACGAAAGTACCTCTGAGTCTGAGAAATCTCTCCTATGAGGACAGACTAAAAGCCCTTAAACTCACCATGCTGAAAGAGCGCTGAAACAGAGGCTGTTTGATCGAGGTCTACTAGAATCTCCATGGACACTATACATGTGATGTCGATTTCTTTTATCGAGATGCCAATCGTCACCTTCGTGGACATTCCTTGAAATTGACCACTAAACTTAGCCATAGACTAACAAGAAATACCTTTATAACAAATCGGGCAGTACAAAAATGGAATGACCTCACAGGCGAGATTGTTACATCCCCTGCGCGCAAAGATTATAAATAACGACAATTTACCGGACTTCCGCATACTGTCTTACCCTATAATAATAAATAGTACTAAATACTCGAACAATATACATGGCTGTCAAGAATTATCTGCACAAAATGCAACTGTACAATGGAGGAAGACCTTAACTACAGATTATGCGGAGAAGTCAGGGAAGCAGTGCGACACAGAGTCACTAGATTAAAAGGGGAGACAAATACTCAGGCAGCCATAACTGGAACCAGGGAACATCCTGACCCTCTCCTTAGTTGACCTTTACAAACTAGCACAAGAAAGGGGGATTACTGAGTGGGTGTAACTATCAAAAAGGGTGTACGAATACAGCTATACCAAGGAGCCAGGCACCACTGCTTGCTGGTAGGGTCCTTGGTATTCTCTATTATTAAGTAGCTGTATAGAAATTTCAATTATTTAATTTGATTATATAGCACAAACATATTAGGTAAGATCTTCGGATTTCTTTGTTGCCAATCCGAATCATAAACCTAGTTTCCACTAAATACAGTATAGTCTTTCATCTACCATGACAAAGTAAAAATATTTCGACTGCCAATAGGATCAATGATATATAAAAAAAATTAAAAAATCCTAATTGCTCAGAATTACATACACAGCACTTCTTGATATAAAAATGTATTACATTTTTAGACTTATATGCCACACAGTAGATTACACTCTTTGAAATATTTTTCAGCAGTAATTCTTAGCTTAAAAGCAGTAAAAAGGATCTAGGGCCAAAAAAAAACGAAAAAGACCGGTTAAGGACAGGTAACCACTTAATCCAAAGTGCTTTAGAAGTAGGTTTTTATGGAATCTATATCTATAAGGGCCATTTGCGGTGAGTATTGACTTTGCCCTTAAATTTGTAAATCGTTTCTGACCTTTTCCTCTCTTAGTTGCTAAAAGCCAATTGCGGTCGAATAAACAAAGAGCTGCTGAATTATTCTTATAAATCTAGAAGTTCCTATTACGAAGGGCATTTAATAGTCTTCGCGTTGAAAATAAATATTTTGGATTGGCGAAATTGGCTAATCTGGTGATTATTACATTATTTACATTAAATTAACTTTGTTAAATCCACTAGTAGATACACTCTTAAAAATGACTTTAGCATTTAGTACTCATTTTTATTTGTTATCGTGTTTACTTACGTTACCAAAAATAACTATTTTTATTGGCAGAAATAAAATATTGTGTTTAGCTGAATTTGTCACTGTATACGGGTGATTCCTAAGTTGATACTTCTTTTTTTAGCTGTGTATAGAAGGCATTAAAATAAACAACATTTTCAAATACCTTTTTTCAAAAAACTTAAAAATAGCCGAGTTACAGAAGTAAAAAATCTAAGTGCGGGCCTGGTATTCAGTACTTTATATTGTTTTTCTTCGTTTTTTGTATTGAGTCATGCATTTTACGGATCGGTTGTCAGTTATTTATTTTGGCAATTCGCGGCGCGTTGTGTTTTTCTAAAGCAAGTTAATTGATGAAAATGGTAAAATTTGAAAACAATGAACTAATTATGGTGCAAATTTACTGTGAGTGTCGTAAAAGTGCGGTTGTTTCTTCTCTACACCCAAAAGTTTTCTTAATGTTATTCAACTGGCAAGTTAGGCAGAACCGTATTGGATTTGTAGTGTAATAAATGAATATAAGTACTTTATTTTTGGGTTTTTTGAAAAAATGTATTTGAAAATGTTGTTTATTTTAATGCCTTCTATACGCAGCTAAAAAAGAAGTATCAACTTAGGAATCACCCTGTATATCCTCTTTAAAGGTTACATCAAGATTCCTACAAACTTGTAGTTATCAATCAAGCTTGTTGTAATAACACATTATGAATTTATAATCTCTACCATTTTGTTAATTTTGATTAAGATAATTCTTAGTTATCAGAACAAATTTTTCTTTTCAAGTGATATTATTCTTCATATTGTCCACTTTACTATTATTAATTTACTGGTGACGATGACAACATTGAGGACAGGAGTCTTAGTACGGAAGGATGATTTTAAAGCCGTGTCTTTTTCGTGTTTTCAGGCTTGCTTGATTGTCTCATTATTGCACTCATGCTTGGCTGTGACAATATTTGGTGAAATATATTTGTGTTTATGTTCTTCCTTGTGTACGTTCTAATTGTCAGAATAAAGTTAAATCATAAGTAAAATAGGCACAGTAAACTTTTTCAGAAACGATATACATTTTCTACTGGTTGTTAAATATTTATGTTTTAAATTTAAAATATTCCGCTTTAGAATTTATTTATTTATTTGTTGATGATAGCAATATAACAATAATATTTAAATAATTTAAAATATATTAACTAATGAATACAATTTTAATTGCTCAAATTATCAGAATAATCAATAAAAAATAAAAATGAAATACAACAAAGTTATCAAAGAGAAAAAGAAAAAAGAAAGCTTACCTGTAGATTCGCTAGATTATTTTGACAGTATAAGAAGTTATACGTTGATGCTATATTGCTGGTATATTTTTTGTTAAATTTGCACTGTTTCAGTTACCACCTTGTATTGTAGAATTTAAATGTATGCAAAACAAAACTAATTAATTATAATAAACTAATAATAGGCCCTAATATGCTTCAAACTGTGTTTAAATATTTTTAATATTTCCTGAGATATTTAATTTCAAATATAGATTAAAAATTTTTCTTATGCGTTTCATTGGAAAAAAGTGTCTTAAAATGAGAATATCTAAGTAACCAACAAAGTTCAGCACGTGCAAAAAAATCGTCTTCCCAATAATGCGTTTGATAAAAGGAATGGGCCAAATAGGCAATTTCTATTCATGACCGGATTAAAAGTGTATTGAATTGTGAACGATGGATCTAAAGAGAAAAATACTGTCTCGGAGTTATGTTAGAAGCCTCGCATTGTTCAAAATATGCATTGAAATTTCAAATATAGGATTAAATATTTATTGAATCTCTTGATGAATATCTTTGTAAAAGCCTTTTTGAAGTGTTTTTTTTTTAGATTAAATCAAAAAGAAAATTAATATCAGTTGTTCCAGCCACATTAAATAGTGCTGATATTTTATTTACGGGAAATGATATTTTATACAGAGAGCATTGGCTTTTCACTGGAATTCAACAGGTGATGCGCCGGATAACAGCATTGATTGTTTTGTCAACCTGCGATTTGTCATTGTCAAATGTATGGAAGTATTAGATGTTTTACTAATAATAATTTTTTACTGAGTTACACCATAGGAGAGAAAGTCACTATGATAAAATGGTACCATGCGGGGAAAAGCTTAAGTAGTGTATCTGATATGTTTTTCATTTATTTCTCTAATAGACCCATTTCTACCAAACCAAGTCGGTAATACAAAAAGTTATTACTAAGCTTGAGGCGAAAGGCACTGTAATAAACAACTGCAAATGCACAGCACAGAATCATGAGAGAGCTGAAGAAAACGATGATAGAGATCTTAATATATTATTTACGAAGATAATAAAAATATCAGCGCTAGAACTCTCGGGCAAGGGGTAGAAAAACATCACACCACAGTACTGCGAACTTTAAAAAAGCATAAATATCATTCATATAAGTGTCAAAACCTTCAAGAATTGCTAGAAGATGATGAAGAGCGATGATTGATTTTGTGTTTTGTGATGATGGAGCGAGTAAACAATAACAGGTATTTAACAAAATATTTTCTTCTCAGATGAATGCACGTTTACCTGAAATAATGACTCGAATATACAAAATTATCGGTACTGAACCCTCTGCAAAATGAACATAGTCTTGCATGTACTTGAACCCAATACTGAATGTTTGGGCAGGAATTTTTTATTGACGGAAATCTTACGGGTATAACATATTTAGATATTCTTCAAAATCAAATTGGACCCGCACTGGAGGAAGTTACTGATGAAAATAAGGAGATTTGGTTCCAAATGGATGATTTCCTGGCCCACAATTCGCTTGTGATACGCGAATATCTAAATAATGCCTGTCGGTCCAAACGCAACAATTAATAGGCCAGCTAGATCTCCTGACCTTTCCCCAAACGAATTTTTCTCTTGGGGGCATTTAAAAGAAAATCTTTATAAAAGTGTTAGGTTTAAAAATTTTGAGCAGTTAAAAAAAAGTAGACGTATTAAACTAGAATTGACACAGCTATTTAAAAATTTGACCGTTCATATCTTAAAAACGGGTTAAGCTAATATAGACAAACTATATATGTTTGGAAGCCGGAAAGAAAGACCTTTCATAAAAATATACAAGGTATTCCATTGAAAAAACCACAACTTTATTCCACATCTCGTTTGTTTTAAGCCAAGTCGCGTTTTAAATGGCAATATTAGATTCTACGATCAAGCAAAAACAAGATATCTATATTGGTTTTAATGAAAATACAGGTTAACAGTGGCGACTCGTCAGGTAAAGTAGATGAAGTGGCTCTTCACCAAAAAAAAAAATAAAACCAGGAGGAAAGTTTTTCGACTATATTAAATATTAATATACCAGTATACAACTACCATTTTAGCCTGTAAAAAATAATTATGTTCGAATTAATACACTGGTTAACAAGATTTTTGTCTCAAGCGCAAAAATGTCTGATTTCAATATAATTTTGCATACTGAAATCAATCATGTTTTCAGAATTTCTCCATCACCCTTAGTTTTTATGTTCCAGTATACCTATGTGATTATTTACCTATAAAATGCACGCATAGGTCTGTACTATAAGAGTCATCTAACAAAAAACTTGTGTCAGGCTGTGAAGCTTCTTTTGGAAAAAATTAAATATATAGGCTTTAAGTGGAATATTTGTGGCGATTTGAAAGTTGTTTCACTTTTGCTCGGTATGCAACTCGGTTACACAAAGTATTGTTGTTTCCTATGCGAATGGGACAGTCGAGATAGGAAAAATCACTATGAAAAGAAAGAGTGGCCTAAACGAACTTCCCTGATACCAGGAAATAAGAATGTCAGTGGTATCCCACTTGTTGATCCCCAAAAAATTTATTTACCACCTTTGCACATTAAGCTTGGGTTAATGAAGAATTTTGTTAAAGGTATGATTAAAACTAACAGTGCGTTTGCATATGTGAGAAGTAAGTTCCCTAAAATCAGTGCTGCCAAGATAAAGGAAGGTATTTTTGTGGAACCTCAGATCAGAGAGCTACTTCGAGATGAAAACTTTAGTGAGGCTCTGAATGGAGTTGAAAAAGCAGCATGGTTTTCTTTCAAGGACATTTGCAACGGCTTCTTGGGAAATCGTAAATCCGAAAATTACGTAGAGAATGTTAACAATTTATTGGTCTCATATAAAGCCATGGGTTGCAACATGAGTCTAAAAATACACTTTCTTCATTCACACTTGGACTTTTTTCCGAAAAACCTTGGAGCAGTAAGTGACGAACATGGCGAGCGATTTCACCAGGACATTCTGGACATGGAGAAGAGATACCAAGGCAAATGGAGCCCCGCTATGTTGGCAGACTATTGCTGGACGCTGAAGAGAGATGTTTCTGATGCAAAGTACAGTCGAAAGTCATATATGACCACATTTTCTAAGTAAATATATCACTTTGTACTTTATTTTTTCATAACTTATACCCATATTATAATATATACGTTCACAAAAATTCATTGCTTTGTCACTTTAAAACCCTGCGTGATGGAAAAATTCTGAAAACATATATGAAATATGTTTAAAAAGTACTACCAAGTACACCCACTTCAGCTCGTGGGACAAAAAAAATCTTAAATTTTGTTGACCAGTGTAATATTAATTTAATCCGAATGTAGCTATGCATAATAGGGCCACGGTTAACTCCGATGGACAATAATTATAAACACTCGTGCTCAAAGCAAGTGAAGACCCAACGCCTAACATGGCTTTGATATTCAACGTTGCTATAGTTACGTGACGTTAGTCACGCAAACATGTAACAATTTGCATTATGATGAAGAGCAATTTAAAAATAGATCAGTCGTATGCACCATTGTTTCAGCATTGGTTCGCCTAACCTCAATGTATTTATTTTAAGTCTTCGCGAAACTTACGGTTGTAGATATCGTTTTTACGTGATTTACTGTGTGATTAAAAAGTTTTGTTTTTATTTTTCAGTTAATTCAGTAGTGTACGTACCTACTTAGTTGTGTATTTTAAAAATGAATACAATTAATTTTATAGCTTGTAATTTATTGGAAACTAGAGAGACTTTTGTTACACGGGTTTTTAGTCAATCTTTGTTAAGTACCCGCACTATACCTAGCTCTTCACCAGTTTTTAAGACCGCGAGCCGTCACGGCAGGGTAACTCAAAAAATAGGTTTCTGTTTAGTCTAGGTTGGATAACCTTGTACTTCACTTCAGCTTAGGTTTTAATTTAAATCATAATTTCTTCTTTTAATAGAAAATCATATTCAAAGTATGTTAACTCTTTCGCAAAAGTAATGTTTTCGTATTTTTTACATAATAATTACATTTTTCATAAAGTGGATTTAATTTATTTTGCAACCCAAAATTTGTATATAAAATTAACTTTTTGGTCCATTTGTTCTCTTCTAAATTCCATCTGCATTAGCGGACATACTCTATACAGTGACCGGCAGAATCCCTCCATTTGGAAAACATTTTTTTTATTGGTTTTACAGAAAATTTTATTCCTAAAAAAGTTTCCGCGTCCCCTTAAACAAATAAAGCGGTCATTAAAATTGAAAAAAACTGTAGAGTACGCGAGGGAGATTCAGTTTATTAAAAGTGGCTCAAGAGTAAAGTAGTTTTATTTTTCATTTTAGATAACATTTTTATTTGTAAAAGTTGTTTAGAATTAAAAGCTATGTCTGACTACGAAGTTACGGTATTTTATTCAAAGAATGAAAAAATTGTAATTTTTTATCTTACCTAGCATAACAAATAGATTGAAGAGTTCAAATTATTTTTAATATTTTATTTCTAATGTTTTCTTTTAGAATATTGGTCAAACTTAAAATTTTTTGTTATTTCTTATTTTTCCTTGTCCAAAAAAGTTATGCAAACATTTGTTTATTTTTGAAGCAATAAGGTTATTCTAGACATATGTTTGGGATCTTCTTAAGAAACCTAAATATGATGTCTTCCAAATGATAAAAATTAATTTAATTAAAACATTTTATGTTGAGTTGCACAAAGAGTTTTAATTAGAATTAAGTAACCAGCAAGTTTGACTGTGACATAACTGACATTGACAGGCATTACAAACTCACAATCAAATGGGCCTGATTATTACTTTAAAAATTAAGGTAACCAGGTCAGTAAGATTGTAAGAAAATTATTTCTACTAATGTCAAGTATGTCACAGTCAAACTTGCTGGTTACCTAATTATTATTAAAATTCTTTGTGCAACGCGACATTAGTATAATACAGGGTAAGTCAACGATAGAATAATGTTAATTTTCTCCTTTATTTTAAGAATTAGATAAAAATTTGATATACAAAAGTTGTGGAGACCATTGATTTGCATATTTTAAAATTATGCTGGAGTATACGGGATGGCTGAAAAAAACTTGTCGAATATAACTTGGGTTTTTTTAATGGAACACCCTATATATTGTATTATTTTCTGATTCCCCACAATATTATATGCTTATTTTATAAATGTCATACGTCTAAATTCAATAGTTCTTGAGATATTGCTGTTTTAAAATTTTTTCGGACTTTGACAGGTTGTAACATTGGCGCAGTTCATCTTAGAGAAATATGATTTTCAGCTCCTAATCTTCGTTTTTTATTCTATATTTAAAGAGACTAACTTTTTAACATGTTAAACAAAAAAACAGGGTTTTACCATGGGGTTTACAGTTGAATATGTTCAACCGGAAATTGTAATTTTTAGATAATAAATATTTAAGATAGGGAGGTGAGAACCATTTTTCCGTAAGATGAACCGTTTCAATGTTACAGTCAGTCAAATTTCAAAAATGTCACATTTTAAAAGTCAAGAAACTAATAAATTTAGGCTTATACAAAATAGGTGAAGAATTTAGTGGGGAATTAGAAAATAATACAATATACCGGGTGTCCGCGAAAGGTGGTTCGCCCCTATAACTTTTTTGGCTTTGAAGATATTGGAATGAAATTTGGAGAATGTGTATACGACATAAAATTACATTGTTTGACGGGTAACTCAATTCTATGGCACTTCCGGTTTAACCGGAAGTGACATAAACTTTCGATTTTTAAATGGGACGCCTGGTATATTTTTACTTATTTTATCTCCACATGACATTCTAAACACAATCATGTGTCACTTGTCACTTTGTGTCACCAAAAAAAAATTTTTTTTTTCATTTTAATTTTTTTTTTTAAATTTATTAAAAATTATAGTATGCATTATACCTACTAATTAAATAACCAAACAATTATAACTATCTACATAATATCTATTTATTTTTAACTTTAATTTTGAAGATGTTCAAAATGACCTCCATCTTGTTGCTGACAAAGTCGTACTTTCTCTATTGTTGCTCTTACAACGTTTCTTAAATGTCGTGGTGAAATTCGATGAATAACTGCCCTTACTTTGTTTTCTAATTCATTTCGTGTGGCAGGGGGTACATCATATATCTCATTTTTAATAGTACCCCATAAAAAAAAATCTAGTGGCGTAAGGTCGGGCGACCTAAAAAGTTTTAAAATGAAATAAAGGTATAAATTAAGAACAATTCCGTTTTACCTTGCCGGCCAACTAACTGGGCCCCTGTTTCCAATCCAATTTTCGTTGTATAATTCATTTAAATATTCCGTTACTGCCCTCAAGTTGTGTGGGGGGGCACCATCTTGTTGATAAAATAGTCCTTCTCGATTTATTAACGGTATCTCATCCAAGAACTGCTCAATTTCTTGCGTAAGAAAATCTAGATATCTTGCCCCTGTTAGCGAACCGTCAAAAATTATAGGACCTAATATTCTGTCCCCTAAAATCCCAACCCAACAATTGAAACCAAACCGTTCTTGAAAATTTCCTTCCTGCATCAAGTGTAAATTTTCTTGAGACCAATATCGCTTGTTATTTCTGTTAAAATGTCCCAAATTAGTGAAACGGCTTTCGTCAGTATAAAGAATTTTATTGGGAAATGTGTTATCCTCTAAATATTTTTTTAAAAACCAATTACAATAGCTAAGTCTCCTTTCATTGTCGTTTCCGTACAGGTGCTGGTGTAGTTGGTATTTATATGAGTGATATCCATGTTTATTTAAAATTTTACCTGCAGAAGACTTAGAAATATCACATTCTAGCGCGATCTCTCTGACGGACGCGTTGATATGTACTTGTACGTATGCCAGAACGTCTATTTCTTTTTCTTCGCTCACAACAAATTTAATGTTTTCATTATTATTAGGTCCATTTCGCATTTGCTGAACCACTTTTGGGAAATAGTGCCGGGTTGGGTGATGCCGATCTGGATATCTCTGTGCGTAAAGACGTGCAGCATTAGTTGAGATTTGCCTACACTCTCCGAAAACTAATAACATATCAACTTTTTCACTACTTGTATAAATATTATTATTCTCCATGTTTTTAAACAATAACGTACTGTTGCCGAAGCGATATGCAATAAGATATTGACAGGCCGTAATTTTTTTTCATGACAGCTTCATGTTTTTATTTCACAGGCCTACTCGATTCATTTAAATAATATTTCATTCTCTGAAGACCGTTCATTTTAGAAAAATGTTAGCGTTATATTTTACCAGTATTTTAAACGAAAGTTTGTTTAAAACCCATAAGTGTTTGGTATCAAATTAATCGTAGGAAAATGCTCTCTTTTGTTAACCGGGTGAACCACTATGTTGCCATTTGAAAAAAATGACTTATACAAATTTAAAAATTGAATTTTACACAGCAGATTGGTTTTTGACAAAAAAGAGTAAATTGGTATTTTACTCAAGATTATAAGACAAAATTAGTAATTTAAACGAATTCATAGCGCTCTAGATTTAAAAAAAAAATAAAAAAAAAATTTTTTTTTGGTGACACAAAGTGACAAGTGACACATGATTGTGTTTAGAATGTCATGTGGAGATAAAATAAGTAAAAATATACCAGGCGTCCCATTTAAAAATCGAAAGTTTATGTCACTTCCGGTTAAACCGGAAGTGCCATAGAATTGAGTTACCCGTCAAAAAAATGTAATTTTATGTCGTATACACATTCTCCAAATTTCATTCCAATATCTTCAAAGCCAAAAAAGTTATAGGGGCGAACCACCTTTCGCGGACACCCGGTATATTGTATTATTTTCTGATTCCCCACAAAATTATATGCTTATTTTATAAATGTCATACGTCTAAATTCAATAGTTCTTGAGATATTGCTGTTTTAAAATTTTCAGTCAAATTTCGAAAATGTCACATTTTAAAAGTCAAGAAACTAATAAATTTAGGCTTATACAAAATAGGTGAAGAATTTAGTGGGGAATTAGAAAATAATACAATATATAGGGTGTTCTATTTAAAAAAACCTAAGTTATATTAACCACGTTGTTTGGGCCACCCCGTATACTCCAGTACAATTTAAAAATGTGCATCTCAATGATCTCTACAACTTTTGTATTTCGAATTTATATATAATTTTTAAGATAAAGGAGAACATAAACTTTCCTCTATCATTGACTTACCCTGTACAGGGTAAGGCAAAAAGTATTTTTTTTTATTTTTTGAATGGACGGCCATGACTTATTCGGAAATAATTTTTATATCTATACAACTTTTACAAATAAAAATTGTATCTAAAACAAGAAAAAAGAGTACTTTAGTCTTCACTGGGTGCTGATCCAATCCGTATAATGCCGTGTTTTAAAAAAATAAATTAGAGAGTTTAGTGTCCGTATAAGTAAATAGAAATAAAGTTTTTTAGCGGCAGGCGGACAAAGTAATGCATCTATCTTTTGCATTAAAGTACGCAGAAAGCCCAAAGGTAATGGGTTCCCTGGGACACAAGTAGACAGTGACAGGTTATTTCGTCCTAATTAGGACTCATTAGAAAGCCAAAACCCGTAAGCAACACCCAGTACAACGAGAATATTCTCTCAAGACATTTTTAAATAACCCGCCATTGCGCTATCCGCTTGACATGCGCAGTGTGCCTGCAATAGGTTAGGTTAGGTTAGGTTAGGTAAGAGTGGCAGACCCTTGGTTCTGACCAAACAGTCTCACATAGTCCTGATTAGGTCCGTTGTGATACCACACGTGTTCCGTAGAACCCACCTTCATCAGATCTCTGATGGTTTGTGCGACGTAACCGCGGAAGGATTTTAACAACTCATTCAAACCAGCCACTACTGTTCAGAAATCTGCTCAGCCGTCCAAGTTGTAAGTTGCTTAGTTCCTCCAGGCTATCGAAAGATGATTCACCCAGAGTAGTGAACCTCCTTCTTGCGAGGCCAGGGCATTCACACAGAAAATGTTGAATACTTTCTTCCTCTTCCTCATCTCTGCAACTTCTGCAGAAGTCGTTAGTGGGTATTTGCATACGTTCGGCATGTCTACCGAAGAGGCAATGTCCGGTAACAACCGCAGTAATATTTCTCACGTCTTTTCGACTGTGTCTCAATAGCTCTGCGGTTCTCTTTTTATCGAATGTGGGCCACAGTTGCCTGGATGTACTACAGGTTGTCAACCCTGTCCATCTGTTCTGTGCAAGCTGCTTGGCCGTGTAGTCAATCCCCTCTTTGACCAATCCCAGTGGTTTGTTGCAATAGGTTGGGATATAGACGCGAGTCTAAAACCCGGCTATGCCACTGGTTAACAACTTATTTTTACCAAGTAGGGCAAATATTAATAAACATATATAAGCAATCTCTTAAAGACTTAAATTTTAGGATCTTTGTGATGAGCCTCGGAGCCGCAAATTAATTTTAACCTAGTTCACAGGAATATTAAAACTTTCCTACACCAGTTCTGTAAAGTAAACCTTTCCAGAAAGTCGGAATTAATGAAGCGAATATTTACTTTTAAAGCTATAAACAAAGTTACTTTAAATATTTCGTGGCAATTAGTTTCATAAAGTGAATGTTTTCAGCAAAATATGGCAAAAATCTAAACATATTTTTCATTGGTATTGCTAAAAATCGAAAATTGTTATTTTAAAAACAATAAATTTTCATTGTGGCTTTTATTTATTTATATTTGGTTATCGAAACGGGAACAATTAATACAAGAACCTGTATTTTAATTTAGAAGAATGGTTAACTTTTAAAAACAATTTTTTTCCAAAAGTTAATAGGTATTATAGTATATTATAACTTGGTATAACATTAATAACAAAATACCAGAAAATAGATATACTTTTCACTGGGGGGGCGGGGCCCTGTAGTTACGCGCCTGGCCGCCACTGATATTTATTATAGTTTAATCTATATAATTAATTTCCAGGTCATTAAAGACGAAACATTTAAAAAGTATCATGGTAGGAGCAGACAACTAAAATTTTATTTCGTTTTGTATTAGTAAAAACTTAATCACAGACACGCAATTTGATAATTTCTGGCAATGATTTATTGTTAGATCGAACATGTTATACAAAAAAATTATATTCTATTATAAAAATTAAACGTCCATTAGTAAACAAAAATATCAAACTATGTGTAGGCGTCTCATCGGCGTCGGTCAAAAAAATTATGGACTTAAAAAACAGAAAATTTATTGCAACGTTTCGTTATCTCCTTGACCGGAATACCATCCAAGTGCTTTTTAAACCAGGGATTGTTATTTTCCTTGATAATATATTTAATTTATTGAACTCTGTATAACACTGAGACTAATCACTCTAAACAAACTATGTCATTTATAAAGAAGCTATTGTTGTAGTAAGTATAAGTCTACCACCCTTAAAGGGGGGATGGGGATTAATGGGGATGCGCGGAGGAGCGGACGAAATAAAGGGGTGCTTCATCCACAGTCTGCCGGGTCATAAATATGGCCACTTTTGGTTTTCACCTTTAAAATGTTTTTTTCAGGTTTAAATGACTTAATTTCCTGCTCACTTTAATTAATCGTACCATTTTATCTTAATATACAGTATTATTTATTGAAAACACTTCAAATAAAGTCACAATATACAACTAGCTCACTTTAAATAATGTGCTGAAAACATTTTACACGTCTGATCGTTACAAATTGATTAATGAACTGAAAGCCACTAAAAAGGCTCGCAGATATAAGAGAAGCGACGTTGTCACGTTGACAAATTTGGAAAACCTAATTTTTTTGCCATAAGGATGTCAGTATTACTTTCAAAATATTAACATGTCGTTTATTAAAAATTATAAAAGTAAAATAAGGTGTTTTTTAATTTTTTTTAGTGCTACCGTTCTCACGTACCCACTGCTTATAATTTTTTTCTACTTCTACATGGAAATTTGCTGTTTCCTTTACACATAAGTGACGAAGGAATGTAGGCTATTCCAATTAACTGTACGGCAAAATTTCATATTTGTACTGACTACACAGTGTTGCGACCTTTAAAAATAAAAATTTCTATTTGTTAAGAAAAATTTCACGAATTCACACAATAAAGTAATTTTTAATAATTTTTTTAGCAGATCACAACCACAAGTGATCCTAAAGAATATCCTACGAATATAACATTTCTTTTTTCCCGTTGGAGATAGCGCCGACCTATCATTCTTCTGTGCTTTGTTCTCACAAATTCGAAAATTTACCCATTAGTTGACAACATTGTTAGACAAATTATATTTCTCTGTGGCGTTCCTATAAAGTACTGAGTAATCACAGTTTATTGTATTTACTGAGGCTCCGCCTTCACTAAATTATATTATTTTTATGTATATGGTACAATATGTTATTAATTTGTTTAATATAACAAAATATATACGCATCTATAATAGATTTATCAATAATGCAACCCGCTGAATGTGCATAGAAAATTAATTTTATGTAGCATTATTATGACTTGGTTTTACCATAATTTCTAATAATGATCCCGTGGCCAAGATGGTTAAGCGTCAAACTTTGGATCTAATTCAAAATCCGAAACATTTTTTTAAACAAATGTTCGTGAGTTTGGTCGTAGAAAAAATACAATTTTCAACCCGAGTGGATTGTCCATATCGCACTCGAAAGTTTCAATTTACTGCCTTGTGAGATATAGACATCATATCCACTCTTGTTGTACAAACTACTATTGTGCGGGTCGGTAACAGCGTTGCGATCACAATCGCTTTAGTATTACAATGCGTACATATTTATTTTTTCCACTCCCACCTGGAAATTTGCTGTTTCCTTTACACTTAAGTGGTGGGTAAAGTAGGCTATTCCAGTTAACTGTGCGGCAAAATTTTATATCCATAGTTAGTTTATGAAACTGACCAATCATAGTAGTCAATTACAGAGAAGCCAAATTCGTTTTCTGACAGTTGAGAGAAGTTAGGTTAACAATATGCTTCAAAAATATGTAAATCTGTCAGACGAAATTTGTTCTTTTTAAATTGAAATTAAAACATTTATCCCAGTGTCTATGTATACACAATATTATCCTAAAGAGTACACGAAATGGTGCAAAAATTGAAGGTATAATAACAAAATTAATACAATAAGAAAACACAGTATATTCTTGATTTTCACTTTATATTAGGTAGAAACCATTACAGCTGTTTCGGTACACAGTACCTTCGTCAGATGGTGAGTACTAAAGACTAATTTACAAGTTTATAATATTTGTTAATATAGTCATAACAGTGTATGAAGGGTAATTTATATTACCTAAAAATGTAAATTTAATAAGGGAGAGTTATTCAGGTCTAACTGGTCGTTTAATAAAATATTGGAGTATTTAAGTTTGTTGATTTCTAAAGATTCCAGAAAATTTAGTTTGCGGCTTTTGTTTTGTACATGTAATATTTCAAAATTTTCGTTAAACATATGATTTTCTTCAATTAAGTGGTTAGCATAATTAGAGTCTTTTTGAAAAAACTTCTTTTATGTTCATATATTCGTTTCTTAAAAGAACGACCAGTTTGACCTTTATAAACCTTAGGACATGAATCGCATTTTAATTTGTATACACCAGATTTATACCATTTATTGACTTTACTTTTATTGTTTTTTATATATTTTCCTAAAGAGTTGTTTGCTTTAAAGGCAATATTTAAATCAAGAATCAAGAATCAAGAATATACTGTGTTTTCTTATTGTATTATCATGGATTTTCATCAAGTAAAGGCCTCATCAATAGAAACAAAATTAATACCAAAATATTATATTTCTACCAAATTATTGTTATTTTCTGCCGAACTAAAGATTTGCATACAGACGCACTTTCTTATTTCAAAAATATCTTTATTTCCACTCGTTTTTAGACAATTACTACAAGCTTTGCATAAAATGTACTATATACCTACCAAATGAACATTTTCTTACTAACGTTGGTAATTTTTTTCCATATAAATAATATATATTAATATAAATATTTGTGCACGGGGATATTTTCCGATATATTTTGAATGGGGATCGAACCCCAATTGATCCTAAAACTTTTATTATACGCAACAAACATAGAAAATTAACTGATAATTCTTCCTAAAATGTTGGAACATAAAGATAATCCGATAAAACAGACGAAATTATAAGATTTCTAGAAAAAAAACATTTTTTACTAACATTTTTAAGGTTATGTTATTTCCACTTACACTATTGCCACTTCTCGTCTTCTCCTTCCACGTTAACAGTGTTGCTAGCTGGTAAATTGGCGATTATTTTGAAAAATTTGACCATAGCGAACGTTAAACATTCATATTAATGCACAAAATCCATTTTTAACTGTTTGAAACGAATTCTACAGCTATTCTGTTGTACTTTCGGAGTTATAATTCGTTACGCAAGCAGAAATAAACCCGAAAAACCTATTTTTCTTTTGTGCATTTCAGTAAAACAATATTGATCAAATTACCTGGTTGAGAAAATAAACTGTCCGTTTTTATAAATACATATATCGCTTTTTGTCTATTATTCTGCAAAAAGTTGAATTTGAGAAAGATAGATATACTCAAAAGTGTGTTTGTATAAATATAAGAACTTACCCAAATCGATGAATATGTTACAGTGTAATTTGGTCCATGGGTTTGACATCAAAATGAATTTTTGTTCAATTGTTTCTTATTACCGACCTAATGTAAATCGTTTTATCTAGTAGGGTAATTGGTCTGAGACCCGACTTCAATATTATTATCCAATTCTATGCATTGACTTGATTTGACTTCGAGGCATCAAATGATGCATTATTAATGTTGCTTAACTTGCATTACTAACATATTCAAAGAAGCTTGGGTGCCCTAGAGTTATGGTCTAAGGTTGTTCAAGATTTAGTTATAAGTGAATGAAGTTAGTTATTGACTTACAACTGAAATGAACATACAGTTTGTTTTAATAGATTTCTGTCAACGTTTTCATATAGAAAGCAGCGGGTTGTGCGATGTAAGAAGAAACAATTCCAGAGGCGGGCATTTTGTAATTCTGAGAGAGTGGAATATTAAAGTTAAATGGGTAGTTGTTTATTGTACAAGTTACTCAAGAAAATATTTTTGATTTAACGACCAAATACACAAAATACTAAACAAGTTTAATGTAAACAATCTATAATAGTAAATCAATGAATTGAGAAAAAGCAAAAACCTCGTTAAGACGACTTGTGGTACATGTTTATCAGACTTAGGCAGTCCTCACATGGGGTAACTTAAAAAAAAATTGGAGTAGAATGGAGACTGGGCGACTAGACTAGTCGAGTTGTCGCTCATCCTCACACGGCCGATACAGTGGCGGCTCGTGGTGAATTTAAATGGGGAGTTAATATAAAGCACCAAGGTGCAAGAGCCGCAGGCGAACATTTTTCGGAGACATGACCATAATTCACTCAATTATAGGAACACAGGATCACATTTCGTAAATTAAATTAGTTTCGCAAGTTCTTTTTATTTCAGATGTTTTAAAACAATATACTAATTAAATTATTTTTAAGGTGCCGAAAGTGGTATTAGGTACGTAGGTATATTGTTTAAAACATTTTTGTTAAAATTTGAGTCACACTTGGCAAACAAAGTGACTCCTTGTAATAATTTTAGCGGGATTAAGTGCTTCGTTTTTTTAATCGTGACCCCTGAAAGTCGCCAAATTTTGCGAAGCTAAAAATATTGTGGTTAATGGCAAATTTTTTTGGGAGGTAGGCAAAATATTTTTTTTACAACGAAACCGGTTATTTATTAGGATATTAAAAGTACCTCAACTTGGTCAATGAATTATTTTATATAAGTAGTTATGCATTAATAGCTATTTATACAACAAGTAACGAAATAAGTGTATTTTAGGCACGCGACGTGAATTGTCCTACGAGGCGAAGCCGAGTTGGATAACACGTCAAAGTGACTAAAAGACATTGTTTCGTAACGAGTTGTATACAATATTTTTTCTACTGAGGTTTTATAATAAAAAACTTAATTTATTTTACTAACATTTTATTACCTATGTTTCATTTGTCCCTTTCAAAAATTGACACTTGCCAAAAAAAATTAAATTATACCTAGTCTGTGGTTACGTTTTAATTGTAAATAATTACCTGCATTACTTTTAAGCACGTTGCTCCTGGTAACGCGCTTAAAAGTTTTTTAAGCACGCTGCGCCTAAAAGGAGGTTATTAAAAAACCATAATGACAATCAAACAAAAGTTATTATAAAACGCCAGTAGAAAAAAATATGTTATTGTTCAGCGAAACCAACAGGAAGGTGTATAGTTTTCATTAAATTATTTTATTGCCAAGAATTTTGCGGAAATCTGGACGAGGAATCCCTAAATCTTTTTTAATTTGTCGTCGTATAAAAGTCTGCTAAAGTTAAATTTAATAAGAAATTCTACGATATTCTTCGTCTTACATATCCTTCATTTATTTCCATTTTTAATAATGGAATAGTGAATTAAATTTTAAAAACTAACCCTCTCACCTTCGATAACACCTTCACGTAAAATTAGAAGAATGAAAAATTATGAAAGAAATTAGAAAACCATAACTTACACTAACATAACAGTAAGAGGTGTAACGATCCAACTACAGAACCTAATTCGAAATTCCTAAAATCTTATTGGTTTAAAGCTCAGTAGGTAAGAAAGATTTCAAATTAAAATAATTCTATAAATTATTTAATGTTTTTATAAAAAAAAGTCAAATACTCCTGAGGGGATTTGAACCTGTGACCTTACGATCTGTAGGCTAGAGCCTTATTCTTTACGCTATTGATACCGATAAAGATTTGTTGTTTAATACATGACACTTTCTTCAGCGCGATTTATTTTTTCTGGTAATAGATTTTCCAGTATAATATTAACATTTTTTATAGTTTCAGACGGCGTATATTCACACTCTAATTCTGAATCACTCGACAAATACATGATAAATAAGTTAAACACTTTACAATTACTGCTTTCTAAAATTTGTCCTTTTTAATAAATAGGGGTGGTCTGTCAAATTGGCATCATATGTTTAAATTAAATTAATATTTCACCATCAGTGTTGAAGCCAAATTAACCGTGCTTTTTTTTTTTTTTTCTTAGGTGGTCGTAGAAAAATGATTATACATTTTATTGTGCCTTTTAATTATTGTTACTGATTGCGGTATTAGATGTGTCATTGACAGACATTCGGAATAGAGGTTGAATAATTTCTGTCTGCGGTAGAGTTACGAGGACCACTTTGCCTCTTCTAAGTTATTACTTAAGGCTGGCCACGCCACTGCCTCTAGGCTACATCGTTCTCTTTCTATTCAGTTAACCCCCTTTTAGCTTTATCGACAGTGTTGTTCTAATGTTTTCATAATTGATCGGCCCTATTTGTTCGCGACTTTATTGCATTGTTTATTTCGATATAAAATCAATCATAATAATATCTGACTGGATAAAGTGATTGAGTTAATAGCAATATTCATTCATGTCATTGTAAAATTCTGTTGCTGATGGATGAGGTATTTTTGTTCGGCGAAGTGAACGAATTCAATTAATGTTTAATAATTATGTATTGAAAGGTAGGCATTGAGAAAGACTTAGGATAAATGTAAATGTTCTTAAAGTTTTTAATTGCGATACCTATACAGAGTAGCAGTGACTAGGGGGGGGGGGGGGCTCAGTGGGCTTACGCCCAAAGTTCATTTAAAATTCACCTAACTATACTATCAAATTTCAAAAATTAAATTATTATCTCTCCCCCTTTGCATGGTTGGATTAAATTTGTTTTTGTCAATGTTCTTTCCTTTTTTTTTGATATTCCTAGCTGGCTCTTTAAAAAAAAAATATATTTTTGTATATTTGTGAAAAATATGAATGTTGGTGTCAATCCAAAATTTTAACTTAAGACGTATGTATGACTCTAACCAGCGTTTTTCGGGCTCGATTTTTCATGATTAAAAATAAAGTAAATATCACTCACCACCCCAAAATTGATGATTTTTTCAGAAATCATGTATTTTAGAAGTGTAGATCTAAGAGCAGTTTTTGGTGAAAATGCTTAGGTTTTGATATACTCCTTCTTAAGTGCCTTTTTCTATATTCATAATAAACCATTCTTGTTTCTTCCCGCATTATTTTTTATGATATAAATTATCACACTTCTTCCATAAAAAATGTTTCAATTAAAATTTTTACTTTAATTTTTCTTTTTAAAAATAAATACCTAATTGTTATTTATTTTTGTTGTAAAAATATTTTATTGCATTAGGTTATATTTTTCTTAATTTAAAATAGCTAAAAAAAAGGGAAAACGGAACAGACAAGTATATAATAGAAAAATACTATTAAATATTGTTCCTTTTACTCGTTTTCTTTTAAAATTACATCATAAATCAATAACTAAAACGATATGCGACCGAAGCCTTAATCTCTATATAAAACAGGACTTTTAGAAGGAAAAGTTTAAAAACTAAACGTTTTCTACAAGACCTTTGTTATCTAAGCCAAGAATACATTATTTAAAAATTAAAATTAAGAGTCCAAGCATGAGACGAAAAATTAGGTTGCCATTAAACTTTTAGACCTGAAATCCTAGGTTCGGGGGGGGGGGGTTGGTCACTCTTCATCAAAACTGATCATGTTTTGTTTTTACAATTTGGTTTACAATGATACGACGTATCACAGTGTTATTAGTTTCTGGTTAATATGAAAACGAAGGAAAAAATGTGTTAAAATCAACCAGTGTATATTTTGTTGCTTGATATTTCATAATTTATCATTTTACAGGGTACTTAAAATTAATGTTTTTTTTTGTTTCATGAACAAATGTAGGTAAAATTAAGACTTGCAAAGGTACTAAAATACATACATCTTTAATTATAATAAATTCACTTCGAAAAATAGTTTTATAGTGTTATTCAATTCACCAGCTTAGGTATCAAGAAACAAATCGTCTCTAAAATACAGCAATAAGCAAAAATGTCATCTGAGCTTACTTACTTCGAGAAACTATTTCTCTTTCTTGACTTCTACGTTCAGAAACAGAAATCTTTTAAAATTTATTTTAAAATGTCGCCGTCAAATTCATTCACACTTTACAAAAGTGTTTTAAAACATCGTCCAATAAAATGCAACGCACCCATTGACATAAAACATTGAAAATAATGTTAGTATAATATGGAAAATATGGATTACATGATTTTAAAATAAATTAAGGAATTAAATAGGTACCTACTTAGTCATAAAAATTAGGTAATAGTTATTTACGATAAAAGTGTTGTAAAGATTCATATTACAACACGAGATGTTAAAGTTGTCAAACGAGGCGTCAGCCGAGTTTAATAAAATATCGAGTGTAGTAATATGACTTTACAACAAGAATATTGTACAAAATTTTATCTACTTTCATCTATGAATAAAAATATTTGGCAAAGGCATTTTTAAAAATAAAAATGCACCTGTAAAAATGCACCTGCTATTAAGTTTACTAATCAAGTTTTTTGTGTTATCTTTCGCATAGTTACTGTTTCGCATGGTTACTGTCGAAACTTTGTCAAACAAATTCAAAAATATAAAAAGCGTTTTTCAAAATGAGCGATTCTGATGGAAGTTTATCCTCTGATATTGAAGCAGCGGCAAACGAAGCGATCTCAAGTTTAGTTCCGACAAAATCCAAGGCGCGGTATGAGTTGGAGTATCAGAAGTTTGAAGATTGGTGCAAAGCTAACAAAATAAAGGAGGTGTCTGAGAAAATCCTTTTGGGTTATTTTTCCGTAAAGCAACGCTCTCAGAAACCATATACACTATGGACTACTTAATGGTGAGAACTATGATTTCAGTCAAGAAAAATCAAGATATAAGAAGATTTTCTTAACTTATCGCATTTTTGAAAAGAAGTTCAGAGGGTTACAAGGCCAAAAAGTCCAAAGTTTTCACAAAGGAAGACGGATGGAAGTTTCTTAGTACTGCAGATGATGAAACATATTTACTTATGAATGTTGTTATGATAATCGGCATTTTTGGGACTTGTCGGCGCGAAGAACTAGCTAAGTTAATGTTGGATCATATTGAACACAATGATTTGTATATAAAAATTGTGATTCCATTCTCGAAAACCAAAATTATGCGAGAAATTATTATAACAGAAGGAAATGTGACAGGTATCAACTGTTTAAGTATTTTTCGAAAGTATACTAAACTTCGTTCTCTTAATGCAACTCACAGGCAGTTTTTTGTATTTTATGGAAAAGGAAAATGCACCTCCCAGCCTGTCGGAATTAATAGTTTTGGAAGTATACCAAAAAAGATTGCAACAAAACTTGGATTGAATAATCCCGAAGGATACATTGGACATTGTTTTAGGAGGTCCTCAGCCACCGTTCTAGTTGATGGTGGTGCAGATATGCAGATGTTAAAGCGTCATGAGGGCTGGAAATCCTCTTCTACGGCAAAAGGCTACGTTGAGAATTCTTTGGAAATAAAAAAAAAAAATAGCAACGAAGATCATGTGGTCAGAAACGAATTTAATGATTGGAAATTCGAACGTAAAGGGCTCCATCACATCCACTTCTGGTAAACAAATTTCTAATTGTAAAAAGTGTAATATTAATGTTTATAATAAACCTTAAGTGTTACATTTTAATTAATAATTGGTAATTAATTTTATAATTGTTAATAATAAATCATTCTTCTAAAAAGTGTGGTTTTATTTAACAGCAAAATTTTAATAAAACGGGTTTTTTTCATTACAGCACTAGTGCTGTATAGGCATCTATTACAGCACTAGATGCTCTTACAAAACTGTAAAATTCATATTACTAAATGAAAGTAGATAAATAACTTTTTCAGAATGAAATAGTATATTACATAGAAAGTGATACTTTTCAAACGAGGAGATATTTAGCTTTTAGCACGAGGCGTCTGCCGAGTGTATAAATTCTCCGAGTTTTAGAATAATCATTTTCACACGAGTAATGTACCCTATTTTTCCTACGACCACAAAGAATTATTGAAAAAGCCTGATTTGTGGAAAAAATATTTCAACACTAGTGTTAAAAAAAATATCAGCACTAGTGTTAAAATTAGCATACTTAGGATTATGTTCCACTTAATATCTGGTTTCATAGTTTGTTAATAGGCTTTCCGTTTATTTGTACTTTAACTTTTTCATTTTTTAATATTTCATATATCATAGGAAGAACTAATCCTGGAATGACTTCTAAATACAACAAAAACAAAAAATAAATAGGTGTTTATTTTTAAAGAAAAAAATTATAGTAAACATTTTATTTGAAATATTTTTTATTGAAGAAGTGTGATGATTTATAATTTAAAAAAATAGTGCGGGAAGAAAAGAGAATGCTTTATTATAAATATACAAAACGGCACTTAAGAAAGAGTATTTCAAAACCTAAGAATTTGCACCAAAACTGCTTTTAGATTTACGCTCCAAAAATACATGATTTCTGAAAAATCATCAATTTTGGCGTGGAGAGCGATATTTACTTATTTTTAATTATTAAAAATCGAGCCCGAAAATCGCGTGTTCGAGTCATACATACGTCCTATGTTAAAATTTTGGATTGACACTAATATTCATATTGTTTACAAATATAAAAAATGTTTTTTTTTTTAATAAAGAGCCAGCTAGGAAAATCAAAAAAAAAGTAAAAAAAAACATTTACAAAAACAAATTTTAATGAAATTTGTTAGTAGTTAGGTGAATTTAAAACGAACTTTGGGCGTGGCCGCGAAAATGTTTCGCCTGTGGCGCCTTTCCGTCTTCTTTCCTAGGTACAATATCATGAAATACATGTAGTCCCAACTGTCCCTTTCCCCAGAAAAAAAAATTTCCTACCTACGCTCATTCAGCCCCCCCTCCCCGCCCCCGAGCATATTTTCTGGCTACGCCACTGCTTATAATAAATATAATACATGCATATGAATCGAATAGCCCTACCAAAAATTTTGTTCTGGCTACGGCCCTGCCTAGCCCGACCCGAGCTTGAGAGTCGGACCGGGCCGAGTTGAGGCCCGTGCAGGCCTCTGGTTAGAAATAAATTTATTTGAAAAAAATTGCCATATGCTTCACCACATAATATACCGTAAGAAATTTGATATTAACTCATAAATTTCAAAGGATTTTTTTATAGGGAATAAAAACCTTCATAAATTTTTTTCCGCCTAAATACGGAAAGTTACTTTTTTATGCTGTTTCTTATAACTTTTATAAAAAGAACTTGTCCTCTTTTTGATACATTATCCACCATAAAAGTTTTATATTAAATTATGTATACCTGAGTTTGACAAATACTATTTTATACAAGTTGTAGGATATGACAATATATTACACTTTATGTATTTTCTTTTACACAAACGTTATTTGGATACATTTGGGAAATATTATTTCTTACTCAAAAAAAGTTTAAGAAAAACTTTGAACGAATATCAAGTCATAGAACAAAAAGAAAAAGGTCAAAAGCAACAAGTTCTTATTATAGTATTGGTAACCAAGTTGGCATGTTGCCAGCAACAGATATTAGCTTACCTAGTTTACACAACTGGTTTAAATATTTTTCTTAACCAAGCACGCATATTGGCAACATTGCATAGATACGCCAGAGAGCCCGATTCACAGTGTTACATAAGCCACTACCCTCTGTCAACTCTTCATTTACCACATATATACATACACTATAAGGCTAATACCATAATTCAATGATGACACCACTGTAGGCAGATGATCAGGGTCCGTTGAGTTTGCGCAGCTCGGAAATTTGCTTCTTGATGTAAACATTTGACAGGACCGACTTTAAAAATATTTGTACAAGCTTTTATTTAAATTCACCCGTTAGTTCGGGTGTGTATATTTTATGGTCAAATAAAACTAAGTAACCAATTTGAAGAAATAGTCCATACTTAAAGTGGAGTGGGAATTTAGAAGGTAAAAATAAGAACACAAAGTCTTCCTCTACTGTTATATTATAGAAATATTTTAAGCAACTTCTCTATATGTTTCGAATGCAGAAGCATTCATCTTCAGGAGAAAAATTAAAAGTTGATATCACCCTAACTGAGCAACACAATTATAGGTTCGGTATAAAATGAGTGGAACGGTGAGGAAACCGATACACACATTGCATTGTGAGTAAGAAAAGTATATGGGTTTGAGGCACTGTGAAAACTTTAAAGGTAGAATGAAAGATTTAACATCTTTGTGTGAAAGAACTGTCGAAAGATGCGACTGAAGTGAAAGGGAATGCACATTTAAGAAAATAAAGCTGTTAGCTAGTCATTAGAGAAAAAAATATGGAGAATAAGTGAATGTTTTTTTTTTTTTCTTCAATGACTAGCTAACAGCTTTATTTGCTTAAATGTTCATTCCCTATCACTTCAGTTTTATTTTTAATCGCACGATGGCTGTCTTCTTGCTTCGTGCGGCTGCTTGTATTGGCAATATACTATTATATATTCATGTGCAGAGAGCCTGATTCACAGTGTTCCGTCTGCCACTACCCTCTGTCAACTCATCATTTACCTGTTATGTCTGTTTATTTATGCCGGTCTTAGAAATGTATTGCGTTTGTGTATGATTTTTAAGCAGCCAGGTGAGATTTTTTATGGGAAATATGAAAATATGACACGAAAAGTTCCAGATTATTCACTCAAAACGACATGTTTTTTAACCTTTAAGTGTCCATAGACAAAAGTAGTGTCATTTTGCTCCATTTGCTCTTTTTAACACATGTTATCGTTACAATTAAACAAATTATACAAATCATCCCATATTCATATTAGATTGTCAAGACCACATTACTATAATTCTTGTAATTAATAACAAAATTAGTATTGGCAACAAATATATTTTGCGAACTAACAAGCAGGTAGTTTACTAATAAAAAGTGGCTAGTAACCAATTCTGAAATCGATCTAGCAATAAAATACTGTATCAGTTACTAAATTTCGTCTTGAGGCTATTTTAACTAACTTTTTTTGTCACGGTAACTAAGATTCTGGTATGGTATACTAGGCCGGTTTTTAGAGGATATTTATACTGTCTATAAAAGCCCCAGGACAAGACAACGGAAATTATGCCGTTGCGTTCTGTTCACAGAAGAAAAGGTTTCTAAGTTCAATTTTTTTTCATTGTTTTATAGCCTAGAGATTAGAAACTGTGATGTTTCCTTTACTCTTAAGTGGCGAGAAAAGTAGGCTATTCAAGTTAACTGTACGGCAAAATTTCATATTCGTACTGTTCAGTGATGCACAGCGTTGCGACCTTTAAAAATAAAATTTCCCATTTTTAAAGAAATTTTCTACGAATGCATATATTACTGAAAAAGTATTTTTTTCGCAAATGACAACCATGATCCTAAAGAACTTTCTACAAATATAACATTATGGTAAAAAAAAATTTTCCTTCGGAGACAGCGCCGATCTATCATTCCTCTGACAACATTGTTATAAAAATTAGATTTCTCTGACATTCTTATAAAGTACTGACTAAACTCCTCTCCATCTTTTTTTCTAGGGTAGTAAATTATATAATTTATAAGAATATGGTATAATATGTTATTATTTTGTTCAATATAACAAATTATATACGCATCTATAATAGTTTCATCAATAATTCAACCAGCTGAATGTTCATAGAAAATTAATTTTATCTTGCATTTTTATTTAGTTTTACTCTAATTTCTAATATGAGGATCTGTCGAAGCGACATAGCATAATGGCTTTGGATCTGATGGTCGTGAGTTCAAGTCCGGCAGCCGGCAAACTTTTAAAAAAACTTTTAGGATAAGATTCAAGAACTAAACTGCTGGACAATTCAAGCGGACCGAGCTAATTGTTAGGTGAAATTTGGAGTAAAATATTTTACGAACGAATAAAGCTATATATCGATGCGCGGATTGCAAAATTTAAAAGAGAATTTAATTCTTAATATACACATTTTTTCCGATTTTTTTTTACTTCTAACCTTTAACTGTCTACAGGGTTCAAAGAGAAGTATGTTTTTTTACCAAAGTTTCTAAGTACCGGATTTCCCATTAAATAATTTTAAATTGTTTTGGATCGCATTTTCTTTATCTCCTATTTATAGAGAACAAAGTAAATTCTCAAATTTTTGATATCCCTCTTTGTTCATGAAATTTCGATTTTTTTCTCAACCCCTGTAAATTTCAGGTATTTTTGTCATTAGGCCTTACAATGTTTTGTAAGAACGGGTTTTGGTAAGTGATTATAACTTCTTAGGACCACCTCTTTTGCAACGAGTACATTTTAATTTCTTGCGTTTCGTTGTGACCAGTGGCGTACCCATAATCGGTTTTATTTTAATTTTTTTCATATAATATGCCTCCATTTCCACACATCGTGTGTTTCGTGCCAGGATAACTGCTCACGACGAAACGCAAGAAATTAAAATGTACTCGTTGCAAAAGAGGTGGTCCTAAGAAGTTATAATCACTTACCAAAACCCGTTATTACAAAACATTGTAAGGCCTAATGACAAAAATACCTGAAATTTACAGGGATTGAGAAAAAAATCGAAATTTCATGAACAAAGAGGGATATCAAAAATTTGAGAATTTACTTTGTTCTCTATAAATAGGAGATAAAGAAAATGCGATCCAAAATAATTTAAAATTATTTAGTGGGAAATCCGGTACTTAGGAACTTTGGTAAAAAAACATACTTCTCTTTGAACCCTGTAGACAGTTAAAGGTTAGAAGTAAAAAAAAATCGGAAAAAATGTGCATATTAAGAATTAAATTCTCTTTTAAATTTTGCAAACCGCGCATCGATAGCTTTATTCGTTCGTAAAATATTTTACTCCAAATTTCATCTAACAATTAGCTCGGTCCGCTTGAATTGTCCAGCAGTTTAGTTCACTCTCACAGTGGTTAATAAATTAAATGGTAGGAATAAAAGTCTGTCTAAATCACAATATCTTTAATATTGAAAACATTTTTTTTAGGACTCCTTTACATTGATGAAAGAGAACATGGTTCGACCTTAGTGAAGGTCATCATCAGCTTTAAATAGAGAACCCTTTTAAGTGACGTAGAAAAGCTAATACCTACATTGATATAAAAACTATGGTGTAAAACTCAAACCTCTACCCTTATTTGATTTTTATATCATAGTTTTTATACCAATGTATTAGCTTTTCTACGTCACTTAAAAGGGTTCTTTATTTAGAGCTGATGATGACCTTTACTAAGGTCGAAAACATGGTTTTTTTCATCAATGTAAAGTACCCCTAAATTTTTTTTTTTATTATTAAAGATATTGTAGTTTAGATAGACTTTTATTCCTACCTTTTAAGATAAGGTTCGTAAGTTTGCTCAATTTACTTCTTCGTGAGATATAGACATCATATCCACTCTTGTTGTACAAACTGCTATTATAGTCATCCCAGCATATAAACTTATGAAATGATTTCTTAGATGTCTTGATTACGCAACTTGTATTAAGCTTGCTTTACAATAAACCGCTAATTTATCTGACGAGTAGTATTTATCCAGGTGCACATCTACACATCGATCTACTATTTTACATTCAGGAAATGTAAATCAGTTCGAAACTTCATAAATCCCGAGGAATATTATTCTTGACAGCTGATAGAGGATAATATTTCAACCCGTGGCTTGTTTCCGGCCTTGTTTGATCCATTTTCAAAGCTACCGTCGAGTCAATAACTTAGTTTCAAAAACTAGGTTATTATGTTTGATTTGGGGAAACCAATTTTTTTAATATAGTTCTATAAAAATCAAATAGGCCGGGAATTCGGAGAAGGGTACCTCTCTTGCTTTCACAAAAAATTGTGGATCCATTGATCGACTTGAACAGCATCTTAATTTTTATAAGTAGGTATTGTAATAATTTATAAAAATCTGCTACATAGTCAATTACAGTGGGGGCTTGTGTATAAGAGTTGCAGCACCTGTTCTTGTAATATGAAAATATAACTATTTTTCTGGTTCTTGTGTCGTAACTATTCTATATTTGTAAAACAAAAATTTTTAATTTTTTTATTTTAGTATCATTTTTATCCATGTGGTTTGTCTTGTCCACACTCAGTCGATGCCATCCATAGAATTCGATGCTAACGCTAAGTACTGTTCGTTGCAGAACTTGCAGTATAGGTTAGGTTAGAGGGGCAGACCTTTGGTTACCCAAACAGTCTCACATAGTCCTATTAGGTCCATTGTGATACCAGACGCGTTCCGTAGAACCCACCTTCATCAGATCTTTGATAGATAGTGCGGCGTATACCGCAGAAGGATTTTAACAACTCATTCAAACCAGCCACTACTATTCAAAAATCTGCTCAGTCGACCAAGTTGTAAGTTACTTATTTCCTCCAGACTATTGAAAAAGGATTCACCTATAGCAGTGAACCTTCTTCTTGCGAGGCCAGGGCATTCCCACAGAAAATTTTGAATACTTTCTTCCTAATCCTCATCTCTGCAACTTCTGCAAAAGTCGTTAGTGGGTATTTACATACGTTCGGCATATCTACCGAAGAGGCAATGTCCGGTGACAACCACAGAAATATTTCTCACGCCAGGTGTGCATAGATTTGTTGCGGCATCGCTTTACATTCTATGATTTGACTTTGCTGGCAGTATACGTCATAAAACAAGTTGTCGACATTGAGCCGACCAATGGCAAATTAGAATTGTTTCTGTCCTAGTTTTTAGAGCGTGTTTTATTTATACATACAGAGCTGCAAAATTATTAGTCTGGCCGTATGGAGTTTGCCGGTCTGTCTTTTGAATTTAAGTTATTGAATTTACTGTTCTGTTTTGATTTTGATTTTAATAATTCAAAAATTGATTTAATCTTGAAACATTTTTGAACACTTTCCAAGATTGAACATTGACAAAAACTTGAAACAGTGGCGGCCCCCGGTCTTAAAAAATGGTGAAGAGCTAGGTATAGTGCGGGTACTTAAACAAACATTGACTAAAAATCCGTATAACAAAACGTCTCTCTTATCCTCATCTGTCCAACGACTGAATGGAGTTTCCAACAAATTACAAACTATGTCATTAATTGGGTTCATTTTTAAAACACACAACTAAGTAGGTACGTACACTACTGAATTAACTGAAAAATAAAAACAACACTTTTTAATCACACAGTAAATCACGTAGAAACGATATCTATAACCATAAGTTTCGCGAAGCCTCAAAATAAATACCTTAAGGTTAGGCGAACGAATGCTTAAACAATAGTGCATACCTTTATCATAATGCAAATTGATACATGTTTGCTTGACTGACGTCACGTAACTATAGCAACGATGAATATCAAAGCCATGTTAGGCGTTGGGTCTTCACTTGCTTTGAGCACGAGTGTTTATAATTATTGTCCATCGGAGTTAACCGTGGCCCTATCATGCATAGCTACATTCGGATTAAATTAATATTATTAATTCGAACATTACATTATTATTTAATATTGTCGAAAACTTTCCTCCTGGTTTTATTTTTTTCACCTATTTTACCTGACGAGCCGCCACTGTGTTCGGAAGGCTCTTTAAAAAAATAAAGAAACATGAATAATACCGTGGTAATTTTTCCCAGCTAAAGTTTTCGATATTAATTTGTAAATCTCGCTTCTTAGACATTTCCTCAAAAAAGGGCTAAAATGGTAGCTCTATTAATATTAATATAATATTATAAATAAAAAAAAAAAAAAAAAAAAAAAAAAAATTAATATTATTAAAAAACTTTCCTCCTGGTTTTATTTTTTTTTTCACTTCACCTGACGAGCCGCCACTGACTTGAAATTAAACGAAACGGACGAGCCACAGTTTTAAATGGAAAATTTTAACGCCGTCAAATCTAGTTAAAAAATTTTTTTTCTTAAAATACGTATGAGGTTAGTACAGTGCACAAATCTACTTATTAGTATAAAAACGATAAATAAAAAAACTGGATATTATCTTGTGCATGTCTATAAATCGACCCGTGGCACTAACTGGCATTTTAGATTCGAAAAGGTAAGTAATGTCGAAACTCGGAATTGACTTTATAAATGTTGGAAAAATATCATTCCTGACAGGCGAGTGGATAGTGGATGATATTCATGCATATGTTAAAAACAAACGTTCATTGAGTAACTAGTTTGGTTAACATGAAAATGTTTAGTTATTGAATTGAAGAAAAGGTCTATGCTTTTTTTTTAGTTTGGTTATTAGTTTATCATAGTTAAATAGATGTCAAAGTCAAATATAATTTTAGACATTTTATTTTACAATAACCTTTTCTTAAGTACATTTTAAACAGTTTTTAACTTTTCATAATATATTTTTTAAATATAAATAGGTTTTATCGCGTCAAAATATTTGCTTCCCTGTTGACCTTAGAGCGGGGTTGTGGGGAGACTCTTTTAGGGTCTTTGTGTGGTGAATGCACATGCGGAGTTTGAACAATTTTGGACAACCCGATCTTAACTTATTTAAATAGGATTGCGGTTGGCTTTTCATTGAAATTCAACAGGTGATGCTGCGGGCACCAGCATTAATTGGACTTATCAACCTATGATTTGTCATTGTCAAATGTCATTTGAAAGTTTTAGATTTTTTACTACTAATAATTTTTCACCTAAGTAAATATTATGAGTTACACAATAGAAGAAAAAGTCACTATGATAAAATGTTACTATGCGGGGAAAAGCTTAAGTATTTTATCTGATAAGTGTTTCCATTTATTTCCCTGATAGACCCATTTCTACCAAGTCGACAATACAAAAAGTTATTACTTGTTTGATGCGAAAGGCACTGTAATAAACAACTGCAAATGCATATCACACAGAGACCGTAAAAAGTATCCCTACAACCTCGCCATAAAGTTAACAGGGGAGCAAATATTTAAGTCTAAAACTTGCATGGGATTTCTAATGTTTCCAAATGGGATTTCCTTTTCCTATGTTTCCAACCACGATGCACCACCCGGTATATTAAAATCTTGTTTTATATTTAAGAAATGCATAAAAAATAAATTTTAAACTATATGAAAGTTCTTTATTATTATTAGCTTGTATTTCACTGTAAGATATCAAAATACAATCAGATCTGGGGGAGGGGGGGGGGGCTCATTGAAACCGCCTCGAAGGCGTTAAAAATAGAAAGCGGCGCAGACGAAAATTTTTTTGTTGCCACGCCCTTTTTTGAATCATGGTACTTAGTTTTCAAGTGGAACAAATAAAAAACACAACACAAAATCCTCAAGAAAAGAAGAAAAACAAACCCGGTAATAATCGAGGTTCTTGGATCTCGTGCCTCAAAGGGAAGGGGTCGTTGCCTATATTGTCGAAATCAGAATTCTAATAATATATGGATATTTCGCATAAAATTCATTTTATTTTTATAAGTATGGTCTCTTGTCTGAGCCAAGCCAGTAAGGTGTTTCTCTACCATCTTTGCTCTAAGCCACGTTTTAACTCGACGTAGAATCAAGGACATTTCCGCTGTTGCTGCACTTACAGTGTAGCAAGATTTGAAAAAAAATCCTAATATTGTGGAATAAATCAGGATCAATTATATGTGGAAGTAATTTAGGTATTTTACAGCGGTTTTTTACTTCGCGTTTCCAATTAAAATTCTGCCACTACTGTATTAACCGGTGGATAATTTAAAAGTTGGTTATAAGTTTTCCATATAAGATGTTTTTGGCAAGAAAGTATTTAACTTAAATAAATCCAGCACATCTGGAGAGAGTAGGTCTGACTTTTCATTTATTCTTCTCCCTCTCTCTTTATCGGCGGAGACTCAAACAGTATTATTAAAATAATTCAATAAAGCAGTTATTTCTAAAAATAATTTTTTCATGCCTATTTATTTATTTTTAAATCCATAGAATAGAAAAAATATACCGTATTTATCGATAATGTTGCAGAGTTAGTCAAAACAGTAAATCTATATTTTGTGTTTACCTGTTTGGGCGGGATGGGGGGGGGGGGGGGGGTCATGACCCCCCTGGATCCGCCCTTGGCTGAGCATTATCTAGCTACTGTTCCATTTCTTTAAAGGAGACACAACATATATGCTTGATCCGGCCCTGGTCAAAGGTCAGCCCATATGTTTAAAAATTTAGCGTCCAAAGCCTAAAGCTTTCACTTTTTCAAAATATATTTTTACCTGTATAAAAATCTATTTTTACTCACAAATTTTACCAACAGCACTTGTATTTTTTGAAAAACTATTCCATACCTTTTTGGCACAGAGTGTTTAGAGAAAACATATTTGCCTGCAATTCGCCTTTTATTTAGGTCAACACATTTCGATCTATCATTTTGTGGCCTTCCCTTTATAAATTACACAGACATACAGATAAAAGTTTTAAAAATAAAATGTGGGTCGAAACGGCAGTATTGCATATGAAACCACGTTTCCAAGTGCTCGAAAAAGGGAACACATTTTAAAATTATTTTAGATAATGGCTGCAAATATACTAGACATTTATTGGTTTGTGGCCAACTATATACCGGGTGAGACAAGAAGAAGATTTTTTCTGTATTTCTGGAAGTAAATAATTATGTAGAACTTTAGGGAGTTATTATGTATGTTAATTGCCATTTATCGGTCAACTCAAACCTTTAAAACTCTTTCCAGTTAACTGGAGACGTAGTCATCTTTTAAATAAAGACCCGTCATTTTTATTTGGTACTTAAATTCTATAGAAAGTTCTCTTTTTAATGACATATCACACATTATCATTTGTTTAAAAAAGGGCGGCATATAAACTGCTGGACAATTGCTTTCGAGCAAGAAAAATTTCTCCTAAATTTAACAGTTAATATTTTCTGAACCAGATATGATATCGACCTACGGTTCTAAATGATTGATAGATTCATCTCTTAAACAATTGTCAATGTTGGATTTTCTTTAACTGTCAGAAAATTTTATATACCGGGTGTTAAAGAAGACGATGATTTTTGCTCCAATTTTAATGGCGTGTAACTTTCACAATAATATTTTTAAATTTTATCACTCTACGTCAATTGAATTACTGGTTCATAGCAAAGAAAGTAATTTGTCAAATTTTTGATATCTGCTATATTTTAAGAAATACCGATTTATTTAGAAAACCTTGCTTTATTTTAACTTATTGGTAGCTAGATCTCACTGTGCGTTGTATCGTGCAAACTTTGCGAGTGATTATTATACCTTATGAAAAGCTTGATTATGTTCAGTAACAATAGTTGTACCTAAATGTTATGATGTACAGTGGCGTACTTATAAACACCTATATATCTATGTTTTATGAGTATCTCACAATTGTTTTATATTGGAAAGTACTCGCCCCTAGATTAGGTCAATTTTTTCTTATGTATTAGTTTTTCAATTCGCACTACAGGTATATTATACAGTGTTTTTACAAAATTTTAGCAAAGATAATTTTTTAAATTTAATTTTTGAAAAAAATGTATTTATTAATTTCTAACTTTCTAACACTATACTTATAAACCATAGACATATAGGTGTTTATAAGTACGCCACTCTACATTATAAAATTTAGGTACAACTATTGTTACTGAACATCATCAAGCTTTTCATAAGGTATAATAATTACTCGCGAAGTTTGCACGATACAACGCACAGTGAGATCTAGCTACCAATAAGTTGAAATAAAGCACGGTTTTCCAAAAAAATCGGTATTTCTTAAAATAAAGCAGATATCAAAAATTTGACAAATCACTTTCTTTGCTATGAACCAGTGATTCAATTGACGTAGAGTGATAAAATTTAAAAATATTATTGTGAAAGTTACACGCCATTAAAATTGGAGCAAAATCATCGTCTTCTTTAACACCCTGTATTTAAAATTTTCTGATAGTTAAAGAAAATCCAACATTAACACTTGTTTCCCAAGGGATGAATCTATGAACCATTTAAAACCGTAGGTCGATATCATTTCTGGTTCAGAAAATATTAACTGTTAAATTTAGGCGAAATTTTTTTTGCTCGAAAGCAATTGTCCAGCAGTTTAGATCAATTTTCCCTTATTTCTTACAATGTCCACAATTTTGGTAAAACAGGGTAAGTGGTAAAGAGTTGTTCGAGAAAAAATATCCTTTGAGGCTATTTTATTTACAACCTGATTTTTAAAAAAGTAAAGGGGACAATTTTTCAAATAACAATCCAGCTTTGTATTATTATAAAACAATTCCTTATTTAATTTTTTTCCAATGGCGTATAACACGTAAATAATTTTATTAATTAAGTAATAGTAGAAATTACCAAGAAATATGATAAATGTCATTTCTGGACCCGTATTTATAAGTTAAGAAAATGTTTTTTAATGTAAATTGGCTAAAAGCCCCATAATGTATGTTAAAATAAAAAAAAACAAAAACTTAAACAGTGCTTTAAATTTTAGCCCCTGCCCCCTCGCAATAATATTATTTAATTAAGCTAAAATAACGCAAATTGGAGAAATAACTACTCTATAAGAACCCTAAATAACCAAAAAAAAAAGATGGAATCCCATGAGACTGAATCTCATCAATAATGGGTTCTTTTTCAAAGTTTACCTCTATCGAACTAGTTTGGAGTCACCTCAGTTTCAATACTGCTACAGTTATTTGGTTCCGATTGTAGATACACCTCCGTAGACCCACGCTGCAATTATTAACTTTAAATATTGTGCTCTGGATATGCGATGTTGTAACTCAAGATGTTAATATTCCATGTCTCAACTCGCCATTTTTTCCTTGGTGTAAGTCAAATTAGCTTTTCCTCATGGGTGACTATAATAGTAGCTTATACAATAAGCGATGAAGTAGATTGTACGACGCCGTAGGCGTAGTGCTCAAATTTTCGAGTGCGATATGGACCATCAACTCGAGTTAAACAGTATATTTTTTCTACGACCAAAAAACCCTATGTTAAAAAAATGTGAAAAAAGTCTATAGGCTACCGGGCTTGAATTCACGACTCAAAACCATTGGATCCAAAGTTCGACACTTTACCGTTTTGGCCACTGGATCATATTAGAAATTATGGTGAAATCAGCTCAATAATAATGCTACATGAAATTAATTTTCTATGCACATTCAGCATTATTATGAAAAATATTATAGATGCGTAAATATTTTATATAGTACCATATACATAAATTATATAATTTTGTGTTTTGAAAAAGAAGGCGGAGCCTCAGTATATTACAATAAACTATGATTGGTCAGTACTTTATAAGAACGGCACGGAGAAATATAACTTTTATAACAATGTTATCAACTAATGGGCAATTTCCGAAATCGTGAGAACAAAGCACAGAGGAATGATAGGTCGGCGTTGTCTCTAACGGGAAAAGAGACATTTTTACGCGCAGTGTTATACTCGTAGGATATTCTTAAGGAACACTTGTGGTTATGTAAAAAATACTTTTTCCGTATTCTGTGCAATCGTGAAATTTTTCTTGAAAAATGGGAAATTTTATTTTTAAAGGTCGCAACACTGTGCAGGTCTGACAGTAAGAATATGAAATTTTGTCGTACAGTTAACTGGAATAGCCTACTTTTCTCGTCACTTAAATGTAAAGGTAACAGCAAATTTGCATATGGGAGTACAAAAAAAATATAAAAAGCTCTAAGACGTCTCAAGAAGTATCTAAATATTTCTGTGTACCAAGACTCAAAATCTGACATCCATTTGATTGTTCTTAAATAAGCAATTTTGATTGTATTATCATTTCAATTCATCACGTTTTATGTGACCCGACTTTACGGTACTGATATTAATAAATTACTAGTAAAGGATTCGCTTGCCTCAAATAAGGTTAAAAAGTGATATATGTAAATAAACAAATACCTACTACAATTTTTTTATTGATCTAGTGGATACACAATCACCCAGTTGTTGATTTTGGCGTGATCTATTTAGTAAATATATTTATTTTGAGACCAAAACATCTTCAATGCCGTTAAGTTTCTTCAACAAACATATTTATTTATAGAGCTTTCAGAGATTTTTTCCAGTGCAAAAATTTAATAAAATTCAAATAGCAAAAACTTGACTTGACTTTCGTGTTGGAACAAACATTTACTCAAGAATATAAAAGTAAACAAAACGATAAAAGGGGGTTTTGCAAGAAAATGTCAGCCTCCGTGTTACAGTCGAAGTGCTGCGCTGATAAATTGTGAGGGGGAATTTTTTTAAAAGGTGCCGTTTGCTGTTTAAATTTATGAAGAAAGAAAATATTTCCGGAAAAAAGTTTCAACAGTAAATTTTTTTTAAGGCATGC
The DNA here is from genome assembly GCA_935413205.1 of Polydrusus cervinus. Lineage (NCBI taxonomy): Eukaryota > Metazoa > Arthropoda > Insecta > Coleoptera > Curculionidae > Polydrusus > Polydrusus cervinus. The sequence goes on from OW284512.1 coordinate 8,841,632, forward strand.
ACATCATTCTATTATAGTCTATTTCAGAAAGGTGTAGAGTAAAGTAAATTGGGAAATTTAGTCCAGTTCAGCGGCTCAATTTCGGTGTCAACCATAGGCGTAGGTAAATGTTGTGCATTAAATTATTTATAATAACTAACCAAAGAAAAAAAAAGAAGATAATTTGATGAAGAAGGAACTATTAGCTATAGCAAATTTACACAAACATGATTTTATGAAATATGCCGTGGAAGATATAGCTAAAAACATAGTGTAACTGTGCTGCGCACACCGCCATATCGTTGCGAACTAAATCCTATAGAACTTATACAACACGATATTCAAAATGAGACACGTTAAGTTACTGTTTGATCGAGCCATTAAGGAAGTGACACCAGGAACTGGCGAAAAGTGGCCCATCATGTCATTAAGAAATAAGAAAAAATGTGGAATCTTGACCACCTGATCAATCGGACCGTCGACCCGTTAATTATAACGTCAAGAGGAGTTCAAGGACAGTTCCTCAGATGACGAAGAATATTATGATATTTATAATTTAATTTCTGTATAATGTATTTTTATATTCTGTATTTTTTTTATAATGTTTAAAGGAACATTTGCCAGTTATTTTTCTATGTCTGTGGCGTGTTGAGGTTGGGGTTGAGCCCCGTTGAAAATATCAGAAAATAGTATTCGGTAAATCACGGTGATAATTGATAATTTAAGCTTTTATTAGTATTTTTAAACATTTTGAAAAGTAGGCAGGCAATCTGTTTCTAAGGCATTGTTTTGCATTATTTAATGTCAAGTGTGTTGTCAAATTCGAACGTCGCGTTTTGCTTTTTTTCCCGCAAAGTTTTTCGAAAAAAATTGCTTCAAATGAGTGGTATTGACGAGTCTTTGGAAATTGAACAAGCTGCTGAAGCTGCGCTATCCACGTTAGTACCAAAAAAATCGAAACATTTATACGAAAAAACCTACGACAACTTTGAAACCTGGGCCAAAGAAAAACATATTGAGAACTTTACAGAAAAGGCATTACTAGCCTATTTCCTCAAGCTATCTACCACCTTAAGGCCATCAACTTTGTACATAATTGTACATTTAACATACATATTAAACAGATAATTTTCATTGATTTTAATGTTTCGCTTTTACTTTTAGACACTAGTGCCTAAAACTGTCACATTTACACACTAGTGTCTAAAAGAGTGTCATTTCGAAATTCTAATCAATATCGAAATATGTCTATTTCGAAACACTTTCACGAAATAGTATATTATGTTACAAGGACGAAAAATGCAGTATTTCGGACGTATTCCGGGAGATTACTGGACGAGGCAAAGCCGAGGCCAGTAACCCGCATAGTCTGAAATACATTTTTCGTCCGTATAACATACGTTATTTTTTATCCGATTGTGTTTTTGCTCGGATTATAAAATAATGTAAAAATTAAGAAAACCAATATATTTCATCTTGCATTGTAATTTTTTGTCCCTTGAATGTTTGAACAATGAAACCTGTAATATGCGTATCCATGGATCTAACAAATAATTAAATTAATATTATCAACTGACGTTTTATCAATCAGGCGATAGTTTTAACTAATCTTTCGTGTTCTGCTAGTTTTAAAACCTGAAAAACACAATTAAAAATGGAAATAGACGATGATCTTATAGAAGGTACACCACCTGACATTCAAGAAACTGCCAAGGAAGTAATGTCACATTTGTTGCCACAAAAATCTAAGGAAATATATGAAAGAGCTTATAAAAAATTTATGGATTACCGGCAAGAAAAAAATTAACAATCGTTCTCCGAAAACGTCTTCTTGGTCTATATGGCGGAATTATCGAAAACTATGAAGTCATCTACTCTGTGGTCGCAGTATTCTATGCTACGTGCAGTGGTAAATGTAAAACAGAATATTAATATATTTAAATACATGAGATTACGAGCATTGTTGAAACAAAAAAGTGTTGGATATTGTCCAAAGAAATCAAGGATCCTAACTAGAGAAGAGGTTCACAAATTCCTTTGCCATGCTCCAGATGACAAATACTTAATGTTGAAGGTAAATGTAACTATATAATAGTATTTTAAATTTCTGACTAACAATTTTCTTAATTACAGGTTGCTTTTATTTTTGGAATCGCGGGCGCATGTCGTCGAGAAGAACTGGCTCATATGAAAATTGATGACATACAAGATTTGGGAACGGCTTTGTTAATAAAAATTCCCTATAATAAAACAAACAAACCGAGATCATTTACGGTGACTGGAGAATATCTAAAGTATTATAGAAATTATCTGGCTTTACGTCCAACAAATATGAGTGATGGGCGATTTTTTGTGTCTTATCGCAATGAAAAATGCCATAAGCAAGTTGTCGGTATACACAAATTTGGCTTTATACCTCAGGAAATAGCATCTTACTTAAAACTGCCGAATGCCAAGGAATTCACGGGACATTGTTTCAGAAGAACATCGGCCACATTACTTGTAGATGCGGGAGCAGACATAACATCTCTAAAACGGCATGGAGGCTGGAAGTCTTCGGGAGTAGCCGAGGGCTACATAGATGATTCCTTAAGTAATAAGTTAGAGCTGACCAAGAAAATATTCAACATTCCACAATCTGACCTGCAGTCAGTCTCGACTCAGGTGTCGCAATCCGTCTCCCAATCGAGTTCAACATTGGAGAATAATATCATAACGGAGACCAAAAATAATAACACATCCTCAAAATCAAATTTACATCACCCCGTTCTTGTTCAAAATTGTTCTAATTGTACATTTAATATAAATATTGTAAATAAATGAATAAAATAAACTGTTGAAAATATTTTAGTGTCCGACAAAATGTTTTTCGGACTAGGACGACAAGGGTTGCCTAGCTACCAGCGCAATAATCAATACCTTATTAAAAAGGTTACCTTTTCGTCCAAATATCTGATCTATAAAACGTCATTTTTTGACACAATCGGATAAAAAAATTTATTTTGGTTTTAAATCCTAAATTTTGACACCCTTTCTTGGATGCATAAGAAAAAAGTGGAGCGTGCAAAGAATCGGAAATAAAATTCAATAAAAAAATAAAAAATTTGATCTGACAGATTTGCATATTTTAAAAAAATGTATATTCCTAACCTCACTTTTACTAAATGTCATAAAACGACGCATACAATTTATAACTTGTAAATTTGGTTTCCTTGCAATCTTGCTCAAGTTCCAATGATCTGACAACTGTGATTAGTCAGGTTTATACTGCCGTGCTAAGCTAAAGCGTCCGACCTGAATAAAATAAAGTTTTGAGATATTTATGTTTTAATTTTTTTTATGTGCCACCCCTTAGACTGTGTTAAAATTAATCAATACCCAAGCTAAAGTTTGTTAATAGGTAAACGATTATAATATTCTTTTAATTAGTAAGTTAACTTAATCAGATATTTGACTTTTGTAAGATAGGACACTTTTCTTTAGTATTTACACAAATTTATTGGAGCTACAGATAGGACAAAGACTTGCTAATATATGTTTATATTATATACTATTGGCAAACTCGAATCTAGGGTGCGAAATCTCTAATGCAACCAAGAGAGAAGGCATATATTGGCTTCAGTTAAAAAGAGACACATAACCACTCCTACATTCCAACTGAAAGGGGGGATATATGTGTGGTGTGGCCGAGTCGACGTATTGATCGCTCCCGTACCTGCTTCGACCGCGTGTTCTAAAGAATGGAAGGTGAGAGGTAGGGGATAGCGTGTTCTCTGTTTAACGTGTTAAACGCTACTAATAATCTCCGTCTGATGCGTTTATATCGGCACCCTAGATTCAAGTTTGCCAATAGTGTATATTGTGTAAATTTTAGTCGAATTTTTGGAGTTATTGGAGCCAGGTCAGATACAAGGGTGTTTCTTCGAGTTAAATCTACTCTTTCTCTCTCTAGCATTTGCCATCGGAACTCCGGTCTTAACTACCTTATTATTAAGAAAATTTAATGCCTTGGATCGGCCAAATAAGACTTTTTGCTATGTAATCGCATTTTAAGAATAATCGAGTTACACAACGAGATTGTCCTAAGTGTACAGTTACGACAAAGATAGATGGGGAATGTTGGTTGGGACAAAATATCTTAGTTTTTAATATGATTTTGTAGATAGGACAATATTAAATATATAAATTGACGGTCTATAAAATGAGATAGGACGATTTAGTTTTGTAAATTAGTTAAAACAAAACTGTAGGTACCCAAAAATGCATTTAGAACAAAATCTCAAATTTTGTCAGCTCATTGATCCAATCACTTGGTTATAAAGAAAACAGACATTATCGACGTGGAAGTAAAAAAAAAATTGATTAAAATTATTCATTTCATTAAACATTATTTTCTAAGCTCTTTGCATTGAGTTTATTTTCAATAGAATATTTTTTATAAAATCGTATTACCCAAAATTCGCGAGAATAAAGGTGAGTAAAAACACGAAGAGGACAAAAATATCGCTTTCGGTTTTAGAGACAAAATGGAGCGGCGCTCAAGCTGTTAAATTGCGTAAAAGGGGATGTCTTTAAGGTGTCTGTTGTGCTTTAGATTTACTGTGTAAAACTGTTAAAAGCTTGAAATTTTAAATTGAAACAAAACAAGTAAAGCTTCCTTGATGCTTTCCTATCAAAACAAAAAAAAATATTAACGCAAAAGTTAAAATATCAATATACAGGGGTACCCCACTCTTAACGCACAATTTCATAACATTTAAGCTACTTAACTTTTTATTATTTTTTAAGTACAGAGTTATAGGGAAGTGTAAGTTCTACAGTCGAACATTATTTTAAATTATACTGGGTGTTCCAAATAGTCGGGGCATATCAAATATACGTTTTTTTAGAATATATCACCCCACAAAATTCTACCCTTATTTTGCATAAAATATCATATGTCTAAATTCAATTGTTTTTGAGATATTGACGTTTAAAATATGGCATATTTAGACTGTGACAGGCTGTAACATTGAATCGATTCATCTTAGAGAAAAATGGGTTTCAGCTAAAGTTACAACTTTAACGTGTTAAACTAATAAACTGTTTTACGAATTTACATGTTAAACCTGAAGTTAAAACTTTTAGATAAAGAAAAAAAGTTCAGTTATAGAGGTGAAAACCATTTTTTCGTAACATTAACCGTTCCAATGTTAAAGCCAGTCAAATTCCGAAAATATCATATTTTAAATCGCAAAAATAATTAAATTTAGAAATAATAAGTATGAAATTTTATACAAAATAAGGGTAGATGAATGTGAATGAAAATTCTAAAAATAATTCCTTAAGTTCACTTAATTGTAAATATTTATTTTTTAAATAAAAATAACATCTGACACTCTCCAATCTTTGTAGAATAGAAAAATAATACTTTTTTCTACTCCCACACGAAAATTTACTGTTCCTTAACACTAAAATGATAAGAAAAGTGGGCTATTCCGGCTAACTAAACGGATACGATTTCATATTCTAGTTAGGATATTCCTAAAGAGTGCACGAAATGGTGCGAAAATTGAAGGTATATTACCAAAATTAATGAATACATATTTCTACCAAACTATTATTGTTTTTTCTTACCGAACTAAATATTTCTGCACAGATGCACAAAAAATTAACGTTTTTTTTTATTAATTTTGGTTGGCTTTTTGTGATGCAAATATTTGTCCACTGCGATATTTTCTGATATATTTTGAACGGGGATTCAACCCCAATGAACCTTAAAACTTTTATTATACGCAACAGATATAGCAAAAATTACTGGTAAATCTTTCTTAATTGGTGGAACATGAAGTACATTAAACCAGATAAGTCAGACGAAATTATAAGATTTCTAAAAAAAGAAAATGTCCATCCATTTTACTAAAGGTTTTAAAGTTATGTTATTTCTATTTACAGTATTCCCACTTCTCTTTCCACGTTAACAGAGTTGCTAGCTTGTAAATTGGTGATTATTTTGAAAAACTTTATCATACTGAACGTTAAAGGTTCATATTAATACGCCAACGTCGTTTTTACATGTTTAAAACGAATCTACAGCTTTTTGTTGTACTTTTGGACTAAGAATTCTTATGCAAGCAAACAAAAACCGAACAAGTTCTTTTTTCTTCTGTGCTTTTCAGCAGAACATCTTAATCAAACTAGCTATGATTGAGAATAATAAATTGTTTAATTTTATTAGCAAATATATCGCTTTTTGTCTGTTATTCTGCATAACGCCTAATGTGAGAAAGATAGATCGATCAATATGTTATGTAGTACAGATCCATGGATTTTCCAGAATACAGGGTGATTTTTTAGCTGCGTATAGAAGGCTTTAAAATAAACAACATTTTTAAATAACTTTTTCAATAAAACTAAAAAATACGGTACTTACATTAATTTATTATGCTATGGATCAAATACGGTCTTGCCTAACTTAAACATAATCTCGAAACAGCAGCCGCACTTTGACGACACTCCCAGTAAATTAGCACAATATCTACTAGTTCATTGTTTTCAAATTTTACCATGTTCACGTTCATTAACTTGCTTCAGAAAAACACATCGCAGCGAATTGGCAAATAACTGATTGCCGACCCGTAAATTGAATGAATAATAAGACAAATAACATAAAGTATAGCAGGCTACATTTTGATGACCAGGCCCGCACTTAGATTTTTTATTTCTGTATCTCGCCTATTTTTAAGTTTTTTGAAAAAAGATATTTGAAAATGTTGTTTATTTTAATGCCTTCTATACACAGCTAAAAAAGAAGTATTAAATTAGGAATCACCCTGTATACTGTACACTGTACATCTGGAGGATTATACATATTGCTCTCCGAAGTTTGAGCACTCCGCCTTCAATTTACTTCCTCGTGAGATATGGACATCATATCCACGCTATGTGTACAAACTTCTACTGTACAAATGTTATCTGGTTTCTTCCTAAATTAAAACATTTCCCAATTTTCAAGCAGACCATATATACAGACTTCCAATTAATATAATATCAGCTTATTCGCAGCAAAGCTAGGAAGAATAATTTATAAAGACAAATTGGAAGGGTCACATATGGATCCCTCTTTATTATATAACCGTTGTCAATGGGGATTTTAGCTTTTGGAAAATCAAATTAGGTTTTTTTTTTATTTAAGGGTTAAAGCGATTTGCCGAAATAAACAGAGTTAAGAGATAGTAGCTGCAAAAAAGGGGATTGAATATAATTAGTTTGGAATTCGGTGTGGCTTAGTTATTAAAGAGTTTATTTAGAACATGTCATTTCTCATGGACTAGTTATTTGGATTTTTCTTTCTTAACCTTTGGAATTGTTCATTATACTAGTTAGTGCCAAAAGAATGGATATTCACCTGAAGACGACTGAAAATACCTACCAGTTGAAATGTTGTGATTTAAAATAAATGCAGGCGATACAAGTATATAGCTCTTCTATCATTTAATAGTGGATATGATGCAGTGGCGTATTTAAAGGGAGGGGGTGCTGGGCTGCTGCCCCCCACCCCCGAGCCTGGGAGCTCGGGTCTAAAAGTCTAATTGCAACCTACTTTCTCGTCTCACGACTTTCACGACTCAATTTAAAATTTTAAATAATGTATTCTTGGCTTAGATTACAAAAGTTTTGTAGGAAACCTTTAGTTTTTAAAAGTCCTGTTTTATAATATAGAGATTAAGGTTTAAGACGCATATCGTTTTAGTTATTGATTTATGATGCAGTTTTATAGGAAAACGAGTAAAAATAATAATATTTTATATTATTGTTCTATTGTATACTTGTCTGTTCCGTTTTTTCTTCTTTAGAATTATTTTAAATTAACAAAAATATAACCCAATGCAGTAAAATATTTTTACAACAAAAACAATTAGGTATTTATTTTTAAAGAGAAAAATTAAAGTAAAAATTTTAATTGAAACATTTTTTATGGAAGAAGTGTGATAATTTATAATATAAAAAATAGTGCGGGAAGAAACGAGAATGTTTTATTATGAATGTACACTTAAGAAGGAGTAATTCAAAACCTAAGCATTTGCACCAAAAACTGCTCTTAGATCTACACTCCTAAAACACATGATTTCTGAAGAAATTGTTAATTTTGGCGATCGATGTTAACACGTCTAACAATATCTGCTTTTACAGTTTCACCATTAAAATTCCGGCACCATCCCGACTCGTTTTTGGCTGTGTTATTGCTAAGCTGACATTTTCTTCCACCCTCTTCACAGCTTTGTTTATTTCTATACCTTGAAAAATGTTTGTTTAAGCCTAAATAAGTTAATCCATATAAAATTTAATGAAAAGTTGGTATTAAATAGGCTTATAGCAAATTAAAATTATGAAATGACAGAGAAAATTACATTAACCAACCTTACCTTCACCATTAAAAAATAATTACATAAACAAACGTTGGTACATACAGTATCCTCGGTGGGTTTTCACTCGTGCGTCATTGTTCGACGATTAAGCGACAACTTGATTTACAACTCCCCATCTTTATTTATTTTGATAATTAAGGTGAATACAAACATAACCCAACGTCTTCCGGGCACTATTCTATGGTGCAATACGTCGTTGCCAATAAAACGTGGTAGACAGAGAAAAAAAATTGTAAGGAAGAGTTTCAGATTGATTTGACTATTTCATTTTATTATTTTTTGAAGTTTTTCCGTTGACTTCCGACGTCATAGTTTTTATGCCGTGAAAATTTATTAAATCGTAAAAAAAGTTCTTTTCGGAGCTTTTATTATCGTTCTCTTGTATTTCCGGTAAGTGGTTTAAAAAGTAAAAAGTTCTAACTTTTAATAGTATGTCGCGAAAAAAATTACTGCGGTGGTTAAAGTCCCCTAAATGAAGATATGCTAAAAATTAAATATTCATGTAAACTTTATTGATAAAAATATTGTGCAAAGTGCTTTTGAACGATCTATTAAATGTATAGATAACATTGGGTTTGTGTGTCCTGATACCCATTGCAGTATTACTTTGTTTACTTTGGCCTGGGCCTCCAGTTCCTCTTGACATTCCCATACCAGTCTTGAGGTTACCTTATTGCATGTTAGCGATTTAAGGGCTGCTTGACTATCAGAATATATATGGATTCGCTTATTGAGGTAAGCCCTCCTATTGTTTTCGTACGCACACTGTAATATGGCGTTGATTTCTGCTTGGAACACTGTGGGAGACTTATCCAAAAAGAAAAATGCATTTTTCTCCGGTCTTACCCCGTTCATTGTATTATGAAAATAGTGAAAATTATTTTTTAATAAAAAAAACTTTCTGACACTTTGTATATTATAGCTGATAACCTTGGAGAAGAATTTAGAAATAGTGGTCGAATGTTCCAAATGAATTAAGCCTTTCTTTAGTGGTTTTAATTCGAAAACCATCGCAGAAGAGCAATTTCGCAAGGAATCCTTATCCTTAATCCCTACTGTGATTTTTTTCCGACGTTTTTTTACTCTCTATAGCCTCTAGAATAACCGTGTGTAAACGTTTTTATCAAATTTACTCCAAAAAAAAGTTAAATCCAATTTTATGATTGCCGGTCAGTTCTCACCACTAGCCGGTATTGAGTTAAGCCGCGTTCTCAGGGCTACGTTCTGTCGCCAGTGTTATCATCTCGACCAATCAGGCCAGACTCGCAAAGAGGCAGGAAGAATCAGCTCGTTTATCATTTTTTGAGGAAAAGGAGGGGGCCAGTCATCGCAGACTAAGTGACAATGAGACTATTTTGTTGTGAGCCACCGTTGAAACTTTAAAGTTGTTTTTCTAGAAACCCTGTTTTTCGCGCTGGCGGAAAGTAGTTCGGTATGTCCAAATTGTCAGAATTTAATGATTTTAGTCTTAAAATGCTAAGAATACAAGTTATTATAGCCCCCTCTAGAATCAAGTATTTTGCGATATTACAGAAAATGTTACGGCCCTTAAAATACAAAAAAAAATGGTAAATTTTCAAAACAATTTTTAAATCTCGCGCCATTTTAACAGTTACGCGAGTTTTGACTTGATTCTAGTGGGGGCTACTACATGCTTACAATTGAAGAATCTGGGTCAATTTTATTTTTGTCATGAATAGAAAAATTTATTTGAATTCCGCCAGCAAGTTACGTTTTTTTTTAGGGGGTAACTTTAGCACCCTGTAGCACCCTCAAGTTTTTCATTTTTTGGGGGTTGAAATTTTTTTTGGTACATCTTATCTTTAATAAAAAGAATTGTAAACTTGTTTTTCTGCATTTGTCTTATTATCCCCAGAAAAAATCGTACAGATACGATGAAAATAGGACCATCACAGTAGAAATCCCCCTTAACCCCTCCTCCATTTCGCGTTTAACCTAAAATTGAATGAATTTAATTTTTTATTTTTTAAAGGACCACTTTTGTGACTTTCTTATTAACAAAGTATTAATTAATAATTAACTTCTCAAAATAAAAATTTTATTTTTAAAAACTCTTATATATTAATTAATTATTACCTTGTCGTCATCTTAATTAGTTCATTTTAATATTGTATGTTTTTAATTAATTTGCCCGAAAATGACAAACTAAAGAAGATAACAGCGTCCCCTTTTTACAGAACTTAACAACCTAAACATCGTCCTGCTGTGTCGGTATCAAACAGAGCTGACTTTCCTGTCTCTCTCTCTCTCTCTTCATAACATTGTTTACTTTCATACCCTTGCAAAAATGTTTATTTTAGCATAAGTAAGTTAAGCTATCTAAAATTTAATAAAACGTTGTTATTACAAAAGCTTATTGTAAAGTTCGATAAGTAAACATGTGCGTTAAATATTCATAATAAAAAAATTTAAAAACATTCAATAGTCTTTGTGTAGTACCTGATTTAGAATAAGCCAGTCCTTACATGGGGAAACTTAAAAGAAACGATAGCGTATAGTAGTTTGTACAACAAGAGTGGATATGATGTCCATATCGCACGAGGAATTAAATTGACCAACTCGACTTTGAATAATGGATCTAAATACCTGTGTTGTTGAAATTTTTAATTCGCTATGTGGATTTCGGTCGATTTATATAAATAGATACTTCATGAAAATGTGGTAAATTATTAGGAATACGAGAATACTATCTCTGGTGGCAGTCACAGAAGCTCTCTTACCTGTCATTCTATGAGAAATTTTCTCGAAGTGATTGTCGGTATTAGTATTTTAACTAGTTTGAGGTTAGAATATGTTATGTGTAGATGTGTTTAATTTGGTATATTCTTTTTTTCACCGGTGAGTCCACCGATAGCAGCGGTTGAGCCGCATCGCGTTCTTAATTACCTATTATTGTATTACCGGTTGGACATACATCATGTTATTTTATTGTTGTTTGTAGTTAATGGCTCTGCTCCTTTACGGGCAATTTGCCAGCTCATTTGTGGCGAGGTGATCTTGTCTGGTTTTTCACCATACCATCCCCGCGAGTTGTAGTTCTGTACTGTGAAGTAAGAATAACCGCCACCGGGGTTGGTTACCCGATCTTGGTTTAAAAATAGAACGATACGTCTATTACTTTATAGGATGAGGTGTTATTTTGTACAATACATCAAAGCATAAATATAGTTGACCTTTAGCTTGCTGAAAAAGAAAAAAAAAATATATATATATAAAAAAAAATTAATAATTCGAATTTTTCATAGTTTTATTTGGTTGTAGGTTAAGAATCTTATTAATATTTTAATTCTGAGTTATGTTATTTTATTCATGGTGGATTTCTGCTGATTTCTATCAACGTCAGCGAGAGATAGATCGTAAAATAATTAACCAACCGGTTGATGACGTCATTCCACCAGTTGTCAATGATAAGTTCATCAGTTCCACCACTGGTTGAATTCACCTTTAAAAAAGAATATACCTATTTGAGCTCAAATAAAACCCACAATAGGGAATATTTTAATCATTTGGCAACAGTGTATTATACGCTCGTAAAAATTTTATTCATGAAACTCGTCAGGACCTAATTATTATGAATTTTAGTTCTTGGCGGCTTGTTTTGATAAAGGGGAATGCGGGGTTTATCTTTGCTTTCTCGTCGTTAAAATATTGGGTTATCTGGGTTTTTAAAACTGTAACATAAAAAATCCATGTGGTAGTGGAAAAACTGCCATTGTATATTAGTGAAGTTAAAATAAAACATTTACGTTTGTTCCAGTTGCAGGAGGAGAAAAGAGACTCATTACGCCTAACCCACACCTACTGATACTTTTAACTTTCCTGATTATTTTAGCATTATGTTTCCTAAATATCTAAGTTATTTAAGTAGTATTTAAGTTATTATAGATGAACTTTTCCCTAAAGGTTAAAGGTAACAAGTTTATTTCTTACAATTATCCATAGCATGTCTACCTACTTTTGAAATATTAATATTTATGAGTTATCCAAAGAGCCATTATCTAATTATAATATCTACAAATAACTATTCCCTTAAGTATTTCTAGGATTTTATGTTTTTACCTATAAAAATATAATAATTAGGTACTTATTTGCCTACGAATTTTTAGATTATTAATAAAAAAGAGCCCTTATCTAAGTGTTCTATGCCAGCAAATACATTGTCAATTATAAATAGATTTTGACATTGGTACCTCTGGCTGGTTTCATTTAATCGCATGTAAATCATACTAAATACTTCGGTCGGTGTTCTATCAAGGAACAAACACATAGTGTCTGATGATGCCAGTTTAAGGGGAAACGCCACAACAAAAATAAACAGACTGTAAAAATTTTGAGGCCAAGATTTTTTGTCTTTTTTCTTACAAAATATTAAATACAAGGTCTCTTTGAGTAAAAAATGGACGAATTCTTCGAAAAAACATACTTATTATTAAAAAAAAAACTCATCTGAAAAAACCAAAAAAAAAAGTGATTTAAAGCCCTTTTCGAAATAATCCTTATTATTTATTTTCGGGGCTGGATTATAATAATTTAAAACGTTTAGAAATCCTCCCATTACTTTAATTGATTGAATGTCAGTCTGTATTTCTCACGGGAAGTGTTCAGTTGTATTGCAATATAATTTATTTTTAATGCCATGGGGCACATGTGGCACCAATTAAAATCAGTTGTTAGGTCAGAAATAACTTCTCAGACTTAAGTTTTAATGTTGTAGAGTTAATAAAAAATGTGTTAGTGATATAGAAAATTCTTATTTTGCAAAAAGCAAAAGCATAACATCTATAGAACTAGCAACAGACAACTTTGTGATTAAACAACAACATTTTTGTATACCAACATAAGGTTCTTTATAAACATAACCAATTTTATTAAATACAAGGTTACCTGTTTATAAATTTTAGGTCTTTTAGTTCCAGAACAAAACTAAATAAAAGCGAGTAAAATATATAGTTTCAGTATAAAACTTTAACCCTAAATCAAACATATTTACATACTTATTTTGGAAAATATTTACTACAAAAACTACTTTTAAATTGATATTGAGTGACAAAAATTATTAGGACCCGTTGTTGGGGCTACCTGCTAATCGATGGCAAAGGGATTAAAGACTTGAAAAATTAATATAATCATTTTTTCGGTTTAGCCAATTACAGTTGTAACACATATACAGTGTGTCTACGGAAGTTGGCGGCATATGGGAAACTTTTTTATTATTAAATGCAACCATCAGATGGTAATTTTTTTCAGTCGTATACGAGGTTTGTCAAAAACTATGAATTTTGCCCAAGAGTAAAGTAGGTACCTTTATCTTTAAAAATATCGAAAACTGTAATTATGAAAAGTTTTTCGGTATGAAAAACTATGTTTTAATATGCAATTACACTAAACATTTTTTTTTTTTACAAATTTTGTCTCAAATTGCCGATAAATTTGTAAAAATAAAAAAAAATACTTTTCAGTATAATTCCATAATGTAACATAGTTTTTAATGCCGAACAACATTTCATTATTACAGTTTTCGATATTGTCAAAAATAAAAGTACTTTACTCTTGGGCAAAATTCATCGTTTTTGACAAACCTCGTATACGACTGAAAAATTTTAACATCTGATGGTTGCATTTTAGGTTTTGGACAATGCAGAACTTTTTATGAAGAATAACTTTTTTTCGTAAAGTTAATAATAAAAAAGTTTCAAATATGCCGCCAACTTACGTTGACACACTGTATATAGTAATAACGTAAGTGAACTTCTGTTTATTTCGTAGAACTTTTAGTCATCACCAATTATTTAAAAATCACAAATCTTTAGTTTAAACACCTTGCTGATAACTGTTAAAAATCTGTAACGTTAATAAATATGACATATCGGATCATAAAATGATCTATTGCTCCTTAAAAATAAATAAAAAACCAGAAGAACCTAGGATTATTCGTTATCGCTGTTTTAAAAATTTTAATGTTGATAGTTTTTTGCGAGATTTACATAATTTACCATGGAATAATATTCTTTATGAAAATAATTTAGATAATAAGATCAAAATATTTAATGATTTAATACTACTATTATTCAATATTCACGCTCCCATTAAAGAATCACGTATTACTAAACCTAGGGCACCTTGGTTAACAGCGAATATCAAATTGTTTATGAAACAAAGGGACACTGCACTGCAAAAATTTAAAAGGACTAGGGACAATGCTGACTGGCTTAGATATAAACAATTAAGAAATTTTTCAGTAACAATGGTAAGAAGGGCAAAAAAAGAATATTTAGATTCACTGTGTTTAGAAAGAAATAGTCGTAAAACTTGGGCAGCTTTAAAAAATTTTAATTTAACTTCTAGAAAAAATGTGTGTATTCCAAAAACCTTATCTGATCCTAATGATATTAATAATTTCTTTGGAACATTCCTTCAAAATGTATCTGATTGTAGTAACAAAATTGATTTTTATAATAATAATTTGTACAGTAATCATAATACGACATTTTCTTTTCATTTAGCCGAGATATTAGATATACATAAAATTCTAAATGGAATTCAAACGAACGCAACGGGAGTTGATGAGATATCCCCCTTAATGCTCAAATACTGCAGTCCATTCATTGATAAATATATTACTCATATTATAAACTGTTGTATAGAATTAAGTTACTTTCCCAATATGTGGAAAATATCGATTGGAAAGCCACTATCTAAAGTATCAAGCCCTTGTAATTTTAACGATCTTAGAATTATTAGTATTTTACCTGCCCTTTCCAAAATTTATGAAAAACTATTATACAACCAAATGTACGAGTATTGTATTAGAAATAAAATTATTCCCGACAGCCAGTGTGGTTTTCGAAAGGGTTATAGCACCACTGTAGCTTTGACTAATGTTATTGATGATGTGATTAGAGCGTCTGATAAAAAGTTAAACAGTGCCTTAATTTTGTTAGACTTTTCTAAAGCATTTGATACGATTAATCACGGACTTCTCTTGTCAAAGTTAAAGTTTTATGGATTTGAGAGGAAATCATGTTCAATTATTGAGTCTTATCTTACAGGTCGTTCCCAAAAAATATTTTCTGATGGTAAGTATTCGAACCAGGTTAGCATATTATCTGGAGTTCCACAAGGCTCCATATTAGGGCCGTTGCTTTTTCTAATTTATACTTCTGATATCCTTAAATCCTTAAAATACTGTAAAGTCTAAGCTTATGCTGATGACACACAAATTTATTTCTGTTTTGATTTTGAGGAATATTTGGAATCTGAAGAACTTATAAACGATGACTTGCAAACTCTCACTAATCTGGCGTCTGATCATAATTTAAAATTAAACCCTAATAAATCATATCTTATGTTATTTGGTAATAAAAATAAAGTTTCCCATCTTAGGAATAATATAAACTTAAAAATAAATGGCATTAAGCTTAATGTGGTTGATTCTGCAAGAAATTTAGGAATAGTCTTGGACACCGACTTAAGGTTTCGTGACCATTTAAAAAAATTGTTTCAAAAGTCCTATTTGGCTCTAAAAATTCTATATTCTAGCAGATATATTCTAAACGTTAAACTAAAAAAGACGCTGTGTGAGTCACTTGTACTTTCAAACTTTAATTATTGCGATTTTGTTTACGGTTATTGTATAGACAATATTGGGAAGTCCCGTATTCAAAAAGTGCAGAACACTTGCGCAAGATTTATATATGGCCTTAGA
Organism: Polydrusus cervinus; assembly: GCA_935413205.1. Classification (NCBI taxonomy): domain Eukaryota; kingdom Metazoa; phylum Arthropoda; class Insecta; order Coleoptera; family Curculionidae; genus Polydrusus; species Polydrusus cervinus. Next base: position 8,857,745 of record OW284512.1, read on the forward strand.
AAATACGACCATATTTCTCATACTTTTTCTGAATTAAATTGGCTAAGGATGGATGGTCGTAGACTTCTGCACCTTAATAGTTTTATTTACAAAATTTTAAACGAACCTGACTCTCCCTCCTCTCTTCGTGAACGCCTAATTCCTCGATATAATATACACTCTATTAACATTCGCTCTGTGAGTAAATTAACTTTACCACATCATCAGAGTGCTTTATTCCAAAGGTCTTTTACTTACAATGCAGTAGTTTCCTATAATGCTTTACCTGGTGAATTAACTGATGTCTCAACTGTTGAATTATTTAAAAAAAGATATAAAAAGTTTCTTTTAAATAAACAAAATAAATAATTTCGAAGTTTTAATATGTCCATGGGTGCTTTTGTTTAACTTCATTTAGTTATTGATAGACGATCAATGATCAACGTTTTCTTTTTAAGATATATAGTAAGGTATTTTTAATAATGGATTTCTTGTTACTGGTATTGTGTCTTTCTACCTGTAATTTCTTAGTTTTAGTATAATTATAACTTTTAATATAGTTTTTTTCTAATAATTATTGTCGTATGGTTCAGTTGAGTAGCTATTTACAGCTAGACTGCGCCATGCTACAGTAAATACAACCATAAATACTTTTTTTTTTCATTCTTTTATTGTAATCATCATTTCGTAATATAAAGGCATTATTTATAAATAACCCAAATTACATCCCTGTCCCAATTAGCCCCGTTTTCGCTACTATTATGTATCATAGCTGGGTCTCATTACAGTTTTATTAAAATTGATTTCTTGTGAATAATATATAGTTTGTGAACCATTGTCACTTATTATTGATACGACCTGTGATATATTTAACATTTGACGTATTATCGACCCGAAAATAGTTTTATAAATGGTTTATTTGAGTAGTATATATGTCCTTGTAGGTTTTTTAACATTATTTGTTCGATGAAAACATAAAATATTGTTTCGAATAAAATAAGAAATTGCAAAAAAGTATAGTTTTGTTTCCGGCTTTTTTTAAAAATCATTACTGCACTTACCAGACATATATTTGATCTGAAATCATGGTTATTGGATGTTCCACTGTATGCCACTAATTTTAATGTTTAACTGTGGGTATTGCCAACCCCCATAGGATCTAATTAATATAACAATAATAACAGCACCAATGTCTCAGAAACAACTAGTTAGTGAAGCTGAGGTTACGCTACTGTATATAATGTAAAACACTAAAGACAAACACCTGCTTACCGCATATTTCTCTGTTACAGGTTTCTAAAATGGCTCCATTCACACCCAAGTTTCACCAGTAGTCTTCGGAAGCAGCACCCCTCCATCAAATAGTCACCATGATAGTGAACGTTATGGCATCACATTCAGCTACTCTAGCCACTGTACCACCACCAATACATGGTCTACTTCAAAACGTCACGAGTCATAATCAGAGCAACGTCACGAATTTAGAAAATCCGAATCCTCATTGGACCGATCTTCTCCTATTAATAGTAAAGGGATTCATATTCTCTTCCATTATTGTTGGAGCGATTTTAGGGAATGCTCTGGTGATCATAAGCGTTCATAGGCATAGAAAGTTGAGGGTGATTACCAATTACTACGTGGTAAGTTTAGCTATGGCTGATATGTTGGTGGCGCTGTGCGCAATGACGTTTAATGCAAGTGTAGAGTTGACGGGTGGGTGGATGTTCGGTCCCTTTATGTGTGACGTATGGAACAGCTTCGACGTTTACTTTTCCACAGCGAGTATTCTTCATCTTTGTTGTATCAGTGTGGATCGGTATTATGCGATTGTTCGTCCATTGGAATACCCCATAACCATGACTCACAAGACTGTGTCGTTCATGCTCGCGAACGTGTGGATACTTCCGGGTTTACTAAGTTTCATGCCGATTTTCCTCGGATGGTACACCACCAACGAACACCTAAAATACAAAATAAAACATCCGGACGTGTGTATGTTCGTCGTTAACCAATACTACGCAATAATATCTAGTTCTATTAGTTTTTGGATTCCCGGTACTCTTATGGTGACAATGTATTTCCGAATATATAAAGAGGCTACTCGACAACGGAAGGCCTTATCACGAACTTCGTCGAATATTATATTGAATTCGATTCATCAACACAGAACGTCGTATCGGGAACGGTACAGTGAACGGTACGGTGAACGGTTTAGTGAACAGTTCTTACACCCCGACGCGGAAATGACTACAGTGGGACAAATAAATGGAGGGAGGAGAAGTACCAGTACTGGATCGGCGGTGTCGTATGGTACTACTATAACGGAGTTTAATACTGCAATGAATAGTAGGGATGGTAGTAAAGCTGCGACAGAGTTAAATTTAAATGGTAAGTTTTTGCTTCACTTTTTGGCGAGGTGAAGGGTCTTTTTCATTTAATTTTGATTTAGGTTTGGCAGTGTATAAAGAAATCAAAAAATCAGTTAAGAGTTTTTGTCCACGACTATTATATAATATGTTCATTATATATGTGTTTGCTCAATAATAATAATACTCATTATTCACTAGTGAATAATGAAATCGACAGGTAATGCGATTTGAAATAAAAAAATATCATTGGACGATTTCCCTGTAAGGTCCATCCATAATACGATTTTGTGTGTATGATGAAAAATTCAAGCATGCCATGAAATGTCAAGTCGAAGCGCTTTGTAATTTTAATTTGAAACGCCAAAATATAGTTCAACTTATCAACTTTAAAGTTAAGAATTGTATTAAAAGAACAAAATGATTAGAGATAGTGAAGATGAGATGTGTTATACACCAGTCCTGGCAGCGAACGAAGAGGAAACATTGAAACAAATAAACAAATCATTTATCATACAAATAAAAATTCAAATTAGTTTGTATAAAACCTAACAAATTCCTTAACAGAAATTATAAAGAAGTTACTAGCCCTAACTCTGTTTTTTTTGTTCATCCTCCAATTTTTATAATCTTCGTTAATAATAATTGCAAAAAATCACGTTTCAACACCAACAGCGGAAATGTTACAAAGAAAAGTTTTAATTAGCTTATCCTAAAGCGTGGCGATGGCGAACAAGTATTAGATAATTTATTTTTATTATTAATTTTATGCATTGTATATTATTTATAACCAGTCATATAAAATGTTGAAAATATTACAAAAAACATTCTTATAAAATAAAATTTTTGAAAAAACTTTAGTGTAGATTTAAATTTTAAAATTTTTTCTAAAATGTGAATTTTTCTGAAAATTGGATTAACTTTTTAAAATACATTATCATTTTTCGTATATTTAATTAAATCTTCCAAATTATACCGGGTGATTCACGACGAGCTTGCATTAGAACTTTTGAGGAAACAACTGAAAATATTTTTTTGAAAATCGTTAGGTTTAAGTTTATCGATATGCTCTCTTAAACTAAAATATTAACATGTTTTTATCACAGTAGCTTCAAATTTCATTTTTTAAATACAACATAGCATTTTTTATTATATTTTTGGTTTTGGCATTAAATTTCAATAACATTTTATGGAACACGTTTTTTACCTAAGTCTACTCATTTCTGAGATATCTGCATATTTTATAATTATCTCGTAAATGCATAGCGATGAAATTATCCGTATATATTTTTTACCTTAGCTCCTGGACTAAAATTTTTTGTTTGTGTATAGTTGAAGAATCAACAAATCTCAAGAAATAATTAAACTTGGCATAAAATATACAGGAGAATTTCAAAAAATAATAAAATTGAAAACCACAGCAGTAGCTCAGAGGTGAGTTAAATTCATTCGACGTGGCGACCCTGGTTCGATTCCCGGAGTGGGCATACGTACAATAAAAAAAGTATATCATAAATTGAGTGAATTTAAGAATGCAGGGAAAAGTGTAAAATGTATCATCTCCTAACCCCCCCCCATTCACGCCTGTAACCAGGCCGGATGAGATCGGACATCTCGTGGGGTGCGGAAGAAGGTACACACTCCCCAAACGGTAGGTCATTCAATGGCAAGAAACCAGGGTTGATAGCCCTTGGGGGTGTCGCATGACCGAGGATCGTGGTTTGGAACCCACGTCAAGCTGTAGGTCCCCTCGGGAATGGCCCTGGCAGCGAACGAAGAGGAAAAAAGCTGAAAAGGCAAAGCAATAAAATTGAATAGCCAAGACAATCTGCAACTCTTACAATTTTTTTTCCTCTGTCTATCACGTTTTATTGAAAACGACGCCTTGCGCCATAGAATAGTGCCCGGAAAACGTTGATGTTTTTATTCACCTTAATTATCAAAATAAATAAAGATGGGGAGTTGTGAGTCACGTTGTCACTTAATCGTTAAACAATGTCGAGCGAGTAAAAAACCACTGTGAATAAAGTATTCTTTAATTTAACCAGTAATAATTATTGTTTTATCTAATATTCGAAAAAAATACTAATTTAGACCTTAATATTTGGGTGTCTGGATCAAGATTAACCAACACATACTGTTACGCTATCAAGCAGCAAATATCACGAATGGTAAGCTTTCAACCGCTTTCTAATTACCATTATTGGTCCCTCTACATTTCTCCCCTATAATGTAATTTCGCAACTGGATGATTGATACTCAATCTTGATAAAATTGATTCCGCTCAATGCGGAGTTATTTATAAAAATATCTTAATTTAGTTATGGTCAGACTAAACGTTTTTGTGTAGGTCAATTTTTGTTTATATCACATAAAACTTTAGAAAATCTATTATCTTGCTTAGTTGTCTGACCGTCCTTCATAGGCGATTTAAGGAGCCGACGCCGACGCGACGGCGGGACGGTATATAGGTATAGCGCCGGAAATAAAATGTTTTCTAAGTATGTTAATCGTCAGTAATTAACCTAAAGCTGAACTAAAAAAGCACATACATTTTATTATTAATTAAAGTCACCATTAAAAATACACCGGAATAGTTTCCTCTAACTTCGTACAACCCGATGCACTCTATATGAAAGCGATGAATCACTCACAGTAATTTTGGACTTTGGAGAATAAGGTTATACATGTTAACTGTATATAATCGCATGATTAAGGAAATATATTAACTGGGGTGAGTTCTAAAAGGGTCAGGACCCTTCCAGATATCTATTTTTGATAAGATGGATTCACGAACACCTACCTTGATTCATTAAATTGAAATATTAAACGTAATTATTTAGATAAGCTTAGTGACGTAGATAGGACAGATGACTCGTTCTTTATGTTAGATTGTGTTGTATAATTTTGGAATTCGGTTTATGTATATCCATAACCTGTACAAAATTACATAAAATTTAAGAAAAATTCAGGAATTGGGAGGAGGATACAAAGTAGTGCCAAATGTCTGCTCTTGTAAGAAAAATCGGTAAAAAAAATCAATTATTGTTTTCCCAAAATTATTAAGTATGCTCTACCTAACCTCAAAAGCCTTCTTATCAAAATAATTATTTTATCTACATCGACAGCTAAGCATTTTGTTGCTACAGCGAGGCTATTTTTTAGACATAGCAAAATGACTTTATAGTTATAACACAATAATTTTTACAAAGTAGTTTTATTACTACAGCAAAGTCTGTTTAGTCAGATGCATGCTCCTAATAGAGTAAAGTGCTTGGCTTGGTTGTCCTCCATTTAGCAATAGTGGCGACTCGTCAGGTGAAGTAGGTGACTTCAGCAAAAAAAAAATTAAACCAGGAAAAAAATTTTTCGACAATATTAAATAATAATGTACCAATACCGCTACCATTTTAGCCCTTAAAAAATAATTGTGTTCAAATAAATAATATTAATTTAATCCGAATAATGCATAATAGCGCCATGCCACGGTTAACTTCGATGGAGAATAATTATAAACACTCATGCATTTTGGCGCGCCCCAGCCGACCGTGTCCGTTAGCTCAAAGCAATTAAATACCCAACGTCCAATATTCACCGTTGCTATGGTTACGTGACGTGAGTCACGCAAACAGCATGTAACAATTTGCATTATTATGAAGGGCTATTTAAAAACAGATCAGTCGTATGCACCATTGTTTTAGCATTGGTTCGCCAAACCTTAAGGTATTTATTTTGAGGCTTCACGAAATTTACGGTTATAAATATCGTTTTTACGTGATTTACTGTGTGACTAAAAAGTTTTGTTTTTATTTTTCAGTTAATTTTCAGTGTATGTATGTACCTACTTAGTTGTGTGTTTTAAAAATGAACCCAATTAATGGCATAGTTTGTAATTTGTTGGAAACTCCATTCAGTCGTTGGACAGATAAGGAAAGAGAGACGTTTTGTTACACGGGTTTTTAGTCAATGTTTGTTTAAGTAGGTACCCGTACTATACCTAGCTCTTCACCATTTTTTAAGACCGCGAGCCGCCACTGTTTAGCAAAACATTTTGGCTATGATTGCTTAAATTTTCTCAAGGAATAAAAAGAGATTTGCTCAGTGTAGCAATTTTAATTATTTATTTATATAATATGACGATTTTATTTTTTTGATATATAATGATTTGAAAATAAAAAAAGATCTTTTTTATTGTTTGTTCATGATAAATTTCATTAAAAAGGGGCCTGTGGCTGTTTTTTTTTACCGTTAATTTGAAGGGTACTGAACTTTGTTCAATACAGTTATTTTCACAGCTTTGTAAATAATAAGCGGATCTTCTGTTTACCTTCATCGCGGGTTCTAAAGTTATACATACGGATTTGTGTTTGAAAAATAAAAAAAAAATACCAACCTTTATAAATTTAAGCAAATTTTGTAGAAGAATAAATTTCTGGTGTTGCGAGCATATAAAGTGAACGAAAACAAGTTAACGTAAAATAAAGTACATGATTTCTGGGAAGACACAGACCATAAATAGCTTATTTCGCTTATTATATCTGCTTCTCGTTGCTTGTACCTTGTTAACATGTCGGACGCCGGCAAAAAGTTAGGCTACATCTGCATAAAATGTGTCAGTGGCGTAGCCAGGGGGGGGGGCTGCTCCCCCCCTTAAATGCAAAAATCCAGAAGATTTAAAATATATTTTTGGAAATAAAATTACGGCAACCCTATCAGTAACGCACCAAATGAAATAACACATAATCTTATATACCGGGTGTTGCATCGTCGAGCGGGACATAGGAAATCCCATGTAATTTTAAATGGGGTCAATTATTGGCTTCCCTAATTATTTTAGAGAAAAATTCTATTTAGGTTTATTAAAGAGCACTAAAACCCACATTCAAAAGAATAACTTTAGATATTTTTGATGAGCTCGTTTACGGGTTATCGCCGATTTCTTTTTAACTATTTCTCCTTTTTATGGCCCGTATTTGCGGGCACCAGTCAAGGTAAAAGATGACTGTTAAATAAAGTTGTCATTTTGAAATGTGTGCTTTATTGTTATAAAAACTCGTACATCGAAAATATTAAAGGTGTATTTATGAGTACAAATTAATCTGAATAAAACTAAAATAAAGTATCCAATTACAAGGTTAATTATGACATTTTACATGTTTCAATATTTTACTAATTAATAAGTAGGTACTATTAAATTGTTAGAACTTTAGAATTTAAGATGTTCAAATATTCCTCCATTGACTGCTAGACAATAACCGAGGCGATCATAAAATTCTCTTCTTACATTCGCTAGTTGGTAAACTGAAATTCTATTGCATTCGGCAAAAATAGCATTTTTTAACTCGTCTAGATTTGGGTATTTTTTATCTTTGTATATCCTGTTTTTTAAATGGCCCCAGAGAAAGAAATCATTTGGCGATAAATCAGGAGACCTGGCTGGCCAATTTACTGTATGATTTAAGCCAATAACATTTCCATTAAAAGCACGGTTTAAATATTCCCGAACAGCCAGGGTACTATGTGCCGGGCAGCCATCCATTTGGTACCAAACTTACTGATTTTCCCTGGCGGCATCATGTAAAGTAGGTAAAATATGATTTTCAAGTAGTTCCAAAAAATATTCTGCATTTAAATTTTGTGTAAGAAATAATGGCCCGATAATATTTTCTCCGAAAATCCCAGCCCAAACATTAACTTTTTGTGGATATTGCGTCCTTGTTTCGACAAACCTGTGTTGGTTTTCTTTGCTCCAATATCGATAATTTTGAACATTGGGTTCATTGTTTAAGGTAAATGTGCATTCGTCAGTGAAACAAGTGTATTTTAAAAATGTACGAGTTTTTATAACAATAAAGCACACATTTCAAAATTACAACTTTATTTGACAGTCATCTTTTACCTTGATTGGTGCCCGCAAATACGGGGCCATAAAAAGGAGAAATAGTTAAAAAGAAATCGGCGATAACCCGTAAAAGGACTCATTAAAAATATCTAATGTCATTCTTTTGAATGTGGGTTTTAGTGCTCTTTAATAAACCTAAATAGAATTTTTCTCTAAAATAATTAGGGAAGCCAATAATTGACCCCATTTAAAATTACATGGGATTTACTATGTCCCGCTCGACGATGCAATATCCGGTATAGGTGATATATTTTTTTAGTTTTCAATAAATAAAAAATAAACCTTATTTTTAATATTTTTTTGCTCAGATATGCTTATTTCAAAAAGTTTTAAATTATTTATATTAGTGTATTAGAACTCCCTACAAGTTTCTATAAAAATATAATATATTTTTCTTATTTGAAATTTTTTTTATGGTCCAAAAAAGGGTTTCTTGGGTGTGGCACCCTAAAAATTTTTACATCGCTACTTTCAGATCCTTTTGGGCCCCTCCAAACTGAATTTCTGGTTACGTCACTGATATGTGTATAATTTATGTTTATGCATCGAGACTTTAAACATATTTTGAATTATAGGGGGATTCATATTAGATAATTCAGATAAATAGTAGTTTGTACAACAAGAGTGAATATGATGTCCATATCGTACGAGGAAGTAAATTGACCGTAGGCGGAGTGCTCAAACTTCCGAGGGCAATATGGACAATCCACTCGAGTTGTACAGTATATTTTTTCTACGACTCAACTTCCGAACTTCATACTAAGAATTTTTTAAAATTATTTAAATTAGGCATCATAACTTGTCTTTTAAGTTGGCCATGAACTTTTGAGAACGGTAATAAGAAACAATTGAACAAAAATTTATTTTGATGGCAAACCCATTGACCAAATTACACTGTAACATATTTATCGATTTGGGTAAGTTCTTATATTTATACAAACTCACTTTTCAATATATCTATCCTTCTCACATTCGGCTTTTTGCAGAATACGAGACAAAAAGCGATATATTATGTATTAATAAAAACGAACAATTTATTTTCTCAATCGTAGGTATTTTGATTACTTCTTTTACTGAATTGCACAGAATAAAAAAAGGTTTGTCGGGTTTATTTCTACTTGCGTATAAATTATAACTCCAAAAGTACAACAAAATAGCTGTAGAATTCGTTTTAAACAGTTATAAATGGACTTTCTGCATTAATATGAATTTTTAACGTTCGCTATGGTCAAATTTTTCAAAATAATCGCCAATTTACAAACTAGCCACACTGTAATGTGGAAAGAGAAGTGGCAACAGTGTAAGTAGAAATCTAGAAATAACATAACCTTTAAAATTCTAGTGAAAAATGGTTTCGGTTTTTTTTTCTAGAAATCTTATAATTTCGTCTGTTTTATCAGGTTATCTTTAAGTTTCACCATTTAAAGAAGAATTACCAGTTAATTTTCTATATTTGTTGCGTAAAATAAAAGTTTTAAGATCAATTGGGGTTGGATCCCCGTTCAAAATATATCGAAAAATATCCCCATGCACAAATATTTATAATAATATTATTTATATGGAAAAAAATAACCAAGGTTAGTAAGAAAACGTTCATTTGATAGATATATAGTACATTTTATACAAAGCTTGTAGTAATTGTCTAGAAATGAGTGGAAATAAAGATATTTTTGAAATAAGAAAGTGGGCCTGTGTGCAAATTTTTAGTTCGGTCAGAAAATAATAATAATTTGGTAGAAATATATTTTGGTATTAATTTTGTTATTATACCTTCAATTTTTGCACCATTTCGTGTACTCTTTAGGAAAATATTGTGTATACACATAGACTCTGGGATAAATGTTTTGATTTAAATTTAAAAAGCACAAATTTCATATCTGACAGATTTGCATATTTTTGAAGGATATTGTTAACCTAACTTCTCTCAACTGTCAGAAAACGAATTTGCAACATCTAAATTTGGCTTCTCTGTAATTGACTACTGTGATTGGTCAGTTTTATAGCCTAACTAGGATGGATATGAAATTTTGCCGCACAGTTAACTGGAATAGCCTACTTACCCGCCACTAAAGTGTAAAGAAAACAGCAACAGTATTTTTTAGTATCATTGTTCTTAAAACATTTTTTTTTAAAAGAAATATAATAATGTCTTTCTGGACCTATATCAACTATAATAATTAGAATACAGTCGCGTTTTCAATTATTTCAATAACCCTGGGTTGAATTTTAAAACGCTATTTCGTGCCAAACAAAACCTTTAAAGCGTATTGTAACTAAAAGCTAAAAATAACATAATTAGTCCTTCGTTTCGACCTTAGCCAAGGCTCTCCACTTTTCTACGTTTAGCACATTAAAAACTTACAGCTATTGATTCGCCATTGCTCGAAGGGTAAGTTTACCTTAACATGAATCACAGCGGGCTTATACCACATACATGTGGCTTATACAGACAAAACCACTGTCGCCTATACGGAGTGGTGCATCGTGATTGGAAACATAGGAAATCCCATGCAAGTTTTAGACTGTCCAAATAGTTGCTCCCTTGTTGACTTTAGAGCGGGGTTTAGGGAGACTTTTTAGGGCCTCTGTGTAAGGAGTGCACATGCGGAGTTTAAAGAATTTTGGACAACTCGATCTTAAGGTATTTGAATGGAATTACGGTTAGTTTTTTATGGGAATTTAATTACAAACAAATAGTGCATTTGCACCTCATCGCATTGTACCTGTGTCTGGCGATGGTAATAAAATGTATTTTTATATATAAAATATTATAAAAAGGAATTTTACGAGAATTAAGTGTGAGGCGTCAGTGGAGATTTTTAAGATAATATCGGGGCATCATTTGTAATTTTAATGGAAAATAAGAAATTAACATAAATAGCTGCAATATTTCTATTTTTATGTTCTACATGGCGGATGATATAATTTGAACCTATACAGGGTGTTACAAATTCGACATACCAGCATTGAAATCTCGGAAACCATAAGAGTTAGAGAAACGGTTAAATGGGGGCAAAGTTGTGCTGATTATAATGCCGCTTTAAAAGTTTTCAAGTTCCGAATACTTCCGAATTTATTCGAAAAAAACCGGAATTTTGCAAAGTAGTTTTTATTTTTTCCTGATCTCATTTGACTAGCTATTTAAAAACAAATGACACTTTGTCATTGCCGCTTTTTCTTTTCTACAAAGTGACGTTACTAAATTAAAGATCCGCCGTTTCATCTCTGAGCGGCCATCACCAACTTTACTTTTTTAAATACGGACCTGAATTTTTTTTAACCGATTTTTAAATCCTCCTACCCTCAAAATGTAATGGCGATATTACTTTTTCATAACGATGAATAGTCCTTGCTTAGTTTGTTAAATTAATGTTTTTTAAAATGGCATTGCAAGATTGCATTTGGTAGGATAAGGAGAAGATCGGTTGAAAGAGCTGTCGCCAAAATTGGAAGAAAAATCGATCGTTTTATTGAGCAAAATGTCAATCTCTTTGAACATTTAGAAAATTAGGATTTATAATTAGTAAATTAAGAATTATTAAAAAATTCTTATAAAATAAATTATATTACTTATGTATGAATGTTTTAAATAAAATAAAGTTTTTAATTAATATTGTAATTCGTTGCCAGGACCAGACTGACAAGAAGTGTAAAAAAATATGAATTTAAAAAATAAGCAAGGACAATTCATCGTTAAGAGAAAGTAATATCGCCATTACAATTTGAGGGTAGGAGGATTTAAAAATCGGTTAAAAAAATCCAGGTCCGTATTTAAAAAAGTAAAGTTGGTGATGGCAGCTCGGAGACGAAACGGCGGATCTTTAGTTTAGTAACGTCATTTTGTAGAGAAAAAAAAGTGGCAATGACAAAGTGTCATTTATTTTTAAATAGCTAGTCAAATGAGCTCAAGAAAAAATAAAAACGATTTTGCAAAATTTCGGTTGTTTTCGAATAAAATAGGAAGTATTCGAAATTTTAAAGCTTTAAAAGCGGGGTTATAATCAGCACCGAATTGCACAACTTTGCCCCCATTTAACTCTAACGCTTATGGTTTCCGAGATTCCAATGCTGGTATGTCGAATTTGTAACACCCTGTATAATTAAAACTTAAAAATAAATTTTGAATTTTTTTTTGACAAAAAAAAGGTATCATCTATCAAATCAAAAGATCTTTTGAACGCCCAAGTAAAATTTTTGTATTACATTTTCAATTAGTTAAGCCAGGAGACGATGCCGCGTTTCACGCTGGTGTGGTAACTACTACCAAATTCCGAAAATTAAATTATTAGCTCTCCCCCTCTGCATGGTTGGATTATATTTGTTTTTGTAAATTTTATTTTTTACTTTTTTGATATTCCTAGCGAGCTCTTTATTAAAAAAAACATTTTTTATATTAGTGAAAATATCAATCCAAAATTTTAACATTAGGCGTATATATATATATGACTCTAACCAGCGTTTTTCGGGATCGGTTTTTCATGATTAAAAATAAAGTAAATAAGGCTCACCACGCCAAAATTAATGATTTTTTCAGAAATCATGTATTTTAGGAGCGTAGATCAAAGAGCAGTTTTTGGTGCAAATGCTTAGGTTTTGAAATACTCCTTCTTAAGTGCCGTTTTGTATATTCATAATAAAGCAGCCCGGCAGCTCCTCTCCTAAATAGGCCACTGGTTTGCGATATTAAATAAATACTTGTTTATGGTAAATAATTATTATTAATTTCTCTCTTGTTATTTTGATTATACAATTGTAACTCATGTCCGTTCTTGTATAAGGACATACATGCTGATTAGCGATTATAAATATTTAAAATTTGCGTATAAATTAATGCCAACCAATGGTAACGCGGCTTGCCAGAAACTTATCAATTTTTTAAATCTAATGAATTATTGAAAAACCTTCAATTAAAAATGTACATTTATTTTAGGAGTTTCAAAAGAAAAATTTTAAAATTGAGTCACGATATCTTCCGTGTTATTAATTTATTATGAGAAGTAAAGTCGGTCCCCAGTTTACCGCTGAAGTATTAATATTAGAAAGTATTCTTTTAGAAACATTTTGTAAACCGGGTGTCAACGAAATTATTTTACAAGGCAAAATTCAAATGTATTTAAAGTAATAGTACATTGTATACCTAGTAGAAAAAGCTGAACATTCCCGGACGACCGTAAAGATTGTATGTCGAGGCGCAAGCCGAGACTGACAATACGGAGTCCGGGAATGTGGCTTTTTCTAGGAGGTATACATACTATTTTTCCGTAAATCGAAATTATTAAAAGGACATAACTTATTACAATCAACTTGTTAAAATTTTGAAATAAATAATATTAACTTTGTTTACAAATAACGGATGCCATTAAATATTTGTGTTGTAACTATGGAAACACAGTAATATTGAATTTTCAAGCTTAACACATTTGCCTAGCAACGACTAACTGTAAGGAAATATTGACTTTTTCTTTCAAAAATATTATCAATAATGTCAATGTTTCCTGTCGATTTTCGGAAAAAATATTTTATTTGGATTGTTAGGACTTAGTAGCTTACTAGTAGCCTCCGACTAATATTTCTAAGTTATTCCTCCAAAGTTAGCAGCTCCATGCGAAATTATATCTATATGCACGGTGTCCCAGATAAAGATGCAGTCATTTCGTTAATTCCATAAGATACAGAGATGGTTATATTAAAAAAAACTTGCGCCTTACTAAATTCTTCAACATTGTGTTTTCAAATTTAAAAACTCTGAATCCTTCCGAAGATATTTGGACAAAACCATACCTAGCTTTATTATATAGTGGGGATTTTTTTTTATTCTCCTCCTCCAGATTTTTTTTTATCAAGAATAACATTTTTCGTGGAATCAATATTAAGAATTTTCCATATGGATCAAGAGATTTGCCGATCACTGTAAATGTTTTCTTTTACACATGAAATTTGCATAACTTGTTTTGTAATAATAATACAGCATAATACAGGGTCCTGCGCCTCATCTCCCGTCTTCTGTAGCTCACTTATTAATTAAGTTAGGATTATGACGTTTTGCAGGCTTTACCTGTATCCTAGGGCGTATTTCAGGAAAATATTTTTGTTTATACAGGGTGTTTCAAAAAAGTGTCACGTCATAAGGATATGTTTTTTTAGATTACATGCCATATATTTTCTTACTTATTTGGATGCATCTTGTAGTTGCTTACATACCCCTAAAATTTTAATAAAATCGGTTCAGTATTATAGGCGAAAAAAAAATAAAAACTAAAAAAAATCAGTTTTGCACCACTGGTTTTAAAAATTAATAAAAATTAAAAATAATGTCTCGTTAATAAAATTATACAAAGGTACTTAATAAATAAGGTCTTACAGTTTCGTTAACCAAGCCTAATTAATACGAATTGTACAGGGTGTCCAAAGTTTAGTGTCAAACTTTGCAAATTTTAAAGCAATTTATTTTTCTTATTTCAAATTGGAACCCCTGTATATTATTATGTTATTCGATGCAGAATTAAAATTCAAACATTTATTCTAATTACAACCCTATCGCAATTTCTAATGCATTTAGACTTATTTGCAGGAACCTCATTTTATCAACTATTCCACCAGTCATTATTATATAATAAATATCAAAGGTGGCTTTTAAAAACAATTTATTGATATTAAAGTTTACTAAAAGGACAAATAAAAATTATTTTAGCATGCTCCTAATATGAAAATCATATCTACGAGCTTTTCTTGGTTGTATTCCATCACAAAAAATAGTATAGCTTAAATAATTAATACTAATCTAACAATATTTGAAACTATAAAATAACTAAAGTCAAAATGGGCTTTTGTCACTTTAATAAACTTTAATACCAATAAATTGTTTTTCAAAGCCACCTTTGATATTTATTATATTATAATGACTGGTGGAAAGGTTGATAAAACGAGTTTTCTGTAAATAGGTCTTAATGCGTTAGAAATTGCGATATGGTTGTAATTAGAACAAATGTTTGAATTGTAATTTTGCATCGAATGACATAATAATATACCGGAGTTCCAATTTGAAAAAAGAAAAATAAATGGATTTAAAGTTTGCAAAGTTTGACACTAAATTTTGGACACCCTGTACAATTCGTATTAATCAAACTGGGTTAACGAGACTTTAGAACCTTATTTATTAAGTACCCTTGTATAATTTTAATAACGAGGCATTATTTTTATTTTTTAGTAATTTTTAAAACCAGTGGTGCAAAACTGATTTTTTTTAGTTTTTATTTCTTTCGCCTATAATACTGAACCGATTTCATTAAAATTTTAGGGGTATGTAGGCAACTACAAGATGCATCCACCATAAGTAAGAAAATATATGGCATGTAATCTAAAAAAACATATCCTTATGACGTCACACTTTTTTGGAACACCCTGTATAAACAAAATATTTTCCTGAAATGCGCCCTAGGATACAGGTAAAGTCTGCAAAATATCAAAATCCTAACTTAATTAATAAGTGAGCTACAGAAGACGGGAGGTGATGCGGAGGACCCTGTATAATGGGAACAAAATAATGAATATCTTATTGAACTAAACTGTATTTTTGCGGTGTATCAAGCTTATGTAAACATACTATTGATCACTCTCTCTATTGATGAAAATTATTACTTATTTTTGAAGAGACTTCCAGTACGGTAAATACTCGTAAAAAGCAGCAAAAGCAAATTCGTGGTCGATTGAGTCAATTACTTCCCCCGGGAATCTTCTAGCAGCCTTCCAATTTAACAGCGCGCTTTGGGGGCTTTCGGATACATGTCAAGGTTTAAGTGTGCAGGGAAGATTTTTCTAAAAATCTTAAAGTCCACTTTAAAACTCTTGTATTGCTAGAAACTTCCAGTTGTATAGTGGAAAATCTCTTTTAATGGAACTTTATATGAAAAATATTTTTTTTCAATTAGTGAAATTTAGCCATTATGATAAGGCAAATTTTTTAAATTAAATATATCTGAAAAATGTTTACCTGCGTAAAAACATTGTTTTTTTTTATTTTAAAGTTTTTGTTATCTCAGCAGCCGGACTTATTATACACTAGTTTATTATTGCATTTATAATGTTGCCGTTCTGCCCTTCTTTCGAATTAGGCTTTTTTCCTCTTCGTTCGCTGTCAGGGCCATTCCCGAGGGGACCTACAGTTTAACGTGGGTTCCGAACCACGATCCTCAGTCATGCGACACCCCCCAAGGGCTATCAACCCTTGGTTTATTGCATGACCTACCGATTGGGGAGTGTGTATCTTCTTCCGCACCCCACGAGATGTCCGATCTCATCCGGCCTGGTTACCGGCGTGAATGGGGTGGGTTGGGAGATGATACCTTTTACACTCTTCCCTGCATTCTTAAATCTACTAAATTTCGGACATACTTTTTTTATTGTACAGGGACATTATTTTAAGTGTCTCATCCGATTGGAGACTTTACTATCGACCACAATAAAAACACAATTATGTATTCCCTAATAGCTTTTAGTGAAGAAGCCAAATTTGATGTTAAAAAAATCTATGTTTACAAATTTGACAGATACGACGCCATATTGGATTTTCTTAAATGGCAACCCTACCTTATAGTAAGCCAGCTCCATTCGCCTATTTATTCCAACATTAAAAATGTATAATTATCAATATTTATTTTCAGCCGTTCCCGAGATACGAGGCTTCGAAGTTGGTGATTTTGTTATCATCGAATTAACAGAAGCTTTGAGATTAGAAACTCTCTGGAGATCTGGAGATATGTAATTTTTTATGGCGGAGCCACCCATGCTATTGTCATATATGTCAGATGTCAAAAAATAACAAATACGACGCCATTTTGAATTTTTTAAATGACAACCCACATTTATAACTACGTCAGTGAATTGCATTTCGCGGTCCGATTCCAAAAATATATAGTTATAGATATTTATTTCCAACACTTACGAAAATACGACCGCATCAAAAACTGCATCGTTCGATTATGTCTTTTAAGTATCTCACCCCATTAAAAAAAAAGTTTTTGATGCGATCGTATTTTCGTAAGTGTTGGAAATAAATATCGACAACTATATATTTTTGAAATCGGACCGCGAAATGCAATCAATACATTGACGTAGTTATAAATGTGGGTCGCCATTTAAAAAAATTCAAAATGGCGTCGTAACTGTCATTTTCTGACATCTGACATATATGACAATAGCATGGGTGGCTCCGCCATAAAAAATAACGTATCTTCAGAAAAAATTGAGTTTCTAATCTCAAAGCTTCTGTTAATTCGATGATAACAAAACCACCAACTTCGAAGCCTCGTATCTCCGGAACGGCTAAAAATAAATATTGATAATTATACATTTTTAATGTTGGAACAAATAGGCGAATGCAGCTGGCTTACTATAGCGTAGGGTTGCCATTTAAGAAAATCCAATATGGCGTCGTATCTGTCAAATTTGTAAACATAGATTTTTTTTAACATCAAATTTGGCTTCTTCCCTAAAATCTATTAGGGAATACATAATTGTTTTTTTATTGTGGTCGATAGCAAAGTCGCCAATCGGGTGAGACACTTAAAATAATGTCCCTGTTCGTATGCCCACTCCGGGAATCGAACCCGGGTCGCCGTGGTCGAATGCCAGTAGCTCTACCTCTGAGCCACAGCCGCGGTCATTTATAATGTTCCACTTTCACGTTTTAACAATTAAAAGTGACAAAATATAAGTTTTTTTAAACATTCCATTACTTATCAAAAAACTATTTCACCTTTAGTTTTTTATACATAAAACACATTTTTCGTTTTTCTCCGGACAAGGTATGTATCTCTGTAAATCACATTTTTAGTGGTCAACTGAACAATCTAACAACAATATCAAGAGAAGACCTTTAAAAATCAAAAAATGCTTAATTGTATTTTCCTAAATATAACATTGACCAGGGAAGCCTGTCTTTTTCGGTGAGTCTATCATTGATTTGTTAGTGTTTTTTATTGTTTATTTTTCTGAATACTAGTATTCCACAAAAGGGAAAAAAAATTGAAAAGTAATAAAAAATAATTTTTTAATATTTATTTAAGTTGAACTAGTACTTATTATGTGGTTAATACCTAATTGATCAATATCCTGTAACATTTACTCTTATAAAATGTTTAATATTTGTCTACGCATTTATATAGGTACATATTTTCTTGAGACTAATCACACTGGTTAACAAGATTTTTGTCCCAAGCGCAAAAATGTCTGATTTCAATATAATTTTGCATGCTGAAATCAATCATGTTTTCAGAATTTCTCCATCACCCTTAGTTTTTATGTTCCAGTATATGTGATTATTTACCTATAAAATGCACGCATCGGTCTGTACTATAAGAGTCATCTAACAAAAAACTTGTGTCAGGCATTGCTATTTTATTACTTGTGTATTGTAACAATAACTTGTTGTGACTAGAAATAACAAAGTGTGCTCTGTGTGTCACGCGGAACATGTCTTGGCTTGTTGAGACCTGCAAGCAGTTCCGAGTCCTACATAACATTTATTGTTGTTTTAGTTATCGGCTAGCGCTCGGTGAATGTACATATACGCAGACTTTTTTAACGTTTTGAAGAATGTGCTGTGGTGCATTTTAAGCTATTGTAGTGTAACTCACCTGTAAAAATGCCAAGAAATTGTGTAAACCACCCGAACTCTTTTTGCTACATCTGCGGTGAATTGACATTTAAATCTCAAAAACGGTCTTTCACGCCTCTCGTTAATAAATGCTATGAACAGTATTTCAAGTGTAAAGTCGGCGATCAAGACAAAAGCTGGGCTCCCCATATTTGCTGTGTTACGTGTGTCAGACTTCTTACAGCGTGGGCAAAAGGTAAACGACATATGCCTTTTGCTATTCTCATGATTTGGAGGGAACCATCAGACCATATTACCGATTGCTATTTTTGTCTTACAAATATCAGTGGTATAACTTCTAAATCCAAACATACTGTTAAATATCCTCATATTCCATCTGCACTGAGACCAGTGCCGCACAGTCCGGAATTACCTGTGCCTGACCCCCCACAAAATATGACACCGAGCGACGATGAAACTGCCGATGACGAAGTAAACAACGAAAGTTTTTCAGCCGAAAATATTGATCTGGATCCAACATTTACACCAGATTCGTCTTCTTGTGCGCCGCATCTTCTAAGTCAAGAAGAACTAAACGACTTTGTCCGAAAAAGCAGCATGGTTTTCTTTCAAGGACATTTGCAACGGCGTCTTGGGAAATCGTAAATCCGAAAATTACGTAGAGAATGTTAACAATTTATTGGTCTCATATAAAGCCATGGGTTGCAACATGAGTCTAAAAATACACTTTCTTCATTCACACTTGGACTTTTTTCCGAAAAACCTTGGAGCAGTAAGTGACGAACATGGCGAGCGATTTCACCAGGACATTCTGGACATGGAGAAGAGATACCAAGGCAAATGGAGCCCCGCTATGTTGGCAGACTATTGCTGGACGCTGAAGAGAGATGTTTCTGATGCAAAGTACAGTCGAAAGTCATATATGACCACATTTTCTAAGTAAATATATCACTTTGTACTTTATTTTTTCATAACTTATACCCATATTATAATATATACGTTCACAAAAATTCATTGCTTTGTCACTTTAAAACCCTGCGTGATGGAAAAATTCTGAAAACATATATGAAATATGTTTAAAAAGTACTACCAAGTACACCCACTTCAGCTCGTGGGACAAAAAAAATCTTAAATTTTGTTGACCAGTGTCATTAATCATCATTTTTGGATTATTTGAGAAAAGTTATTTGAAAATTTTGTTTATTTTAATGACCTCAAAAGTTTCATCCTGAAGAATTCATATTCAGGTTTTACGTAAGTGTAACATTAGTAGTCTTTATCGTCAAGTAATTATACAGGGTAATTCCTAAGTTGATACTTCTTTTTAAGCCGTGTATAGAAGGCATTAAAATAAACAACATTTTCAAATACCTTTTTCAAAACACTCAAAAATTAGATAATTACATTTATTTATTACACTATGGATCAAATATGGTCCTGCCTAACTTAAACATAATCTCGAAGCAGCAGCCGCACTTTGACGATACTCACCGTAAATTAGCACTATATTTTAGTCATTGTTTTCAAATTTTACCATTTTTACGTGTCACCAATTTAAAAATAACTTGCTTCAGAAAAATACACCGTAGCGAATTGCCAAATAACTGACCACCGACCCGTAAATTGCATGACTAATGAGATAAGACAAACAACATAAAGTATAGTAGGCTATGTTTTGATGACCAGGCCCAAACTTAGATTTTTAACTTCTATATTTCGCCTATTTTTAAGTTTTTTGAAAAAAAGGTATTTGAAAATGTAGTTTATTTTAATGCCTTCTCAGAGCTAAAAATGAAGTATCAATTTAGGAATCACCCTGTATATTAAAGGTACTACGCAAATATTAATGGCTTTAAGCATGTTTAAAACTAAAAATACTATAAAATCCAAAAGTTTATAACTATGTATCTTATAAATCAATCGAAATGGCATTTTTTTATCAACTGTATTTTATGTTACCATCAATTTTGATATACAACAGAAAGCTTTTCAGGTAATATTTTTGCACAAGAAAACTTTATCGATGATTGTTTGACATATCCATTTTCTTTTAGTAAATCAAAATGATGTATTGGGCTAGTGTTTTTTCTAAATATACAGGATAATACAAAGTCGATGAATTAAAATTGCTATTTCGGTAACCACAAGAGATGGAGAGTTGGTTAAAGGAAGGCAAAGTTGTACATTTTAATGCTGAAAATTTTGTTAAAAAGAAATTTAAAAATTAAACCAAAAAAATCAATTTTTGCTTTTATTATTTTTACAAAAATTATTTTGAAAAACCAATAGAACTTTCTAAAGACACTTTAAAAAAATTATTAAATTTCAGAGACGAAATTTCGTTGCTTAGATACCCACATCAACTTTTAGATAATTAACCCAATCTATAAGTCGGGTATTTTGTCGCTTTTGGAATAAGACGAGAGAAAATAAAAACGAAATCTCAAAAATTCGGTTTTGCCCAAATATCGTCGGAAGTATTCGGAGAATTTAGTGGGGCGAAACTCTTTCTAATTTAACGATCTCTGTATCTTGTTTGGTTTACGAGAAGCCTGTAGAGAATGCATCCTTGTGTGAGAGTATAGTTTAAAAATAGTAAGGAAGTGAGATATTCCACAACATTTTTTATTATTATTTTAGTTCTTATAATTTAACAATACTTAATAACTTGAAATTTTTAAACAAAGCAGTGGCGGCTCGCGATCTTAAAAAATGGCGAAGAGCTAGGTATAGTGCGGGTAAATAAACATTAACTAGAAACCCGTGTAACAAAACGTCTCTTTTATTCTCATCTGTCCAACGACTAAATGGAATTTGAAATGAATTACAAACTATGCCATTAATTGGGTTCATTTTTAAAACTAAGTAGGTACGTACACTATTGAATTAAATGAAAAATAAAAACAAAACCTTTTAATCACATAGTAAATCACTTTAAGTTTTGCGAAGCCTCAAAATAAATACCTTCAAGTTAGGCGAACCAATGCTAAAACAATGGTGCATACGACTGATCTATTTTTAAATTGCCCTTCATCATAATGCAAATTGTTACATGGTGTTTGCGTGACTGACGTCACGTAACCATAGCAACGGTGAATATCAAAGCTATGTTGGGTGTTGGGTCTTCTGCTTTGAGCTAACGGACACGGTCGTTGGGGCGCCACAAAATGCACGAGTTTTTATAATTATTATCCATCGGAGCCGCCACTGAGACAAATATGACTTATATCACTTCAAAGATCACTCTAAAGCCCTAACGTTCAACTTTATTTAACAATATTGCCTGTATTTTTACAAACGCAAAATATTTTTATGGAAATGAAACATTTAATACTACTAATTATTCCCGCATATTAGAAATTTATTTAATCAACCCAAATTACAAACAACAACTAATTAAAAAGGACGCGTTTACCAAGCGCCGAATAGCCTTTTAAATGAATTCTGAATTAAATTTTTTACATACGAAAAACGGGGTTTTAACTTTATATTATTTTAATATTTCAATATTGAATGTTTGCATGTACGCATTTAGGTGGTATTATAACATCAGTTTAATTGAAAATTGTCTTCCCATTGTGCGGACAAGAGTTTGGTAATAAACAAGTAAAGTATAAAGGTGCAGTAAAGGGTCGGACTAAGGAAATTAAGTAATTATACTCGTATGATGTGTTTATATTAATATAATGAAATGAACAAAAAATAAATAATTAGATACTATTTACATATATAATATTATTCTATGTCTATGGTCTATTTCTTTTCGATTGCGAACGATGACCCGTTTTACAATAAAAAAATGCAAGAATTTTCATTTTTGACAAGTTGAAAAAGTAAGGTTAGGGATTTACGTCATAACTGACATTTTGTTGTTTACTGTTTATAGCGGTTAGAATTTTAAATTATTATTTTAGAATTACTCCAACAACCTAAGAAAATATAATTAAAAAATCAGCTATGGCTGTGTACGCGTTGAGTAGGATTAAAGAAAAGATAATTTGTATGGGGTGTACTTGTTCCTTGCTTTTACCACTGTTATTGTTTTTTTTTAAATTAGGGATGTTTTATGTATTGTTTCGTATTGTTTTTTTTACAATTTTAAGATTGTTTTTATAATACTAAGTAGACGAAATGCCATTATACCCAAATGAGGATATTATTGTGTAATTTTATTGACGAATAGCACTGATGATGGTGAAAGCCGAAAGCGCTTTGCTCTATGGCATTAAAAATAAATGATATTGCAATACATCTGAACACTTCTTGTGAGAAAGAAAGACTAACATTCAATATTTCAAAGTAATAGGGAAATTTCTAAACATTTGAAATTTTAATTAAACGTTACCTAGAAATCAATATAATCCGGCGCCAAAAATAAATACTATAGGGTGTAACGGGTATTTACGACTGCACTTAGAACCAATTTTATTGCAATCATTAAATAAGAACCATTTATCAAAAGAACTTTTTTAAGACTCATTTAATGAACGTTATATTAACTAAAAATCAATAATTGTAAAGAAATTAGAAAATATATAATGACATGTGGGAGTAGAGAAATGCAATAAAAGAAATAATATTAAACCATGTTTCTCAAACTTGATAAAATGATTAAAAGAAATTGTTTTCAGGATGGTATATTAATCAATAGGTGTTACTACTGGTCTAATTAAGTGATTTTCACAGTCACAATATAGTATATTACATAACAAGTGATGAAAGTGATACTTTTCAAACGAGGAGATATTCTCAGAAACTACACTACGATCTTTTCTAAACTACACTAGAAAAATCTTTTTCACACGAGTAAGTACAGTATTTTTCTTAGGACCACCATGAATTATTAAAAAAGCCTTTAATTTGTGAAAAAAAATATTGTGTTGAAATTAGTATACTTAGGATTATGTTCTACTTAATATGGTTTCATAGTTTGACAATTGGCTCTTCCTTTATTTGTAGTTTAACTTTTTCATTTTTTTATATTTTATATAACATAGGAAGAACTAATTCTGGATTGACTTTTAAATTAATCAGAATGAAAATTTTTTAAATGTAATCAAGGAAAGATGCATTAAACATAAATTTAAAAAATCCACCCAACAAGGAAGATTTCAATTCAAAATAATTCTATAAATTATTTATTGTTTTTATAAGAAAAAGTCAAATACTCCTGATGGGATTTGAACCTGTGATCTTGCGATCTGTAGGCTAGAGCTCTATTCTCTACGCTATCGCTACCGATAAAGATTTCTTATTTAATACATGACACTCTCTTCAGCGCCATTTGTTTTTTCTGGTAATATATTTTCTAGTGTATTATTAATATTTTTTATAATTTCAGATGATGTATTTTTACACTCTAATTCTGAATAACTCGTCAAATACATGATAAATAAGTTAACCACGTTACAATTACTGCAATTGTTCTTTTTAACAAATAGGGATTGTCTGTCAAATTGGCACCATATGTCATTAAATGTGTGCCTTGATATTTCAACACTAGTGTTGAAATATTTTTTATTCAACACGCGTGTGATATACGGCGCTTTTTAGCCAAATTAACCGTGCTCTTTTTCTCATTTTCATAGGTGGTCGTAGGAAAAATTACTATCGTCTTTTTTGCTTTATTGGGACATTCGGTATATCCGACATATTTTCATAACACCAGTAATAATTTAATTTAAAATACATCGATTAATGAACTCGCTTAAAATACGACCATAAAAACCCTTTAGTCAACTTTAAAATTAAATTTTAAATTCAAAGTTGAATATGAAAAACGACTTTTCAAATTGTGGTATTTCATCACTCTCGTGCAGCGGAAACGCCAAGAGAGTAAAGTGATTATCGAGTAAATAGGATCAGTATAGTACGGTTTGGTTAAATTTTGGTTGGGGAGATTATTTTTTAATTTAGACTTAAAATGGACAATGAGTTTGTATTATACAGGATGTAATGGATTTGACGCATTATTTTTAAATCAGTAAATCCTGAAATGACAACATTCGAAGGTAAAATGAATTTACAGGGTACTTCCTAAGTTGATATTTCTTTCTTAGCTGTGTATAGAAGGCATTAAAATAAACACCATTTTCAAATACCTTTTTTCAAAAATTCAGAAATAAGGTACTTACATTCATTTATTACATTATGGATCAAATACGGTCCTGGCTAAATTGCCCGTTGAATAACATTAAAAAACTTCTGGATGTAGGATGAGCCCGCTAGGGAAAGCGTTCTGCATATAATCTCGAAGCTGCAGCCGCACTTTGACGAAACTCACCGTAAATTAGCACCATATCGACTAGTTCATTGTTTTCAAATTTTACCATTTTCACTAATTTAAAAATGCTTGCTTCAGAAAAACACACCGCAGCGTAGTGCCAAATAACTCATCACCTACCCGTAAATTGTATGACTAGTAAAAGATAAGACAAACAACATAACATGCTACGTTTTGATAACCAGGCCCGCACTTGGATTTTTTACTTCTGTATCTCGTATACTTTTAAGTTTTTTGAAAAAGGTGTTTGAAAATGTTGTTTATTTTAATGCCTTTTATACACAGCTAAAAAAGAAGTATCAACTTAGGAATCACCTTGTATTTTTATGTCGCATCACAACTAATGCCAGAAGATTTCAAACTTCAAACCATGTTTTTAAACAACTTGATATTGAAAATTATTCACAAACATTTAAATAGTGTTAAACTAAACAAACGCGGAAGTCGTTAAACCGCTAGAGGCCGGTGGCGATCTCACGAAATATCAGTCGTATTTCAATTCGGTTACGGTAAGGTCTTACTATCATTTACGGTGGAACTGGATATATAGGGTGTTCTATTTAAAAAAGAAGTTGTGCGCACTTCCGGTGACTTTTCTTTTCTGGAGGGAGGGGCAGTCGAGACTACATGTATTTCATGATTCTGCACTTAGCGAGGAAATGGGAAAAGCGACGCAGGCGAAAAATTATAGGGGCCACGCTCAAAGTTCGTTGAAAATACAATCAACTACTATCAAATTTCGAAACTTAAATTATTACCTCCATCCCCCTCTAACTAACCCATGCTTGGTTAAATTTGGTTTTGTGAAGGTTTTTTTTACTTTTTTATTTTTAATATTCCTCAGGCTCTTTCATTTTGAAAAAGAAATACATTTTTTACATTTGTGAAAAATATGAGGGACAGAAAATTATATAATAGAAAAATACTGTAAAATGTTATTTTTTTACTTCGTTTTCTTTAAAATTACATCAAAAACCAATAACTAAGACGATATGCGTCCGAAACCTTAATCTTATACACATAACAGGACTTTTAGAAGGCATATTTCAAAGACTAAGCTTTTCCGACAAAAAGTGCTTCGTAAGCTAAGCCAAAAATACATCGTTCCTTTTAAAATCATCAATTTTGACGTGGTGAGCGTGTAATAGATATGTATGTACCAATAGGCAAAGTAATATATTGATTTTAATAAAATAAAGAAAATATTTAAATTTAGATGAAAAGTCCAAGAGTGGGACGAAAAATTAGATTCCAATTAGACTTTTAGAGACGAGCTTCTAGGCCAGTGGCGTAGCTAGAAGCCCCCCCCCCCTCCCGAAATCAAAAAAAGAAAGAAAATATAAAATATAATTGGGCAACAAAAAAAAGTTTTCGACGGCAACGCTATCAATAACGCGCCAAATAAAATAACGAATCATCTTCCTAGTAACTACAGCTTCAGCAGAAAGAAGTTTTTCCACTTTAAAAAGATTAAAAACATATCTAAGAAACCATTCAGGCGAAGAGCGTACAAGTTTAGCTTTAATAAGTATTCATCAAAAAATCCACATTGATGTATGAAAATATTCAATATATTTTGTCAAAACAGGCGACGAATTACGGTTTAGTTTTAGGCAAAAAAATATGTTGTGCTTTTAGTTTATGGTTAATTTTTGTTTTTTTAATAAATAAAAAATATACTTACCTTATTTTTAATATTTTTTTGCTCAATTATGCTTATTTCATGAAGAAGTTTTTGCTTAACAAGTATATTATCTGTTTAATATTACCTATATTATTGTATTTGTATAACTCACTACAACTTTCTTTAAATATACAGGGTGTGTCAGTAAGGTGTCTGTCTTAGATAGCACCTAAACTATCAAAGATAGGGAAAAAAGTGTAATACAAAAGTTAAAGAGTTTTTTAGGATACGTAATCTAAAAATATTTTCTAATCTACAGGGTGGTCCTAAAAAGTGGCACTGAATATTAAAAAAGAAAATTAAATGGGACACCCAGTATAATTTTCTAGAATATGATTTAATGGAATAAGAACTTTGCAACCCTATTAAAATTTTTAAAGTGAAATGCAACGTTGCCAGGTAATTAATTTTTTTCCGAAATTTTAGTAATTTTAAGGGTATCGTTAAAAAATCATAGCAACTTGTGGATTAATCCTAGGCAAATATAATTTACGTTGTAAGTACTTTAAGGTACGATATATTGATCTATAATAATGTTTTTTAAATCTCTATACAGAGCGTTCATTACAAGTTGGACAACTCGATAGTTTTAAAAATGCTTTATTTCAATTTTTTTAAATGGGACCCCCCTAATTTTTTTTGGCAAAAGAATTTATCTTTCGAAAACCTTACTTTTTTGTTAAACATGTCATATATCTAAACATCATAGTTTTGGAAATATTTTAGGATTTGTCTTAAATCAGGGTAAAAAAGGAAAGTTCTAATTAAACAATTTAGTCGAGATTGCTTTGGAACAAAAAATAAATAATTTTCTTTGTCACAGCTGTCATTGCAAAATTATTTCGCCAACATTTTGTGCTTAATTTCTGTTTAAAGTTTAGTTTCCCGAACTAACTTTATCGAAATAGAAAAATATGAGTTATGAATAAATTTAAATTTAAACAGTAATAAAGAACAAAATGTTTTATGATGAAATTATTTTGCATTATCAGCTGTGATAAAGAGAATTATTTATTTTTTTGTTCCAAAGCAATCTTGACTAAATTGTTTAATTAGAACTTTCCTTTTTTATCCTGATTCAAGACAAATCCTAAAATATTTTAAAAACTATGATATTTAGATATATGACATGTTTACCAAAAAAGTAAGGTTTTCGAAAGATAAATTCTTTTGCCAAAAAAAATTAGGGGGGTCCCATTTAAAAAAATTGAAATAAAGCATTTTTAAAACTATCGAGTTGTCCAACTTGTAATGAACGCTCTGTATAAGAGATTTAAAAAACAATATTATAGATCAAAATATCGTACCTTAAAGTACTTACAACGAAAATTATATTTGCCTAGGGTTAATCCACAGGTTGCTATGATTTTTTAACAATACCCTTATAATTGTTAATATTTTGAAAAAAAATTAATTACTTGACATCGTTGCATTTCACTTCAAAAATTTTAATAGGGTTGCAAAGTCCTTATTTCATTGAATCATATTCTAGAAAATTATACTGGGTGTCCCATTTAATTTTCTTTTTTATTATTCAGTACCATTTTTTAGGACCACCCTGTAGATTAGAAAATATTTTTAGATTATATATCCTAAAAAACCCTTTAACTTTTGTATTACACTTTTTTCTCTATCTTTGATAGTTTAGGTGCTATCTAAGACAGACACCTTACTGACACACCCTGTATATATTTTTTTATTTTAAAATTTTTTTTTGATTGTCCAAAAAAAAGGGTTTTTTGGGCGTGGCACTCCAAGAAATTTTTCGCCTTCGGAAATTTGCCTGCGGCGCTGGTTCGTCGCTTTCCCTACCCTTTTGGCCCCCCCCCCCCAACTAAAATTCTGGCTACGCCACTGTTCTAGGCTTAAGGAAGATGGGAGGGGAGGGGGCTGCAACCCGGCAGCCCCCCCTTCCTGGCTGCGCCACTGAAAAGGGTAATACCCGTTTGAACTTTTTCCAGAATTGGATGAATTATTTGTTACCGAATTAGTATTTCCTTTAATTAAAATTACTGACTGACATTGAACCTCAAAGGGGTCGTGACCTCTTACACTCTTCAAATGATTTTACCTTTGCTATTTACAAAATCCAAACGCGATTCTGTTAAATATATCTGCCACATTAAGCTTGAAACTGGTAAAATGGCCTTTATGATAAAAATTTAACTTTCCTGACCTAAACCAACAAATTTTGAATGAAACGGTAACTATTTTTATATAGCGTGTTTTTTATCGAGCCCATCAAAAAAGTAATTAAGAAATAAAGAGTGGAAGGCAACAGGAACTTTCGGCAAAATGACGTTATTTTTACTAAAGTACTTTCTTATGATGGAGTGTTTAATGATCGATCTTGGAGTTTAAGGTCGCCGACTTTTAAAGGTTAATAAACTGCTGGACAATTGCTTTCGAGCAAGAAAAATTTCGCCTAAATTTAACACTTAATATTTTCTGAATCAGATATGATATCGACCTACGGTTTTGAATGGTTGATAGATTCATCCCTTGAGAAACAATTATCAATGTTGGATTTTCTTTAACTGTAATCACCGAAGTTAAGCTGTGTCGAGCGCGGTTAGTACTTGGGCGGGTGACCGCTTGGGAACACGGCGTGCTCTTGCCTCAGGAAAGAGTGTAAAATGAATCGACACCTAGCCATCCTATTCACGCCGGATAGGCCGGATGAGATCGGATATCTCGTAGAATGAAGGTGCCGTTTCACACTCCCCAGTCGGTAGACCACATTTGTGGTCGATGACCGGTTCAAGATGGCTTCCGTAGTCGGCGAACCGTAAAAAAAAAAAATTTAACTGTCAGAAAATTTTATATACAGGGTGTTAAAGAAGACGATGATTTTTGCTCAAATTTTAATGGCGTGTAACTTTCACAATAATATTTTTAAATTTTATCACTCTACGTCAATTGAATCAATGGTTCATAGCAAAGAAAGTAATTTGTCAAATTTGTTTATATCTGCTATATTTTAAAAAATAACGATTTTTTTGGAAAACCTTGCTTTATTTCAACTTATTGGTAGCTGCGCGTTGTATCGTGCAAACTTTGCGAGTGATTATTATACCTTATGAAGAGCTTGATTATGTTTAGTAACAATAGTTGTACCTAAATGTTATGATATACAGTGGCGTACTTATAAACACCTATATGTTTATGGGTTATAAGTATAGTGTTAGAAAGTTAGAAATCAATAAATACATTTTTTCCAAAAATTAAATAAAAAAATTTATATTTGTTAAAATTTTGTAAACACACTGTATAATATACCTGTAGTGCGATATGAAAAACTAAAAAATAAGAAAAAATTGACCTAATCTAGGGGCGATTACTTTCCAATATAAAAAAATTGTGAAAAATTGTGAGATACTTATCATAGACATGGTGTTTATAAGTACGCCACTGTACATCATAACATTTAGGTACAACTATTGTTACTGAACATAATAAAGCTTTTCATAAGGTGTAATAATCACTCGCAAAGTTTGCACGATACACGCACAGTGAGATCTAGCTACCAATTAGTTAAAATAAAGCAAGGTTTTCCAAAAAAATCGGAATTTCTTAAAATTTAGCAGATATCAAAAATTTGACAAATTACTTTCTTTGCTATGAACCAGTGATTCAATTGACGTAGAGTGATAAAATTTAAAAATATTATTGTGAAAGTTACACGCCATTAAAATTTGAGCAAAAATCATCGTCTTCTTTAACACCCTGTATATAAAATTTTCTGACAGTTAAAGAAAATCCAACATTAAGAATTGTTTCCCAAGGGATGAATCTATCAACCATTTAAAACCGTAGGTCGATATCATATCTGGTTCAGAAAATATTAAATGTTAAATTTAGGCGACATTTTTTTGCTCGAAAGCAATTGTCCAGCAGTTTATTTGAAGATCGCAAAGATTAAGGGCCGCAAAAATAAAAGGTTGTTAAACTTGATAGAAAATATAGATAAACTTAATGGAGGTTACACACTTTTTTGCATTTCGTTTCTTTCTGGAATTCAATCCAAAATTATTTTTATTTTAAGTTCTACACAGTCGTCAAAGCATACTATAAAGTACATTTTTTTAACCAAGGTTTAGGGGGGTACCACACGAGGAGTGTTGCGGCGGGGGATTCAAGACGCGAGGGCAATAATAGTATAGCTGTCTAAACTATGGTTAATATATTTTTTTCACTACTAACACATTTACAAAATTAGTATATTACATAACAAGCGATGAAAATGATACTTTTCTCCGAGTTTTAGAATAATCACTTTCACACGAGTAATGTACATTATTTTTCTACGACCACAAAGAATTATTAAAAAAGACTTTGATTTCTGAAAAAAATATTTCAACACTAGTGTTGAAAAAACAATATCAACATTACTGTTGACATTAGCATACTTATTAGAATTATGTTCCACTTAATATCTGGTTTCATAATTTGTCAATAGGCTTTTCCTTTAATTGTAGTTTAACTTTTTCTTTTTTTCATATTTTATATATCATAGGAAGAACTAATCCTGGATTGACTTCTAGATTAACCAGAATGAAAAATTTAATCAAGGAAAGATGCAATAAACATAAATTTAAAAAATCCACTCAACAAGGAAGATTTCAATTCAAAATAATTCTAAAAATTATTTAATGTTTTTATAAAAAAAAGTCGAGTACTCCTGGTGAGATTTGAACCTGTGACCTTGCGATCTGTAAGCTAGTGGAGCTTTATTCTCTTCGCTATCGGTACCAATAAGGATTTCTTGTTTAATTTATGAAACTCTCTTCAGCGCGATTTGTTTTTCTGGTAATAGATTTTTCAGTATATTGTTAACATTTTTTATAATTTTAGATGGCGTATTTTCACACTCTAATTTTGAATCACTCGACAAATACATGATAAATAAGTTAAACACTTTACAATTACTGCTTTCTAAAATTTGTTCTTTTTAATAAATAGAGGTGGTCTGTCAAATTGGGACCATATGATTAAATAGTGTGCCCTGTATTTTAACACTAGTGTTGAAATATCATTATATTTCACCCCTATTTATGAAGAACAAATTTTAGAAATCAGTAATTGTAAAGTGTTTAACTTATTTATCATGTATTTGTCGACTGATTCAGAATTAGAGTGTGAAAATACGCCATCTGAAATTATAAAAAATGTTAATAATATATTGGAAAATCTATTACCAGAAAAACAAATCGCGCTGAAGAGAGTGTCATGTATCAAACAACAAATCCTTATGGTACCGATAGCGTAGAGAATAGAGCTCTAGCCTACAGGTCACAGGTTCAAAGCCCATCATGTGTATTTGACTTTTTTTTTATAAAATTAAATAGAATTATTTTAAATTGAAATCTTCTTTGTTGGGTGGATTTTTTAAATTTATGTTTATCTTTCCTTTGATTAAATTTAAAAATTTTCATTCTGATTAATATAGAAGTCAATCCAGGAATAATTTTTCCTATGATATATAAAATGTGAAAAAAGAAAAAGTTAAACTAGAACTAAAGGAAAAGCCTATTGACAAACTATGAAACCAGATATTGTGGAACATATTCCTAAGTATGCCAATTTCAACACTAGTGTTGATATTTTTTTTCAATACTACTGTTGAAATATATGCTTTCTCAAATCAAAAGTTTTTTAATAATTCTTTGTGGTCGTAGGAAAAATAGTTTACATTACTCGTGTGAATGTGATTATTCGAAAACTCGGAGAATTTCCGCACTCGGCTGATGCCTGGTGCTAAATATCTCCTCGTTTGAAAAGTATCGCTTTCATCACTTGTTATATAATATACTATTTCAATATTTTCTGTCAATGGGCTCGAAATTCGGGGAAGGGAATTTTCACTATCCCGCGTAAACCCGCCAATTCTTGAGAGTGATGCTTAAATAACGACTTGCAACTGGCATTTTTTTTAGCTTATACTTAACCTTCAACAAAATTTTTCCTGGTTATTTTATTCTTCCAATGTAAAAGCTTTAAACATCCTCCTCACTGTCACCATAAATATTACTTACGCCGTAATGCATTGCAACATCAGCGTTTTTTTTCAAAACCTTAGGGTATTTTATTTATATAAGTACGTGATATTTATTAGGTAAAAGACAGCAGAAAATATCAGCTTGACAATAATGCATTTTCAGTGTTTAGAAATTTATCAAGAAGACTCGCTTGTCTGGAAAATTCCATAGAGAATTGAGACTGCTAGTTTTAGTGACTGTTGTATTATTTATTCTACACAAAAAAATAAATAAGGGAGAATAGTTATAGAAGGGACCATCGAAAATTCATTTATAAAGGTGGCCGACATCAAACAACTTAGCCAGTATCTACCTGTCCCAACAGGATAAAGGAAAATGGATTATTCTACACGAAATTCGGTTTTATTGAACGAAAAGTCATAAAAAACGTTAAAATGTATTTTTTCGTAGCTTTTGTGAAAATTTCTCTATCCAGAAAATCACCCATATATTTAGTAGTGGGGTAGAAATTCTGTATAAAAATGTTCAATATGGCCCCCATAACGCGAATTAAGATTTATATGGTTTTGTAACACAACCCTTCAATTCACAGGTTACATTAGATAGAAATACAGAAAAATACAAGGTGTTTCCTAAGTTGATACTTATCTTTTAGCTGTATATAGAAGGCATTAAAATAAACAACATTTTCAAATATGTACCTTTTTTAAAATGAAATTTCTTATAAATTGCAAACTATGTCACTAACTGGCCAAAAACGGGTAAATAATTTAATATAACCAATTAAAAATACATATTCTTAAACACACATAATATCTACTATACCGTGTGTCCATGAAGTCTTGCACAAACTCATTTAAAATTCAGATATTATATTATCAGAATAATGCTTGAAAATGTAGATTAGTATTTTAGTTGCGCATTTTTTAAAGTAACAAGTTAATATACAGGGTGTTCTAGTTAAGAAATATGACGTCATGTGGGTATTTTTAAAAGGGAACACCACATCGCGCCATTTTTGAATTCTATGTTGAAAACTGAATACTTTTTGTATAACCAATCCTATCTCTAAATTCAGCCTGTTTCGAAATATTAACGTTTGAACATTGAAGATTTTGAACATTTACGCAGCTGTAAAAACCAAACGTCATATCTTTGATCTGGAATACCCTGTAACTTTTTACTTTAAAAACAGAGCAATTAAAAATACTAATTGACATGTTCGAGCGTTTTCCTGATGCACTTACGCCAGGTTTGGCCCATTCTGCTCACCTTGTTTGGTTGTTAAACCCAATCCGTGATCCCAGTTCCTTGTATTAGTTTGTGTAGGTCAACTGGGGAGAGGGTAAGGATGTCCTCTCGTTCCAGTATTTGTTGCCTCTTCCGATCTAGTGACTCGCAATGGCAAACTATGTGCTGTACAGTTTCTCTGCCTTGTTCGCATAATTTGCTGTCAAGGTTTCCATTGTACAGTTGCATTCTGTGCAGATGGTTCGTGACAGCCATGGGTCCTATCATAATTCCTATAATGGTTTTCAGCTGGTTCCTGTTCATTTGAAGTCTCTGTCTGTTGTTCCAGTGGATTTTGTGTTCATTCCTGATCTATCGTTGTATGCGTTTTTCTGATAATGATATATGTGAATTTTAAATGATTTTGTGACTTTATGGACGCACTGTATAGTGTTCATTCGTTTATTAATATTATTGAATTGTGTTATTTGTGTACAATGTTCGGGGTGTATAATGACAAGATCGATACCTCCAGATTTCCCGCAGACGAAAATTTAAATAAATAGTACATTGTATGCCTAGCAGTAAAAGCTGAACATTCCCGGACGACAGTAAAGATTGTATGTCGAGGCGCAAGCCGAGACTGACAATATGGAGTCCGGGAATGTGGCTTTTTCTACGAGGTATACCTACTATTTTTCCGCAAATCGAAAATTATTAAAAGGACAACTTATTACAATCAACAAAATTTTAAAATAAATGTTATTAACTTTGTTCACAAATAAAGGATGCCATTAAAT
Organism: Polydrusus cervinus; assembly: GCA_935413205.1. Classification (NCBI taxonomy): domain Eukaryota; kingdom Metazoa; phylum Arthropoda; class Insecta; order Coleoptera; family Curculionidae; genus Polydrusus; species Polydrusus cervinus. The sequence goes on from OW284512.1 coordinate 8,892,603, forward strand.
ATTTGTGTTGTAACTATGGAAACACAGTAATATTGAATTGTCAAGCTTAACACATTTTAGTTTACAAGTAGCCGTACAGAAATAATATTTCCTTACAGTACAATAATAAATATTTCCTAACAGTTATTTTCCGTTACCTAGCAACGACTGAGTGTAAGGAAATATTGACTTTTTTTTTCAGAAATGTTTTCAAAAATGTCAATATTTCCGATCGATTTTCGGAAAAATGTTATTGTCTTTAGTTCTTGAAACACTCTCAAATTGTCTTAAAATTTAAAAAAATTGAAAAAATGACCAAAATTGAGAGCGCAAGGATAGTAAAAAATATATTATTTTATAACCTCCAATGAATTCGATTGATTAATTTCAGAGAAAATTTACAGGGAAATCTAACCCCTCATAAAAACGTGGTTACTTCAGTCACGTTGTAAAAGGTCTTTTAAACCATTTTAATATTTAATGTCCATTACGGAAAAAGCAGAACACCAGTATAAATCCCTCCGATGTTTGTTTATGATGTTATTTATAATAAACTGGTGTGGTGCAAAGTGGAAATTCGTTACCGTAAAAAGGCGAATAGAACATTCTGTACGTAGTCAGAAATTTATTAAACGAGAGTCGGGTCAAATAGAAAGATAATAAACTTCGTTACGTCTAAAAAGTTATTTATGTCGGATCGCACGACGACTGATCTATTTTTAAATTGTCCTTCATCATAATGCAAATTGGTTCAAGCTCTTTGCGTGACTGACGCCACGTAACCATAGCAACGGTGAATATCAAAGCCATGTTGGGCGTTGAGTCTTCACTTGCTTTGAGCTAACGGACACGGTCGGCTGGGGCGCGCCAAAATACACGAATGTTTATAATTATTGTCCATCGGAGTTAACCGTGGCCCTATTATGCATAGCCAAATTCGGATTAAATTAATATTATTAATTCGAACATAATTATTTTTTAAGGGCTAAAATGGTAGTTGGATTGGTACATTAATATTGTCGAAAAACTTTCCTTTTGGTTTTATTTATTTTTTTTGGTAAAGAGCTCCTTCATCTACTACACCTGACGAGCCGCCACTGTAATAACTATGCCTGAAGATATGTTGAGGTTATAATTAAAATAGTGACATGTGTAAATATTAGAACATTATAAATATAATACAAGATCTAATGGGCGCCCATACCGACTTTAATAAGAGGGGGGGAAACTGTTGAAAGTGTAATCAGTTAAATCGCTGTAACTTATAAACGACTTATTCGATTTTAGCAAACTAAAGACTGTTTGGAAGAGAAATATATGCACTTTCACCAATCGTATTTAGTTGTCCATAATAGTTCTTAAAAATAATTGCTTAAGGGCGCAATTTGCAATAACAAAACATTTATTGATTTTACTCCAAAAAATAAATCATACGGTATAATTATGATACCATAATCGAAAAGTAGATACAATTTGCTAGAAAAAATACTAAAACCGCAGCTTGATATCTATGGTCGTTTTAGCGTTATCGCCAATAGAATAATTTTTAAAACTTGAAATGAAGAAACGGTTTTATATTTTTTAGAAAAAAAGTGGGACGCCACTGATATTTTTCCATATGGATATTATTTCGGATTAGCCTGGTCAATGCTGCATAAAAATGGTCTCTGGCATTTTTCTCCTCAGACACACCGTTCTTAATTAAAATAATTAAATTAGCTCTACAATTTTTTATTATTATTATTATTAACATTGATAATGCAAAATTTTGTTTTATTAAAATTATTGGAAATGACCACCTTCACTTAATAGGCATGCTTCCCCCCGTCTAATTTAATTTAATTATTTAAGTTGTTAGAAAAAATATTAAAACTGCAGCTCGATATCTCCGTTCGTTTCAGCATTATCGCCAATAGAATAATTTTTAAAACTTTAAATGAAGCGGTTATTTTAATTAAGAGCGGGGTGCCTGAGGAGAAAAACGCAAGAGACCATTTTTATGTAGAATTGACCAGGCTAATCAAAAATAATATCCACATGGAAAAATATCAGTGGCGTTTCAATCTTTTTAATAGTGTTATCAAAGATATACCTTAATGTAGAATGTTCGGAGATATGTAAAATTTTAAAATTTACTTTTCAATTACGCCCTCTTGCAGCAAAATGCGGAACTTAAAAATTATTTCCAGGATTTTCTCATGGTCACTTTAGTTGTAATTATTTTTTTCCTGAATTTCTATGCCCAGTAGTTTCCGAGATATGGCCGCTCGTCACCCGTAATGAATCACCCGGTGTCTGTTTGAAGGTTGGAGACAATGATGTTTCTTGAACGATAGAATAGTTTTGGACTTGCATTGTCTTTAATTTGTTTTACATCACATGTAAAAAAATCATGATGTAAAACAAATTAAAGACAATGCAAGTCCAAAACTATTCTATCGTTCAAGAATCACCCGGTATTATAAAGAAAAGAAAAAGATACAAGGTAAAATTCATTCCCCCCCCCCGGCCCCTCTCTACGGGGGTTCATGATAGTACCTACACCTGGACTTTTTAACAATAAAGTTATACAACAAATTTTACTGACGTCTAGTTTTTTCTATAATCTGCTTTAATAAATTATTCCTTCTGGTTGGAGGATTTCATTATTACCAAATTTAATTGCCCTAAAAATAGGAAAATTCACGCGATTAAAGAATATTTTTAATAAAATCAAATTGATTATAATGATTAGTCTCAACAAAAAAAAATGTTCTTGTCGCTCTAAAATATGAAAATAATCCGTGTGTTTTGATGGTTTTAACAATTCTGTAATTTTAAAGTTCTTGTTACTTAAAAGTTCTCGTGATTTAACCTAATTATAAATTTTAAATTTTTTTTGAAGCCCAACTATAAAAGAAGGAAAACTCTCATAGTGTAAATACCTTTTTCAGTATAAACCGTTCCAGGCAAAATTCTTGTTTATGATGTCATTTAAAATAAACTGGCGTGGTGTAAGAAGCAATTTGTTGTCATAAAAGGACGTAACACCTATAAGTCAGTAAGAAAAATGTGACTTAAATATAATATAGTAAGTTGTTACATCAGAAATTTTAACAGAGACATCCACGTGTCCCGTAGATAACACACAAAAAAACGATAGAAGTATATAATAAATTATCTTATATAATAGATATTTTGTTACAAAAAAATATAAAAAACTCTCATTCGGTCAAGAGCAGAGATTTCTGTTGTTGTCTGACTAGCCGTATACATTCTTAATCTTCAATACCATAAAAAGATGTAACGAGAGCCAAATATGTTATTAAATACCAACCACAAATTGATTTGGCAAAACTGGGTGCAAACGTCTAGACAGGCAGAAAGAAAATGTAAATGTTGTCGAAAAATTCTAGAGTATATTACTCATACATGTATACGAATTGGGCCCCACAGAATTTAAGTACGAAAAAGTTTTTATTTGTCTCTTACGTTTACACGAAGGAGATATACGATTTATGGCTACAGTGTAATTTTGTTCTGGAAATAACAATAATCATATTATTAAAGCTTGCACAGAACACAGGGCAGTGCCGCGTCAATATGGCGGCTAAACACCTGATCAACGACGAAATTGTCGTTTTCCCATAAAGACAATATTAAACTACACTAAATGAAGCAAATCTAATTTTGTTGTACTGGGTGATTCATTAAGGGTGACGAGCGGCCATATCTCGGAAACTACTGGGCATAGAAATTCGGGGAAAAAAAAATTATAACTAAAGTGGCCATGAGAAAATCCTGGAAATAATTTTGCGCATTTTGCCGCAAGAGGGCGTAATTGAAAAGTAAATTTTAAAATTTTACATATCTCCAAAAATTCCACATTAAGGTATATTTTAAATAACACCATTAAAAAGCTTGGACAATTATGCATCATTTTGGTCTTATGCTCATTGGCGTACCGACTTTAATAAGAGGGGGAAAGCGGTTGAAAGTGTTATCAGTTACATCGTGTAGCATTCAATATTTCCGAAGCATTTCTCCGGTTAAGATTAAATGAGTACGAATGCTACATAGTAATTTATGCATTATCAATTTAAGTATTAACGCAGTTTGATATAGTTAGGAATTTAAATGCTTAAAAATTACCTTATAAATTTTGAAGATTTAGCTCAGTTTTGTTGATTGTATATTCAGTATATTTTAAGATGGTATTTGGCACTAGATTCCATATCCGGTGTAGTCATGCTCATTTATTTTGTAGAGTTTCCTTTTATCGATGGTTTTCTCCTATGAAAATCCTTTCATTGTTTTGATTACAGGATCTGATATATTTTTGAAAATCAGGTTAGTTTCGATTGAAGTTTATAGCTGTCAAGTAAACCACAGAGTGGTTAAAGGTAGGTAGTTTCAAATTCTTACAGTGCTTTTACGCGCTAAGCCGACAGCCAGATAATTTATGGTGGTGTGTTCGGAAAATGGTGTTGGTCAACGTTGGAAATTGGTTGGTGCCCCGAATTCGGTGTTAAATCGAACATTATGTTGCTAACTTCGGGAAGTAATTAAAGTTCCGTTTCCTGCTGGGAAGCAGCCATTGAGAGAGGGGGACTTAAGCACTTATTCCCCGGCCGTGAAACGCGGTGCAAGCGTTTTTTTAGAGCTAGTGCGGACCTATGAAAGGGGAATCTAAGTCACTATTTTTGAGGGGTGATAGGCCTGGTAATTTCCACTTGCAGGTAAGATTTTGATTTTGCTAAAACTGGGATTTTTATTAAACCAGAAATATCTTCATTTGCAGTTTTGAGGTTGGAATTGAGCACGTTTTAGTACAATCACCAGCTTAGACCAGCTTAGAGTAATTTAGCTCACATCAGCTAAGTTTAGCTTAATCTAGCTTAGTTTAGCTCAACTAGCTTATTAAAGTTTGGGAAACCAGTTTATGGAAGTTACACACTTTTGAGTTGGAACTCGATGATCTGTTCTGAGGCTGTTTCTAATTACTTTATGGGCCTTCAGCTGTTTGAGATTTGGATGTGAAAATTCGGGAAATTAGGAGTAACTGGAGGAAGAAGGAGACGATTGTAAATACTACCTCATGGATGGGTGAAGTCAGGATTGACGTTAAGTTGCTGAACCAAATACACTAAACATAAGGTTTATCAGGCCAGTTTTTTTAATTTATATATCATGTAATACCAACTTGGTAAGTCAAATAATTTAATAATTTAACTTCGTACTATAGAAAGGGTAAGGTCTGACAAAGGGTTCTAGAACACTTGAGACGCTAGAAATACTCACCGTTTGGTTACATTACCTCTTTTACACAAACTTTACCAAGTAGCGTAATAATCAAATTACAATAAAATCATATTGCATTACTTTGTCTGGAACCGTATTAAATTTGGTTCTAATGTTTTAATAAACCATCCAGTAATTATTGCAGGTCTGCTACTGCTAACCTAAGAATATATATTTTGATTTCATAACCGGTGTGTTTTATTCCTCTTGATAAGTGTTTTCAGATATGTATCTGTGAAAGACGTCAACAACTTTAGATCCCAAGTGATTTTCTGACTTTCTAGCACTTGGTGAGTATTATACTATTCAAAGAGTCAGTGGTGCCCTCGGGTTGAAAGAGTGAACTGGAACTATGTAGTGAAGAACCCCGGCTAACCGACATAAGAGCTAACCGTTCGCAAATTTAGGTGATAAGCTATCAGTAGTTTGCCACATAAAAATGGCGCTCGCAACGTATAGGGCCTAGTTCATTTTTTTCAACAAAACCAATTCTTTATAGAACATACCTGAGAACACAGAGAGGAATAGGTAAATAAATGTCAAGAAAAAGCCTGAGGTTTTTTATCAAGGTATTCAAAAGAGCTTTCAGTACTCGAAAGCAAATGTTAATGGTGAAGATACATACATGGTGAAGTGGTATTAGTAAAATTTTGCAGGTTATTTATTTATACAGGTATAAAGTCATAGTTTCTCCTCGATTTACGTGGTAAGATAGGTATACCCGAGTGAAATTTTTTTTGATTTATAATAAAGAGTTTTTACTGTGTATCATTAATTGTTTAGAGACAATGGAATAATATCGATTCTCTAATTTTATGGTTCCCATCAATTGTTTTTGGTTTTTGATATACTTCATGGTTGATTTGAATGTATTTTCCATATTGCTGAATAAGGTTTATATTGTTACGAGGTATATCAATAGTAGCTGGTGATTGGTAGGTTTAGTAAACTTGAGTTATATAAGGTCATACTGTTGAGGCAAGAGTTAAAATTTGATTGAAGAAGTTTTAAAAAGTTTTTAGAGATTCTTGACAAATTGGCGAAATTAATTTTTAAATTAGTTTCAAAATAATATTGAAAGCTGAGTTTTAGTGAAGACTATAAATTGTCAGTTCTTATAAAGGTAATACAGTAAAGCTGGGAAGATTTTAATAATTTTCAAAATTCTTTTGGTCATTATATACTGTACAGGGTGATCTGTAAAAAGTGTCTAAAATTTTCATTAGTAATAAAGATAACAATCTGCTTATTGAACATATTTATCGATTTGAAAAGTTTTATGAGGGGATGTTCTTTAATATACAGGGTGGAATGAGACCAATTTTAAAAACTTGTACAGGGTGTACCAAGTTAAGGAATTTTTTTAAACTTTGAGAAAGAAAATTTTTTGGAAAATTTTTTCAGCATTGTCTTGCTTTGGACTTACAATTTTTTTATGAGTTTATATATACAGGGTGTCCACACTCTTGTACTTGAAATATTTTAGTGGAAAGTTTCTTTTGAAAATAAAATTTATAGCTCCAGGCACTTGATTGTATTTTATATGAATATAGTGGTGCATAAGTGCTTTCAATATTAATATACAGGGTGTGACAAATATTTGGATGCAACTTTAACCAAATGAATTTAAGTTCAATGATAAATTAACATCGATATAAGAGAGTTAGTATCAGGTATCAATTATTTTGAGATTTATTGATCATTTTCAAAAAAAAAAAATTTTTTTTTGAAAAATTTTTTTAAAAATTTTTTTAATTTTTTTGTTTTTTTCTGCGCATCATTATGGACGTGTTTAATTTCGTTCCGAATCACCTGTTGGATTTTGAATTGGAATATGAATTGCACATTCGCTTAATAACTTCACAACGCAATGTCGCCGATAAACGTAGAATCTTAACTCGTATACAGAGAATGGAACAAGCATCTCCGGGTAGAGAAATTAATTTGGAAGTTTGTAAATTGGTTTTTGCTGACGAAAAAGTTTCTATAGCGCGAAGTATAGATTCCATCCGAAGAGTAGTTGGCGAATTTGAAGGAAATGTAAATGATTCAGCTTTCAATAGGGTTAAATCGCGATTAGCGCATGTGATAGGTAGAGCTCGCAGAATTCCTTTAGAGGAGGATGATGCTGTCGAAATTAATGCTTTTATTCAGGAAACTGTCGCGACTTGTATACTTTTAGAGTCGGATTTATATGAAAAAATTCCTGCAAATCAAAACCCAGAACCGATCGTTCCTGTTAATCCGGTAATAAATGTAGCTGCACCGATTGTGCACTGCGCAACTCGAAATTTACCTATCAGTGAATGGCAAGTAACTTTTAATGGCGATCCGAAAAAACTTTATCCTTTTTTGGAAAGATTAACTGAATTAGCGCAGGCGCGAAATATTTCTTCACAGGATTTATTTAATTCTGCGGTCGAGTTCTTCGTGTCAGACGCCTTCACCTGGTTCAGAGCGATAAAAAGTTCGGTAACTACGTGGGAAACGTTGGTTTTAAGATTAAAACGCGATTTTCTGCATGACGACATTGACGATGACTTATGGGACCAAATTAAAAGAAGGAAACAGAAAAGAAATGAGACTACAGTAGTTTTCATAGCTCATTTAGAAGCACTTTTTTCTAGATTATCTCGACCCCCAGTCGAAATTTCCAAAGTTAAGCATATTAGAAAAAATATTTTACCTGAATTTATCAGTCGATTGGCTTTAATCGATATAACTACGGTTTCTCAACTTTCAGAACTTTGTCGTAAACTAGAAGAGTCTGACTATATGAGAGATAAAAGTAAGCCTAAAGAGGAAGTGGCAGTGGTTAATGATACTGACCATTCTTATAAAAATTTTGGACATGCTACGAATAGAAATAATAATTTTAGAAAAGATTTTAAGAATAAATCAAATTTTTCCAATACTTCAGGACATAGAGAAAATAATAAAAATAAATTTCATTTTAATAAAAATAAAACTGTTAATAAAAATAATAATTCTGACAATAAAGGTAATAATTCAGAAAATAGAAATAAATCAGCAATAGTTTGTTGGAATTGTAAATTAGCCAACCATCTTTATTTAGATTGTAAAGCTCCTAGAAGTCTATTTTGTTTTAAATGTGGAGAGCCTAATTTTAAAGCTTCTACATGTCCAAATTGTTCAAAAAACTAGTAGAGAAAGTGTCTCATAGAGGCAGTTTCACTTTTTCTAAAAATAAGGCCTCTTTTAAAAATTTTAATAATGTTAATAATACTAGAATAAAAACAAGAATATTTCAAAATTCTTTAAGTACAAATTCTTCTAATTTAGTTACAAACAATAAGAAAAATTATTTTAATCAAGCTGATTGGAACAAGTGGTTGAGAAAAGTTTCAGAATTTTATAAAAATTATAAAGCTCCTTTTAATAAAGTTTCTTCAAATAATAATAATGATCATATCTCGCCTTTATTTGTTAGTCAAGAGTTTGATAATAGACCTTATATAACTGTTAAGTTGCTTGATGTCGATATTACCGTTTTATTAGATTCTGGTGCAACTACATCTGTCGTTGGTTCACGAGGGGTAGATATTTTAGGTCAATTAGGTCTGAAGATATGTCCAGCTAAAATTAAGAATATTTTTACCGCTGATGGTAAAAAACAAGGTGTACAAGGTACAGTAGATATGCCTATTGTCATTGATGACACTTGTTTGGTAATTAATGCTTTTGTAGTACCTTCGTTACCTCATGCATTTATATTTGGGTGCGACTTTGCGCAGAAATTTAAAATTTTGGTTAATTTTCAAAATAATTCATGGCATGTTCAAGCTATGAACAAAAATTCAGAAATTAATGTTTTGAGAAACGACGTAAGTCAGTCTTTTGGTAGAGTGTACCCGCGATTAAATTCGTTAGATGATCTTTCGGTAGAGCAACGGGTTAAAGCTAGTAAAGTTATAGATTCGTTTAAAGAAATTAGTTGCAAAGATAGATTAGGGCGTACTGATAAAATTAGTTTAAAAATTGATACTGGTGACGCAATTCCATTTGTAAAGAGACCATTTGCGATGTCTCCTTATATGTCGAAGATTTTAAATGACGAAATAACAGAAATGCTCAATTTAAAAGTCATCGAACCTTCAACATCGCCTTGGTGTTCTAATGTTTTACTAGTGAAGAAATCAGATGGAACTTATCGCTTATGCTTCGATGGACGAGAACTTAATAATGTTACGGTGCCTGATCGGTATCCGATGCCTAATGTAGATAGAATTTTGACCTCATTACGCAATGCTAAATACATTTCGTCAGTAGATCTTCGAAAAGCATTTTGGCAAATTCCTTTAGAGGAAACTTCAAAGGAAAAAACCGCTTTTGCAGTGGTAGGTCGTGGTCTTTTTCAGTTTGTCACTGTCCCATTTGGATTAAGAAATAGCGCAAATGCTTTAGTAAGGCTAGTCAATTCAATATTTGGACCTCGTTACGAACCAAACGTTTTTACCTACCTAGACGACATTTTGGTGGTATCAGAAGACTTTGAGTCTCATCTAAAATTATTGACTGAAGTCAAAGACAAGCTTAAAGAAGCTGGGTTAACGATTAATCCCGATAAGTGTGATTTTTTTAAGACTTCGTTAAAATTTTTAGGTTATATCGTGGGTTCGAATTCCTTACGTACAGATCCAGAAAAAATTGAGGCCATGATTAATTATTCCAGACCTAGAAATACTACTGAAGTTAAACGTTTTGTTGGTCTTTGTTCGTGGTATCGAAGATATTTTAGAGAATAAAGTTTTTCAAGTACATGGTTGTCCTGCAACTTTAATTGCAGATAATGGTAGTCAATTTATTTCGAAAACTTTTAAAAAATTATGTAAAACATACGGTGTTAATATTAGATTCAATCCGGTCTATTCTCCTCAATGTAATTTTGTCGAAAGAAATAATCGAACCGTTGGTACGGCCATTAGGTGTTATATAGATTCTCATGATAACTGGGATTTAAATATTTCTAAAATTCAACAAGCAATTAATACGTCTAAGCACGAAGTTACAGGGTTTACGCCAGCATTTTTGGTTTTCGGCAGACATATTCCTTTATCAGGCGATTATTATAAAGATTTGAATGTTGACATCAGTGTTGACGCTGAGATAATTCCTGGTGATAGGAATGTTTATGCTGAAAATTTAAAAGAGTTAAAAGATATTTTTGTAGACGTTAGAAGTAAAATTCATAAAGCGTATGAACGTAACTCGCGAGCGTATAATCTTAGAAAACGAGATATTTCATTTAAAGTGGGAGACCATGTTTGGCGAAAAAATAAAATTCTTTCTAGCGCAGTCGATAAGTTCACCGCAAAGTTAGTACCTAAATATGTGCAATGCATTGTGAAAAAAAGGTTTTCAAATTTAGTGTATGATTTGGAAAATGTTGATGGTTCCAAAGCTGGGAAATGGCATATCAAAGACTTAAAACCTTTTAATACTCCTATTTCAGAAAATTCTGATTCTGAACTTTCAGATGAAGAATAATTTTAGTTATTCCGTGGGAATTATGAGTTTGCTAGAGGGTTATAGACTAATAGTCTTCAATTTTTTTGGTGGGTGACGACCCGTAGTTCAGTTCTATTACAGAGTGGACGATTTTTGCAGTTTTATATTTTTGGATACTGGCCATATCCAGAAAGTTGCCAATGTTGGCGTTGATTTAGTTTTGTAGCAAGTGTAGCTTTTTGCCTATAGAGGTATATATTTAGTTTGGTAGCAAGTGTTGCTTTTTGCCTATAGAGGCGTATCTTTTGATTTTTAGCAAGTGTCGCTATTTGCCTTTGAGAGGTATATTTGCTGTTGAGCAGTATTTTGGTAATTGAGTCTAGCAAACTTAAAATTTAGCTTTCTGAAATGAGTGAGTAGTTCTCTGATAAATGTCATATTGTATGCATTATATAGAGTATATTTTGAGATTTTCACGATTATGACTTTTTGATTCTTAGGAATATTTTTGCAGTACTTATCTTTTGGAGATAAGTTTATAGCCTAATACTTTATAAAGTATTAAACCCCACAAGTTCTTTAAGTTTTTTGTTTAGTACAGGCCGTGGAGTGTTGGGTGCTATCAGATTTCGTACAAACGTGCTGGAGTTTACTTTAGCACACCTGTTCGGAAGGGCAAGCATTGGGGGGAATTTGCTTTGGCGTAGTGATCTACCGCGATGCTACACATAGCTGGGCAGTTCTACTGTGTTTTGCCTGAGCTCAGTTCTTGGCTGTGTTGTGCGGAGGGCTGATGGCAGTGTCACCTTACGGAACACTCTATTTTCGGTTTCTTGAACTTGTGGTAATGCTTTATGCATTTTTTTAGTTTGGTATGGACTAGATTATACCTCCTTTTGTTGGTGGACATCTGGGTCACCAATTCTGTTTAGTTTTCCACCTTTCGGACTATCATAGTGAGGGGTGTGTCCCTGGTTTTTTGGGTGTTGGAGAGCTTATTTATTGTGATTCTCTGGGGTGAGGCCAGTAAACGAGGGTTTCTCACGCAACTTGAGAAAACGCAATACGGGCTTGAAGTTCTCTAGTGTTGCCACCTTGGGATCCAATGGGTATTGCTCTCTGCTGCTTGAAATTCTCAGTGGACATTTCGCCTTGTTGTGATGTTCCGGAAAAGCATTGATTGCTTCGAATCTTTTGATTCATTATTTTTTTGTATATAGACTATATCATGTCTGTCTGTAATGTCAGATGATGATATTTTGGGTTATCCTATGTGGATTGGTTATGACTGTGTGTCATGGATTGTTACGACCAAGAAGGTTGTCCTTTAAAAGTGTATATTGATACGACAATCTATAATATTTTTTTTTGGGTTTTAAAAATAGTTCTTGAATTGGAACTTTAGGTCTTCTGACTTGTAAATTTTTAACTATTTGGTTAGTTGGAAGTAAAGTTTTGAATATAGTATTCATGCGTGGAATTAAATTTGTTAGACTTTCACCGATTTTGTACTACTTTGATTTTGTCTTTTTCCTGGATTTGTCTTCCCGATAGTGTCTTCCGCAAGGACGTGTAATACGCGCAGTTATTAATTCAAATTTATTTTCCACAGCATTTCATAGAAAGTTTGATATTTAAAATAGCCTATCGAGCTAGTCTATTTTTTTTCGGAGGGGGGTAAATGTAGCATTCAATATTTCCGAAGCATTTCTCCGGTTAAGATTAAATGAGTACGAATGCTACATAGTAATTTATGCATTATCAATTTAAGTATTAACGCAGTTTGATATAGTTAGGAATTTAAATGCTTAAAAATTACCTTATAAATTTTGAAGATTTAGCTCAGTTTTGTTGATTGTATATTCAGTATATTTTAAGATGGTATTTGGCACTAGATTCCATATCCGGTGTAGTCATGCTCATTTATTTTGTAGAGTTTCCTTTTATCGATGGTTTTCTCCTATGAAAATCCTTTCATTGTTTTGATTACAGGATCTGATATATTTTTGAAAATCAGGTTAGTTTCGATTGAAGTTTATAGCTGTCAAGTAAACCACAGAGTGGTTAAAGGTAGGTAGTTTCAAATTCTTACAGTGCTTTTACGCGCTAAGCCGACAGCCAGATAATTTATGGTGGTGTGTTCGGAAAATGGTGTTGGTCAACGTTGGAAATTGGTTGGTGCCCCGAATTCGGTGTTAAATCGAACATTATGTTGCTAACTTCGGGAAGTAATTAAAGTTCCGTTTCCTGCTGGGAAGCAGCCATTGAGAGAGGGGGACTTAAGCACTTATTCCCCGGCCGTGAAACGCGGTGCAAGCGTTTTTTTAGAGCTAGTGCGGACCTATGAAAGGGGAATCTAAGTCACTATTTTTGAGGGGTGATAGGCCTGGTAATTTCCACTTGCAGGTAAGATTTTGATTTTGCTAAAACTGGGATTTTTATTAAACCAGAAATATCTTCATTTGCAGTTTTGAGGTTGGAATTGAGCACGTTTTAGTACAATCACCAGCTTAGACCAGCTTAGAGTAATTTAGCTCACATCAGCTAAGTTTAGCTTAATCTAGCTTAGTTTAGCTCAACTAGCTTATTAAAGTTTGGGAAACCAGTTTATGGAAGTTACACACTTTTGAGTTGGAACTCGATGATCTGTTCTGAGGCTGTTTCTAATTACTTTATGGGCCTTCAGCTGTTTGAGATTTGGATGTGAAAATTCGGGAAATTAGGAGTAACTGGAGGAAGAAGGAGACGATTGTAAATACTACCTCATGGATGGGTGAAGTCAGGATTGACGTTAAGTTGCTGAACCAAATACACTAAACATAAGGTTTATCAGGCCAGTTTTTTTAATTTATATATCATGTAATACCAACTTGGTAAGTCAAATAATTTAATAATTTAACTTCGTACTATAGAAAGGGTAAGGTCTGACAAAGGGTTCTAGAACACTTGAGACGCTAGAAATACTCACCGTTTGGTTACATTACCTCTTTTACACAAACTTTACCAAGTAGCGTAATACTTAATCAAATTACAATAAAATCATATTGCATTACTTTGTCTGGAACCGTATTAAATTTGGTTCTAATGTTTTAATAAACCATCCAGTAATTATTGCAGGTCTGCTACTGCTAACCTAAGAATATATATTTTGATTTCATAACCGGTGTGTTTTATTCCTCTTGATAAGTGTTTTCAGATATGTATCTGTGAAAGACGTCAACAACTTTAGATCCCAAGTGATTTTCTGACTTTCTAGCACTTGGTGAGTATTATACTATTCAAAGAGTCAGTGGTGCCCTCGGGTTGAAAGAGTGAACTGGAACTATGTAGTGAAGAACCCAGGCTAACCGACATAAGAGCTAACCGTTCGCAAATTTAGGTGATAAGCTATCAGTAGTTTGCCACAATCGTTGTAACTTATAAACGACTTATCCGATTTTAGCAAACTAAAGACTGTTTGGAAGAGAACTGTACGCACTTTCACCAATCGTATTTAGTTGTCCATAATAGTTCTAAAAAAATGCTAGAGGGCGCAATTTGCAATAATAACACATTTTTTGATTTTACTCCGAAAAAATAAATCATACGGTATAATTATGATACCATAATCGAAAAGTAGATGAAATTTGTTAGAAAAAATATAAAAACTGCAGCTCGATATCTCCGTTCGTTTCAGCATTATCGCCAATAGAATAATTTTTAAAACTGAAGCGGTTATTTTAATTAAGAACGGTGTCATCATCATCTCGAGCTCTACAACCCTTGGTGGGTCTTGGCTGACTGCACGATCATTCTCCACCCTTCTCTATCCTGCAACAGTTCAGGATGGTATTCTATTCCCATCGCCCTCAGATCCGCAACGATGTTATCTCTCCATCTCATACGTGGTCTTCCCAGAGATCTACGCCCTTCCGGATTCTGCTCCCAGACCATCTTGATCATACGGTGTGTCTGAGGAGAAAAACGCAAGAGACTATTTTTATGCAGAATTGACCAGGCTAATCCGAAATAATATCCACATGGAAAAATATCACTGGCGTCGCACTTTTTTTCTAAAAAATATATAACCGCTTCTTCATTTAAAGTTTTCAAATTATTTTATTGGCGATAACGCTAAAACGACTGGAGATATCTAGCTGCGGTTTTAATATTTTTTCTAGCAAATTTTATCTACTTTTCGATTATGATATCCTAATTATACCGTATGATTTGTTTTTTTGGGAGTAAAATCAATAAATGTGTTGTTATTGCAAATTGCGCCCTCTAGCAATTTTTTTGAGAACTATTATGGACAACTAAATACGATTGGTAAAAGTGCATATATTTTTCTTCCAAACAGTCTTTAGTTTGCTAAAATCGGATAAGTCGTTTATAAGTTACAACGATTTAAATGATTACACTTTCAACAGTTTGCCCCCCTCTTATTGAAGTCGGTACGCCAATGAGCATAAGACCAAAATGATGCATAATTGTCCAAGCTTTTTAATGGTGTTATTAAAGATATACCTTAATGTGGAATTTTCGGAGATATGTAAACTTTTATAATTTACTTTTCAATTACGCCCTCTTGCGGCAAAATGGAGAACTTCAAAATTATTTCCAGGATTTTCTCATGGCCAATTTAGTTATAATTTTTTTTCCCTGAATTTCTATGTCCAGTAGTTTCCGAGATATGGCCGCTCGTCACCCTTAATGAATCACCCGGTACATACATTTCATCTCACAGTCTGTGCGTACATAAATTGTTTTACAGTTAAAATATTGGAAGTTAGGTTTTTACTTTACCGGTGCTTTACGGCCTCAACAATAATAAAATTTATTTATTAATAGCCAGCCCCTCCATTTTAATTATGGCACATAAATTAACAAACTGGCAAGCTACGAATAACAACAATATTGTTGCAAAAAAAGGTAATGGAGACTAGAACCTAAACTATGACTCACACTGTGACGCAATAAAACATTAAAAAATATTTATAAAAATATTCCGCCATCAGGTTATTCGCCTGACATGCGCAGTGCGTCTGCAATAGTGTTGGAAAATAGACGCGAATCTTTTGATTACCTCATGGTGCTGATGATGACATCACCTCGTCCTGAAACATGCAAACTACTTTTCCCCTTTCTAGAGTATTAAAAATAAAAATGTTGTGGAAAAGATAGCAAGTTTAGTTTATAATTCTTAACAGCTCCATTTTGAGTCCATGGATTACTGTTTTAAAATTTCTTATTATTTCTAGACCGGATTTTTAAAGGTTAAAGAAGATCCGCCACGTGTATGTAACGGCCCATTAGGCATTAAGAGTGACGTACATGTTTGTATCCGAGTTTTGCGTTTTCGAGGTTTATATGTTTGCGATCAGGTGCACGTAAAAGCTGTTTGATTTATTTGTTATACGTCAAGAAAAATAGATATCTTTTTATGAAGTTTTTTGATAAGGTCACGTCACGTAGTCGGCGTCGCGTAGAGATACAATATGTTCTTTATCAATAACCAGGGACGTACGAGCGGTAGAAACCGTTTTCATCTTGTTTTTATGACTCAAAAAATAATTTACCATTTTTTCCGAACAAGAAAAAGAAAGGACAAAAAAGACTTTGGCACTATTTGGTGATTCTCCATTTAAAAGGGCGATGCATGCCGGTAAAAAATTAACTTACAACCATCGGCTGGCAGTATATAGGAGACCTCAACAAAACTAAAAAATAATATTCTGAATCTTATGGAAATAATTATTGTTGCTATAGACATTTTGTATTACTCAAAATAAATTATTATTTTATTTATAACCTCTTATTCACCGTTGCTTACTTGCTTTTTCGGCTTTTTCCACTTCGTTCGCTGCCAGGGCCATTCCCGAGGGGACCTATAGCTCAACGTGGGTTCCGAACCCCACTCCTCGGTCATGCAGCACCCCCCAAGGGCTACCGATTAGGAAGTGTGTATCTTAAACCTACTAAATTTTGGACACCTCTGAGCCACTGCCGTGGTTTACTTACAGTTAATTTTGACAAATCTGAGTTTAAATGTTTGAAAATGTCACTTTTTTTTCCTTTCCACCCGGATGAAGGCACGAGAAAATAGCCGTAAGAGGTTAAGTGGTAGAGCGCTCTTAGTAGTGAACTTCACCTCATTTGGTAGAAATATCTTGTAATAATACATTTAACTTTGTAATTTTTTTTTGTTACCAAATAAAGGCAATAATAATAATAATAATAAATGAATATTTTTTAATTTTTTTTTTGTGTACGTTTGTTTTCCTTTACCTACTGCTGCGGGTAATCATTGACTAAGAATACTGTAGTGCTGTATACTTTAAAGTAACTTAAAATAATAGGTTTTGTAAAGTTAAAAAATGTTATATATTCAAGATAAGTAGATCGCATCATGCAACATTACCAAAGATCCTTTTTTGTAAAAAAACCTAAACTATTCATCACTTTACCTTAACTTCTCCTTTGTGATTTGAAACTTTAGATTACAGTGACGTATATGGAATTGTAAAGAGGCAGTTGCATGTCTCCAATAGATAAAATTAAATCTTTAAAAAATTGGCGTTGTTAGGGATATATAGGGTGGAAACTTTAACTGGAACAAACTATACGGTTAAGAAAAATTATTTGTGAAAAATGTAAAAACAAATTCATTGATTGTTTTATGTCTTAAAGAGGTAAAACATAATCCAACTGATTTTTTTAAAATGGGAAGATACCATCACTTGTGCAACCTTTTTGAAGATCTCTTTTAAAGGGTATAATGACTGTGCTATTGCTTTTAATTTTAATCTATTTTTATATTTTATTGTAAAAAAAATTTAGCTGGGATTAAAAAGAAATAGTACATTGTATACCTAGTAGAAAAAGCTGAACATTCCCGGACGACCGTAAAGATAAATACGGAGTCCGGGAATGTGGCTTTTTCTACGAGGTATACTACTATTTTCTGTAAATCAAAAATTATTAAAATGACATAACTTATTACAAGTAATTTGTTAAAATTTTATAATAAACATTATTAACTTTGTTCGCAAATAAAATTAAATTTTTGTGTTGTAACTATGGAAACACAATAATATTGAATTGTCAAGCTTAACGCATTTTAGTTTACAAGTAGCCGTGCAGAAATAATATTTCTTCACGACCATTACTGAATGCAATAATTCCAAAATCATTTTTGATAATAGAATGTAAAAATTCTCGCTCTTGAGTTGGAATATTTATTCTGAAACACTTGCTTCTTATGCGTTTTGCGTGTATTTTGATTCCATAACAAGATACGGAATGAATATTCTGTAATTGATCTAAACGACATAGGTTGCCCTGAACTTCAAAACTGTCAATGTCAGCAGACAAATTTTAGTGCAAGTCAAAAAATCGGATGAATCAGATATGGAACTGGATAATACTCCACCTGAAATTACAAATATTGCGAATAGTATTTTTGGTCGTGGAGAAAATATAGTCTGCTACTCGGTTAGAATGAAAATTCGATACTCGTGGTCTTCCACTCGGATCAAATTTTCATTCCAACCTCGTTACAGAATCTACTATTCCTTACAATAAGTACAATAATAAATATTTCCTAACAGTTATTTTCCGTTGCCTAGCAACGACTAAGTGTAAGGAAATATTGACTTTTTCTTTCAAGAATATTATCAAAAATATCAATATTTCCTATCGATTTTCGGAAAAATAATTTATTGTAAACTTTTCCTAATTTTCTTTAAATTTAACTGTTTTTTCAATTTTAATTACTATTTACGTATTGTATACTATTTAAAAGGCTCTATAATATTATTAAAATAATTGGAAGAATTTTTAGTCTATTTTACCAGTTTTTCTTTCTGTGTATTTCTACCTATAAATTCAATTTTTTAAGGTTTTTCCACTTGGACCTTGTGACTAGATAAGATAAACTATCAAGCAGATAACCCAAATATAAATAATAAATATTTTGATTCCTGAAGTATTACGTTCTGGATACGTCACTGGTGAGTTATGAAGTAGCACGTCCTCCAGAATTTCGTAGACCGCACTCCATTACGCCTCGTGAATAAAATTTCTTGACGTAAATTGAGCAATTAAGCCCGAATTATCGTTGGCCAAATTTGCAGACGCTAGACTGTCTCCATTTTGTTAAGATGTTTGCTCTCTCTCTGTGCATTGTTCATAGTTCTGACGGTTTTGTTTAGGGGTTGAGTACTTATACAGGGTCATTTCTAAGTTGATACTTCTTTTCTAACTGTGTATAGAAGGCATTAAAATAAACAACATTTTCAAATACATTTTTTTTAACTTAAAAATAAAATACTTATATTCATTTATTTACACTATGGATCTAATACGGTTCTGCCTAACTTGCCCGTTAAATAACAATAAGAAAACTTTTGGGTGTAGGATGAGCCCGCATGGGAAATCGTTGTGCGTATAATCTCGAGGCAGCAGCCGGACCTTGGCGACACTCGCCACAAATTAAAACCATATCTACTAGTTGATTGTTTTTCATTTTACCATTTTCACGTGTCACCAATTTAAAATTAACTTGCTTCAGAAAAACACATCGCGCAAATTGCCAAATAACTGACGACCGACCCGTAAAATGCATGACTAACAAACAAAAACAACATAAAGTAAAGGGTTACGTTTTAATGACCAGGCCCCCATTTAGATTTTTTACTTCTGTATCTCAGCTATTTTTAAGTTTTTTGAAAAAATGTATTTGCAAATATTGTTTATTTTAAAGCCTTCTATACACAACTAAAAAGAAGTATCAACTTAAGAATTAGATATTTTTGATGAGCCCGTTTACGGGTTATCGCCGATTTCTTTTTATCTATTTCTCCTTTTTATGGCCCCGTATTTGCGGGCACCAGTCAAGGTAAAAGATGACTGTCAAATAAAGTTGTCATTTTGAAATGTGTGCTTTATTGTTATTAAAAACTCGTACATCGAAAATATTAGCCATGAATTACACTTCTAAAGAAAAAATATTGATGATTAAATGGTATTATCAAGGAAATAGTTATCAAAATGTGTCAGACATGTTTGCTGCTCTGTATCCAAATAGACCGATACCTGCAAAATCTACAGTCGAAAGGACTATCAAGAAATTTGAGACAAAAGGCACTGTAATAAATAACTGCAGATGTGAAGAAAGGCAGGAACAAAGAAGAGATGCAAGAAATGATAGGGACTTGCAAAGGCAGGAACAAAGAAGAGATGCAAGAAATGATAGGGACTTGCAAGTTTTATTGTGCGTGGAAGAAAATGATGGGAAGATCAACACAAGGAAACTTGAGGATGACATAGGATTAGATTACACCACAGCGTTACGAGCTTTGGAACGACATAAATATTATTCATACAAATATAAAAAGCACCAAGAGCTAAGAGATAGGGACGAAATACGACGACAGGAGTTTTGTTTTGGTATGATTGAAAGAGCAAACATGGATAGGGAATTTTTAAAAAACATGTGTTTCACTGACGAATGCACATTTACCTTAAACAATGAACCCAATGTTCAAAATTATCGATATTGGAGCAAAGAAAACCAACACAGGTTTGTCGAAACAAGGACACAATATCCACAAAAAGTTAATGTTTAGGCTGGGATTTTCGGGGAAAATATTATCGGGCCATTATTTCTTACACGAAATTTAAATGTAGAATATTTTTTGGAACTACTTGAAGATCATATTTTACCTACTTTACATGATGCCGCCAGGGAAAATCAGGAAGTTTGGTACCAAATGGATGGCTGCCCGGCACATAGTACCCTGGCTGTACCGGGAATATTTAAATCGTGCTTTTAATGGAAATGTTATTGGCTTAAATCATACAGTAAATTGGCCAGCCAGGTCTCCTGATTTATCGCCAAATGATTTCTTTCTCTGGGGCCATTTAAAAAACAAGATATACAAAGATAAAAAATACCCAAATCTAGACGAGTTAAAAAATGCTATTTCTGCCGAATGCAATAGAATTTCAGTTTACCAACTAGCGAATGTAAGAAGAGAATTTTATGATCGCCTCGGTTATTGTCTAGCAGTCAATGGAGGAATATTTCAACATCTTCTTAAATCCTAAAGTTCTAACAATTTAATAGTACCTACCTATTAATTAGTAAAATATCGAAACATGTAAAATGTCATAATTAACCTTGTAATTGGATATTTTATTTTAGTTTTATTCAGATTAATTTGTACTCATAAATACACCTTTAATATTTTCGATGTACGAGTTTTTATAACAATAAAGCACACATTTCAAAATGACAACTTTATTTGACAGTCATCTTTTACCTTAACTGGTGCCTGCATAGTTAAAAAGAAATCGGCGATAACCCGTAAACGGGCTCATCAAAAATATCTAAAGTTATTCTTTTGAATGTGGGTTTTAGTGCTCTTTAATAAACCTAAATGGAATTTTTCTCTAAAATAATTAGGGAAGCCAATAATTGACCCCATTTAAAATTACATGGGATTTCCTGTCCCGCTCGACGATGCAACACCCGGTATAAACAAATCAATAAAAATATAAGTAAACTTTTACATCATAGACCAAATTACATAGTATGGAAAACGTCGGTTATCAACAGAGAACAAAATACCCGTAACTGAGCAAAATCCAATAAATATAGTCTAATTAATTGTGCTAATTTAAGGATAATTTTAATTGCATTGGGTTTAGTGTATTAGTCTTGTACATACATAAAATGTCTTCAGAGCAATGAAGCAAATACGGCTGAGATTATGTCCGGTCAAATTTGCCAATGCTTGACTGACGCATTTAGTTACGATGTTTGCTTGACATTGTTAACAGTTTATGGGGAACATATGTTAATGTTTACTATTTACATGGTTCAAAGTTTAAATCCTTTGGTAATCATATAATTAATATTTTTTATAAAACATATTTAATATTTGAAATATTTTCAAAGTATCCCTAGAATACAGAGTATATCTGAAATTATTACTAATTAATTGAAAAAATATTGTATAAGTCACCTGGTTAGTTCATTATTTCTTAAATTTTTTTTTCTAATTTTGTTTCATAAGAAATCTATTACAATACAGTTTCAGTATCGTAATAAATCTATTACGAAAACATTTTGAAAATCGATCGGAAATATTGACATTTTTGATAACATTTCTGAAAGAAAAAGTCAATATTTCCTTACACTTAGTCGTTGCTAGGCAAGGGAAAATAACTCTTAGGAAATATTTATTATTGTACCGGGTGTCCCACTAAGAATGGCTCTCGGCCGTATCTCGGAAACTACTGGGCATAGAAACTCAGGAAAAAAAAATTATAACTAAAGTGGTCATGAGAAAATCCTGGAAATAATTTTTAAGTTCCGCATTTTGCCTCAAGAGGGCGTAATTGAAAAGTAAATTATCTCCGAAAATTCCACATTAAGGTCTATCTTTGATAACACCATTGAAAAGCTTGGACAATTATGCATCATTTTGGTCTTATGCTCATTGGCGTACCGACTTTAATAAAACGGGGGGAAGCGGTTGAATGTGTAATCAGTTAAATCGCTGTAACTTATAAACGACTTATCCGATTTTAGCAAACTAAAGACTGTTTGGAAGAGAAATGTATGCACTTTCACCAATCGTATTTAGTTGTCCATAATAGTTCTCAAAAGAAATGCTAGAGGGCGCAATTTGTAATAATAACACATTTTTTGATTTTACTCGGAAAAAATAAATCATACGGTATAATTATGATACCATAATCGAAAAGTAGATTAAATTTGCTAGAACGAATATTAAAACGCAGCTTGATATCTCCCTTCGTTTCAGCGTTATCACCAATAGAATAATTTTTAAAAGTAAGCGATTATATATTTTTTAGAAAAAAGGTGGGACGCCACTGATATTTTTTCATGTGGATATTATTTCTGATTAGCCTGGTCAATTCTGCATAAAAATGGTCTCTTGCGTTTTTCTCCTCAGGCACACCGTTCTTAATTAAAATAATTAAATTAAATTAGACAGGCAGAAGTGAAGGTGGTCATTTCCAACAATTTTTATAAAACTAAATTTTTCATTATCAATGTTAATAATGATATTAATAAATAGTAGAGCTAATTTATTTTAATTAAGAACGGTGTGCCTGGGGAGAAAAACGCAAGAGACCATTTTTATGCAGAATTGACCAGGCTAATCAGAAATAATATCCACATGAAAAAATATCAGTGGCGTCCCACTTTTTTTCTAAAAAATATATAACCGCTTCTCATTTAAAGTTTTAAAAATTATTCTATTGGCGATAACGCTTAAACAAACTGAGATACCGAGCTGCGGTTTAAATATTTTTCCTAGCAAATTTCATCTACTTTTAGATTATGGTATCATAATTATACCGTATGATTCATTTTTTCGGAGTAAAACAAAAAATGTGTTATTATTACAAATTGGGCCCTCTAGCATTTTTTTTTGAGAACTATTGTGGACAACTAAATACGATTGGTGAAAGTGCATGTTCCAAACAGTCTTTAGTTTGCTAAAATCGGATAAGTCGTTTATAAGTTACAGCGATTTAACTGATTACACATTCAACCGCTTCCCCCCTTTTATTAAAGTCGGTACGCCAATGAGCATAAGACCAAAATGGTGCATAATTGTCCAAGCTTTTCAATGGTGTTATCAAAGATAGACCTTAATGTGGCATTTTCGGAGATATGTAAACTTTTAAAATTTACTTTTCAATTACGCCCTCTTGCGGCAAAATGCGGAACTTAAAAATTATTTCCAGGATTTTCTCATGACCACTTTAGTTATAATTTTTTTTTCCTGAGCTTCTATGCCCAGTAGTTTACGAGATACGGCCGAGAGGCATTTTTAGTGGGACACCCGGTACTCTAAGGAAATATTATTTCTGTACTTGTAAACTAAAATGTGTTAAGCTTGACAATTCGATATTACTGTGTTTCCATAGTTACAACACAAATATTTAATGGCATCCTTTATTTGTAAACAAAGTTAATAATAAATATTTTAAAATTTCTAAAAGTTGATTATAATAATAAGTTATGTCATTTTCTTAATTTTCGATTGACGGAAAAATAGTATGTATACCTCTTCAGAATACCACGCCATCTAAAAAATTCAGGTTTATACAGTAACTTCCTAGAAAGCTATAAAACAAAAGAGAAGGTTACAATGACAGATGATTTATTTCGACAACTAAAAAAGGTAAACAATAATTTATTTGGCGCCACGTCCAAAGTTATATAAAATACATACTTCCCTTAAAAAAACTGAAGAATATTTTACGAATCTAATGTTTTGCAAATAAGTAGACTAGAATGTAATAGTATGTTACGTATTAAGTGTGGTAAAAAGCATATTACGCACGAATGGAAAAGTTACGAATAAGCCGCGTAGGGGCGAGTGCTGTAATTACATGAGTGCATAAGTGCTTTACAACACGCAATACGTACTATACTTTTTCTACAACTCTTACTAATAAATTAAAGACCGAATTATAATTTATAAAGTGTCGATTTGAACTTTAAATCTAAAAAATGACAATGTCACTCTCAAATATTCAAAACACAAAATAGATAAATGTAATGATTTGAGTGTTTCAAGGCTAACTGGATTATTATACTAGGCATCATAACGCACAGTTGTGTGTTTTTATTCTTTACGCACAGTTGTGAGTAAGAATGGATTTACGTATAGAGTGAGCTGTACGTAAAACAATGTTTAATAATATAGGAGTAGTAAAAAGTGTAGTATTATCTTTTTTGTATAGGTTAGGTTAGGTAAGAGTGGCAGACCTTTGGTTCAGACCAAACAGTCTCACGTAGTCCTATTAGGGCCGTTGTGATACCACACGTGTTCCGTAGAACCCACCATCATCAGATCACTGATGGTTAGTGCGGCGTGCACCGCAGAAGGATTTTAACAACTTATTTAAACCAGCCACTACCATTCCGAAACCTGCTCAGTCGTCCAAGTTGTAAGTTGCTTAGTTTCTCCAGGCTATCAAAAAATGGTTCACCCAGAGCAGTAAACCTTCTTCTTGCGAGGCCAGGACATTCACACTGAAAATGTTGAATACTTTCTTCCTCTTACTAATCTCTACAACTTTTGCAGAAGTCGTTAGTGGGTATTTGCATACGTTCGGAATGTCTACCGAAGAGGCAATGTCCGGTAACAACCGCAGTAATATTTCTCACGTCTTTGTGTGTGTCTCAATAGCTCTGCGGTTTTCTTATCGAATGTGGGCCACAGTTGCCTGGATATACTACAGGTTATCAACTCTGTCCATCTGTTCTGTTCAAGCTGCTTGGCCGTGTAATCAATCTCCTCTTTGACTAATCCCAGTGATTTGTTTACCGTATTGTCTGCTAGATCAGCTGGCATGCCTGCGCCTTTCGTGTATAACTGGTATAGTACACTTAACAGATGATTGCATTTGATACATGATATGTTATCCGAACGTGTAAATTCTTTCAGCGAGTTATGTAGAGACTACAGGGTATTTCAATTAAAACTTGCAATGCTTGTATATTTTAAACGAAATTGGGATAATTAAATCATGTAAAATATTTTATTAGCTGTTTTCTGTGTCTATAAATTAGAGTAAAAATGATACCGACCCTAGTGCTTACCATAAAAATGGTAATCGGTGGCAGGTATCTTGAAAATATTATATTTTAATACAAGCTTTAGCATAATTCACTTTTAAAACATCATATCGACCATGCGGAAGAAAAGGGTTATATCTCGAAAAACGTAATTTTACAGGAGAGCTGTTTATACTTTTTTTTATAACAAAATATTCCATAACTTTGACACCCATAAATATTAAGACTTGATTTAATTTATAATAATATTGCGTTTATCGATACTTGTTAAATATCTTAATGGTTCCGTTCTTTTTTGTTAATATAAAGCAAAAATTTAAAGTATTGGTTTATTGACTTTCATACTTAAAAAGTTTTATAACAAGTTACCACAGATTCTTTATAAGAAACACTATTGCATAGAATGTTTGAAATCGAAATGTAACGGTCTTCTCGAAACACAACGATATTACCACACGAAAAGTCGGTTACAAACTAAATTGTTGCCTTGTTGCACGCATGTTCTATAAAATCTGCCCAAATAGGCGTGTTACATGTCGCCATTTTTTGGCCAAAATTTGAACTAGACAATATAACATTTATTTCCATAAAATTAGGTTATTTTTGGAGTCGATTTATATAAAAATACCAAAAATGATAAATTTTGAGTTGTAACACTCTCCTTCCGTAAGGTCGATATTATAGTTCGCTGCTTAAAAGATACCCAACCGTTTGTCTGAAAAACGTACTCAACTAAAAAATATTTTATATAAATAAATAGAGGTTAACTCTGTAAGCACCTGGAGAGCAGTAAAATAAAGGAAAAGGTCACAGATGATTTATCTCGAACCCGAACCCTGGTAAATATTAATTTTATCTGCCTTCAAAGTCTAAGACTTATTACAGAAAACTTTGGGATATTTTGAGAATTTGATTAATCGCTCCTTTGTACTTTGAAACTGTCAAAACTTTTAATGAAGTAAAGAGTTGTAATTCTGACTGCTTCGTATAATAAGCTAACAAGTATGAATATAAAGTGAGAGATAATTTGAAGATTGTTAAGAACAGGTGAGCTTTGTTCTATACGATGTCGTTATACAAAAATGTTTTGTTTCACAAACTGGGGATTGGATCGGAAAGTAGAAAGGTTATTTGTTTTACATCAAATTTAAATTAGAAACATATTTTAAGTACAAAGTAATGTGGAAAAATTTGTATTTTATGGTCTATTTCAGAAAGGAGTAATAAAAGATTATTAGGTATGCAAAGGGAGTGACCCAACGAATATTTAAGCCACTTACTTTGGCATTGACTTAATTGCAAAATTCTTTATTTTCATCAAGTGCAGGTAGTACCACCCGGGTTTGGATCAATTTTATGGGTTTCGCCTATTGTTATCCATTCACAAACACTGAAAGTGGTCTGACAAAGGCGTGCATTATGTACATAGTATTAGGTATACTTATTTTTTATTAAACATTATAAAAACACACAAAATACAAAAAATACATGATACAGAAATTAAATTATAAAAAATCATAATATTCTTCGTCATCCAAGGAACTGTCATCTCCTGTTGAAGTTATAATTAACGGTTCGATGATCCGATCGATCAGGTGGTCAAGATTCCACATTTTCTCCTTTTCTTTAATCACATGATGGACTGCTTTTTGCCAGTTCTTTGGTGTTACTTCCAGGGACGTATTTAGTGAGTATAACCTTGTCTTAGTTTTGGGGTACCTATTTAAAAAAATAACAGATAATAATTAAAAAATTTATTAAAACTTACGGTACTTATTTTTACAAAATTAAGTTCATTCTCTTTCTTCTTTCAGCTAACTTATTTACAATTTTTAAGGAATCTAGTTCTATCGCCACATTCCGATGAATACTCATGAGCGCGAAGCCTGTAAGACTTTCGTCTCCCATTCTATTTCTTAGTACACTTTTTAATTGTGAATATTTTTCTAGATTTTGCACTGATTTAATTTATTTCTGGAGTGATGATGAACTGAAATCGTCTTCGTAAAATGTGCAATTTTTATCAAAATATTTTGAACAGGGCCGGATTGACAGGTTTTTTTCAACAAACGTGCATCTATGCTCGTTGCAAACCAAAACTTATTGGCTAATTTTTTTGCAGAAAGTGATTTCATATTCTGTCTTGGCGACTTTAATGTTAATATGTACGATGCTGGATCAACCAATGTGGGTTCTCTTACTAATTTAACTGAAACATTTGAGCTTAATCAGATAATAAACTCCCCAACTCGTATCACGACTACAGGCTATTCCCTTATTGATTTGATTTTTTCATCAACCAAAGAGGTTAAAGACACGGAAATTTTGGATGTGCATGTATCCGATCACATGTTGGTCGGCTGCAGGATTGATATAAAACAACCTGATAGACCTACCTATAACTTTAGTTACAGAGCATTGTGTAATGTAGATCCTGTATCATTCCAGCGTGACCTTGAAAGCGTACCATGGTGCAATTTGTATAGTATAGAGGATATTGACGACAAAGTGGAATTTTTGACGAGTAATGTCGCTCAGCTCTTCGATCTCCATGCCCCTGTACGTGTAATTAAAGGTAAAACGCGACCTTACGCTCCGTGGATTACCGATAATATTCGGCTTATGCAAAGTTTGCGAAATAAAGCCTTAAACAAGTTTAGAATTAACAAAACCAACGCAAATAGAAACAACTATAAACAGCTTCGTAATTTAACGACAAACGCAATTAGGGCGGAAAAAAAGGCATACTTAAATACAAGGTTGCAAAATACAACCCAAAAAGAAAAATGGCGCGAACTCAAAAAACTAAACATCTGCAAACAAACATACGAACTTCCGCAGACACTAAATGATCCCGACAAATTAAATAAATACTTTGTAGATGCCTCCAGGACCAATGGCGTACCCGATCCTGATTTGATTCGACAGTACTCTAATAGTGTTATTGTCAACAATACTTTTGCTTTTAAGCCCGTTGATGATCTTGCAATTGTGGAAATTGTTCAGGGTATTAAATCAAGGGCTATAGGCCATGATAAATTAAATATAACCTTACTTTTGCTATGCTGCCCTTTTCTGATCCCCTACATTAGGCACATAATTAATGTTTGCATAAAAAAATCATATTTTCCACTACTATGGAAAAAAGCAAAGGTTATCCCCTTACCTAAAACTAAAAACCCGACAGAACTTGGCCACCTAAGATCAATCTCAATACTACCAGTATTATCAAAAATTTTAGAGAAGGTACTGGAAAAGCAAATGCAATCTTTCTTGTACTCCAATAATGTTATCCCCGAAAAACAATCTGGATTCCGCCCCGGCTACAGCTGCTCAACGGCTCTATCTGATGTGACGGACGACATCCTTAGAGCATCTGATGTTGGTAAAGCAACTGTTCTAATATTGTTGGATTATTCGAAGGCCTTCGATATGGTGAATCATGAAACGCTTATAGCCATGCTGCACTACGTTGGCTTCTCGAAAAATGCCAGCGATCTCATAAAATCATTTTTAACCGATAGGGTGCAACATGTGGAGTTAAATGGAATAAAGTCTGACGTATTAAATGTAAATTGCGGTGTCCCCCAGGGCAGTATTTTGGGTCCGATTCTATACTCAATTTATACATCCACCTTTGTTAAACAATTAAAATACTGTAACCATCATATATACGCGGATGACACCCAACTATATTTCTCGTTTAAACCTTCCGAATGTATACTGGCTAATGACAAAATTAATTATGATCTTAAGCAACTGCACTCAATCTCTGAAAAACACAAACTTAAACTTAATCCGAGTAAATCGATAGCTATTCTATTTTGTAGTGAGCCATCAAGAATAAATATAATGAATACTCTTAAAATAAAAATGTCAGATGTGGAAGTCCCCTTTAGGGAAAATGCTAGAAATTTGGGTTTAATTCTCGATAATAGATTAAGGTTTAAAGAGCATGTCACGTCTAAACTAAAATCGGCTTATGGTATATTAAAGAGTATTTTCTCACTGCGTCACCTCCTTAATTCTGCTGTTAAGGCCCAACTTTGCGAATCGCTTGTACTGTCATTGCTTAATTTTTGTGACAACGTATACGGTCCTTGTTTGGATACCTTGGATATTCAAAGAATACAAAAACTACAAAATTCCTGTCTGAGATATATATTTGGAATAAGGCGTCGTCAAAGAATTACTTACAAACTTACGGAACTCAAATGGCTTAACATGTACAACCGCAGAGTACTCCATACTTCTTGTTTTATATTTGGTATTATTAAAAATAAACGCCCAGCTTATTTGCACCGGAAATTAACTTTTAGAACTGATGTTCATAGATTGAACATTAGACCAAAAACTCTTATTGATATTCCCCTGCATCATAAAGAGCTATTTAAACGATCATTCTCTTATAACGCTGCACATTTGATGAATGCTAACACCCCAACCGACCTCACGTTGAGCTGCCTGGCTTACAAAAAAAAAACTAAGCTCCGATTAATGTCTGCTCAGGTGTAACCAATTTTCAGTGATTTCTTTTGAATTGGGATTTGTACTCAATTTTGATTTTGTATTTTATGTTCATTGCTCTTTTCTGGTTATGATCGACACATTTACCATATTATACCTTATTTCTTTGTCTAAGGTCCCATTTGCGGTTACCTGTTTGCGTTTGCTGTTTTTGTCTGGGTATTAAACTTTGCAAATCTTTAATTTTGAATCAAATTTTCTTTCTAGTTATATAGTCCTATCTGTTGTTGTTGTTGGCAGTTGCCAGTTGCCATTTGTTGTAATCAGTATATTATTGTTAAGTTATTGGTGTTTATATCATTATTTAGTCTTAGTTAAGTAGTCTAGTACAAGGCCACAACAGCCCCTGACAACCTGTTAGGAAAGCTGAAACAATGGCCTATTGGTCCAAATACTTTATAGGCTTAAAAGTAAGATTGATGTTATTTCGTTAAATAATAATTTATTCATCTTCTTTTATATTTTATTTTGTATATTGTAGAATGGACTAATAAACGTCTTATTATTATTATTATTATTATTATTTATTCATAATTCAGATACTTAATACGTTTTTTTGGTAGATTAACTATCGAAACTCTATCAGTATAAGTCTCACTCTGAAAGATTTTTAAATTCAAGAAATACAATTTATTTTGTTCATTGATGTATTAAAACATTCCGGATATCATTTTGGAAATTTGAAGTCGTTTGAACCATGATCGTAGCATCCATGACCGTTACCGTTACCATTACGTACTTAGCGGGCTCTGCTAAATAAGTACACTGAAATCCAGTTTATTTATTTTAAGCTTAGTTTTTAGATTTTTAATAACTGTATTAAATGTAATTCTAATACCACAGAAGAATAATAATATTCTTAATTCTATCCTTTTTGTATACACGGACGGCTCGATTGGGGGGGGGGGGGTTTGAACACCCTAAACCCCCCCCCCCCCCTTATATACGTCCCTGGTTACTTCCTTAATGGCTTGATGAAATAGTAGCTTAACGTCTTTAATTTTGAATGTAGGTAGTGTTGTGTCTTGCTGCAAATCTTTTCACTTGCGCCCATATAAGTTCTATAGGATATAGTTTGGTATGCTATGGCGGTGTGCGCAGCACAGTTACGCTATGTTTTTCAGCTATATCTTCCACGGCATATTTCATAAAACGATGTTTGTGTAAATTTGCTATAGCTAATAGTTCATTCTTTATCAAATTATCTTCTTTTTTTTCATTGGTTAGTTATCCCAAATAATTTAATTCACAAAATTTACCTACGTCTATGGCCAAAACCGAAATTGAGCCGAACTGTACGGAATATCCCATTTTATTACATTACACCTTTCTGAAATAGACTACAATTAAATTGACTAGTAATCAATGGAACTTATATTTCTTACCCTTCTTCTGTGACTTTTGTTTGCATTTCAGTAATCTAATTTGACCCATGGATTAACCATTAATGTGAATTTTTGTAAATATCCTCTTCAGTCATATTTTTTAAATAAAAAGGATAGTGCATAGGAACAAACCCTTTCTTATGTTGTTGCTATTTTAGAGAACATGTCCGAATTTTTATCTAAATAACACAAATTATTTAGAGAATTTTTTTTCAGTAATCTTAACAAATACATTAATCAATGTATTTTTTTTGACTCTATGGGTATCCGCCAGTCTGCGTTGGTTAAATGACAGCTCGTTAATGGACACTTTTTCATTTGTCAGTCGTCGCCCTCTATCACAAAGAAAATAAATGATGTTTACCCTCGAAAATTAACGACTCGGATTAGAGGAACAACAACAAAACAAAACGGAAAATATAATTTGAAATATTCGAAAGGAGCGGAAGGACAGTGGAAAGATGTATTCGTCAACAAACCCCAAACAAAAATGTTTTGTTTGTAAGAGGAGAGATTACGAAGTTGACCCTAAACCACTAAGTATAAAGCAAACAGTAAAAAGTTTTAAATCAAATTAAAACTTATTAAGTTGGCACTGTCACAAAAGATTTTAGAGATTTAATAAATAGATATACAGGATGTTAAAGTTTCGTGTGCGTACAAAGGGATCTCTAAAGCAGTAAAAGATACAAATATAGTTAAATGTGGCAAAGTTGTGTATATTGAGGATTAATAATTTGGCGAAAGAAAATTCTAAATATTCCGAATATCTTTGGATTTAATTTTTTGCGTCTTAATTTTTGACTAGGAAAAAATAAAAACATTTTTTCATAGTCGTATTTTATGTTCTACAAGATGGCGTTATTAGTTTTCAAATTCGACGTTTCATTCTTAAGACACCAACCTTCAGTCAATTGTTTTAAATACGAACCTGGAATTTTAAATACAGTTTTAGGGACTTCCAGGCTATGTTACAATCTAAAGATTTTTAAAATTTTAACGTTTTGTCATCAAATAATACATTTTCAGTATTTCAAATTATCTTTTCTTTACAATTAGGGCCCTGGCAATTATTTTTAGGATTACTTAAATGGTAAGCGACAAGAACGTGTAGCTTAGATTTTTAATTTAATTTTATTAAAACGAAGCAAAGCAATGCAATTGATGATTACATGATTACATAAGTGTAGTGTTATAGTTTTCTATTGTATAATATTATTATAACTATTTACTTGAATTGTAATTAATAAAGATCTGCGTACAGCATCAGCTCCTGCAGGTTCTTGTAGTTTATTTGCTATGTAATTAATTTTTGTGAATTATTGTAACCATTTTATTTTTGATTGGTAAATAAACTTTATTATTATTATTATTATTATTATTATTATTATTATTATTATTATTATTATTATTATTATTATTATTATTATTATTATTATTATTATTATTATTATTATTATTATTATTATTATTGTTATTATTATTATTATTATTATGAATAAAATACAAGTCTTTAGAAATAAAAATAAATTTAATAAATCATTAATTTAGAGAGTTTTTCTAAAGAAAATATGTTCCCTTAAAACTCACATACGACGCAATTTCAAGGAAGTTCAAGAGAAACAATTTCCGCATTACAGTCAACTCAGGCCAGAAAAGAAATTTAATAATTAAATAAACATTACCAAGATCACTTACCTACTGGCTACAAACTGCTCTGGTTCTGGGATTGTGTTTTTACATCATTTAGAGAGACTTGAGTTACCAAACGAGCCGATGTTACCTTTACCCTTAAATACGTTAAACAACTCAACTGAGTAAGTGTTTTTATAAAAAATATGAGTTGAGTTTTTATAATGTTTTGTAGCCCCTACCAAAATAAAGAAGGAGTTCCTTTTTGCTGTGTCAGAACTTATTAGGAATCCGTGAAAAAAGAGAAGATGCTTGAATGTACTATTCAAAATGGAACCCTTTCTTCAACCAATTACAGACAGTTATTTTTATAAATATTTGTTTACTGACTATATTTCACAGCGAAGTATTAGAACTCTTCTAATACTTATACTAATCTCCCTCCTTAAGGATACCAATCCATAACCGACAATATAACATATATCTTAAGTACTGTGGTTTTTGCCTTAGAACTTGCAATACTGTAAAACACAAAAAATAATGATCCCGAGTGTAAAAAAGGTATATAACTGGAGTGTTAGTCTAGTTTTGTTACTGTGATAGTGTCGGCTTATGTTTTAAAAATAATTTAATTTTTTAAAAACTTTTAATAAAGCCTGATGATGCCAGTTTCAGGTGAAACATGTTACAAATATAAACAGAGAGCAAAATATTTGAGGCAGAGACTTTCGGTCCTATTTCTTGCAAAATATCAAGTCTCTATCAAGTAAAAATGGCCGAATTTATCAAATCACAAATCTTTTTTTTTTTAGTTTGGCTTTAAATGTTTAGGAGGGGCGGGGCAAGGGCCTGTCGACATAGTAAGCACCGGTTCCCGCAGATCACCGAAGTCAAGCGATGTCGAGCGCGGTTAGTACTTGGGCGGGTGACCGCTTGGGAACACGGCGTGCTCTTGCCTCAGGGAAGAGTGTAAAATGAATCGACACCTAGCCATCCTATTCACGCCGGACAGGCCGGATGAGATCGGATATCTCGTAGGATGAAGGTGCCGTTTCACACTCCCCAGTCGGTAGATCACATTTGCGGTCGATGACCGGTTCAAGATGGCCTACGTAGTCGGCGAACCGTAAAAAAAAAATGTTTAGGACCGTAATGAAATAAAAAAATAATTAGAAAAAATGTGTTATTAGATGACAGACAGTCCAGGACTGCACCTATCTCAGTTATGCTCCAGTGCATCTAGCTAGTATAAATAGAACTGTAGTTACTTTACTTATTTAGTATTCGCCTCAAGACGACTGAAAAGTGGAGTTACTTACCAGTTGAAACGTGGTGATATAAAACAAATAAAGACAATGCAAGTCCAAAACTCTTCCATCACTGGTTTAGGATATTGAATAGAAAATTGAAGAAAGCCAAGTTCGAGATGGAGAGGAACAATGTCCCCATATTTCCACGTCACGGAGATAAACTTAACCTTATTACAAGAAATTTTAATACCAAAGGTCTGGAAAAAACGCTTAAGCGTTCTTATTGGAAAAGAATATTTCTTAAAGAGGGTGAAAGTTTTTAATTTGATTTAACCTAAGTCACGAAAGACAGTATTTGAAGCGATATTACAAAGAACTTTGCAATATTTTGGAAATTTAATTAATTATTCATTTTAGGACAGAAATTTAACTGGTCTTTTTCATGTAAAAAAACATATATAACTTTTTTCGGGAAATAATTTTATTGGACGAGATTTTAAATATTAACTGGATTCCATTTATGGCTAACCAATGTTTAAATAATTCGAGCTTACCTGAGCTTTTGCGCTTTCTTCCTTTCTCCGGTTGTTTTATCACCCATTAGAGTAAATAATATTTAAGTTAAATATTTTAATTACTTATACTCATCACATGGGAATCCTAGTATAGCTTTATCTTTTGGCACAACTTTATGTTGACGTTACTGTATATTACTCAATGAAATTAAAAAATCTTCCGTAAGAGGATTGATTGACTTTAAAACAAGATTATTTCCCATGGGTTTATTAAACGATTAAAAAAATATTATATAAAAATTTTTAGAAATTAAACAAAGAATATTGGAGAGTTCTTTTGGTTTGTCATATAATATGTATTATATAAAGGGTATTTACAGGGATATAAAGGGCACTTTACAGGGATCTCGTAAACCATAATACAGAGATGCTTAAATTAGAGAAAAGTTGTTCCTTCATCGTCACTTTTTTCTCCTCTACAAGTTGGTGTAGTTAGATTTTTAATCCGACGTTTTGGTTTTTGAAAACCATCATCAACTATGCTTTTTAAAATAGCCGAGAAATTTTATTTTAATATTTTTAAATTCCCTTCCTTTTTTATAATTCAACAACATATCACACCTAGTATTAATAATACGTTTCGGACTTAAAAACCATCGTCAATAAGAATACTTACTAAGTCATTTTAAATCTATCAACTTTCATTTATTTTCAAAGCTATCTAGAAATAATTTGACGTTGACTACAAATCATATCCGATTTTTCTTCTCCTGAACAGTGTTCCATAATTTTTATTAAAAAAAATACTATAATCACATAACTCCTTAAGAATGTAAGAAATTAGAGAAAAGGTAATTTGCAATAAACAATTTTATTAACCTAATCTGTCATTTGGCAAATATTAATAATTTATTTAAACAAGTGACTGTCGTAGCCTACTATACAGTTGAGACAGATTAGGTTACGAGGATTGAAAATAAAATAGTTTCAAATAAGATTAATTTGCACTTATTCTTATTGATGATGGGTATTTAAGTCCGAAACCAGTTATTAATACTAGGTGTGATAGGTCATTGAATTGTAAAGTTGAAGAGGAATTTAATAATTAAATAAAGATTTCTAACAATTTAAAAATGAAAAATTAATAATGGTTCTGAACAAACGAAACGTCGGTTTAAAAATCTAATTACACTATATTGTAGAGGAGAAAAAATGGTAACAAAAACATAAACTTTATTTTAACATATGTCTTTAAATAGACTCGAAATTCGGTTTTGTCCATTTATATCGTCGGAAGTGTTCGAATTTTTTAAATTTAAAAACAGAATGTGGCAGAATTTAGTTGGGCGCAACGTTTTTCCTATTTAACTATTCTCATATGACTTATGAGATCCCTTTGGAGTGCATCCTTATCTGGAAGTCCATGTGTACCAAATAAAAAATAATCAAAAAAAAAACAGCTGCTATATTCGCTAGTACTTTTTTATTATAAACGGAATAAAAAAAACTAATTAATGCTGAATTAATCCATTAGTTTACATTAACTAATCCAATATTAGGGTTAAAATAAATCTACTTCTGCCCAGAACTTTAAGGCTATTTTATTCCCCTCTAATGCTAAAAGAGTTCATCCAGCCTTTATTTAAATATTGCCGTTGGGAATAGAGGCGGACCTTTTAATCCTAAGTTGGGGAATTAAATGATGTTTTAAAATGTATAGGTATTTTCTTTTAAATACAGAAGGAACGAAACAAGAGGGAAATGTATTTAAAAAATATGTGAAAGCACAATAAATAAAAAATGGTAGTTTGTAAAACAAGAGCGGATGGGATATAAATATCGCACGAGGAAGTAAATTGGGCACGATGACGGAGGCGGAGTACTTAAACTCTCGAGCGCAATACGGACAATCCACTCGAGCTGAGGAATTAAGTGGAAAACTGGAATTTTTGAAAAGGGAAAGGACATTTGTGCACAAATCCTTAGTTTGGTTAGAATATATATTTTGGTCTTATATCATCAATTTTCGCACCACTTCGTGCACTCTTTGGGAAAAATTGGTGTATACTGTGTATAGGCTCTGGGATAAATAGAAGGTAAAAATAAGAACACAAAGTCTTCCTCCACTGTTATATTATGGAAATATTTTAATCAAACTCTCTACATGTTTCGAATGCAGAAGCATTCATCTTCAGGAGAAAAATTAAAAGAAGAAAAGACCAGTAGATATCACCCTAACTGAGCAACACAATTATAGGTTCGGTATAAAATGAGTGGAACGGTGAGGAAACCGATACACACATTGCATTGTGAGTAAGAAAAGTATATGGGTTTGAGGCTTAAGGCACTGTGAAAACTTTAAAGATAGAATGAAAGATTTAAATTTCACTATGTTTATTCGTAAACCAATGAGGTTTACATCCAGCCAATTTTAATTACTAAATAATTCTTAATAGTCTTCTTCCTCACACTTACATCCACTTCTTCTCCATATTTTTTCTCAAATGACTAGCTAACATTTTTTTGCTTAAATGTTCATTCCCTTTCACTTCAATCTCATCTTTCGATAGTTCTTTCACACAAAGATGTTAAATCTTTCATTCTATCTTGAAAGTTTTCACAGTGCCTTAAGCCTCAAACCCATATACTTTTCTTATTCACAATGCAATGTGTGTATCGGTTTCCTCACCATTCCACTCGTTTTATACCGAACCTATAATTGTGTTGCTCAGTTAGGGTGATATCTACTGGTCTTTTCTTCTTTTAATTTTTCTCCTGAAGATGAATGCTGCTGCATTCGAAACATGTAGAGAATTTGATTAAAATATTTCTATAATATAACAGTGGAGGAAGACTTTGTGTTCTTATTTTTACCTTCTAAATTCCCACTCCACTTTAAGTATGGACTATTTCTTCAAGTCTGAGATAAATGTTTTGATTCACATATAAAAAATAACAAGTTTGATCTGACAGATTTGTATATTTTAGAAGTATATTCTTAACCTAACTTTTTTTAAGTGTCAGAAAGCGACGCCTAAAATTTACAACATATAAATTTGGTTTCTTTTTAATTGACCACTGTGATTGGTCAGTTTCTTACCCTAACTACCCCCTACAATCACTTTAGTGTTAAGGAAACAGCAAATCTCTATGTGCAAGTAGAAATAAACAAGCAACTTTGATTGCGACATGAAAGATCACTTTGATTGTGGGATAATAATTTTTGTCAATATCGCACCCAAAGAAGTCTGGTTAGTAAATATATCAATATATTTTGAACACGAGGCAAATATTTTGTCCTTATTTTGGAGCTTCTATAAAACATAGCTAGATGATTCTGTTTTTAAAAGAAAAGAGCCATAACTAAAAAAAAGGAGTCATAAAATGAGATTTAACTAAGGCTTTCACTTCGTTTAATCCATCCCTAGACGCGTTTCGCCATATCATGGCCTATTAGTAGAGCGAGGATTCGACGAAAGAAAGAAATAACTCAAAACTGCTTAAACAGTATATGAGAGGAAAAAAACACTCATATTTTATTATATTGTCACTAATACAAAAATATGCGAATCGTAGTGACGTCAATTGGAAACATTGATATTTAGCTTCCCTAATATCATCAATAATTCATACCACAAAGCAACAAATAATTCGAAACAATATTCTGTATCATAAAGTCTAAGAATGAAAAGAATTTTGTGTAGATATTTTGGTTTTAGATATTTACATTGGGGTTACATGCTTGTGTATACTTGATATTATATTAGCATGTTTTGAATATTGTGTTTTTGGGGATACGAATTTCTTTAAAGTTAGTCTTTGAAATGTAGACACACAAGTTTATTTAGTCAAAAGACAAACTTAATTTAATATTACAAAAAACACAATAAAGCATATACAGTGTGCCATGGATGGAGTTGACAAAAGAAAATAGTATATTGTTTTAGAAGTGACGCAAGGAACCTCTTAGAAACCGAGGCGAAAATTAATATAATATTGTTCTTGAGCCTGCGAAAAATTATTTCTGACTAGTAGAACTTTATATTTTTTTTCTACTTCAACATCAATATTTTCTTGAACGGCAGTAGATGTTTGGACTTGCATTGTCTTTATTTGTTCTGATCCACTACGTTTTGACTGGTAAGCATCTCCAGTCATCTTCAGGTGAATATTAAATAAGTATGGTAACTACAGCTCTATTTATACTAGGTAAGTGCAGTGACGCATGAATTAGGACCCTACGGAAAGCGATAACCTGAAATCAACTCTGACTGATTTCTGCTAGATGTCATTGCCGCGTTTTTACTACTTATTTAGTCTCAAATAATTCTTGTAAGAGTTTTTTAATTTTTCCAGCTTTTGTAACAAAATTCACGCGAATTATTTCGCAACGCCATACCAATATAGTATTCTACTGCTCTAAAAAAGGGGCATTTTTAATTT
The DNA here is from genome assembly GCA_935413205.1 of Polydrusus cervinus. Taxonomy (NCBI): domain Eukaryota; kingdom Metazoa; phylum Arthropoda; class Insecta; order Coleoptera; family Curculionidae; genus Polydrusus; species Polydrusus cervinus. The sequence continues at coordinate 8,931,694 of OW284512.1, forward strand.
TAACTCACAGACGGGTTTAATTTCAGAATAAATCTATTATTTGTTCTCTGCATTTCACCGAATTACGCTATATGCCTTTAGGTGCAAAACCCGTCCGTATGAATTGTTAAACAAGCCATGGCGTGATGCCAATTTAAATTTGTCGCCTCTCGTTGGATAGAAAAATTAGTCCGGTTCACGTAAAGAAAATACCGGAAAAAGTGATTTCATTTAAATTTAATGTTAGTTTTTAAATACATTTGATAGTAACTCTGCAATTGCCTAAAAAATTGTTATCCTTTAATTTGAAGTAGCCCAAAATTGTTATCCTTTAGTTATGCAACCAGTCAAAAACAAAAATTTGGACAAGAATATGAAATTTGAGTTATGTTTCTTAACTTATAATTTTATTTATTCATCTAATACACTACGAAATATAACATTCCAATTGGTATATCTAAATCAGACACAATTAGCCACAGCAGAAAAAAACAATAAATATTTTAAAACAAACAACAGAATGAACGAGTTAAAATAAATTAAAGTAATACAACGCTCAGACACCTTCACCATCAATGCCGGTGTTCCTCAAGGGTCCATATTGTCGCCTACCCTCTTTTTACTGGATATTAACGACCTTCAAGTGAAAACCCAAAATCCAATATATAGCTTTGCTGATGATAGCACACTTGTCTCATCTTTTACCTTGACTCCCAAAACATCCGCTGCCGACGCACATCTTCGCAGGCAGCATGAAGTATTGCGCCTCAACAATGACCTGGAAGAAATTTTGGCTTGGGGTGACAGTAACCAAGTCGAATTTAATGCTAAGAAAACCCAGGCAGCAGTCTTCTCCAAAAAGGTTAACATTGCAGAACCGGATATAATCATGGCAGGACACGCAATTCCCCTGGCACCGTCTATTAATTTGCTGGGGGTCAATCTGGGAGGTAATATGTCTTGGCATGATCACGTTGCCGCAATTGCCAAGACAGCTGCACAGAAACTTGGTGTACTTTTCCGCACCAAAAGGTTGTACACACCTCATTAACTTTTGACACTCTACAAAGCCCAGATTCGACCATCATTAGAATATTGCTGTCGTGTCTGGAGCTCTACACCCAAGCATACCCTTCGGCTACTGGATTCCATTCAAAGGAGAGCCGTTCGTCTGATCGGCGACCCCGAACTGACCAAGACCTTCGATAGCCTGGAGCATCGAAGACAGGTTGGTGATTTGGCTCTCTTTTACAGATATTTCCATGGCAGGTGGTCGACTGACATTGCCCACTTGATTCCACCTAGAGCAATGCAAAACAGAAATACACGGCGAACCACTGCCGCTCATCCATATGTTGTTCAGCTTAGTACTCCTCGAACTTCATTGTTCAAGAATTCTTTCATCTGGAGAACGTCATCTTTGTGGAATGATCTTCCTGAGGTCGTGTTTCCCAATGAATACAATCTTCAACGTTTCAAGACAAACGTTAATCGCTTTCTTCGCACACGCACCGCTCCCAGAGAGCGTTAAAGGATTTTTCCTACAGTGCAGGTGTTTTATCATAAAAAAAAACTATAGGTTTTAAGGAATAAAGGCTAGGCCTAAATAAATCACAATCTGGAAAATTATTATTATAATTGAGTTATTTCAAAGAAATGTTGCATCTGCCTCGTGCGCCTTGGTAGAACCAAAAAAACACAGACTTAAGCAGGACATTACGGCACATTAATAAGTTTGTATAAAAATATTGGCAATGATTTTCTGCGTCGGCATTCTAGGCTTTGCATGCCACAAAGGAGAAGTCTTGTTTTATATGGTATTATTTTGTAGGGAAACGTGAGTTTAAACAGAAGATATTTAGCGTATCTATTCTGAACAATCAATCCTTTGATGTGGCATTGATAATTGAGACTCCATACAACTTGATAGAAACCGACTATATTCATATTACTAGAACTAAATAATAATTTATTTGTCTTTTTTACCCGGTATGTTCAAGTCCAGCAATATATTTAAAAAAATGCATATAAAACGAGTATTTTGCTTTTTTAAAGAGTAGGCCGTGAAAACAATTAAGAAATTAAAAATATGTCTAACCGAATTTCTTCTAAACAGTTTTTCTAGATTATTACTCAACTATTTTATAAATCCTAACGAGGTTTCTATAAATAATTAATAGGGCAGCCAATATTTGATACATTCAAAAATTATGTGGAATTTTCTATGTCTTATTTTAACTAGGGCCAACTTAAGAACATTAAATTTAATAATTCTAAACTTTCTATTAGTTAAAGTTATAAAAAGGATTTTTTTTTAGAAGTACAGCAAAATTTTATGTCTTTATTATAAGCTACTTTTATTACTTATTTTATTATTTATTCAAGTGGAAACAAACATAAATAGATTAACAAGGGCAAGAAAGAGCGTTTAAGTAAACTTTGCCTTTGGATTATAAACTGTTTGTTTACAAAGATTATAATACATTTCCTAGATTAATATTAATCAAGGGTTTGTTATTATATTTCGGTTAAGCGCATAATTTGTAAGTAAAAACTGTGACGCAGATAAAAACTATTTTTTATAATCGTAGATTAATTCCTAATATTTTCTCTTTTGTGTGTGTATATATAGGTTGTCCCACCGGGAAACGAATCGATCTATTTAAAGAAAACTATACATAGGAAAATTTTGAAAATTTGACAGTCTGCTGATGCTGATGGGGGCGACCGGGCTAAAATATTTTCATAATGGTGGCACTTCCGGTTATACCGGAAGTAAGTGTCAACTTGCTTATTTTAAATGGGACACCCTATATATTATTACATTTTTTCATTCTACGCAAGATTCTAGGCAGATTTTGTATACCATGTCCTATACCTATGTCTAAACGTTTTTGACATATTTGAATTTTTATGTCAAAAATGACGTTTGCAAGCCTTAGAATAATTATCAATTTTTTTATATAAAGAAGCCTTATTTATTTAATTTAAGTGGGATTCCTTGTTATAAAGGACCTGCTTTAATAGATTTTTTATAATATTTTGATAACTATTAATACAGGGTGTTTAAACAATAAGATAAAAAATTAAAATGAAAAAACTGCATAAAGTCCAGATTTTCAAATGGAAACATCCAGACTTCATAATTATTTCTTATTAAGCATTAAAAATAAGGGTAAGTTTGTGTAAGGTTGTATATCCCAAAAATATTTGGTTTTCGAAATATTGTCAATTTAGTATTTTTATATGGCGATTTTGCTGCAGTTTTTAAGTTCAGTTACTCTTAGTTGTCTATGACAGCCTTGAAAAACAATCAAATGCTAACAAAATCTATGAAACTGTCACTTACAATTTCGTCGTCGAGAGCGGATTTTATTCGGGTTTGTTGTAATTATTTTCTCATTTAATAATTGAAGAATTTAAAAACTGAAACCGCAAATTTTTTTATTTTTTCGTGCTCTATACGATAAGGTCGAGAAAAAATTTAATGAAAAAGCCCATTTCCTATCAAATTAAAATATTTTTCATAAAAAGAAAAAATATGTAATTATTAAAGCTGTATTATATTTTAAAAATACATTTTTCAAAATGTAAATCCACACCGAAAAATAATGATGCATCCTACTTCAGTACGTATTTTTTAGCATAATTACGGGAATTTACCTTTTTTACTTTTTCTTTAAATATTATGTTAAATAACTTTGGATAACCTCTATCTGCGCTTGAAAAATTAGATAATTAACCGAAAACATTAATGCTTCATTAAAAATAATGTTATTTTAATGATCCTAGGTAAACATATTTTAATTGTTCTAATTATTTTTAACCTTACAAAAAAATCCCAGTACTTTTTTCATGGCATGGACTTATTTTATACACTCTTAAAGCTGGCCTAGTATACCATACCAGAATCTTAGTTTACGTGACAAGAAAAGCTAGTTAAAACCAGTGGCGGCTCGCGGTCTTAAAGAATGGTGAAGAGCTAGGTATAGTGCGGGTACTTAAATATTGACTAAAAACCCGTGTAACAAAACGTCTCTCTTATCCTCATCTGTCCAACGATTGAATTACAAACTATGTCATTAATTGGGTTCATTTTTAAAACACACAACTAAGTAGGTACGTACACTACTGAATTAACTGAACAATAAAAACCAAATTTTCTAATCACACAGTAAATCATGTAAAAACGATATCTATAACCGTAAGTTTCGCGAAGCCTTAAAATAAATACCTTAAGGGTTAGGCGCACCAATGCTAAAACAATGGTGCATACGACTAATCTATTTTTAAATTGCCCTTCATCATAATGCAAATTTTTACATGCTGGTTGCGTGAGTGACGTCACGTAACCATAGCAACGGTGAATATCAAAGCCATGTTGGGCGTTGGGTCTTCACTTACTTTGAGCAAACGGACACGGTACGCTGGGGTGCGCCAAAATGCACGAGTGTTTATAATTATTGTCCATCGGAGTTAACCGTGGCCCTATTATGCATTTGGATTAAATTAATATTATTATTTAGAACATAATTATTTTTTAAATGCTAAAATGGTAGCTGTATTGGGACATTTATATTTAATATTGTCGAAAAACTTTCCTCCTGGTTTAATTTTTTTTTATGAAGAGCCCCTTCACCTACTTCACCTGTCGAGCCGCCACTGTTGCATGAACTTAATCTATACACTCTTAAAACTTGCCCAATATACCATTCCAGAATTTTAGTTTCTGTAACAAGAAAAGTTAGTTAAAATAGCTTCCCGTAAATAATTTTCGGGGATAATACCATAAGTGCATAAAAATATCCGAAAATTTTGGAAAATTAAATGTTTTTTGATAACTACATGAGTTTATTTTCATCATTGTTTCAAACTATAAACCGACTCCGAAGGAGGAGGGCTATTTTTTGAAACAACGATGAAAATAAACGAATGCGGTTTCCAAAAAAACATTTCATTTGTCAGAATTTTCTGGAAATTTTTATGCACGAATGGTATTCGGTAGAAAATTTACAGAATAAATAGCTAAAACGTTAACATTTTATCTTAGTTTTTTTTATTTATTAAAAGTAATATTACAATTATTGTAATTTATTATATGTTGTGTGGTCTTATTTGTGTCCATAATACATAGGTTCTTTTGAGTGCTTGATATTTTTTCATTGGATTTTAGGGTGCTATCTGTTCTCATTTTTCTACAATGGCTTCATGATGTTCTTGATCCATTTTTAAGGTAGCTGGCAATTGACTTGGAACTAGCATGGCCAGTCATTTTTATAAGTTCCTGTTCTGCAATACCGCTTTTTGCAAGTTTTGACACGGCTCTAGGTAGCCCTAAGTGAGTGATTAGTAATTTTTGTTTTTTTAACGTCTGGTCCCACTGTTTTTGTTTGAGTAGTAGTCCATTCTGCTATTTCATTTCGCCCAACAGGACTGTTTTTATACCATCGACTTCCACTTTTCCAAAATGGATTGACCGTTAAAAATAAACGATCATTTTCAATACCTTCTCGTTTTAATTTTAGCAAGTTAAACAATCTGATTGGACAAAAATCGGGATAATTCTTATTAGCGACTAGCCATTTAGATGGAGCGCACGGTTTGGAGCCACCTTGTGTCGTTTTGCTGAATATGGGATTATATTCTATTCTACCTGTTGTTTGCCCCCCATTGCCAAATTCTTTTTAAAAAAATTTTTTGCTGCTTTCTCCCCCTCTCCATACCAATTCATAGGAGAATATAAAAAACAACTTTTTTTGCAGACCTTCTGGGGTACATTCGTTGCAATTGTCAATTAACATTTTTATTTCATTATATTTTAGGGCAATTGAACTGACCTTTCTTTTATCCTCATGCTTTTGCAATTCCTTTTTTTTAGCATTTTTTGCATGCCTGGCAGCTTTAAACTCTTGATCTTTAAATGGGTCTATTTCAATACCATATTTTTCAAAGTATTTCTCCATCACCATTTTTGCAGATAAATTTTACATTACTTTTATTGTGCTTTCTTTATATTCATCGCCATTATTTTTTCGCATGTTGTAGCCCCAATCTTTAAGTACTTTGGCAATCTCATGCACTGATGTTTTCCGCTCTAGTTTATAGTTTCTAACAACACAAAACTCCATGAATTGTTTTCATACGAACGATCGGCTTTTCTTTGTATTGGGCGGGATAGTTTTTTCTCTATTTACATCAATCGCATCTTCACTAAATTCACCAAAACGACTCATTTTTCGAACGATCGGCTTTCAAATAATTATTAATAAAGAAGAAACGTCAAAGTTGACTTCTTTATTACTTGTTGCTATGGTTGCTACAAAGCAATTTCCAGTGATGCAATTTCCACTGTAATTCAGTGGAAATTGCACACCTCTTATGACATTTTTTATACATAAGGGAAATTTTCCACCAACATTTTTCTAGTATTTTCTAATATTTTTAACGGGGCTTAATCTCAATTGGCCTTAAAACTTTTATTATACACAACAAAAATAGTAAAATATTTTTTTTTTTTTTTTGAAAATAAGATAATTTATTTAGTATAATTATAACAATTGTAACAAAAGCCTATTGTTAAATCTTCCTTAAATAGTGAGACAAGATGAGGACATAAGACCAGATAAAACAGATAAAATTATTAGATCTATAGAAGAAATAATTAAATTTTTGTTTTGAGGATATCTTGTGTCGACTTATTTATATATTTTTTTCTAAATAACTGATCAATAAAAAGGCACATATTTATTTATTAACCAAGTATAAGCAGACCTTTCGCAACGTTTTCTTAAAATATTTGTTATATACATACATATTTACATTTCAATAAAAAATGATACGCCCATACGGTTGTCAATCTTTCACTTTTCAAATGTTCTTTTAGAGCAAAGTCCTATAAATTCCTTCGCTACCCAAAATTTATTTATCGCATTTTTCCCCAAAGACCAAAAAAATGTTTTTAGAATATTTCCAATTTTTACTTTATAAAATGTGGTTTTATTTAAGTGATAAGTATTTTTAATTTAGAATTATTTAATTTACAAATAAAGCCAAACACAAATTGCTTGTTAAAAAGATCTCAGGTATATTTACAGTAATTTTTACAAATCGATCGATAATCGCCTAATAATTAGACCTTTATTCTGCAAGAGATCATTATAAGGTACATTTTGTTTGTGTGTTAATTTATTACTTTAAAAATAAAATTTCATGTCAGATTCTAATGACGAACTAGTAGTTTGTACAACAAGAGTGAATATAATGTCCATATCGCACGAGAAAGTAAAACGAGTGCTCAAACTTCCGAGGGCAATATGGACAATCCACTCGAGTATATTTTTTTTACGACCAAACTTACAAACCCTATGCTAAAAAATGTAAAAAAAAGTTTTCAGGTTACCGGGCTCGAACTCATGACCATTGGTTCCATAGTCAAACTCTCTACCTCTCGACTATTGAAACGTTAAACTAATTATGGGAAAACCAACTGATAAATCTTGAAGAAGTAGTCCATACTTAAAGTGGAGTGGGAATATAGAAGGTAAAAATAAGAACACAAAGTCTTCCTCCACTGATATATTATAGAAATATTTAGTCAACTTCTCTACATGTTTCGAATTCAGAAGCATTCATCTTCAGGAGAAAAATTAAAGAAGAAAGGGTCAGCAGATATCACCCTAACTGAGCAACATAAATATAGGTTCGGTATAAAATGAATGAAGAAATCAATACACATTGCATTGTGAATAAGAAAAGTATATGGGTTGAGACTTAAGGTACTGTGAAAACTTTAAAGGTGGAGTGAAAGATTTAACATCTTTGTGTGGAAGAACTGTCGAGAAATCAGAATGAAGTAAAAGGGAATGATCATTAAGCAAGCTATTAGCTAGTCATTAGAGAAAAACATATTTTTTTGGAGAAGTAAATAAAAGTGTGAGGAAGAAGACTATTAAAAATTCATTGGAAATTTAATTTAATTTAAAACATAATTGTTGGATGTAAACCTCAAAGGTTTACGAATAAACGTAATTAAAGTGGAAAAATAAACATTTAATTTTACAAAATTCTAACATTTTGGCTTTATGGAAGAAAAATTTTTTTTAATTCAGCTCGACCGCTACCGCGTGCTTTTCCATATTTGGCCACTTGATGTATCCTAAAAAGATATCTTTTTCTTTTTCAGGTTTACATCCAGTAATTATGTTTTAAATTAAATTAAATTTCCAATGAATTTTTAATAGTCTTCTTCCTCACACTTATATTTACTTCTCCAAAAATATGTTTTTCTCTAATGACTAGCTAATAGCTTGCTTAATGATCATTCCCTTTTACTTCATTTTGATTTCTCGACAGTTCTTCCACACAAAGATGTTAAATCTTTCACTCCACCTTTAAAGTTTTCACAGTACCTTAAGTCTCAACCCATATACTTTTCTTATTCACAATGCAATGTGTATTGATTTCTTCATTCATTTTATACCAAACCTATATTTATGTTGCTCAGTTAGGGTGATATCTGCTGACCCTTTCTTCTTTAATTTTTCTCCTGAAGATGAATGCTTCTGCATTCGAAACATGTAGAGAAGTTGACTAAATATTTCTATAATATATCAGTGGAGGAAGACTTTGTGTTCTTATTTTTACCTTCAACTGATAAATGATGCTACATGAACTTAATTTTCTATGCACATTCAGCAGGTTGCATTATTGATAAATCTATTATAAATGCGTCTAGATTTTCTTATACTGAACAAATTAATAACAATTTTCACAATATGCATTTAAATTATATAATTTAGTGTCTTGAAAAAGAAGGCGGAGCCTCAGTAAATATAATATACTGTGATTGGTCAGTATTTTTAAGAGCACCACAAAGAAATGTAATTTTCATAACAGTGTTGTCAACTTATGGAATATTTCCGGGTTCGTGAGAACAAAACACAGAGGAATGATAGATCGGCGCTGTCTCCAAAGGGAACAGGAAAATTTTTACGCACAGTGTTATATTTGTAGAATATTCTTTAGGATCACTTAAGGTTGTGATCTGCTAATAAAAGACTTTTTCAGGATTGTTTGCACTCGTGAAATTTTTATATAAAAATGGGAAATTTTATTTTTAAAGGTTGCAACACTGTACAGCCTATTATAAAATTTAACCTAACTTCTTTCAAGTGTCAGAAAAGGACAACAACATGTGGATTTGGTTTCTTTGTAATTGACCACTGTGATTGGTCAGTTTCATAACCTAACTAGGATTGTTATGAAATTTTGCCGCACAGTTGACTGAAATAGCCTACTTTACTCGCCACTTAAGTGTAAAGGAAACATCAAATTTCCATGTGGGAGTAGAAAAACAGTATTACCGAATGGTGGCCGGCAAGACCACTGTACTTAACCCCAATTATTATTATTTTCTTTGCTCACGTTTCACAGATATTGTAAACAAAACACTTATGGAAGATATGGGGATCCTATTAACAAAATTTACGCACATTGCTCTCTCGAAGAATCCTTTTACACATTACAATCAGAAATATGTGATCTCCCACAGACAAAACGTCTAACTGAATTGGATTTTTATAAGTGAATAATTTACCATCACAAATTTCTTTCATGAAACTTAACAAACTTTTGAAAAATTATACTTTTTCCTTTATGGCGTCGCGATGCTTGAGCAATCACTGGCGTCGCGTCGCGTCAGTTTAATTTTTGAAAATTCGTTTAAAAGACAACAAACTATCCTGTGTTGAACATTTTTAATAAGAAATAATTATGGAAATGAAGAGCCTTCCATACCAGCATGAAACGAGAATTTTAATAAGAACATCTAGTTTGGTGGATGATACCTTATTTTTTTTTCAAACGATGCACCAATATTATTTTTAAAATCTCCACCGACACCGCGTTACCTAATTATAATGAAATTTGTTTTTATATTTTGTATATAAAAAAAGACATTTTATTGCCATTGCCAGACGCAGGTACAATATGCGCGATGTGGTGGAAATGCAATATTTGTTCGTAATGACCCATCGACTACTGTGTGCTCTTAAAATATTATCGAAATTCGCTGATGTAACCGATTTAACCAATGACAATGATTAAAGAAAAGTTTAAAATAAAAAAAAGCTTAAAAAATCTATTAGCCTGACTGACATTTTAACTTTTTAATTAAGCAATCAAGACGTAGCTTTGTCTCCATGAAAATATAAATCGTTTGGTGCCCTGCAGCAAAGACAGCAATTAAGACGAAAATAGGATTAAACTTGTTTATTTTTCTATTGAAATAGATTAATGAGGCATAGATAACTTTAAAGACTTTTATATAAAAACGAATAAATTTTTACAACGGCTCGACTGTCTGCAGTTCTTTATTGCATACAATTTTAAGACCATTAGTCCAAGCCAAATTCGAGCAGTTTTAACAGTTTTCGTACCAAATAAAGTAGAATATTACACAAGACAAAGGATTTCATTTAAAAATAGTATTATGGCAACATTGCTAGATATTATTTTGCATTGAAAGCTGTCAAATAGAATAATTTATCAGAGCTAGAGGAGAATATCAAAACAAATTAAATTCAGTAGTAGTCACATATATACATACACTATATTGCTAATACCATAATTCAATGATGACACCACTGAAGACAGGGCCGACTTTCAAAATATTTTTACAACCATTTATTTAAATTAACCCGTTAGTTCGGGTGTGTACAGTTTATGGTCAAATAAAACTAAGTATATAACCAATAATGTACATACCTTAACTACCTTTATCCTGGTATTGCACCGCGATTCGTGCAAAAAAGGATCATGCACTTTTTTCTACCCATCTTCAGACACAAGTCGCTAACAATAACAAAATGTCTGGTAAAGTTTTATGCGTACCTAAATTCGCACCCAAAACTTAAAAATAATATCCACAATCACACACGGAACATTCGAACGAATACAACGTAAAAAAAGATGGAAACGACTAACAACTTACAAACTAACAAAAAAAAATGGCTGAAGTAAAGTTTTATAAATATTAACACCCAAAACTTGGAAATTATAACCACACACGAACTATCGAAACAAAAGATATAGGACGAATAAAAATACAAACAACGGCGAACCGGTTCTGTTTACGTTAGATATCGTGTCGGTTGCCTAATTTTTTCCCTACTGCGCAAGCGCCACGGACCCAAATTCAGGTTATTTTGAATCGCACGATGGGTGTCTTCTCGCTTCATGCAGCTACTTGTATTGGCAATATAGTGTATGTATATAGGTGGGTTTAGCTCATATAAGAATTTTAGTGAATTAAATTTGTATATTTTTAATTATTCGCAGTTGATTAAGTAAAAAGAAGAGAACACTATATTATTCTGACATATCTTAAAAAAAAATTGACAAATGTACTGTCCCGAAAGTAGACCAGAAACATGTTTTCAATAATATAATCAATGAGGAGAAAAATTTGTAAAAAATAACAAAATATGTTTTTTCCTGATGGATTTTATATTTGAATGTAATGTTCAATTCTGACCAATATTTTTAAAAACAATTTTCCATATTGTCAAATATAGTGATACTTTACTCTTGAGCAAGACACATATTTTTTGACAAATCTCGTATACGTTTGCAGTGCAAACATTTGATATATAAATCTTTCAATATAAAAAAAAAATCTCAAAAAAAACTATTTCCTCAAACATGACATCGAAATGGAGGTTTTTCTCGTTCTATTCATACACGAATTAGTAAAGTAACGATATTTATGGACAAAGTTTTTTTCCAAAATTTTTTAAAAATTTCCTATTAAAACTGTCGATTTGAATTTGAAATATGTTATAGAATGATCTTTAAGCAATCTTCTGTGTAAACTAGAACCGGCTACGATTTCTCGTTAATTTTTTACGGCCGATCTGCCTAGCCTAAAAAGTATGTTTTTCAATATTTAAAAAAAAAATATTTCTCGAAGACTGACATTAAAATGGAGGTTTATCTCGTTCTATTTATACTGGAATTAGTAGGGCAACGACTTTTTTGGACAAAGTTTTTTTCCAAAATTTTTGAAAAATGTAAAGGTTTGTTAATAATTTGGTATTTTCAGGCAGTTTTTAATTCTTCATTTTATTTATTATCTTCACTTCTTTTTTCCTGGGGTTGGCGGAAGAGCCAGTATACTTAGACCAATATAAGGCCCATTGTATCTCCTATCGTCTGGGTAATGTCAGTCAGACGGGACCTACAGCTTAACGTGGAATTCGAACCACTGTGTATGCACTAGTTATCCTTATTACCCCCCTAGAAGTCCATGACGACCTTCTCGGTTCTGATATTAGGAATCACTAGTAACATACTGCATTCTTTTATTCACTAAATTTCGGACATACTTTTTTTTATTGTACTTATGCCCACTCCGGGAATCGAACCCGAGTCACCACGGTCGAATGCCAATAACTCACCTCTGAGCGACTACCGCGGTTTAATTTTTTGTTTGAATAATCAATTGAAATAATTTTTTTATGTTGCGGATTCGATTAGCGATATCTAATTTGCATTTCTACTCATTGACTGACAAAAAATATTACGAAACTTAAATAAAACATTTAAAATTTTGTTTAAAGGTTGGAGATAATGACGTTTCTTGAACGGTAGTAGAGTTTTGCACATGCATTGTCTTTCTTTGTTTTGAATCACAACGTTTCAACTGGTAAGCATTTCCAGTCGTCTTCAGGTGAATACTAAATAAGTAAAGTAACTACAGCTCTATTTATACTAGGTAGGTGAGCACATTAATTTCTCAATTTACAGTTTTAAATAATTATTGTTCGAGATTAAGTCTCTGTACTAAAAACAATCTAGAGAAATTATTGCTGCAGTTAAATAATTTTTTTTATTTCACTCTGTAATTACAATTAGGTATGGCAATTTAACAATTAATTTGCTTCATTAACGAATTACAAATAAATCGATAAAAGACTGGAAGGCATTTTTATGTCGACTAATTGAAAAATTCAAATGAAAAATTAACGAACGAGCATTATTGTTAGGTGTACGTCACAACCAAGATTTTATCATGATAGCATGGCATTTATACCGTTTAGACAAATTAATCCAAATATATGAAATTTTGATGAAGATAGATTTGCCCGGGGATTTGCCTAAATTAAAATACTGAAATAATTTTGATATTTTTGACTTTTGTGCTAATAACGACTGTCAAATGTAGTTGTAGGTGTGCAACACACCATGGTTGATATTACTTTCCTATTCATATTAAATTTTTCAAAATGTTGGTCATTTTCGCAAACGAATATGTAAAAATGAAATTCAAGTTAAATGTGGTTTAAAGCAATACAGTTTAAATAAATCGTCTAGGAAACCAATATCATTTATGGTGTTTTAAAAGATAATTTAAAATGCTATCTTTTTAGATTCAAATTTACAGGGTGTTCCATTTAAAAAAATTAGGTTGAGTCCAAAAACTTCCCCATATACTTATTCTAAAAACGGCAGATTATTCAACAATCATTACAAAGAAACTTTTTTATAACACATTTTGCTTGTATCTCTTTTAACTAAGAAAATATGGGGTTATTTTGAAATTGTTAATTTTTTGATTATGCCCCGTATCTCTTAAGCGAGTGAAAATTTTCAAATTTTGATTTTATCATTTTAAGTTTGACCCAAAAAGAGCACATGTCACCTATATTACTTTTTTATAACACCAACAATTACAGAGATACCCTATAAAATTGTCGAAAATCGGACACCCTGTACACTAAGTCGGGAGTATATGGATAACTCGAAATAGAAACTATTCTTTTAAATTCCCTGGTAATTTAAAGCTTTGAATTTCATTATTTAAAGAACGACGGATCAGTGCAAAAATGTGGCAACCGTTTTTGGAGACGAACTAATGTTTGTCTCCATTTTCGATCGATTTCAGACACAAGATATTGTATTATTTTATGCAATAAAAGACGGCGCGCTCCGTAGTCACGTCGGTACTTACGTAGCGGATGAATCTTAGTGCGCCTATCTATTCGGCTTTTTTTAAATGTTGAAATTCAAAGTTTAAAGTAAAAATCTAATGAACTGAGATCGTGTGATCTACGAGGCCAAGTCGAAGGACCCAAACGTCTTATCGTTGAAAAGTAAGTTCTACTGTAACAATTTTATAATGTGCAGGAACTCCAATGAGTTGATACTAAGAGCTTCGTTAATCAAGTGGCAGATTATCTATATAAAATTTTCGTACTATTTTCAACATATTTAGGTATTTAGGTTAAAAGGGAAAAAAACTGTTTATACCGGAAAATTTAAATTTTACTGTATTCACAGTCAAACCCTAGTATTACATGTTTTATGCATAGAAAGGAAATACGGGTCTTTAATAATGCCGACTAGAAAGTTTTATCTCCGGGAGAAACTGGAGAAACTCATTAAATACATTGAAATGTAACGGTTTGCCAATGAGTTTACCAATTTTATGATCTTTTGATGGTCTACAAATATTTTATAGGACGAGCGATTATAAGATTCTTAATTTGCACCAAACATAACTAGGGTAGAAACCATTAGGCACCAGTGACGTATCTGATCTTTTGCATGACCTGACTCAGAGGTGAGTTACTGGCATTCGACCGTGGCGACCCGGGTTCGATTCCCGAAGTGGGCATAAGCACAATAAGAAAAGTATCTCCGAAATTCAGTGGATTTAAGAATGCAGGGAATAGTGTAAAAAGTATCATCTCCCAACCCACCCCATTCACGCCGGTAACCAGTCCGAATGAGATCGGACATCTCGTGGGGTACGGAGGAAGATACTCCCCAATCGGTAGGTCATACAAGAGCAAGAAACCAAGGCCTTGGGGGGTATCGTATGACCGAGGACCGTGGTTCGGGACCCATATGAGGCTGTAAGTCCCCTCGGGAATGGCCTGGCAGCAAACGAAGAGGAAAATATCCTAATTCGAATGAATGGCAAGAAATGACAAGAAATAAATTAAAATTTGTTTTAAAGTTTCAATTATACAGTGTCCCACCGCGAACCGAATCGATCTATATATAGAAAACTATACATAAGAACATTTTTAAAATTTGACAATATGCTAATGCTGATGGGGGCGACCGGGCTAAAATATTTTCATAATGGTGGCACTTCCGGTTATACCGGAAGTAAGTGTCAACTTGCTTATTTTAAACGGGACACCCTATATATTATTACATTTTTGTATTCTACGCAAGATTCTAGGTAGATTTTGTATACCATGTCCTATACCTATGTCTAAACGTTTTTGACATATTTGAATTTTTATGTCAAAAATGCCGTTTGCAAGCCTTAGAATAATTATCAATTTTTTCTATAATGAAGACTTGTTTATTTAAATTAAGTGGGATTCCTTGTTATAAAGGACCTGCTTTAATAGATTTAGATAAATTTGGGTGTTTCTATTTGAAAATCTGGACTTAATGCAGTTTTTTCATTTTAATTTTTAACCTTATTTTTTAAACACCCTGTATTAATAGTTTTATCAAAATATTATAAAAAATCTATTAAAGCAGGTCCTTTATAACAAGGAATCCCACCTAATTTAAATAAATAAGGCTTTTTTATAGAAAAAATTATAATTATTCTAAGGCTTGCAAACGTCATTTTTGACATAAAAATTCAAATATGTCAAAAACGTTTAGACATAGGTATAGGACATGGTATACAAAATCTACCTAGAATCTTGCGTAGAATACAAAAATGTAATAATATGTAGGGTGTCCTATTTAAAATAAGCAAGTTGACACTTACTTCCGGTATAACCGGAAGCGCCACCATTATGAAAATATTTTAGCCCGGTCGCCCCCATCAGCATCAGCATACTGTCAAATTTTTCCTATGTATAGTTTTCTATATATAGATCGATTCGGTTCCCGGTGGGACACCCTAAATAGGTTCAACTTATATCATCCGCCATGCAGAATATACAAATATTACGACTATTCATGTTAATTTCTTATTTTCCATTGAAATTACAAACGATGCCCCGATATTATTTTCAAAATCTCCATTGACGCCGCGTCACTTAATTCTCGTGAAATTCGTTTATATAATATTTTGTTTAGAAAAAAATTAATTTTGTTGCCATCGCCAGACACAGGTACAATGCGATGTGGTGCAAATGCACTATTTGTTCGTGACGCTCTTAAGACGCGTAAATAATTTTGTCTATTGTAATTGGTGTGAGCATCATATTTTTATAATTTACCTATTTCTTCCTATAACTTATATTATATTATAACTTTTAATAATCTTATAAACGTTACCTATTTCAAGTCATATAAAGTCAGAGGAAGTTGAAACATGATCTTAACCGTTATATAACAAGTTATTAACTGGTAAATTTCCTGTATTAAAAGCACTTCGCTGGAAGTCGCGAAATAACAGGGGGAATGTGAGTGATTTGAACAAATTTTGGTAACATATTTTTTAGAATGAAACCTTTATTTACTAGAAGACTTTGTTTTTTATTTGTTTATAGAAAACTTTAGTATAGTCGGATCTGGTCTTATCGTGCGGGTCATACGATTCAAGAAAGACATACTCTCAGTTTTTGTTTTCTTTACTTGCGTTTAATTTTACCCTCTAAATAAAATACGTAAGATAAATGAGACAGACTTATTCCATTTTGACATGAAAAAAAAGGATATGAATTAAATTTTCAGCGATTCTAAAAAAGTTTATAATAACACCAGCTACGTTTTATTTTAAATATGCCAGTTTTGTGACTTTGACAGTTTATGACAAAATGAAACAATTTTCTGGGTTTTTGCATCCCCAATCAAAAAAAATTGTACTTAATCTGATAAACTATTTCGAAAATGAAAGAAAAAGTGAAAATTTTTAGACGAAACGTGGATATTTTCGAATGGAAATGGTTCAAAATCTTGGCAAGATGAGTCTGTAAAAAGTGTTAAAAGGAAAAAGGGGTGCCGTACGGCAAAGCGTTTTATTATTTTGCATGCCGGTTCTGCAACAGGGTATGTTGCAGGTGCTATGTTGCAGGTGCGAGTTTAATTTTTTCTTCAACATCAAAAAGTGCTGACTATCATGATAATATGAATTGCGAAATGTTTGAAAAATGGTTAAAAGTTCAATTGATACCAAATTTGGATGCTCCGTCTTTAATTATATTAGATAATGCATCATATCATTTAAGAAATTTAAATAAACAGCCTACTTCATCTTGGAGGAAAAGTGATATTTATGAATGGACACAACCAAAATCCTTTACCAAATATGCTTAAATCGGAACTCCTATCAATAGCAAAGTCTCTTAAAAAACCCAAAATATACGCATTAGATGAAATACTGCGTGAATATGGTCATGAGGTTCTACGACTGCCACCATATCATTGGCAGTTTAACGCAATAGAATTAATATGTGCTGGTGCAAAGTCTTATTATGAAAAACATGTAGGTAATGGTCTTAAATCCGACCAAGTACAAATAGTTTGGCAAGATTCGTTAGATCATATTACACAAGAGTACTGGAAGAAATCGGTGGAACATACAGAAATATTAATAAGGGATTGGTGGGATCGAGAACAAGTACTAGATGTCGAAGTAGCGCCAATGATAATTGCTCCATTCGAAGACGACTCAGACGACGAGGACTTTTCAGATTTTATAAGTAACGATGAGAGTTTTTAGGCTATAATTATAAACGGTGTTTTTCGTTTACATTTTTTAGTATTCTTGGGTATTATATTATGCTTTTTTTCATGTACATTATTCTGCATAGTCCTTAAACTAATTCCCAGTGTTTTTATTACGGTTTCCTGCATATTGGTTTGCGAATTTCCACTTTTTCTTTCTTTATCGAAATAGTTTATCAGACTAAATGCCATTGTATTTTTAGGTTTTAGTAGTAAAATTGTTAAAATAAATTGCACTGTTTATTATTGTCGTTTTTAATTAAAGGGTACAGTAGGTATATAATTAACGATTAAATAATTTTTTTGTAAGGTTTTCAACTCCCCTGCACATAATTTTTACAAAACTAATAATATTAGGTATATGTGGCTATCTTCGCGATAGCTAGAATAATGAAACTATTTTTCCTTCCTTCTGTAAATTTGTAAATAATCTCACAACATTTTGATAGCCTCTGTGTTGTCTGATTTGACGCATATAATCAGTGATCTTTGGACCCGCACGTTAAGACCAGATCTGACTATAAGAATTTTTGTAGATTAAGAATGTTCTTAATCCAATATTTCTAATTTCTTCTCCATGCAAACTTATAAATATATACTAGACTTACCCTGGCCGCAGAAAGTCCATTTTGTTTAAAGCCCAGCATATCTTAATGCAAAAAGCAGTACACACTGTCCTCGAAATTCAAAAAATTCACTACTTTCTGTAAAGTACCGACAATAAATACTTAATTTCGCGTGGAGCTGGTAACCCTTTAGAAGAATATAGAAATATTGTTCAGATCCACTTTATTAAGTGGATCTCCTATTGGATTACGTAAGTTAAACTATCTTTTCATAGGTACAGCTCTTGTCATCGTATGTTTTTAAACTTACTGCTTTCACGCCTTGTTTTTTATTGTTCCTAAAAAAGGTTTGTAATACTCTAGGAAGATTTTTATTATTGAGATATACAGGGTGCTACAAATTCGTGTGCGTACAAGGGATCTCGGAAGCGGTGGAGATACGAAGATAATTAAATTGAGGCAAAGTTGCGTCTAGTCTAGTCTTAATTGCTATGGCCACCTGTCTTAACAACAATCAGCCAGCTGTGCAAAGTTGCGTATTTTGGGGCTTAATAATTTGTTGGAAGAAAATTGCAAATATTCCGAATATCTTCGGAGATATTCGAAAAAAACCGATATTTTTACTTTTGGTTTTTAACTTTTTACGCGTTTATTTTGATTTTGAAATAAAAACAGTTTCTTATAGCCATATTTTATATTCTATAAGATGGTCATCAATGATCAAGTGAATTTTTTAAAATACGGACCTGGAATTTAAAAAACAGTTTTAGGGACTTTAGAAATTTAATAAAATTTAAATATTTTTAAAATTTAACGTTTTGTCTTCAAATAACACATTATTAGTATTTAAAATTATCCTTTCTTTACTATTACGGCCCTGGAAATTATTTCTTGGATTACTTAAATATTAAATTACATTACAGGAAGTTATGGTGTTTAGGGCGTTTGTTATTGCAATAAGATTTACCTTAACAATACTCTAGGAAGTAAGTAAGTTTTTATGATATGAGAAGCAATTTTATTTTTTTATTAGAATTTTATTTATTTTATTAATATAACGTATATCTTATGTCCTTCGGTTTTCGCCTTAGACCTAGGCCGAAATACTGTAAAACAGAAAAAGTTAATGCTTCCGAGTGAAAAAAGGTAACTGGAGTGTTAGTCTAGATATGTGACTGTGATGCGCGTATATTTGTTTCAAAAAAAAAAATTTCAAATTTTTCTTACTTTTTTTTTTAGGTCAGATCCGTTTGAGGCGAAACATGTAACAAAAATAAACCGACCGAAAAATATTTGAGGTCGAGACTTTGGGTCTTTTTTCTTACTTAAATATCATCCTCTTTGAGTAAAAATGGACGGATTTTTCAAATCAGAAATCTTGTTTTTAGTTTGGATCACTTGAAAAAATGTGTTATTAGATGACAAAATGTAAAAATTTAAAATTGTATTAAATTTGTAGTGCTTAGAAGTCCCTAAAACTGTATTTAAAATTCCATGTTAGTGTTAAAAAAAATGGACTTGAGGTTGGTACTTATCTAAAGAACGAAACGCCGAATTTAAAAACTAAAAACGTCATCTTGCAGAACATAAAAAAACGGCCATAAATAATGGTTTTTTGTTTTTTTTCTCAAGTCAAAAATGTAGATCGAAAAAATAAAAACCAAAACTAAAAATTTCCGTTTTTTCGGATATCTTCGAAAGTATTCGAAATATTTACAATTTTTTTTTCACCAAAATATTAACCCAGAGATACGCAACTTTGCCTCAATTTAACCTTTCTCGTATTTCTTACAGTTTTCGAGATCTCCTTGTACGCACACGAATTTGTAGCACCCTGAATATGATAAATTCGATTAGAGTGAAATTGCCCCTTATTATATTCACATGTCTAGTATAGCAATCTTCCCTGGTCTCCCCTATTTGGCTCGAAATAAGCTTCATCAATCAAATACCACAGGTTGAAAATGTTCGCCTCGAGGTGGCGTATAAGAGACGTGCGATAAATTAACTTTCTCACTCTCTCGTCATTAATCTGTCAGATTTGTTACGCGAATTCGAGCTTATAATTTCCCATTTCGGTAGGTATTTCGCTAAAATTAAAACAGGTAGAACAAATTTGTTAAGTTTAAAGAAGGAAAAAATGCAAGTGAATTTGTTAAGGTGATTCATGCAAATTTTTTATTTTAATCAACAATTAACTAACCAGACAACAAATTAGTGAAGTTAAGTATCCGTATTAGTAAAATAGAAAGAAAGTTTTAAGCGGCAGGCAGACAAAGTAGTGCATCCAGTGGCTGATTTTACTTATTTTTTGATATTCCTAGCTGGCTCTTTATTAAAATTTTTGTTTTATAGTTGTGAAAAATATAAATATTGGTGTCAATACAAAATTTAAACATAAGACGTATGTATGACTCTAACCAGCGTTTTTCGTGCTCGGTTTTTCATGATTAAAAATAAAGTAAACATCGCTCACCAAGCCAAAACTGATGATTTTTTCAGAAATCATGTATTTTAGGAGCGTAAATCTAAGAGCAGATTTTGGTTTTGAAATACTCCTTCTTAAGTGCCATTTTATATATTCATAGTAAAGCATTCTCGTTTCTTCCTCTACTATTTTTTTTATTATAAATTATCATACTTCTTCCATAAAAAATGTTTCAATTACAATTTTTACTTTAATTTTTCTATTTATAAATAAATACCTGATTTAAAATAGTTCTAAAAAAGGGAAAACGGAAGAGACAAGTTTATAATAGAAAAATACTATAAAATACATTTTTACTGGTTTTCCTATAAAACTGCATCATAAATTAATAATTAAAACGAAATGCGTCCGAAACAGGACTTTTAGAAGGAAAATTTTAAAAATTAAACGTTTCCTACAAGGCCTTTGTAATATAAGCCAAGAATATATTATTTAAAAATTTAGTCCAAGCGAGAAGCGAAAAATTAGATTGTAATAAGACTTTTAGACCCGAGCACCTAGACGGGGGGGGGGGGGCTGCAGCTCGGCAGCCCCCCCCCCCCTCGGTCCTTAAATACGCCACTGAGTGCATCTATCTTGTGCATTAAAGTACACAGGGACGCAAAAGGTAATAGGTTTGAACGGCAGTAGAGTTTTGGACTTGCATTGTCTTTATTTGTTTAGAATCACTACGTTTCAACTGGTAAGTATCTCCAGTCGTCTTCAGGTGAATACTGAATAAGTACGGTAACTACAGCTCTATTTATACTAGGCAGGTGCTGTGACGCATGACCAGTGGGCGGAGTCATGCGTGTTGCTAGGTGATGACGCATAACTGGATGAGTCATGCTTGATGAGTCATGCTCGATGACGTCATGCTCGATGAATCATGCGTTTAACTCTTGGGTGGTCTTATTCTAAGATTACATTTACTTAACAAGGGTTTCCAGACGTTTCTCATGTCTAATGAAGGCTTACTAAAGCAACCTGGATTTTGGTGTATGGTAGCAGCTTCCTTAAACTTTCTCTTCCTCCAGTGCGGTTCTTTTTGTAGGATTTCCGCTTTTGTCCACATGATATGATGGCCGTGCGTCCAGGCGTGGTCAGCTGCACCTGATTTTTCGGTCTCTCCTTTTCGGGTATTATTCCGATGTTCTTTAATCCTTACTTCTAGTGGTCTTAGTGTCTCACCAATGTAAGACTGGCCGCATTCGCAGGGGATCTGGTAGACACAATTTTTCTTGTCTTTCTGGCTTACTGGTCTCGTCTTCGTTAGGTGGCTTCTTAAAGTGTCTCTAGAGCTGAATACTGTTTCGATGTTGTATCGTTTTCCTAGTCTTTTTATTTTCTCCGATACTCCTTTGACATACGGATTATTGAGTATTGGTTGTATCTCTTTCTCTGCTTTACGTGTGTTTGGCCGATTCTTGCGATTTTCCAATATTGTGTCAATCAGTTTCATGGGATAGCCATTCTTGTTGAGGTCGGTCTTGATGGGGTTAGTTTCTCTTTTGAGAGCTTCGTTTGAGTTACAGAGAGTAATTGCTCTATCCACAAGGTTTCTTACTATGCCATGTTTTGTGTTGTTTGAGTGGTTTGATGTATAATTGAGATATTGCCCTGTATGTGTAGGTTTTCTGTACACTGAGGTTAGGAAGGTGTTGCCATTTTTCTCTACATTGACGTCTAGAAAAGGTAATTGGTTGCTCTCTTCTTTTTCCATGGTGAATTTAATTGTCGGTGCAAAGTTATTAATGTGATGTAAGAATTCTCTGAGTTCGTCCTCGTTTCCGTTCCAAATAATGAAGGTGTCATCCACATATCTAAGCCATATTTTTGGTTTCTTCTTTGCTTGTTTTATTGCTTCGGATTCGAACCATTCCATATAAATGTTGGCGATTATGGGCGAGAGAGATGAGCCCATTGGTAGTCCGTCCTCTTGGCTAAAGAATCTATCTTTTTCTTGAAAATAAGAATTGTTAAGGCAGCATTCCAATAGTTCCATGATGGCATTTGTAGGTAGCGGTGTTCTTTCTTGTAGGGTCAAGTCTTCCTCAAGTCTGCTCCTGATGACCTTAAGTGCGTCTTTTATAGGGACGTTGGTGTAAAGACTTTAGACACTAGAAGTAAGGATTAAAGAACATCGGAATAATACCCGAAAAGGAGAGACCGAAAAATCAGGTGCAGCTGACCACGCCTGGACGCACGGCCATCATATCATGTGGACAAAAGCGGAAATCCTGCAAAAAGAACCGCACTGGAGGAAGAGGAAGTTTAAGGAAGCTGCTACCATACACCAAAATCCAGGTTGCTTTAGTAAGCCTTCATTAGACATGAGAAACGTCTGGAAACCCTTGTTAAGTAAATGTAATCTTAGAATAAGACCACCCAAGAGTTAAACGCATGATTCATCGAGCATGACGTCATCGAGCATGACTCATCAAGCATGACTCATCCAGTTATGCGTCATCACCTAGCAACACGCATGACTCCGCCCACTAGTCATGCGTCACAGCACCTGCCTAGTATAAATAGAGCTGTAGTTACCGTACTTATTCAGTATTCACCTGAAGACGACTGGAGATACTTACCAGTTGAAACGTAGTGATTCTAAACAAATAAAGACAATGCAAGTCCAAAACTCTACTGCCGTTCAAGAAACGTCATTGTCTCCAACCTTTAAACAGACAGGTAATAGGTTTCCTGAAGCACAGGGAGACAGTAACAGGCTCTGTCGTCCTTATTAGGACTCATCAGAAAGCCAAAACCTGTAAACAACCTGTATCAAGATATTTTTAAGAATAAATATATCAGGAAAACCTTCTATCGCCATCTGTGGGAATCAACTCAATGTAAAAGATAGCCATCAGACATGAAAACATAGAGCTTACAATAAACCAAGTACGTTAGGCCAACATATCCAGTATAGGAAACATTATTGCGCACCCCTACACTTTCTCGACGTGTTTGTAGATTCAAATATAGATTTCGCTGCAGTAGACCACTGGGGTGCTGCACTATCGATAATACAATGCCGTGTTTAAAAAATTAAGTAGTAAAGTTTAAAAAGTTTTAAACACGGCATTGTATCAAGGATAGTGCGGCATCCCAGTGGACTACTACAGCGCGATCTATATTTGGAGCTATAAACCCGTAGAAAAAGTGTAGGGATGTGCAAAAAGTTTCCTGTCTGGATGTGTTGGCCTACCATACTTATGTTTTACTTCTTAGGGCTATCTATTGCATTGAGTTGGTTCCTACAGAAGGCGATACTAGGTTTTCATCATATATTTATTATTAAAAATATCTTGAAAACATATTTTCGCTGTAATAATAATAATAATAATAATAATAATAATAATAATAATAATAATCTCTATCCAAGACCGTGTCATTCGAACTCGAAACTATGAAAAAATCATCTTGAAAAGAAATGTGGAAGATGTGTGCAGAAAATGCAATTGCCCCGGAGAAACGATAGAACATATCACGGCGGGGTGTGGTGCTATGGTCCCCAACGCTTACCTGGGGAGACATAATCAGGTGGCAAAGATCATCCACAAGGAACTGGCCCATAAACTAGGGCTAAGGGAAAACCTCCCACCATACTACCAATACTCACCCGAGCCAGTCCTTGAATCCCCTGAATATCTCTTATACTGGGACAGGCCAATAATAACGGATAGAACAGTAGACCACAACCGTCCGGATATTCTTCTCATCGAAAAAACCACCAAGAAAGCTTTCATAATCGATATAGGTTGCCCACTAACACACAACCTCTCTAAAACCGAATCGGAGAAGAAGACCAAGTACTCGAATTTGGCTATAGAGATAAAAAATATATGGAAGCTAGATAAAATTGACATAATTCCGATTATAATATCGGTGGAGGGAGCTATGACGAAAAATTTCAAGCCCAACTTGGAAAAACTGGGCCTTTCAGATTATTTATACCAACTTATTCAGAAAAGCGTCATCCTCCAAACGTGCCATATAGTACGGAAGTTTCTAAACAGTACAGGTTAAGATGAATTTCTTCTCTGTACTGTAAATAACACCAGCCTTACCAACAAAAAGCTGAGAAATAGAACACTGAAAACATAATAATAATAATATTACAGGTTTTGACATTCTGATGAGTCCCAACAAGAGCGATACAACCTGTCATTGTCTATCTGTGCCCCAGGGAACCAATTAACTTTGGCGTCCCTGTGTACTTTAATGCAAAAGATAGATTCACTACTTTGTCCGCCTGCTAGTCAATGATAGCCTTCGACAGCATACCTGCATCTATAACACGGCTTATAGAAATAAGCAAAATGCCTGAAAATCACTTGCAAAGACATTCGACACAACACAAAAAAAACCAGCTATTTTTGATTATATTGAGAGGACTGTGGAAGCCTTGGAGGAAGGAGGTTTGGCCTGCGGTCTTTTCCTTGACCCAATACAGAAAAAACCCAATGTTTAATTTTCAAGACATCTAGAAATAAGAAAGATACTCCTAATTCTATTACTATAGATAGTTCCAATGTTGATATTGTTGAGACTTGCAAATTTTTGGGTATGCACACCGATGCAAATCTTAAAGGGAATACCCATACAGACGCATTTTGTAGAATGCTGAGAATAGTGTCTAGATATCTAAACTTTAGTATTTCTCGTATGATATATCATAGCAACTTTTTATCGTTTCGGTATAATATTCTGAGGTCACACATCGGGTTTGGGAAAAGTCTTTATCTATCAAAAGAAAGCTTTAAAAATTCTACTAAACATGAATTATATTCAGAGTTGTCGTGGAGTATTTAAAACGCAAAAATTGTTAACTACTCCGGGTATTTATATATGAATACATTTTGTTTTTCAAAAAGAATCAAGGTAAATTCACTCATTTAAAAAAGGAACACACACATGATACGAGAGGTAGACTTTTTGAATATAATTTTCCAAAACACTCCTTAACGTTGACGGAGCACAGCTGTCACTATGCTGCTATCACTTATTTTAATATTTTGCCACAGCATATAAAGTGCATAAATAATTTCAAAAAAGAATTATTTATTTATATTAATAATATTGAACATAATTTGTTAATTAATTAATATGTTAATTTAAATAATAACCAATAAAACATCATTTTTCAATAAATTTAAAACAAATTACTAAAGTTGCTTCTAATTTTCTTCTTCTAAAGTGATTGATGAGCCGTTTATTAATTAATTTGAACTTCGAGCGACATAAAATACGTAATTAAAGAAGCCTTATTTTGAGATATTTAGACACACAAAGTAGTGATTTCCGAATATTTAATTTTCTTTTTAATAGGTTCCAGTTTCCTTGAAATTTTAAAAAAGTATAATACGAAATAGTATCCGATCAACATATCTCTTCAAGGCCATACGAAATTAATTCTATATACACGGTGAGTCAACGATAGAGTAAGGTTCATTTTCGCCTTTATCTTAGGAATAAGATAATAATTTCATAATACAAAAGTTATAGAGACCATAGAGGTGCACATTTTAAAATTATGCTGGACTATACGGAGTAGCCCAAAAAAACGTGGCAAATATAACTTGGGTTTTTTTAATGTAACACTATATATGGTATTATTTTCTGTTTCCACAAAAATGTTACGCTTATTTTGTAAATGTCATATATCTAAATTTATTAGTTTTTAAGATATTGACGTTTTAAAATATGGCATTTTCAAATTTTGACAGGCTGTAATATTGGAACGGTTTATCTTAAAGAAAAATGGTTTTTACCTCCCTATCTTAGTTTTTTATTCTCTAATCAAAGAAACCAACTTCCAATTTACCATGATAAACCAAAAAACCGGTTTTAATGGTTTAACATGTTAAACCGGAAGTTGTAAGTTTTAGATAGAGAATAAAGAATTAAGATAGGAAGGTAAAAACCATTTTTCTCTAAGATGAACTGTTTCAATGTTACAGTCTGTTAAAGTCTGAAAATGACATATTTTAAACGTCAATACCTACCTTAGGAATTATTAAATTTAGACAAATAGCATTTTATACAAAATAAACGTAGATTATATATATATATATATATATAGATATATTCGCCACGCTTTTTGAGCCAAATATAATTTTAAAATGTGCACCTCAATGATCTCTACAGTTTTGGCATTTCGAATTTTTATTTAATTCTTAAGTTACACCCTGTACAGGGTGATTTACGGTGGATGGTATGTTAGACGTATATTAGGAACCAGCTAACGAATCGTTTTGAAAATTTGGTCATTTACATAAACGGACATACTCTATTTATCAAAAATATTTTTTAATGATACCAAAAAGTAGTAGTTTCTTCGATATTTTAAATGGAACATCTATATTTTTGAAAAATGGAAAAATACGTCGATTGAGAATTTGGCACTAAAAGAAATGTTTTTGACCCCCGGTAAAAAGTGAAACATAACCTAACTTAGGTGTTTTAAATGGTAAGATACCACTTATGATAAAACTCTTTTAGCGAGAAAATTAAATTTCGTATTGTTTTTAATTTAAATTTATTTTTTTATATAAAACACTAAGTTGTGTTACGTTTTACCTCTTTAAGAGGATTAAAAAAAAAAACAAATTGTTCTTATGAGTATGAAGCCCACAAAACATCTCAATCGAGGTGTTTATGCATTTTTTATAAATATTTACAAATTTTTTTCCAATCTTCTGAATTTTTTCCAACAAAAGTCTCCATCCAAAATAATAGGATATTCAATTTTCTCTTTAAAAGAATTTTCTAAAAATGTATCAAAAATATAGTATTGTAAGTAATTTATTTCATGAGAAGCCACTGTTCTTTTGTTTGCAGGATTGCAGGAAGTTATTAACATTTAATCATTGTGGATTATTAAAGGGTTGTACGAAAGTTAACGTTTGTAGGCGTTGACAAGAAAAAGGATATCAAAACTTTTCCAATAAGACGAAGTAACCAATTAAACCAAGTAAATATCTTTAAAAGTAGCTGTAAATATTAGAATTGCCTTTGTAAAAAGTTATTATGAACGTCTTAAAGGTAGAAAATTATTTTTAGATAGTTAAGTGAGTGTTTTCGCTCAAAGGTTTAGATATATTAAAATTAAAAATCGATTTTTTTTAACTTTTAAGATTCCTGTTACGTCGGGGGTTCCACAGGGTAGTGTTGTGGGTCCACTGGCATTTGTAGTGTTTATTAATGACCTAGCAGAGGATATCGGCTCAACCGTTCGCCTGTTTGCAGACGACTGTATTATCTACAGATTTATCACCTCTATGGAGGACTGCCTCCGATTGCAGAGGGACCTTAGATCAATAGAACAATGGGTATCTCGGAATGACATGAGTATTAATGCAAATAAAAGTCAACAAATTAGTTTTGGTGTAAAGAGGGTATCTTATGATTATGCTGTTGGCAGCAGTATCTTGAGGCCTTCCGGGGTTGTTAAGTATCTGGGAGTTTTTCTTACTTCCAATTTGAGTTGGGAATACCATGTAAATAAGACGGTCGCGCATGCATCTCTTAATTTCGTAATGAGAAACTTAAAGAATGCCAGGCCGGAAGCGAGAATAAGGGCATACTTGACTCTGACAAGACCCCTTCTGTTGTATTGTTTGGCACCCATGGCACGTTGGTGTTATTGCCGAGGTTGAACGAGTTCAAAGAAGGGCTGCTAGGAGGGTCTATTTAAATTTTGGTAGGGACTTTAGTCCGACTTAGGCAATAGCGGCCCTGGGCTGGAACTCTCTTCTAAAACGCAGAGAATACTTCATATATATATATATATAATATTCAGCGTATGTTGAGATCAAAAACTCTCTTCAACCACCATCATATAGAAGCAGAAATGATCATCACGTTAAAATTAGGGTGCCTATGTAGGACAAATATTGGTCTTAACTCGCTGGTTGGGGTCGGTGTCAGAATTTGGAATGCCCTTCCTGATAATGTTTTTCTTCAGGGTATGCCCTCCTTAGTCCCTTAGTTAAAAATTGTTTTTTTTGGTATTATTGTTGCTACCTACTTATTAAGATATATTATTATTAGCGTGTTGTATGTTATAAAATACTTGCTCTAATGTATATTTTGAAGTACTTTGTATTGATTTTGTAAACCACAAGTCTTTTGACTGCTGTTGTGATTTGAATAAATAAAAAAAAACTTTGGCACCCTGCAAAATGGAGATAATTAAACTAGTAGTAGTAGAAAAAACTAGATACATACCTCAAGAGGAAAATTAGTTTCCTTCCTTGGATATTATTGCCCTCGGCTTCGCGTCTTGCATTAAACTATCCGAGGTAGGAAAAGAACTATTCTTCTCCATTGGTATGTAAATAGCTATTATTTTACTCCCACATATGTAGATATTGTGACGGAAAAAAATGGGCTATACCAGTTAACTATATTTATACATTTCTAATTCATGCTTAGGATATAAAACTGACCAATCACAGTGCTTAGATCATTATAACTTGAGAAAGATGACAGAAACTCAATGAAGACATTTTACTCGCCGTTTTATGGCACTTAGTAAAAGTGAGGTTTCACATATTTTCAAGAAAATGCAAATCTACCGGATTTGTTTTTTTAAATTTTAATTAGACCATTTATCCTAGATTTTATGCGTGTACCAATTTTTATCAATTTTTTCTAAAGCGAGCACAAAATAGTGTTAAAGTTGAAGACACGGGACTAAATGGTAAACCGGACTAAATACCACATTCAAATTTTTAACGGGGTCACAATTGATTTCAAAACTTTTATTGTATACGCAACATAAATAGAAAAATAACCGGTAAATCTTCCTCAAATAGTGGAAAATGTGGATGAGTGACAAGATTTGTAGAAAAAAGTAAAATCAAATTTTTTAAGTTATTGTCATCGGTATTGCTACATTACCATAATTGCTATTATCGCGTTTACAGCGGTTGGCATAGACTGCGATTATATTAAAAAACTTTACCGGCAAACCCCAAAGGCCGTTTAATTTTATTAAAACGAATTTTGCCAGCTATTTTGCTTATCGCTCCGAGTTATTATTCTTGCGAAAGCAGGCAACCAAGAATACACAGGTTCGTAATTTGGGTCATAGAGAATCTATACCATTGTCCATATCCACTCTTGTTATGCAAATTACTATTAAAGTTTTGTGGTGAAAGAGAAAGAAAACTACTTATAGCGCCTGTCAGATTATCTGGGGAACTTTTTAAGCAAAAATCAGCCGTTGATGCTAACTGTAGGATAAACGACGAAACGCTGGGTTTTATCGATGTTCTATATAACCTAATCATTGTGCAAGCCATAGCCTTCTCGATGTAAGAAGAGTGAGTAAGACAGGATCCCTAGTCGATTAATTTAGAGAGTTTAAGTGATCTCGGTGCGGGGGCGACTTTGAGGGTGCCTAACGTTGAGTGGAGACCTCTATGTCAGCGGCAAGAACTTAATAATTTGAGGTTAGTTTTGTTTATCAAATCATGACAAGAATGTATTTTAAGGTTAGTTTGGTTTGTCAAATCATGACAAGACGTCAAGGTGTTGACATATTTAATGTATTTTGAGGTTAGTTATAAGACTTTGACATCGGCCCGACCTACGTCATTTACGTGATAAACATCAAAATTTCTCTCACTCTTCTTTAATGAACTGGCCTGTATAGATTTTCACTCAATCTTCTTAAATTTTAGAAGGCCATGGTGGAAGCTAATAAATTGGAACAAATTCAAAATAAACTGTCTTCCCGGAAAAAATTATGTTAATTATTTAAAATAGAAGCCTCGTTGAACGACGTGGCAACGCAATAAATACAAAGATATTGTTGATATAAATCATACTGGAAGTTAGTATTAGCCAGTTGGGTTTAATTATAAATATTCTAACGCCGTTAATCTCCTGGGAATGAGTAAACTGTCATATATGCGTACAATTTGTATTTTATTTATCAGGACCAGTAGGTTTGG
Source organism: Polydrusus cervinus (assembly GCA_935413205.1). Taxonomy (NCBI): domain Eukaryota; kingdom Metazoa; phylum Arthropoda; class Insecta; order Coleoptera; family Curculionidae; genus Polydrusus; species Polydrusus cervinus. The sequence goes on from OW284512.1 coordinate 8,962,377, forward strand.
GATATTAAATTGTAAAATGAAAATTGGGGATACTTATACAGGGTGATTCACGTTGAGTGGCCTATTAGAAGATCTCGGAAACGAGTAAACTTACCTTTCTAAAAATTTGATATCAGGCATAATTGGTTTGAGCTTTTAAAACATGATCTTTTGAGGTTTTTGTTACTTCCGTTTATACCGGAAGTTAATGCCAACTTTGCTATTTCAAATGGAACACCCTGTATATTTTAGCATTTTTGATAACCTTATTAAAATCTAAATAACTTTTGTGAATAATAATCTATTTCTATCTCTAACCGTTTTTGAGATATGAATTATAAAAGGATTTTTTTTGTGTAAAAACGCTCCAAGAAGAAAATTACTAACTAACTAACTAACTCTGAAACCAATAAAGGTAAACATTTAAAACTTTGTAAGCTTTTAAGTAATACATAGATCTTTAGTTTAAATTACTCAGGTTTCACGTTTTTTGTACAGGGCGTTCTTAAAATTGTGCCAATATTTCCATTTAAATAAATGTGCATAAGTCAATTTTTGCAAATGGAACACCCTATTTTTTAGCTTACCATCGTGTAGGGAATTAAATTTCCTATCTAAATGCCCAATATGTTATAATCCACATTTTTAGTCGTTTTGGAATTATGAGCAATTTAAATAAAAAATATTAAAATTTCTGTTTGTGTTAATGCGACATTATTTTTGAAAATAAGGCTTCGACTGGGATTTTCGTTGGACTTTGAGCTTTGTTACCATTTGTTATTAAGTGCCTATGTTAGTTGCTTAGCTATTTCTAATTTTTAAAGTTAAACGAAAATCCCAGTCGAAGCCTTCTTTTCAATAATAATGTCGCATTAACACAAACAGAAATTTTAAGATTTTTTATTTAAATTGCTCATAATTCCAAAACGACTACAAATGTGGATTGTAACATATAAGGCATTTAGATAGGAAATTTAATTCTCTACACGTTAGTAAGCTCTAAAAAATAGGGTGTCCCATTTGCAAGAAATGCACATTTATTTAAATGGAAACATTGGCACAATTTTAGGAACTCCCTGTATAAAAAATGTGAAACTTAAGTAATTTAAACTAAAGATCTATGTATTACTTGAAAGCTTACAACATTTTAAATGTTTACCTTTATTAGTTTCAGAGTTACTAGACTTTTTTCTCGGAGCGTTTTTACACAAACAAATCCTTTTATAATTCATATCTCAAAAACGGTTAGAGATAGGAATAGATTAATATTAACAAAAGTTATTTAGATTTTAATAAGGTAATCAGAAATGCTAAAATATACAGGGTGTTTCATTTGAAATAGCAAAGTTTACATTAACTTCCGGTATAACCGGAAGTAACAAAAACCTCAAAAGATCATGTTTTAAAAGCTCAAAGCCTACTATTAAATTTTTAGAAAGATAATTTTACTCGTTTCCGAGATCTTCTAATAGGCCACTCAACGTGAATCACCCTGTATAGTTTTAATATTCGTTATATTCGTTTAAATTTCGTTAATAAACATGACATGACATATTTATGAGCACTTAATTAAAAAATGAAAATACTGGCACTAAATTAGTTACTTTACAGACCTGCTAAGGTCTAAGATCCTATGCACACATCAAATTTTATATACTTACTGCTTTATTAATACGTTTTTTTTGATTTAATTGCCTTTTTAACGGTGTATCACAAGTTAATCATTATTTCTTAGGTAATAGTGGAAATTAATAAAAATATCATAAATGTAATTTCTAGACTCGTAAAAACCATAAGAAGTTATGTCAAGTATGCAGTTGAAAACAAATCAGTCATTTACATCTTCGTAATTATTATTTATACCATTTGACATTTTGGTCTAATAAATGCAGAAATAATATTTTTGTTTTCCAAGGCATAACTAAAATTTTTATAGCTTATTAGAGTCTAGAAATTAAATTTATGATGTTTCTTGCTCATTTATACTATTACCTAATGAATAATTTTAACTTGTGTTACATTGTTAGATAGATATATACATATATAATACATATATAGAAAATTAAATGAACAATATTATTATATTAAAACAAAGATGGATTGAGACATAAGTCGCTAACAATAACAAACTATCTGGTAAAGTTTTATAATTAAATTCGCACCCAAAACTCAAAAATAATATCCACAATCGTCCGAACGAATATACAACATAAAAAAAGATGGAAATGACTAACAACTTACAAACTAACAAAAAAAATGTCTAAAGTAAAGTTTTATAAATATTAACACTCAAAACTTGGAAATTATAACCACACAAGAACGATCGAAACAAAAGATGGCGACGAATAAGAATACAAACAATGGCGAGCCGGTTCTGTTTACGATCTATTAGATATCGTGTCGGTTGCCTAATTTTTTTCCTACTGCGGAAGCGCCACAGGCCCACGTTCAGGTTATTTTGAATCGCATGATGGGTATCTTCTTGCTTCGTGCGGCTGCTTGTATGGGCAATATATGTGGTTTTATACTATTAAGTAGGTTTAAATGAGTCATTTAACGTTTTCATGACCTACTTTTTACTACTTACCTTGTTTTACCAAAACTATGGACATCTTAAAAAATACAGGACAATTGATCTAGGCAACCATTAAAAAAAATAATGATAAAGTATAATATGTCATTGAAAAGAAAATCTGCTATAGAATTTAAATATCGAATAAAAATAAGGGGTTTTCATTTAATATTTAAAAGTTAACTTCACTTCCGGTCAAACCAGAAGTGGTTTCAAAGTCTTAAATTTGGTAGAAAAATGCCTCATATTTTTAAATCTTTACTGCTAAAATTACGAAAAAAACTGGGGGAGGGGGTATATTAAAAGGAATTTTATGTAAACTATATAACAGACTGGTAAGATATAACAACCCTATCAATATAGGAATTCTGTAATTGGCAACTTAAAAAAAAATTGAGAATTACTTATTAAATTAAACTACCTATAATTTTTTCTAATGTTTATTGATCAGTTAAATTGCACCTCCGGAGACGGTATTCTTAGAGGACAATTACTTGCTAGAAAATATTTTTATCCAGTTCAACATAAATTATTTTTTCTGATACAATTAAGTCTTTAAAGCACAGTGAGACTATATATTATATTATATATATACCATAATACGATTAAAACTATTTTATAGTAAAGTCTATGTTAGTTAAACCACAAACAAAGTACCTATAAAATTGTAAAGTATCTTTGTTTACTTACTATGCTAGTGTAAAAGTTTGTAAGCTTTGCTTATTATGTTTTCTATATACACTGTGGCTCAAATTAAAGGAGTACACTTTTTAATTGTGAATATTTTTCCAGATTTTGCACTGATTTAATTTATTTTTGGAGTGATGATAACCTAAGATAGTCTTAGTAAAATGTGCAATTTTTATCAAAATATTTTGAATAGGGCCGGATTGACAGTTTTTTTCAACCAACGTGCACTTATGCTCGTTGCAAACGAAAACTGATTTATTCATAATTCAAATACTTAATACGTTTTTTTGGTAGATTAACTATCGAAACTTCTTCAGTATTAATCTCACTCTGAAAGATTTTTAAATTCAAGAAATACAATTTATTTTGTTCAATATTAATAACAAATTTAATAATATTAACAATTACCGATATTAATAAGAGTAACTATCACTTAAAATCGAAAGTAGTATTTATTTATAAGATAACATTATGAATATGACCACCATGATTTTCTATCACGGATTGCAGTCGCCTTTTCCATAGGTCAATAGCTGCATTGATTATGTCCTGGTTAAAATTATTCCAACAGAACTGTAACCTTTCCTTTAGCTCTTCGATGGTGTTAAACCTTTGACCATTGTGAACATTTGCCTCGAAAATTCCCCATATGGAATAGTCAACAGGGTTTTAGTCTGGACTATTGGGTGGCCACATCTCCGGTTCGATATAATCGGGGCATTGCTCAAACAAAAACATTCTTGTACTCCGAGAGGTATGGGAAGAGCTAGCACCGTCTTGTTGAAATACGTAATCGTCGCAGATTGCTTCAATTTCAGGAAGCAAGTGATGTAAAATTTGTTGTTGATACGCGTCCGAATTGAGTTTTACTCCGGCATCTACAACAATAAGACTTGACTTCCCCAATTTGGAAACTGCCACAGAGACCATTACGCCAGGTGAAAAGTGACTTCTCTCGATTAAAAGATTTTCCAATGGGATTTCCCTCTTTACTCGTACATTTGCGTATACCCGATTATTTCGTGTATTCTTTGGCGGCCTCAAGTAAAACATCTTCTCATCTGAAAACCATATCTTTGCGGTATTTTCTCGAAAATGGAATCTTCGTAGTAATAGATTACATCTTTCTAATCGTTTCTCCTTCACATTGGCACTAAGTTTTTGACAGTAAACTTTTTTAAAGACTTTAAGTTGGCAATCATGTTTAATAATTCTTTGAACTGTAGAACGGTGGATTCTTGTTCTTTTCGCTATTTTTCTGGTACCTACAGATTCTTCAGGTCGTACATTTTCTATAATATTTCTTACCATGGTAATATTTCCTTGAGTTCTTAAAGTTTTTTTCCTTTCCCTTCCAAATTTTATTTTTATGGATCCCTTATTTTCTCTAAGATGTCTTAAAAACTTGCCAACTCTTCCAACATACCAATTTTTTTCAGGAAACTCCTTTACAATTTTTCTTGAGCCGCAATTATGTATCTATTTGTCAAAAATATTTGATAAGAATTCGATCCTCTTCACTTAAAACTACCATTGTGTACGGATTAGCTGTCATGAAGCTTACAAAACGTCAAAAATAACATTGTTTATTATTTTATTAATATTTATGGATACTTTGATTTTTAATAACGGTCACGGATGCTGCGATCATGGTTCAAACGACTTCAAATTTCCAAAATGATATCCGGAATGTTTTAGTACATCAATGAACAAAATAAATTGTATTTCTTGAATTTAAGAATCTTTCAGAGTGAGACTTATACTGAAGAAGTTTCGATAGTTAATCTACCAAAAAAACGTATTATCTGAATTACGAATAAATCAGTTTTCGTTTGCAACGAGCATAAGTGCACGTTTGTCGAAAAAAACCTGTCAATCCGGCCCTGTTCAAAATATTTTGATAAAAATTGCACATTTTACTAAGACGATTTCAGTTCATCATTACTCCAAAAATAAATTAAATCAGTGCAAAATCTAGAAAAATATTCACAATTAAAAAGTGTACTCCTTTAATTTGAGCCACAGTGTATATGCAACAAATGTAATAGATAGCACCTTGAGCTTTAAAGCTAAACTTTGTAACTTAACCTTGTCAGAATAGAATTAAATGACCATCATAAAAGTAGAAACTTTTCAATTGAAACAAGTTGTCTTTTAACAAAACTTAAAACTATATGTAGCCAGTGGCGCCTCCTAGTAAAAATTCCAAAACGAAAACAAATCATTCCTCGTCATCATTATAGTTATTGACGAACGAAACGTACATGTATACAGAAAATACAGGGTGGCGCATCGAAGTCAAAGAAGAGATATTTACTGGCAGCTCAGATCTTTTTTGAAAAAACGCTCAGACCCGTCGATTTTGGCAAAAAATTACGTTAACACGTGCAACCCCCTGGGTGAGGATGGCACCACCTCTAAAATCTTAAATGGAGAGGGGGGTCGAGTGATACCTTATTTTAAAAGTCTTTTAATTACCTTTATAATGATGTAAAATTCATGTACTTCAGTTCAGTAGTAGCGTTTTGAATATTTGACATTGACATTGTCATTATTTGAGATTTGAAGTTCAAATCGATATTTTATAAATTATAAACCAATCTTTAATTTATTAGTAAGAGTAGTAGTATTGCGTATTGTAAAGCAATTACCGCATTCGCCGCTACGCGGCTCTGTCGCATTTTTCCATTCGTGCGTAATATGCTTTTTACCACACTTAATACGTAATATACTATAACAGGACTCGCCTGACGGCTCACCCTGGAAATTGTCCGTTTCGCCCTGTAAAATAGCACTTTCCGGTCTTATAACATACTATTTTTTACAATAAATTCAGTAAAACAGTTTTAACGAAATATTTAGTTAACGTTATACATTTTGATCTTATAAAATTTTTATCAACAAGAAAGTTTTAAATTAAATTTTTGTCAATAACTCCCGTAATACTAGAAAAAGCAGGCTCAGAACATTGATTTGTGAAAAAGAAATAATTTGACACCCTTTCAATATCTAAGAAAGCCCGCAGGCAGTAAATTTTTATCAAGAACCGAAGAGGGTCGGATGAAACTGCTTTTGTGTGGAAATATAAAAAAAAATTATATTTTGTTAGAAGTATTGAGGTTTCGAAAAATGCGAACGGTTTTAAGAGTTTATTAACGAATGTTAAATTATCCACTTTTTTGCTCTTCGTTGTCACTGAATGCCTACAAATTGGAACATACGATTTATTTTAGTTTAAAGATATTGAAAGACGCTTCCTTAAACTGTGTAACGGATTTTTAGATTTATTTAAAAATATGCGTTACATTGTAAAATCGGCCTGTAATGTATAGTAATGTTACAAAGAAATATCTGTTTGTTAAAATATACATTTTCAATGAGCTAATATACAGGGTGATTTCTAAGTTGATACTTCTTTTTTAGCTGTGTATAGAAGGCATTAAAATAAACAACTTTTTCAAATACCTTTTTTCAAAAAACTTAAAAATACCCGAATAACAGAAGTAAAAATCTAAGTTCGGGCCTGGTAATCAAAACGTGACCCTTTACTTTATATTGTTTTTCTTCGTTTTTTGTTTATGAGTCATGCACTTTATGGATAGGTCGTCATCAGTTATTTATTTTGGCGCGGTGTTCTGAAGCAAATTAATTTTAATAAATTGGTGAAAATGATAAAATTTGAAAACAATAATGAACTAATTATGGGATCAACTTATTGTGAGTGTCGTAAAAGTGCGGATGTTTCTTCTCTACACCCAGAAGTTTTCCTAATGTTATTCAACGGGCAAGTTAGGTAGAACCGTATTTGATTTGTAGCGTAATAAAGGAATGTAAGTACCTACTTTATTTTTGGGTTTTTTGAAAAAAGGTATTTGAAAATGTTGTTTATTTTAATGCCTTCTATATGCAGCTAAAAAGAAGTATCAACTTAGGAATCAGCCTGTATATTTTTTGTTCTTTTATTAACGTAAAATTAAAATTTTAATATAACTAACAGAATAGTACATGATAAAACAAATTTCAAAAAATCTATAATTTTCTATTATCTATTCATAAATGTCCACTTAAAAAATTAAATAATTTTTTTTTAAACGATTTACTATATCGTAAAAACATGTAAAATTACTGATATACAGGGTGATCCTTAAGTACAGTGTGAGTCAACGATAGAGTAGTAGAGTTCATTTTCGTCTTTATCTTAAGAATTATATTAAAATTCGAAATACAAAAGTTGTAGAGACCATTAAGGTGCACTTTTTAAAATTATGCTGGACTATACGGGCTGGCCCAAAAAACCGTGGCGAATATAACTTGGGTCTTTTTAAAAGGAATACCCTATATAGGTATTGTATTATTTTCTGATTCCCCTTAAGATTCTACGCTTATTTTGTAAAAATCATATGTCTAAATTCAATAGTTTTTGAGATATTGACGTTTAAAATATGGCATTTTTTGACTTTGACAGGCTGTAACATTGGAACGGTTCATCTTAGAGAAAAATGGTTCTCACCTCCCTATCATAGTTTTTTATTCTCTATACAAAGAAACTAACTTTCGATTTACCAGTTTAAACCAAAAAATCGGTTTTAATGGTTTAACATGTTAAATCGGAAGTTGCAACTTTTAGATAAAGAATAAAAAACTTAGATAGGGAGGTGAAAATCATTTTTCTCTAAGATGAACCGTTCTAATGTTACCGCCTGTTAAATTCTGAAAATGCAATATTTTAAATGTCAGTATCTCAGAAACTATTAAATTTAGACATATATAACACTTTATACAAAATAATCGTAGAATTTAGTGGGAAAATAGGAAATAATATAATATACGAAACTTGTATTAGCAGATTATCGAAAAAACTTGTAGGAGGGATTGGTTCTGCATCTCTGATAACCTCAAAATCTATTTTGACATACTTCACGTGACTACTAATTAGGGAATCCAAACCACGTGATTCAGTATGGCGGTTGGATGGCAAAAAGCATTGAGTCACCCGTTAAATGCCACCAGCAACATTATTTTTATGGTCACGTGCACCAATTACAAAGCAGTATTTGCCAGCCAGCCGCCATTTGGACACATCCGTTGGATTGCCTAATTAGGGTGATGATTGATTCAATATGGAGGTTAGATGGTAAAAAGCATTGAGTCACATTGAGTTACATGCCATCAGCACTGTTATTTTAATGGTCACGTGTACCAATTACAAAGTTTATTTGCCATCCAGCCGCCATTTCTGATACATTGAAGCAATCCAATAGAGGAGAATTTTAAAAAAATCGTGAATTTACAATAAGTGAGGTTAAGTCACGAGATATGACTTTGTTGTCTGACAATAAAAATTAATATATTTATATTAATATAATATTTTTATCTGTTAAATAAATTCATAATATATTCCAATCAAAACTAACAATTTTAAGCGGATATATAACTGGAACTATTTGGGATGAAAGTCCTTTCATCCCTTCGTTTGCCCATAAACCATATACAAATAAATTACCCACCCACAATGACCCAAATCCTAGATTCGGGATTGATATGGGGTAGTTTATTGGATATGACAGAATGTATCATTTCATTGTAGTTATGACTTTGGTGAAATGAAATTGAAATTGATTTCGCAACTTGGTAAAATTGGTTTTAAAACTGTTTCGGATATTCATATAAAACCGACTATAATTGGAAAAGTTCTAGTTAGTCTATTATATTTCTATATAATTACTTAACAACAATACAATTTAAAAAGTGACGTCAAAATGTCACAATATTTAATGTATTTTTTACGCTATGTAATCAGGAATTATGTTTTTCCACTGTATACAAGTTATATTTCCATGGATAAGTAATATTTCTTTACGGATGTAACATTCGCAGCCCCGGTTTGGTGCAGCAGCACAGATAGGCAATTCAACAGAATTTTAAAATTGCAAAATAAAATGTTAAGATTTGTTTTGTCAGCACCAAGATGGACCTCATTGAGAGAAGCAACACGTACATAAACTTGCAACAAACTTTTGACTAGAAATTTTTAAAAAAATTGTCCTTAGTTTGCTTAAAATGGTTTTAACTATGCAAAATTTTTCTTTTAATTTCCAGAAATATTAAACCCGCCACTTATTTTCAATGAAAACAGTATCTACACAGCTGGCTAACACTAAAAGACCGATCAGTAAAAACCAAACTTTCCAACAATAAGTTATATCGGAGAAAACAATGCCATAACTATGCCAAGGCTTAGGGATTCCAGATCTAGGACATAATTCCCAAAGAAAACAGACAGGCCGGATAGTTAGGACGTCTTCCTTCGTCGCGACGCCTCAAGGCGTTAGTGAGGTTTGTTTAAATCTCGGATGGGCTAATGCAACAAAAACAATTGTGCACAGCAAAACACAGCTGTACAAATACTATTACTAGGCTTGGATTAAGGAAGCGACATGACTTATTATTTTGTTAAATGAATTACAGCTTATCCAGTCATGATTTTTTTGGTTAGCCAGTCTTAGTCAGTGGTCAATTTATATTTTATAAGTCTTTTTATATTACGCTATAGGTAATCTGGAAAGCGCATTGGAAACAGTAGATATAGATCTGATATATAGGTTTGATAGTATAATAGAACCAATCTTCCTAAACGTATCTCGTAAACTGTTTGGTTATTTCGTTTTACAACAATTTTTTTCTACAGTAAATCTTTTTCCGAAAATCGATCGGAAATATTCACATTTTTGATAACATTTCTGAAAGAAACAGTCAATGTTTCCTTACACTTAGTCGTTGCTAGGCAACGGAAAATAACTGTTAGAAAATATTTATTATTGTACTGTAAGGAAATATTATTTCTGTACGGCTACTTGTAAACTAAAATGTGTTAAGCTTGACAATTCAATATTACTCTGTTTCCATAGTTACAACACAAATATGGCATCCTTTATTTGTGAACAAAGTTAATAATATTTATTTCAAAATTTTAACAAGTTGATTGTAATATATTATGTTCTTTTAATAATTTTCGATTTACGGAAAAATAGTATGTATACCTCGTAGAAAAAGCCACATTATCGGACTCCGTATTGTCAGTCTCGGCTTGTGCCTCGACATACATTCTTTACGGTCGTCCCTGAGTGTTCAGCTTTTCCTACTAGGTATACAATGCACTATATTTTTTGCTCTAAGATAACTACGTGTCACCGAGTAATTCATAGGTTTTACCATAACTAAATACAGAAAAGCTATGTTTCAAAATCAATTTCCTCAAAAGTAAAAACTTATGTTTATCCAAGCCTGACAAAAACGGTACATTTTTGTTCATGTTCAAAATATAAACACCTTTTTTTGGCTTTATTTTCATGAAACAATTCGTACAATTCTTTAAATTTGGAAATCAACTGCAAAATTCAAAGATTTATCAAATCCCTACTCTAAAATCGATGAGCCTTTCCTTCGTAACGTTTTTCCGATTGGCAAGGCTGCGTTAAATTACCTTGAATAATGGGAGAAAAGGCAACCGGAGAATACTGATTTAAAAAAAAAATTGACGCTCTTTCGATTTCTATCTAAAAATGACGGCTGGAAAACGTAAATGAGAAGAATATGTAATTTTATAATAAGACAACATTTGTTACGTGACAAGAGTTGTTGTTAAGACACTACAAGGTTAGAATTAAGAGACTGAGAAGAAAAAGTGTAGAAGTAAAGTAAGTGGATTTACTTTTGGTTTCATTTATTTGGGCGTAGTAGTGGCAGACCTTTGGATCTGACCAAACAATCTCACGTAGTTCTATCAGGTCCGTTGTGATACTACACGTGTTCCATAGAACCAACCTTCATCAGATCTGTGATTGTTAGTGCTGCGTACACTGCAGAAGGTTTATAACAACTCATTCAAACCAGCCACTACTATTTAGAAACCTGCTCGGTCGTCCAAGTTGTAAATTGCTTAGTAGGCTATTAAAAAATGGTTCACCCAGAGCAGTAAACCTTCTTCTTGCGAGGCCAGGGCATTCACACAGAAAATGTTGAATGCTTTCTTCCTCTTCCTCATCTCTGCAACTTTTGCAGAAGTCGTTGGTTATACGTTCGGCATGTCTGCCGAAGAGGCAATGTTCGGTAACAACCGCAGTAATATTTCTCACTTCTTTCCGACTGTGCCTCACTAGCTCTGCACAATCAAGAATTGTTCAATGCATTATAAATATTGTTAGTCATATATTAAAGAATTATGCATTAAATGGGGGAAACGATAACGATGGTCATATACTTCAAAGTTGTTCCTCTTTATTAGGAAATGTAAGTCATATATAAAGAAATTGCTCGCCCAAACAACTTTTTTGTGTTTTAAGATCATGGAATCAAATTTGGAAAATTTTTATACGGCATTAAACTGCGTTTAACCGAAAAGAATAAAATTGTAAATTTCTAAAATTTTAAGCTCGGTTTATTAGGATTTTTTAATTTTCTGTGGCATTTAAAGTGAAAAAAGAAAAATAACTATAAACTATTCACGTCTAAATCCTAATCTAAAGATAATGATTTATGGTAAAAAAGACAGTTGATAATCTAAGTTTCCTAATTTGCCTTTGTCGAAACTTTTTCAAACTTTTATCATTCTCCTCGATTCTTTTTGAAAAGTTTATACTTTACAACAGAGACGGAGTTAGAAATATTTAATATGTTCTGCGTCCCTTTTAAAAGTGCATTAAAGAAGAAACTTTAAAATTGAAAAGTTTTATACGTAATTATGGGATTTATGAAAACCTTTCTCTATTGATTTTAATAATTAGCTTTTTCTTATAAAATTTTCTTCTAAATTAAATCGTTTTTAAATTTATCCTGGCCACCTTTTTTGTATTAATTTCTACACAGCTAAGACAACTTTTTTGACTAAAATATAAAAATATATTAAAAAAAGTAAAATTTCACTGGGAACAAAAAAAATTTAAGAAATAATAATTCGAGGTTTCTATCTATTATTTTTGTTTTGTTGTATTTTTTGGGGGTTGCGCAAATCTTCGCAAAGATAACGCCGTCACTGGTTTGTGTGAATTTAGATTTTAAACAGTATTTCACCAAAAAAAAAATTATCCTTTTAAAAACAAACCAGCAGCGTCAACATAATTTCCATATAAAAACATGGTAAAGGAGGAATATTTAATTAACATGTATATGTATATGTTGGACAATCGCCGTATATGTTGAACAATGCGTGGAATGTTCCGAATTAAAACAGGTTGCTTTTATTTGCCTAAAGGCCTACATTCCAATTTACATTTTCATTAAAAGTAAATCCGATGTAAATATTTTTTTCGGCAACCGTCCGGGAAGTACCCAGTTCCCGAACGCTTTTTCTTTGAGAAAGTAGCATTTCTTCGGCCTTTTGTAGTCAGAACAGAAGGTAATATTCAACTGCATTTATCAAAATCATACCTACCAAGATTTTTATATTCACAATGACAACAACTATGTGATTCTTCCCGGTGAATATGAAAATCTTGGTAGGTATGATTTTAATAAATGCAGTTGAACATTACCTTCTGTTCTGACTACAAAAGGCATTTAAATATACAGGGTGGCCCATTTGTCTGACAAAGTAATATACCGTCTCTACTATTAAAGATATGAAAAAAAAGTTTTAATAAAAGTTTTTAGGGTAAAAAGAGTATATATTTTAAAAATATTTTTAAATATACAGGGTGGTCCAGGAAAGTAGGACAACAAAAAGATACATTTTTTTAAATGGAACACCCCATATATTTTAGCATTTTTGGATTCCTCATAAAATTATCTATATGAAGCCATATTTAGTTTTTTAATTTTTTGCAACGTTGCCAAACAAAATGCACAATTCTTAAAATTTTGGAAAAAACATTTTAGTATAAAATGACCTCTATTTCTCAATTGGAATATCAAAATTCTAAAATTTCTTAAAAACTCTTAAGTTTAAGGATTGAAAAGCTGTCTTAAATCTTCAAGTGCTTAAAATTTTGTACAGGGTGTTTTCTGTTGACAAGCGAATATAGAAAATTTTAAAATACAATAACTCTGTTTTTTCAAATAAAATACCCTATATTTATTAGGCTTATCTGATAGACAATTTAAGTATCTTTTATTCTTGTTAGGTCATACATATGCCTAAACTTACTAGTTTAGCCAATATTTCGATTTTTATTTAAATTTTCCTAAAAAACCTGTAATTTTTATTTTTCTAGTTAGCCATGACCAGTAAAGTCAAAACAAATGTAATTAAATATAATATCAATCTTCAGTAATAGTCAATAAAATATTTAGCTAATTTTCTTCCGTATTAACAGTTTTTATTCTATTCCTTTTATTATAAGTCACACTTCCTGTTCTGTCAAACCGCTCCATTAATTTTCCGAGAGCTCGTTTATTGGGTTGTCGTCTATCTGGGTATTTTTCATGATAAAGTTTTGTTACCAACAATGTATTTTTGTCACTTGCACCCAGAATGTAAATCATGTCACCCATTTCAGTTCTTGAAAAATTCATTTTTTTAATAAACGTTAAAATTAATGACTATAAGACCTCTTCGAAAAAATATTATTATTATACGTATTTTAATTTGACATTATATTTAATTACATTTGTTTTGACTTTACTGGTCATGGCTAACTAGAAAAATAAAAATTACAGTTTTTAGGAAAAAAAGGAATAGAATAAAAACTGATAATACGAAAGAAAATGAGCTAAATGTTTTATTGACTATTACTGAAGATCCCTATATCGGTCAACGACCTCTGGTACAACAAACTGCTATTGCTAGATCATCCGTACATCCGGTATGGGCCCCCTAAAATGCACCCATACCATATGTAGTTTTTTGTGAGTGGGTTCAAAATAAGATGAGAGAACAGTGGAATTTTTCAGTAAGTAAGTAAGTAAGTAAGTTATAAATCAATACGTAACTATAGTTATCATATTATTTTAATTTGATATTATATTTACTTACATTTGTTTTGACTTTACTGGTCATGGCTAACTAGAAAAATAAAAATTACAGTTTTTTTAGGAAAATTTAAATAAAAATCGAAATATTGGCTAAACTAGTAAGTTTAGGCATATGTATGACCTAACAAGAATAAAAGATACTTAAATTGTCTATCAGATAAGCCTAATAAATATAGGGTGTTTCATTTGAAAAAACAGAGTTATTGTATTTTAAAATTTTCTATATTCGCTTGTCAACAGAAAACACCCTGTACAAAATTTTAAGCACTTGAAGATTTAAGACAGCTTTTCAATCCCTAAACTTAAGAGTTTTCAAGAAATTTTCGAATTTTGATATTCCAATTGAGAAATAGAGGTCATTTTATACTAAAATGTTTTTTCCAAAATTTTAAGAATTGTGCATTTTGTTTGGCAACGTTGCAAAAAATTAAAAAACTAAATATGGTGTCATATGGATAATTTTGTGAGGAATCCAAAAATGCTAAAATATATGGGGTGTTCTATTTAAAAAAATTTATCTTTTTGTTGTCCTACTTTTCTGGACCACCCTGTATATTTAAAAATATTTTAAAAATATATACTCTTTTCAACCTTAAAATTTTTATTAAAACTTTTTTTTCATATCTTTTATAGTAGAGACGGTATATTACTTTGTCAGACAAATGGGCCACCCTGTACCAAGCATTTCAAACAAATTAAGTCCTTTCAATAATAGCAATTGCTCGAATTTTAATATAAATATTAATATAAATAAGAATTAGAATGTTTCTGTTAGTACCTATCTTCTGTTCGAATTTCAATATTTAATACAAATAAAATATTAATGTTCGAAATTTTGTTCTACAAAGAAATATAATAAAGAAATGTGTCTCATTGATTTAATATTCTATACGGTTGCCGAAAAAATAGTGTACGCAACACGTCCGAAAACAGTTTTTTTTGAACTCACAGACTTCCAGGACTAGCCTACGGCTCGTCCTAGAATTTTGTCGAATCGTCCAAAGAAACAGTATTTTCCGGACGTAAATTACTTTTAAGTCTGAGAGTTAAGCTGTGCATCGTCTCGGCACTTTTTTCTAAACTATCTAAATAATAGATGCTTTAACCAGGTTATTGGAATTACTTTAATTGGAAAAATGACATCCTTAATAGCAAAATATCTTAGAATAGGAAATCCTGAATTATATAACTGTCGCCGTTTTTAGAGCCAGTGGCGGCTCGTCAGGTGAAGTAGATGAAGGGGCTCTTCAGTTTTTCGACATCATTAAATATTAATGTACCAATACAGCTACCATTTTATTCCTTAAAAAATAATTATGTTCGAATTAATAATATTAATTTAATCCGAATGTAGCTATGCATAATAGGGCCACGGTTAACTCCGATGGACAATAATTATAAACATTCGTTCATTTTGGCGCGCCCCAGCCGACCGTGTCCGTTAGCTCAAAGCAAGTGAAGACCCAACGCCCAACATGGCTTTAATATTCACCGTTGCTATGGTTACGTGACGTCAGTCATGCAAACAGCATGTAACAATTTGCATTATGATGAAGGGCAATTTAAAAATAGATCAGTCGTATGCTCTATTGGTTTAGCGTTGGTTCGCCTAACCTTAAGGTATTTATTTTGAGGCTTTGCGAAACTTACGGTTATAGATATCGTTTTTACGTGATTTACTGTGTGATTAAAAAGTTTTGTTTTTATTTTTTAGTTAATTCAGTAGTCTACGTACCTACTTAGCTGTGTGTTTTAAAAATGAACCCAATTAATGACATAGTTTGTAATTTGTTGGAAACTTCATTCAGTCGTTGGACAGAGGAGGATAAGAGAGACGTTTTGTTACACGGGTTTTTAGTCAATGTTTGTTCATGTACCCGCACTATACCTAGCTCTTCACCATTTTTTAAGACCGCGAGCCGCCACTATTTAGAGGACATCTGCAACACTTCTTGCTAACGCAGGAGGTGACATGATTGCTTCTAAGCGCCATGGAGGATGGAAATCTTCAGCCGCGGGCGAAGGTTATGTGGAGGACCCAATAAATACTAAAATTAATATTACAAAAAAAATTTTCGACTGCCAAACTTTAAATTTTAATCCAGTTCTATCTAGCTCAAAAGCGAATATTAACCTCTACCCTTCGAGCAGCTGAGTCCTCAGGAATAAATATAACATCTTGTAATGGTTGCACAATTAACTTTAGTATTGTAAATAATAATTTAAAAAACTGTTACAGAAAACCATACTGTTTTAAACAAATATTTAAAAAATACTTCTTTTAGTTTATTTATTTGATAAAACAATAAACAATTTTTAACTAGATTTTTGTTTAATTCTTGTGTAGATGTAGATGATTCCTAAGCTACTACTTCTTTTTTAGCTGTGTATAGAAGGCATTAAAACAAACAACATTTTTAAATACCTTTTTTCAAAAAACTTAAAAACAGGCGAGATACAGAAGTAAAAAATCTAAGTGTGGTCATCAAAACGTAGCCTGCTGTACTTTATCTTGTTTGTCTTATTAGTCATGTCATTTACGGGTAGGTGGTCAGTTATTTTGCATTCCGCTGCGGTGTGTTTTTCTAAAGCAAGTTAATTTTAAACTGGGACACGTGAAAATGGTAAAATTTGAAAACAATGAACTAGTAGATACGGTGCTAATTTACGGTGAGTGTCGTCAAAGTGCGGCTGCTGCTTCTAGATTATACGCAGAACGCTTTCCCTTGCGGGCTCATCCTACACCTAGAAGGTTTCTTAATGTTATTCAACGGGCAAGTTAGGCAGGACTGTATTTGATCCATAGTGTAATAAATGAATGTAAGTACTTTATTTTTGAGTTTTTTGAAAAAAAGGTATTTGAAAATTTTGTTTAATTAAATACCTTTTATTACGCAGCTAAAAAATAAGTATCAACTTAGAAATCACCTTTTATATTAAAAATTATTTATAAATAAAATTAGTTGATTTGTCGTCAATAAAATTATATAAGGAAACAATAATTAAATTTATAATAAGTGTATGATGTGCAAAATATTTTGCACCCTAATGTACAAAATATTTTGCGCGCGTGGTCGTGGTAATGTAAAAAAAATATTAACTATGAAAAAATGTCTTATATTAGACACTGACGTTAATGCGCATACACTGTAATTTTTGCCATTTGTAGAAAAATGTAATTTCATTAGTTTTTATTAAAGTTTATTGCCTTACTTTATCACACCGGAAACAGCGCAACAGTTTTTAAAATCAAATAAATAAATATTTCCTGTTATAATCCAAGCAAATTACCTTTCGTTACACCCTTACAATGAACGTTTTAACCACAATATAAATCAGTTTTCTTTCATTAATAATCCAATGCGAAAGGCAACGTCGAGTTCTATTTATAAAATCTAACAGCCCGTTCCCACGCGATTATTTCACTTTGGAGAGTGATAAAGTTACACTTTGTAATCGGAATAGTGATAAATTTCATTATTTACTTTATAAAAAACAGTTAGATATTTAAAATGTTTAGGATTTAGAGGATTTTACTGTTCAATCGTTATATCTGACAATATAAAAATTTAGTTTTTGTACAACTGTCAAAAAAAGATGACTTTTTTTGGTTACTATGGATGTACAAAACGTCTATTTTTTGCGGCAAGCTCTGTTGATTGATGTTTTCGTATAAAAATGCAAAAATTATATTCCAAAACATTTTTTATAAAAAAATTTATTATTCAAGTGAATAAAATTAACAATTATTATTAGAATAGTAATTAACGGTGAAGTTAGAGAACTTCTTCTAAAACAGTGGCCTGTATAACTTTTGAACATTTCTTTGCCGAGCCATTTTGCAATAAGACTTGGCATTTCTCCTATTTTATTGACTCCAACATGTTGATTTACACATTTTCCTTTAGCATATTTTAGAAATAATCGGTTACTTGAAGTGTGGGACGGTCGCAGAGATCTATACCTTCTGTAGATATCGATATATTCCAAATTGGATATAGTAAAGGTTCGTTCACAGTAGGTCTTTGTATCTGGTATTTTTACAATTAATATAGTTCCAACATCTTCAATGGTATCAATGGTCATCTTGGTTAATTCTTCGCGACGGCAAGTTCCACTTATCCCGAAGATTAAAACAACCTACAATAAAATAGTTAAATGAGTGTTTAAATTACTTAAATATTTGCTTGTAAATGTCGTATACCTTCATAAGTAAATGTATTTCATCATCGGATTGCTTTATAAATCTTGCTACATCCTCCTTTGTTAATACTGTAGACTTCTTTCCTCTATATCCAATGGATTTGCTCTTTAAAAATGGAACCAATTTAGTAAACCGCTGCAGATCAATATATTCCTTTATGTTTAGCGTACTTTTAAGCATCGAATAGGTACTCCATAGTGTAGGTAATATTTTCGATTTTTCCTCCAAATAACAGAGCAAAACATTTTCTGATACGGTTTTTACTTTCTTTATGTTGCACCATTCGCGAAACTGAGTGTACACTTTCTCATATTTGATTCTTGATTTCGCGGGCAAAATATTTGATATAACGATTTCTGCCGCATCCGTAATTTCGTGAGGTGTCTCACTATCACTTTCAGACATTTAAATGGTACCAAACTTGAGCAAACAACTATAAACTTTTGACACGAAAAACGATAGATTTGACAATCAATAAAATTTAAACCATTTAAACTATCGCAGGTTTTCATGGTAATGGGAACAGATGTAAGAAATAATACCTTAAAAGCTATGAATTATGATTTTTGATTTTTTTTCTAAGCACGACAAAAAATAGTTAACAACAAACAGTTGTACAAAAAATGTTGTTTGTATTTAGCGCGCAATAGTTGTTTTTATGGCACATTTGATTGTATTTTTAACCTCGACCTAACGGTCTCGGTAAAAATTTACAATCTCATGTGCCATTAAAAAAACACCTATTTTGCGCACTTAATACAAAAATAACTATTTCTACTACCACATGGATATTCTGTTTCTTTTATAACCAAGTGACCACATAATTATGAAATAAATCTGACGTCAGGGTTAGTGAAACTTTGGGTAATTCAGTTACTTAAGGTGTCAAGTTAGTATTTACCGGCTAAACTACGTCGTGTAGATGTCAATGAGTTTATTTCGGATTGAGATCGCGCGATTGACTCTTATGTCATTTAAACGTAGTAAACTGACCTTAAATACCGAGGTAGTATCTGTGATGATAAAAGTAGTCATACAGACGTCGCACTATTACTCATTTCTGAAGGTCCTTAAGGGACTACATTTGTGGTCGGCCCGACGTAAAAATATTACTAAAAGTATACAGAAAGTAATTTTTTTGACATGAAGAAATAATGAGTTGAAAGTTTTGCACTTTCATTACTTACGCACGGTTTAAGTAGGTATACTTATTTATCTGTCTATACGTCATTTGTGTTCGACTAATTCTTCCCTAAAGCGTGCTATAAACCCTTATATGTAACGACGTCACTCCGCCATGTTTTAATTGGAGCCAATTTTAGTGTTTCAACTTTCACAAGATAATTTTGGGAAAACATAAAACGAAATACTGGAAACTGCCCCTATTTAACCTATAATAACCGACATTACTTATTCTGAGTATTTAAATGCTAGTTTAATTTATGTAAGTTTTTTCTTTTATTCAATATATAGTATTATTACTTCTTTAATTTAATAAATTAAGTGGCTTTTAGTTTTTAAGGCTTTATTGAGAAATTTTAACAGTAAAGTGCCTTGCGTTTCAATTTTAAGCGACCGATAGTCTAAATAAGTTTTATTCTAGTAAGAGTACGCTCTTTATATAGCATCCATTATATGTATTTTCTAAAAGAACCCATAAAATATCTGTTGGTATTATTTGTTAGTGATGTATGTTTACTCATGCAGAAGTCAAATACTGATGAACAAACCCGAACAAACCCTTATTTGATTCACCAGATTGGTGCAAATTCGAGTCTTCTCGACGTCAGTAAGTTTCCAAAGTCAGGTTGAAAAATATAACGTCGGCACGACGTAAAAATGCTAGTTGGGAAGTAAAATGTAATTTTTATTATTTTTCCAAAAAAATTTCTGTGTAACGAGTATTAAAAACCTCTCTGTAGAACTAAGTCACAATTTAAACTTGTTTTTATATGTCACAGTTTTCGAAATCCCAACGATCACCCTCGAATTTGGAACACTCGTCTTTTGGAACTTGTCTATATTTCTTGTATAAATAATGTTGCCTGCTTACTTCCTTGTGTAATAATATTATAACAATGATATCAGTATAAAATATGTAAAAGTTATACCTCTTGTCAACTACCCTTCTCACTTATATCTTAAAACATAAAAACCACTTCGATAACAACTTTATCATGGCCACTAAACAATTTCTAAGAATATAAAGTTCTACAAACTAAATTGCTGCCATAAAGTAAAAGTAGCAGATAAAACGTAAGAGTTAAAATTTTATTAAATTGTTCGAAATAATGTGATATTTTATAGTTTATGGAATAAATTTTAACTTAAATTATGAAACGACTGGAGCTGACAGTCAGACAGGCAGTAACTTTATTTATTTTAAAATTATGAGTAATAATCCACGTAATATACCTTACTAGTTGCTTAGAATTAAAAAAGGATTTAAAGTACATACAGGGTGCTACAAATTCGTGTGCGTACAAAGGGATCTCGAAAACGGTAAGAGATACGAAAATGATTAAATTGAGGCAAAGTTGCGTATTTTAGGGCCTAATAATTTGGCGAAAGAAAATTCCGAATACCTTCGGAGATATCCGAAAAAAACCGAAATTTTTAGTTTTGGTTTTGAATTTTTTGCGTCTTTATTTTTGACTAGGGAAAAAAACACTTTCTTATACCCGGTCTTTATAGTCAAGATGGCGATATTAGTTTTTAAATTCGACGTTTCGTTCTTTAGTTAAGTCAATTTTTTTAAGTACGGACCTGGAATTTTACAAACATTTTTAGGGACTTCTACGCTTTGGAAATTGGATACAATTTAAAGATTTTTAATGTTTTGTCATCAAATATCACATCAGTAATATTTCAAATTATTCTTTCTGTACTATTGCGGCCCTGGCAATTATTTTTAGGATAGGTTAGGAATTTCATTTATAGGCAGACTTATACTGTATCTTAGGGTGTATTGCAAAAAAATATTTTTTCATATACAGGGTAGCTCAAAAAAGTGTGATAACAAAAAAGTTGTATTTATTTAAATGGAATACCCAGTATTTTATTGCACATTTAGATTTGTAGTAATAAATTAAAAACTAAAAAAAATAATGTTTAAGAATAAATAATAAATATAATAATAAATAAATTAAAGTACATAAATTGAGGAAGATGTTAATAGTAATCCCTCTAGAACATGTATCGCTTGCAAAAAATTTTTAAGGACAAAATTTATTTTAACAATACCTCCCTTGTTGCATCATTGCCTGGGTAAACATTAGAACTTAAATCAAATCAAAATAATTAAAGCAAACTTTGTTGCTAAATAAATCAGCAACTAAACAGTAGTCAGGCCATAACAAAAACTCTTTATAAAAGAGCTCTGCGTGATACCGTATTGTTTGAACTAGAGCATATACATTATTTCAGGAATACCCGCGTACAATGGAAGATAGTAGATAGCGATGATGTCGGCTTGGAATATTGCTACTTTATGCAACTGCAAAATATAGCTTAATATATTTTGGTCCAGCAGTTTCATTACAGCCACGTAACTGATGCGCTCGTTTAATTCGAATAGATTAAATCTTACATAATAAGAGCTTTAAGGTTTTTTGTCTAAAACATTCTACATTATAGAACCCAGTGGCGTATTTAGGAGGGGGAGCTGCCGGACTGCAGCCCCCTCCCCTAACCTAGGAGCTCGGGTCTAAAAGTCTAATTGCAACCTAATTTTTCGTCTCACGCTGGACTCATAATATATTTTTAGATAATGTATTCTTGGCTTAGATTACAAAGGTTTTATAGGAAACGTTTAGTTTTTAAACTTTTTTTCCTAAAAGTCCTGTTTTATATAGAGATAAGGGTTTCGGATGCATGTCGTTTTAGTTATTGATTTATGATGCAATTTTAAAGGAAAACGAATAAAAATAATATTATTTTATAGTATTTTTCTATTATATACTTGTCTGTTCCGTTTTCACTTTTTTACAGCTATTTTAAATCAACAAAAATATAACCCAATGCAATAAAATATTTTACAACAAAAACAAAAAACAATTAGGTATTTATTTTTAAAGAACAAAATTAAAGTAAAAATTTTAATAGAAACATTTTTATGGAAGAAGTGTGATAATTTATAATAAATAAAATAGTGCGGGAAGAAACAAGAATGCTTTATTATGAATATACAAAACGGCACCTAAGAAGAGGTATTTGAAAACCTAAGAAACCTAGATCTACGCTCCTAAAATACATGATTTCTGAAAAAATCATCAATTTTCGCATAGTGAGCGATATTTACTTTATTTTTAATCTTGAAAAACTTAGCCCGAAAAACGCTGATGTTAAAATTTTGGATTGACACCAAAATCCATATTTTTCACAAATATAATTTTTTTTTTAAATAAAGAGCCAGCTAGGAATATAAAAAAAAGTAAAAAAAAACATTTACAAAAACAAATTTAATCCACCCATGCAGAGGGTGAGAGGTAATAATTTAATTTTCGAAATTTGATAGTAGTGAATTTTAAACGAACTTTGGGCGTGGCCCGAAAATTTTTCGCCTTCTTCATGAGGTATAATGTCATAAAATATATGTAGTCCCGACTGTCCCTTTCTCCTGAAAAAGAAAGTTATACATACGCCCACTAAGCCCCCCTCCCCAGCATATTTTCTGGTTACGCCACTGATAGAACCGGCTCGTAATGTAGTACAGTAAGTTTCTGTTTACCAACATATATATTTAAAAAGCTAATATGTACCTACTTTTTTATATTCGTAACTCACAGAAAAGTACATTAGGATCATATGTAAACAAATTTAAATTCCATTTTCAAACAACATAAAACACAAAGCATTGGTTTCAATAAAACTTCCTAAGGTTTTTTAAAACTCTATAGGTTAGATGTTTCGCTCTTATATAGGCATCATCAGACCTAAAATAGTACAAAATCGCACATAACGTAGTGATCGCCTGGTTAATTTTTCCCCACTAAAAGCTCCCCAAGGCATTTGTGGGCCTCTTACCACATTTATCCAGGCGGTGGCGCCCGAGATACCGTTGGAAAATAACTTTCCGTCCCTTAGTTGCACACATTGAGTCATGAGGAAGCGACGCGAGCAAAAATTTAGCAAAGTGGATAGGAATCATAAATTTAAAACGCCACTACAAACTTTTGATAAAATCAACAAAATTATTAATCCAGATTTGTGGTAAAATGTTTTGCGCCGCCAGAGTAAATGGCAATTAACTTAAAACACCCCGTTTATATAATTCTGCATGTGTCTTTCTTGTATTTATCAATTTTCTTGTACACTTCCTGGATTCTACCCCATTATAAGATACAATCTTTTAAAGTGTAATTTATAGATCAATTTTGTTAAACGCGATTTTAACAAAGCAGGAGTTTCGACTGTAATCGCTCGCGAAAATAAGCAGAAATGTTATTTAAACCATTTACGTAAGTTAGCTTAGTTTTCACGTAGATGGAAAATTCAGCTATATTATCTCTAATTGAGAAATACGGGTTATTTTGTACTATCATGGTTATCAAAAATTTTAAGAATTTTGTTTGGCAACGGTGAAAAATATTAAAAAACTAAACATGGCGTTATATGAATAATTTTAAAAGGAAAGAAAAAAATTCTAAAATATATAGGATGTTCCATTTAATAAAAAGTATCTTTTTATTGTCCTACTTTTCTGAAACGTCCTGTATATTTAAAAATAATTTTAGAACATATATATTTTTTTTCTACAAGCGTGCTTGATTTACCGTTTTCCTGCACTTGTTTTGGTTCTGAAAGACCCATTTTCCCGCACAGTGTTGGAAAAATTTTCCCGCACGGTGTTGGAAAAGTTTTCCCGCACGGTGTTGGAAAAGTTTTCCCGCACGGTGTACCGGAAAAATATTTTTTCTGTAATTTTATAATATAATACAACTTTAATGAATAAAATATGAATTTTTAGACATATTTTTAGTGAAAGTAAAGGAGGTATATTACAGAAACACTAATTTTTGCCGTTTATTATAAACATTTTTAAAAAGCTGATTTAAAACGGTTTATTTCTAAAACCCCGTACATAGATGTTAACATGGTAACCACGAAACACACATAAAATTTAATTGTCAAAGTGACACCTTACAACAGTTCACCGGAGCGGTGCTTTAATTTTTGATCTCGTTCAGATTCTGATACAAATGTCTTTCCCAGATAAGTTCTCGGACGATGAGCTTCCAGAAGATATTCTAAAAGCTGCAAGTGTCGCAAATTTGAATTTGCTACCAAAAAAGTCATTATTCAGGTATAAAAAACAATACGAACATTTTGTTGTTGGTGTGAAGCGAAAAAAGTAAAAGCACACAGCATGGAAAATGCAGTACCCAATGTGTTGGAATTAATACCATAGGAAAAATGCCCTCCAACATTGCAGCTTATATAGAATAGAATAGAATTATACAGAGGCCACAGTTTTAGATGTTCCTCAGCTACTCTACTCAATCATCAATCAATTTGCATAGTGCATCAAACTGTACTTTTAATATAAATATTAATATTAAGTAGAAATTAAATCTGTATTTGTTTTT
The DNA here is from genome assembly GCA_935413205.1 of Polydrusus cervinus. NCBI lineage: Eukaryota > Metazoa > Arthropoda > Insecta > Coleoptera > Curculionidae > Polydrusus > Polydrusus cervinus. The sequence goes on from OW284512.1 coordinate 8,987,377, forward strand.
CAGTAAAATTCAATTTTTAGAAATATTTTGTGGTATTTTTTCTAACGCTTGTAGAAAAAATTTTGATCCGAACTCATGCGGAAAGACCCCCGCACTCGACTGCTTACCGCTTCGCGTCCTTCGGGTAACGGCAGTCGCGTGCGGAAAAGTGGCTCTTTCCGCACTTGTTAGGATAATAACTACATATCTAACTTTTATAAAAACTTTTTTTTTGATATGATAATAATACAGACGGTATATTACTTTGTCATACAAATGGACCACCCTGTATATGAGTTTTAAATGAGAGGTAGTATACTTTCTTTCGACTTGTTAGTCGGAAAGCCACTTTTCTCACTATTTGGTGATGGGAACGATCAGTGGGGTAGCCTAAAAATATGCTCGGAGGGTGGGAGTTCAGTGGGCGTAAGCAGGACATTTTTTTTTTGGAAAGAGGGACAGTCGGCCGCTGGCGAAAAATTTTCGGGTCCACGCCCAAAGTTCGTTTAAAAGTCACCTAACTACTATCAAATTTAATAAATTAAATTATTCTCTCCCCCTGTGCATGGTTGGATTAAATTTATTTTCGTAAATGTTTTTTTTATATTCCTAGCTGACTTTTTATTTACAAAAAAACAACTTTTTTTATATTTGTGAAAAATATGGATTTTGGTGTCAATCCAAAATTTAAACATAAGATGTATGTATGACTCTAACCAGCGTTTTCGGGCTCGGTTTTTCATGATTAAAAATAAAGTAAATATCGCTTACCACGCCAAAATGATGATTTTTTCAGAAATCGTGTATTTTAGGAGCGTAGATCTAAGAGCAGTTTTTGGTGCAAATGCATAGGTTTTTAAACACTTCTTCTTAAAGAAGGTAAAAATAAGAACACCTCCTCCTCCACTGATATATTATAGAAATATTTAGTCAACTTCTCTACATGTTTCGAATGCAGAAGCATTCATCTTCAGGAGAAAAATTAAAGAAGAAAGGGCCAGCAGATATCACCCTAACTGAGCAACATAAATATAGGTTCGGTATAAAATGAATGAAGAAATCAATACACATTGCATTGTGAATAAGAAAAGTATATGGGTTGAGACTTAAGGTACTGTGAAAACTTTAAAGGTGGAGTAAAAGATTTAACATCTTTGTGTGGAAGAACTGTCGAGAAATCAGAATGAAGTAAAAGGGAATGATCATTAAGCAAGCTATTAGCTAGTCATTAGAGAAAAACATATTTTTGGAGAAGTAAATATAAGTGTGAGGAAGAAGACTATTAAAAATTCATTGGAAATTTAATTTAATTTAAAACATAATTACTGGATGTAAACCTGAAAAAGAAAAAGATATCTTTTTAGGATACATCAAGTGGCCAAATATAGAAAAATCTTACCTCAATGGTTTACGAATAAACGTAATTAAAGTGGAAAAATAAACATTTAATTTTACAAAATTCTAACATTTTGGCTTTATGGAAGAAAAAGTTTTTTTAATTCAGCTCGACCGCTACCGCGTGCTTTTCCAAAAAGACAGATGATTAGGTGAAGTTAGTGACAGTTCATTGAAAAATAAGAGGGGCGTATGGAGACCACAGAAGAAAACCTAGAATAGTTGTGGTATTAATCTGAATAAGCGGAAAGCTACAACAGAGCACAGTGCTTACTAATAATTTTCCAAGTGTTCTATATTTTCTCTTTACCAATTTGGACTTTAACCCCGCAGTGTTTTATGTTTTTTTCCCCTATTTTACTTATAAGTTTGAACATTGTTGTGTATATTATATTGTTGTGGTTCATTTCATCACCACCTTTTTAAAGTACCTTTTCATTTCTTAAGACAAGTTTAGGCTCCTACATTCTGCCTCTTGTTTTAGGTTATGCCACCAGATGTCTTTTGTAAACCTTGACTGAGCCATTAATATTTCTAAAAATTCCGGTAATCCCACACTTTGCTCTGTGACAATTAAATATAAAAACCTTTCTCTGTTGTAGCCTTAAGCTTAGTAAAATTCTAGAAAATTCTTTTAATTCCACTTTTTGCTTTGTGACAATAACCCTATAAAACAAATTTTTCTCTGTTGTAGCTTTCCGCTTATTCAGATTAATACCACAACTATTCTAGGTTTTCTTCTGTGGTCTCCATACGCCCCTCTTATTTTTCAATGAACTGTCACTAACTTCACCTAATCATCTGTCTTTTTGGAAAAGCACGCGGTAGCGGTCGAGCTGAATTAAAAAAACTTTTTCTTCCATAAAGCCAAAATGTTAGAATTTTGTAAAATTAAATGTTTATTTTTCCACTTTAATTACGTTTATTCGTAAACCATTGAGGTAAGATTTTTCTATATTTGGCCACTTGATGTATCCTAAAAAGATATCTTTTACTTTTTCAGGTTTACATCCAGTAATTATGTTTTAAATTAAATTAAATTTCCAATGAATTTTTAATCCTCACACTTATATTTACTTCTCCAAAAATATGTTTTTCTCTAATGACTAGCTAATAGCTTGCTTAATGATCATTCCCTTTTACTTCATTCTGATTTCTCGACAGTTCTTCCACACAAAGATGTTAAATCTTTCACTTCACCTTTAAAGTTTTCACAGTACCTTAAGTCTCAACCCATATACTTTTCTTATTCACAATGCAATGTGTATTGATTTCTTCATTCATTTTATACCGAACCTATATTTATGTTGCTCAGTTAGGGTGATATCTGCTGGCCCTTTCTTCTTTAATTTTTCTCCTGAAGATGAATGCTTCTGCATTCGAAACATGTAGAGAAGTTGACTAAATATTTCTATAATATATCAGTGGAGGAAGACTTTGTGTTCTTATTGTTACCTTCTATATTCCCACTCCACTTTAAGTATGGACTATTTCTTCAACTTCTTCTTAAGTGCCGTTTTGTATTTTCATAATAAAGAATTCTCGTTTCTTCCGAACTACTTTTTTTTATAAATTAACACACTTCTTCCATAAAAAATGTTTTAAATAAAATGTTTACTTTAATTTTTCTCTTTAAAAATAAATACCTAATTGTTTTTGTTGTTAATATTTTATTGCATTGGTTTATATTTTTCCTAAGACCTTTGTAATCCAAGCCAAGAATACATTATTTAAAAATTTAAATTAAGAATCCAAGCGTAAGATGAAATATTAGGTTGCAATTAGACTTTTAGACCCGAGCTCCTATCGGCTCCCATTCTTCAAGAATACGATTTTTAGGGTTTCAAACGTACTCCGCCCATTTATCTCAGGCTGTTCCACGTTTTCGAGAAGTCGGTCTCCGGACCTTTAACATTTTTCTGGCGCCTCCGCTTATGTAAATTCGATAATAAGTGACATTTAACAAAATAGTCAAATATTTGCACGAAACACCACAAATATAAGAATTAATTCCATAACTATTTCTAAAAATTTTCAAAGCTTTAATCTAATAAACGGAAAACACATTTCTTTTAAATGCTCCTGTATCAGATCACGTATTTTATAAAAAATGTTCTTCAAACTTTCGTGTTTTATTGAAAAAATAGGGCAACAAAAATCAACCCCTCAAAATAACTTCTTTATCCTGTTAGCTTAAGAGCAAAATTACGTTTGAAACAACTCAAAGAAATATTGACCTAACGAGACGTCGCGCCGTGCTCTATTGGCTTTAATACACAGTGAAATAAAAAAAAGTTATTTATTTATTTCAAATATTTTTTTCACCTGAAAATATTACTATATTAAAAATAACGACACTTTATAAAACAACAAAAATTTAGTGAACTTATTTTACACATCAGACTCACAGAATCGCAATTAAGGAAATTTAAGGTAGCGAGCGTAACCTGGAATTGAGCACAAGGCAATGGTCACACTTTTGAATTCAGAACTGGATACACTGACAATCTGTGTTTGTTGTTTTCGATTTGAAAAACCGATGAGAGTTAGAGCGTTTTCACACGGCACCATATATCGCGCGCGACAAATGGTCGCAATATTGCTTTTACACCAAATTACGTGTTTTCTAATGAGCCATTTTCACACACAAGCGATATTAGAGAACACATAATTTGGTGTAAAGCAATATTGCGACCATTTATCGCGCGCAATATATGGTGCCGTGTGAAAACGCTCTTAGCGCTGCCTAGCGGGACTTCTGTAATTGTGACGAATGTCTTTACAGCTGATTTCCTCTTCACATTTTTACTTATTTCTATAAGTTTGTTAGAGATGCTGATATGCTCAAGAGTGTCTAACAACGACACAGATGTCGCTACACCTTGCTGGTGTGCCCCACCAAATACTGTATAGGCAGTTTTGAGTTGCTCCTTTCTTTCGTCTGATCCTAGCTCTACTGATGAGCCATGATATGGCGCAACGCGTCTAGGGATGAATCTGACGAAATGAAAGGAAATTCTTCTTCTATAAATCATTTTTGTCACAGTAAAAGTTGCCTGTAGCATATAGATTTTATAAGAGAATTAAAGACACAAACATTTTCCTAATGAGTGACGTGACGTCGTGTACGAGGGCAATTTTAAGGCCGGTTTACATTAGGTGTGCAAGAGTAGATCATCGTTTAATTTTTGATTAAGAAAATAATTCTATTAACGATATACTGCCTTAATTCATGTTAGAAAAGAAATACTAGTATAAGTATTCACCTGAAGACTACTGGAGATGTTTACCAGTTAAAACGTTGTGATTCAAAACAAATAAAGACAATGCAAGTCCAAAACTCTACTGCCGTTCATGAATAGGACCTTTTGTTAGATAAACAGTTTATCGCATCAATCTTTTTATCGAAGCAAGTAGTTACAGTACAAATCGCTCCCCAACTCTAGTAATAAACCTCTTCCCATATCAACATGCCGTAGGCGGAGTGCTCAATCTTTCGAGTGCGATATAGACAATCTACTTGAGTTGAACAGTATATTTTTTCTACGACCAAAACCTAAAAAATATTTTAAAAAAAGTTTGCAGATTGCCGGGTTCGAACTCACGACCATTGGATCCAAAGTAAAACGCTCTACCGTCTCGACCACCGAAGTTTTAAGTAAATTATGGTAAAACCAACTCAATAATGATGCTTGATGAAATTAATTTTCTATGCACATTCAGCAGGTTGAAATCTATTATAAATGCGTATAGATTTTTGTTATATTGAACAAATTAATAACATATTGTACCATATACATTTATATTATATAACTTAGTGTCTTGAAAAAGAGAAATGTAATGTTCATAACAATAAATAAAATAATAGAATTTAGTGTCCGTTAAAATATATAAACAAAAGAAGCTTAGCGGCAAGCGGACAGAGTAGTGCGTCTATCTTTTGTATTAAAGTACACAGGGACTCCAAAGGTAATGGAATCCGTTTTTAAAAACGCCTTGAAAGAACAGGCTCGCTGTTCTGGGGGTCGCTTATGGGTTATGACTTTCTGATGAGTTCTAACAAGAACGAAACAGCCTGTCATTGTCTAACTGTGCCCCAGGGATTCCATTACCTTTGGAGTCCCTGTGAACTTTAATGCAAAAGATAGACGCACTACTCTGTCCGCTTGCCGCTAAGCTTCTTTTGTTTATATATTTTAACGGACACTAAATTCTAATATTTTATTTATATTTACACACGGCATTTACGGAATAGTGCTGCAAAACCAGTGGGTGACTGCAGCGCGATCTAGATCTGAATCCACAAAGCTGGAGATGTATGGAGAAGCGAAAAATGTTTTCTATACTGGTGAAGTGGCTGTTCCGTGCTTGATTTATTTATATTTCTACGTTTTCACGTTAGATGGCTATATCTTTTGCATTGAGTTGATTCCTTATGATGGCGTTACTGGGTTTTGATCGCGTTTTTATTTCTTAAAAACGCCTTGAAAGAACAGGCTCGCTGTTCTGGGGGTCGCTTACGGGTTATGACTTTCTGATGAGTTCTAACAAGAACGAAACAGCCTGTCATTGTCTACCTGTGCCCCAGGGATTCCATTACCTTTGGAGTCCCTGTGTACTTTAATGCAAGAGATAGACTCACTACTCTGTCCGCTTGCCGCTAAGCTTCTTTTGTTCATAACAATGTTGTCAACTAATGGGAAATTTCCGGGTTCGTGAGAACAAAGTACAGATGAATGATAGGTCGGCTCTGTCCTCAAAGGGAAAAGGGAAATTTTTACGCACAGTGTTATATTTGTAGAAAATTCCTAAGGATCACTTGTGGTTGTGATATGCTAAAAAAAGACTTTTTCCGTATTGTTTGCATTCGTGAAATTTTTCTATAAAAATGGGAAATTTAATTTTTATAGGTTGCAACACTGTGCCGCATATTATGAAATTTTGCCGTATAATAACCTGGAATAGCCTACTTTTCTTGCTACTTAAGTGTAAAGGAAACAGCAAATTTCCATGTGGGAGTAGAAAAACGTATATACCATGACCCACCCTGTTTAATATATTTTTTCTTAAAAAAAACATTTCAAACATATTAATTTGACGGGTCAGAGCAAGTCTTGATTAAGTGGACGGTATTCTATACAAAGGACTACTACGTTTCTATCATAAATAATGAAAGAGAGAAAACTTGATTTTGATATAAAATAAGTTCTAATTTTTTACTTTCTGTAAACCTATTAAATTTTTCCTTGAAAGGTACCTAAAATAAAGTCAAACATTTATAACGTGAAAGCCCATGGCCCATATTAAGAAAAATACAATGTGTATTTTCCAGTTATAAAAGGAACTTTTTAATCTGTAGAAACGAAAACTACTTTGGAGCTATAAAGTTCTAATTGAGAGTTTTAGTATGGCATAAAACCTAATTTGATAATAAAATTTGATATTCCAAAAATTTGACTTTCAAGTAAGTTCTAAGTAAGTCAATTCAAGGTTAAAACAGTAGCGTCTACTCAAAAGATGTGTCACTTATTCAAGGAAAAAGTAAGAAAATTATTAATAATTTTTTTTTTATTTATACATTTTAATCTTCAATAATATATTTTGCATTTCAATGATAGAGTCCTTTACTTAAGGATTTATTTATTGTACCATTATATTCTGTGGCATAGCCAGTACCCCCTCCCTGGTCCCCCCCCCCCAATTTTATTATATACTATATAATTCTAAATATCAAAAATAGTCAACACTCTGTAAAAATAGTTTGTGAAATTACAAGAAATTTAATTATATCACTAGCAGCAGTAAATGTGTGATGAATAGGAATATACATTTACCATTAAATTGTAAAATTACATTTTCATTGTGAATACGCGTTGTACAAATACAAAATGATTTAGCTTTATTACTGTATACAGGGTCGCTTTTTTGTATGGAAACGTCGATTATTTGCTAAAGTAAGATAGCTAGCGAAGAATGTTAAATACAAAACTTTTAGGGTTTTTAGAAATCTATTATACTGCACATAAACTAAGTATACAGGATCGGTCAAAAAGCCATGAAAGAACAAAGTTACTTTATTTTAAATGGAACCCCTTGTATATTATTCAATATTTAAATTATTTAAAAGATTCTAAAAAAAAGGTTAAGCATACCACATACCCAATCTTAACCGTTTTCGAGATATCGAGTTTCGAATATTTACGATGCAAAACATGATAAAGTTTCGAACAATTGTTATAAAAATCTAACTAGATGGTAGTTATTTAGAATTTAAAAAATTTTCATGTTTCTCGTTCTGAATAAACATACAATGATGAATTACACGGTATGGTAAATAATTTTTTTGCAAAGAAACTGTATGTCTGGCTAAAATTGAATAAGAGACAAAAAACTTTCAACATGAAGTCATAGTGCCAGCGAAATAATTTAAGTCATTTATACGGGGGGTAACAAAAAGAGGAACTTTTAATTACCAATCACACGCCATTTTTAAATTTGCAGGTATTTAAAAAATATGGCGCATACGTTAAAACACACTATTAATAGTAGTCATTCTTAGTTCCAAAATTAGTGGAAATCAATAAAGGCGTGTAGAAATTATTCCGAGAAAACAATATTAATTTGAAAACTTTAGCGCCCTGTAGGGGCAAAACGAGCAACATTGCATATAGGTAAGTTTGCCTAGATCGCCTAATTTTTGATTAAGGAATTTTTGGTTAAGCGTTGTACAGTCATTTCATGGTATACTACATGAACGCTACATTAGTAGCGTACACACATTCTCTGGGACCTCGTCAGAAAACCCCGTACAATTTTAAAGACCACGAAAGTGCGTTTTCTATATTTATTTAAGAATAAATAAGTAGTAAAAATGCGGCATCGCCATCTAGTAGCGATCAACTCAACGCAAAAGACAAATCCATTAAAAACGTGAACTAACTAAAAAAAAGGTAATTTTCTTTCTTTGTTAAATATTTTTTAAATGAAAAAACCAAATTTTAATTAGCTGCACTAACACACCTTAATCGCGAATGAAGTCGTGCAAAAAGGCTTTAGGTACGACACTAGCTTGCACTAAATCAACATTTCATTAGGTTGTTTAGGGTAAAGAAATTTTAATTAATTTAGAGACAAAGCCGGGAAGGCGCTGAAAACGTGACCTAATTGCAAAAAAGGCCTTAGTGGAGTAATATCTTGTGAAAAGTGATATAGAAGCGTAAAAAATTATATAATTCAGCTCTTAACCATGCAACAAGTTTCATGTTTATTACGTGATAAGATTTTTAATAACTTTAAAGATTATGTGCATCAGTTTTACGTTTGGAAGATAAAAAAATTGTCGTAGTAAAGTGATTTAAATTTTCAATATAAAACGAACGAGGAGTCATAGCAACGTTTAATATAATTCCTAAAGAATGATATTTTTATTTTTTACAATATGCACTAAAATAGTTTTTCCCTTTTTTATAATTTTATTTTTCAACATAATATCCTTTTTTCTACTCTCACATGAATATTTGCTGTTTCTTTTACACTAAAGTGATTGGATAAGAGGGCTATTCCGGTTAACTGAACGGATATACCCAGAGGCGGATTATAGTAGAAGCCAAAGAAGCCTAGGCTTCTAGCGCCAAATCTGAAAGGGGCGCCACATTTTTCAGCGCCAAGATTCCAATGGAGACTAAGATAACAAAAAAACTAGATATGAAACTAAGCGATTTCAACCGTGGTTAGAAAAAACGGCGTTTGATTAACCAGTTAATTTTTAGCTAACACCACACGCCATGTATATTATTCTGTAATAATTATTGTAGCTTATTTTCCCAGACTAATACGCTTCGCATCGCGACATAGGCATTTCTTTGGCAGCGGGCGGCGCAGTGGCTACGCTAGGGGGGCCAGAGGTGGTCCATGCCACCCCAAAAGTTTTTTCGGACCCCCTAAAATAAATTTAATCTTATATCTTATCTTCCTGGCCACCCCTGTAGCAAAAAGCTGGCGTCGCTACTGGGGCGGCGCGAACGTGCAGCGCAAGTGTGAATGTATTCGTTAAAAAAAACAGGCAGTGGCGGAATTAAAGGGGGGGGGGGGGGTGTATAAGTGCCTTTGGCAACATCACTTTTCTACCAAGCAGGTGTGCAACCTTTCAAATTTCGAATTAACCCCCCCAAATCCCTACTGAGAGTTGACACAATAATTTTTTTGGCGATAGCGGTCCAAACTCACAGATTAAAAGAGTTTTTTAAAGTCTGGCATATTGCCGCAGATTAAGCTTTACGGTTATTTAACCCCAGAAAAGGGTGTGACAGCCAAAAAATTTCACCTGCGGCGCAAACGAATTCCCTTTCATACCCCCCCCCCCCTCCTTCCCTCCTCCCCCTCCTCCCCTAGAACAAATCCTCAATCCGCCACTATAGAAGGGGGGCGCAAAAATATTCCAGGGCTTCGGGCGCTTCCAAGTGTTAATACGCCTCTGGATATACCTTCATATCCATTCTATAGATAGGATATAAAACTGATCAATCACTATGGTCAATTACAAAGAAACCAAGCTTACGTGTTGTACATATTAGTCGTTTTCTGACACTTGACAGAAGTGAGGTTAAAAATAAACTTCAAAAATATGCAAATCTGTCAGATAAAATTTGATATTTTTTTATTTAAATCAAATCATTTGTCTAAGAAGTCATATCCTAAGATGTCTTTCAACATCACAGTTTAATATATACCAACAACAATGTACCTACATCTGTCTTGCTAACACACATATTTCTTATTTTCTCCATTTAATAATAGTTTTTCACCACTTAAGTTGCTGCTCTTGTTCTATATCATTCTCATATAACGTTTCTCAGTTGATCACCGTAAATTACCACTTAACTCCATATTTATCTTTAGAGTCTGGTAGTATTTTTCTTCCCTACTTCAATTGAAGCATCATTTTTTTCAATAATCCAACTTCCTCAAAAGCTCTATGAGGGTGTTACTTACAATTTCCTATACTATATAACTATACTTCTCCTGAAGATGAACGTTTATACGCTTGAAACATGTAGAACAAAGTAAAACATTTTTATTGAATATATGTTAGTGAAGGTTGAATTAGAGTATTATTTCTCCCCATTGTAACTTGCCACTTCAGTTCAAGTATAGACTACTTCTTCAAATTGGTCTAAGAGCCTATGCATACACGAATTTTTCTTAAAGAGTTGTTAGTATGAAGTTTATTGAAGTTGAGTCGTAGAACAAATATACTGTACAACTCAAGATCAACCATATTGCGCTCGGATGTTTAAGCACTCACAACATCATATTGAATGACTTTAAAAAAAGCATAACATTAATTAAAAAAAAAAAATACAAATACAATGTTTAATTTTTCTTCCTATAAAAATTTTGAAAATTAGTTAAAACTTCTTATAAATCAAAAAAAAAATGTCATTTATTTTCTGAATTTGTGAGATTTATTTTCCAGACACTGGTCAAATACATATAGAGGTATCATGGTTAAAAACTTTTTTATCCTCAAACCATTTCGATTATAAAAAATTTACAGATCAATGAATCAACTCGGAATACAATATTTTATAAATTTATTCCAGCTGGAAGATTAATTTTCCAGACTTTACATACAAATTAAACTTTTAATGTCCCATCATTTCTGGAATCATTGAGAATATTTATCAGGAATGGAAAAATTGTATATTAAAAGCGGTGACATGAATGATTAATATTTCATCATCCATGTTGATTACAAGTTAATAAATGAAAATTTAAGGTTAAAAGTTTGCAAGTGTTTGTGCACTCCCGATCAATGGCGGCTCGTGGGCAATTTTACAAGGGCGTCATATACACAATATTTAGGTATATACAGGGTATTTTAGATATGGATGCACTCTACAGGGATCTCGTAAATCATACAAGATACAGAGATGGTTAAATTAGAACAAAGTTACGCTCAGTGGCGGTTCGCGGTCTTAAAAAATGGTGAAGAGCTAGGTATAGTGCGGGTACTTAAACAAATATTGACTAAAAACCCGTGTAACAAAACGTCTGTCTTATCCTCATCTGTCGAACGACTGAATGGAGTTTTCAACAAATTAAAAACTATGTCATTAATTGGGTTCATTTTTAAAACACACAACTAAGTACGTACGTACACAACTGAATTAACTGAAAAATAAAAACAAAACTTTTTAATCACACAGTAAATCACTTAAAAACGATATCTATAACCGTAAGTTTCGCGAAGCCTCAAAATAAATACTTTAAGGTTAGGCGAACCAATGCTAAAACAATGATGCATACGACTGATCTATTTTTAAATTGCCCTTCATCATAATGCTAATTGTTACATGCTGTTTGCGTAACTGACGTCACGCAACCATAGCAACGGTGAATATCAAAGCCATGTTGGGCGTAGGGTCTTCACTTGCTTTGAACTTACGGACACGGTTTTATAATTATTATTGTCCATCGGAGTTAACCGTGGCCCTATTATGCATAGCTGCATTCGAATTAAATTAATATCATGAATTCGAACATAATTTTTTTTAAGGGCTAAAATGGTAGCTGTATTGGTACATTAATATTTAATATTGTCGAAAAACTTTACTCCTGGTTTTATTTTTTTTTTGTGAAAAGTCCTTCACCTACTTCACCTGACGAGCCGCTACTGGTTGCCCTCTACTAAATTCTGTAACATTGTATTTTCAATTTCAAAAAACTATGAATCACCGGTTTCTTCAAACTGTTAAAGAGTATTAAATGAAAATGTATCGTCACATTTACAACTAGATAATTTTTTTAACTCTACGGCACCAAAACCAATATTTCTTCATTGTTCAAGATACCAGACCAGCTTTACAAAAGATTTTCTTATCTTACCACAAAAAAAACAAGAAAAATATATTTTAGGCTTCTAACACGTCTGCAAATAAATACGTTTTATGTGATAAAAGTATTTTCAGAAAGTTACACCGGGTAAAGTTAAATGGATATTCAAGCTCTAAAAAAAAACCTCTAGTAAAAAAAATATAGCAAAAAGAGACTAAATTAAATTAAAATGTTTAACAAAGGCGAAATAATAAAATATTTTTGGTGCCTCATAAAAGGAAAACAAGTTAATGGTTACTTTTGGTGCTGAAAACACTAATAGACTGATTCTTTAACGGCTACGAACGAGTTTCCAATCTTCGGACTGAATTTTTATTTAAAAATGTTGCTGACTGCGTACTGTCCCGGAGTATCGTACCTCTTCCAGACTTAAATTTAGATCAGATGAAGAGTTTCCATTTGTTTCGCCATATCATGGCTCATCAGTAGACCTAGGATCCGACAAAAAAAAGGAGTAACTCAAAATTGCTTTAAGCAGTATTTGGTGAAGCGCACCAGCAAGAGGCACAGAGCGACATCTGTGACACTCTTGAGCACACCAGCAGCTCTAACAAACCTAAAGTAATAAATAAGAATGTTAAGAGGAAATCACCTGTAAATACATTCGTCACAAATACAGGAGTCTCGCTAGGCAGCGTTATTAATTAAGATGTCATAAATTCGTAACTATCTATGTTAGACACTCACCAAAAACACTAAATCATAAACACACATATGAAAATGCTTTGTCCGCCCATATCCTTTCACTTTGAAAAGCGAAGCTGGGGATCCTTTTTTTAGAAATATTTTTTTTTAAAAGTATAAAGTATCGCAAGGCAAACAGTAATGTGTAGATTGTGTTTCTCCCAGTTCATCGCATCGAAACTCGCTTCTTGTTTTGTTGGGCCGCTATCTGCCTTCCGCTTCGACTGAATTAATATTAAAAAAAATTCTTACGGCTGACTACATATTACAGGTCTATGGGCGAACAAACCATTTTCCTATCCGTATAAATTTCTAATATGCTAAATGTATAACGTGTTTTTCGTAATAATTATGTTAGTAGAAAACATGAGATCACAGTCATATTATTTACAGAACCTTGGGTGTCATCAAGCCGGTATATCGACTAAGAAACTTGCAAAGTACTTTTTCAAAAGGTAAACTTTACGCGCCATTAATCTTTAATTAGGGCCACTTGTATAGAGCAGGCGCCAGGTGGGGGGGGGGGGGGTGTTCGGGTCTGTTCGGGACGCGCCCCCTTACAAAATGAGTGTTTTGTTATTTTTGAGCATTGAAAATTGCAGGACGTTTAAACGGTTAGTATTTTTTAGAAGTTACTTCTGATACTAATAAGATTTTTAGAGCGGGGATACGCTCTTCTTTCTTTAGAAGTATTTTTTTTCGCCCCCCCCTTAACAAAATCCTGGATCCGCCACTGGTATAGAATCAGTTATTGTAGTGATTAAGTGGGGGGTATTCTATTTATTATGCTGATATTTTTCTTTGTCATAACAACCGAAGAAACTTAATAAAACATTAGCAAGTTTATAGTAAAATACATATACTCCGATTTCTAAAAGAAATTATTTTATTTATTTAAAAGTTGTCCCAGTAAAAATGAACGAAAACGTCAGCCATATCAATTATAATTCTTATAAATTATTTATGAGCTGTTTAAACAGACTTATTTACTCCATAAAATAAAAATCTTTCTAAAAATAAAATCAAGTGGGCAGCTTTAGCTGAATAATATTGAATTATTTAAAGTTACTAGTTATTAAAATATTGTTTATTTTTAGATACAATCAAAGAACAGACAAAACGGAAAATCTGATTAACAAACTCACTACTAGAGATCATATCGCGATAGAAAACGGCGTTTCGACAGTTGAAAGCCACAGATGACATTCACAGCTGATTCTAGTTCCACCGAAAAGTTACTAGAATTAGTGTGGACCGTAACAAGTTCACATGTCAGTTCGCGTCCTATTATTTTCGTTGTTTTTTGGTGTTTTTTAGTATTTTTGTGGCTGTTTTTTATATAGTGTATATAGAGTTTTCTGATTGAAAGTTAGAGTCATAACTAAAATGAAGCATCGTGATTGTTTTGTATACCAATATTTTAACCATATATACCATGTTTTACGTATTCCACCTAGCTGGTGCGGTATTACCGGCATTTATTACATTCCTTAATATTCACGAGCAAAGGAGAGTAGTGTGTCGATAAGTTAAATTTTTTAAAAGCTTTGTCGATAATATTTATGTTACTAGTACATTACTTTATTGTAAGTAATTCCTATCACAATATCTAGGTTGTATTCAGTGGATACCTAATAGGTTCTTGACTTTTATTTCAATTTGGATAACATCTCCAAAAGTTTCTTGACAACTATAGTTAAGAAAGATGATTTAAATAGAAAAATTTGTAAAGTCTTCTTTGATAAATTAAAATGGGAGATAAGGAACTTAATAATTAAATATTTTTTTAGTTTGTTAATGGAACATAAAAATAGTCCGGTCCTGTCTTTTTAGCCAACCTCTAAACGTAAAATAGACCAGACGTCAACAGGGTGCCATAAATGACAAGTGACTTGGCGTTTTCTTAAAAAAATTTGACTTTACCTACAAACTAAATTAAATTGATACGGTAAGATGTTACGAGTAGCGCTATCTAGTGTAATTGTTAAACACCTCGACAGCATACCTGCACCTCTAACAAAACTTATTGAAACAGGTAAAATGTTAGAACATTTTTCTTAAAAAAATTTGACTTTATCTACTATTTCTTCTTTATGTGTGTTAAATTTATTTTAAGGCGAATGTTTGCGCCGTGTGTCCCCTGTTATTCTCACAATTTCATAAAATAACTTTTAAAAATTATATGTCCGGTAACATAGAACAGTGTGGACGTTTAAAAAAAAGTTTTAATCGCCACTCTCCAAACCCATGCCATGCGTTAATTGGGGTAAAAAAAATTATAAAAAAAGAGCTTTCTTTTATTTGGTCCGATTCATCTCCAGACGCATTTCGCCATCGTTAGCGATAGGATCTCATGAAAGGAAGAAAGGTGCACTCAACTATTTCAACAGTTAAAAGTGTAAAGCTATGTAGTAGTAACAAGATTTATTTAGCACATGAGTACTAATACATTTGAATAACAATTTTTTTTTAATACAATTTTAAATGACCTTTTGAAACATTCTTTATTATCTTGTTGTGTTAATGAATATTTTTTTAAACCGTGTTTGAATGATTTTAAGCTTTTTTGTGTTTTAATTGACTTATTTAAATTATTGAATTCAATAAGCCCTTTATAAAATACCGATTTATAAGCTACGTTTTTTGAAAAATTATTAAGCAAAAAATTATTGTTATTTCGCGTTAAATAATTATGATGATCACAATTCAGAACAGTACTCTTTTAAATTTAAAGGTAACATACCATTTTGAACTTTGTAAATAAACATCAAAACCAAAAATAATATTAAATTTTTTACATTTAACCATTCTAATTTTTTTAACATTATATTAATTTTTGAATATCAATCCATATTAAGGATCTTGCCTGGGGCGACATCTAATGTCGAAGTTGGACAGTTCCAAATATTTTTATATTATTTCGCTAAAGAACGTGGTTACTATCTTAAAATACAAAATCTTTATCTCATCGAGCCAATGTAGGGCAGAAATTATTTTTTATAATTTTTGAACTATCCTCTATACATTTTGTAATAACAATTTTTTGGTAATGATAACGATGTGGTAAATAAATAATAAAACAATATAATTCAATAAAAAAATGCTTTATTAATAAATCAATCAAAAATAGCAAAATTAAAATTTTTGTTAATGTAAATTTACAGAAATTAAGACAATGGATTAAACAAAATTAGAGCAATTCTAATAATTGCAAACCCTATATTATGGTAACTAGTAAGGTTTACAGCCGTTTGGTGTCTGACAATGATTTTCTCTTTTAAACAGTGGAGGCGCCAGAAAAATTTGAATGGTAATGAGTTAAATGGTCCAGATATTTTTAGAAGGGCATATAATCATTAATAAAACTGTGACTTCCAAAAAAAAAAGTTCGTCGCTAAAGTGACTTCTGAAAAAAAAGGTCGCCGGTACTTGCGAAGATCTATTTCTCGAAAAAGTTACTTCTTAAGAATCTAAATAGTGATTTATGAAATGTGCATGGGCACATATGATTGTAGCTATAATGTTGGATATAAAACCACCCGTCATTCATATTGGATCACCCTGTAATCTGTATAACATTAGAAATGATGTGTACAACCGCTGATTTGAAAGTATATAATTACAAGTTTAAAAAATATGATATATATGAAAAATGTATACTTTTTTAAAATTTTATCTTATTTGTTTCAGGCACAACAATAAGACAACAGTCGAAAAGTTGGAGAGCTGAACATAAAGCTGCCCGAACTCTAGGAATCATCATGGGAGTATTTATGTTATGCTGGTTGCCATTTTTTTTATGGTAAGAACATTAGCGTTTTCGTTTTTTTAGTAAGTCCAATCTAACATGCCTACTTTAATAAATTAGCTACTACTTTATACACGTATCTCTGTGTACTACTATGATCCACTACTGTTGTTTTATTTCAAAGTTTTTGTATTTTCATGTCAAAAGTTTTTAAATTTTATATCAAAATAGAATGTAACTATGGTCTATTTCAGAAAGATGTAGAGTAATAAAAGCTCATTGGGTATGCAAAGGGACTACAGAGTGACCCAACGAATATTTAAGGGAACTTTCATAATTTGGCATTGATTTTATTGCAAAATTATTTATTTTCAACAGTAATATACCGATAGAGGAGGCGTCTTATTGATAATACCGCTGTTTTTTACAAGAAATCGATTTTCGAGTAAAAATTATATTGAGTGAAAATTTTCTTAGAAAATCTAGTGTATGTAGATAAGACGCCGCTCCTAGAGGTGTATTTTATTGGATAATTTACTGAACCCGAAATAAAAGCCGTTTGTGATAAAGGACAATATGCAAACCCATCATTATGATTTACTTTTAAGTTTATAAAAGGTGCCACAACTAACAATTAATTAAAAATCCAAAACTAAATCAGACGCGTGCAACGTCAAAAATCAAATTCGTTTATCAATAATTGTCATCACGCTTGCCATGAAAACGCCAAGATTTCTTAAGCTCACGTCAAAGCAAAGCACACTGGGTTTAATATTGCAGACATTTTGTCAAAACATTTCTTTAAAAATGTCAATAATTAAGTTAAGTTTATGCCCTAAAATCACCTTAAATACTGTTGTGTGTCACTTTTATTTTGTAGGTGTTATAATATTTATTTATTAAACTTGATTTCGTGAAATAAATTACTGTTTGTTTGACAAAAAGCTACTATGGTCTTACCGAGCTAGTCGTAGGTCTTATCGGAAAAGACCACGTTACCAAGGTGGTTGCTATGAAAATTTGCGTTCTGATTGGTTCTATATATGTGAGGTAAATTATCATCGGTAGTACCACCCGGGTTCGGGTCAATTTATGGGTTTTGTCTATTGTTATCCATTCACAAACACTGAAAATGGTGTGACACAGGCGTGCATTATGTACATAGTATTAGGTACACTTATTTTTTATTAAACATAAAAAATACAAAATATACATTACTTATACAGAAATTAAATTATATAAAATCATAATATTCTTCGTTATCTGAGAAACTGTCATCTTCTCTTGACGATATAATTAACGGGTCGACGGTCCGATCGATCAGGTGGTCAAGATCCCACATTTTCTCCTCTTCTTTAATGACATGATCCTCAGTCATGCGACACCCCCCAAGCGCTATCAACGCTTGGTATAATATCGAGAATTCCAAAAGATAATATAGTGGAAATTTACAAGTTTAACTTTGCTTTATTGTATCTCATAATATTATAATTATGGCTTTCCATCAATTTTTAAAAAGAAAGTCAATTTCCATTTTCCTTTTATGAAAACCCTAAGTATTTACTGCAAATTCATTGTCCTTAAGTTACGTTGATATTCTCTGACAATGAAAACCTAAACTTCAAATATACGAGTCATCTTGATACTTTCGCCAATAACCATTATGTAAATTTTTGAACTCTAAAAGTCGCGTCACAACACATTTTTCTTATCTTCCGAACAAATCCTTAATAAAAGAAAAATCTGAATGTTCAGCAGTATCGTAAAATCGTTACGGACAAGACGTGCATAAAAAACCTTAAACGTTTTCTTTTCAAATTAGTTTTTAACGATTTATTTTATTTGTTATTTTTCTAATTAAAAATACTTTAAATATATGCGTGTGACTTTATGGCAGTCTCAGAAACGATAATAGATACAAAGTCGTTTAAGTAAAGGTAAATTTGCGTGTTGCCATAATATTTGGGCGAACAAAATTATAAATATTCCGAAACTTTTCAGAGATATTCGAAAAATTTAGGTTTCTGGTTGTGGCTTTTAATTTTTTACGATTTTATTTTTGGATTTAGTAACAAGTTTTTATTTTCGTTTAAAGTTGCTAATATTATTAATCAAATGTTTTATTCTGTTGACGCCTGGCATCAGTGGCGTATATGCTCGGAAGGGGGAGGGAAGGGGGCTCAGTGGGCATAAGTAGGGCATTCTTTTTCTGGGAAACGGGACAATCCGGACTACATGCATTTCATGATATTGTACCCAGTGAAGAAGGCGAAAAATTTTCGGGGCCACGCCCAAAGTTCGTTTAAAATTCAACTGACTACTGTCAAATTTCGAAAATTAAATTATTACCTCTCCCCCTCTGCATGGTTGGATTAAATCTGTTTTTGTAAATGTTTTTTTAACTTTTTTTTTGATATTTCTGGCTGGCTCTTTATTAAAAAAAAACATTTTTTATATTTGTGAAAAATATGGATTTTGGTGTCAATCCAAAATTTTAACTTGTGTATGACTCTAACCAGCGTTTTTCGGGCTCGATTTTTCATGATTAAAAATAAAGTAAATATCACTCACCACGCCAAAATTGATGATTTTTTCAGAAATCATGTATTTTAGGAGCGTAGATCTAAGAGCAGTTTTTGGTGCAAATGCTTAGGTTTTGAAATACTCCTTCTTAAGTGCCGTTTTGTATATTCATAAAAAAGCATTCTCGTTTCTTCCCGCACTATTTTTTTAAAGTATAAATTATCACACTTCTTCCATAAAAAATGTTTCAATTAAAATATTTGGTTTTTTTGTTTAAAAATAAATACCTAATTGAACGGCAGTAGAGTTTTGGACTTGCATTGTCTTTATTTGTTTAGAATCAGTACGTTTCAACTGGTAAGCATCTCCAGTCGTCTTCAGGTGAATACCAAACAAATACCTAATTGTTTTTGTTGCAGAAATATTTTGTTGCATTAGGTTATATTTTTGTTGATTTAAAATAGCTTCAAAAAAGGAAAAACGGAACAGACCAGTATACAGCGTAATCAGTTAAGGGTACGGTGCGGCCATATCTCGGAAACTACTAGGAATAGAAAATCAGGAAAAAAATGATAACTAAAGTGGCCATGAGAAATTCTTGGAAATAATTCTTAACTTCCGCATTTTGCCACAAGAGGGCGTAATTGAGAAGTAAATTTTAAAATTTTACATATCTCCAAAAATTCCACATTAAGGTATATCTTTGATAACACCATTAAAAAGCTTGGACAATTATCCATCATTTTGGTCCTATGTTTATTGGCGTACCGACTTTAATAAGAGGGGGGGAAGCTGTTGAAAGTGTAATCGTTTAAATTGCTGTAACTTATAAACAACTTATCCGATTTTAGCAAACCAAAGACTGGTTGGAAGAGAAATGTATGCACTTTCACCAATCATATTTAGTTGTCCCTAATAGTTCTCAAAAAAAATTCTAGAGGGCGCAATTTGTAATGATAACACATTTTTTTATTTTACTCCGAAAAAGTAAATTATGCGGTATAATTATGATACCATAATCGAAAAGTAGATGAAATTTGCTAAAAAAATATGGAAACCGCAGCTCGATATCTCCGTTCCTTTCAGCGTTATCGCCAATAGAATAATTTTTAAAACTTTAAATGAAGAAGCGAGTGGGACGCCACTGATATTTTTCCATGTGGATATTATTTCTGATTAGCCTGGTCAATTCTGCATAAAAATGGTCTCCTACGTTTTTCTCCTCCTTTGTAATCTAAGCCAAGAATATATTATTTAAATTAAGAGTTCAAGCGTGAGACGAAAAATTAAGTTACAATTTGACTTTTAGACCCCGAGCTCCTAGGTTAAGGGGGGGGGGGGGGGGGGGCCAAATACGCCACTGTCTGACATGACGACCCTTTAATTAAATCTCAGGCAGTGTTTCCAATCCTCCTGATTTATCGGTCGATCAACCAAATTTATTTATTGTTTCCCGATGAATTAGGGGAAAGTCGGATAAGTTGACGAAGAGGGTAAGATAACTAATGATATTTTTTTTTGTTCTCGCTATTATTATAAATGCCTTGTATGGTGGTGCCATCTCCTCGAGAGTAGACAAATTAATTTTCCATTGCAAATCATGATTTCATAAGCCGTGGTTGGTTTAAAACAGTTGTGTTTGTTTTCCGGCAAACTGTTATAAGAATATTGTTGTGCCTTGTAACATTTTCCAGTGAATTTATCAGGTATGTTTATGTAAAATTGTGTTTAATTATTGACGATAGCAGTTGTTAATTGCATGCAAATATAATTTTTGTTCATAGTTCGTCTACTGGGAAAATATAGTTAGGAAATTTAAACATAACCTTTATGGGTAACATGACGCGTATAAGATGACGAGATCGTCGTCTTACCCGCATATTTTTTTCAAATGTTTCAAAAACCATTCTTCGCATATTCCTTTGGAAGGAAAAACGAAATTGTTATGGTAGGATTTCCACCCCACACCACTCACAGGTTGCAGCCTTTAGATGTGTCATTTTTTGGACCTCTTAAGAAATTTTTTTCACAAGAATGCGATTCATTTGTTGTCAATAATCGTAATGAAGCCGTGACTGATAAAAATGTTTGCCGGATTTTTAATAAAGCATATCCAAAAGCTGCCACGGTTGGAAAAGCTGTATAAGGATTCAGACGATGCGGAATTGAAACATTTGACTCTCACATTTTTGGCGAAGAAGATTACGCTGCAGCTAAAATGTCAGAGAGATACATTTTTTCTCAAGAAACTGCTCCAGAAGTAAAAATTGACACAGTTACTGCACAAGCAGGGATAAATTCTCTGGAGTATTTATCAGAAGATGAGCTGCCCTTAATTAACTTTGTACAGAAAAAAACTTCTTTATCTCTTTCAGGAGAAAAATTACATACTGAGAATAATATTCAAGCAAATTCATAACTTTATACTACCAGATAATACTAATGACGCCAGCTTAGCACGTACAAATGTATCAAGTGTTAAAAGAAACATTTTGGGATCATCTTTTAATGAAAACGCCGAGTGTTCGTTCCAGTTCTAGTGGAATCCAAAAAAAAGATATCTCATCCCAGTGTAGCTTTAAAAAAAGTAAAATAGAAGAAACGATGTCGCTATGGAAAATACGCCCTTTTCCAACATATGAAAGATCAGAAAACAATAAAGGAAGGAAAATTCTTGCAAGTATTATTACCGGTAATCCAATAAAGAGACAACTAGAGGAAAAGATAGCGGCTGAGAAGCAAAAAGAAAAGGCTGAAATTTTAAGAAAGCAGAAAAAGCAGGAAAAGAAAACTAAAACAAATAAAAAAATGCAATTGAAACTCACTGATGAAAATAAGGAAGTAATATGCCCAGGGTGTAATGAATGTTTTGAAGATCCACCCACAGAAGACTGGATTCAATGTTTGAAATGTCAAAGATAGTGGCACGATTCCTGTAGCGACTATTCAGGAGTGGGAAAGTACAAATGCGATTTATGTTAATAGGTACTTCATCTTACCCGCATAGGTTCGTCATCTTAACCTACTAGTGGGTAAGATGACCAATTTTGCATACAACCTAAATTGTTATTTGTTTAAGTACTCTGTTTAGTTTTTGATAACTTATATTATATTTTTATGTGTATTAAACATTAAGAATTGCATGCAAATTAAACCACATTAAAAAAAATGTAACCAACATTAAAAAATAAAAAATTACTGTTAACACCGCCAACTTACCCGACTTTCCCCTACACAACAATGTTAAAAAAATATCGTACTTTTGGCAGGCAGCAGAGGGGGCACGCGGCCGCCACTGCTGTATACTGTATATAAATAAGACGTGAACTCGATCTAGTTCCAACTAACGTTTATATTCATTTATATAAAATTAAAATTAAGCATCAAAACCTAAATAAACTAAACAGTTATTCAAACTAACAGGAAGCTTAGCGTATTTAGCTGACTTTGATCCGTATTTAAAACTATCTTGGAGAGTGGATTAACTAGTTATCTTTGCAATTTGAAAGCTCGTCTTGGCTGGTTTAGAGTTTTACTTCCACATTACGTTAAATAGTTTCATAATTATTTAGCCCTTCAAACGGTTTATTTAAATTAAGTTTTCAGACGTTTCTCGTTGGGATATTTTTCAATGGATTTTCTTAGGAATTTGAAACAACTTCATGAGTACGTGTGATATTTTTGTACACATTCATTTACATTTATTTATTTCACAGTATCAACAGCAAAAATCCAATTACAAACCTTCAACTTAAACTAACAGTCAGGCAACAATACAAAGTCATAAAAAACAATAACAATTAGCTCTAACATAGAATTTATAAAATACGACATATACAACAATTAGTTTATAAGTAATTCATCCAGTATAAGTTTTTTAAAGCTTCACAGATTAACAAGGTCGATATCACTATCAGAAGCATACAAATTAAATATATGACATAATCTATACAGGGGTTCCCCCCTTCTGTAAAGATTCGTTTGCGGAAAACCATTTACATTACACCAACTAGCAACATCACAGATATCCTGCTAAAGTATCTCACAATTATTGCTCAAATTAATTTCAAGAAAAATCTTTAAAATCATTCGCAAATAAAAATCCCCTTGAATTCTCAACCTTAGTCATAACCCTGTTAAAAGCCACTATGAAGAGCAGCGGTCCCAGATTAGAGTCTTGTTGCACTACTGATGTACAGGGATATTATTTGAAGTGTCTCACCCGATTGGCGACTTTGATATCGACCACAATAAAAAAAAAGTTATGTATTCCTTAACAGCTTTTAGTGAAGAAGCCACATTTGATGTCAAAAAAAATCTATGTTTACAAATTTGACAGATACGACGCCATATTATATGTTCTTAAATGGCAACCCTACCTTATAGTAAGCCAGCTGCATTCGCCTATTTGTTCCAACATTAAAAATGTATAATTGTCAATATTTATTTTCAGCCGTTCCGGAGATACGAGGCTTCGAAGTTGGTGATTTGGTTATCATCGAATTAACAGAAGCTTTAAGATTAGAAACTCAATTTTTTTTTGGAGATACGTAATTTCTTATGACGGAGCCACCCATGCTATTGTCATATATGTCAGATGTCAAAAAATGAAAGTTGCAACGCCATTTTATTTATTTTTAAATGGCAACCCACATTTATAACTACATCAATGTAATGCATTTGGCGGTCCGATTTCAAAAATATATAGTTGTTGATATTTATTTCCAACCCTTACCGAAATACGCCCGTATCAAAAACTGCATCGTATGATTATATGTTTTAAGTATCTCACCCCATTAAAAAATAGAAGCTTTGTGATTAAAAAATCAGTTTTTTCTGAAGATACGTAATTTCTTATCGCGGAGCCACCCATGCTATTGTCATATATGTCAGATGTCAAAAAATGACAGGTACGACGCCATTTTGAAATTTATTTTTTAATCACAAAGCTTATATTTTTTAATGGGGTGAGATACTTAAAACATATAATCATACGATGCAGTTTTTGATACGGGCGTATTTCGGTAAGGGTTGGAAATAAATATCAACAACTAGGTATATATTTTTGAAATCGGACCGCCAAATGCATTACATTGATGTAGTTATAAATGTGGGTTGCCATTTAAAAATAAATAAAATGGCGTCGTAACTTTCATTTTTTGACATCTGACATATATGACAATAGCATGGGTGGCTCCGTCATAAGAAATTACGTATCTCCAAAAAAAAATTGAGTTTCTAATCTTAAAGCTTCTGTTAATTCGATGATAACCAAATCACCAACTTCGAAGCCTCGTATCTCCGGAACGGCTGAAAATAAATATTGACAATTATACATTTTTAATGTTGGAACAAATAGGCGAATGCAGCTGGCTTACTATAAGGTAGGGTTGCCATTTAAGAACATCCAATATGGCGTCGTATCTGTCAAATTTGTAAACATAGATTTTTTTTGACATCAAATGTGGCTTCTTCACTAAAAGCTGTTAGGGAATACATAACTTTTTTTTTATTGTGGTTAATAGCAAAGTCGCCAATCGGGTGAGACACTTAAAATAATGTCCCTGTACTCGTATAACCAACAGATCTACATCCTTTTATTTCTACATACTGTCTTTTATCGACCAAATATGACTGAATCAGTTTAATTAGAAATGGAGAAACATTTAAATCAGACAAGGAGTTTAGAACAATACAATGCCTCACTATGTCAAAGGCTTTCTACATATCAATATAAATAACGTTTTACTTGAGTTTTCCGGTGTAAAGCATCATGCACATATTGAAAAAAGGTAATCAAGTTAGTAAAAGTTGATCTTTTGGTAAAACTTACACCAGTGGCGGTTCCTCCCTAAGGCCGCACGCCCCCTCCCCTGCCGCCTGTCAAAAATACGATAATTTTATTTCATTAGGTTTGTTTAATTCATCGGAAAACAATAAATAAATTTGGTAGCTCTACCGATAATTCAGGAGGATTGGCAACACTGCCTGCAACTCCCGTACGCCCTTCGTTACTTACTAACCCACGCGCCCTCATGTCCAACGTGTTAAAGACATTTTTAAGGGTCTTCAAAGAGATTAGAGTTTCTCATATTAAGTAGCAAAAAGTGACTTGGGTTGTTTTTGAAATAAGCGATTCAAATAGAGATCCATACCACATCATTGGAACGTAAAACTACAGTGTCACTTCTAAAAAAAAGTTCTTTTTTCCCTAAAATTTCTTCTCACAACAAAAGTTACATCTAAAAATAGTTCCTATTTTTCCTCACTTCTTCAAAATTTCTACTCAGATCAAGTGACTTCTAAAATAACGTCTCTTTTCTTCCAAATTATTTCTTTTCTTTCAAACTCTTCATGATTCAAAATGTACTCTTAACATTTTTTTATAATTTTTTTGTTCCATTATGATGCATATTGCGAGAACCCGAAATTGCGAGACTCTCGCCAGACGAGACGAGGAAAAATCTTGAGAGAAGTTAGCAAGACGAGATTTGCGAAAATTCTCGTTTCGATTTACGAGATGAGACGAGAGTTTTTGTGAAAGTGCGAAATTTCTTATCTCGTGAAACACTTCATGTAATCCTTATAATTTTCACAGCATAAATTGTTTATTTTGTCCATTCAGCTGCACCAGCGTGTACCTTTCATTGATCTTTACCCGCTTTCCATGGAAATTGAGCCCATTGTTTTGACATGATTAATTTAACGGTTGTGGTCTCTCCTATATCCGCCTATGCGACTCACAGTGGTCCCAATAAAATTGCCAGAGGGACGAAAGTTTAATAATAAGTTGATCCCCAAAAACATACTTCAAAAAATGCACATGAAATAGGTATTTTGATTTTATAAAGAGTAGGCTTTGAAAACTCAAATTTCGTATTTGAACAAATTTTGTTATTTGCAAGAATATTTCCATATAAAAGTTTGCTGTATTTTTCATAATTAAACTGCTACTCTTAGGGTAATTTCTAAAAAATGACATTTGCTCCCTTACTTCAACTTACTTCCTAAAATTAGCGTTTATAGTTTTAAGGTATGTACTAACTTTTATCAAGAATAACCTTTTCTGCGAGATCGGTAATAAAAAAAATTTCACATATTCTACTGGTATATACTGCGAGTCCACGGATAGTTTGGAAGAGAAAAACTTTTTATTAGTCGGTATAGAAGAAAAAGTCATTCTTTATAAAAACGTCTGTTTGTGCTGAAACTACAATTTCGAATATCAAATTTACTATACAGAGTTCGTCTTTTTTTGGATTTCGTTTAAAATAAATGTATATAAAAACAAACAGCTATTGTTGCCTTGATTTTATATCTGGCTGAATAACGGTGTTTTTGTAAGTAAACTATTTTTCTTTGTCTACTTTTGTAGTATTTTTATTAATACCTACATATCATATGTCTTTAATTTAATCAATCATAAATTATAAAAAAAAAAATTCTGACCAACCCTGTATAGTTTTCACAAATCTAATATTTGAAATTGTAGTTTTAGAACAAGCGAAATTGATTTAATAAATCAAGGAATTGAAAATTAGAATTGAAAAAAAAATTCCAAAAAACAAAAATTGTTGTTTCTGATGAACCCTGTATAGAAATCGCAAATCTAATATTCGAAATTGTAGTTTCAGAACAAGCAAAATTTATTTAATTAATCCAGGAATTGAAATTAGAATTGAAAAAAAAATCCAAAAAATTTGAAATGTTGTTTCTGATGAACCCTATATAGTAATCGCAAATCGGATATTCGAAATTTTAGTTTCAGCACAAGCAGATGTTTTTATAAAGAATGACTTTTTCTTCTATAGCTACTAATAAAAATGTGTTTCCTCTTCGAAAATCTATCCGTGGACACGCTGTATATATCATTTTGCATGGAGCTGGTAACCTTGAAGAAGAACTTAGAATTACTGGTCTGATGCCCCTAAAAGTAAACTGGTTATTTATGGCAAACGAATCTCTTTCCCATAATCATGTCCGTTTCTAACAAGCTATAACTTAAACTAGAAGTAATCTTGAGTGCTTGCAAGCCGTTTAAATCGCTTAAAAAGCAAAATTCAATTACCAATTACCAAAACTTTTTATAAAGGGCTTCAATTACCAATTACCTAGCACTGTATTTTAAAAGTGCTTGCCAGCACTGTTCTTGAAGCACTTTTTCAATTACTGCCCTGCTCTGATCTAAACTGGACTTTGCGGTTTAAATCGACTTTATAAAATTAACACTAAATAAAAATTTATAATTTGACAACGGTTTTAACTATAACGTATTGTAGGGCAAAATTTAGGACAAATTCATTATTGATTTTTGTCTCTCCGTGGTTATTATTTCCAGACACTGTGCGACGCGGCCTTATTATTTCGTTCCCAAAATCCCAGTGTCCTATTTTACTTTGGCGGGTAAAAATAATATACTGTTAAACCTCACGCACATTTCCATGTTATGAGGATTATTTCGATGTCCAAATTAGTTTAGGCATAAATCTGGATATAAATAAAGGTAAAAGTCCCAAAATACCTACTAACTTTAATTAACACTGTATAATGTGCTACGCATTTAGCTGTATTTCGTCTGATTAGTCTTTGGTTTAATTTAAAACATATTAAATATTTGTACTTTTAATAGACAATAATGTACAGTACAAGTTGTGCTTACTCTTACCCAAAGGAATGTTTTCTTATTTCTTATACTCGCGCAATTTGTAATAATAATAGTTTTTTGATTTTATCCCGAAAGCTCAAATCAGACGTGTAGTAGTATAGTATAAGAATGATTGATTCTTTTTAATCTTCAGTGTAGTTGTGGTTATTATTTTCAAGTATCGGGTCCTAATATTTATAAAACTTTACTTTCGTTGTTTTTATCGATTTTGTTAGTGACTTAAGATGGGAGAGAAAAAGTATATGGTGCTTTTTAAAAGAATTGCGTCCTATTTTCTCAATATTCCCGGTAGGCCCGGGTCCTACTTTTAGAGGGTATCCGCGCTCGGCCCTTATGGCCAGGTTATACCTCAACTAAACTAAACTTAACTTAACTAAGCTAAGATAATTAAGAAATTAAAATACTACATTCATATGGAACCATTTATACATATGTACAATTAAGGAATTAAACTAAACTAAGAAGTTGGTCAACTTTTAACTTTCTTAGTTAAGTTTAGTTGATTCGGCAATTTTCGTGCGACGATCGGCATAATCCGTGATTTCCGTCATTCAATAAGTGAAGGATTGAAGCATAAAGAAGAATTTTTGATTTCTGCACGTAACCCTAAATTTGTGAATATTTTGTGAATTTGTGTTGACATTTGATTTTTCTTTTCAATTATTAAGATTATTTTGAATATGGTGATTAACGACGCAACTTTAATCGAGTTGGTGCAGCAGTTTCCTTCGATTTATAATAAAGCCGATAAAAACCATAAAAATAGAGACATCCGGCAAAATAATTTTTTTTTAAATAGGTAGGCTGTCATCAGCATGCACAATAAAAGAATAAATAATTATATTTTTTTCGTTCATCTTTGAGAGACTATAAATCAAATGTCAAAACAAAGCAAACCGATAATAAGAAAGGTTAGGTTAGGTGCACTTTCTTCTTCTCTTATTGTAGATATTATTAGGTGGTCGAGTTGAAGTATAAACACTGCTCTTTTTTTCTTAATTTAATTTATCTAGTTTAGTTCTAATTTAGTTTAGTTTAATTGAGGTATAACCTGGCCATAAGCGACAATTAGTTTAAGACAAAATACTTAAACATATGGTGCCAATTTGACAGACCACCCCTATTTATTACAAAGAACAAATTTTACAAAGCAGTAATTGATAAGTGTTTAACTTATTTATCATGTACAGGTCATGCAATGTAGCATGAACCCTGAGATGCGCAGGAGAAAGAAAAGGAGAGTCAGTGTACGACAGAGATACCTAATACCGAATTTTAGTAAAGTACAGTCCGCGTAGAAAATAAAAGTGGGATTTGATTGATAAAGCCGTAGTGACTGCTAATCGTGTTTGCTAATTGGGCCCTGTAATGCAAAAATCAACCAACCAACAAAATAGTTAATTCCTTTTAATTATTTTTATAATAATTTAAATTATCGGAAATTTTTTCAACACTAAACTTAACTATTCAATATGTAAATTATATTGTAATTCTATTATTCTAACAGTAAAATTATTTTATATATTATGACCATGCAAACTTAGATACATTGAGGGTTAGTTGCTTTTTGCATAATATGGCCTAATTATGTGTTTATTATGCTTTTATGGCTGCCCTTTCTCGAAACAATATAAATATTTGCATCTATTCATATGTGTTTAAATTGTTGGTAATCCTCAGTAATGGGTTTTCCATATTTAATGAGCATTTATTACTTCGCATCCCTGTTTTTTTTATAATTTTATTATGGCCGACACAATTTCGGCTTTATATAATTAAAGATGTATGTACATAACATATTAAGAGTCTAAGTTTTAAAAGTACATGTCTAATACATGTACATGACTAATCTTTGTAGCGGCTGAAACACGTTCGTGAACCTTCCTGATATCAATTTCTGGTCTTCCTGTATCTGCCTCTTGTTGCATAAATTGTATTAAATTATAAACTATTTCACGGCTTTGACCGCTCAATACTCGGTTTAAGACTTTACTTTTAAAAGGCATTATTACAAATAAATATAGTAATAACTTTTTTTCCAATGAACGTCCTACTTTTCTGACAGACTGTACTTACAGAAGTGTGCGTTTCAAAGATCATCACAATAATGAGCTCTCGGCTAGCTCCTCCCACCTGTTTACTGCGCACCCAAAAGTCAGAGCTCAAGCTATATTGCACGAGCTGTACCTATAATATGTAATGTAAATGTAAAAAATAAAAATGGTAAATTACAAATAAAGAAAAAGATTATTGACAAACTATGAAACCAATAAGTGGAACATAATCCTAAGTATGCTAATTTCAACACTAGTGTTGATATATTTTTTTTCAACACTAGTGTTGAAACATTTTTTTCACAAATTAAAGGCTTTTTTAATAATCCTTGTGGTCGTAGAAAAAATAGTGTACATTATTCGTGTGAAAGTGATTATTCTAAAACTCGGAGAATATCCCCACTCGGCTAATGCCTCGTGCTAAATATCTCTCTTATCACTTGTTATGTAATATACTATTACGCACAGCTGTGTGTAAGAATGGATTTACTTATAAAGTGAATTGTAGGTACGTAAAACAATGTTTATTAATATAGGAGTTGAAAAAATGATGAATGCGTTACAAGCGCTGGCTCTTAATCTAAAAATGATGCCAAATATTTACAATTATTGGTCGCCAGCTAAAAATGAAATATTTGACATTTTAAGGAGGACCTTAATTTAACTGTTTTGGGGCAAATTTATGCATTTACTTAACATCTATTATTCGGGTAACTTACTTTACCCTGTTAATGGATTTATAAACCCCATTACACTTAACCTAATGGCAGATCTGCCAAAATATTACAACAACACTTACAACTTAAATGACCTGAGATTTAAGACATAATTATTAATTGCCAGAATTAATTATTTCATATTTCATAGCAACCATTATTGTGAAATATTATTTTTCTATTTACTTTTACTATATTTTATTCTAAGAATTATAAAATATTTTTATAGTTATTATTAATTAATATCTAATATGGTATTAAATCGTTTCATAACGTTTATTATTATTTTTTATAAGATGTTCTATTTGGTTATTGTACAGGGTAAGTTGGTATAGTGTCCGTAATAACAAAATAAAAATTCAAGTTAATGGCAAACGGTGCATAAGTACACAGCCCCCCCCCCCCCTTAAAAAATGGGTTTTCTTGGGCACAGGTAGACAATGACGACCGTTTCGTTTTTATTAATACTTTACGGAAAGCCAATATCCGTGAGCAACTACAGAAACAGGAAAATCGCATTTTTAAGAATTTCTTAGTAATAAATAAGTAGTGAAAACGTATCAGCGCCATCTAGCAGGAACCAGTGGCGGTGCGCGGTCTCAAAAAATGGTGAAAAGCTAGGTATAGTGCTGGTACTTAAACAAACAGTGACTAAAAACACGTGTAACAAAACGTCTCTCTTATCCTCATCTGTCCAACGACTGATTGGAGATTCCAACAAATAACAAACCATGTCATTAATTGGGTTAATTTTAAAAACACACAACTAAACAACACTACTGAATTAACTGAAAAATAAAAACAAAACTTTTTAATCACACAGTAAATGACTTAAAAACGATATCTAAAACCGTAAGTTTCGCGAAGCCTTAAAATAACTACTTTAACCAATGCTAAAACAATGGTGCATACGACTGACCTTTTTTTAAATTGCCCTTCATTATAATGCAAATTGTTACATGCTGTTTGCGTGACTACCGTCACGTAACCATAACAACGGTGAATATCAAAAGCATGTTGGACGTTGGGTCATCACTTCTTGCTTTGAGCTAACGGACACGGTCAGCTGGGGAGCGCCAAAATGCACGAGTGTGTATAATTATTGTCCATCGGAGTTAACCGTCGGCGTCGCCCTATTATGCATAGCTATATTCGGATTAAATCGGATTAAATTAATGTTATTAATTCGAACATAATTATTTTTTAAGGGCTAAAATGGTAGCTGTATTGGTACATTAATATATAATATTATCAAAGAACTTTTCTCCTGGTTTTATTTTATTTTTTGGTAAAAAGCCCCTTCACCTACTTCACCTGACGTGTCGCTACTGGCAGGAACTCCAATGCAAAATACAAAACATATCTTTTATAATAAAATATATTAGTTTCCTATTGGTAGTACTGCCTATTACATATTTTAATAAAATTCTCACTTTTCAAGCCGTAATTTAATATTATAAGAAAATATTTTACAGGGTGTCCCTAATGTTTATCATGGGTATCTCGGAAACTATAAGAGGGTATAATGGGCCAAATGATGTCAAAGTTGCGGAATTTGGTGCCCAGTAATACCGTAAAAAAAGTTTGAGCTTTCTTGTTTACTTTTTGAAATATTCGAAAAAAACTAAAAACACACACTACAGAAAAACAAATACGACGTTCCTTTTGTCGTAAAATAAAAAAAAAGACTAACAGCCAAGAGAGCTTAAGTTAAATATGTTGTATTTTTACTAATACCAATGTAACATAACATGAAAAAGTAAGTTTATCTGTGGCAAACGACAACTAATAAGAATCAGAACCTCAAGAGTAAAGTAAAAAAACAGGGCCTATACTTACGTAACCTTTTTTTTTATAAAAAGAGCTTGTCTCCTCGAGATATAGTCTCATTTAAAGGCGAGTGAAGTTTATTATATACACAGAGAAGGCAGAGAGAAGAGAAAAGAGGCAGTGCAATAAGCAAGCAGCCAAAACTAATTTAAATTCAAATACAAATTCTGTGTTTGACTGTGGCTTCCGACTTTTGTGTTATAAACCAAGTGGCAAAATCACGACTGAAAATAACACTGTGTCTCTGTTAGGGTGCTAAGACTTAAGGGTGGCCCCTTAAATAAAAACTATTTGATAATGACATTAATGACCAAACACTAACAAAATTATTTGTATTTACGCTCTTGTTCTAGTAAGACATGTTTTTAAAATCACAAAGCTCGGTATCTATTTTTCTATCGTCAAGTAGCTATATAGATATCCAAAGGTGCAGCTATATAGATATCTAGACATATAACTAGATAGGTAAATAGCTGGTTATAAAGCTAGACAACCAACTAGACACATTAATAGATAGACAGCTCGTCTAGCAGCTAATTTTACTTATACTTTAGGCAGCTACATTGAAAGCGGAATAAAGATACAGTTAGATATTCATTTAGAAAAGCACCTAAATATACAGCTTAATCTAGGTGGCTCAACAGGGAGCTAGATATACCTGCTAGATGTTCAGCTGGATTAACAGCTAGACAGGCAATTATATTGTCGCGTATAAAAATGGTAGGCGACTGGAACGTGTAGCTTAGATGATTTGAAATTACGTTTTAATTTATTTAATTTGTTGTGCGCTATTTATTTACTGAAGAGCCAAAGATTTTTAATAGTTTTGTTAAAGCGAAGCAAAGCAAAACAATTTACGATTACATTGCGGTGAATAACATACAAGGCTTAAGAAATAAAAATACTATTTCAAGTAAGTTCAAGAGAAACAATTTCTGCTTTACAGTCAAGTCAGAACAAAAGAGAAATAAACAATTTTACACTTAAATTAAATTAAATTACAAGGATCACTTACTCACTGGCTGAAAACTGCTCTGCTTCTAAGATTATGTTTTTACGTCATTTAATGGACTTGAGTGACCAAACGGGCAGATGTTACCCTTAAACTTGAATACGTTAAACAACTGCACTGAGTAAGTTCTTTTGAGTTTTTATAGTGTTTTGTAACCCCAACGAAAATAGAGAAGGTGTTTCTTTTTGCTGTGTCAGGAACATTGGGAGAAAAGCTTCTATTATTCTATTCAAAATTGAACCCTTTCTTTAACCAATTACAAATAGTTATTTTTATAAACATGTGTCTACTGACTCCTCCTACGAAGCTAGAAATGTCCTTGTCCATGTTATATGCACTATCTTTCCACTACACCTATTTTTTAATAAACTTATCACCCAATAACAGTCTTTACTTCATAACGAAGTATTAGATTAGCAATCCATCCTTAAGAATGATATCCGACAATATACAGGGTCCTGCGCCCCACCTCCGGTCTTCTGTAGCTCACTTATTAATTAAGTTAGGATTTTGATATTTTGCAGACTTTACCTGTATCCTAGGGCGCATTTCAAGAAAATATTTTTGTTTATACAGGGTGTTCCAAAAAAGTGTGACGTCATAAGGATATGTTTTTTTAGATTACATGCCATATATTTTCTTATTTATTTGGATGCATCTTATAGTTGCCTAATCGGTTCAGTATTATAGGCGAAAAAAAAATAAAAACTAAAAAAAATCAGTTTTGCACCACTGGTTTTAAAAATTAATAAAAAATAAAAATAATGCCTCGTTATTAAAATTATACAAAGGTACTTAATAAATAAGGTCCTAAAGTCTCGTTAACCCAGTTTGATTAATACGAATTGTACAGGGTGTCCAAAATTTAGTGTCAAACTTTGCAAACTATAAAGCAATTTATTTGTCTTATTTTAAATTGGAACCCCTGTATATTATTATGTCATTCGATGCAGAATTACAATTCAAACATTTGTTCTAATTACAACCCTATCGCAATTTCTAACGCATTAAGACTTATTTACAGAAAACTCGTTTTATCAACCTTTCCACCAGTCATTATTATATAATAAATATCAAAAGTGGCTTTGAAAAACAATTTATTGGTATTAAAGTTTATTAAAGTGACAAAAGCCCATTTTGACTTTAGTTATTTTATAGTTTTAAATATTGTTAGATTAGTATTAATTATTTAAGCTATATTACTTTTTGTGATGGAATACAACCAAGAAAAGCTCGTAGATATGATTTTCATATTAGGAGCATGATAAAAGAATTTTTATTTGTCCTTTTAGTAAACTTTAATATCAATAAATTGTTTTTCAAAGCCACCTTTGATATTTATTATATAATAATGACTGGTGGAATAGTTGATAAAATGAGTTTTCTGCAAATAAGTCTAAATGCATTAGAAATTGCGATAGGGTTGTAATTAGAATAAATGTTTGAATTTTATTTCTGCATCGAATGATAATATACAGGGGTTCCAATTTGAAATAGGAAAAATAAATTGCTTTAAAGTTTGCAAAGTTTGACACTAAACTTTGGACACCCTGTACAATTCGTATTAATCAAACTTGGTTAACGAAACTGTGAGACCTTATTTATTAAGTACCTTTATATAATTTTATTAACGAGACATTATTTTTAATTTTTATTAATTTTTAAAATCAGTGGTGCAAAACTGATTTTCTTTAGTTTTTATTTTTTTTTTCGCCTATAATACTGAACCGATTTCATTAAAATTTTAGGGGTATGTAGGCAACTACAAGAAGCATCCAAATAAGTAAGGAAATATATGGCATGTAATCTAAAAAAACACATCCTTATGACGTCACACTTTTTTGGAACACCCTGTATAAACAAACATATTTTCCTGAAATGCGCCCTAGGATACAGGTAAAGTCTGCAAAACGTCATAATCCTAACTTAATTAATAAGTGAGCTACAGAAGACGGGAGGTGAGGCGCAGGACCCTGTATACAGCTAAATAAATAGCTAGAACAGCAACTTAGTAGACATCTGAAAAAAACGTTAAACAAGCAAATACTTTTGGACATGCAGCTAAAGAGCAGAGATAGAGAGACAGTTGGACTTACAGATGAACAGCCAGCGAATCTGGTAATAGGATAAAACTAAACTAAAAGAAATACGTTTACAGTTAAAATTAATATGAACCGTATATTATGATAGAATGGAAGCTAATGATGTATAAATAAACACAACTAAATTAAATTATATTTTATCCCACAGCGCGCAAAATAGGATTTCAGATGCCACATCAGAAGGAAGAAGATAATTTATGCATTGTGCCAGTCTTAGATTCTAATTTGCTATTGTTTTAGGGCGAATCCGGAATTGTAAATAAATTTGGGTAAAGTATTGTTTACCATATTTTAATTAACTTATTGTAAAAGGGTTACTAGCACGTTTAAAACTAATTAACCAAGAGTAATGAACTTGTTTTTTTGTTATTTTCTAATGCCATAGTTCGTTGTAGATTTTTGGGCATAAGAAGCTATATTTTTTTGGGTCTGTATATATGCCAATGGACCTTGGCAGTAAATTTTGATCAGTCATTCCATATGTCAAAGGAGTATCCGAGAGAATAAGAAGACTAGAACAATGATACAATATCAATACAGTATTTAGCTGGAGAAACACTTTAAAAAGCCACCTGACGAAGACGAAACCAACAAGTCAAAAGGACAAGAAAAATTGTGTCTACCAGATCCCCTGCGAGTGTGGTCATTCTTATATTGGTGAGACATTAAGACTACTCGAGGAAAATATTAAAGAACATAAGAACAACACCCAAAAAGGAGAGACTGAAAAATCAGGTGCAGCCTAGACGTACGGCTATTATATCATGTGGACAGTAGCTGACATCCTGCAAAAATAACCTCACTTTAGGAAAAAGAAGTTTATGAAAGCTGACACTATAAACCAAAACCCAGGTTGTTTTAGTAAGCCTCGATTAAATATGAGAAATGTCTGGAAACCTTTGTCAAGTAAATATAATCTTAGAATAAGACCACGTAAGAGTTAAGCCCATAACTCATCGGGTATGAGCATGACTCATTCAGTTATGCGTCATCGCTCATCAATTTAATCTTACAGCGTAGAGCAATACCATTAATTTTCTCACCATTTCATGCAGTCTAGGAAAAAACTGTGTATGCCTAGAATTTGGGATAAATGTTTTGATTTAAATTAGAAAAGAACAATCTTCATATGGCAGATTTGCATATTGTTGAAGTATATTCTTAACCTCACTTTCGTCAAGCATCAGAAAACGACTAGTGAAATTTACAATATGTAAATTTGGTTTCTTTGTATGACCACTGTGATTGGTCAGTTTCATATCCTAACTAGAATGGATATGAAATCATATTCGTTCAGTTAACCGGAATAGCCCACTTTTCCAATCACTTTAGTGTAAAGGAAACATTACATTTTCATGTGGAAGTAGAAAAAATAAATAAAATTTCATTGATAAAAATTTAAATAAAAGTTTATTATATTTTCAATTGAAATGCAATGATAATAGAATTAGAGAAACAAATAATTATTCGTACGTATTTATATATTAAATGTCGAACAATGTTGTGTCAGTTCAATTGATTTGTTTCATTTTAAGGGGTAAATATAACAAATTAAAATAATCCCAATTATTTTATATACATTTCTAACTTTCTATTTATTTTCCGGTTTATGTTATAACACATCACAGTGGCGTAGTCAGAAAATATGCTCGGGGGAGGGGGGGGGGGGCTCAGTGGGCGTAAGTAGAATACTTTTTTTTCTGGAGAAAGGGACAGTTGGGACTACATATATTTCATGACATTGTACCTCGTGAAAAAAGTGAAAAGCGCCGCAGGCGAAAAATTTTCGGGTCACGCCCACAGTTCGTTTAAAATTCATGTAACACAATATAATCAAATTTCGAAAATTAAATTATTAAAATTTATTTTTGTGAAAGTTTATTTTTTTATATTCCTAGCTGGCTCTTTATTAAAAAAAAAAACATTTTTTATATTTGTGAAAAATATGAATATTGGTGTCAATCCAAAATTTTAACATAAGACGTATGTATGACTCTAACCAGCGTTTTTCAGGCTCGGTTTCTCATGATTAAAAATAAAGTAAATATCGCTCACCACGCCAAAATTGGTGATTTTTTCAGAAATTATGTATTTTAGGAGCGTAGATCTAAGAGCAGTTTTTGGTGCAAATGCTTAAGTTTTGAAATACTACTTCTTAATTGCCGTTTTGTATATTCATAATGAAGCATTTTCGTTTTTTCTCGCACTTTTTTTTTTATTATAAGTTATTACACTTCTTCAATAAAAAATGTTTCATTTAAAATTTGTACTTTAATTTTTCTCTTTAAAAATAAATTTAATAAAAGTTTTTTGTTGTAAAAATATTTTATTGCATTGGATTATAATTTTGTTGATTTAACATAGCTCTAAAAAAGGGAAAACGGAACAGACAAGTATATAATAGAAAAATACTATACAATATTATTATTTACTCGTTTTTCTATAAAATTGCATCATAAATCAATAACTAAAACGATATGCGTGCAAAACCTTAATCTCTATATAAAACAGGACTTTTAGAAGGAAAAGTTTAAAAACTAAACATTTCCTACAAGACCTTTGTAATCTAAGCCATTATTTAAAAATTTAAATTAGGAGTCGCGCGGGACGAAAAATTAGGTTGCCATTAGACTTTTAGAGCTCCTAGGCTCGGGGGGGCTGCAGCCCACTGACACATCATCACTGTAATGAATAACAAAGCCCAACACCAACCGGTTACATTTCCAAAACGTCAAAAACAGTTTTTTGACCGATTGTATTTGCAATTATTATCATGATTATAAAGTTTGATAGAACAGAGAGCACGTTTTCTGAAACGTTAAGGGTGTTTTATGCCTTGAGAGCATAAAAATTCAGTTTTAACGATAAGTAATAAAGCACTCTTAACTTGGATAAACTGTTTAATGCGGAAAGTGGCAGTTCCCACCTACTTATAGGACATGTGAGTTGCGTACTTTCAGCGAGTTTAATGGTTATTCAAAGTTCTACAAATTCGTGTGCGTATAAAGGGATTTCCAAAACGGTAAGAGATTCGAAGATGATTGAATTAGGGCCAAGTTGGGTTTAATAACTTGGTCAAAGAAAATTATAAATATTCGTAATACGTTCCAAAAAAAAAACAAATTTTTAGTTTTAATTTTTGGATTGTCGTGGAAAGTAGTATTAAATGACGAGATATCAAAAAGGTCATTAAAAAAAATATTTAGATTTTAACTTTATGCTCAATTGCAAAGTTTAAACAAAAATTTGAAAAATTGTTTTTTTGATATTTTGCTGAATATTGAATATGTTACGCTGCAAAAGGCCGAATGTGAGAAAGCTAGATATATTTAGAGTGATTTTGTATAAATACTTATAACAAATTACCCAAATCGATAAATATGTTACAGTATAATTTGGTCCATGGATTTTCCATTGAAATAAACTTTTCTTCAACTGTTTTTGATTATCTTTCTCACAAGTTCACGGCCAACTTAAAAGACAAGTTATGATGCCTAATTTTATTAATTTTTTAAAATTTTCAGTATGAAGTTGAGTTGTAGAAAAAATATAACGTACAACTCAAGTGGATGGTCCATACTGTTCTCGGAAGTTTGAGCACAACGCCATGGGCAATTAACTTTCTCATGCGATATGGACATCATAATCCACTCTTATAGTACAAGCTACCATTTTGTTCATAAGAAAACACTCGGTATTTATTATAAAACATTGTAACAAAGTTTTTAATATCCTAAAAGATTTTAATTTCATGTTGGACTTTATTTTGTTGCCAGGGGCGGATCCTAGGGAGGGTGGTGCGATGTGGGCAATTGCCCCCCCCCCCTTCACTTAAGCCGTTTAATTTTTTTAAACGTCACTTTTGCCAGAAGAAAAACTAGTTGTCTTTAACATGGTGGAGAGTAGAGAGCGTTTTTATTAGAAGTTACAGTATTTCACACACTGATTGTCCCCCTTTAGGAAACATTCTGATCCGCCACTTATGTTTCCATATAGTTTTTAGCGTTTTAAGTTAAACAGGTCAACTTCACGATACCTACACATTTTCAACCAGCAGTTTTTCTCAGCAAAAGTATAATAGCAAACATTCACAACCGCAGAGCTAATCCTATTTTTCAGACAGTTTCATTTTAAAAGGTCTCTTACAGTCCCTTTTTGCTCCTTTTGTCACTTGGGTTAAGTTTATTACCGGTTTGGGACGTCCGGTTATTTAACAAACAATTTTGCTTTTAAAAGATTTCTTTAAAAGACCGCGCAGAACCCTTTACCTTAACCATTTTTTTTCTGATATATCTCACTTTTCGTCGGTCAATATTAATATTAGGTTAAGTAAGGAAGCCTTAGATTAAGTGAGGAAACACAGCTTAAACTTCGCCTTTTGTAATTATTTATTCTTTAATTTACCATTTAAAATCATTATATTAAACATTTATTATTATTGTTTTCAATGTTATATTTCACAGCTTTATGTCGGTATGGCTGGTATTATTTACAGTACCTACCTACAGAGAAAAAATTAATCTTAACTGTTTAGAAACTTCCGTACTACATGGTACGTTTGAAGAATAACACTTTTCTGAATTTGTTGGTATAAATAACCTGAAAGACCAAGTTTTTCCAAGTTGGGCTTGACATTTTTCGTCATACCGTCATACCACCGATATTATGATCGGAATGATGTCTATTTTTTCTAACTTCCATATATTCTTTATCTCTATCGCCTAATTCGAGTACTTGGTCTTCTTCTCCGACTCGGTTTTATAGAAGTTGTGTGTTAGTGGGCAACCTATATCGATTATGAAAGCTTTCTTGGTCGTTTTTTCGATAAAAAGAATATCCGGACGGTTGTGGTCTACTGTTCCATCCGTTATTATTGGCCTGTCCCAGTATAAGAGATATTCAGGGGATTCAAGGACTGGTTCGAATGAGTATTGGTAGTATGGTGGGAGGTTTTCTTTTAGATCTAGTTTATGAGCCAGTTCTTTGTAGATGATCTTTGGGACCTGATTATGTCTTCCCAGATAAGCGTTGAGTGCCATAGCATCACAACCCGCCGTAATATGTTCTATCGTTTTGACGGGGCAATTGCATTTTCTGAACACATCTTCCACATTTCTTTTTAAAATGACCTTTTCATAGTTTCAAGTTTGAATGACACGGTCCCGTTTCCATTTCCCGTCCTAAAATGATGTCAGCATAGGTTCATGCAGTAAAACTGTCAGCTCCTCTGGCGGCAGAGTTTTAGGACAAAGTTGAAAGTCGGTCAGGACTCGCGGGAGGGCGTTGTGGGTAACAAGTGTCTCGGTCAGCGCCGCCTTGTTTTTATAAGTTCCGTCAACGGTTTATAAAATTTATAAATTAAATGAAATTGACATGAAATTTCATTACTGCCCAAAAATTGTAGTCACAAATTTCCTGTCTCGGATTCTAATATACTAATACTTAAAATAAAATATTAAATAAGTACTTTTTTCGTTGAGCCTAACCTTAAAAGCTCTATCTGAAAAAGGAAAAATACGATCATAAGATAACATAACCTTTATTTACCCGAAATTTTTATGCTAAATATTTATACTTTGCCAAAAGTTTTAGGACTTTTTTACCGCTAATCTATTCTCTTTGTGGTCCAAAATATTCCCATATTTCATCGCCTTCTACTTTTCTCTTTTTACCATATTTTTAAAACTTTTTTCGCGCAAAGTTTCCTTTTAGTACAAATAAGTTCAAAAAGTGGATAACTTAAACGGAATTAGGGCTGTAGAATAATATTTTTACCAACCTTTACTTGGATTATCTGCTATTCATGGAATTACGTGAAATATCATTCTCCAGTGAAATTCGTTTTAATTTTTAAATACATCGAATAAAAAAAAGTACACTTTTATTTAATGCACGATCATCGGTGAAGCTGAACTTTGGTACAACCAATGAAAAGAGAAAAATTCGCCAATAGCCGAACTACAGAAAATAGAACTAGCTCCACTAGTTCAAGAAACACAATTGTTTTACCCAGCTATAAAACAGGCGCTTTTAATTTCCCACAGCCCTAGCTGCACAACACTTGTAGCACTAGGGTAAAAACATGGTTAAGGCCAACAATGACAAAAAATCGGCTTGTTGGCCTTTGCATGATAAGTGTGCATATAAAGAGGATTCTGGAATCAAAAGACAAATTTGAAAACGAAATGTTGTCAAAGTTTAGTCAGAACCCCCGTAAGCTAGTCCTTAAATAGGGTTTAGGTCACAGAACTCGAACAAAGAGAAAAGTTATTAACGTGTTAAATGATAGATGCCGCTGTGACTTTTAAATGACGTTGCTAACGCCAAAGTGTAGTGGATTTGAACTAACGTAGGCGGAAGGGGGGTAGGGGAAGCCACCATATGTTTTTATTTTTTTGAAGGTCAAAATTAATATTTTGAAATTTAAAATTTGTAGTAAATATTTTTATTAATTACGTTTTTGTTACTAATAAATACAATTTCCACTGCACGATTTGTAACAACAACGCATTTTTAATAAAAATATTTACTACAAATTTAAATTTCAAAATATTAATTTACCTTGATGACAAATATATTTGGTTTATCTTTAGTAAAACAATCAATAATACAACTTTTTTATTGCATAAAATCATTTAATTTATATAAAATAAAGTCTTGAAGGATTCCTTAACCCATACAAAAGCAGAGGCCAAGGCTTAACCCTCCTTAAAAGTGTTCTCAAACTACTACATACCACCCTCTACAAACACCGGCAGCATAATTAATCTTATTAAGAAAATAAATAACTGAGATCACACATCTTCTATGTACACAAATAAGTTTAGGGTCATAATCATATATCGAGATCCAGTACGAGTAGAGATCAATAAATCAGGTCGAGGTCTTATTACAGTGAAGGTCAGTATCGGTGAAGGGCATCATCAAGTTCAGGTCTAAATCCAGTGGCAGTTGGTTAACATCATGTTCATCAAAATTCTGAAGGATTTATCATGAAACAAGAGAACAGCGACAAAAATCTTATATTGGCAAATTATTTCTCTTACGACTAGTTATCACACATATCAAATACAAAGACAAAAAAGGGGCAAAGAAAGAACAATTTAAGTAACTTTAAGATTTTATTGTTTATTTTGCTTTTACTAAAACTTTTGTATATTTAAAGTTAAAGTGACCAGAACTTAATTAACTTGGTTAATTCACTTAAATTCGTGTAAACCCTTAAATAGACAGTCAACTTGATAATATCAGTAGTTATATCTTATATCATGTTGCAAAGCAAAAATTAGGTAATGTACTACCTACCCGGAATATGTTCAATAACATCGAGCCTTTATTTTTAAACAACCTCGATAAGAAAACTGACTTGAAGTTTTTATTAAAAAATATTATTTTGTGAAAATAGAGACGTTTTTTAAATCGCTTAATCAACAAATACATACCAAGATACTTAAATTATTTCTGGCAGAAAAGTAAAAAATTGTTTAAAAATGTAGGGTCATCGACCTTTGCCGCTATAAAATAGTTTGAACTCTGTTTTCAAATTTTTTTCTTAAATATATTAATATAACATCTTACCCAGACATGCAATAAGACTTTCTTTTGCATTTTAAAATCACGATCTTGAGATATTTGCGATAAAAACATAAATAATTTCTAAACAAAGAGCCATGTCATGAAAAACACCTTCAAAGCCGAACACAAGGAAAAACATCAACGGTTGGTTTTAAAAAATGGAGCAACGTGATTGGTCGAAAGATGACAGCAATAGTAGTGGAAGACAAGTGACACTTGATGCGCCTTTTCCTATCCAAGTTTCATACCCCTGGTTTAGGTTAGATCGTGCAGCACTCAGGTACGGCCCACCAGTAATAAATAGTATAAATTCCCCAGTTTTTTGTCTGTACTAACATGATGTGTTAGGATATTTATAAATAAAATTGTTGTTGTTTTATCGTTTTAGAAAATTTCAGGTGGTTCATTGTCTATATCATTGGTTCCCAAAATGGTCCAGGTGGACCCTCAGGGGTCCACGGGAGATTCGACGGGGGTCTAAGTTAGCGTGACAAAAAAATGGGGGTTCACAATTCGTAAGCGGGGGTCTACAAAAGTTTATTTGGTTTTGATAGTGAAGAACTAAAATGTTGGCTTGACTTCACCTATATCAATGTCGGCAGATAATATTTTAATAAGCTCAGCGACTGTTACTTATAAAAACTTTCATATTTCATATTCAGTACAACGTGTCGAGAACACAAGAAAATATACTATTTTTCTTTTTATTTTTACCACTCCGGGAGTTTTCTAAATAAAATAAGTGAGAACTGATTGATTTCTTGTGCTGTGAGTAGATGTCAAAAAAATAAAGTTGGATGGAATCACTTTTCTGATTGGCCAACTTTACTTTTTTGACATCCACTCACAGCACAATCAATTAATAATTAACCAATCAATTCTCCCTTATTTTTTTATAAAACTGTTAATTCGTGGCCGCATCGCAAATTTCCATAGTTACATCTAATCCTCACATTTTTTGTCGAGTTTTGGTAATATGGCAGAATGGTAGCTGCAGAGGGTCCACCGGAACCAGCAAAATTTTTAAAGTGGTCTATGAGAAAAAAAAGTTTGGGAACCTCTGATCTATACGGACAACCCTCGCCTCGTCTGCTGCAACTAATTAATTTAAATGTTAAAAAAAAAAACCTTTTTCTATCAACACTACGATTTCGTGTTTTTGTCCAACCCTGGAGAAAATCCTGGCTACGCCCATGGTGACAGATAAAAAACGTTAAAGATAATCCTATTTATAATACAAGAAATATTTACCAAATGAACCTGGAAAAGCGGTCTCATTTCCCGAATCCGGTGACGTTAAGTTTCAAAAATTTACATTTTCTTGATATATGGTTTTTAATATCTTCGTATTTTTAACATAAGAATACATGCAGTTCTAGAAAATTTAAACTTCTATTCTAGAATTCTATCTATAAATATCCTATTTAATGATATTCGACGAAAAAATAAATTACGCAATCCGAAATTGAAGTAAAACGTAACGAAAACGGCATGACATGAAGAAAC
Source organism: Polydrusus cervinus (assembly GCA_935413205.1). Classification (NCBI taxonomy): domain Eukaryota; kingdom Metazoa; phylum Arthropoda; class Insecta; order Coleoptera; family Curculionidae; genus Polydrusus; species Polydrusus cervinus. Next base: position 9,032,062 of record OW284512.1, read on the forward strand.
GATAGAAGGATTAACAAAAAAATCCCGTGAAAAATGGGGTGCTTTTCTGCTAAAGGCGATAATATACTGCCTGTGTTTGAAAGAGAATGGCGCAAGGATACACACACTATCCTTGACATTTCACATTGTATTTATAAATATTTTTTTTTATTTTTTGCTTCTGAGCTTAAAGTGGAGTATTATTTATAACACCAATTATATTTTTAATTGCGATGGTGATCCAGTGCCTTCGTTACCTACATTCAACCGTTCCTGACCGAGTTCAAATGTCGGCCAAGGCATACGCCCAATGAAAAAATGTATGACCATGAGAAGAGTGAAAAAGTACCTGCTCCCACTCACCTCATCCATGCCGGTAACAAGGTCGGATGAAACTGGATATTGGGGTGTAGGCAGTGGCAGCCCTTGGCCAATTTTATACAGGGTGAAAAATAACAACTTAATATTTTTAAATGAAATGGAAAGCTCTTGAGATTGAGATTATAACCATAATAACAATTATAATTTTGATAATAATCTAATCATTTATCTTTACAATCAGTCATATTTATACTTCTTACTAACCTTAAACTATCATATTAGCCTATGGTTTACAATGAATATTATTGTTATAGTTATTTGATAGTAAATACAACCTCGCGTCTTGGAAATGATTATAAACCCCTGTTTTAACCCTGTTATGGTGTTTAATGTTAAGTAGGAACTATAACAATAATAGTAAACAATTAGGATTTAAAACTTAATAAATATTAGTTAGTCATTGACCAAGTAGCCTTATGGAACAGTCGCCACTGGGTATGGGACAGGCTACACACCGCCCGATTGGTAGGTCATGCCACAAGAATAACCGATGGTTATTCTTAGGGTCATGTCATGATGCAAGAAACTGAAAGTTGGATACCAGGTTAAACTGGAGGTCCCCTCGGAAATGGCCTTGGCAGCCAACAAAGTTATGAAAATCCGTGTAAAATTCTTGATTGTGAATTAAAAAACTCGAATGAACCAAAAAAATTATAATTGATGGTGAAATCAAAAACAACAGGTAACAAAGAATTCATCCATCCTAAAGGTAGAGTTAGTCATCCATCCTTAAAGAGGAGTTAGTTTGATAGTTGACAATACGGAGTCCGGGAATGTGGCTTTTTCTACGAGGTATACAAACTATTTTTCCGAAAATCAAAAATTATTAAAAGGACATAACTTATTACAATCAACTTGTTTAAATTTTGAAATAAATATTAATAACTTTGTTCACAAATAAAGGATGTCATTAAATATTTGTGTTGTAACTATGGAAACACAGTATTATTGAATGGTCAAGCTTAAAGGGGGTGTGCGCCAAAAATTAAAGTTTTAGTACAAACAAATCTAAGAATAACGGTTCAAACCTCGTCATTCTACGACTAACCATTGCTGAGAAATAGCGGGTTAAAGTTTTCGTGACGTCACGAAGACTTCGGCTAGCGGCGCTCTGTACATTTTTTTAATCTCCAAACTATTTTTTCATCAGGCAGTAAGGTTTTCATTACATTATTTTCAACAACCCGACGAATACTAAGCTCCAAAAATTACGTAAATTCCACGCGCTGAAATATGACATCTTTGCAGAGGGATATCTTCGTTATTATTTGCGATAGAAGGGTGCGGTTTAGACTATTATTCTTAGTTTTTTTTTCTTTGTTTTTCTAAATAAAGTTGTTTTTTGGCTCGCCTCCCTTTAACACATTTTATTTTGCAAGTAGCCGTACAGAAATAATACTTCCTTACAGTACAAAAATAAATATTTCCTAACAGTAATTTTCCGTTGCCTAGCAACGACTAAGTGTAAGAAAATATTGACTTTTTCTTTCAGAAATGTTATTATAAATGTCAATATTTCCGATCGATGTGCGAAAAAAAGATATTTTTTATTAAAAATAGTAAAATAAAAAAAAAATCATTATTTTTGGATTCTTTTTGGAAATGGATGGTTGCTTTGTAACCAAATTTATGCCAGTTGAAAAGTTCAGCCTAAATACCGGCTGAATTTTTCAACTGGCATAAATTTGGTTATACATTTCATATAAAATAGTTAAGAATGCAAGAACACACTTTTCGTATATAGACCACTCGATTGCAAATTCTCTCGAGTTATTTGCTATTCTTACGCCGAGTAGCTCGGGAGCTTTCGAAAACTTTCAAGTAGCTTTCGGATTACTTGCACGGTAAAGATTCATGGAACAACTTTGCATCTTATTTTAAAAGTAACGTGGTTTACTGACACTCTTAAGAGCAAAGTAAATGTTCGCGTAAATTATCAAACTTTCGTATTAGATACTTGCACGAAGTAGAAGAGAAAAACAATGAAAAATACATATTTTTAAAAAAGTTGAAGATAATAATAGGTTGTGTGCAGTTGCTTGCATAGCTGTTTTAACCAGGGTAGGCACAAATTGAATTTAGGACAAAAATTTACCTTCTGTAGCATTCAAACACTAAATTTCAAATTTAGTCACAAAATATCTTGTTTTGAGTTTGTGGAAAAAAACACTGGCAGAAGAAGAATAAAACGAAATTATTTGTAAATTAGTTCAACAAGGCGGTCTTTACGTAAAAATTCTTTTAAAACATCGTTATAAAAATAGGGTTTGCGTTTTAAATCATGCAAAAGTCGAGATTATTGTTAATAAGCGTTTCTCTCCCTGTGTGTTTTGTAAATAGGTATGACTTATTTTTAATCCAGAAAAGGATCGTTTTGCAGACGCGCTGCTAGACGGAACACTTAATAGCAATTAACGCCTCCATATTTCTTTTATTTCCGAATCCCGACGGCGCGAAGTCTAGCAAAAGGGCTAATATACTAATTGTAAATGAAAATTCTATCATCCACCTAACTGAACCAATGTTGCCAAAAACGAGGTCAATTATTATGTGAAATATGATGACAAGCTTACTGATTATTAAATATTATGAATCTATCAGCAAAAATTATTTTAATTGTCACAAAAGTGCTTCTTATTTTACGATACCTTATCCGTTATCCCTTTGAAAATATCCTAACTAAACTAATTAATAATAAAACTTATAGAGGCGTGTTTCATATTTTATATTGAGAAAGCGAAATATTTTCCAAACTACGGTAAAAAAGATTGGCACCAATGCACATATCAAACGCGTGCTTTCTTGGCACGGGCTGACATATGAAAGAAGGTCGACGGTTGCGACGGGTTTATTTGTTACATCTCTTTCTACCCAATAAGCCAATCGGCTATTTCGCTTGCCTCCAGTCATACAAAAGCGGCGCTTTTGCTTTTACATAAGACGCTAATGTACAGCGAGATCTTTGCTTTTAGAACGGTCTTACGGAATGCATATACAGGGATTTAGTATACGATATAAATAAGCAAAGATTGCGTCCGTGGAAAAAAATTGGATAAACTTTTCGGTCCTATATTATTATTTATTATATTAAAGTAGAGATAAATTGTCAAAGTTGGATTACACCGATAAAAACTAATATATAAAAAATATTGTTTCTGTTTGTTTTATTGTTCCCGGGGTAGGCAATGCTTGTTTGCCTATATTTCTGATGAGTTCTAATAAGAACGAAACAGCCTGTCATTGTCTACCTGTGTCCCAGGGAACCCATTGCATTTGGCGTCCCTGTGTATTTGATGCAATAGATAGATGCACCACTTTGTCCTCCTGCTGCTAAAAAAACCTTCTTTTTGTACTTATACGGACACTAAACTCTACTACTTTATTATTTAATTTATAATTAACTTCTATTTTTTCACAAAAATGGTCTCTTGACGTCAAGCGAACGATTTTCGATTTAAACTTATAACTATTTTGAACCAAAAAAAATATAAATTAACTAGAGAAAAATTAGCGGCAAGCGGACAACTACATTAAATTAACTGTTAAAAATATCCGTCTACAGGAAACTATTATGCGGTTTCGCAATTCTTCCTCGGTTTGAATTGTTCGACTGTAAAGCAAGATCGTGAGATGTCCCAAAAAAAAATCCAAACTGTTTAGGTCTAGGAATCTAGCTGGACACGACTCTGTTCCCCCACGACGTATCCAGCGATTATTAAAGTTTTTATCTAAATATTCACAGCCAGACTAAAATGTGCACCGTGTTGCATAAACACAGGAACATCTTTTAACAAATTTGGCAAATTATCTTTAAGAAACTGGCAATAATAATCGCTAAATAGATGGGGGGGGGGGGGGGGGGGACTTATCAAAAGTACTAAAGCAGCATGAGACATGGACTTAAAAGCGGCATATTTTAAAAATATTTTACATTATACAGGGTGGCTCAAAAAAGTGTGGCGGATTAAACTTTCATTTTCACTGCTTTGCTGTAAATATATTATATTATTTTCTAATACACGATAAAATGCCACGTATATTTGACGTATATTGACATTTAAAATATGGCATTTTCAAATTAAAACAGGCTGTTGCATTAGAACGGCGCATCTTAGAGAAAAATGGATTTCACCTTCCTATCTTAGTTTTTTATTCTCTATCCAAAAAAACCAACTTGTGGTTTAACAGGTTAAACAAAAAAAAATTGATTTTACGGTTTAACATGTTAAACCGGACGTTGTACCCTTTTTGTAAGGCTCAGGGGAAAGGCGAAATTGCCTTCGATCCCCCCTCCCCCTTTATCCGCGCCTGTTACTGTCAATTTTTACAAATTAATAGTAAACAATATTGGCAATGTTTTGGTTAGCCGCCTACTTTTACTGTTTGTGACAGGCGGCAACCGCCACCCTGTCTAGCGGCAGCGTAAGGGGGGGGGCAGGGTGGGCACCGGCTTACCCTATAAATATAAGTGCCCACCAAAAATTGATGGATTCAGTTTTGTAATGGAGGAATTTCCGGGGGGGGGGGGGGGGGTGGAGGATTTGGTTATGAAAGTCTTGATGAGAAAAGAGTGTTATTGTATGTTATTTAGAAGAGAACGATGACCTTTTTTGTTTGAAGTCATTTTTATACGACTTAAGAGAGGAGGTATTCGTCATTTCGTTTTTTGATCAATATTTCGTTAATTTTTCCTTTTATCCAAAAATCGACCAAATACCGACATTTAAAGCATAATTACCTACAATTTAAAGTTAAACAGGTTTAAATTTATAAAGTAATAAATACAGACAAAGAAAAATGTGCAAATTTCACAAATTTTCGTTTTTTGCTTTTATTAATTCATTAATCAAATTTTCTTTAGTTCAAAACTGTAGGTAATTGCCACTCAAGGACGAGTATTTGGCCCCTTTTTGAATAAAGCGAAAACGATAAGAAATATTGATGAAAAAATTAAATGGCGAATGCATTACTAGACTTCACTCTTAAAGAAGAACTAAATAAAACAAGTTGAATTAAAAGAAAAGTTTTATTGCAAAGGATATTTTAAAATAAGAAAATAAGATGAGTTTCAAACCACACCGCAAATTTTGACTAGATGAATGTAATTAGTTTCTTGCTGGGAGAAATAACAAACTCCTAAAATGTTCTAACATCAACTAATCGACTTCTCTAAGGCTTTGTTTAAGGATTTTCAAAAGCGATGGATCTCGTCCAAATGCAATTTTGATGTTGATTTTAAAGTTCATCGTATTGATCAAACTGCAACTCGTGTCCTGAATTACGTAACGCTCTTAAATGTAAATATACAAAAGCGCAGCATACCAAACATCGTTTGCATTGTATTTAGACAAAAATAACAAAATTATCTCATAAAAATGCTAAGAGCCTTCCATACCAGCGTGAAACGCGGCATCCTATCCTGGCTTATCTTATTGAAAATTTATTACAAAAATTTTACTAGGGGTTTCACAAGAACTTCTAGTTTGGCGGATGATACCTTATTATTTAAAAAAAAAAATTATTGAATATGAATTATATAAAAGTAATAATTTTGATAGAACTCACGAGATCGTGGCCCAATCACGTGACATGAATGACATGCTGGTTAATTTTAGTGCGTTATGTTGGTATTAGTTTACGTAAATACCAGGATTGGACTTAGAAATTTTACGTTTTTGATAGATAAAGTTTATTTTTAAACGAATAAAGGTATTTGAAAATGTTGTTTTATTTTAATGGCTTCTATACACAGCTAAAACAGAAGTATCAACTTAGAAATCACCCTGTATAATCTAGCTTAAGGGAGATTTCTACTGTGATTGTCCTATTTTCATAGTTTCTTTACAATTTTTTTCTGGGGATAATAAGACAAATGCTGAAAAACAAGTTTTCAATTCTTTTTATTAAAGATAAGATGTACCAAAAAAAATTTTTCAACCACCAAAAAATTAAAAACTTGAGGGTGCTGAAGTTACCACCTCAAAAAAAACGTAACTTGCTGGCGGAATTCAAATAAATTTTTCTATTCATGACAAAAATAAAATTGACCTATATTCTTCAATTTTAAGCATGTAGTTATAGCCCCCCACTAGAATCAAATCAAAACTCGAGTAACTGTTAAAATGGCGCAAAATTAATTTTTTTTTTATAATCTACTATTTTTTTTGTATTCTAAGGGCCGAACATTTTCTGTAATATCGCAAAATGCTTGATTCTATGGTCTATTTCTTTTCGATTGCGAACTATGACAGAAACCCGTTTTACAATAAAAAAACGAAGAATTTTCATTTTTGACAAGTTGAAAAAGTAAGGTTAGGGATTTACGTCATAGCTGACATTTTGTTGTTTACTGTTTATAGCGGTTAGAATTTTAAATTAACACTTGTTAAGGCCGCTTTACAGTTTGCAATTTTTCTTTCACGCAAGAAAAGATTGCCCGGGAGTATGCGCAGAACGAGGCTAATGATCAGCTGGCTCAATTTGTATTGCTTGTAAGAAATATAACTCGGACCGTATTATTATTGCCATTGCAAGCGGAATTCTGAGGATTTTCTAGTGATTTATGAGACACCAAACTAAATATAAAAATTCCTGACATTTATTTATGTTTTTTCTAACCTATAGCGGGTACGTTTTGTTTTTGTTGGTTTGCTTTCATGTCCTATAATGATGTTTTGTTAAAATGAATGCACCAAAAGCGCCGGTAAGTCCTAACCAAATGTATTTTTATTTTAATGGTTGGCAAGTGGTACATCACCTACGATCTTGGCAAGTCATTGCACGCTGTAAAACGAAGTAAAATTTTTATTGCCGGAATATTAATTGCTGCAAGACAACTTGCGTGAAAGAAAAATTGCAAACTGTAAAGCGGCCTTTAAGAAGATGAATTTTTAGGTTATGTCACAATGTTTGGCGTTTAGCATGGCCTTCTATTTTTTGTCGATAAATCGGGCATCCTTTTTGCTTCAACACAAAGTAGGCATAGGTTTACTATTTTATGTTGCAGAAAAACGTGAAATTAACCGATTTTATGTACAGAAAGTTAATAGATTGTTTGTTTCGTAATATAACTAGAGCTAAAAGTTATTTTTAATTGCTAAAAGGTTTATAATTAGCACATATTTGCTAGAAATCAATTGAACGGAAATTTCTTATTCTTCTTCTGTGATTTAAAAAAAAGACCTTTAATAAGTTCGCTATGCATTTATGTAGTGTAAATTGGTCCATGATTTAACCAATTAGGTAAATTTTTGTTCAATTTTTTTTCTGTCGTCGTTTGCAATCGAAAAGAAATAGACCATAGAGGGGGCTATAACCACTTGTATTCTGAGCATTTTAAGACCAAAATCATTAAATTCTGATAATTTGAACATACCGAAATACTTTCTGCCAGCGCGAAAAACAGGGTTTCGAGAAAAACAACTTTAAAGTTTCAACGGTCGCAGGCGACATATCCCCACTTCTTCAATTAGTGTCGTGCCAACAGCTGTCGTCACCCGTAAACGAAGTGAAGTTGAAATAATTCAACGACACCGTCGGTGGTGGGGGATTAGGGGTTATGACGTAAACGATCCTGCTTGGTCGAGATGATGTCGTTGGCGACAGAACGTAGCTCTGAGAACGCGGCTTAACTCAAAAACGGCTAGTGGTGGGAACTGACCGGCAATCATAAAATTAGATGCAACTTTTTTTTGGAGTAGATTTGGTAAAAACGTTTACACACGGTTATTCTAGAGACTATAGAGAGTCGCAAAACGTCGGAAAAAAATTTCGATTTTTTGAAACCATCACAGTAGAAATCCCCCTTAAGTGACCGCCTTTCCCCCATATTCCCCTACATTTTTAAAATGTATAATATTTTATTCATTAAACCAAAGTTAGAAGAGTTTCTAATTTAAGTAAATAAAACGACGGAGCCTTGATAACTTCAACCCAGAATTAACTTCACTTTTTGGACTTTCATCGTGGTAAAAAGTTTGTTATAAAGTTTATTTTATTGATCCAGATTTCGAAGCTTGGCCAGGATTTCAATGCACTCTCACGTTTCAGTAGTACAAAATGCGACAAAAATGCCAAAAATAAAGGGTTAACAATGTAACAAGGATATGGGGTTTTGAACCTACTTTATTGGTTTGCCTGGTTTTATCAGTAAAGAGAATGTAAATATGTAAAAGTTATTTACAATGTAAGTATTGCGAATTTCTTAAAGTAATATGAATAAAGCATCGAGTGTAATAATATGAATAACGTCAGGTGGCAGTAAAGAAATAGTACATTGTATATCTAGTAGGAAAAGCTGAACCTTCCCGGACGATAGTAAAGATTGTATGTCGAGGCGCAAGCCGAGACTGACAATACGGAGTCCGGGAATTTGGCTTTTTATACGAGGTGTACATACTATTTTTCCGTAAATCGAAAATTATTAAAAGGACATAACTTATTACAATCAATTTTGAAATAAATATTATTAACATTGTTCACAAATAAAGGATGCTATTAAATATTTGTGTTGTAGCTATGAAAACACAGTAATATTGAATTGTCAAGCTTAACATAATATTTTAGTTTACAAGTAGCCGTACAGAAATAATATTTCCTTACAGTAAAATGATAAATATTTCCTAACAGTTATTTTCGTTGCCTAGCAACGACTAAATGTAAGGAAATATTGACTTTTTCTTTCAAAAATATTATCAAAAATGTCAATATTTCCTATCGATTTTCGGAAAAAAAATAAATTAATTATTTGGGTCAGCTTTATAGGTGGGTCAGCTTTCTAGGTGAGTCATTGACTAAATGACAAGCCACGCCTGATCAGTTAGTAGTAAACATTGAAAATAATGCATTGCAAATGTAAGCTCACAATGTTATTCCTGGAACACGCCCTAATAAGGTCTGCAAAAGATCAAAATCTTAATTAATATCTGAGCTGTAGAAGATGAAAACTGTACAAGAGGACGCTGTATAAAAGTCAAGCTTTTTCTTTTAACAATCTATATTTATTATTTACTTTTTTTATAGTTGTTGCTTTTTGTTTCCAGGTACGTAATAACGACTTTATGCGGAGACGACTGCCCGACCCCCGACTGGCTAATAGGCATGTTATTTTGGGTGGGATACTTCAATTCCGCCCTGAATCCCTTAATTTATGCCTATTTCAATAGGGACTTTCGCGAAGCGTTCAAGGACACTTTACTTTGCGCTCTGCCATGCTGTTTTGGGAGATGGAAGACGCCTCCTAGATTCCTTTAGCCACAGGACTATTCCCCAGGGTTTCGGGACGATAGGCTGTGATAACTGTGCTAGTCCTATGTGTATGTTGCTGTTAAAGATATTATGTAGTTTATTTTGGATTTTAGTATTTTTTTCTTAAAGTTTATTATATTATCGACTCGAGTTAGCTTACTCCCAGAATATTGGCTGTTTTATAAAATCAGGTTAGTGATAACTCTGCCCTTCCATCAGGCTTGGGTTAACTTGGGAATACTCAAAAATGATTGTAAGGACTAGTTTCATAGGGCGCTTGTATTAAATATTATAAATATCAATATTTATTAATGATATTGGTGATTTTTAATCTTACGAGGTTTTTGGGTTAAGATTAACTTGAGTCCATAAAACCGGGCATTATAAGGATATCTTTATGTACCGACAGTGACCAAAATATAGCTGTAAGACTAGTAAGGGCCTTTCATGATTTTTAACTGTTATTGCGTCTTTTTTTTTAAATTTTGCAAATGACTTTTTTCGAAAAAATTTAAAAAAAAACAATTTTACAAGAGGTCCATCCATGATGCTGATTTAAACCGGAAAGAAATTAGATTATTTTTATGACGATATCTATTATTGGTCATAGAAGCACCCTAAAGAAATAAGGTACACTGAGAGAAGATTCTTGCTGTCCTTATAAAAATCTTTATACCGCTTATAAAGAAAAATGCTAACATAGGGGACAAAAGAAAAACTACCTGAGACAGTAAAATCCATTTGGCTGGAATTTCTTTGCTGTCGTAATAAAGTCACTTTATAAAGAATGATCACTTAGCTCAAGTAAACAAAAATGTTGTATTAGCAAAGTAACTGACCATCGGCTATAAAGAGACTTTGCTAGAACAGTAAAGATACTTTTCTACGCCATCCGCATTGTTCTCGAAACAAGAATTTTTTTTTCAATATCAGCATAGCATTTTGCTATATTGGAAAGATTTTTTTATTTATTTCAAGAAAGTTACTTTGCTGGGTCAGAATGTACCTACTTACTTCAGATACTCTTTTTTAGCTAAAGTAGCAACTTAGAATGGCTATAATAGTAAAGTGGTTTATTATGACAGCACCACTTATTTGCTATAATATGTGGGGTGGCCCAAAAAATTAGCCGCATATTTTGTTTAATTTTTAATATACTCTAGAGAACTTATTATGCCTAATAACACATTTATATAAACCAAGCTTTTTCACTTTGGGTACGGAAGTTTCAAAAAATTTTGATTCATTTAAAATTGTGTTATTAAAAATAATATGTTCCATGCTATATCAAAAATTTAACATAGTATAAAGCTGATTTTTCAGGTAACTCCATCATATTTTACATCATGCAACTCCCCACGTCTGAATAGGTTATTAACGATTTGAAACTAAAAAAAAAATTATTTTTCTCTTTATTATTTAATACAACAGAAAACAACACTTCATAACCTAAAATAGTTTCAGTTTTAGCTGCTTAAAAAACTATAAAAAACTATAAAAAAATAATATTTTACTGCTTTTTTCTTTGAGTGGTTAAAACATATCTTATTTAAAAATATCTGTTTACTTTAAATTTAAACAAATATCCAAAAGGGAATACCGAAAAAACATGTTTCTGCATCTAGCCTGAATATTAGGTACAATAATAATTACATTGTATTTTATTTAGAAAAAGAAAGTATTTTACTTTTGCGATATTTCTTAAAATCTTCTTTTAAAAATCATACAATGTTTAAAACTTTGGTAAGTTGTCTTTTAGTTTGAGGACTTTTAGTATGAATGGCATTTGCTAAAGAATTACTAATTTTCTTTTCTCTAAAACTTGACTCACACAAAAATTATTATTAAATAAACATAACATAAAAAAATTAACATTAAACTAAAATAACTATGGTCTTTTAACACTGATAATAAAAATCTACACTGTCATTGATGTCACAATCCAATAAAGCACTGCACACTGGAAACATTTTTGAGCCAAGACAATTTTTTTTGGAAAAAATGAGACAAATGTCGAGTCGTAATGATCACCAACAACAGGCACCGATGCGACGATTTTACTTTATGAACGAACGAGCATCTAATCTAAATATCTTAAATAAAATGAAGACCTAAAGACATGAAGACCTGGAGACAGGAACGGGACGATTGGTGCGCAATATAAAAATTGACCCAATCAGACTGAATTCGTCACCACGAAATAATCCGATTCGAACCGAACAGTTACGAATTTCCCAATTCCAACAAAAAATTTTGCTACCCCTTTATAAACTCTTTAGAGCGCTAGAAAAGATTTCTTTATAAAGATTTTTTTCTAAAGCAGCAAGCTGCATTACTTCCTCAGCAAAGCAAATAGTAGTCCTAGAAAATAATTTTTTATAAAGACTTACTTAGCTGTTATCATAATGTAAGTTTTCTATAATAGCAAAGATTTTTGTAACGGGTATAAAGAGTTTTCAGGTAAATTGTTTCTTTTACAATAAGAAATTCATTTTGCTATCGTAGGTTAAAAATTTAATATTACAGCCAAAATAATCTTAGCAAAGAATTTCTTGCTGAAGCTTTTCTCAGTGTAGAAATGGATTGATCACTATTTAATATTTTTCTGTGATAAGCGGCATCACCCTCGTTAAAATATATTTTGTAGCAGATCCAACTTCTTTATATTTTAATGGTCACTGTAGGTGATAATTTAAGGCTCGGTTTTCTAATGCGCTTTATGTAAAGGAGAATTTTTCCAAATGCTTTCATAAATTAACAAACTGGCAAGCTACAAATAACAATAATCTTGCAAAAAAATTTAATGGACTAGAGCCTAAACTATGACTCACACCGCGACGTAATAAAACATTAAAAAATAATTAAACCCATTTCTACATATATTTTAAATATCCCGCTAAGTATCAGGTTATTCGCCTGACATGCGCAGTGTGTCTGCAATAGTGGTGGGAAATAGACGCGAGTCTAAAAAATAACAATGCAATTAAAAAAAAACTGTATGTACCAGGGCGACCGAGGAAGGGGGGGGGGGGGGAGGTTAAAATTTACGAAGTTGATATTTTTTACAACAGCTCGATATGTGTTATTCCCATTTTTTGTAGAGAACTTCTTTGATTAATTGCTTTTTTTAGTAGAATATGAACACCCGGCAACGCCGATCCTTTTTTTCAACTTGCCTCCCCCGGAAAGCTTTTTTCGGACGCCCATGATATAGACACATTAAAGAACTGGGCCTTTATTCCTTAAAGTCAAACAACAAGTAAAATGGTTAGTTCCAACATGCTTAAACTGGACCCAATAGAAAATTATTTTTTTAAGCTTCGAACCTTTTTTTGGTTGGTAATGTTATCAACAGAAAAGCTTAGGATAAAAAGGTTCGTTTAATTACTTGCATAAAAACTGGTTTATTCATGATTAGCCTGACAAAAGACAGTGATGGCCAAAAATGCAATCAACAAAAATTAACATTTTCATAAAATTCTGTAAGATAAGAAAAACCTACCTCGCAGGAAGCTTTAACATTTCTCTGCATGATATCGTTGATTAATAAATACTCGATACTCGATGTCATCTTTTTGAAGAGAGTAATTTAATGTCTTTTATATTCCGACGTGTCATAATGACATTATTATGGATTTCATTTTTAGTGTCAAAATGACATACTTTATAGGACTGAGTACTATAATAATTTCATTATAGGACTGAGTACTATAATGAAAAATAGACAAAAAATGAAAACATTTATTTAAAACAAAATGGAGTAATGGATGTATTTTAATTAATATTTTAATTATGAATAAATATTTTTAAACATACTGGAATATAGAAAAAATTAATAAATACAGGGTAAGTCAACGATAGAGTAGTAAGTTCATGTTCTCCTTTATCTTAAGAATTAGGTAGAAATTCCAAATGCAGAAGTTGTAAAGATCATTGAGGTGCACATTTTAAAATTATATTGGAGTATACGATGTGGCCCAAAAAACGTAGCGAATATAACTTAGGCTTTTTTAAATGGAACACCCTATATATTGTATTATTTTCTAATTCCCCACTAAATTCTACGCTTATTTTGTATAAAACGTCTAAATTTAATAGTTTTTGAGACATTGACGTTTAAAATATGGCATTTTCAGACTTTGAAAAGCTGTAACATTGGAACGTTTTATCTTAGAGAAAAATGGTTTTCACCTCTCTTTTCTATCTAAAAGGTACAACTTCCGGTAAAACCGTTAATACCGATTTTCTGGTTTAACATGGTATATTGGAGCTTAAAATCAATGGATAGAGGATAAAAATCTATGATAGGGAAGTGAAAACCATTTTTCTCTAAGTCGAACCGTTCCAATGTTACAGCCTGTCAAAGTCTGAAAATGCCATATTTTAAACGTCAATATCTCAAAAACTAATGAATTTAGACATTTACAAAATAAGCGTAGAATTTTGTGGGGAATCAGAAAATAATACAATATATAGGGTTAAAAAAAACCCAAGTTATATTCGTCACCTTTTTTTGAGCCACCCCGTATACTCCAGCATAATTTTAAAATGTGCACCTCAATGGTCTCTTTGTATTTCGAATTTGTATCTAATTCTTATGATAAAGGCGAAAATGAACTTGACTCCTTGACTCACCCTGTACAAGAATTACATTCTAAATATAATCTCAAATTTGCGTAACAGCAAATACCAACCCCGAGAATGGAATAAAAAAATATTCAGGATCCATAATTATTAACAAAAACGTATATCAAGAGTGTCTAACAACGACATAGATGTCGCTCCATGTAATATCTTGCTTGTGTGTCCCACCTACATAAAAATAAAGTACGATAATCTTGAAAAATGTTAATTATTTTTGTAGTTTTGAGGACAAGATATGAATCTGAAGCTACTCCAAGCTACCTCTCTATCTCTTACTTAATATCAACTTACAAACTTTTTAAGAGTATTTTCTTCACCATTAAAGGGTAGTTTGAAGTTATTTATCGGGAGGTTAACTGAAAAAAAGTAAATTTTTTATAAAATATTTGCATCCATTCATTGCATGAGTTTGCTGTACCTCATTCTAGTCTAAAGGTTGTCTCTGACTGTATCGCAAAAATTTGAGGTTATATGACTTTTTTTAATATTACCTAGATATGGTTTCCGGGTTGAATAATACATAGAAATATGATGGCCGCGTTAAGAGATCATCTCTTAAATTTTTTGGGGGCTGTATTGTCAGTAACAGAACAAATAATTATTGTTAATAAGTTTCAAGTATCTGATTAAAATAATTATTTTAGGACCGAGATGCTAAATCAGAGTTGAAAAATTAAGTATTATAAAAGCTCTTTTGTTAATTAAATTTCGGCCATTATTGTATTCTTGAAAGTTTCTTATTATAGTACTCTATATTATTTTGTACAAAATAATACCTTTAAATAAATAAAATACATTGTATACCAAAAGCAATATTAACAAGACTCATTGCTGTATTTTAGAAAAATAGAAAAAATTTTAACATAAACAGACGTAATAATCTGTGGAAACATTTCCTGTCATTGTCTGTACTAATTTCTGTGATAATACTTTGCCGTAAGAGTAAATAGAGTTTTGTAAATATGTATTTGTCTGTGGCATTGATGTAAAAAAATGGTTTGTGTACCTACTTATAGTAGATAATAATATAAAAATGTACTTGGTTTATAGGTCTTCCGATAGATGCTGAAGTAATATTAATTTATACCTATAACCACGATACACTAACACCGGTATGCTCACGTGCATAAATTCTCTATTTCTCTCGCAAATTGTCACGTCACGTGCGAGAGCGCTTTAACAATGTCAAGGCCGGTTTAAATTAAGTGCAAGTAAACAGTCGTTTTAAATGAGAAAAATTATATCAACATAGTCATTAAATTTCATGTGTTTAGGAAATTTTACTTGAAATTACACCTAATGGCCTCTAAATATATCAGGGATTAATTTTTTAAATGTGCCAAATATTTAACGAGCCAATACAAATCCCTTAGTTAAGAATTATAATATTCTAGTATGCTATATAACTTTCCGAACTGAAAATAATAAACAACAACTGCCACAGAAACAATCTTTGCTTTCTGTTTACAATGTCGCGGCAGTGTGACTTTAAAACTGGCACTCGCGTCTCTCGCATGTGACTGCATGCAATTGCTAGTCAGCATACCGTTGTAGGTGTTTGGTGCCTTTAACCAAAGTTGTAAAAGTGACTTTTATAAGTTATAAGTAGACTTTACCAGTCGACAGGAACGAATCGATACCAGAGTTTCATTAACTATGACTTTAGTTTTTGGTATCTTGTGGTTAGGATAAATACGCTCAAATTATTTTGATTATTAGATGTTTAGGTGTATCGGTATGATAAAAACAGAAAATAACACACATTTAAATAAATAAACAACAGCTTTGTTTCGTTAATGCAATGGTTTGCTTGTGAACAAAATATTTATAAAAATTTATGTTTAAAATAAAATTATAAAACAAGATTTTTTTTGTTTGCTGGTGCACCATATCTTTGTGTGTAAAATTAGAACAATGTTAGCTTTATTATTAAGTTTTCTACTTTTGTATTTGTTAAATGTTCCTAAAGCGTTATTATACAGGGTGATTTACGTTGAGTGGCCTATTAGAAGATCTCGGAAACGAGTAAACTTATCTTTCTAAAAATTTGATTGCAGGCATAATTGGCTTTTAGCTTTTAAAATATTATATTTTGACGTTTTTATTACTTCCGGTTATACCGGAAGTTAATGCCAACTTTGCTATTTCAAATGGAACACCCTGTATATTTTAGCGTTTTTGATTACCTTATTAAAATCTAAATAACTTTTGATAATAATAATCTATTTCTATCTCTAACCGTTTAGGAGATATGAATTATAAAAGGATTTTTTTGTGTAAAAACGCTCTTAGAAGAAAGTTTAGTAACTCTGAAACTAATAAGGGTAAACATTTAAAATTTTGTAAACTTTCAAGTAATACATAGATCTTTAGTTTAAATTAGTTAGGTTTCACGTTTTTTATACAGGGAGTTCTTAAAATTGTGCCAATGTTTCCATTTAAATAAATGTGCATAAGTCAATTTTTGCAAATAGAACACCCTATTTTTAGCTTACTAACTTGTAGATAATTAAATTCTCTATCTAAATACCTTGAATTGTGAGCAATTTAAATAAAAAATCTTAAAATTTCTGCTTGTGTTAATGCGACATTATTTTTGAAAAGAATATGACAACAGGGCTAAGATAAGTGTCAACTCTAAAATCATTTTGGCCAAAGACAACTTTATAAATTGGCAACAAAGATTAAAGGCAAACGAGAATCTCAGTCAGTTTCTTTTCAAAAATAATGTCGCATTAACACAAGCAGACATTTTAAGATTTTTTATTTAATTTGCTCTTAATTCCAAAACGACTAAAAATGTGGATTGTAACATATTAGGCATTCAGATAGGAAATTTAATTTTCTACACATTAGTAAGCTAAAAAATATGGTGTTCCATTTGCAAAAATTGACTTATGCACATTTATTTAAATGGAAACATTGGCCCAATTTTAAGAACTCCCTGTATAAAAAACGTGATACATAAGTAATTTACACTAAAGATCTGTGTATTACTTGAAAGTTTACAAAATTTTTAATGTTAACTTTTATTAGTTTCAGAGTTACTAAACTTTCTTCTTAGAGCGTTTTTACACAAAAAAATCCTTTTATAATTCATATCTCAAAAACGGTTAGAGATAGGAATAGATTATTATTAACAAAAATTATTTACATTTTAAGAAGGTAATCAAAAATGCTAAAAGATACAGGGTATTCTATTTGAAATAGCAAAGTTGGCATTAACTTCCGGTATAACCGGAAGTAATAAAAACGTCAAAATATAATGTTTTAAAAGCCCAAAACCAATTATGTCTGCTGTCAAATTTTTAGATAGATAGGGTTACTTGTTTCCGATATCTTTTAATAGGCCACTTAACGTGAATCACCGTGTAGTTGAATTATCTAATTGTTAAATATTTTTAAGTATGGTTTTACTAGAAAAACTAGTAAATGTAGATGTTCCTTGTTTCTCTGGCTAAAAACATTTAGTGGCCTATATTTTTCAGTCTGTAACTATATTTTTATATTGATTTTAATACAGTTTAATTATTTTATTTAATAAACTAAGTCTTAGGAGAACTTAGATTAAATTTATAACCTCGAAGTTTGTCTTTTTCCACCAGAATTTTCCCCAATGACTTAAAAATGCGCAAATATGCTTGCTCACTTGGTAATAAATAAATAAATAAAAATACTTTAAAAGTATGTATTTCACGTCCACTTATTATTGTCTTAAATAAATACAGCTTCATCAACCATTCGCAAGCAAGGTTAATTTTTTAAAATTATTTTAGGAGCGTTTTTTTAGTACATATATCAAGCAATACAGTTAGTAGCTAGATCAAATACGTATGCAAGGTTTTTGTAATTTTAACCAATAAACCAATAGAAGAAGGACGAGTATGATCATGGGAGCCCATAGGTAAGGGGACAAGCAAGCGCGGTTCAAAGGGTCACACCAGGCAATGAAATTACTATGAAGATGTTTTAGGTTATATTTTTATGTTGATCCTATGAAGAAGTTCTTATTTAGCATGTTTTCTTAACCTGTGTTTAATTAAATTAATGAATTTTTGTCAAAGTCACTGCAAAAAAAATATTTACACCCGTATTCGCTAAAGACCGCGCGATCAATCTTTTGGTAACTTTACTAGTCAGATAATTTTTATGGTAGGGTGAATTCGCTAGTAGTCGGACAGTTTTCGCAAATCTGAACTTCATATTAATGTAAAATATTTATTTTTAGACTTATCCTGGGTTACTTTTTTTCACACCAGAGATTTATTATTTCATTTTATGCAGAGTATCACTAAAAACTTCTATTTTTATACCTATTATTTCTAAAAATAAATAAATAAAAAAGTGCTCTTTTGCCAGTAGTCGGACAGGATTTGCTAGTAGTCGGTCAAGCATTACCCGGTCGTCGGACAGTCCACGATTGGTTATTCTCCGCCAGGACCGCAATTAATAGATTTTTAACACATTTATTTTTATAAAAACTTATACATTTTTAACATATATTTTGTGATAAACAAAAAGAAATATCTTAGATATAATAAATGATAAAATTTTGTCAAAGTGTAAATGTTCAAGAAACTCACATAAACGAACATATAGTTTTTACTTATAATCATCATAGTATCAAATATTTACAAAAATCACAGGTGAAATCCAGTTTTGAGACTTCATTATATTTTTTACCATTTTTGGCCTGGCCTATCATTTTTAAAAGAAGTTTTTAATTTCTCCGCCCTAACTATTTTCTGTTTTTTTATAGGAAACCCGCATTTTGCCAAATTTTGAATCCATTCGACTATTTTCGCCTCATGTGCCAATGTCAAAACTGGATCAGGTCCCATCTGCAACCGCGTATTTACAACCTTTCCTGAAATACGGTCCTGTACTGTTGACTTGGGAACTCTGTATTCTCTACATATTTCCCTCAATTTTCCGCCTCGATGGCTTTTTTGAGGTTGTTTTCGTCGCATCGACGAAATCTACCTTTCCCCCTAGTGCTCATGCTTAAAACTGTAAAAATAATTAAAAAAAAACATTTTACTTCGCAAAAAATAATGCTAAGGGATGCGACTGTCCGAATTTAAGGCAACGTCACATTAGATCTTTGCCAGTAGTCGGACATATTTTGACGAATAATAACTTAATATTATTAAGAGTTAACACTGTCCGTCCACTGGCGTCGGCTTCAAATATATATTTTTCATTCTTTAGGTAAAAAGAGACAAGCGATACCTTTGATGTACAGTTAGAAAAAAACAAATATATAAAAGCCTTAAGTTTCCAGTAGTCGGACACCTGTCCGACTACTAAGATTTGTAGATTTCCTTTATCCAGTAATCGTCCACCTATATTTAACCTTAAGATTTTAACAAATATCTGTTTAAATCTTGTTAAATGCCAATTTGGATGGTTTTTAATATATCTAACATCAACTATGTATATTATATTTGATTTAAATCACTTTTACTTCCCTTCAAAAATGACCCCGCTCATTTGAAAAACCTTTAAAACACACAGCACAAGTATGTTGATGATTTGGCGCGCTTTTCACGTTTCAATAGTACCAACAATGAAAAATAATAATATTCTTAACATTAGGGGAAATATGAAGCCCCCGATTCCCACAAGATTTAGGGGAACATAGATTTAAATTTTAAAGTTATTGCCGATTATAACCGTTTTGTCCGACTACTAGCGTTGTCCGGCTTACTGGCGAATTGACCCTAACAATTGTTTCAAAATGGTTTCTTTGGAAGTTATCTTATTGGTAAAGTGAGCAAGATATACAGGGTCATTCCTAAGTTGATACTTCTTTTTTAGCTGTGTATAGAAGGCATGAAAATAAACAACATTTTAAAATACCTTTTTTCAAAAAACTCAAAAATTGGCGAAATAGAGAAGTTAAAAATGTAAGTGCGGGCCTGGTCATAAAAACATAGCCCACTATAGTTTCTGTTGTTTTTCTTATCTCTTATTAGTATTAGTCATACGGGTAGTATTGAGCAATAAGCTACGGTGTGTTTTTTTGAAGCAAGATAATTTTAAATTGTATGATACGTGAAAATAGTAAAATTTGAAGACAATAAACTAATAGATATGGTGCTAATTTACTGTGAGTGTCGTAAAAGTGCGGATGTTTCTTCGAGATTATACGCAAAACGCTTTCCCTTGCGGGCTCATCACCCAGAAGTTTTCTTAATGTTATTTAACAGGCAGAACCGTATTTGATCCATAGTGTAATAAATGTAGTACCTTATTTTAAGTTTTTTGAAAAAAGGTATTTGAAAATGTTGTTTATTTTATTGCCTTCTATACGCAGCTAAAAAAGAAGTATCAACTTAGAAATCACCCTGTATACAAAGAAGCCAATATAGATCAAAGAATAAATCGAGCTTTTTGCCCCTCACCTGCTAGACTAGTAAGGGGCACCATGCTTGTCGGACTCTGCGATCCGTTCGCCATCCTTGGTGTGGGTATTTTTATTTAATAATATTTTTAAAATAATTCAATAATTTTGTATGAATTCATTTTAAAGTAGAATTTTTATTTTTAAATGAATTTAAATCGACGTGAAATCTCGCCCTACAATATTTTAATAATATGATCATAGTTTCCCAGAAATAATGTAAGCAACAAGAAATCACTTCATTCTATATAATACTTTATTATTATTTCAAAACTGTATATTCCTGTTATATTTTTAAGACAATCTGTTAGGCCTATTGTAAAACTCAACTCCTACCGTTAAATATAAGTCAGAAAATTAGAATAAAATTTTAAATAACACGAAATAATAATAAAATTGTTGATGTCATAGATATAATGGTATATTTCCAATAAAGACATTTATTTGTTAAACATTTCATTTTGTTTGATTTATTTATAGAGTTTTAATTTTTACAATTACTAAAGAAAAAATGACAAATAAAATTATTTTGACGCCAAAGTGACTTATTCTTAGGGTCTTAATAATGATCAAAGAAAAAGGCCAAAACAAGCCTTGATCAGAACTAACGAGCAGTAAAACTGCCTACCTCCCACATGTTGAATAAATCCCCGACAGGTATGGGCTTAGGCAGGGGTTCCCAAACTGGGGGGCGCTAAGCAGCATTAGAGGTGGCACGAGAGCTCTGAAAAACTGCAAATTAATACAACTTGTATCTGTATAATGGAGGGGGAGGGGGGGGGGGGGGTGGAGGCTAAATGGGCGTAAGTAGGACATTTTTTTTTCTGGAGAATGGGACTGTCGGGACTACGTGTATTTTATGATATTGTAGCTAGGAAAGAGGCGGAAAGCGCCGCAGGCGAAAAATTGTCGGGGCCACGCCCAAAGTTCGTTTAAAATTCACCTAACTACTAACAAATTTCATTAAAATTATTAAAATTTGTTTTTGTAAATGTTTTTTTTACTAACTGTTCAATCGTCAATCGTCTGACAACTGTGTGCTTTTGCGTTATCCATCATCGTCGAAGGAAATTCTCGAGCGACTTATCTGTAGCTTGGCTTTGCACGTACGATGTCCGATATCATGTCCTAATAATGTTACAATATTATTTGTATGCAAGGTTACCATCCGTATTTTTAAAATTTTTAATTTAAACCTACCTCAAAAGTTCAAGACTGGCACAGCATTTTTTTTTTAAACAAAAGCTACATTCGACACTAATACACACTACAAAACCACACATTTATGCGGAATATCAAAAAAAAAAACACTTTTTATGAGTATTTGTGAAAAATATGAATATTGGTGTCAATCCAAAATTTTAACATAAAACGTATGTATGACTCTAACACAAATTAATGATTTTTTCAGAAATTACGTTTTTTAGGAGCGTAGATCTAAGAGCAGTTTTTAGTGCAAATGCTTAGGGTTTGAAATACTCCTTCTTAAGTGCAGTTTTGTATCTTCATAATAAAGCATTATCGTTTCTTCCCGCACTATTTTTATTATTATAAATTATCACACTTCTTTCATAAAAAATGTTTACTTTAATTTTTCTCTTTAAAAATAAATATCTAATTGTTTTTTGTTTTGGTTGTAAACATATTTTATTGCATTGGGTTATATTTTTGTTGATTTAAAATAGCCCTAAAAAAGGGAAAACGGAACAGACAAGTATATAATAGAAAATACTATAAAATATAACTCTTTTTACTAGTATTCCTATAAAATTACATCATAAATCAATAACTAAAACAATATGCGTCCGAAACCTTAATCTCTATATAAAACAGGACTTTTAGAAGGAAACGATTAAACACTAAACATTTCCTACAAGACCTTTGTAATCAAAGCAAAAATACATTATTTAAAAATTTAAATTAGGAGTTCAAGCGTGAGACGAAAAATTAGATTGCAATTAGACTTTTAGACCCCGAGCTCCTAGGGGGGGGGGGGCTGTAGCCCGGAAGACCCCCCCCCCCCCTAAATACGCCACTGGACGCACCCATCGGCAAACAAAAAGTTAATTGGCAGCTCTCCACGGCGCTGAGCGTTCGGGGCCTACACGCTGTGCATCCCTCCGTCTATTGTCCCCTCACCTTGTCAGTGGGAAATAGCAGTTTACGGATTTATACCAACTCACTGCTAACAGCGGTGTGCCCTGTCTTCTTCACGATTCCTCGATCAGCCATTTCGTCCTACTGGGACTCATCAGAGACGCGCGACACCTGAGGCTGCCACCTTAAAGGTCTGCGCCTATGGCTGGTCAATCGTCTGACAACTGTGTGCTTTTGCGTTATCCATCATCGTCGAAGGAAATTCTCGGGCGACTTATCTGTAGCTTTGCTTTGCACGTACGATGTCCGATATCATGTCCTAATAATGTTACAATATTATTTGTATGCAAGGTTACCATCCGTATTTTTAATTTATTTTTAATTTAAACCTACCTCAAAAGTTTAAGACTGGCACAACATTTTTTTTTTAAACAAAAGCTACATTCGACACTAATACACACCACAAAACCACACATTTATGCGGAATATCAAAAAAATAAAAAACACATGGCCATTATTCTTTTATTGAGAATATATTGTTCTTACAAGCTATACTTTGCTCTAAAGATATGTAAAAAAGCTAAAATAATTTATAATCGCGACATGTTGAAAACCGCCATTTTATACTAACTTCGGTCTATAGCCTTATTCTTATTACGCTATAAAAAAATACGAAAATGCTGCCAGAATTATGAAAACTTAATTCTAATCAAAATAAAGGAACATTTTAAACTAAACATGCACTGTTATTCTCAAATTTGAATAGTTTACTTTATATTAGACAAACTATACATAATATCGAGACTGCTGATGATGAATATGATACCGTACTTGTTTCCCATGGTCTCATTTTAGAGGTCTTTACACATTTTTTTAGATGGTCCATAAAAAAAAAAGAAAAATTATTTTCTAGGCTCTCAAGAAGTCATCTAAACCGCTGGCCATTTGCTTTCGAGCAATAAAAATTTCGCCTAACTTTAAAAGTTAATATTTTCTGAATCAGATATGATATTGACCTCCGGTTTTTAATGGTTGATAGATTTATCACTTTAAAACTATTGCCAATGTTGGATTTTCTTAAACTATGTGAACATTTTTTCTACATGGTGTTAAAGAAGACGATGATTTTTGCTCCAATTTCAATAGTATGTAACTTTCACAATAATATTTTTAAATTTTTCTTGCTCGAAAGCAAATGACCAGCAGCTTATTTTAAAAAAATTAGCAATATTTAAAATTTGTTAAATCAATTATGGTCAACATTTAAAAAAAATGCTTATTTCAATATCCTTAAATTTTAGAGAAATTTAGTAATAGCCTAGGCACATTATCTTAAGAACCCTTTATTACAACTTCCTCGGGAGATCGGCCTTAAAAAATTAAAGAGATATCGTAGCCGGTTCTAGTTTGCGAAGAAAGATTGCTTAAAGATCAGGCTATAACATATTCCAATTTCCAATCGATAGATTTATTGCCAATTTTCTACGATATTTTTTAAAGTGGGGACCCCTTGTTACATTTTTCAAAAATTTCAGAAAAAACTTTGTCTGTCCAAAAATGTCGCTGCCTACACTAATTTGAGTATAAAATGAAGGAGAAAAACTGCCATTTTTTATGATTCGATTAAAAACGCAAACAAACTATTTCGGGCATCTTTTAAAAACCCACATTGTGATAGACTTCTTTTATTTTCTACATGCTATTTAAAATACTGTTAATCTGGTGGTTTTTTTCTTTGACTGGACTATTAATTGTTCTTCTTCTTTCCGATTCGAACGAATTACGGGGACTAGATGATTCGTCACTATTTTTTGAATCCCTCCTCTTCTTTCTTTTAAATTTGTTTTTTAATGCAAGGCAACTACAAAAATTTTTTTTATCATTTATAATTAAAATTGTTTGTCAGTATTAATAACAGGAAACTAACGAGGAGATATTCTTTAGCAAAATGCATCGGCCGAGTGCGGTAATTCTTCGAGTTTTAGAATATCACGAGTAATGGACCCCATTTTATAACGACCACAAAGAATTATAATACCTAGATCACTAATGCGTTAAAGAAAATCTTTCAAGCCCAATGAAAACAAAAAAAACAATACCCACCTACTTAAAATATTTTGACTTTCACAAGTCCAGCGCCAGAGTCGAGTTATTACTTCTCTGTGCCCAAATACTTGATATGTTTAGGTCGGCTAGATCCATGTCCTGGTACCGGTTGCCAGCCAGATAATTTCTAGGGATACAATTGTTTCTTTGGAAATTATTTTGTTGGTAAAGTTACCAGGAGATGGATCTAGCGACCCTTATTGGGACTTGCGTCTATTTCCTAACCTATTGCAGGCATACTACGCATGTCAGGCGGATAGCGTGATGGAGGGACATTTAAAACATAGGTAGAAGTGAATTTAATTATTTTTTTACGTCACGGTGTTGAGTCATAGTCTAGGTATTAAGTTTTTTTTTATTTTGTGGCGGCTGTCAAGCACCTGTAAAGTAAAAACCTAACCGTAATTTTTTAAATTGTAGAACAGTTTATGTGTGCACAGACTGTGGGATGAAATATAGTACATAAACAAATATTAATGTTCATATGAAAATAAAACACAAAGTCTTCAAACGATCGCCTTTAAAGAACATTACATGCCCTTTATGAATAACTTTGTTTTTATCGTTGACTGAACTGGATCTTCATTTTGTTGATGTCCATGATTTAACATTGAAACAAGAACTCCTAATATTCGACCATCACGCTATCCGCCTATGCTAATTAATGAATTATGAATTTCATTCATATACTGTATCATAGGGTGTATTTTAGAAAAATATTCTTTCATATATAGGGTGGCAAAAATAGTGTGATAATACCGATGACACCCGAGTTTTTTATCGACACTTCAACATAGTAGAAATTGATTGCTTTCTTTTTTGAACATGTTGCACTCCTGGTCCTGGTAATTTTACACAGTATTTTTACTGTATAAAAGATTTTTTTTTAAACGTAAATATTATTGATTGGTATACCTACTTACCAATTTGTACGATGCTTGCTCTCTGAGGCAGCGAGAGTATCTAACTGCGATTTGAAAAATACATCTTGGGATTCTCTTTGCGAACCGAGGTCTTTAGCTTCTTTGTCTTTGAGTTTCATCATGTCTCCGAAATTTTGAGGTGCAGTATTCTGTTGAGGGGTTTGTCGAAACTTGTTTGCTTCAGCTGTAGCTGCTGCAATCACCTGAAAGATGAAATTTAAAGAATATTGATTCAGTTAATGCTCAAAAATTCTTCGTTCTGCTCCCACATGAATATGATCTGTCTCCTGTATAACCAATAAGCGACTGGATAAATATTCTATACCAATTAACGGAACAGATATAATCGTCTGTTCATCAATCCTCTGACTGACCAATCTCAGCGTTAGATCACTATAATTTCAAAAAGATGACCAAGAAACCAAATTTAATCTTAGTAAATCGTATGCCTCATTTTAAGATACTAGTATGTTGATTTGTTTTGTCTTGTAAATGTTGTCGCCGGTGGCGCTACAGTACTGGCACTTCCTTTTCACGCATACAGCGTTACTATTTTGTAAATTGGCATAAAGTGCGATTATTTTATAAAAAACGTTACCATCGCAAATGAAATATTACTGCATAAGAACATTTTAAATTTTTTTATACAAATTTTAAAGCTATTTTGCTTATAGTTAAGCGTAATTATTCTTGGGAAAGCAGGCAACCAGAAATACGCATCAACGTTTACATTCTTTAGAGAAAGACATTGTTTTGTTCTGTCCGCCACATCAATACAGTATTTCCATTTCTCTTTCCACGGCTACAGTATTGTCAAATCAAATTGGCGACGGCTTAAAGGAAATTAATAAAAAAAAAATAAAAATAAAAATAATTTGTTTATTTTTTTTATAAATATATCGTCTCGTCTCGTGTCTGTTATTACACAAAATGCCAAATGTGAATAAGGTAGATATTTAAAGTGAGTTTATACAGGGTGTGTCAATAAGGTGTCGGGCTTTAATAGCACCTAAACTATCAAAGATAGGGAAAAAAGTGTAATACAAAAGTTAAATAGTTTGTTAGGATGCATAACCTAAAAATATTTTAAAATCTACAGGGTGGTCCTAAAAAGTGGTACTGATTAATAAAAAAGAAAATTAAATGGGACACCCAGTATAATTTTCCAGAATATGATTCAATAGAATAAGGACTTTGCAACCATCTTAAAATTTTCGAACTAAAATGCAACGTTGCCAAGTAATTAATTTTTTTCCGAAATTTTAGTAATTATAAAGGTATCGTAAAAATATCATAGTAACCTGTGGATTACCCCTAGGCAAATATACTTTACATTGTGGGTACTATAAGGTACGATATATTGATCGATAACAATGTTTTTTAAATCTCTTATACAGAGCGTTCGGTATAAGTTGGACAATTCGACAGTTTTAAAAATGCTTTATTTCAATTTTTTTAAATAGGACCCCACTATTTTTTTTAGGCAAAAGGATGTATCTTTCGAAAACCTTACTTTTTTGTTAAACATGTCATATATCTAAATATCATAGTTTTTGAAATATTTTAGGATTTGTCTTAACTTAGGGTAAAAAAGGAAAGTTCTAATTGAATAATTTAGTCAAGATTGCTTTGGAACAAAAAATAAATAATTTTCTTTGTCACAGCTGTCATTGCAAAATTATTTCGCCAACATTTTGTGTTTAATTACTGTTTAAATTTTAGTTTCCTGAACGAACTTTATCATAACTCATATTTTTCTATTTCGATAAAGTTAGTTCGGGACACTAAATTTTAAACAAAAATGTTAGCGAAATAATTTTGCAATGACAGCTGTGATAAAGAAAATTATTTATTTTTTGTTCGAAAGCAATCTTGACTAAATTATTCAATTAGAACTTTCCTTTTTTACCCTAAGTTAAGACAAATCCTAAAATATTTCAAAAACTATAATATTTAGATATATGACATGTTTAACAAAAAAGTAAGGTTTTCGAAAGATACATCCTTTTGCCTAAAAAAATTAGTGGGGTCCTATTTAAAAAAATTGAAATAAAGCATTTTTAAAACTGTCGAATTGTCCAACTTATACCGAACGCTCTGTATAAGAGATTTAAAAAACATTGTTATCGATCAATATATCGTACCTTAAAGTACCCACAATGTAAATTATATTTGCCTAGGGTTAATCCACAGGTTACTATGATTTTTTTACGATACCCTTAAAATTACTAAAATTTCGGAAAAAAATTAATTACTTGGCAACGTTGCATTTTAGTTCAAAAATTTTAAGATGGTTGCAAAGTCCTTATTCTATTGAATCATATTCTGGAAAGTTATACTGGGTGTCCCATTTAATTTTCTTTTTTATTATTCAGTACCACTTTTTGGGACCACCCTGTAGATTTTAAAATATTTTTAGGTTATGCATCCTAACAAACCATTTAACTTTTATATTACACTTTTTTTCCTATCTTTGATAGTTTAGGTGCTATCAAAGCCCGACACCTTATTGACACACCCTGTATAAATATAAAAAATAGCCCAAATAAACAAATATGTTGCAATGTAGATTGGTCCATGAAATTGCCAACGAAATGAATTTTTTTTTAATTGATTTTTATCATCTTTCTTACATGTTAATTTAAATAACTTTTTTTTTAATATTTTTAGCTTAATGTTTGTAAGTTGGGTAGTAATAGTATATTACGTATTAAGTGTGGTAAAGACCATATTATGCACGAATGGAAAAATTGCGAACGAGCCAATTAGTGTGTTACAACGCGCAATACGTACTATACTTTTTCATTTCGTTAGATTCATACCTAGACGCGTTTCGCCATATCATGGCTCATCAGCAGAGTCCGACGAAAGAAAGGAACAACTTAAAATTGCTTTAAGCGGTATTTGGTGGGGCACACCAGCAAGTTGTTTTTTTTACTTACTTCAGTCTAAGAATTTACTTACTTCCCAAGGGAGGTAAGTAGTTACTTACCTCCACCTAATTACTTCCCACAAATCAGTGTCAATAAGGAATCCTTACCAAGCAGAGGGTAGAACAAAAATTACTTCCGACGTCATATTTTGTGGTACAAACATGAGAGTATATTTTATTATCAAATAATGATTTCAGTTTTTATCCTTTTCCTGAAATCGGCAAAATACATTTACCGATATATTATCCTTACTCAGGCACGCGCCTCTCAGGACAAATTTTCTGATGTGAAATAATATGAATAAACTTAAACGCAGCCCCATCTACAAAAATGTATATGAATTAAAAATATCGCAATACAGGAAATGCTTTTTTTAACAATGTCTAGTTGGAGGCTGGAGGTATCAATACCGGGAAAATATAGTTTGTTTAAACAACACAACCTAGAGGTCTCAGTATGCAGACGATCAATATCGAAGAACTTTCTCTTTGTCCCAAGATAAAGGAATATTTATAGTATCCCGTATTATGTAAGGGAACCAACATATAAATGCCAACGGGTTTCAGTGGTTGTTTATACAAATTGATGTAATTGCAGAACAAAAGCTAGTAGAATCTGTAGTGCCTGCAATAAAACTGAAGCTGAAATATATTCGTATTATTACTGCCATCTATCGGAAATTATGTAAGCTTATTGGCATTCGTTATAAAATTTATAGGTTTATATTCTCTTCAAGAGGAATAACAAAAGTAATATCAAATAGTGATCGGATTATCAAAACATATTCATTACGTCAAGATTATATCTAAAATGTTATATCGGTTTGACATTTTCGTTCAGGTATATACAAGGAAAAATAATATTCTCAATAATATGTTCAGTTATGTTCCTTCAGGCTACCCTTTTTCTACTTTTTTATTAAAGAAGAAGAATTTACAATAAAAAATAAGGTGGAGAGGAACCAGAAAGCTTCATTATAAATTCAAACGGCACTTTAAAAAGGACTATTTTAAAACCTAAGCATTGCAACAAACACGGCTCTCAGATTCGTAATCTACGCCCCAAAAATACATAATTTCTGAAAAAATCATCAATTTTGGCGCGTATAAAAGATATTTATCTACTTTACTTATAAACATGAAACACAGAGTTCGAAAACCTCTGGTTAGAGTCATACAGACTTATGTGACAATTTTGGATGGAAACACAACATTCAAACAACAAATATGTAAAAAATGTTTTCTTTTTTAAAATTAGAAAGTCAGATAAGGATATTAAGAAAAGAGTGAAAACCAAATTTAATCCAACCATCCAATAATTTAATTTTCGAAATTCATAGTAGTAGTTAAGTGAATTTGTAACGAACTGAGTTGCCACGAAGATTTTTCGCTATGGCGCTTTTCTGCCCTTCTACCTAAGTCCAAAATTATGATCTAAAATCATGTAGTCTCGACTTTCCCTCCCTCCAGAGAAAAAATATCTTTATCTTCAGTTTGACGTTGATACTCTTAAATATAATGATATACTTACTTCTTGTGCATCCTCATCCTCTGGTTCTGGATCATCCTGTATCTCGGGTTCTGTAACCTCATCCGATTCTGACGTATGTATTGAGTTTATCCTTGCTCGAGGATATGGAAATGGTTCTACTTGAACAACGTTCGCAGTCGGTATACTCCAGCTGACACTACTTGTTCTTCTTTCTTGCTTATCTTCTTCTCCTTCTTGTCTGATTGGACCATCACTGCTGATAGTGCCGATAGTGTCGACATCATCGAACTACATAAAATCAAATCAGTAATAATTGTTTCGCTCATCAGGGAGAAAATTGACATGGGACCCAGGTTGACATCACCGAGTAAATGAAAACAACTAGGTAAGGTAATGGTTCCATGTATTAAATAAAACGACTAAGCTACGGCGAAAATGACGTCAAGATAGCCTTTTTCAAATGTCGTTGAATAGAAAATAATATTTATCTTGGCATTCTCTGGAAATAAGTGTGCTCTTTTGTTTATGTCATAATTACATCTAAACCGAAAAAGTTTAAAAATTGAATTTAACGGAACTTAATCTTAAGAGTTACTATAAATTTAATGAAAACGGTTACGAAAATGGTCAGTTGTTTGTGTCCGGGCTAAAAACACGAACAAAGCTTCCTAGATGTATCAATATGTTATTAATATCCTATCAGTATGAGTATCTTTCTTACATATTATCGATTATTTTTCTACATTTAAACAACAACATTCTTATTTACAGAAAGAAAGTTTTTTAGCGACAGGCAGACAAAGTATTGCATTTGTCTTTTGCATTAAAGTACACAGGGACGCCAAAACAATGGGTTCCCTGGGCACGGGTAGACAATGACGGCCGTTCCGTCCTTATTAGGATTCTACGGATTACCATCACCCGTAAGCAGTTCCAGAAACAGCGAGAGAGCGTTTGCAAGACTAACTTAAGAATAAAATAAGTAGTGACTGTTATAGTGAATCGCAAAATGTAGTTCAGCTATTTGAAGCTGATTCTTACACATGACGATGCCGTGTTATCACCGCGTATTTGATTCTTAACTAATTCCTTGATAAAATTTATTTAACTTAAAAAAGGCCATAATAATAAATTAAAAATGTAGGTGACATTTCTTTTAACAGACAGAAAGGTGATTTTTGTTGTTATTGTTGTTGAGGTTGGTGGAAGAACCAGTATATTTAGGCCTATATAAGGTCCATGGTATCCCGTATCGTCTGGGTAATGTCAGCCAGACGGGACCTACAGCTTAACGTGGAAACCGAACCACTTGTATGCACTAGTTATCCTTTTTACGCCCCCAGAGGTTCATGACACCCTTCTCGGTCCCGATATTAGGAATTACTAGTAACATACTTCATTCTTTTTATCCACTAAATTTCGGACATACTTTTTTTTATTATGCGTATGCCCACTCCTGGGATCGAACCCGGATCGCCACGGTCGAATGACAGTACCTCACCTCTGAGCCACTACCTACAGTTATTTATTTTACTATACCCTATTTTTAAATTGAAAAAAATTCGCACCAACGACGTCACTTACCAATAACAAGGTCGCTGGTGGAACCACGTCACTCTTCTCCTCTGAAGTTTTTTGGTTTACCAAACTTGAATTCTGTAAAAAAATATTTAAAATTTTTTAATATTACAATAATTTATAAATCATAATCATTTTTTTAATGTCATTTCTGGCGGTGTGAGCCTTATGACGAGTTCATCAATAACAGTCTTAACACCGCCTCCTGAGCACTGTTTTTACTTTTTACTTATTCTCCTGAAGATGAATGCTTCTGCATTCGAAACATGTAGAGAATTTTTCAACCCTTAATTATTTCTTTAATATAAAAGTGGAGGAAGACTTTGTGTTCTTATTTCTTTCCTTCTAAATTTCCACTCCACTTCAAGTATGGACTACTTCTTCAAACTGTTTTTAAAGTTTAAACCAGCGAAACGAAATGGGTGTGCTCGACCTCGAGTAGTGTATCCGATTCCCAAAAGAATTGGTGGTATTCGAATACCGGTCTCGGAATCAATTAATGAGTATTCTCGAGTTTTCAGTGTTTTAAGTACCGACACTGCCGACCAAATATTGGGGAATTGAGTTAGTGCAACGTAAATAATCAAGAATAAATTAAGTCAAGACAGTGGCGGCTCGTCAGTTGAAGTAGGTGAAGGGGATCTTCGCCAAAATAAAAATAAAACCAGGAGGAAAGTTTTTCGACAATATTAAATATTAATGTACCAATACAGCTACCATTTTAGCCCTTAAAAAATAATTATGTTTGAATTAATAATATTAATTTAATCCGAATGTAGCTATGCATAATAGGGCCACGGTCAACTCCGATGAACAATAATTTATAAACATTCGTGCATTTTGGCGCGCCCCAGCGACCGTGTCTGTTAGCTGAAAGCAAGCGAAGATTCAACGCACAAAATGGATTTGATATTCACCATTGCTATAGTTACGTGACGTCAGTTACGCAAACAGCATGTAATAGTTTGCATTATGATGAAGGGCAATTTAAAAATATATCAGTCGTATTGTTTTAGCATTGGTTCGCCTAACCTTAAAGTATTTATTTTGAGGCTTCACGAAACTTACTGTTATACGGTTTTTACGTGATTTACTGTGTGATTAAAAAGTCTTGTTTTTATTTTTCAGTTAATTCAGTAGTGTACGTACGTACCTACTTAGTTGTGTGTTTTAAAAATAACCCCATTAATGACATAGTTTGTAATTTGTTGGAAACTCCATTCAGTCGTTGACCAGATGAGGATAAGAGAGACGTTTTGTTACACGGGATTTTAGTCAATGTTCAAGTACCCGCACTATACCTAACTCTTCACCATTCTTTAAGACCGCGAGCCGCCACTGAGTCAAGAAGAAACAGCGCGCAAATTTATTTAGTTTGTAGATAAAATTAGAGGAATACTGAGCGTTCGCTTGTTGTTAATGTAGTAGTTCATACTTTAGCACAATATTAATTTGGCAGGTACTCGATACTCAGTACTCAATAAAGTAATCGATTCCTAAAAGTTGAAAATATCCGATTCTGTACAACACTATTTTAAACTTCAGCTAGGTCACCTCCGCCTAGGGTTTTCAAATTTAATTTTATAAGGCTGTTGCTTTGAACATTCTAAAAGTTAATCTATTAAAATTAGATTTGTTAACTAAGATATTTAAATCTAAGGGGAACTCTGTTGTGAGTTGGGTGTTCTCGACTTTACCTATTAGCTACTTATATCTTGACTATCAAAATAGTTATTAAAGTGCCAGTGGTTGACCAGGAGCTACATAGATAAGGTGCTAGATCAATCTCCATAGGCCTAATTCTGGAAATCCAAGAACAGCCTTCTTATGAGATAAATGAGCGGAGTTAATTTGAAACCTTCAAATTCGTATGTGACACAGACTGGGAAGCAAATTATCTCATTAGAAGGCGTTCCTCGATTTCGGCTTCTGGTGACTTTACCAGCCACATAATTTTTATGAAAACAATTAACTCAACAATGGTTATTTTGTCGGTAAAGTTATCAAAAGATGGATCTAGCAGACCTAACAGATTTACCTATTTTATTGATGAAATGGCGCTTAGAATAAGAGAATATTAGTATAGAAAAAAAAATAAAAATAATATACAGGGTGGGGACTTTAACTGGAACAAATTCGCTAGAAGTTTAGAAAAAAATATTTTTCTACTGACGTTTTATAATAACCTCTTTTTGATTGTCATTATGATTTTTTAATAACCTCCTTTTAGGCGCAGCGTGCTTAAAATTTTTTTAAGCACGTTACCAGGAACAACGTGCTTAAAAGTAATGCAGGTACTTATTTACAAATAAAACGTAACCACAGACTAGGTATAATTTAATTTTTTTTGGCAAGTGTCAATTTTTGAAAGGGGCAAATGAAACATAGGTAATAAAATGTTAGTAAAATAAATTAAGTTTTTATCCGATTGTGTCAAAAAATGACGTTTTATAGATCAGATATTTGGACGAAAAGGTAACCTTTTTAATAAGGTATTGATTATTGCGCTGGTAGCTAGGCAACCTTTGTCGTCCTAGTCCGAAAAACATTTTGTCGGACACTAAAATATTTTCAACAGTTTATTTTATTCATTTATTTACAATATTTATATTAAATGTACAATTAGAACAATTTTGAACAAGAACGGGGTGATGTAAAAGATCATCGTCTATTTCCATTTTTAATTGTGTTTTTCAGGTTTTAAAACTAGCAGAACACGAAAGATTAGTTAAAACTATCGCCTGATTGATAAAACGTCAGTTGATAATATTAATTTAATTATTTGTTAGATCCATGGATACGCATATTACAGGTTTCATTGTTCAAACATTCAAGCGACAAAAAATTACAATGCAAGATGAAATATATTGGTTTTCTTAATTTTTACATTATTTTATAATCCGAGCAAAAACACAATCGGATAAAAATAACGTATGTTATACGGACGAAAAATGTATTTCAGACTATGCGGGTTACTGGCCTCGGCTTTGCCTCGTCCAGTAATCTCCCGCAATACGTCCGAAATACTGCATTTTTCGTCCTTGTAACATAATATACTATTTTTATTATAAAACCTCAGTAGAAAAAATATTGTATACAACTCGTTACGAAACAATGTCTTTTAGTCACTTTGACGTGTTGTCCAACTCGGCTTCGCCTCGTAGGACAATTCACGTCGCGTACCTAAAAGACACTCATTTCGCAACTAATTGTATAAATAGCTATTTAGAAAAATGGATAAACACGTCGATTAGGTTTTGGTATTCTCTGTTTGAAGGTTGGAGACAATCTTGACATCTTGAACGGCAGTAAAGTTTTGGAGTTGCATTATCTTTATTAGTTTTGAATTACAATGTTTCTACATTTTGGCATCAAAATTGTTTTTATCCCTATATAAGGTCCTAAGGCATAAGCCAACTCAATTTTTTTAAATGGAAAGATACAACTTATACCTTTTTGTAAAGCTCTTTTAAAGAGAAAATTAAATATCCTATTGTTTTTAATTTTAATTTATTTCTATTTTTTATTGTAAAAAAAATAAGTTGGGTTATGTTTCACCCCCTTAAGAGGGTTGAAAAAATAAAGTTTTTTCTGTGACGGGAAAAAAGTTTGACATTTTTATCTCTGTTGACAGGTAAAAAAATGTCGCTTTTTGTGAAATTACTTTATTCCTTATTATTTATTACTTTTTTCCCGGATATAATATACACACATAAGTGAAGGTAGATATTTAATTTTAGAATATTTTATTATATAAAAAGTTACATTTTCTTTAAATCAAAAAGTACAATTATTAAATGTGCATTGCATGCATGACATGTTCATTTTACTATTCGGTACAGTCGAATTTTCTCGTGTTGTAATTATATTTTCTGCCATGGACACAACTGCCGTTGATGTACCTGGTCGCAAATCGGGTGTTCTTTTAGCACTGTCACAGGTTCTAAACACTTTATTAGCTATTTCTGTCCTGTGTGCTACCGATTCATCAACATACCCTTCAGCGACCGTTGATGACTTCCAACCGCCATGTTTCTTGAGTCTCCCCCAGATTCAACCAAAAGTGTAGCAGACGATCTTCGAAATGAATGACCCGTGTATAAGGTAACATTTTCAAGTTGAAGAAAATTAGCTACTGTTTGGGGTACCTTATAAAACTGATTTTTACCCACAACTTGATTGATACATTTTCCATTGTGATATGCATAAAATAGGCGGCGATCCTTTGCTGCTGTTGGACGAAGGGCTATGTACATTCGGTAAAATTTAATATATTTTTTAGTAACTACAAATCTCCTGTTGACATCATTCTTTGTTTGCTTAATTTTCACAATTAATAACGTTTCCGAATCTTCAATATCATCTAATGTTACCTGGCTGATTTCACAAATTCGACAAGCTTCTGCAATCGCAAGTAAAACAACAACCTTGGCCATTAAATAAACTTCATCGGGAGCATTATTTAAAAAATCACTAATTTGTACTCGTAAAAATCGCAGATTTCTTGGGTGTGTAACCTTTCCCATTTTGTTTTAGAAATGTAATTAGTTTGAAATATTTTGAAATGTCTACATTATTATTGGATTGTAACATACTTTTAATCATTGAATAATTCGACCACACTGTTGATGGCTTTTGTTGTTGTGTCAGTTCCGAAAAATAGGCCAATAACACCGTCTCCGACAAAGAACTGCATGCCTTTTTCATCTTCCATTCCATAAATCTTGAAAACGCGTTTTCGTAAATTTTGCGCGATTTAGCTGGCAATAATTTCTGTGACGCTACTTTCGCTGCTTCTACTAATTCCGGTGGAGTCAGAGAAAACTCAGAATCAGACATTTTAAACTTTATATTATTTAATATAACTACTAATTAACCACTAAAGTTCTTACTTTTTATATTAAATCACGGAATTAAATTGACAGATATTTGATTATTTTAATGGTTTCCTTAGAAACGCAGGTCCAATTGTCGCTATAAGTAAAACAGCCTACCTACTAGTTTAAAAAGTCAAATTTCACATCGATACTTTTCTGACTTTAATATATTGTAATAATATCGTCGTTTTTCCCGTCACAGAAAAAAATAGTGTATTATACACGGGAAAAATATTAGATTTTAGCTCTCGCTTTTTTGTCTCCCTCCGCTTCGCGTCGGGAGACAACACAACCTCGAGCTAAAATCTAATGCTTTTTTCCCTTGTATAATAAATAACTATTTGTTATGAGTATAAAGCTCACCGCACATCTCAATCATCGTGTTTTTGCATTTTTCACAAATAATTTTATATTTTTTCCCAACAGCGAATTTGTTCCACTTAAAGCAATAAAAATACCAGATTCTGCTCAACATGGATGTTAACATATCTCATATTCAACATGTACTAGAGGCAATTTTCTAAGAAGTTCTAGAATACATGAAAGTAGGAGTACTATTAAACGGCGAACGAATAACTAATTTTAGATATGCCGATGACACCGTCATTTTGCCGACACTACACAGGGACTACAGCTTTTGATGAACAGTAAAGTTGAAATTAATAAGAAATATGACCTAAAGGTTACCACCAGTAAAACAAAAGTCATGATAATTAGCAAAGAACAAATTGAAGGATTACAATTTATCATCAATGAGAAAGTAATAGAACGAGTGTCAACATACACATATCTTGGCACAGTATTAAAAAAACAAGAAATAAAATCAATAACTGAAAAAGAACGAGCAGCTTTCATCCAAATGCCCAAATTGTTCAGAACAGATCATTTGAATTTAAGATTAAAACTCAGATTACTCCGATGCTACATATTCTCCAACTTGTTCTATGGAGTGGAGTCTTGGACCTGAGGCAACAACAAAGAGATTAGAAGCATTTGAGATGTGGATATACCGAAGAATCCTCAAAATATCATGGTTGGACAAAGTTTCAAACACCCGAATACTCCAAAAACAAATAATGTACACAGTAAAACGAAGAAAATTGGAATATTTAGGTCACATTATAAGAAACGAAACCAAATATAAATTACTAAAATGCATTCTGAAAGGAAATATTCAGGGCAAGAGACGCATCGGCAGGAGACGAATATCCTGGCTAAAGAACTTAAGACTTTGGTTTGAAACATCCATCACAGGACTATTCAGAGCAGCAACAAATAAAAGTATCATTGCTAGAATGATTGCCAACATTCGGTAACGAATTGTCACTAGAAGAAGAAGAAAGCAATGAAAATAAATTAAATTTAAAAACACTAGGATATTCAATGTTCTCTTTAAAAGAGGTTTCCAAAAAGAGATCATAAGTGGTATCTTTTCATTTAAAAAAATGAAGTTGGGTTCTGTTTCACCTTGTAGAGAGGGTAAAAAATTTATTTGTGCCAAAATGTAGCTCATAAAAACTTCTAACGAATTTTTTTCAGTTATACTTCCCACCTTATATATACAGGGTGGGGATTTTAAATGGAACAGTGCTTATAGTGGCTCTGGAAAAGATTTCTCTAAAACCCAAAAATACGTCTACAAAGATTGTTTATGGGCCTCGCTTTTGCCATGTAAAAAAAATTGAGACCCCAAAGAGGAGGAGCGGCCAGCCCTAACCAACTTTTTTTTAATTTAGACGATACCACTTGTGGCACCTTTTTGTTTTGGAAAGCCTGTCGTAAAAGGACTTTGTCCATATAGTTTTTTTACATCTGTCAAACCATGTGTCTGAAATTTTATAAATGTACCTAATAATGTCACTTTTTATCATAGAAATTGTTAAAAACGTGCCTCATGAATCTTTTAGCACAGACCCAAACCGATGGCAGAACTCATCTGTTACTTTTTCCAAAACTTCTGTGGTGATTAAACGTATCTCTGCCCGAATCCTTTATCCTTCTTTTTAAATCGCAAAAAAAGTTACATAACAGTTATTGTATATTTAATTGTTAAATCAGTTTTTATTAATTTTCACACATGGTTTTAAAAAAAATATATGGACACAATTCTTGTTCGATAAGCTTCCAAGAAGGTGCCAAGAGTGGTATCCCCTAATTCAAAAAAATAAGTTAGTTAGGGCTGCGCCCCTTTCTTGAATTCAAAATTTTTTTTCACAAGACAAAAGCGAGACCCATAAAAAAACTTACGTATTTTTGGAGTTTAGAGAAATCTTTAACGATCCATTTAAAATACCCACCTGTATATATTTATACACACACAAGAGAATCTCAAAAACGGTAAGAGATACGAAGATGGTTAAATTTAGGTAAATTTGCGTATTTTGGGGCTTAATAATTTGATCAAAGAAAATTCTAAATATTTCGAATATCCGAAAAAAAACGAAATTTTTAGTTATAATGTTGAATTTTTAGCGCCTTTATTTTTGACTTGGGGAAAAACAAAAACACTTTCTTAGATCCGTTTTTATTTTTATTTTTATGTTATTAAGCCCCAAAAAATCAACTTTACCTCAATTGAACCATCTTATCTCTTAGCGTTTTCGACCCTTGTACGCACACGAACTTGTAGCACACTGTATACAGGGTGATTCGTAAGTCGATACTTCTTTTTTAGCTGTGTAGAGAAGGCATTAAAATAAACAACTTTTTCAAATACCTTTTTTCAAAAAACTTAAAAATAGCCGAGTTACAGAACTAAAAAATTTAAGTGCGGGCCTGGTAATCAAAACATAGCCCTTTACTTTATATTGTTTTTCTTCGTTTTTTGTATGTGAGTCATGTATTTTACGGATCGGTCCTCAGTTATTTATTTTGGCCATTAGCGGCGCGGGGTGTGGTTTTCTTTTAAAAATTGATGAAAATGGTAAAATTTGAAAACAATGAACTAATTATGGTGCTAATTGTGAGTGTCGTAAAAGTGCGGATGTTTTTTCTCTACACCCAGAAATTTTCCTAATGTTATTCAACGGGCAAGTTAGGCAGAGCAGAATGTAAGTACTTTATTTTTGGATTTTTTGAAAAAAAGGTATTTGAAAATGTTGTTTATTTTAATGCCTTCTATACGCAGCTAAAAAAGGAGTATCAACTTAGGAATCATCCTGTATACATCTACTACTCACTATCACAAGTGAGTAGTTTTCTGTTGACTTTTTCAATTTTTGTCTGGAAATGATTTTATAAAATTTCCTACTTACCAACAGTTCCGGTTTTTCAATCGTTCCCTTAAAAGAAAATAGAATATCTTTAAATGTCAGGTTTTGTGGTCGCGTGATACCAAGGGAATAATAATAAAAACCGTTTTTTAAATTGAAAGTTATCATTTTTAGATAGAGAATAAAAATCTAATATAGGAAGGTAAAACAATGTTTCTCTAAGATGAACCGTTCCAATGTTATAGCCTGTCAAAGTCTGAAAATGTGTTTTTTTTTAAATTAATATATTTTATATTTTGATAAAATGGCACTGCAACCATGTTGTGTACACACAACAATAGATTCTTTGTAAATGAAATACTTTTGTCATATTGCACAAATAATTTTAACTAGAAATAACTAACCAGCAAGTTTGACTGTGAGATACATGACATTGGCAGAAATAATTTTTTCACAATCATACTGGCCCGGTTACGTTAATTTTTAATTTACTTATCAAGCACCTTTGATTGTGAGTACATAATCTCTGCCAATGTCATTTATGTCACAATCAAACTTGCTGGTTAGTTAATTCTAGTTAAAAAATTTTGTGCAATCCAATATTTGTCTAGGATAATTGGATTGGGAGTTTTAAAAATTTTATATAGAGGGTGCTACAAATTCGTGTGCGTACAAGAGGATCTCGAAAACAGTTACAGATACGAAGATGGTTAAATTAAGGGAAAGTTGCCTATTTTGGGACTTAATGATTTGGTGAAAGAAAATTGTACACATTCCGAATACCTTAGGAGATATACGAAAAAAACTGAAATTTTTAGTTTTGGGTGTTAATTTTTCGCGCCTTCATTTTTGACTTGGGAAAAAAACAAAAAACACTTCTCATAGCCGTTCTTTATGTTTTACAAGATGGCGTTATAAGTTTTTAAATTGGACGTTTCTTTCTTTAGATACCAACCTCAATTCTTTTTTTTTAAATACAGACCTGGAATTTTTAAAACAGTTTTAAGGACTTTTAAGCTTTAGAAATTTAATACAATTTAAAGGTTTTAAAAATTTTAACTTTTTGTCGTCAAAGAACACATTACTAGCATTTGAAATTATCCTTTCTTTACTATCAAGGCCCTGTCAATTATTTTTAGAATTACTTTAACCTTAAAATTACATTAACGATATGAATTTATGGTGTTTAGGCCGTTTATTTTTTCAATAATATTTACCATCACAATACTCTAGGAAGTAAGCCTATCTATCTATTTTCTATTAGTATTTTATTTATTTTATTAATATAATGTATATCTTAAGTCCTATGGTTCTTGCCTTAGCCCTAGACCGAAATACTGCAAAACAGAAAAGTGAAGAAAAGAGAGTGAAGCAAAGGAAACTGAAGTGTTAGTCTAGTTACGTTACTGGGATGCGCTTATGTTTATTTCAAAAACAATTTAAATTATTTTTACTGTTTAGTAGATCTGATAATGGTTTCAGGCAAAACATGTAACAAAAATAAACAGACAGAGAAATATTTGAGGCCGAGACTTTGGATCTCTTTTCTTACAAAATATTAATTATCGGACCTCTTTGAGTAAAAATGGATGGATTTTTCAAATCAGAAATCTTTTGTTTTTTAGTTTGGCTCTAAATGTTCAGGACTGTAATGAAATGAAAAAGATAATTTGAAAAATGTGTTATTAGATGACAAAACGTTAAAATTTCAAAAATGTATACATTCTGTTAAATTAAAAAGCTTAGAAATCCCTAAAATTGTATTTTAAATTTCAGGTCCGTATTTAAAAAAATTGACTTGAGGTTGGTAACTAAAGAACGAAACGTCGAATTTGAAAACTAATAACGCCATCTTGTAGAACATAAAAAACGGGTTTAAAAAGTTTTTTATTTTTTCCCGAGTTAAAAATGAAAGCGCAAAATATTAAAAACCAAAAATGGAAATTTCTGTTTTTTCGGATATCTCCGAAAGCATTCGGAATAACTACAATTTTTTTTCGCCAACTTATTAAGCCCCAAAATACGCAACTTTGCCTTAATTTAACCATCTTCGTAT
Source organism: Polydrusus cervinus (assembly GCA_935413205.1). Classification (NCBI taxonomy): domain Eukaryota; kingdom Metazoa; phylum Arthropoda; class Insecta; order Coleoptera; family Curculionidae; genus Polydrusus; species Polydrusus cervinus. The sequence goes on from OW284512.1 coordinate 9,073,991, forward strand.
CGGTAACGGTTTTCGAGATCCCCTTGTACGCACACGAATTTGTAGCACCCTGTATAACTTGCAGACAAATAAATTCATAACGTTTTATGTAACTTTTTACCCCTATACGTCCCATTACAAAATTCAAAATTTTGATTAAAAAAATAAAAAGTTCAGCTGTCGTACAAATTTATTTGTCGTCAACTGTACGATGGTTACCACAAGAGTGACTGATTTTTCATCATCTTTTTTCTTTTTCTCTTCTTTTAATATTTCTTCTGATTTTGGCTTTTCTATTTTCATTGGTGTTGGATCAGCTTCATAAGCAGTGTCAGCATCCTTTCCATAATAATGATATCTAATTTAAATTGACAAATTCTATAAACGTTTTACAAAAAGTCATATAATAATATTAATAATAAAATAATAATCTAAAATTAAAATGAGGAAAATAGGTGTTTAAATTATATTATAAAATATAATTTAATTGATCTTCAATATTTTTAGGCATATCTCCAATAGTATGAATACCTGGTTTGCTATTTCTGATTGATAAAAAGAAACAAAGATATTTGAAATTACTGGTTCGCATTGCTACACATTTTCGAATAAGTCGGATCAGAAATACTCCCTTAACTTCAGCAGAAGATAAAAAAAACTCCTGAGATATTTTTTTTGTGTTGTTTTGGGTAAAACAATTTTAAATACCGACCCTACGTCATGTTTACTTCTTCCGTTCCACAATCACCGCCAATTACCTTTAACCAGATAATTTTTTCATTGTCTGCAACTTGTAAAAACTGTATGATATTTTCTTTAGTCAGTATTCTTGATTCTTGGACACACTTCAAGAAGCAATAAAACACTCCTCTATATAAATCAAAGCTAATAGTATTTTATTAAAAATGAAGGCTTTCGAAGGTCTTTTAATTTCTATGGAAATAATTGTCTCAACAATGGTTTCTTTGGAAATTATCTTGTAGGTAAAGTTACCAGGAGATAGATCTAGCCGATCTTAGGGTACTTCTTTAACTAAATATTAGTTTTTAGCTTTCATAAAATCAATATGTTACCATATACAGGCTATTTACATGTGCCCTTTTGCTTGAAATTCTGGGTAATTATCATATAGGGCTGAAGTCTATCCGAATCCAGATAAAACGAAACTGCTGGACAATTGCTTTCGAGCAAGAAAAATATCGCCTAAATTTAACAGTTAATATTTTCTGAACCAGATATGATATCGACCTACTGTTTTGAATAATTGATAGATTCATCCCTTGGGAAACAATTGTCAATGTTGAATTTTCTTTAACTGTTAGAAAATTTTATATACAAGGTGTTAAAGAAGACGATAATTTTTGCTCCAATTTTAATGGCGTGTAACTTTCACAATAATATTTTTAAATTTTATCACTCTACGTCAATTAAATCACTGGTTCATAGCAAAGAAAGTAATTTGTCAAATTTTTGATATCTGCTATATTTTAAGAAATACCGATTTTTTTGGAAAACCTTGCTTTATTTATATGCTTGATCTCACTGTGCGTTGTTGCAAACTTTGCGAGTGATTATTATACCTTATGAAAAGCCTGATTATGTTCAGTAACAATAGTGGTAACTAAATGTTATGATGTACACTGGCGTACTTATAAACACTTGAGTAGGTATAGTGTTAGAAAGTTAGAAATTAATAAATAAATTTTTTCCAAAAATTAAATTAAAAAAATTATCTTTGTTAAAATTTTGTAAACACACTGTATAATATACCTGTATTGCGATATGAAAAACTAAAAAATAAGAAAAAATTGACCTAATCTAGGGGCGAGTACTTTCCAATATAAAACAATCGGGAAAAATTCTGAGATACTCATAAACCATAGACATATTAAGTGTTTATAAGTACGGCACTGTACATCATAACACTTAGGAACAACTATTGTTACTGAACATAATCAAGCTTTTCATAAGGTATAATAATCACTCGCAAAATTTGCACGATACAACGCACAGTGAGATCAAGCTACCAATAAGGTGAAATAAAGCAAGGTTTTCCAAAAAAATCGGTATTACTTGAAATATAGCAGATATCAAAAATTTGATAAATTACTTTCTTTGCTATGAACCATAGATGCAATTGATGTAGAGTGATAAAATTTAAAAATATTATTGTGAAAGTTACACGTCATTAACATTGGAGCAAAAATCATCGTCTTCTTTAACACCCTGTATATAATTTTTTTTAATAGTTAAAGAAAATCAAATATCGACAATTGTTTCCCAAGGGATGAATCTATCAAGCATTTAAAACCATAGGTCGATATGATATCTGGTTCAGAAAATATTAAACTGTTAAATTTAGGCGAAATTTTTCTTGCTCGAAGGCAGTTGTCCAGAAGTTTATATCAAAACTAAACCTTCAACTTAGATTTCACCCGGAAATTAAGACTAAGCTCTAAACAATCAAGTCTACTTTAATCCATAGAAACGTAAAACAATTTAACCACAACCATACTAGATTATTAATTATTTAAGGAAAATAAAAATCTTACCTACTATCCTGGAGAACAGGAGATAAGGCCCATGGAAAAAAGATACATTTGACTAGACCTTTTATGACAGCGGTAGCCTGTGGCTGTCACCTTAGCTGCCTTTGGAAAAATGAAAAGCTCATACCAAAAATGGCTACCCTGTCGTACCGGAAGTTTACCTGAAGTTAGCAATATTCGTGAGGCTATCTTTGGAATCGAAATTACAAATAAAATATTATGAAACCATTATTTTGACACTTTTTGACAATCCCCGGAGGATTTACCAGCCAGCCGACTGACGGACGTCCAGACAGAAGTCCATGTAGTCATACGATGCCGATCTCACAACTAATCTCTGACGTATAACTATCAATGTCGATAAAAAATAACTTTAAAACTTGATCAAAAGTAAACATAAAGATAAAAACCATTGCAATATTAGGCTCGGTTATACAATTACGACTTAAGCTTTTGTCGACGTTCAACTAAGCTGAAGCCGTAATTGTAAAATCGGGTCTATTAAAAATTACATAAAGAAGGGACCTAAAAGTGAAATTGAGGATAACTAAACCTCCTATACAATTTGTGACTAACATCAGTCAAGCACCATAATTATTGGGGCGGCTGATAGGGGTGAAACTTCGGCACTGGTATTGCTTGACTATAGTAAAGCATTCGATACACTTAACCATCGGCTTTTATGTGCTAAGCTTCGCTCATTTGGCTTCTCGGAATCTTCGGTAAATTTCTTTATAGACTATTTGACAGATAGATCCCAATTCGTGTTTCTGGAAGGCTGTCGATCCGCCTCTAGAGCAGTGCGTATGGGTGTACCACAGGGTTCGATCTTGGGACCGCTACTTTTCGTAATTTATACAATCGATATTAACGACTTTGTTAAGGGTTGCGATTTGCAGAGATATGCCGATGACACGCAACTGCGCACCAGTTTTAGTAAAGCCACTGCTGTTGAAGCAAAGAGTAATCTTACCCAGTGCCTGAGATCGATTTGTGACTATTCCCAAAGCAATGGTCTAAAGTTGAATCCTAAAAAATCTGCAATAATTTATTTTGGACCTGATAGCCAATGGGCAGCAGACAACATGGATGTAGTTATGGCCGATACAGTATTACCCGTTGTGCAGGAATATAAAAATTTGGGGGTAATTTTTGATAGCAAGCTTCGGTTTAGAAGTCAGGTAGGTGCAGTTATTCAAAAATCGTATTTTTCACTCAGAAACTTATACAAAAATAAACACATCTTACGACCTCAATTAAAAAAGGAACTGTGTGAAACTCTTGTTTTATCTCACGCTAACTATTGTAACTTCGTGTACGGCCCCTGTTTGGATTTGCAGTGTAAGACTAGACTGCAAAAGGTTCAGAACTCTTGCATTCGCTTTGTTTATGGACTGCGTGCAAGAGAACATGTTAGCTATAAATTGCCTGAGTTAAAATGGCTTGAAATGGTCGATCGACAAAGACTACATTTTTCTTGTTTTTTGTATCGTCTGCTTGTGAGTGGTGTACCCCAATACCTACGTGAAAAGCTTTATTTCCGGCATTCTACACACAATCGTACAACCCGTCTTTTAAACGTACCGAAACATCGAACTGCCCTCTTTCAAGGTTTTTCTTATATAGCTCCTAAAATCTTTAATACTGATATTTGTACCAAATTTGTCAACCTAAGTTTAAACTCCTTTAGGACCAATTATCGCAGTTTTTTGCTGGGTAATTATGCTTGAATATGTATACGATCAATATTATGTAAATATATCATTAGTTTAAGTTGCCAATATTTAAGTTTCTGCCTTAACTAGATTAGGTACTTAACATAACTTAGCAATTTTGTCCCTTTTTGTAAAACTTAACTTTTGTAAATTTATCATACATGCTTGGTTAAGCAAACAGCAAGCTGACCTTCGCCGAGTCAAAAATAAAGACGTTTCTATCTATCTATCTATCTATCTATCTATCTATGATTACAAGGAAATGTTAAAGATCCATTATAAAACAAGAGTTGACGAACACTTGCCATTTTCCTTGAGTAACGAAGTCTCAATGAGTTTTTCAAGGAACAACTATAATTATGGGCATAATAACCTACCTGCAGCATACTCTTTCCATAATGTTAATAATAAGAATGATACTTAAAATAAATACTAATATCAACAAAAAAATGCCCTGTTTCAAAAATGTTGATCTGGTAATCCTAGTTCCAGACAAATATCATTTTGACCAGTCGTTACTTACTGATAATCTCCACATGTCTCTGAAATAGGCTCATCAACATTTATATAATCAGGTTCATATAAATCACAAATTTTGGCAGCCAACTGGCATTCCTTTTTATTGCAACACTGTTGCGTTTTTATGATAAACTTAAATGAACTTGTGGTTGGATCATTAAGCGGACATTCAGGCTCATCACAGCAAGTTTTCCATTTCTTCTGGCCCTTGGGCAATTGTTCACAGGTCTTATCATCACAGCGTGTTTTTTTTGACCCAGTTTTACTAAAAAAATATACAGGGTGTCCCGAAATTAGGTGACAATATTTTAAGGGGATAAAGTACATCCAAAAATGGGACTAAAATCCTCTATTAATATACCTTCAAAAACGCTTCGTTATGGGGCTAGAGCCCCCCGAATGGAAGCTATAATAAGCGATTTTTTCACAATATCTCAGAAACTGATTGAAGTATCAAAACAAAATTTGATACATGTTTTACCCATGATCAGACACAATAAACAGTTTGTTTAGCTTAGGTGTATTTCTTCCAGTGGCGTCCCACTGGGTAGGTAGTGAGGAGAATATTGCCCTAACTTTTTTATTTGTAGGATTTTTTAACGCCCGGTGCAATTTTTAAAAGCACTAAAGTCTTCTATTAAAAAAAGATACTCTTGCTTCATTTCGGTAGGATTCACCATTTTTCAGTAAAATCGATTTAAAAATTTTCGGTTTTTTACAAGCTATGGTGTTTTTTTGCATATCTCAGCAAACACTTGATATTAAAACATGAAATTTGTTAGAAGTTCTACTAGCGACAAGGTATATTTATTAAAGGATGTAACATTAAAATATTTTTCCAGTGGCGTCGCACGGGGTGGAGCCTAAAGTAAATATTACAATTTTTTTTTAATTTAAGGAGCTTTCATACTTTTAATGTTTTTTTTAAAGTTTTTAAATTTTTTGTTAATAAAACCTTCCATTATTGTAATTTGATAGAATATAAGGTTTTCAACGGATTTTTAGACCTTGTTTTTTAAATATTTGTTTGTGTAAGAGACTTAAAATAAAACAAAAAAGAATAACAAGTTGCAAATCAAATTTAATTGTAAAACCACACGAGAAACTAATTCTTAAGCAAATGTTCGAAATGATTTCCATTTTGTTTGATGTAAAATCTAGACCTGCGTGTTATGTTTTGTGAGGCACGGAGAATTTTAAAATGGTATAAAAGGAAAGCCCCTAAAATAAAAAAAAATAGTAATATTTACTTTAGGCTCCAATCCGTGCGACACCACTGGAAAAATATTTTTATGTTACATCCTTTAATAAATATGCCTTGTCGCTAGTAGAACTTCTAATAAATTTCATGTTTTAATATCAAGTGTTTGCTGAGATATGCAAAAAACACCTTAGCCTTTTCAACGGCTTGTAAAAAACCGAAAATTTTTAAATCGATTTTACTGAAAAATGGTAAATCCTACCAAAATGAAGCAAGAGTATCTTTTTTTAATAGAAGACTTTAGTGCTTTTAAAAATTGCACCTGGCGTTAAAAAATCCTACAAATAAAAAAGTTAGGGCAATATTCTCCTCACTACCTACCCAGTGGGACGCCACTGGAAGAAATACACCTAAGCTAAACAAACCGTTTATTGCGTCTTGTCATGGGTACAACATGTATCAAATTTTGTTTTGATACTTCAATCAGTTTCTGAGATATTGTGAAAAAACCGCTTATCATAGCATCCATTCGGGGGGCTCTAGCCCCATAACGAAGCGTTTTTGAAGGTATATTAATAAAGGATTTTAGTCCTATTTTTGGATGTATGTACTTTATCCCCTTAAAATATTGTCACCTAATTTCGGGACACCCTGTATATAAAAAGGTATAATTAAAAAAGTTTAGCTCTTCAACAATTTGAGAAGAAGTGAGAGATATACTACTGTTGCGAACTGTAACTTTATCTCAGTGCCTCCCTAATGACGGTGGCGTGTCGGAGCTTCCTAACAATGTGCGCGAACAGCAAGGACTTTGCCCGTATCGAGGGGATTAAGAAGAGATGATTCAATATACAGACGCTCGCTGATATGTTACCTTTATACTATATTTGTCATATACAGGGTGTTACAAATTCGATGTTCACCATTGGGATCTCATAAACGGTAAGAGATACGAGGAAGTTTAAATTAGGACAAAGTTGCGCAATTCATAGCCGACCAATATGCCAAGAAGAAATTAGGAAAATTCCGAGTACTTCCGAAGATATACGTAAAAAACCGAAAATCGCCGTTTTGGGTTTTAATTTTTCCTGGCTTTATTTAAAGAGATAATGGAAAATAAATTTCGCACTTTCATTGCCACTTTTCATCTTCTATAAAGCAGTGTTCTTAGATTTCATGTCCGACGTTTTGTTTTTCGGATGCCATCGTCAGGTTTATTTTTTTAAATACGGACCTGTATTTTTTATTGCATTTATCTAAACTTTATATGCGATGTAATCTTAATACAAAATTACTTTGATTAAATATCAACGTTTCTACCCTATAAAAACATTTTCAGGAATATTTTATTTAAAAAACTTTTAAATTATTGCAGATCAAAGCCGTATCTGATAATGTATAACAGAGACAGAACGATTTTTCTCTTTCTAAAAACCCTAATCGAGAAGGCTATTGCAGATCATTTTGAAAAAGCTTTCGAGTGTGTTACAATTAGAGGATTCATTGTTTAAAGTATCATAGTTTGCCATGGAATGTAGAAACAATAAAAAGTTTGACATAAGTAATCTAAATTTCAATTACGCGGTGATAAATTCGGTCTTATCTAAAAATGAAATTTTCTTCTGAAGAAAAAAGGGATATGTTAAGAATGTATTACAGTAGCAATAGAAATTCTATGACAGCTTTACAAACATATTTTGAGGAGTATCCGGAAAAGGAGCAGCCAGCACAAAACATTTTTCAAAGACTTGATAGAAATTTAAGCGATTATGGCCCGCTTGGAAAGCCTCGACAAAAATATGGTAACCGTATTACAGAAGACGAAATTCAGAACGTTTTAGACCAGGTATGTAACATGAAACTTCACAAAAATTGTTTTTTTACAAAATAAGTTAACATTGTATACATACAATATCCTGAAATCTTATGATGTTTCACGTTATTGTAGGTGGACAATGATGCGACTAGGTATATCCAGTAGGCAAATTGAAGCGGAATCCAATTTGCCATCCTTAAACCATGTTAAGGCATAGAATGTTCTAAAAATTGCCGGTTTGAGACCCTACAAAATTCATATATCACATGCATTGCGAGAAGGAGACGCTGAGAGAAGGCTAACTTTTTGTAATTGGCTACTAGATCAAGATAACCAAAATCGCAATTTTTTAAGCAATATTCTTTGGAGTGATGAGGCTACATTTACAAATTGTGGTGTTTTTAATAGAAACCATGAACATATTTGGGCAAGAGAAAATCCCAGAGAAAATAAAGAAGTACGCAAGCAAGTACGCTTTTCTCTGAATGTTTGGGCAGGGATATTAGGCGATAGCATTTTTGGTCCTGTTTTTTTACCACAACGACTAACAGGGGAATATTATCTAGTATTTTTAAATAATACATTCCAAGATTTTTTATCTGAAATCCCGCTTGCACGGCTGCAACAAATTTGGTTTCAGCAAGATGGAGCACCCGCTCATGGCACGAGAGATGTTACAACTTTCTTACATGCTGAATTTCCAGGCAGATGGATTGGAAATCGTGGTTTTATTGAGTGGCCGGCAAGGTCCCCAGACCTTACACCACTAGATTTCTTTTTTTGGGGAGCCATAAAAAACAAAGTGTATTAGCAGCCCATTAACGGATTAGAAGAGCTTAGAGTTCGTTGCATAAATGCGTTTGTATCAATTCGAAGAAGGTCGGTACACAGAGCTACTCAAAAAGTTCGCGTCGAAATTGAAAAATGTATAAATCAAAATGGAAATCTTTTTGAGCATCTGAGATAAACATTTGTCATTAGTTTCTACCTCTTCTGGGTTTAAATAATTTTAATTTATAATAAAATGTAAATAATAGATAATTTTGAATATTTTAATACCTGTAATTATAGTTTTGTGATATTTGTTATTGTTTTAGTTATAGATTTTCTTGTGTTTCCGAAAATACTGTTAAAAAAAATGATCTTTAATACCTAATCCAAAAGTTTTTTAAATAAAATATTCCTGAAAATGTTTTTATAGGGTAGAAACGTTGATATTTAATCAAAGTAATTTTGTATTTAGATTACATCGCATATAAAGTTTAGATAAATGCAATAAAAAATACAGGTCCGTATTTAAAAAAACAAACCTGACGATGGCATCCGAAAAACAAAACGTCAGACATGAAATCTAAGAACACTGCTTTATAGAAGATGAAAAGTGGCAATGAAAGTGTAAAATTTATTTTTCATTATCTCTTTAAATAAAGCCAGGAAAAATTAAAAACCAAAACGCCGATTTTCGGTTTTTTACGTATATCTTCGGAAGTACTCGGAATTTTTCTAATTTCTTCTTGGCATATTGGTCGGCTATGAATTGCGCAACTTTGTCCTAATTTAAACTTCCTCGTATCTCTTACCGTTTATGAGATCCCAATGGTGAACATCGAATTTGTAACACCCTGTATAGTGTCATTAAATATATCCATAATCAAAAACATTACATTACGTTTCAACTACGTATATGACGTAGATCGCCGCCTGCTACTACACATTGTTAAGTAAACAAACCTTTGTCAATGTCTTAAAATAAATTGACAAGCAAAAGTTACCTCAAAATACTGAAAGAAAATTTGTTTATCCCAGATGATCGTTTTTGAAGTAGATATTCTTACATACCTGTCTCCCTTTGTTTCATCATCACACACAGTATCATGTTCACAACAATCACTAATAAGCATTTTGGGCTTGTTATTATCTTTTTTATTATTAGCCTCCGGATCGACTATTACAATAGGTTTATTGATTTCATTCTTGGGCGGAGTCGAGTGACTTTTCTCTTTATGCTTTGCATTTGAATTTTTTAAATTGACATAGCTACAACAGCTTTCCACCAACGCAGGCTTTCCTCTACCCTTCGGCTTAATATTATTTTTTTTAGGAACCGTCTTTATAGCCTGTTCTTTTTGGGGTGAATGTCGTTTATTTATAACCATAATTGAAGATATATCTTCTTGATCGTCCACTTTACGGTCTAGTAGAAATACTTCCTGATTAAATGCCGATAAATGGACCTTGCTTAATTCCCTATGTGAATCTTGACAGCACTCTGGTTTAATTATTTTATCAATATTGGAAATAGATGATTTTATTCCCGGGGCTATTGATATATCATTATCCTCAGAAGATATGTTATTAAGATTAGACTGACAACAATTTGGTGATTCAAATGATCCCCCACCTTTATTATTGGAGTTACAGCAATCTATTATAGTATCATTTAATTTTATTTTATCCTTAATTTGAGAGAGGTTTTTCATTTTCTGTTTAAGACCTAAATTACTTGTTTTATTAAAGTGATCTAAATCTCCCTTATCTAATTTTTTTTTAGAAAGTTCTGCTTTGATTTCTGGCTTGTTCCTTTTGCTAATTTGAGATAATTTCTTTTTATTGTTTTGTTTAGATTCTATATTAATAGAACCAGCACTACAATCTTTATCTTTCGTTACTAATTTTTTTTTAGAAGGTTCTTGTTTGATTTCTTGCTTGCTCTTGTTGCTGCTTTGATGCAATTTCTTTGTATCTTGTACAGATTCTGTATTAACAATATCACCACAACAATCGGTATCTGCGTCTTTCGTTACTATATTTTTTTTAGAACGTTCTTGTTTGATCTCTTGCTTGTTATGTTCGCTGATTTGACGTAATTTCTTGTTGTTGTCTTCTTCAGATTTTATATCAGGACAACAAACGTTATATTGCGTTCCAAATTGTTTTTTAGAAGGTTGTGATTTGATCTCTGACTTGTTCTGTGCGCTAATTTTACGTAATTTCTTGTTTTTATCTTGTTCGGTTTTACTATCATGACAACAAACGTTATATTTCGTTCCTAAATTTTTCGTAGAAGGTTCTTGTTTGATCTCTGGTTTATTCTGTTCGTTGATTTGACGTAATATATTATTGTCTTCTTCCGATTCTAGAACAGGATAATAATCGTTATCTTTAGGTCCTAAATATTTAAAAGATTCTTGTTTGATCTCTGGTTTGTCCTGTTCTGATGGTTCTGGTTTGATCTCTTTCTTATCTTCAGATAAATTTGTATTAAGCCCGTTATCAAAATAATTTTCACAGAAATTGTCTAACGTTTCTTTTTTATTTGTATCTAGATGTATTTTAAACACGTTCACTGTAAAATTTTGCTTAAGCTTGGAAGCGCCAGTTTTTCCAGATGCGTTGTTACTAATTAAATTTTCAGAATCTATATCAGGCCAATAATCGCTATCTAGCGGTTTTAAATATTTTTCAAAAGGTTCTTGTTGGATCTGTGGTTTGTTTTGTTCGCTAATTTGACGTAAATTATCGTTGTTGTTTTGTTCGGATTCTATATCAGGCCAATAATCGCTATCTAGCGGTTTTAAATATTTTTCAGAAGGTTCTTGTTTGATCTGTGGTTTGTTTTGTTCGCTAATTTGACGTAAATTATCGTTGTTATTTTGTTCAGATTCTATATCAGGACAATAATCGTTATCTTTCGGTCCTAAATATTTATTAGAAGATTCTTGTTTGATCACTGGCTTGTTCTGTTCACTGATTTGTCGTAAATTATCATTATTGTTTTGTTCAAATTCTATATCAGGCCAATAATCGCTATCTAGCGGTTTGGAATATTTTTTAAAAGGTTCTTGTTTAATGTGTGATTTGTTCTGTTCGCTAATTTGACGTAAATTATCGTTGTTGTTTTGCTCAGATTCTATATCAGAACAATAGTCGTTATCTTTCGGTTCTAAATATTTTTTAGAAGATTTTTGTTTGAACTCTGGTTTGTTCTGTTCACTGATTTGTCGTAAATTAACGTTGTTGTTTTGTTCAGATTCTATATCAGGCCAATAATCGCTATCTAGTGGTTTTAAATATTTTTCAAAAGGTTCTTGTTTGATCTGTGATTTGTTCTGTTCGCTAATTTGACGTAATTTCTCGTTGTAGTCTTGTTCACATCCTATATTAGAACGACAATCGTTATCTGTCGGTTCTAAATATTTTCTAAAAGGTTCTTGTTTAATCTGTGGTTTGTTCTGTTCGCTAATTTGACGTAATTTCTTGTTATTGTCTTGTTCAGATTCTATATCAAAACAACAATCGTTATCTGTCGGTCCTAAATATTTTTTACAAGATTCTTGTTTGATTTCTGGTTTGTTCTGTTCACTGATTTGACGTAATTTCTTGCTGTTGTATTGTTCCGATGGTTCTGGTGTGATATTTTCCTTATCTTTGGACGATTTTGTTTTAAGCCGGTTATCAAAAGGACTATCACAGCAATCCAAAGGTTTTTTTTTACTTGTATCTAGAAGTTTTTTAAACGGTTTTGTAATATCTTGCTTAAGCTTGGGAGCGCCAGTATCAAAAGAACCGCCACAACAATCTAGAAAACCTTCTGTTTTTTCAGATGCGCTGCTATTAATAAAGTCTGTACAACAGTTTGGTATGTCGCCTGTTGTATTACTTTTTTCAAAAGTATTTCCACAACAATCAAATAAATCTTCCTTAGGCAAATTCTGTTTTTCACTTTCAATAAAACTTTTACAACATTCTAAAACGTCTTTATCTATAATTGATGGTTTTGGACTGGGATCTTTAACTATAATATTTCCACAACAATCAGTTTCTTGATCAGTTTCCAAAATTGTTTCAGGAATTTCTGATCTAATATGACCACAACAATCAAGTTCAACCAGATCGGCTTTAGAGGGTTCTGGAGTTATATATTGTTCGCCAACACTTTGAACACTTTTTTTACAACAATCGTTAATATCGACTGAATAGCTTAGATCTAAACTTTGTACTGAAAGTTCTGGAACCTCTTGAACGACTCTACCACAGCAATCTAATTTCTCTTGTTTTATATCTAGTTTAGGCTCACACCTACAACAACAATCTGGTACACCGCTTTCAAGTTTTTTGTATAAATCTTGTTCAAAAGACTTTGGGGAAGAATTTCTTTTCTCTTTGGAAACTTTCTTGGTAGAAGATGTAGATAGTAAATTTTTTTCAGACGAAGCGAGTTTTGATTTGCTTTTTGGTAGTTTTTTGGAAGAAGATCGTAGATTTTCCTTGCTTTTAGCTAGCTTCTTTGATGAAGACTCGGCAACCAAAACTTTGGAGGAGGATATTCCAGTAACACTTTTCTTGTCTTTAGATAATTTCCTGGAAGGAGATTTTTTTACAGAAGATTTTCTGGTTACACTTTTTTCTTTAACAAGTAGCTTGGAAGACTGGCCGCTCACTAGTTGGCTATCGCCAGTATCATCATTAGAACAGTAAGTCTGACATTTTTGTAGGCAAATATCAAGCTTACGAGGGGATTTGATTTTAATACAAGGATTATTTGGTCTTGAACATGGAACTCTTTCTTTTTTTGGTGCAGGTTCAGGTGCGGGTTCAGGATCGGGGTCAGTTTCAGGTTTTTTATCACAGCAGATGTTCTCAGTTTTTGGTAAATGGTTCCTAAAATAATATATATATAGTAAATTTGGGATGTGTACAATATTTAAGAGTACAAAACAATCTAAGCGACAGTACATACTTTCTAAAAATAAAATAATAATTTTGTAGGAATGTTGGTATTTAGACAATTACTAAATATATAAAATTGTTAAATTACTACAAGAAATAAAGAACCTGTAAAGATTTTCAGTAGGTACCTGTTTTTCTGGAGATTTCATCGAAAAATGTAATGTATGATATTTAAATTTAGAACATAATGTTAAAACTTATTTTTATATTTTATCATTGTCACTGTCATTGTTAAATGTCAGTCGCACTTTTTGATCCAGCTTGTATTATATCTATAAAGTTCACTAGGGCTAATTTTATAAGGTCAATTTAAACCGAGGTTCAGTTTTTCTATAATGTCGGAACTACAGTAAAGTTCGAGTGAAGAGTGATCAACCTGGTCATAACTTGTTATGTTATGTTACACTATAAATATTAAGTTATGACATGTTCATAATCATTTTAGGCTCGAAGTTTGCTATCAATCCGGCATTATAAAACGACAATTTTTGACAATCCTTGGTTTAAACTAAACCTAGGTTTACATCGATTTTGTAAAATTGGCCCTTATAAAGGAAATGTTATAGTTGTCGTTATCACTGTCAATGTTTTAAGGTTGATGGCTTATCAAACTTGTTTACTAATGATGGCAAAATTTAAGGTAACAATTTTTTCTTACATGACAAAAGCGAGACCCATAGAAAATCTTTGAGGAGGTATTTTCGGATTTTAGAAAAATATTATTCTCAGAGCCGCTATAAGCAGCGTTTCATTTATAAAATTCCCACCCTTCTTGGCCCGAATCCTGACCATGTTTATTAATGAATTTTTAAAAACCTATTTTTAGTAAATTTTAGTATTAATTTTAGAAGAACCGTAATTTAACCTGGCTAATTTTAGCACGGTCAGATCCACTTAAAATAAAATCACACCATTCTCTAATATTTATTATGTCATAGTACTGTTATGTGCTGATGGTAAACCAGTTGCGGCTCATCAGGTGAAGTAGGTGAAGGGGCTCTTTACCAAAAAAATAAAATAAAACCAGGAAGAAAGTTTTTCGGCAATATTAAATATTATTGTGCGTATGCATAAAAGGCACGGTTAACTCCGATGGACAATTATTATAAACACTCGTGCATTTGGACGCACCACAGCCGGCCGTGTCCGTTAGCTCAAAGCAAGTGAAGACCCAACGCCCAACATGGCTTTGATATTCATCGTTGCTATGGTTACGTGACGTCAAACACGCAAACAGCATGTAACAATTGCCATTATGATGAAAGACAATTTAAAAATAGATACTTATACTATATGGTTGTATTTTGTCTAACACTGTTAGATAATAAAATAAAAATCGGATTGCATAGTTCCACCAAGAAATGAAAACTTTACATTGGTATGGTAAGATGTCACCACCTGCAGACCGGTTTCGAACTCTTTTGTTCTCGTCAGTACAGGGTAGGTGTTCATACCAAATGAAAGTTTTAAAACCTAATGCATATAATATCAACCTTCTTCGGTGGTAAATATACGTTAGCGCCATCTCTTGGTAGTCCCATGCAATCTATCTGAGTATACCCGTCAAGGGATTTACAAGAATTGTAAAAACACAGAATTTCTTACTAGTCAGGAGGGAGCAAACATTTAAGAAAGCATGAAAAATAAATTTTCAAACCACCTGAAAGTGCCTTACACTATATACTACAAAATACATCCTTATAGTATAAGGCACTTTTAGGTGGTTAGAAAATTTATTTTTCATGCTTTCTTAAATTTTTGCTTCCACCTGACTAGTAAGAGACTCTGTGTTTTTACAATTAAGGTATTTATTCTGAGGTTTCGCGAAACTTACAATTATAGATATTGTTTTTACGTGATTTACTGTGTGATTAAAAAGTTTTGTTTTTATTTTTTCAGTTAATTCAATAGTGTACAATGTACATACCTACTTAGTTGTGTGTTTTTAAAATGAACCCAATTAATGACATAGTTTGTAATTTGTTGGAAACTCCATTTAGTCGTTGGACAGATGAGGATAAAAAAGACGTTTTGTTACACGGGTTTTTAGTCAACGTTTGTTTAAGTACCCGCACTATACCTAGCTCTTCACCATTTTTTAAGACCGCGAGCCGCCACTGTGGCAATTGATATAAATAATAAAATAGGTCTTTATAGTCAACCAAAAATATATACTTACTGAACCGTCAGGTATACAGATGGTGAAATACAGTAATAAATCTTATTTCTGGGAGTCCCGGAACTTTTTTCTTGTATTTCTTTGCACTGTCCAATCAGGGTGTCACAAACTTTTTTAAAAGTGGAGTATTTCTGTTCTAGACAATCTTGGGGTGGAGGCGGTTCACAGCAAGGTGGAGGCGGTTCACAGCAAGGTGGGCGCTTCAAGAAAGAGATAATCCTTTATGAGATATGTTAAATATTACCTCGCAAAATAGAACTGTGAAACAATTTATATATTATATTATTATATAATAGAAATTTTAATTAGACTATATTTCTAACTTAGTTTTCGCAATAAAATTAGTTTTTAAACAATACTAATATTTCCAAGGTTTATAGTGTCTGGGGTACAAAAATACCCCAGTCCGTAAAACTTGTGGGCGTGCAAAAATTATCGACTGAACATGCTTTATTTATTTATTTTATTTATTTATTGGTGCCAACAGGGATACAAACAGGTGAAAGATACCCACTGGAGTATCCATATAATACATTTTACTACTTTAGACCACGTTAGTTATGAGGCCAACTCGTATAAACCTGAAATAGTTCTTCACTACAATATAACTAAAGGCGCCGTTAATACCGCGGACAAAAAGGTCAAGGAATACACGACGCAAAGAGTGATAAAAATGGCCAATGGTTATTTTTGGTCCTCTCATTAATACCGCAGCTCTAAATTTCTTTATTTTATGCAGACTAAAGTATCCCGTTCGGAACAAGTCATACGTTAGGCGCAAATTTCTCCTATGTCATGGAAAAGAACTTGTAAAGGATCAAATACGTGAAAGGTTTGGTAACAAGGATAGGAAACAGCAACTAATCCGCGATCATAATATGATAACTGTGGTTTCCGAGTTAGGCAGCCCTCATGTACCACCTTTAGTGGAGAGATCATCTGGTCGTTGTGTTATTTGTCCTCGATAAAGGGACAGAAACACCCGCAATAAATGCGAATCCTGTAAAAATTTTGTAGGCCTAGAACGTAGTGAGAAAAAAGTTCTTTGTGGACAGTGCAAAACCTAAAAGTTTTGTTACTTCAAAAAATGTTTTGGATACCCTTTTTTATTTCTAAACTTTGTTATAATAAATATTTTGTTCATATACTTTATTAATTGTGTTTGATTTACCATCAAATATAAGATATACCTAGAAAATTTAGTAAAAAATCAATATATTAGCCAGGGTACAAAATTACCCCAGTTAGTACTTTACGAGGTATGAAGTCAGTCAGTCAGTATTAGGAAGGTTGAAGATGTGGGAATAAATTTACGATAATAATACTTTAAGATTATCAATTAAAATTAAATCAGATTATCAATAGATCATTTAATATTACCATCCTATACTTTCTTCGATTTTTATTGACATAATAGTATTACATTACAGAATTACTTTACAAAAACTACAGAGAAAGAAGGTTTCGTGCAGTGGCATCGATAAAGTCCCCCTCCCAGCCAAAGTTCGCCAAATGAATCGTAATTTTTTCGTACTTTTTAAAACAATCCTAAATCTCACATTATTATTTCATAGAGAATGTTTTGGTTTTAACCGAAATAATTCCACATTGTCATTGATTAGATTGTTTAAAAGCACCAAGCTCATCGGACCAATAGGGTATTCTTACCTGTGGAGAAGTATCTCGAACATCTTCAATATCACCAGTTACTTGGACATCAGGTGTGCTGGTTTGTTGGGGGTTTCCACAAGGGCATGGTTTCTTTTCCACGGAAGTCGCACTTAAAGTGTGTGCAGGCTTTTTCACTCTAGTATAGCAAGTACTTTTGCCACAATGTGGTTTTTTTTCTGAGTATGGAGATGTAGGTACTGGTCTTATAGAAGAAGAACTCTTTCTTTTACAAGGATTAACACATGGAGTACTTGACGTCCTATAAAAATAATTGCAACAGTTTTTTGGGTTTTCTGCTGGCAGTTGACAATAATTTTTATATTGATATGAACTAGATTGACATGGACTGTAATAATATGGTGGTGGAGAAGGTCCTGTGTTTCTTGTTGGCGGATTACAGACTTTTACACAATGACATGAACCACTTCGCGCACAAGGATTAACACATGGAGTACTTGAGGTTTTCCAAAAACAGGTGCAACTATTTTTAGGACTCTCCCTATTTCCAACTCGACGTTGGCCATAATTCTTTACTGGGGCTGGATATGCAGGTAAACTGCAGCGATATTGTGCCTGTGAACCCCCTGGGCTTAGTGGGAATGTGCAAGAGCTTGTTTGACGTGAATTTTGTCCGAAAGGCCAATTAGGGAAAAACATTTGCCTTCAAGATAATCATTTATAATGCACATAATGGCAATGACGATGACATTTTTAAAATTAAAAAGTAGGGTTCATATTAATGACGGTTCTACACGTGTTTGTAGCAGATTATTTAATATCTCACCTATTGTGTTAATGTAGGTAAAAATAATTGAATATACAGGATGTAGATCATATCCTTTCGTGGGTTTTATTGAACTTTTGCTTTGATTTTTATTTTTTTAATTCATAATTGTCAATTTTTTGATATTTAGTTTTATTTAAAATTTGATGTTATGTCAAGTACGCCGCTCGTAATATAAAATTTTCTTTAAATAATGACCGAGATCTCAGATAAAAAAAAGGCCCCTAATTATTCAAACCGGAAAAAAGCCTATTCTTAGAATCTGTATGCGAATTCAAAGATATAGTTGAAAATAAAAATTCTATAACTTGGAAAAATAAGGACGTAACTCTCGTTCTGCAGAGAACATACAGAGAACAAAGATATATTTCCGAAAATATAAAAACAATAACAAAGTGAGAAAACAGGTGGCCGAAGAAAAAAAAAGAAATATACTGTACTGGTGAAGGTGTACCTAAAAGTAGTCGTAATGATGAATGCAAAGAACTTGTATTAGGTATTATTAATTCATAAAACTGTTTATGACCTTGATAACCTGTATGATGGAGATTCACAGAGTGTGAACAAACCTAAACAAATATCGGAAAACTCTGCTACTGCTCGGACTGTTCCTACAAAATGTAACAATGAAAATTCTGAACAAGATTATGTAATACTGGAAGCAGAAGATGAAGCAATAGTCCATAAAAATATAAGTGGCCCAGAAATAATCCCTATATTTTTTCACAAAACTAACTTTGATTTATGTGTTGTTTTTTTGTAGGGACAAAAAAAAATAAATACTGCTTAATTAGGACACCCGAAAGATACTGCATTAACACATTGCTGGACTAACAGAAGAAGGCCTGCAAGTCAGCAGCAGGATTCTGGTAAACTGGCTAAAGAATACTTACTCTGAATTGGCAAAATTAAAAATATTGCTATATAAAGAAAAACAAGACAATAAACGAACACGAGAAGAAAGAAATAAAGAATTGCATGAATAACAGAAACGTAAATTATTATTAGAAATTGAAAAAACTGAATTAGAAATTAAAAATAAACAAGTTTTTTGATAATGTCAATAAAAATAATTTTGTTTAAAAATGTTTTTGGGAAAAAGTGTCCATTTATACTTCATGTCTGTTCATTGCTTAACTATCATTATGGAGCAAATAAAAAATAAAGTAGATGCTTTTTTAGAATTTATCTTTTGTCTCAATTCTACATATAAAGTGAGAATTGACCGATTAATTAATCAACAAAAGACAAGGTCTTGGGGTGTCGGTCCTGATGAGGGCTGGATTAAATGAAAATGCTTTTTTAAGCTACACCAAGCTTTTGATAATGTTTATTATCTTCTTTGGGGCTACAATATAAACAAAGAGATAGTAAGTCATAAAAAACTCATTATTTTAAGCTATTTTAACTAAAAAAGGATAAATTATACGATTTTAATGATATAAAACTAATTTTTTGAACTTACTGCTTATATATTATGAAGGATAACCACTTTGAGCATAGAAAAGGCCATTAAATGGAAAATAAGTTGTTTAATTTACATTTTTACTTTTAAAAGTTGGGCCAACGACTTGCGAACTTGATTCATACTGTCAATCGAAATAAAATTGCTTAGAGTTTTTTATGTTCATACAAAATTCCTTAACCTAAGAGTATGGTCTTTATAGGTTCAAGATAACATCAGGATAGGTAACTGACTGACTGCCGCCATTTTGTCGACTGGTTAATAATGTTGATTGAACGATTGAACAAAGAAAATTATAGGTACAAATGTGCATAAGTTTTATTATAAACATATTTCTATCTATCTGAGTTACACAATTTTAATAATTATGCAATTAATTTACCAAACAATTAAAAAGTTCCACAAGGTGGTTATTAAAAAGTAATTTATTAATTTGTTGTTTATGGATTTGTGGTCTCCGCGTTATTATTATCACCATCGGTTTTATGTGGTTGCATAGACAAAAGATGAGAATATATAACACTGAGACCCTCAATGTCTGTTTTTTTGTTAATTGCCTTTGGTTCTGAGAAAATTTTAACCATCTCTAGAAAAAGTCTTTTGTTATAGTTTGGTTCGTTACATAACACCTTATCACCATAGGTTTTATGTGGTTGCATAGACAAAAGAAAAGTTCAATCTATAACATATTCCATATTCAAATTGATAGTTTAAAACAGCCAATCTCCGAAATTTTTTCCTTTTTTAAAAATGTTCGTATAAAACGTAATCCAAAAAGTCGTTTCCATACTAATTTGAGTAAGAAAAAACTAAAATATTTTATTTCATTGTAATAAAAGACTGTGAAACGCTGCAGTATTGATTTAAGAAGTCAGTGCCATCTATGATAATAATAGGAATCACATAGAACCATTCTCCAAAATTACTAAATCCTATTATACTAGAAGGCATTGATAAAAAATCAAAGATTTGTATTTTATTGATAAATTAATATTTTTAGAAGAATTCTATCAATCTGAAAAGGGCTCATTTTTCTTTATGACAAGAAGATCAATATTTTCGATGATAGGAAATGAACAATGCATCACTTATAACAGAGGTCACAAGTTTCGTTTTTAATGTAGGTAATCATAACTTAGGTGCGAAATAAAACGCGTTTATTTAAAAATTTCATGGGCCAATCAAATTATCGTTTTAAGCTATATTTTTAATTATGCAGTCACCAGCAGACCAATGTTATAACACTGCCACATAGTGACGCAACCAAAGGAAGGGGCATCCTGGCTGACCCCCCCCCCCCCCCTCTAGCCAAGGAGTAAAAGTGTAATTGCAACTTACTTCTCAGTCCCACGCTTGGACTCCCAATCTAAATTTAAATATTTAATAAAGAAATTTAAAACCAACACAGCACAAAATCAATATATTAGTTGGTCTTTTGGTAAGGATATGTATCTATTACACGCTCACCACGCCAAAATTTTGGCTTAGATTACGAAGCAGTTTTTGTCGGACACATTTAGTTTTTAATAATTTTATTGAATTTGGTCCTATTTTTCTTGATTTAAAATAGCTCTAAAAAGGGGAAAACGAGACAGAAAAGTAGATAATAAAAATTATTATAAAACATAATTTTTTAAATTGTTTTTCCTTTAAAATTGCATCACAAACCAATAACTAAGACGATATGCGTCCCAAACCTTCATCTCTATATAAAACAGGACTTTTAGAAGAACATTTTTAAAAACTAAGTGTTTCCGACAAAAACTGCTTCGTAATCTAAGTCACAAATACATCGCTCCATATAATATATGTATGTAGACACTACCAAAATACCAACTAATATACTGATTTTGTGTTGTGTTGGTTTTAAATTTTTTTAATAAATATTTAAATTTAGATTAAGAGTAAATAACTATAGCAAATTTGCACAAACATCGTTTTATGCCTATATAGCTGAAAAACATAGTGTAACTGTGCTGCGCACACCGCCATATCATTGCGAACTAAATCCTATAGAACTTATATGGGCGCAAGTGAAAGGATTTGTAGCAAGACTCAACACGACATTCAAAATGAATGACGTTAAGCTACTGTTTGAGCAAGCCATTAAGGAAGTGACACCAGAGGACTGGCGAAAAGCAGTCCATCATGTCATTAAGGAAGAGGAGAAAATGTGGGATCTTGACCACCTGATCGATCAAACCGTCGACCCGTTAATTATATCGTCAAGATGAGATGACAATTCCTGAGATGACGAAGAATATTATGATTTTTTATAATTTAATTTCTGTATATTGTATTTTGTATTTTTTTATATAAATAATAAGTGTACCTAATACTATGTACATAATGCACGACTTTGTCACACCATTTTCAGTGTTTTTAAATGGATAAAAATAGGCAAAATTGACCCAAACCCGGGTGGTACTACCTGCACTTGATGCAAATTAAGAATGTTGCAATAAAATCAATGCCAAATTATAAAACTGGCTTAAATATTCGTTGGGTCACTCTGTAGTTCCTTTGTATACCTAATGAGCTTTTATTACTTTATACCTTACTGAAATAGACTATAGTGGCCTATTAGCATGAGGCGTATGAGGGCTAATATAATGGATTCTTACCCAATGTACGCTTAATTATATTTTGAACTCATGTATTTATTACATCCACTTTAATTTTAAGGTTGAACTTGAAGGTCACAAGTGAGAAAAGATACAATTTTTAAATCAACAAAGTTACTATTGTTCTATTGTCGACTCTTTAAACTAGTTCCGAGACTTTGTTCGGAAGAAATAAGTAAATATTTTAGCACTTCCGGTATCTCAATAACTTGCTAAAACTTTCCTTATTTTTGTTTTATTTTAACTTTCAAATATTTTAAAATAATTTATTAAGTTTCGTAGTTTAAAAAGAAACAGGTTTCGTTATTGTTATCAATTGTAAAAATAGAATAGTCTAATTTAGTAAAAGGGTTTATTTAGAATTAACAAAATTAATATTTGACACGTTGCGTGCTTAACAAGGGTTTAATGTAAAGTGAGTCCATCCCAATGTCGCCAATCTCTCGCCGAGCCCATGTAATGTGAGAACCAATGGCACCCGTAATCTTCCAAGCACCGTCATCGATTCTCGGATTGTCGATAACATTCGGCCTTTCCTGACACGGGAGTGCCCTCACTCCTAGTTGAACCATCTCTAAGAAAAACAACAAAGAAAAACCTGAAATATCGACAAGGACTGGACAACAATTTAGTTATGTGACAAAGCAAGTGCACAATGCCTAAATATAGACATTAGTATAAAAACACAGTTTAATTGAAATATGAATTTGCAACAGATTTATAAACGTCATATAAAAACACAGCACACATAAAATAATACTAATTTATAACCAATTTATAGACGTCATATACGGATATCTAAACCTTTATGGGCCCGCGCTAGAAATTTCCTAGCCCCTGGAAATGAGAGACCGGGAAACAGCAACCGTACTAGTAATACCGGGACTTACCGCCCTATTCTAGCTTCCTCGGTTCTGACCACCCTACTCGACTGCGACCGGGCGCCATTACCAATCCAGGTAATGGACCGCCACACGCCATTTCCAGTACCAAACTTAGTTTACCTACTAAAACTGAATCCAGGGCTTCATGTTTTCGACCCCAGCTACGCCTAGGTAAGGCACCCTTGACCTTGTCATTCCAGGAATCTCCTTGATTTCATATCGGTCATTGCCAAGGATTCTGGAAACTCGGAAGGGTCCACGCCACTTTGGTAACAATTTCTGGCTGGTTCCTGTGGGTGGTGTAGACGTGATCTTCAATAAAACCAAATCGCCATACTGATAATGTCTTGCTATGCATCGTTTAGTGTCCCTGGTCTACCTATTTACAAATTCATGCAAAACAAAAATCATTAAACCTTTACAAATTTCGCCCAACATCACTTGTTTGTACAACATAACAAAGTATTTTCTTTTTACCCTTTGTACTACTTACCATTATCATGCAACTAATAAAATTATTTACCTTTGTTAACAAATGCCATCTTTGTTACCTGGGTATGTAATAACAAAAATACATTAAGTAGAAATAAATCAATTTTACTCCAAATGCCTGTAATAAATAAAAGCTTTCTCATAATTTATATCAATCAGTCACCAACACTATAACTAACTGTAGTACCACTACCAGTAAATATAAAACATCACCCTATTTTAGATTTTTCATATTATTTATAATCAACTACATTTATATCTCTAGCATTCAAAGCGCTAAATTCTGAGATACATGTACTTTTAACGTTACCTATGCAATTAATTAGTTTAATTTCTCTCTACACCTTTCCTGAAATAATATGTAGGTACTTTTCTAACTCATCTGCATCTGTACGTACACATTATCATAATATGTATATTATTTTCCCTATTACTCAAACTAAACGTTACCTTGCATTATAATACCTACTACGGCACTGCACGCCCCTATGACTACGTCACTCTTAATTTTTTAACGCTAAAGAAAGGTATTAATCAAATATCTTTTCAAAACATCAGCTTTCAATTTCAGATCAGTACTTTAAAAATTAAAATAAACAAAGACCCAAATAAGAGCGATAAGCTAAGCAGGAAATTATCAAGTTGATATGAGTATGAGGCAATATTGCCGCTCGGCGCTTGTCAGCATTTTGTACATAATAATAACACTCTTTTATAGGACAAATAAAGAAAATCTCACTGAATAGATTAATAAAATAATATTAGGCTCTCTACTCTTTTACTTATTTTCGTCTACCGAATTCAATAAAGGGCAACACAAAAATTATCAAGAATCTCTCAATAACTGTCTGTGAAACTAACTAACTTTTGCATTGACAGAATTCATCTGTTCACATAACAACAATGGTCATACAAATTCTTTTATTGTTTTTAAAAGGAACCATAACTGCTTGGTTCGTACTAGTAATTTACTTATAAATCGATGAGATCATAATATAGTCTGTTCAGTACAACAATAGGTCATTAATTTTATATTACACTTAACTTAACTACTCTTTAAATAATATTAAAAATAAACTTTTAACAAAAAATTAAACAACAAAAATAATACTATTGACACAGGTGTATCAATCATGTCTTACCTGCTCATTCAATTTGGTTACAGTTTATCTATCCTTGGAAACGAAAACTTATAGTTCTCATTCTTTATTTTTCATCATCATAAATACAGTAGTTCAGAATTAACTCCACCATCTTAAATTTAGAGAAAAACTTCAAAATTGTTTCCACTTAATTAATAACCAATTTAACTTTGTCTCTTTCTGATATTTATTATAAAAGCATATTTTCATACCACCTCTCTATAATTTCATGTAAGAAGCTGTGTATTCTGATCTTTGGTTTTCTAAAATGTTTACCGGAAACGCTCTGTCATTGTGGTATCTATCGTGTGGTACTTTTTCCTCAGTAATCAAATTTCATATGAGATCAACCCTGATCAAATCAATTCCATATTTTATTAACAAACCAACTTTACTTTACCAAATATAATACAAACTGTTCAATTTGACCAAATTGATAGAATATATCAATCCGAACCTGTCTATCACATTTTATTTTAGATTTCCTAAAAATATAAACTCTGTCTTTTAAGAATCACCCTAATAATATTTATTTGCAACGGTTAATAACATTTATTTTAACACCCTACGACTCTATTTTTATCAGCCGCTTATATCAACCATGTTTCCATGGTTCCATGTTTTCTCGTGTTTTCTTCGTTTTTGTAGGAGGAAATTAGTGCCCTAAAAACTTTTTTGTTTCTGATTTAATAAATGATCTACTACATTAGAACTTAGAACATGGTACACATATCATCACGTAACATTAAAATTTCTTTTACAAATGACTTACTCTTACGTTGAACGTACTCTACTAATGATTTTATCATTATTTGTGATTTTGTATAACTGAATGGAAAGAAATCTTTTTAAGTAAATATAATCAAAAAATAAAAATAACAATATCAATATAGGACTATGGACCACCCTCGGGCCCACCCTATAGATCAAACTTTGGATTAAGCCCAAAATATAATTAATTATCTAAGAAAAATGTAATTTTCTTTTCGTCGTACTGTTTGCATCTGTCTTTCAGATTATAATGATTTTACCTTACCTTTTTAGATCGTATTTTACATAAAACTTAATCAAACCAATATCTTCATGCTACATGTTCACACAATAGCAACATGGATCTAAAACTATTTTTTTGCTCGATTGGTCCTACGACCTTCATTTTTACCATCCCTAAAATAAAAACACTTAACCATATCCCCATCGGACACAGACACTAGGGATCTTCAAATAAGCTGAAAAAAGCTTTCCCCCCTTTGTTGAGATCTTCCCTTACGATACATTTTAGCACAAAATGGTACAAAAGGCACTGGATTACTAATCTCACTTCTGATGTTATCAATTGTAAAAATAGAATAGTCTAATTTAGTAAAAGGGTTTATTTAGAATTAACAAAATTAATATTTGACACGTTGCGTGCTTAACAAGGGTTTAATGTAAAGTGAGTCCATCCCAATGTCGCCAATCTCTCGCCGAGCCCGTGTAATGTGAGAACCAATGGCACCCGTAATCTTCCAAGCACCGTCATCGATTCTCGGATTGTCGATAACATTATATTGGTTTAAACCATATACAGGGTGGTTTGTAATGAATGCGCCATAGAGTAACCACTGATTCTACAATGAGCCAGTGGTGTAATTAGGGGGGAGGGGGCTGCCGGGCTGCAGCCTCCCCCCCCCCCCCCCTCCCTGAGCCTAGTAGCTCTAGTCTAAAAGTCTAATTGCAACCTAATTTATCGTCTCACGCTTGGAGTCTTAATTTAAATTTTTAATTAATGTATTGTTGGCTTCGATTACAAAGATCTTGTAGGAAACGTTTAGTTTTTAAACTTTTCCTTCTAAAAGTTCTGTTTTATATAGAGATTAAGGTTTCCGACGCATATCGTTTTAGTTATTTATTTGTGATGCAATTTTAAAGGAAACGAGTAAAAAGGATAATAGTTTATAGTATTTTTCTATTATATACTTGTCTGTTCCGTTTTCCCTTTTTTAGAGCTATTTTAAATCAAGCAAAATATAACCCAATGCAATAAAATATATTCACAACAAAAACAATTAGGCATTTATTTTTAAAGATCAAAATTAAAATATAAATTTTAATTGAAACATTATTTATGGAAGAAGTGTGATAATTTATAATTTATAGTGCGGGAAGAAACGAGAATGCTTTATTATGAATATACAAAACGGCACTTAAGAAGGAGTATTTCAAAACCTAAGCATTTGCCCCAAAAACTGCCCTTCGACCTATGCTCCTAATGATGAATTGATGATTTCTGAAAAAATCATCAATTTTGGCGTGGTGAGCGATATTTACCTTATATTTAATCATGACAAACCGAGCCCGAAAAACGCTGGTTAGAGTCATAGATACGTCTTATGTTAAAATTTTGGATTGACACCAATATTCATATTTTTCACAAATATAAAAAATGTTTTTTTTTAAACAAAGAGCCAGCTAGGAATCTAGGAATATCAAAAAAAAAGAAAAAAAGACATTACAAAAACAAATTGAATCCAACCGTGCAGAGGGGGAGAGGTAATAATTTAATTTTTGAAATTTGATAGTAGTGAGGTGAATTTTAAATGAATTTTGGGCGTGGCCCCGAATTTTTTTTGCATGCGGCGCTTTTTGCCTTCTTTACTAGATACGATATTATGAAATACATGTATTTCCGACTGTCCCTCTCTCCAGAAAAAGTTTTACTTACGCCAACAGAGCCCCCCCGAACATATTTTCTGCCTACGCCACTAGTTTCAGCTAATCATGTCTGATTAAATGTTGGTTGTTAATAATATCAAGTTTAATTTGTTAATTATTTTTTCTTAAAGCTCAAGCTGTTTTTGAGATATAAATATAAAAATTTGTAATTGGGGGCGAGTAACAAGAATCTATTCTTGTCTTTCAAATAACTTTTAAATGGCGCTAGTTACGCTCTTTATGTCCACTACATCACCGTCAAAATGAATTGCTTTTATTGTAATAAAATAGAATTTCCAGAAAAAAGGTATATTTCATTTATTTTATTAGAATAATCCGTTACCGAGATATTTGCATTTTTAAACAACAACTGATGACAATAGAAGGAGTAATCCTTAAGTAGCTATTCTTTCTTTGAGTATTCGATTCTAGTGCATGCCAAACAATATTCATTTTGTAGGTTCCAGCACCGATATTTTTTGTATATTCAGCTCATTATTTAATGTAAAAGTGCATTCGTTTGAGAAGCAAATATTTTGTAAAAAATATCTGTTGTTGTTAGCTCGGTCCATCATTTCAGAACAAAAAGTGATCTTCGCTCTTCATAAACTTCTAGCAAGTTTTGATGGGTTTGATACTTATATGAATGATATTTTTATGCTTTGTTATTCAGTACTGTGATGTTCTAGTGCTGATATGTTTATTTTCTTCGACTTGAAGTAAAATATTAATATCTCTATCATTGTTTTCTTCAGCTCTCTCGTGATTCTGTGCTGTGCATTTGCAGTTGTTTATTACAGTGCCTTAGGCCTTAAACTTAGTAATTTTTAAATTTTTTTATATTGGCGACTTGGTTAGAATGGGTCTATCAGGGAAATAAACAGAAAACATATCAGATACAATACTTAACTTTTCTTCGCATAGTACCATTTTATCGTAGTGACTTTTTCTTCTATTGTATAAAACTCATAATAAAAACCTAGCTAAAAAATTACTACTACACTCTTAAAAATTACTTAGTATTTTGTACTAATTTTTATTTGTTCTCGTGTTTACGTTACCAAAAATAACTATTTTTAGTTAGAAAAACAAAAAAGATTTTTTTCTTAGTTATATTTACCAAAATATGATGCCATCAAAACAAAGAAAATATCTTGTTTTCATATTAGTTGGCAGAAATAAAATATTTTGTTTAGCTGAATTTTACTCTGTATATATCTTATTTAAATGTTATATCAAGGTTCCTACAAACTTGTATTTATCAATTAAGCTTGTTGTAATAACACATTATGAATCTGTAGTCCCTATCATTTTGTTAATTTTGATTAAGATACATTCTTAGTTACCAGAACTAACTTTTCTTTTCAAGTAATATTATTTTTCATATTTATAACTAACGGCATCAACAGAGACTTGACGCCCTTGCCCGGTGGGTGACATGTGACATCATTCTAGCCAGGACTGTCAGGAGGTTATGTTTATGTTAGGGTGCTTTTGCGGTTTCGTGTACATTTTTTCGTGTTTTTAAGGCAATAATTGGCCATTTTCATGGCCGTGCCCGTGTGGACAATGGATGTGACAATATTTGGTGTAATTTATTTGTGTTTATTGTCTTTCTTGTGTAGGTTCTTATTGGCAGAAGGAAGTTAAATCATAAGTAAGTAAACATTTTATTATCATTGCAGTTGTACATTAGAAAGTTTAAATGAGATTTTTATAAAGCATGGCAAGGTGACCCGATGAGAAATAACTTAAAAATATTTTTTTGTTTTGTTTTTGTTCTATGTTCCATTTCTATAAAAGAACGTCATATTGATGACATTTTAATCTGACCAAGTACAACAAATTTCATATAGCTGTATATTTTAAATAGCAAGTCCAGTGGATATTTTTTGTTTTTTAATAATCGCAGTTGCAGATAAGAAAATTTAAATAAGGACAATTCAGTTCTATAAGCAATTGAACAACCCAAAAGTTTGAGTAAAATAAGTTAAACATCTAGTGTTTCTGTTTGGTATAAGTATAAATTACATAATTATGACATTTTTTTTAGAAATGAAACAGACTTTTTTAAAGTTATTTTTATCAAATCAACTTGCTAATTTTGACATGCGTTATAAGCAGTTCATTCAAACTTTCTAATGTGCAACTGCAATGACAAAAATATAAAATTTTTATTTATTTATGATTCAACTTCTTTTTTACAATTAGAAAGTACAGAAAAAAGATAATAAACACAATGTAATTGTTACTCTATGAAAAGTTTGGCCCAAATACAGGATTGCTTTGGCAATATTTGTAGATTTCATCATTAACAAAACAATTTTTGCTTAAAAAAAATTTCAATTTTCCATATTTACACACTAGCTGTGACAACTAATTTTAAAAGCGGGAGTACCATATAAATTTAGTTATTAGTTTATAAAATTTCGTTGTGACAACTAAAATTTGTAGGTTGGGTTGGTTAATGTTATTAATTAGTTCAACAGTTCAATAACGACAATTTTTTTTGGTTGTACAAACTAATTTTTCGGTTGAGTCCGATTTCACGAAAATAAATAGTTGTCAGAACCAAATTTTAGTAATTCATACCATGTTATTTTTAAGAGTGTAGTAAAAAAATCTAATACTTTCATATTACATTTGACAATGATAAATCACAGGTTGGCAAATCCAATTAATGCTGGTGTCCGCAGTATCACCTATTGAATTCCAATGAAAACCTAACCGCAATCATGTTTCCAACCAAGATGCACAAACCCAGTATTATAAAAATATTAACACAGATGAATAAACTTGTATTTCTTGATATCTCGAATGAAAAAGTACCAAATAACGTTTTAATAGTGTAAATAAAATGCTTAATAAAACTTTTAAATAAACCGTATAATGAGATATTGATAAAATCTCCGAATTTCTTGATAAACAGGATTAAACATACCAAATTGATGCTGAGTTTAGTATTTCATAATGGATTCGAAGACAATAGGCATTAGGAACCCTTGTCAAAATTCAAATGAACGTTATGAATGTTTTATGTATACTTTAGTCGCTGTATACTTAGCTTAGAATGGATTTATTTAATTTATTTTAAAGCAAAAATAATACTATGGAGATTTAATGGATAAAGAATAATATTTATTAGGAATTTATAAAGATAGTGTACAATTTTAGGTATTGTTATAGGATAAAAAATGTAAACTTGTTAAAATAAAATTGTAAATATTCCGGATCCCTTCAGAAATATACGAGCAGAACCAGAAATTTTTTTTTCGTCTAAATTTTTGACTTAGGATAGAAACAAATACACTTTTTTGTAGTCGTTTTTTATGATCTATAAGATGGTGGTTTTAGTTTCCAAATTTGACTTGATAATTTTCCTAGTTTTACATTTTAATTAGTTTGGTTTGTCTAATTTTGAGAAATGTTGATATTGAAAGATAAGACACGCGGATTGATGAACTACGAAAAGAGACATGCGAGGGCAAAAGTGTAAGAAAGAGATACATATTCTAATGGCATCTAAGTCAGGTTCTGTGACGATAATCGGTTGACGGGTTTTAGCTGATTGAAGGGCAACAGATTGGAGTGCGTATCTTTGTCGTGTACATGTAAATATACAGTCAGTTCCATCCATATATCACGAATCCAACCAATGTTTGTGAGGAAAAGCCCTTTTCGGAAGCATTTCTGGTTTGCACATTTGTAATTTAGATTTTAATATTCTATCCAATTCTCGATAACAATCGTAACTTCCGTTTAAATCGGAAATGTTTAAAAAATTGTCCTTGTTTAATTTTAATTAAAAACCCAGTATACTTATGCACGGACTGCATCCAAACTGAATCAATTGCCAGTTTTAGAAAAACTTTTATCAAACGCCTTGTTCTATATTGTTTAGGAGAGAGAGCAGTCTAATCAATATTCATTAAGTGCACATCAAAAAGCTTGGCAATGACGTCACAAAGCTAATAAAGCTAAAGCGAGTAGATAACTTTGCAAAAAAGAAGGGTTATTAAAATAAATTTATATTAAATATGAGTGGCAGCTCTCATGCCTTGAGTAAACTATACAGGGTGATTCCTAAGTTGATACTTCTTTTTTTAGCTGTGTATAGAAGGCAACATTTTCAAATACCTTTTTTTAAAAAACTCAAAAATAAAGTACTTACATTCATTTATTACACTACAAATCAAAAACGGTTCTGCCTAACTTGCCAGTTGAATAACATTAAGAAAACTTTTGGGTGTAGGATGAGCCCGCCAGGGAAAGCGTTCTGCGTATAATCTCGAAGGAACATCGGAACTTTTACGACACTAAATTAACACCATATTTATTGTTTTTAAATTTTACCATTTTCACGTATTACACACACAGCGTATTGCTCAAGACTACCCGTATGACTAATACTAGTAAGAGATAAGAAAAACAACAGAAACTATAGCGGTCTATGTTTTTATGACCAGGCCCGCACTTAGATTTTTTATATTTCTATCTCCCCTATTTTTGAGTTTTTTGAAAAAAGGTATTTGAAAATGTTGTTTATTTTAATGCCTTCTATACGCAGCTAAAAAAAGTATCAACTTAGGAATCATCCTGTATATTATCTGTTTGCAGGTTGGAGACAATGACGTTTCTTGAACGACTTGACCTACTTTTTAATAATTACCTTATTTTACCAAAACTATGGACATTTTAAAAATCATTTTTAAAACAAATGATCAAATATGATACGTCATTGAAAGTAGAGTTTTCTATAAAATTTAAATATAGAATAAAACTAAGGGGTTTCCATTTAAATTTAAAAGTTGACTCCACTTCCGGTTAAACCGGAAGGGGTTTCGAAGGATTAAATTGGTCGAAAAATGAAAATTTATACACTTATTCACATCTTATATTTTAAAATTTTTACTGCTAAAATTACGAAAAATATTGGGGGGGGAGGGGGGTAAAACTTTCTTATATCACCCGGTATAGATCGAGCTACATTAGGGCCCAAAAACAAGCTCTAATATGTTTTAAACCGCGTTCGTAACAAAAAATTTAAATGCATTTTTATGCATTTCAAAGTGCCAGCAGTTTATTTAAAAATAATCTAGCAAACAAAAATTATTTTTTCTCAAAAAAGATGAAAATCATTTTAAAAAATATACTTGTGATGTCGGTGTATTTATCCTATAATAAAGGAGCGTTTGTAAGTGTTTGTGGAAAAACAGATTATCAGATTTTTTTGTTATAAAACCGCCACTATATTCTTTGAATTTTTCAATTCGATTATATGCAAAAAAAATTAATCTATTTTTGTTACTGCCTAGAGATACAAAAAGCATGGGTATATTTTTATATCCACACGCCATTTTTTCACTTTATAATTTTGCCATTACTTCACTTCCTTATTTCGGTATGTGTTCAAATATTCATTCAAAAATTTAAGGTTAGTACAAGCCTAATAATATTATTTAGTCACAGTCAAAACGGAAAGGCCGCGGCTCGGTTTTGCCAATGGAGATTATTAGCAACGTGAGAAGAACACGACGTTAAATTGAATTTACCATATATTCGTTTTTGTAATTATTAATTAAAATTTTATATTTTCTGGGAATTAAACTACAAACGCCCGACTGATGACCGAACAGCGGCTGCGCCAGGGGGGGGGGGGGCAACAAATATGGGTGCCCACACAAAATACATTCACATCAAAAAGTCATTTTTAATTTTTAATTTGGGTAGTACCCACTTTAAAATCATCGGGTCCGCTTGTGCCCACCAACAAGTAACGAATTTTATGTATATCTTATGTACCTAAAATGTCGAGAAGTTTTAAAAATATCTTTATTTGACTTTTGCACGGGTAAACATACTAGATTACTAACAACCAACTATTATTACTAACTAACCAACTGATATTTTGTGGGTTCTTTAATAAAATAGAGGTAACGATTGCTACATAAAAAACTTACTCTTACTTGAATACACTTATTTAGAATGTTTCGGTCGCTTAAAATTAAAACGTAATGCACTTTATTGTTAAACTTTGGCAATATAGAGCCTTAAAGGTAAGCGCCCCTTAATGATCAAATTATATATAATAATATAATATTATATCTTGGATAAAAAAGAAATCTTACATATTATATTAAACTAGCCTTACGTAAAGTAGGTTATTATAGATCAAATAGGGGCAGTTTCCAGTATTCGGTTTTATATTTTCCAAAATTATCCTGTGCAAAAAGAAACCCTAAAATTGACTCCCGTCAAAATATGACGAAGTCACGTCGTTACCTAAAAGGGTTTAAAGCTCGCTTTTGAGAAGAATTAGTCGAACACAAATGACGTATAGACAGATTTAGTTAAAATAAGTATACTTAAATTGTGCATAGGTAATGAAAGTGCGAAACTTTTAACTCATTATTACTTTAAGTCAAAAAATTACTTTCTATATACTCTTAGTAATATTTTCACGTTCGGCCGACGATGAAGAGTCAATGATTATTCGCGACCTCAATCCGAAAGAAACTCAGTGACATCTACACGACGTAATTTAGTCAGTAAATACTAACTAGATATCTTAAGTAACTGTATTACCCAAAAATGCACCAACCTTGACGTCAGATTTGGTTAATATTTAGTCCCGAAAAGGCTAGTTGGGTTTGGTTTACCGACCGGACTAATATGACAAATACAAAAAAAAAATCAGTTTCTATACGCATATAAGTAATTATCGTTAACGTATTGAAAAATCTGAACATCTCCAACATTCAATACGACTCACGGTCTTTTTAATATCGCTTATACTTGCGTAAAAATGGAAACAGTGGAAGGCAAAAACAAAGAGAAAATTTCATTCTTATTTTCCATTAAACAAAATGGGCCCACATTTGCTTACTTTTGTTAAAGTAATCGCGGTTCCTTAAATAAATGATTCCACACCGCTCAGTGTTCCATTTAATGCGGCCCAGTCAGCTATACCAAAGTCTCTTCTAAATAACCAGGGATAAATAATCGTTTGGGTATCTCAATTATTGTGGTACATAACATTTTTTTATAAAGAAAATTAAACCGATTACAGAAACACTGTAAAATTATAAAACATTATTTTAAAAACCGGGTGGTGTATCGTGGTTGGAAATATAAGAAATCCCTTGCAAGTTTTAGACTTACCGACCAATATATGTGACCACTGCTATGAAGTCGCCGACCTAGACCACATTTTCTTTAAATGTGAAAAATATAGCAACTGTCTGTACTCCTCTCTCCAGGAAACAGGAAAAATCGATTCACCGATAAATTTATTGTATGTTTTAACTATAGAAAATAAGGATGCAATATACATGATTATGCGCTTTCTCAAAAAGAACAACATTAAGTTGTGACCATCTTATTATAGTACACACGCCGCCATTGAAAAAATTTAATTATAAATTTTAGTTAGAATGAGCTCCCTTTGTAATCCCTATGTTTTAGTATCCCCAATGGCCTACCTGTTTGTTATACAATGTTCTGATCGGCCCAGAACGAGAAGAGTGTGACCCTGTCTACTTTCCTTTCGTTTCTGTTTTTACAAAGGGTCGTTAGCTTAGGAGAAACACTTGCTTTAGAAATTTTTTGGTTAAAAAGCAAAAGCGACTGGCTGAATAGCTGAACAGCTCAAGCCAAAACAAAAAAAAAAAAAAAAAAAAAAAAGTTTTAGACTGTCCAAATATTTACTCTCCTGTTGATTTTAGAGCGGGGTTGAAAGGAGATTTTTTAGGGTCTCTGCGTGTGGTGAGTGCACATGCGGAGTTTGAACAATTTGGACAACCCAATCTTAACTTATTTAAATAGGGTTCCGATTGGCTTTTTATTGGAATTCAACAGATGATGCTGCGGATACCAACATTGATTGGACTACTAGTCAACCTGTGACTTGTCATTATCGAATGTAATGTAACTGTAGGTACCGGGTGATTCATTAAGGGTGACGAGCGGCCATATCTCGGAAACTACTAGGCATAGAAATTCAGGGAAAAAAATTATAACTAAAGTGGCCATGAGAAAATCCTGGAAATAATTTTTACGTTCCGCATTTTGCCGCAAGAGGGCGTAATTGAAAAGTAAATTTTAAAATTGTACCTTTTAATCTCCGAAAATTCCACATTAAAGTATATCTTTAATAACACCATTAAAAAGCTTGGACAATTAAGCATCATTTTGGTCTTATGCTCACTGGCGTACCGACTTTAATAAGAGGGGGGGTGTAATCACTTAAATCGCTGTAACTTATACACGACTTTCAATTTTAGCAAACTAAAGACTGTTTGGAAGAGAAATATATGCACTTTTACCAATAATATTTAGTTGTCCATAATAGTTCTCAAAAAAATTGCTAGAAGGCGCAATTTGCAATAACAACACAGTTTTTGATTTCACTTCGAAAAAATAAATCATACGGTATAGTTATGATACCATAATCGAAAAGTAGATGAAATTTGCTAGAAAAAATATTAAAACCGCAGCTTGATATCTCCGTTCGTTTCAGCGTTATCGCAAATAGAATAATTTTTAAAACTTTAAATGAAGAAGCGATTATATATTTTTTAGAAAAAAAGTGGGACGCCACTGATATTTTTCCATGTGGATATTATTTAGAATTAGCCTGGTCAATTCTGCATAAAAATGGTCTCTTGCGTTTTTCTCCTCAGGCACACCATTCTAAATTAAAATAATTAAATTAAATTAGCTCTTTTATTTATTATTATTAACATTGGAAATAAAAAATTTTGTTTTAAAAAAATTATTGGAAATTCACTTAATATGCATGCTTACGCCCGTCTAATTTAATTTATATATTTTAATTAAGAACGGTGTTCTTGAGGAGAAAAACGCAAAAGACCAGTTTTATGCAGAATTGACAAGGCTAATTCGAAATAATATCCACATGGAAAAATATCAGTGGCGTCCAACTTTTTTTCTAAAAAATATATGATCGCTTCGCGATAACCCTGAAACGACCGGAGATATCAAGCTGCGGTTTTAATTTTTTTTCTAGCAAATTTCATCTACTTTTCGATTATGGTATCATAATTATACCGTATGATTTATTTTTTCGGAGTAAAATCAAAAAATGTGTTATTATTGCAAATTGCGCCCTCTAGCAATTTTTTTGAGAACTATTATGGACAACTAAATACGATTGGTAAAAGTGCATACATTTATCTTCCAAACAGTCTTTAGTTTTCTAAAATCGAATAAGTCGTTTATAAGTTACAGCGATTTAACTGATTACACTTTCAACAGCTTCCCTCCCTCTTATTAAAGTCGGTACGCCAATAAGCATAGGACTAAAATGATGCATATTTGTCCAAGCTTTTTAATGGTGTTATCAAGGATATACCTTAATGTGGAATTTTTGAAGATATGTAAAATTTTAAAATTAAATTTTCAATTACGCCCTCTTGCGGCAAAATGCGGAACTTAAAAATTACTTCTAGGATTTTCTCATAGCCACTTTAGTTATAATTTTTTTTTCCTGAATTTCTATGCCCAGTAGTTTCCGAGATATGGCCGGTCGTCACCCTTAATGAATCACCCGGTACAATGGAGACCTTAACTGCCATTGCGAGTCACTAAATCGAAAGGGACAACGAATACTCGGGCAACCAAAACTGGAACCAAAGGACATCCTGACCTTCTCCACAGTTGACCTGCACAAACTGGTGCAAGGGACTGGGATCTCCGAATGGATGTAAAGAATCAAACAGGGTGAGCACAATGGGTCAAACCTGGCCTAAGTGCATCCGGCGTGTGGACGGGCTCGCGGAAAAAAAATTGCAGCATTTACTAATCAAAAAATGTTTCTGAAATTCTTCATTGCGAGATATACGGTATATTAAGAATAATTCTAAAAAAATATGATAAATACATCAAACAACAAAACACGGATTATTACTTTATTTTCTGTGGAATTCTGGTATCTGTTAACACAGCTAATCTGTCGTATCATCAATCAAAAATAAAAATAAAATCTTGTACTTTTTTCGTTTGTGTCAGCGATAATATTAGAATTGCAAACTGATACACAAATGAAAATATGTTTTTGTACAATTTCATCATAAACTTGTGTAGTAGGGAAAGATAGAGAGTTTCACATCAATTTTTGCGGTCCCTTCTGCGCATGCCCAGGCACTGTTTTTAAACAGGGCTGTTTTTAAACAGGGCTGTTTTAGCTGTTTTTAAACAGGGCTGTTTTAGCTGTTTTTTAAACAGGGCTGTTTTTAAACAGCCCTGTTTAAAAGCAGCCCTGTTTAAAAACAGCCCTGTTTAAAAACAGCCCTGTTTAAAAACAGCTAAAACAGCCCTGTTTAAAAACAGCCCTGTTTAAAAACAGTGCCTGGGCATGCGCAGAAGGGACCGCAAAAATTGATGTGAAACTCTCTATCTTTCCCTACTACGATAGAGAGTTTCACATCAATTTTTGCGGTCCCTTCTGCGCATGCCCAGGCAGTACGCAGGCGTGTGTCATATGTCATACGTCATCTGTCATGTCACGCTCTTGGGCGAGAGCTACTTTGGCATTAGCTACTTTGGCATTAGCTACTTGGGCGTTAGCTACTTGGGCGTTAGCTACTTGAGCAATAGTATTCCTTATTGGACACGTGTTCAGGATGACGCTATATTATGTTTAGGAAAATATAGCGGCTGTCACATGTCAATTAGGACATGTCAAGGTCACCTGTCACTTGTCAAATGGCAAAATTGAAATCTAACACGTGGGTTGTATTCAGGGTGACATAACAAGTCGTTTGAAGAAAACCCGAAGTTGATCGGTTAACTGGTTCGGGAGATATCGTTTTTTGCTATTAGTGCCCTTATGTCTAGCAGTGGAGTACCGAAATTCTGGTTGTAGGTAGAGTCATATAGATACTATCTAACAGTGAAAGAATTATTCAAATATCTCAAGTATTAACGGAGCTAGATGTATTAAACCATTAAGGTCTTAACCCGATAAAATTCCTACAATACACTAACAATGTTTATTTCTTGATAGGAATATACCTCGTATATTAATTATAATTACTTATTACTGTATCACCAGTAAAATCACCAAAGTACCAAAACGGCACATCCCAAAATTCTAATTTTTTCAATATTTGCATTAATAATCTATACCTATACAACCTCATAATCAAAATACATCCAAGTATTCGAATTATCAGTAAAACCATAATAACTGTCAAAACGGCACCTCAGATTTTTATAATTTTACCTAATATATTCATTATTAAGCCATACCTATAGAACCCCGCAATAAAAAAAATAAGGACATTTTGGAAATGCGCAGAAGCCGAAATTGGTGTTTCGGAGTTAAATACGAGGAAATATTATGCGCATATAGCGAAAAAAGTACCTTCGGTACTCCGGATGCCAAAGGGCACCTTTTAAATGTATATTTGAAAAACACCCTATTAAGGTATTTTTAGGTGAAAAACAGAAAATACGATATAGACAGCGTTTATATTCATTAATATTATTAAACCTTTTAGCTATCTCATTCTTAGTCGCAAATATTTCTAAATATATTTAATACATCTAAATTAGACAACTTGTTATTGTGTTTACGGATACAGTGACTGGATAATATTAAAGGTTAAGACATGTTTAATGTAATTATTATACAATAGAATGTGGTCAGTGATTAATATTCAATGTCATGTGCTAACACGCTGTTAAGATTGCGTCATCTTTATTTCCTAGTAGCATAATATTCATCTTGTACCAGGAATCAATTAACTATTATTTAGCGAAATAAAACACTCAAGTAATAAAATAATTATTTATTTAGCCATATTACATACAGAGTTTTAGTAATTCTATATAAATTAATTGCTAGTAATAAGAAACAGGTTACAGCTATGAATACAATTAAACTATAATTGCTGGATGAGTCATCTAAATCCTCGGTTGATGTAGAGTTGTCACATTGGGGGAGAGTGGCGTTCTTGTATACGCTGATTAAAGTCTTCCAATCTGTTTCGCCAATAGTGTTATCTCGGAACAAGAGCTTAACCTTATAGCGAAGCAGTTCGTTAGCTGCTGATGGGACTGTTATGTAAGAGGCAGGAGTAATTGTCTTATCAATCATCTCAAAAGGCATCTTAAACCATGTATTATTAGATGGAAAGTCATTGGTTTCAATCATTACTGACACGTTCCGAACGTTAAAAGGAGTGTATACGTAAAACACATTTTGCACCAGCGCCACCAGGAGTACATATGATGAACTTAACGCAGCCATGGTTGGAATATAAATGAGTTAAATTTTCTTCTTAAAGATACTTATAGCTTCATAACTATTAAACAGACCCGTTATAAATATTATCAGTAAAACTATTAAGTAAAAACCACTTCGTTTATAGCAGGATGGTTCTAGTTTTTGCATCTTTTTCTCTTTAACAGGTCTGAACGGTTTATTTGCTTTAAGTTGTCTACACTTCCATAACATCTTTGCCAATTTACAGTGTTTAGAGTACTTGTAATGATCTGCTAGAGGATCGTCTCCTTCTTTCCAATTATCAAATTCGCAGTGGCAAAAAGCACATTTAACCACATCAGAATGTTGTGTAAAATAAAAACCTGCATATGCTAGGGCTTCTGGATTAACTTTATTGCGCCACTCAGTAAATGTGATTAATCTGTCTTCAAAATTTCGAATCAGCCCAAGGCCATCATCACCGCAATCTAGACGATCTACACTATCCATTAGATACATGTTTCTATCTAGAGAGTTGTAACTATACTAAGAAATAAAACATGAAATTGTTTATTTATTCATTTATTAAACATCAGTACACATATATATTTTATCAAAATCATCCATCACCTTCTGCGGATTATAATGCAATAACTCTAAAATATAATAATTCTGTTCAGACATGTTTAAATTACAAATACTTTTAACAACATCAATAATGGTGTTATCTATATTAA
This sequence comes from Polydrusus cervinus, assembly GCA_935413205.1. Lineage (NCBI taxonomy): Eukaryota > Metazoa > Arthropoda > Insecta > Coleoptera > Curculionidae > Polydrusus > Polydrusus cervinus. The sequence continues at coordinate 9,114,401 of OW284512.1, forward strand.
CATAATAACAAGCATATCTCAATAAATCATCATAAGCGGTTCTAAAGTCTAAGTTTTTTACTAATTCTAACCTATAATTAACTAAATGTTTAATACATAAAATATCATGCATGTCATTACAGCAAAAACATAATGTAACATTATCACATTTAAGATTAATTATTTTTTCTCCCAACAGAACTGCTGTGGACATGGTAAAATTTTCAGTTTCAGATACGGAGGTTGCTACGGTTTCGCCGGATCCATTATCTTCAAGCATCTTGGAAGACATTTTGAGAAATTCATACCAGTCAAAGTTAGCCAGAGAGATTGAAACTTGTTCTTCAGGTAGATTTAAAAGTGTATTTGTTAACTTTACACTTGGCAGCATTCCTCTGGCGACACTGAGGCCTACCACTACCTTGAAATGGCCAGCAGGATAACACACTTCATTTAAAAACTTCTTTTCACTTCTAATTTCTTCCTTGCTTCTTAAAATCATACTATCGAGATACTTCCAATACGGCGTCGAACTTCGAGAGGTATCATCATCATCTTCAACCATTTCACTAAAGTCTGCAGAGTAGTCAGAAAGACAACTATCGTCAAACATGATTGGAATTAAACTGGGGTTGACAAACATAAAGCTGTTTATATTATACCCCCCACTGCTCGATTGAATTTATTTATGTTGAGTTCTAGAAACAGTAGCTTAGACAAAGCCCAACCGCTACCCACCTCCCTAAATTCTGAAGCTTTGGTTAATAAAATATTTTGATAAAGAGTATAAAAATCTTCCAAATTAGTGTGTTGATCAATAACACTATACTTGGAGTTAAAAGATTTGGTTTCCTGTTCTTTTGTTGAACTCAACAGATAACGGCCATATAGCTCCATATTGACTTTTATTTTTTGATTTGAATTCAAAACCTGTTTTAACAATGAAATAATTTTATCTTTCAATGATTCTAAATAAAGCTTGACATCGGTCGAGTGTGAATCACCGGATACATGATAAGTAACAAGCCGGTTCTTAAAAGCTGTTTGAACAAGTTTTACATCAGAGTCAAAGTCCACACAACAATTCTGTTTGTGTTTTGTCGTACGATTATGACTACTAAGCGATACGACTTCGCGGCTGCAGACGTGGCAAAACGGCATAATGTTCTCAAATGATAAGATTATACAAAAGACGTTGTATTTATTTTAATGTTTGATTAAGCAATTCTATGCTCCCCGAAATTAATGTTGTTGACTCCTGTTATTCTAACACGTGACATGAATAAATTTAAACAACATCCTTGGACATATCGACCCAACTGTTGTGAGATTTATCAAAACCAAGCCATTTGACATACATTTTCTTGCCTTTTTTGCGTAAAATTTGTTCTATAAGAAACACATCAGGTTGTTTAGTCTTTTGCAATTCGTATTCGTAGAAACCACCACTTATAGGGTGCCCTTGCATATCTTCTATTAAATACGTCGTTGGGTTGGTAATCTGTACTTTAATAATTTTAAACAGCTCAGTAGTCCAGTTAGGCACATATCCTTTTTCAAAAACATGCTTAGCTTTACTTATACGAACAACATCACCGACTTTAAATTTCTGTTTCCCTACAACCTTGAGATTATTATAAACAGAATTTAATAATTCTGACTCATTGTTTTTACCCACATCTTTAGGCTTCATACCAATAGTGCGATGCTTTGTATTATTATAAGTATCTGTAACTTGTTCCAACAAGTCGATCCATTTATGATTGCCATTCAAGGTAAACAACTTAAACAACTTTTCCTTTATTGTTCGAATTACACGTTCGGCAATGGAAGCCTTTAAAATGCTAAAGGTGCTATAATGATGTATATTATGTTTCTTCAAAAGATTCTGAAAATTAGAGTTATAATATTCTTTCCCATTATCGGTGACTAATTTTTTCGGTATTCTCTTTGAATGTTTAAGTATATGTTCCATAGCAGTAGTTACATCCTGAGCAGTTTTGGACTTGAGAGGGCGTGTCCACAAAAATTTCGAAAAACAGTCAATTACAACCAATATGTACTTAAATCCGCGGTTCTCTCGAGCATACTGATCGAGTTGAGCAAGATCGGATGCAAAAGTATCATCTAATCCATACTGTAGAAATCTACGACGTTTAAATTTAGTTCTAGCTGGTCTATGTAACTCATTAACAACCTGCTCCCTCGCTTTGGTAATGCTCTTCGCCATTTTTACAAACTTAATAAATATTTTTTAGTGTGTAGCTAAATTTATACTGAATAATATTATTTCAACAAGTCGACCCGCTGCTTTAACTTCAATATATTATTACTAACAGTTTTTACCTCTTCAATAACGGGTTTAAGAGAATTTTTAAGAGATATATCTATGTACCCCTTCAAGATATTTTCTAGGGTATCAAATTGTGCTGATAACCGTTCTACAGCTTGCTGATGAGCAGATTGTATGTCCTTTAGCTGTTTTTTAACTTGATTATCTAATTTTAAAACTCTATCTTTTAACTTGTCATCAACAAGCTTAAGTGAATCATTATGACTAGACAGTTCTTTATTCAAAATAGTCATATGTTCTCGCATTTGCTTGGCTACAGATTCCGAATAGTCCTTGTTTGTATTTGTAAAATTATCCATTTGCTTCTGTGTTTGTATAATGCAATCACTCACAGATCTATCAATTTTAGCTGAAAGTGAAACCACCAAATCATCTACAAATTTTTTATTTACAGCATCAGAGGCATCTGTTGGCGATTTAACGTTACAAAGTCGATGATCTGAAAAATTATAATCGCCATCCCCAGTAACAGCAATTAGGTTTGGTGCTTGTAGCACTCGAATCATTTTTTGCTGAGATGAGGAGGGTAACGAACGTCCGAACTTATTCATGGCTAGTACTATAATGACGTTGAATAAATAAACCGCTGTATTAATAAAATTCAATTACTCCAAGTCGTTCCAATTCGTGTAATATACTAAAGATTTCGTTTCTGTTATTATTATTGCCAACTACCTCAGAAGCTTCCAACTTTTTCAATCTTTCAATCAACTCGTTCACATCGTCGTAGTATACAAACTCCTTAGGTTTTTCATTATATTGCATTAGAGATGATCCCGATTTATTTCCTCTCTCCGATTTGGATCTTGTGTGTATTTGCCTGGTTGTAATATTGGGCGAAGGCAACTTAGATGTTGATGACAAGAGCGGTCTAACAATAGATGTATATTTATTAGATCTATTACCCTTTAGCTGACCAGTTTGTTTCATGTATAGTCCGGTGCGTTTAAGAATATCCCCATATTCTTGTTCATCAGCTTTAGTGTGAAATTTAGGATCTTTTAAAAACAACAAGTCATATAAGCCCAGAGTTCCTTTATACTTGATGCTACCTACTTGAATAGTTCCATCTGCTAAAAAGTTTACAGGCTCTGATCCTATTTGCCAAGAATCATTTTCAACATTGTATTTTATTCCCTTTGCATCTATTTCAGGAGAGTCATGCCAATATTTCTCTACATATTCACGAGTGATCTCCGGGTATTGCTCGATAAACTTATGAAACACTTCCGAATTTCGAAGAGAAGTTTCAAAAGCATCTTTCATACTTTGCAACGATGCTTCTGCAGGGTCTTGAAAGGCTTCTTCAAACACATCATCAGAATGATCAACATCACCATACTGTGCTTCATCAGTTAGAAATTGCACTTGTGGTTTTAGTTCGATTTTTTTCAAGGGGGGAGGTTTGACATCATCAGAAGTTTCGATTTTTATTTTACGTTTTGTAGAGTTTTTCTTATCAATCGAAGCTTCAACCAGTTTATTTAATGGGTTTGTAATGGGCGTTAAGAATCTATTAAGCGAATCATCCTCCTCACCACGTTCCAACTTTAGCGCTAAATATTTCTTTCGTATGGTATTACCCGCCTGAATAATTCTTCGCTTAACATCCTTATCGAGATTTTTCAAATAAGAAGCCATAATTGCTAAACAGCTAAAAACGCCGATAAAAACAGCTAAAACAGCCCCTGTTTAAAAACAGCCCTGTTTAAAAAACAGCTAAAACAGCCCCTGTTTAAAAACAGCCCTGTTTAAAAAACAGCTAAAACAGCCCTGTTTAAAAACAGCTAAAACAGCCCTGTTTAAAAACAGCTAAAACAGCCCTGTTTAAAAACAGCCCTGTTTAAAAAACAGCTAAAACAGCCCTGTTTAAAAACAGCTAAAACAGCCCTGTTTAAAAACAGCTAAAACAGCCCTGTTTAAAAACAGCTAAAACAACCCTGTTTAAAAACAGCTAAACAGCTATGTTGTGTTATTGATTCGATTTGTTAAGACACGTCTATACTCAATGACGTTATGTGTTGGACTGATGTGTTATGACTTAGGGTAATAAATAAGTATCAAACTTGCTACGATACCGTCCCTTATTAATATCATTATCTTTAACAATAACTAAAAATCCATACCTATCTTTCCAACATTCCGAACATACACGCTTAAAAGTATCAAAGGACATGTCTGTATTTACATGATCATCGTAGATATGTTTCAGGTTTAAATCATCCTGTTTGAATAATATCAGTACATTAGCATTGTCACGAACCAGCTGTTTCGGAATCTTGGAGTATGTTTGAGAGAGGTAGAATGAATCGATATCATTATGACGCCCCATACAGAAATAATTACGTATTTTATCTTGCTTCTCGCAGGCTACATCGTCAAATATAAACACAGAATGAGGCAGGGCACTGGAAGGATCTAGAACATCATCATTATCGCTATAGCCGAAATATCTAAGACGTGAATGCTGTAAGGCCTTTCGCAGAAATTCGTACTTGTCTTGTTGCAGTGATTTGGAATACACATATACATGCTCAAATCTTAAGCCGTTTTCATCAATTAATAAACTTATCATTACAGCGGTCTTGCCACAATTACTTGGGCCACATATTAAAGCTCTTATGGTGGACGGTAGAAGCCGGCCATGTTTCCTATTTTCCGATTTTTTCTGCATATCAAAATTATGTACTTTAATACAAATGTTCTGTTTCTCTTTCCGCATCTCTATAAGTATAAGTCTGCACTCTTCAATGACATCATTACTAATGCAAACGTCACAGGGTGCAGGTGTGTTAAATAGCGTTATAAGCTCATTACCAGTAGAACTCCACCTGCCTGGCTATTCATATTGTGGTCCTGGTACAAAGCTTCAAAAACGATTAGCTCGAGGAGATCGACCAAAGAATAAATTGGATAGTTATTGCCGCGATCACGACATTGAATACTCAAAGTCCACCGACTTGGAACACAGGCATAAAGCAGATAAAGTACTAGAAAACAAAGCTTGGGAACGTGTCAAGGCCAAGGATTCTAGTTTAGGTGAAAAGACATCAGCTTGGCTAGTAACAAACGCTATGAAGGTCAAACGCAAGTTAGGTGCTGGCAGCAAGAAGACAAAGAGATCTGTATGCTTGTCTTCGGTTGTAAGACAGATTAAGAAACAACTTAAACATTCAGGTTCGGGGAATGTTGGTAGAAAGAAGACTTTAAGTAACTTACTAAAGGCAGCACGAGTAACAGTGAAGAAAATTGGCGGCTCCAAAAGAATCAAGGTTCCTCGAGTAATTCCACTACCAAAACAAGGTGGTATTCTACCACTTATTCCGATATTTGCTGGACTTAGCGCGCTCGGGGCATTAAGTGGTGGAGCTGCTGGTATTGCCAAGGCAGTTAATGATGCTCAGAGTGCCAAAGACAAACTAAAAGAATCACAACGACACAACGAGACAATGGAGGCTATTGCATTGGGGAAGAAGGGCAGTGGCTTGTATTTGAAAAAACACAAGACAGGCTATGGTTTGTTTTTACGTAAAATGCCAAAAAACTACCAATAAAGCTACCTGAACGTCCTTTGACCGATCAAGATATTAGATTATATGCGACTCGCTTAAAGATACCTAATTTTCGAGGTGTATTTATGCGAGATACATTACCGAATACACCCCGAAAAACAGAGTGCGGTGTTGTTAATTTGGATCGAAATACAGGAGACGGCACACATTGGGTAGCTTATAAGAAGAATGGCGATAAAGTTGTTTATTTCGATAGTTTTGGCAACTTGAAACCACCAAAAGAATTTGTCAAGTATATGAAAAAAACGAAAATTTATTTCAACTATGACCAATATCAGGATTATAAAACATCAAATTGCGGTCACTTGGCATTATCATTTCTTTATAATAATAAAACTTTATAAAATATAGGAATGTTATTGTCTCACATCAGTCATGTCTCAAACGTTCACGTTAAAGGGTCGTACTAGTCGGCTTGAATCTTATTTTGTACCTCCAATAGAACTAGATTCGAGATACGATTACTCTTTAGCATTGATTTCGCTAAATACTTGGAATACTATCCCAAATATTGAAGAAGGCCGTAACAAGTTTTATTACAAAGTTGATAAACAAGAAGAACAAGTAGTGGAAATACCGACTGGATCCTACGAGTTGGAAGATATTGAACAATTTTTGCAGAAACATCTTGCTGATTCTAAGGCAACTGCTCCAGAGCGGAACCTTATTATATCACTTAAACCCAACAACAATACGTTACGGTGTGAGTTGAAGAGCGTATACCACATAAACTTTGAACCAAAGGATAGCATTGCAAAGTTATTGGGATTCTCACCACAAGTTCTAACAGCTGGTAAGCTGTATGAGTCAGATCAACCAGTTGAAATTATACAAGTTGCTACCATCAGAGTAGAGTGTAACATTATTTCCGGTTCGTACTATACAAATAATCCATCGCACACTCTCTACGAATTTTCACCAACAGTGGATCCTGGTTATAGTATAAATATAGAACCAAGAAACTTAATTTATTTACCAGTGAACCAGAGGAGAATATATAACATTACGTTATCTTTACTGGACCAAGAATCAAACCCAGTTAATTTTAGAGGTGAAGAAGTTGTAATCAGATTAGAACTTAGACGAGATGGGGTTAGTGTTTAATAGTAAAAGTTATTTAAACACTCACGCATCAGCTGGTCAATCAGTCTGCAGTCAGAAGTCAAAGGGATCACTCACGTTTTCAAATATAGCTTATTTACAGTCTATAGGCCCACACTATCGCTATCATGTCAGAAAAACTTCAAATATTTAATCAAGTTAAGAGTGATGAGTCGGTCATTCGCGAAGAATGGCATACTTATCACCCATTCACCACCTCATTTAATAATAATGATGAAATTGAGATTGTTATTAATCAGCAAGATGTGTTTTTGGATATGAGCGAAGCTCAACTCTACATAGAGGGAACATTTAAGGAGGAAACAACAGCTGGTAAAACTGGCGATTGTAACCTAACCAACAATGCTGGAGCATTTTTGTTTGACAACATATCATATGAAGTGAATGGTAAAGAAATTGAAAAGATTCGAGATCCTGGAATAGTTTGTACAGTTAAGAATTTGCTGTGCCTAAACGATCAAGAGAGCCGCGCATTAGATATTGCTGGTTGGAACTGGCCTAGTGTAGCAATCAAGACCTTGGATGAAACCTCCAAAGAGTTTAATTTTCGCATTCCCCTTTCTATGCTGTTTGGAGTGTTTGCTGATTATAAGAATGTTTTAATGGGCAAACAAAAAATTAAACTGGTTCGAGCCAGACATGATGACAACTGCTACAAGTCCAGTGGGGATAAGAAGGCTGAAATTAAATTAAAAACTGTCGAGTTAAAAGTTAAACACATCTATCCTAGCGATGCAGTTAAATTACGTCTTTTGGATGAAATTGCAAAGAACAAATCGATATTTATTCCGTTTAGAAACTGGGAGATACATGAGCTTCCTGCTCTACGAACAACAAAGAGAGATATTTGGACTGTTAAGACCATGTCTGAGAGAGCAAGATATGTTATTGTATTTTTTATGAAGAAACGTAAAGACAACTATAAAGCCGATTGTACTTATTTTGACAATTTAAAGGTGACTGATGTCAAATTGCATCTTAATTCAGAGGTTTATCCCTACGAAGCGTTAAACTTAAACTTTGAAAACCGCCAATTTACCGAGGCCTATCAGATGTATACGGATTTTCAAAAAACATATTTAGGAAAACAGCAGAGTGAACCACTTTTAGACTTTACTACTTTTGCAAGCAGAGCCCTCTTTGTTATTGATTGCACAAAGCAAAATGAGTCCATCAAGAGCAACACCATTGATGTCAAGTTGGAATTTCAAAGTTCTGAAAACTTTTCTGCGGATTCACGAGCCTTTTGTATTATTGTGCATGATCGTGTTCTTGAGTATCAGGCTTTAACTGGCCAAGTACGAGACATGTTGTAGTCAGTTGTTCTTTAGTCCCAGCAAGATGAAGGTGGTTATAGTAGATGTTCAAGGATTTTGCATCCCAGACTTTTGCGCCAAGGAGCTGGCTATTTATGATGGGAAGCAAATGAAGAGTTATCTGTTTAAACCAGCTAAGCCGTTTTACATGTTGTCAGAGGATTGTCAAAAACAAGCATTATTTTTATATGGGAATCATCATGGTCTCTACTACAATTATGGAGAAACCGACTACAGCCAACTTTATACAATTATTCGCAACGACCTGGGAGATGCGGACATTATTTATCTCAAGGGACATGTTAAAGAGACATTTTTAACAAAGACATTTTTAGATATAGAACATAATTTACCATATATTATTAATTTAGAATTTATTAAAGATAGTGTTAACGTACCCAAATTATCTAGAGGTATTACTGATTGTCCTTATCATAGTTTAGATGTATGTAGCTGTAGTATTAAGAATGCTTATATTTTGTATGACTATATTTATAATTTTTTACCTAAATAAAGATTAAAAATGTATGCATTGTTTTTTTATTTATATTAATAAGAGTTCTATGAGAATTTAGTCATTTAATGTCCAGCTCATGGCCAAGACAGTCGATCTTAGAGTTAAACTCCAAGAACATCTGCGAAAAATACGTAGGCTGAAAAAAGATATCAAGTGTTACGAAGATCATAAATATTTGGTTAGACAGTTGTTAAAACTTAACCTCTAATACTTATCAATGGCGGCCTCCTCTTCATCATCCGCTTGGGATGAGGTGTTTGAATCTCCTTCTCGATGTCAGCAGGATAATGATGATATTGTACGCAAGATCAAGCCAAGCAGAGTTTATGAAATTGATGATTACATAACAATTATATTTAACACTACAGAAAAAGAGCGTAAACAAGTAATCATAGACACTATTGGATATGGCAAGATTTATTTTTCTAGTGATGAATTTGAAGAATTCATAAGTACGTTTGATTGTTTCAACACTCACTGGGTTGACATCTTTATGATTATTGGACAGTACACTTTGGTGTTTCATCGTAATGACGAAAAGCGAAGCCTCAAGTTTGAAGATGCCATGACAGACAAATATTTGTTTCGATGGACTGACAAGCTAATTCGTTTATTTGCAAGACATATACCTACATTGTTTAAACTAAACATTGAATATTATACTGTTGTGAAATAAATGTTAAAAATTTACCTCTGTTTTTTTTCCTTAGTAGGGAAGAGGGAGAGGGGGTAAAATAAGACAAAAAATTTGAATACAAAGAAATCCTGTGTTTATTTGTATATATGATACACATTTTAATACAAAAAATTAACATTTTCATCTATGTATATAATAAATAATAATACAATAAATATTAATACAATAAATAATAATAAATAATAATAATACAATAAATAAACAAATTAAATAATAATAATATAATAAATACCTAGCCTAATATCACAACCCTCTAAAACCATCAGCTATCCAAGAAGATTGAAACAAAGATAGCTATGGTCAGTCTTAGCTTATGGAATTTCCGATGATTCCTTATACAATACTATATCTCTATGACCCCAAGCAAGCGTGTGCTCGAAACCGGGTATAATGAAGCGCTTGTCGTCCGCGTATGACAGCGCTACCTTATTTTTAAGTTCGACATACATATCGTGTTCATGCGAACGGAAAGTGTTCATTCTACGATGAATCTGAGTTCCTTCTACGTCAGCCGCTTCTCTATAATCGTCAAGAGTCAGTTCTTTTTGGGTGACGTAGTCAGGAACCCCTTTAGCTTTTTTAGTCAACTTTCCCTCTACATTAACGCAATATGCTTTCGCCCCGGTTCCATAGAAATCCCAAATAATCTTTCCTGCATACTCATCTTTCATTTTACCAAGTATAGATTGGTTTACAGGAACATTATGTGGGTTATCTTGTGAGTAGTTGGAAGTATCGAATCTGCTTAAATTTGTCGTCATATCATCATAAAAATTATCTGTTGTTACTTTTAGAATTAGGGAGTCGGTGTCAGTGTATAACAATTCCGCGCTGTTGCCATATTTCGGCTTAATGTACCCGTACAAAAAGTCATACATAATTGTTTTGGATATTTCCAAGATTGAAAAACCCACGTAAATGGGTTTATTATACACCACTTTTTGTTTTTTCATCTGGATTGCTACCAGGTTTTCGCTATAAATGGTTCGATCTTTAAAATGAGGTTTCGCGATTAACGCTCCGGCCCCCAACCTCCTACCAATATTTTCCCAATGGGTAACGAGCTTTACATCTACCCGTTTCTCCACGTTTTCCATTGTCTTGCCAAACACAGCATTGTTCATAAGTTTAAAAAAGTCTTTTTCAAATTTATTTTTGGCCTGATTTCGCAACGCTGTGTTTAGATCGATGTACTTCTTAAGCCAGGGTGATTGGTCAAAGGATATTACACGATGAATTTTTGTAAGCTGAAGGCCATAATTTAAAGCTTGTTGTAAATTTTGAATGTGAATAATATATTTTTCTTTTTTCATGAAATTTGGAATTAATTTTGTTATTTTCGGGAATTTAGACCCTGGCGGTGCAATGGATTCTGGGCAAAAGGGTAGCTCATTGTGCAAAGAATGTAAATCTTCCGGATAATCTAAATCAACTTCTAAAATGTATCCTGTTGGTGAATCTTTCACGATATTTAGGTAATCTAAATTTTGAATTTCGGTTTCGTTTAACCACTTAAAGCTTCCCGTTGGTAAAAATTGAGACATGGCTGCTCCGTATAGATTGGTAGCGTCCAGGTACATGATGTAAGAGGTGGGTTTGGTAGCGTCATAATTAGACATAAATTTATTATTCGCAAAAGCTTTTCTTATACTACACTGACTGACTCCCCCGCGAATACCGTGTTTAAAGAAGTGTACCATGTCTAGATCGGTCAGAAGCTCAAGATTGATGGATGTCGCTTTAAGGGCGGCCTCCATCGAAAGACCCGGCGCAGTAAAGTACTGCGCAGGATCAAGACCATAAGTAGCCAGACACACGTCTCTAAAACTTTCAAAGACATCTGTCAAAATTAATACGTCGGATTTTAAATAGATATCAGAATATTCGCCTAAAGTATTGCATTTAAACAAATTCCACACCTTCCAAGCACGCTTGTAATCATCGGAGGAGATGTCCTCTTTTTTAAGCTGGTTATAAAAGTCTTTATGCGATGGAAGCCTGTTTTCGTCTAATTTTGAAAAAGAGTCTACGTAATTATACGGGAAGACACCCTTCTGTCGAATAAGTTCAAATTTGTTCTGTTCTGCAAAATATTTACGCACGGTTTTACACTGATCTAATTTTAAATTTTGACTTAATTTATCTAGCCCACTAGCCATGAATCGAAAACTATCCAAAAAACGCAATTTTAAAAATACCTGTCGTTGTTTTCCCTCCTTGTTTTCGACGTTATCCACCAAGATGTGTTTAGTAAAGGAAATATACTTTTCCTTATTTTGGGGGATAACGTCCAACTTTTCTTCATCGCAAGCCAATTCCTTGACAAACAGATGGGAATCAAAATTGGACATGTTATGGAAAAAGATGGGAATAAAATTGGGAAGTTTGTAATTTAGGTTGCATACAGAGTGACTTGGACCGCGATAGAGCCCCGTTAAATGATCGTGATCATGAACTCTATCGTTTGCTTCTACGTCAAATGGCTTTTCGCAAATATGACAGGTTGTTGCTTGTCGATGCTCATTCTCTTGTTCCGCCGTCATAGGTAACATAGGCACCACTTCCTTCATAAAATGGTTGTATATTGATTTGCAATCAACATCTAGCCGTTTTACAAATTCTTTGTGTGCGTCCTGTCCTCTATAACTTTGATACTTTGAATAGGCATCATCAAAATCACATTTAATGTAGTAAGCAAATGAGTAGGGTACATGTTTATGCGTCCTCATAGTATAGGATGTATCAGGGTCCAACTCATTTTCCTCTGTAGGTATAGGTTCAAGGATTGTCTCGAAATCGGCATAAACAACAAAAGGTACCTTTAATTTCTTTTCAAAATTTGTAAATTTCAAAATATTCTCAGGGACTTCTTCTCCGTATTTATTCTTTTTTAAATTAGTTGTTGGTACTTTGGCCAAAACGTGCCCGCAATCATGTTCTTGATGAGCTTTTAATTTTTGCTCTGAATAAAAATACGACAAACAACCATCACATAAATACTTTGCACCTTGATGTGCGGATAACTGTCTTGAGATCAGTCGAGACATGTTTCTTATTAAACAGTAATGGCTATTTTCATAATCATCGCTGATTAATAACAAATTCACATGTCTCTCCTTACGAGATGTAGTAAAGTATAAAGGACCCACGACTTCAATACTATTTTTACCATTGTCATAGACTTTTTCTAGGCCATAAACATTGATTGAAATATTATTGAGACGTTCAAATTTAGATATAACACTAAGTTTAATCGGAAATTCCATACCTGTAAAGTCCAGTTCGTTCTCAAAAGGCATATAGTTTGCGACTCTATTTGCATTTTGAGTATAATGAACCGGATGCAAGGAAGCTAAGACTGCCCATTTGAAGCATTGCAGGTCCGTATTTTGAATGTTTAAGACAGCAAGCTTTGCTTCAATCTCCTTTGGCAGCGGGATGTATGATGATGCCTTTAGAGGGTTGATTTTATTGATCCCTAATTCTAAGTGTAGGAGCTGCTGAAGAGTCCACCCTGTAACAATAGAAACATGATTAAGTATTATGATTTAAAAAATATTAGTAAAAGTTTTTAAACGCTTACAATAATACTTACCACTGTCCTTTTCCGAAAACTCTGAATACTTCCGGTCCAGGATGGCAGCAAACTGATTAAACAGCTCCTCTAAGTCCGTCGCGCCATTCACCATAACGTACTTAACATTGAAGGATTTCACCTCTGACGACTCGCTCGTCTGTAGGAGGAAGCGGCCAAAAAGCTCTACACCGACTTTCAGCTGGTCATATTTTTGTAGTACGGCTCCCACCAACCTTAAGAACTTTTCCCGTAGGTGTTCTAAGAACAAGGATACGTTGGTGGGGTCCTGGCTTGAAGAAAGTCGGTAGGTAGCAATTCGGCTTCGGAACGATGTTTTTACAAGCTTTACACCTTCCTCCTGCTCCACGCAGCAGTTCTCCCGATGGCTTAAGGTCCTTATATGGTTGGACCAACGGGAGATAGACACATCTAACTGACAGGCATTGCAATGCCTCTGCTGCATAGATGAACCTGAAGTTGATGGTTCTGAAATAAATTAAAATTCACTTATAATACTTTTTATACAATTATTACCGCACTGTAATGGCAACGTCGTTTTAATTTTTTCCTGTTGACTGATGCTGTTCATATATGGTCAAACATAGGTTATAACAAATAATTTATACAAGCTGTCTAAGAATGCCTTATTATCGTTTTTTAAATTATGCTGCAATATATTCTAATCTTACACAGTATGATGCAATACCTAATCTTACACGATATGATGCAATAACTTACCATCGGTCGAAACGAGTCTAGCCTTCTTAGCCATGGCTACTTGCGAGGACGTCGCTTGTCTTTTGGGGGCTCTATGCTTCTCCTGTTGGTGACGTCGAAGAGCCCACCTTGACTTAAAGTTCTCCCCGCAAGTTTGGCAGCCTGGTACTGTAAGTCTACAATCGCCATGGCTTTTGAGGTTACCCTTTGTGGTGAATGAACGCTGACAATGCTCACAAACAAACATTTTCTATAAAATTAAAAATATAGCGTTATAAACACATATAGACAGACTATTTCTACTATAGATAGATATTTAACAATTTAGCAAAACTTTACAATAGTTTAATAATTTGCTTCCATATCATAATACCTACTGCGAGCGACTATTGCGTATGTATAAAGACCCCTTTAGCACCCTCTAATGCCCAATATTCACTTAAAAGTCATATAGCTATTAGTTTAAAACTTATTTCAGTATTTTTGCCATTAAATAATTGACTGAAACATAACCTCAGTTATTCTGTTTTTAGTTTAAACGTCGTAACACTAAAATAACAATAGATATTAAATATATGGATCACCATGTTAGGTTATTTAGCACTGATATTTTACAAAATCATCAAATTTAAAATAATTATACACTGATATAATATAGCAAATAATATCTATACTTACCAAATAATAACACACTGCACAATAAGGAAAAATTCAAATTCTTTCACCACACCTTGTCTGTATGAACGCTTGGGAACGTCTGAGGAATATAGGTTTCTGCTAGTATTTATATACCTAAGATGATGCAATAATGTTGTGTATATACGTTTATTAATTAACATGGCGAGGCTAAGAGAATGTTTCCAGGTAATAAAGATGATGCAATCTTAACAGCGTATTAGCAATACATACAGGACATAACATTGACTATTAATTAGTTGCTGCATTCATATTCATTTTTCAAACATGTTTTAACCTTTAATATTATCCAGCCACTGTATCCGTAAGCACAATAACAAGTTGTCTAATTTAGATGTATTAAATATATTTAGAAATATTTGCGACTAAGAATGAGATAGCTAAAAGGTTTAATAATATTAATGAATATAAACGCTGTCTATATCGTATTTTCTGTTTTTCACCTAAAAATACCTTAATAGGGTGTTTTTCAAATATACATTTAAAAGGTGCCCTTTGGCATCCGGAGTACCGAAGGTACTTTTTTCGCTATATGCGCATAATATTTCCTCGTATTTAACTCCGAAACACCAATTTCGGCTTCTGCGCATTTCCAAAATGTCCTTATTTTTTTTATTGCGGGGTTCTATAGGTATGGCTTAATAATGAATATATTAGGTAAAATTATAAAAATCTGAGGTGCCGTTTTGACAGTTAATATGGTTTTACTGATAATTCGAATACTTGGATGTATTTTGATTATGAGGTTGTATAGGTATAGATTATTAATGCAAATATTGAAAAAATTAGAATTTTGGGATGTGCCGTTTTGGTACTTTGGTGATTTTACTGGTGATACAGTAATAAGTAATTATAATTAATATACGAGGTATATTCCTATCAAGAAATAAACATTGTTAGTGTATTGTAGGAATTTTATCGGGTTAAGACCTTAATGGTTTAATACATCTAGCTCCGTTAATACTTGAGATATTTGAATAATTCTTTCACTGTTAGATAGTATCTATATGACTCTACCTACAACCAGAATTTCGGTACTCCACTGCTAGACATAAGGGCACTAATAGCAAAAAACGATATCTCCCGAACCAGTTAACCGATCAACTTCGGGTTTTCTTCAAACGACTTGTTATGTCACCCTGAATACAACCCACGTGTTAGATTTCAATTTTGCCATTTGACAAGTGACAGGTGACCTTGACATGTCCTAATTGACATGTGACAGCCGCTATATTTTCCTAAACATAATATAGCGTCATCCTGAACACGTGTCCAATAAGGAATACTATTGCTCAAGTAGCTAACGCCCAAGTAGCTAACGCCCAAGTAGCTAATGCCAAAGTAGCTAATGCCAAAGTAGCTCTCGCCCAAGAGCGTGACATGACAGATGACGTATGACATATGACACACGCCTGCGTACTGCCTGGGCATGCGCAGAAGGGACCGCAAAAATTGATGTGAAACTCTCTATCGTTCCCTACTTTGTCTTTATTTTATCTACAGTTTGCAGCCTTTAAGTTGATTATTATTGTACTGGCACAAAAGATTGGAAAATGTAATAGGCTGTTATTTCTAATGTAAAACATTTTTTAAAAACCCTTTACTATAGTATATTTCAGAAAGGTGTAGAGTAATAAAAGCTCATTAGGTATGCAAAGGGATTACAGAGTGACCCAACGAATATTTAAGCCGCTTTCATAATTTGGCATTGATTTCATTGCAAAATTCTTTATTTTCATCAAATGCAGGTAGTACCACCCCAGTTTGGGTAAATTTATGGGTTTTTACCTTTTGTTATTCATTCCCAAACACTGAAAATGGTGTGACAAAGGCGTGCATTATGTACTTAGTATTAGGTACACTTATTTTTTATTAAAAATTATAAAAAAAATTACTAAATACAAAAAATACATGATATTATAGAAATTAAATTATAAAAAATAATAATATTCTTCTTCATCTGAGGAACTGTCATCTCCTCTTGACGTTATAATTAACGGGTCGACGGTGCGATCGATCAGGTGGTCAAGATCCCACATTTTCTCCTCTTTCTTAATGGTGGACTGATTATCGCCAGTTTTCTGGTGTTACTTCCTTAATGGCTTGATCAAACTATCAAACAGTAGCTTAACGTCTTTCATTTTGAATGTCGTGTTGTGTCTTGCTACAAATTTTTTCACTTGCGCCCATATTAGTTCTATAGGATTTAGTTCGCAATAATATGACGTTGTGTGCAGCACAGCTACACTATGTTTTTCAGCTATATCTTCCACGGCATATTTTATAAAACGATGTTTGTGTACAATAGTTCCTTCTTTATCAAATTATCTTCTTTTTTTCTTTGGTTAGTTATCATAAATAATTTGATGCACAAAATTTACCTACGCTTATGATCAACAACGAAATTGAGCCGAATAGACTATAGCAATTCTCTTCTCATGTAACTGAATATTTACTAAGTTTAAAATTAGTTTATTTCGTGCAATATTACAATAATATAATTTAATTATTATTACTTCCAAAATATCCCTCGTAACTCTCGCCCTGCTAAATAAGCAATCTATTTATGTACGGCAGCGGAATACCTCTTCCGGCCGCCCCCCGCAAAATTTCCCGTCCGCAGATTTGGTCACCATCCTTCTAGACTCTAGAACAATGACAATAAAACTTAAACGAAAATCGAAGAAAAATATACACACTGCTTTTTCCATATAATTTCTCAATTGAAGTTCCGATCAGTGGCGGCTCGTCAGGTGAAGTATGTGAAGGGGCTCTTCACCAAAAAAAAAATAAAACCAAAAGAAAAGTTTTTCACAATATTAAATATTAATGTACCAATACAGCTACCATTTTAGCCCTGAAAAAATAATAATATTAATTTAATCCGAATGTAGCTATGCATAATAGGGCCACGGTTAACTCCGATGGACAATAATTATCAACACTCGTGCATTTTGGCGCTCCCCAGCGACCGTGTCCGTTAGCTCAAAGCAAGTGAATACCCAACGCCCAACATGACTTTGATATTCACCGTTGCTATGGTTACGTCACGTCAGTTACGCATACAACATGTAACAATTTGCATTATGATGAAGGGCAATTTAAAAATAGATCAGTCGTATGCACCATTGTTTTAGCATTGGTTCGCCTAACCTTAAGGTATTTATTTTGAGGCTTCGTGAAACTTACAGTTATAGATATCGTGTTTACGTGATTTACTGTGTGATTAAAAAGTTTTGTTTGTATTTTTCAGTTAATTCAGTAGTGTTCGTACCTACTTAGTTGTGTGTTTTAAAAATAAACCCAATTAATGACATAGTTTGTAATTTGTTGGAAATTCCATTCAGTCGGTGGACAGATGAGGATAAGAGAGACGTTTTGTTACACAGGGTTTTAGTTAATGTTTGTTTAAGTACCCGCACTATACCCAACTCTTCGCCATTTTTTAAGAGCGCGATCCGCCACTGGTTCCGACGGACCTTACATTTTAATAGGATACGGAGCTGGTGGTTGAAATAGTGAAATTTATAATACATAAAACAGATTTATTAAACTTAAATTTTAATCATTGGTTTCTTTAATACGCCACAAATCACAAGATAGAGACGGAGCAGTTTGAATTCCCTAATGAGAGGGCGCAATGATCAGGTGGAAAGCATGGAAAGCCGCGCGAAAAGCGAATCGCTTTCATTCGCTGGTGTCACAGTTGAGCGTGCTTTTCCCGTGGAAAATTCAGCTGTATACGGTCGTGGAAACCGGGCGCGAAATCTTCTTTTGCCAAATTATCAATGAAAATTGTATAATTTCCTGAATTTATTAGCGGTGGGGAGTTGTGCGGAGCCCTAAGAATCTCTAAATAAATCTTGTAACGACAAATAAACAAAATGTGACCGTTGGATATTGGCTTAGTTTCTCGTAGAAAGGTAAATGAATGACGTAAAACTGTTGCTCATATTTAGTACTTTTAAGTGCGAAAAGTTAATGTCTATTGAAGGGTGAATGAATAAATTAAAAGTACACTTTTAGCTAGGGAGAAAAGCAGGTGTTTCTCGCATGTAAAAGAAAGTTGATGGCCTGGATGCAGCCCGACTGATCAACAGGTCAAGTTTGAAATTGACTGTTCGTTCACATTTGCATGTATATTTATAGAAAACACACATACATACATAGCTCACAGATTTTTTTTTAAATTGAATATACCATTAAGTTAGAAAAAGTGAAAATTGACTACATATTAAAAATAATTTGTTCGATAAATTAATACATGTTATTCTATTTTAACCGATTATGAACAAGATTGTATGTATGGGTATATGGAAAGTAATGAAAATAACTTGAGGAGGGTGATAATAGAAAATTTAACATCGTTGTTTATGTTTCAATTGGCATCTTAATACTTATAATTTTCCTAAAACGTTGGTTTTGCGATAACAATGTTGTTATAGTATATTACATAACAAGTGATGAAAGTGATACTTTGTAAACGAGGAGATATTTAGCACGAGGCGTTAGCCGAGTGCGGAAATTCTCCAAGTTTTAGAATAATCACTTTCACACGAGTAATGTACACTATTTTTCCTACGACCACAAAGAATTATTAAAAAAGCCTTTGATTTGTAAAAAAAAAATATTTCAACTCTAGAGTTAAAATTAGCATACCTAGGATTATGTTCCACTTAATATCTGGTTTCATTTAGTTTGTCAATAGGCTTTTCCTTTATTTGTAGTTTAATATTTTCATTTTTTCATATTTTATATATCATAGGAAGACCTAATCCTGGATTGACTTCGAGATTAACTAGAATGAAAAATTTTAAATTTCAAGAAAATATACATTTAACCAAAATTTAAAAAATTCACACAAGAAGGAAGATTTCAATTCAAAATAATTCTATAAATTATTTAATGTTTTTATAAAAAAAAGTCAAATACTCCTGATGGGATTTGAACCTGTGACCTCCCGTAGACAAGAGCTTTAGTGTCTACGCTATGGCGTCCATGGCTACCAGTTAACATTTGTTGTTTAAATATACGACATTTTCTTCAGCGCGACTTGTTTTTTCTTTTATTAACATTTTTTATAATTTCACATGGCGTATTTTCACACTCTAATTCTAAATCACTCGACAAATATATGAAAAATAAGTTAAAACTCTTTACAATTACTGATTTCTAAAATTTGTTCTTTTTAATAATTAGGGGTGGTCTGTCAAATTGGCACCATAAGTTTAAATTAAATAGTGTGCCTTGTATTACCACCCTAGAGTTGAAATATTTTCTTTCAACACGCGTGTGATATTCGGCGCTTTCGAGCCAGGTTAACCGTGCTTTTTTGTGGTCGTAGGAAAAAGTGTTTTTTTCCAATTTTTTTTTTAAATCTCGTAAACTGTTTGAGATTTTACACCAATGCCCAATTTTCTAAAGTCATCTTAAATCTAAGGGTAAACCTAGGATTAAACCGAAGAATAATTCTAAAATCGTAGAAATGGTCGATTTATAATATGGGTTTGTCACCAAAGTTCAATTTAAGAGTATTCAACCTGGTCATAACTTGTTACGTTATGTTACATTATGCAGGGTGATGATTTTAAATGGAACTTTGCTTATAGCGGCTTCGGGAATAGGATTCCTCTAAAATCCAAAATACGTCATCAAAGATGTTTTACGGGCCTCGCTTTTGTCTTGTAAAAAAAATTGGAACCCCAAGGATGGGGCGCCACACTAACTAATTCTTTTTTTAATTAGAGGATTCCACTCGTGGCACTTTTTTGAAAAGCTTATAGAAATAGGAGTTTGTATATATAATTTTTTTTTTACTTCTGTCTGTTCTTTAATAAAAACTAATTTAAGGAACAATTACATTAACATTACCTTTAAAACTGTAAAGTCAGTTTTTAGCATAGCAATTGTTGAAAATGTGCCCCATGAATCTGTTAGCACAGACCAAACCGATGGTAGAACTCTTCCCTTACTTATTTCAAAACTTCTGGCGTGATTAACGTATCTCCGTTCGAATCCTTACCTTCAACTCTTCCAGATTTCTAGGTCTGGTAACATATACCCTTCTTTTTAAATCACCCCATAAATAAAATTCTAAATGTGTAATATCCGGAGATTTAAGCTGCCACTCTATAAATCCTCACAGTTCTATCCTCTTATTTGGAAATGTAACATTTAATAATTTTCTTACATTTCTTGCCAAGTTTTTATTACCATAATAATATTCCCTTATTGTGGAAATTTAGACCAAAGGATAGTTTTTCAATAGAATGAAGAGAATTAATAAATGTTACATTTCCAAATACGTGGATAGAACTGTAAGGATTTATGGAGTGGCCGCTCAAATCCCCGGATATTACACCTTTAGATTTTAATTATAAGGCGATTTAAAAAGAAGGGTTTATGTCACCAGACCTAGAAATCTGGAAGAGTTGAAGGCAAGGATTCGGACAGAGGTACGTTTAATCACGCCAGAAGTTTTGAAAAGAGTAAGGAAAAAGTTCTACCATCGGTTTGGTCTGTGCTTCATGGGGCACATTTTCAACAATTGCTAAGCTAAAAAAGTAACATTACAGTTATTGTTAATGTATTTGGTCTTTAAGATATAAGTATTGTAAAGATTCATATTACAACACGAGATGTTAAAGTTGTCAAACGAGGCGTCAGCCGAGTTTAATAAAACATCGAGTGTAGTAATATGAATTTACAACAAGAATATTGTACAAAATTTTATCTACTTTCATCTATGAATAAAAATATTTGGCAAAAGGCATTTTTAAAAATAAAAATGCACCTGCTATTAAGTTTACTAATCAAGTTTTTTATGTTACCTTTCGCATAGTTACTGTTTCGCATGGTTACTGTCGAAACTTTGTCAAACAAATACAAAAATATAAAAAGCGTTTTTCAAAATGAGCGATTCTGATGGAAGTTTACCCTCTGATATAGAAGCAGCGGCAAACGAAGCGATCTCAAGTTTAGTTCCGACAAAATCCAAGGCGCGGTATGAGTTGGAGTATCAGAAGTTTGAAGATTGGTGCAAAGCTAATAAAATAAATGAGGTGTCTGAGAAAATCCTTTTGGGTTATTTTTCCGTAAAGCAACGCTCCCAGAAACCATCTACACTATGGACTCACTACTCAATGTTGAGAACTATGATTTCAGTCAATAATAATAAACCTTAAGTGTTATATTTTAATTATTAATTAATTTTATAATTGTTAATCATAAATCATTCTTCTAAAAATGTGGTTTTATTTAACAGCAAAATTTTAATAAAACAGTTTTTTTTTATTACAGCACTAGTGCTATAACGGAATCTATTACAGCAGTAGTGCTGTAATAGATGCCCTTACAAAACGATTTACAGAACTGTAAAATTCATATTACTAAATGAAAGTAGATAAATTAGTTTTTATTAAATTTCTGCCACATGGTTTGACAAATGTAAAAAAATAATATAATTTCGATAAGCTTTCCAAAAAAGTACTACAAGTGGTATCCTCTAGTTTAAAGTAAAAGCTGGTTAGGGCTGCGTTCTCTCCTTGGGGTCCCAATTTTTTTACATGACAAAGGCCAGGCCCATAAAAAAATTTTTGAGTACGTATTTTTGGATTTTAGATAAACCTTATTCCCAGAGTCGCTATAAGCAGCGTTCCATTCAAAATCCCTACCCTGTATTAAATTATGACCAGGTAATTCACTTTTAACTCGAACTTTGCTGTCAATCCCAAATTAATATATGGCCATTTTTGACATTTCTTCAATTTAAATAGTATCATGGTTTAAATGCATATAATCATTTGTCCCAGCGACTAACTTAATTGCTAATTTGCATAACTTATTGTTTTACTGTGTAAATTTGATATCGTTGATGGTCTCATAGTTCTCATTTTTCATAACATCCATATAATAAATATTACAATAACTTTTTCTTATTAAACCAACCCAATGCGAAGAAAACTGGGCCCCTGAAGACTCCCCTAAACATTAAACTACAAAAAATACCCGACAATAATATAGACAAAAACTAATTACGGAAAACCAGTTTCATGAACTTTTAAACGCTAAAGGTTAAGAGTTCAAATGTGACTTTTATTTTTACCATGTAAAGTAACCCACATAAAATATGTATGACGGAACAAAAAAATGGTTAAAATATCGTGTCACTAACTCCTTTAAAAATAACAAGGAAAATACTAAGAAAAACTATATTTGTGAAAGATAATTTTATTTGATTAACGTCGGATTGCATAAAGATTTTTAACAATAATTAACTAACCAGCAACTTTGACGGTAATACCCATGACATTTTTTCAGTAAAAATGATATAAAAACTGAAACCGTAGAATTTTTTTTTTGTTGGGTCAAACTAAAAATTTGATAAAAAGGCCCATGTAATCCACAAATCTCGCCATTTTCGTCTCTATAGTCTACTTTAGAAAGGTGTAGAGTAATAAAATGGGAGATTCCGTCCAGTTCGGGTCAATTTTGGTGTCAGCCATAGGCGCAGGTAAATTGTATGCATTTAATTATTTATGATAACTAACCAAAGAAAAAAAAGAAGAAAATTTGATAAAGAAGGAACTATTAGCTAGAGCAAATTTATTCAAACATCGTTTTATGAAATATGCCGTGGAGTAACTAAAAAACATAGTGTAACTGTGCTGCGCACACCGCCATATCATTGCGAACTAAATCCTATAAAACTTATACGGGCGCGAGTGAAAGGATTTGTAGCAAGACACAACACCATATTCAAAATGAAAGACGTTAAGCTACTGTTTGATCAAGCCACTAAGGAAGGGACATCAGGGAACTGGCTAAAAGCAGCCCATCATGTCATTAAAGAAGAGGACAATATGTGGGATCTTGACCACCTGATTAATCGGACCGCCGACTTGATAATTATAACGTAAGAGGAGCTAACAGTTCCTCAGATGACGAAGAATATTATGATTTTGTATAATTTAATTTCTTTATAATATATACAGTGTGTCCAAAAAAGTATGCAACATAATATGTAAAAGTTTTTTATTACCGATTTCTCAGAAAATTTTATTCTTGATAAAAGTTGGTGCATGCCTTGAAACTATAAATGCATATTTCACATTTCACCTGCGGCTAATAGTAAGGGAGCAAATGCCATTTTTTCGAAATTGCATTAAGGGTAAAGTACCTTAGTTATTAGAAATACAGCAAAATCGTATATGGAAATGTTATTGCAAATTTAAAACATAGCCCAAATACGAGATTTGAGTTACGTGTCTCAATTTTTATTTTATTTTTTCTAATCTTTAATTTTCCCTAAACGGTACGCCTCTGGTCGATTTTTCGTTTACGCAATTTTAATATATTTAATAAATAACTTAAACGTAAGTTTATAATAAAAATGCATTAAGTAGTTGCAAACTTTTAAAAACTTTTCAATGAACCGGGTCGGTTTAGATATAAGCGTGTTGCACGCCTACTTAAACACATTTTAGCCAACTTCTGTTCGAAACTAAATTATAATAAAATTCAACCCTATTCATAGTACTGGAAATAACTACTAATTTATTTGTCATTTTCACCCAGTAGGCTAAAGTCCAAAAACCTACTTTAAAAAAATGCATATAAAATATTTTTAAAAAAAATGAGACACGTAACTCAAATTTCATATTTGGGCTATGTTTTTAATTTGCAATAACATTTCCATATAAAATTTTGCTGTATTTCTAATAACTAAGGTACTTTACTCTTAATGGAATTTAGAAAAAATGGCATTTGCTCCCTTACTATTAGCCGCAGGTGAAATGTGAAATATGCATTCATAGTTTCAAGGCATGCACCAACTTTTATCAAGAATAACATTTTCTGAGAAATCGGTAATAAAAAACTTTTACATATGTTGCATACTTTTTTGGATACACTGTATAATATATTTTTTGAATTTTGTTTTCTTTATAATGTTTAATAAAAAGTAAGTGTTTGTGAATGGATAACAATAAGCAAAACCCATAAAATGACCCAAACCCCGGGTCGCACTACCTGCACTTGATGAAAATAAAGAATTTTGCAATGAAATCAATGCCAAATTATGAAAGTGGCTTAAATATTCATTGGGTTACTCTGTAGTCCCTTTTTATACCTAATGAGCTTTTATTACTCTACACCTTTCTGAAATAGACTATAACCAGCAACAAAATCCTGCTAAACGATATTGATTTTCTCGGAATCCACACAAACAATTTTGTAAAAACCTGTTTCATATTCAGCGGTAAATATAATTCTTTTTAGCGAATCGAAAGTTTCATGCGTCAACCACTACCGAGATCTAAGCGCCTGAAAATCGATAAGCGGAATTTTGTTGGTTGGCAAAATTTCACCAGTATTTTCAATAAAAATAATTTAAAAACTGAAACCATAGAATTTTTTTTTGTTGGATCAAAATAACAATTTGATAAAAAGGCCCATGCAATGGGTCTCGCCATTTTTGTCTCTAAAATAGGTGTAGAGGTGGAAATCATTTCTTAAAATAAAAAATCATCAATACCTTTTTTTCCTCCCGATGTATATTTAACTTTTAAATATTACAAAATTTACTTTGCACTTTCACGAGCAAGCGATGTCAGGTAGCGACTATAAATTAGAGTTCGGGAAACGGGCTAATAAAAGATTTAAGGTAAGCTCGGTCCAAGGTGATTCTGCGGGTGTTTTAAACCGATCTTGAAACATAAACCTGGTACGAATGCTGATCGTAGATTGAAAGAGGAGGCCAGGGTCTTAAACACAGGATATACTATGAATTATTTCTGTAACCTACATGCCTTTCGGTAGGGTTTTATGAGACGAAAAATCTTGCACTTTTTTAAAAACTTTCGTTTTCATCTCGTCTTCCACTCTGAGACGAGCCTTTCTTACAAATCTCACCAAGCAAGATGTTTCCTCGTAACATCTCGCGAGAGCCTCTCAAATTAGTAGACTTAGGTAAAAACGTGTTTCATAAAGTTTAATTAAAATTTAAAGCAAAAACCAAAAATATAATAAAAAATGTTATATTGTATTTAAAAAATTTAAGTTGAAGATACTTCCGAAATAACCGGAAGTGACAGAAACATGTTAATATTTTAGTTTAAGAGACAGATGACACACGCCTGCGCACTGCCTGGGCATGCGCAAAAGGGACCGCAGGAATTGATGGTGAAGGAATCAGCTACCTCTACTCACATCGATAAACTTAAACCTACAAATTTAAAAAAAATATATTCAGTAGTTTCCTCAAAAGTTCTAATGCAAGCTCGTCGTGAATCACCCGGTTTAAAAAAATAAGCCGTTGCGATCTAATTAAACAAGGTAAATATAATTAAAAAAACAATACGGGTTCATATACTATTTAAAATAAGCCGGGTTCAAAAGGTGACTCTTAGGGTATTTTAGAACGTTCTTATAACACCAACGTTAGGACTAATACTGATTCTAAACTGGATAAAGGATGAGGGTCAACACGGGTAATGGATTAGTCCGTGAAAAGGACGTCGTCGTATTTTTTTTATCCATAAATACGGAAAAAGGGATTGCATATATTTGTTTAGGTGGGTGTTTGTCTATTTGTTCTTTAACAGGACTGAAATTATGCGGTGTTTACCTTTCCTGTATCATTTGAAATTATTTTTAACCATTCTGAAGCTGAGCCTCAGTTTTTCGTCTTGATGTTCAATTTTACAACCAGAAAAATGAAGGTTGTAACAGGTTTTGTTGTGAAATATGGACGATTTCTTAATTTTATATATTGAAACTGACTATCAAACCGACCAAAACTACCAAAAGATAAATTGTTTTTTTGTTTTATCTGGTTTTACGTACTTATCTTCATTTTCCACCATATAAGAAGGATTTATTAGTTAAAGTTAATTTTCTATATCTGTTGAGTTAAATAAAAGTTTTAAAGTCGATTGAGGTTGGAGCTCTGATCAAAATATATCAGAAAATAGTAGAACAATCGCGGTGGAAAAATATTTGCATGGCAAATAACCAACAAAGGCAAGTTTAAAAGTTCATTTTGAAGGTATGTAAATTGTATGCATTAAACCTTGTAGCAATTGTTTAGAAATGAGTGGGAAATTGAAGATTTTTGAAATAAGAAAGTGAACATTTTTGTACAAATCTTTAGTTCGGTTTGGTCACAAAGTACTTAACAATAGTTCGGTAGAAATATATTTTGGTTTTATATCTTAAATTTTAGCACCATTTAGTGCATTCCTTGGGAAAAATTGGTTTCGCTCATAGGTAGGGGCTACACCGAGAGAATTAATTTTAGACCATTATAAAAATCTTAATAACCATAATAAAAATATCCCATAAAATAGGGGACAGAAAAACAAGTTAGTTACCATTATTAATGTCACTTTATAAACTTTTACTTTGCTACCATCAATAAGCAAATTTACTAAAATCGTCATAAGACCATTAAAACAGTGGATATTAATCATCATAAAACAATTTTTGTTGGCTAAAAAACAATTTTTTAACTGCTAATATTTTTTTTTTGACCATCAATAATTCTCTTTAAAAATGTAACGGTAGTTGTAACGCATCTTATTTATCATAGAAAATTTCTTAGCAAGCTTTATTACAGGATCTATCTGTGGTAATAAGGTTTATTTGCTGGACTTTAATTGGTTTGGCGCATGCGCATTCGTGATAGCTTTTCTACAGGGTGTTTAAAATACCATGTGCCACTTTTTGCTATATTGAAAATGATAAAAGTAACAAAGTCGGTAAAATTAGAGAAAAAGTCAACATGCGTTTTTGTATTGCCAAAAGCTTATTTAGTCTCCGAGAGTAAAAATAATTTTTTTTTCTTTTTACTCTCGGAGACTAAATAAGCTTTTGGCAATACAAAAACGCATGTTGACTTTTTCTCTAATTTTACCGACTTTGTTACTTTTATCATTTTCAATATAGCAAAAAGTGGCACATGGTATTTTAAATCTGAAATATTTATGGTTTTTTGCTCTGTAATATAGTAGGTACCTATATATTTTCAATCTGATTTTCCGTAAGACATAATAAAATTGATCACTATACGTTCACAAACAATAATAAATGGGAATGGCCAACGTTTGAGTCGCCAAGTCGCGCGAACGAACACGAACGCAGTCTTTTATCCATACAAGTCGAAAATCGAATGATGGATAGATGGATATATGAATCATGAAACAAAGAAGGGCGTCGCTTTCGATTGTTTTCGTGAGTCACGTGAGCAGCGAGTTTGACCGAAGTCATTGATTTTCCTTGCTGTTTATTGTTGGCAATAAAGTGACTTTATAAAGGTTGAAAATCTTCTTAATAACCATTTAAAAATGCATTAAGATAAATTTTAAAAAACGTGGTTAATAACTATAATAAAGTTATTTTGCTACGGCAGTAAACTTTTATTATGAAATTGAAATGCAATGAATCAGTAAAGTTAATTTTTAACCAGAGTAAAGTATTTTTTGACTGCTGATAAATACATATAGATAATAATAAAGATATTTTAAAAAAGAATTTTTAGCAGTCATTGTAATTTTTATTTTAATAGGAGATAGATAATTTATAAAGGTTATTAGATATTCTTTGTCCGTAATGAAGACAATTCTAGTAAGACAATTTAAGATTTCAATTTTCTCAGTGTAGGTAAGGATTCTGGAAGAAAGCTTAGATATACGGTCGCGGCCACTTTTTTTTTTGAGACTACTTTTCATAAGAGGATAAATAACGAGGACTTTTTATTATCACTTTGAAGAAAAGGTTTTCAGTTTGGCAGGTTGCCCCCCCCCCCCCTACTCCCCTTGAAAAGTGTACTCTATGGGCGCCCCTGGCTGTGTGCATAGAATCTGCGATAAATGTTTTGATTCAAATTACTTAATTAAAAAATTAACAAATTTGATCGGCCAGATTTACATCTTTTTAAAGTATATTCTTAACCTCATTTTTATTAAGTGTCATAAAACGACGCGTAAAATTTACAACGTGTAAATTTCGTTTCTTTGCAATGGGCTCTTTCATATTCTCATATCTGAGTTTTGTCATTAAAATTGTTAAGTCGGTGTTATAATGGGAGTTTATCATTTCTAAAACTATTGCTAGATCATACCATGAATTTTTTTCGGCTCATTGAAAACATGCATAATTTCCACAAATTTTAAAAACGCAATACTGGCGCGATTACTCGGATGAAGTTGATCGGATAAAAATGTACAGTGAGCATCGTTACCGATCTTTCACTTGTCATTTCGGTGTTTTTGTTTACATCCCACTTACATCCGAATTATTGGGAAATCGTATGTGTTTTTGTTTAAAATAACTGTTATTTTTTTATTTGCCCATAGAGCAGAAAGATCGACAAATAACTTAGGTTAGACTTTTTTCAACTGTCATTTCATTAGCTTGGTCTTCTGTCAATAATTTCAGTGTTGTCACATGTGAAACCTTGTATGCTAGTTAAATAATATATTTATTTTTATTTTTCTTTTTGAACAATTGTTTCTATTGGATTACTTTTCAGACCTTGTCACTGTATTATAATAAAAAATAGTTATTTTTGTATTAAGTGCGTGAAGTGAGTGTTTTTTTAATGGCATATG
Source organism: Polydrusus cervinus (assembly GCA_935413205.1). NCBI lineage: Eukaryota > Metazoa > Arthropoda > Insecta > Coleoptera > Curculionidae > Polydrusus > Polydrusus cervinus. The sequence continues at coordinate 9,143,556 of OW284512.1, forward strand.
AGAGTGTCAATTTTTTGCCGAGACCGCAGGTCGAGGCGAAAAATTCTCTCGAATGTGCCATTAAAACACGAATTTCACAAACGAAATACAAACAACATTTTTTGTACAACTGAAAGTTTGAATTAATCGGTTAAATTGTATATTATAAAAAAATTTTACCATATAATTTCACATAATCAAGTTAACAGCCCTGTCGTTACTATAGAAATGGTTTGTTGGCACGTTGCTTGTTTTGTTGTCATACGTTGATAGCTGTTCATATTTATTGCAATTTTTTAAATAAATAGTATAAGTACTTAAAATGGATGTAGATTACGATAGTGATAGCGAGATTCCTTCAGATATAGCCGATATAGCAAATTCGGCTATAGCTAACATGTTACCGGCGAAATCAAGATTTATATACGAGAAAAATTATATTCCGTGAATGGTGCGGCAAGAAAAATATACAAAAAGTGTCTAAAAAGGTACCCTTATGCTATTTTAAGGAGAAATCAAAAACTGTAAAACCTTCTACTTTATGGAGTGTCTACTCAATGTTGAAGAGTACATTGAATGTTAAAGAAAATATTGATATAAAGAAGTTTTCAAAATTGGTGCCTTTTATTAAGAACAAAAACGTCGGATACCGAGGGAAGAAATCTAAAGTTTTATCGAGAGACGATATTAATAAATTCATTCAAGAAGCTGATGATGAAACAAATTTACTTTATAAGGTACAGATGATCAAAATTTTGTATTATTTCAGTAATTTCAATATTTTTTTAATTGTAGGTTGCGTTAATTTTGGGAATCAGCGATGCTTGTCGCCGTGAAGAATTATTGAAGGTAACTATTGATGACATTGAAGATACCGGGTCTATATTGATTGTTAAAATACCGGATACAAAGACCTATTGCCCAAGAATGTTTACCGTTTCAAATTCTGATTATATTGAGATATATCGCAAGTATAGAGCACTAAGGCCGTCCCATACACACAAAAAGAGATTATTTTTAAAATATTCAAGAGGAAAATGTGTTGACCAACATGTGGGAATAAATAAAATAGGGGAAATTCCTAGCTTGATTGCAAAATGGCTGGGAAAAGAATTGCATAAGAGCTACACAGGTCACTGTTTTAGGAGGAGTTCTGCAACTCTCTTAGCCAATGCAGGAGGTAACATGACATCTATAAAACGCCACGGTGGTTGGAAATCTGCCGCCATAGCAGAAGGATATATAGAAGATAGTTTGAGTAATAAAATTGATATTTCTAATAAATTAAATTGTTCCTCTACTTCCAAACAAATCAATATAACTGATACAATTGTGGACTCAACTTTTCAAGGAATATCTAGCGTTTCTGATCAGCAGCAAGGTGGACCAGCTTCGGGAATTAATATTGGAAGCAATTGCTTAAACTTCACCATCAATTATTATTGTAACAAATGAGATTTTTTGGTAGTTGGTAATTAATTAGTAAATTTGTACAAAAAAATTCAATACATTTTTTAAAAAGTAATGTTTTATCGTTTTTTTTGTAAATCATTTTTCCAGTTAAAAAAAGTCTTTTTTTCACTGTTAAAGAAACAAAAGGTTTACGTATCGATAGCGATGAAAAAATGTCAACTTTTTTTGACAGTTGTAGAAAAAATATATAAAACATTGACAAGCTGCCGTTTTCATGACGTACATTTGACATAGTCCGTATTTTCGTTCCAATAGTTTTTTTATTTATTTTCTTTTCTCAGAAATTTAAAATATCAAAAAGCACATTTTTATTTTTTATTCCTTAGTAAAAGAAACCATTGACTACTGATTGATTGGTCAGTTTCAGATCCTAACTATGATGGATATGAAATTATATTTGTAAACGGAATTATTATCCCATCACTTCAGTATAAAGATAACAGCAAATATTGAAGTGAAAGTAGAAAAAAATTATTTTTTCATTTTCATATTTTGAAAATAAATTTACATTATACTATTAAATTATTCAAACTATATAATACATGTTTAATCTATAGTGACCTACATATCTCCTACAATATTTAAGGCCATTGGTGCATGTTTGTTTTCTAAGACCGGTTACGAAAGGTCACAGAATAGCCTTAGGCTCGACTCTGCTTTGTTTTAAATCTTTAATGAGTTCGCCCTCGGTCAACCGTTCTAATTTATGATGACGCTCCAAAATAGAATGTTTGGATGAGTATAAAAAGAAAAACTTCTGCTGTATTTGTAAAAAGAGCAATCAATAGAAGGTTTGATCCTCCTATCGTGACTGGTTGTGTCTAGGTAGCTTCCATCTGGGTAAATAGGCCTTCCAAAATATCTTAAAACCCTTATTTCAAGTTTGAATTAGGGCAAGGGCCTATCACATATTAAGCACCGGTTCCCGCAGATCACCGAAGTTAAGCTATGTCGAGCGTGGTTAGTACTTGGGCGGGTGACCGCTTGGGAATACGGCGTGCTCTTGCCTCAGGGAAGAGTGTAAAATGAATCGACACCTAGCCATCCTATTCACGCCGGACAGGCCGGATGAGATCGGATATCTCGTAGGATCAAGGTGCCGTTTCACACTCTCCAGTCGGTAGTTCACATTTTGTGGTCGATGACCGGTTCAAGATGGCCTCTGTAGTCAGCGAACCGTAAAAAAAAATAGTTTGAATTATATACCTTTAGTAAAATGACAATGATCTTGTCCATAAACAATAATTAAAGGTTAAAAAAATTGTCGTTTTAACGGTAGGGCCTAACTTAAGTCTAGAGCTTTTCGTGTCATATTTCCATATCTCCCATAAAAAGTCCCACCGGGCTGCTTAAAAATTAAAGATAAACGCACTGCATTTCGAAGACCGGCATAAATAAACAAACATCATATAATGTAAATGGTGCGTTAACAGACGGTAGTGGCTGACGGAGCACTATGAATCGCGCTCACTCGCGTACATATTTACATTACATTTTTTTCACAAATCAAAGGCTTTTTTAATATTTCTTTGTGGTCGTAGGACAAATAGTGTACATTACTCGTGTGAAAGCGATTATTCTAAAACTCGGAGAATTTCCGCATTCGGCTGACGCCTCGTGCTACATATCTCCTCGTTTGAAAAGTATCACTTTCATCACTTGTCATGTAATATACTATTGTTGTTTTTTGCATTGCAAAGTTGTTCGTGTTTAGGAGTAAAATTTAATAAATTTAACTTGTAATTTACCCCATAAAAATTCAGAACTGGACACCCTGTACATTGTGCTCTGACTACCCACTCAATTGGTTAGACACGTGTCCCATTATAAATTATTTATGAGAGCCTTAACTTATTTTAAAGTTTAACCACATTATGTCAACATATTGAGATACAATTATTTTAAGCGCAAAATGTATAATGTATTTAAAACTTAAATTTCAAATTTCATCTAAACATTGTCTGCGGTGTTCAATTTAAGGTTTTCATTGAAAAGCCACTAGGGTGTCATTCTCAAAACAACATAATTTATTTTTTTCTTCTCGCATGGATATTCACTGTTTCCATGACACTAAAGTGTTCTTTGGGCTACTCCGATTAACTGAACAGATATAATTTCATATAAACTGCTGGACAAATTTCGAGCAAGAAAAATTTCGCCTAAATTTAACAGTTTATATTTTCTAAACCAGATATGATATCGACCTACGGTTTTGAATGGTTGACAGATTCATTCCTTGAGAAACAATTGTCAATATTGGATTTTCTTTAACTGTCAAAAAATTGTATATAAAGGGTTTTAAAGAAGACGATGATTTTTGCTCCAATTTTAATGGCGTGTAATTTTCACAATAATATTTTTAAATTTCATCACTCTACGTCAATTGAATCACTGGTTCATAGCAAAGAAAGTGATTTGTCAAATTTTTGATATCTGCTATATTTTAAAAAATGCCGATTTTTTTGGAAAACCTTGCTTTATTTTAACTTATTGGTGGCTAGATCTCACTGTGCATTGTATCGTGCAAACTTTGCGAGTGATTTTTATACCTTATGAAAAGCTTGATTATGTTCAGTAACAATAGTTGTACCTAAATGTTATGATGTCCAGTGGCGTAATTATAAACATCTATATGTCTATGGTTTATGAGTATCTCACAATTTTTCACGATTGTTTTATATTGGAAAGTACTCGCCCCTAGATTAGGTCAATTTTTTCTTATTTTTTAGTTTTTCATATCGCACTATACAGTGTGTTTACAAAATTTTAACAAAGATAATTTTTTTAATTTAAATTTTGGAAAAAATGTATTTATTAATTTCTAACTTTCTAACACTATACTCATAAACCATAGACATATAGATGTTTATAATTACGCCACTGGACATCATAACATTTAGGTACAACTATTGTTACTGAACATAATCAAGCTTTTCATAAGGTATAAAATCAAAATCAAAATCAAAATCAAAATATATATTAACTACGTTTTGTAAGAAAAAAAATACAATTGTAGCAGGTCAAGTTGTAAATATAAATATTTCTCAATAAATTGATAAAAGTAGTACATTAAAAAATTTTTAATAAAACTAACAAGTTAACACACAATATACTTTTGTAAACAAACAAATTACAACAAAAAATACATTAGAATAATCTATTCGCTGTGGCTGTGTCCAAATACTCCCGAACTGAATAAAAGCAGTGACGGCGAAGAGATTTTTTAATCAGTGATTTGAACTTTGAATTACTGAGCAGCTTTGCATTATCAGGCAGTGCATTGTACAATGAGATATTTAAAGAGTTGTCCCTAGCTTTCTTGGAGTTAAATTTATGAGGTCTGATTAAGTCAGAACCTCTTGTTGGATACGTATGAAAGTTAGAATTTAGGGAAAAACTATTCCTGTTCCTATGAATCTCGAGCAGTTGATAAAATATATATAGAGACGGGAGAGGCAAAATTCCAAATCTTTTGAAAATGGGCTGACAGTGATCAAAGTATCCAGCATTACCAATCACTCTAACGGCTTTCTTTTGCTGTCTAAAAGCCTTAATGGCTGATGACGAATTACCCCATAGTAAGACACCATAAGTTAAATGGGAATGAAAAAGAGCCAAATAAACAGTTAAAAGGGTAGATGGATTAACTGTATTTTTAAGTCTGCGCAGAACAAAGATGGAGGATGCTAGACGTTTTGTAAGATTATCGACATGTGCAGACCAGTTTAGTCGATCATCTAGTGTAATTCCCAGCAATTTTACCGAATTGCCACATGTGACAGAGTTATTAGTAGAAAAAATAATACGCTGCGTTTTATCGAGATTAAGTTGCAAGTCATTGTTCGTAAACCAGTTATTGGCCCTAGATTCCAAAGTTGACATGTTCCGTGGTAAGCTCAGAATGTCTCTATCCGAGGTTACAAATGAAGTATCGTCCGCAAAACAAGTACACTTATTTGGGGCCAAGTAATGGCACAAATCATTAATATACACTATAAATAGAAGCAGACCAAGGACGGAACCCTGAGGTACACCGCTCTCAATAGGCCTAAAAGTTGACTTAGATTCCCCGAGTTGGACACATTGGTATCTAGATTTTAAATAGGAGGTAAGTAACTTGAGAGGAAGACCCCTAACGCCATACCTAGAAAGCTTTTCAACTAGAAGATCATGAGAGACGCAATCAAAGGCCTTGCTAAGATCACACAAAGTTAAGCCAACGTGCTCACCCCTTTCAAGGCCTTCCACCACATCAAATATGACCTTCGATACAGCTTGCACAGTGGAACAGTGCTTGCGAAATCCAAATTGGTTATCAGTAAGACATTTTATTGAATTAAGATAGTCAGTCAGCTGATGTGCTATGAGAGACTCAAAAACTTTACCCAATATAGGCACTATTGATATTGGTCTGTAATTACTCGTAGATTCAAGATCACCCTTTTTAAAGATTGGGACCACTTTAGTGAGTTTAAAAGGTTCAGGGAATTCCCCAGATTCAATGCATCTGTTAAAAAGATAAGTCAGGGGCTTAATAATAGAACCGCTAAGTTCTTGAACGAGAACACTGGAAAACTCATATAGGTCAGCAGAATGTGATTTTTTAAGTTTATTTATAGTATCAAGCACTTCAGCCTCCGACACTGGACGCAGAAAAAAAGACGAAGATGCTAAAGGAATTTTCTGTAAACATTCCTTTTGTAGAGATTTTTTAGCAGAAAGCACACTAATGATATTTTTTGCAACAGTCACAAAAAAATTATTAAATTCATCGGCAGATAGTGAGCAATCCTGTTTCTCGGCTTTAAAAGAAGAATTTCTTTCACTATTCACAATTCTCCAGATATCCTTGGGTTTGTTATTTGAAAAATTAATATAGTTATTATGAGCCATCTTCTTCGTTTCCTGGACACACTTTTTATATTCCCTGTGCAACGTTCTATAAACCATTAAATGATCCTGGTTTAGAGAGGAATCATAGATAGTCTTTGCCGCGCTTACCCTATTCCTCATTATTTTAAGGTCTTCACTGAACCAATTAATTTTATTTTGCTTGTTTTGTTTAGAAGTTATCATAGGAAGATTATTTACTACCAATGTTTTAAGACAATTTAGCAAGATAGAGGCCATACAATTTACGTTAGAGGCTGAATAAAACTCATTCCAATCCTGATCAGAAAGTAAACGCCTAATTTTTTCAATGCCATGGTAAGTAACCTTTCTAAATTTATGTGTTTTGGCTTTAGCCTTAAATTTTGTGTCTACAAAAATGCACTGACCATAATGATCCGATATAGCAGGGTTTATTACAGTAGTTGTAAAAGAATTACTGTTTAAATTAGTAATTATATTGTCAATGCAAGACGCAGAACAGCGAGAGATTCTAGTGTTTTCAGATATAGTTATTGTAAGACCAAAACTATCTACAATATTTTGAAAATTGGATAAATTACTGGAGGGCTTATTAAAATTAATATTAAAATCACCCATAATAACAACTTTTACATACTTACTGGACATGGCAATAAGCAGCTGCTCAAATTGATCAATGAATGCCTGAACATCACAGGAACAAGACCTATACACACAAATAAATAAAATTCTTTGGGGAAGAAGCTCAATTGCACAAAATTCAGCCACCATCTCCAACACAAAGCTGCTAACATCCACTTGTTTACAATTCAATCCCGAGCGGGCATATATGCACACACCACCATGGACATGATTTAATCTACAAAAGGAAGATACTAGATTAAAATCAATTATATTATAACAGGATAAAGTCTCACGACTGGTTTCCCAGTGTTCACTAAAACACAGGATGTCAAAATTGTTCATATTCATAAACAGTGAAATATCATCGAGCTTATTGGAAAGTCCCTGCACGTTAAGGTGAAGAACTGCCAGGTTTCGGCATTTGTCAGATGATTTATGTATTAATCCAGAGTGGTTATTCTTCTCTTCATGTAAAAAAACTTATTTATTCTTGTTCCAGTAGCCCATCTACTAGGTTCCAAGAAATCGGGGATATTTTTTTCGAAAATACCCACTTTAAAAGAGGAGTAGTCGTCAGGATACTTTGCCATCAATTTTTCGCATGTTACTTCAGAAAACTGAGGTTTCAAGTAACTAAGAAGATTTTGTACAGTAGTGGAAGGGTGCAATTTGAAGACATGGAAATAAGACATAGATGGAATTGCCTTGATTAGCTTAGAGTCATCCCCAGACGGGTTGCCCGTTCCAACAATGGTGCGGGATTGTCTTCTTCGTCTCCCTTCTACAATTCTCCATTTATCTGATTCGTCACCAGTATTGTCATTACAAAGAGACATAATTTCATTAGCCTTTTGATGTGTTGTAGCCTGATTTACTGCAGCCGCCACCTCTCGATAGCTGATGGAATAAGCCTTAGATGTGGGCGGGGCCTGGTGCTGACCCGTAGTAGTTTCTACAATAGACGGCGACACCCGACTCGTAGATGGCATGATATTATTGGCATGGGAGGCTATCTGAATAGAATTTTTCGAACTACCAGAAATATTGGCATTGTTTCCGCCATTAACACCCATAGATTTCTTACCAGCTGGGCGACCAATGGCGGTTTGAAACTTGGCTATGCTGTTATTAGTACCATTGTTATTTTTTAATATTTCATTTAACAAAGCATTGTGGTTGCGCATTGTTTCAATAGTTATCGATTGGTTAGCTATTACCTTGTCCTTTTGTTCAGAGATTTCCTTTAGATATTCCATTTCCTTGCGTGCATCGAACGTTTGATCAATCACGGTGTCTATGCTGTCACTAGATCCACTGAATAATACTGTCTTGGTAAGGTTATTAGCGTTTTTAGGACGATTACACTTCGTAGAACGAGTATCACTTAAATCCTGCGCGAAATCAATTAGAACTTCACTTGTTACATGTTCAGGTAGCGAGTTAAGAGTTAATAAGTCAATTAGCTCGGACTTTTTTAGTTTATTTAACTCCGCGACTATCAAAACAACATCACTTGCCGCCATATTGTCACCACCATCCATAAGAATCGCTCGCAAAGTTTGCACGATACAACGCACAGTGAGATCTAGCTACCAATAAGTTGAAATAAAGCAAGGTTTTCCAAAAAAATCGGTATTTCTTAAAATATAGCAGATATTAAAAATTTGACAAATCACTTTCTTTGCTATGAACCATTGATTCAATTGACGTAGAGTGATAAAATTTAAAAATATTATTGTGAAAGTTACACGTCATTAAAATTGGAGCAAAAATCATCGTCTTCTTTAACACCCTGTATATAAAATTTTTTGACAGTTAAAGAAAATCCATTATTGACTGACATTTCTCAAGGGATGAATATATCAACCATTCAAAACCGTAGGTCGATATCATATCTGGTTCAGAAAATATTAACTGTTAAATTTAGGCGAAATTTTTCTTGCTCGAAAGCAATTATTGTCCAGCAGTTAGTATATGAAATTGACCAATCACCGTGGTCAATTACAAAGAATGCTATTAAGTATACAGGGTGCTACAAATTCCTGTGCGTACAATGGGATATCGAAAACGGTAAGAGATACGAAGATGGTTAAATTGAGGCAAAGCTGCGTATTTTGGGGCTTAATAATTTTGGTGAAAGAAAATTCTAAATATTCCGAATGCTTTCGGAAATATTCGAGAAAAACGAAATTTCCAATTTTGGTTTTTAATTTTTTGCGCCTTTATTTTTAACTTAGGAAAAAAACAAAAAACACTTTCTCATAGTCGTTCTTTAAGTTTTACAAGATGGCGTTTTTAGTTTTTACATTGGACGTTTCGTTGTTTAGATACCAACCTCAATTCATTTTTTTTAAATACGGACCTGGAATTTTTTAAACAGTTTTAAGGACTTCTAAGCTATGAAAATGTAATATTAAAAGGCTTTTAAAATTGTAATGTTTTGTCATCATATAACACATCACTAGCATTTCAAATTATCCTTTCTTTACTATTACGGCCCTGGCAATTATTTTTAGGATTACTTAAATATTAAAATTACATAACAGGAAGTTATGGTGTTTAGGCTGTTTATTTTTCTAATAAGATTAACCGTCACAATACCCTAAGCTAGGAAGTAAACAAGTTTTTAAGGCATGAGAAGTAATTCTATTCTTCATTAGTTTTTATTTATTTTATTAATATAAGTTATATCTTAAGTCCTATAATATTTGCCTTAGACCTAGAATGAAATACTGTAAAACAGAATAAAAAATAATGCTCCCGAGTGAAAAGATAACTGGAGTGTTAGTCTAGTTATGTTACTGTGATGCGCTTATGTTTATTTCAAAAACAATTTAAACTTTTTTTTACTGTCTAGACGATCTGATGATGCTAATTTCAGGCAAAACATGTAACAAAAATAAACAAACCTAGATATTTGAGACCGCGACTTTGGGTCTTTTCTCTTACAAAATATCATATATTAGGCCTCTTTGAGTAAAAATGGACAGATTTTTTAAATTAAGAAAGAAATCTTTTGTTTTTAGTTTGGCTCTAAATATTCAGGACCGTAATGAAATAAAAAGGATAATTTAAAAAATATGTTATTAAATGACAAAACGTTAAAATTTAAAAGATTTGTACATTGTATTAAATTTCTAAATCTTAGAAATCCATAAAAGTGTATTTAAAATTCCAGGTCCATATTTAAAAAAATTGACTTGAGGTTGGTAACTAAAGAACGAAACGCCGAATTTGAAAGCTAATAATGCCATTTTGTAGAACATAAGAAACGGCTGTGAAAAAGTGTTTTTTAATTTTTTTTCCCAAGTTAAAAATGAAAGCGCAAAAAATTAAAAACCAAAAATGGAATCGAATATCTCCGAAAGCATTCAAAATAACTACAATTTTTTTACACCAAATTATTAAGCCCCAAAATACGCAACTTTGCCTCAATTTAAACATCTTCTTATCTCTTACTGTTTTCCAGATGCCCTTGTACGCACACGAATTTGTAGCACCCTGTATGAAACGCAAGATCTAAGGAATCTTGTAAACTTTTAAAACATTTAACAAAAGTGAGGTTAAGAATACACTTTATGAAGATGCTAATCTGTGAGGTCAAATTTGGTATTTTTTATATTTGAATCAAACTCTTTGTTTTAATTAAGCAAAAATTGTTGAAACAAATATTTATTTGGATATTATTTTTCAGTCTACAGTAAGTTTTTCTGATCAAAGCCAGTTTTTACCAGCCACCAAAATCCCACTAAACGATATTTCAAACTCGAATTTCTCTAAAACTACACGAACCATTGGGTAGAAACCTGTTTCATATTCAGCAGCAAATATTATTGTTTCTAGCGAAATGAAATTCAGGTTTCAGGAGTTTGTGAATGCCGAGATACTACTGTTTGAAAATTGGAATAGCGGAGTTTTATTGGTTGGAAAAAAACTGGTTATCAACTTTAAATAAATCTACATACAAGTCGGTTTTATTGCGCAGGAAAAGTAAAGTCAAAATTAGAAAAACGGCAGCAAGAAAAAAGTCAGAATCCCGTCTTAATGATTAAATTAAAAGGTTGTGAATGGACCACCATTAAGTGAAAACTATAAAAATCAAGCTTACTCGTTCCACACGGTCTTTAATATGCCAGACTGTCTCTAACAAATTACATCAACAAAAACAAATGTAGCATAAAAAGTAAGTTTTTCTCGCTCTTTTCCACTCCATTTGTTAGTAATCACCTTTGTCACAGAACACTGACACGGAATATCGATGAAGGTTCGTGGAAAATATTTTTTATATTGAATATTGAATATTGAATATTAAAGGTCGATCCCCAAAAAAAGAAGGTATTGTTAGCTTCCATTTCCCATATTTTACGACTTTATATAGAAATAATTATCTAATTATATAAAAAGTAGGTATGACGATATTTTGGAATACCCCAACCACTCACTAGAGGCCTGCACGGGCCGGGTTTTTATCTCGGGCCTTAATGTGGCCCAACTCGACTTTCGGGCTCAGGTTGGACTGGGCCGGGTGACTTACTCAATAAAGGTTCGGGTTTTCGGGCCCTACAGTCTATTTAAGAAAGATGTAGAGTAATACAGACTCATTAGATATGCAAAGTGACCCAACGAATATTTAAGCCACTTTCATAACTTGGCATTGATTTCATTGCAAAATTCATTTTATTCATCCAGTGCATGTAGTACCACCCAGGTTTGAGTCAATTTATGGGTTTTGCCTATTGTTATCCATTCACAAACACTAAAAATGGTGGGACAAAAGCGTGCATTATGTACATAGTATTAGGAATACTTATTTTTTGATTAAACATAAAAAATACAAAATACAAAAAATAAATTACACAGAAATGTTCTGTGTTCTCTGGTGTCACTTCCTTAATGGCTTAATCAAACAGTAGCTTAACGTCTTTCATTTTAAATTTCGTGTTGTGTCTTGCTACAAATCCTTTCACTTGCACCCATTAAGTTCTATAGGATTCAGTTCGCAATGATATGGCGGTGTGCCCAGCACAGTTACACTATGTTTTTCACCTATATCTTCCACGGCATATTTCATAAAACGATGTTTGTGTAAATTTGCTATAGCTCCTTCTTTATCAAATTATCTTCTTTTTTTTTCTTTTGTTAGTTATCATAAATAATTTAATTCACCAAATTTACCTGCGCCTATGGCCGATACCGAAAATGAGCCGAACTGGACGAAATTTCCCATTTTATTACCCTACACCTTTCTGAAAGAGACTATAATAATTTTTTCTTGTCGGGCCTGACGGGCTTGTCGGGTCTGCCTGGTTATTGGATTTTGGTTGACGGACCAGACCGGGCCGGACCCGGCAGGGTCAGGTCGGGGCTCGGGGCGTGAAATTTAGTCCCATGTAGGGCTTAATCACTCACTATATTACGTAACATGCAACGTATCTATTAAAATTTAAATTCAGTGGCGGATCCATGATTTTACTAAAAGAGGAGGGGGCGACCAAGACCATTTTTCAAGGCTCAGGAAGGGAAACACCCTCTTCGCCCACCCCTCTCCTAAATCCACTCCTGTTTAAAATTAGATAAAATTACAAATTTACTTACTTTTTTTCTATTGTGTAGAACTATTTATATTTATTTGTGCTTGAAAGCAAATAAATCGCATTGTAGGGTAAGTTATCAAATACTTGTTAATACTCATTATGAAAGCAAGTCCTTAGCCAGCAAAATTTTAGCTTGTTTGGCAACCTCATTAATTTCAAAATTAAACTTTGTGTCAGGATTATTTCCATTTTGTGTTTGGCTTAAACGAATTAGTATTTGTTTGTAGTGTACACAAAGGGAGGCTTAATATTTCCCAACAGAATCAGTTTATTACCTCCTATCGTGTTTATACGGGTATATTAGATACTTTTGTACATTTAAATGGGAGCTGTATACAGAAACTGACTAAAAGTTTCTGTGCTACTCCTCTTATGATCAGAGCAGCGCGTCAGGGAAGGTTGAAGGCATAGGTTTCCCCACTTTTTTAAACTTAAATAGAAGTTTTTATCATTATAGTATTTTGTATCAGAAGTATAATCTTGCAGTGACGGTCGCCTTTGGAATTTTTTTTAATGCTTTGCACTATCCTGTATTATAATTTTTCTGGCGCCGCAACTGAAATTATATATTTATCATTTATAATAACTGAGGCAAGGTCATTTATATAGATTAAAATTAATAAAGAACCGAGAACTGAACCTTAAGGTACTTCACATTCATATTTATTATTTTTTTATATATTACCATTTAAGAAAGGATTTCTGAAATACACTACAATGTACCGGGTGTCCCACTAAGAATGGCTCTCGGCCGTATCTCGGAAACTACTGGGCATAGAAACTCAGGAAAAAAAAATTATAACTAAAATGATCATGAGAAAATCCTGGAAATAATTTTTAAGTTCCTCATTGGCGTACCGACTTTAATAAAAGGGGGGGAAGCGGTTGAATGTGTAATCATTTAAATCGCTATAACTTATAAACGACTTATCCGATTTTAGCAAACTAAAGACTGTTTGGAAGAGAAATGTATGCACTTTCACCAATCGTATTTAGTTGTCCATAATAGTTCTCAAAAAAAATGCTAGAGGGCGCAATTTGTAATAATAACAAATTTTTTGATTTTACTCCGAAAAAATAAATCATACGGTATAATTATGATACCATAATCGAAAAGTAGATTAAATTTGCTAGAACAAATATTAAAACTGAAACTCGTAATATTCGTTCGTTTCAGCGTTATCGCCAATAGAATAATTTTTAAAAGTAAGCGATTATATATTTTTTAGAAAAAAAGTGGGACGCCACTGATATTTTTCCATGTGGATATTATTTCTGATTAGCCTTGTCAATTCTACATAAAAATGGTATCTTGCGTTTTTCTCCTCAGGGACGCCGTTCTTAATTAAAATAATTAAATTAAATTAGACAGGCGGAAGTGAAGGTGGTCATTTCCAACAATTTTTATAAAACTAAATTTTTCATTATCAATGTTAATAATGATAATAATAAATAGTAGAGCTAATTTATTTTAATTAAGAACGGTGTGCCTGCGGAGAAAAACGCAAGAGATCATTTTTATGCAGAATTGACCAGGCTAATCAGAAATAATATCCACATGAAAAAATATCAGTGGCGTCCCACTTTTTTTCTAAAAAATATATAATCGCTTACTTTTAAAAATTATTCTATTGGCGATAACGCTGAAACGAACGGAGATATCGCTAAAATCGGATAAGTCGTTTATAAGTTACAGCGATTTAAATAATTACATATTCAACCGCTTCCCCCCCTTTTATTAAAGTCGGTACGCCAATGAGCATAAGACCAAAATGATGCATAATTGTTCAAGCTTTTCAATGGTGTTATCAAAGATATTCCTTAAAGTGGAATTTTCGGAGATATGTAAATTTTTAAAATTTACTTATCAATTACGCCCTCTTTCTGCAAAATGCGGAACTTAAAAATTATTTCCAGGATTTTCTCATGACCACTTTAGTTATAATTTTTTTTTCCTGAGTTTCTATGTCCAGTAGTTTCCGAGATACGCCTGAGAGTCATTCTTAGTGGGACACCCGGTACTAAAAAGCCTTGAAGATATTTTCCTATTCGTTTAAGGAAAAATATTTCAACATATTTAAAATTTAAACATAATTTTATATTTGTTTAATGACACATAAGTAAAGGGAGATAATAAAAACAGCTAATTAGCGGTTTTTAACTGTTTTTCAAAAACCGCTAGCGGTTTTTTAGCGGTTTTTAAAGCTGTTAAGCTGTTTTTAAACAGGGCTGTTTAGCTGGCGCCTTTGCACTGCCGGGTCCTGCGCAGAAGGGACCTCCGCAAATTGGCGCAGAACATACCATCTCCCTCTACTCACATACTAAGGATATGCCTTTAAGTATCCATAAATTGTGTAAATAATATGTTCAAATTGGAAAAAATTCAGATGGCAACAAATAGGTTTATTTTACAACCGGTCATATCCCTTTTTTCAAAATTGCAAATTGCGATAAATTAATTAATAAATAAAATAAAATCTGAAGACTTCTTCAACTGTGGAGAGACTGCAAACAACCTTTGAAAGGATCATTAAAATATATAATTAAATCATCCAGTATTTGGGCACCATTTCAATTATGTCGCGTTTAAAGCAATTAAATCATTTAACATGTTCAAAAGCTAGATTAATTTTTAAGAAATTAATTGGTGTATTCCAATCTTTCTATTCGTTTATTGGTTGGCCATGGATACAGGAGAGTGCGAAAAAATAGACAATCTTCTGAATTTTTTAATAAATCGCTTCTCCGATGGAATATCATTCTAAGTGCAAATTACTACGCTCTAAGAAAATAATGTTTATATTTTGTTAAAGTACCGGGTGGTCAACTAAGAATGACCGCCGGCCATATCTCAATTCTGCATAAAAATGGTCTCTTGCGTTTTTCTCCTCAGGCACACCATTCTTAATTAAAATAATTAAATTAAATTAGCTCTCCTATTATTATTATTAACATTGATATTGCAAAATTTTGTTTTATAAAAATTGTTGGAAATGACCACCTTCACTTAATAGGCATGCATGAAGCTAATTTAATTTAATTATTTTAATTAAAAACGGTGTGCCTAAGGACAAAAACACAAGAGACCATATTTATGCAGAATTGAAAATGAAATCAGAAATAATATCCACATGGATAAATATCAGTGGCGTACCACTTTTTTTCTAACGAATATATAATCGCTTAGTTTAAAAAATTATTCTATTGGCGATAACGCTGAAACAAACGGAGATATCGAGCTGCGGTTTTAATATTTTTTCTAGCAAATTTCATTTAATTTTCGATTATGGTATAATTATACCGTATGATTTATTTTTTCGGAGTAAAATCAAAAAATGTGTTATTATTGCAAATTGCGCCCTATAGCATTTTTTTTTGAGAACTATTATGGACAACTAAATACGATTGGTGAAAGTGCATACATTTCTTCTCCGAATAGTCTTTAGTTTCCTAAAATCGGATAAGTCGTTTAAAAGTTACAACGATTTAACTGATTACACTTTCAACAGCTACCCCCCTCTTATTTAAGTCGGTACGCCAATGAGCATAAGACCAAAATGATGCATAATTTTCCAAGCTTTTTAATGGTGTTATCAAAGATATACCTTAATGTGGAGTTTTTGGAGATATGTAAAATTTTAAAATTCACTTTTCAATTAGGCCCTCTTGCGGCCAAATGCGGAACTTAAAAATAATTTCCAGCATTTTCTTTTGGGCACTTTTGTCATAAAAAAATTTACCCGGATGCTGTACGATTACTAGTTTCTGAGATATGGCCGGCGGTCATTCTTAGTTGACCCCGGTACAGTTAATGATATAAAACCAAATCTGCCATAATATGGAAAAATCTGCCATAATTTGGAAAATCAAAAGTTTATAATTATTATTTTAAAATGAAAAGTGTTTGCCGGTATGAGTAATAGAAAAATTGGATCTTAATGTTTAGTGGAAGTAAATGAGTTTTCTTTATAACACCCTCCCCGGCCTGTGAATCGCAGGAGATTCCAGACTGCTACTACTAACCTAAAATTGAATAAGTTGTATGACCGAAGTTGGTGAGAAATTATCAGATCCTCCGTAGCGCAATTAGCAGCGCACTTGAGGCTTAATCGATATGTTCTGTGTTCGATTCCCAGCGGAGGCATAACACTTTTTCAATTTTAATCTAGTCTGCACGCCGGCAAACACTTTTCATAAACAAAAATTTACAGACACTAACATACCTACATTTTATAATTCTTATTTTGCTGCCCCCTTCCAGTAACGTCGCGTCGTTGGTTCCGTAAAATCTTAAAAATTGAAATAATAATTTTTATTTTTTTTCTTAGTTTTTAGTTTTTACTACAATAGAGATCGTACACTTATTTTTTTATTAATTAAAAATGTTTAGTTTCCTAAAAAAATAAGATTAAGCAAAATATTATGTCGTGACTTAATTTATTCTACATAATTAACGTTCGAAAGATGGCAAGGGCCTGTCGACATATTAAGCACCGGTACCCGCAGATCACCGAAGTTAAGCTGTGTCGAGCGCGGTTAGTACTTGGGCGGGTAACCGCTTGGGAACACGGCGTGCTCTTGCCTCAGGGAAGAGTGTAAAATGAATCGACACCTAGCCATCCTATTCACGCCGGACAGGCCGGATATCTCGTAGGATGAAGGTGCCGTTTCACACTCCCCAGTCGGTAGATCACATTTGTGGTCGATGACCGGTTCAAGATGGCCTACGTAGTCGGCGAACCGTAAAAAAAACGGTCGCTATGTGACTTTACTTAGTACGAATAGTCTTCTCTTGTTCCATGTATCTTACATAGGGTTTGACGTCACAACTGCAAACAATAATCAGTTATATTGCGTTGCCTAGTAAGACTCTTGTAATTGTGACGAATGTCTTTACAGGTGATTTTCTCTTAACCTTTTATTTATATCTATAAGTTTGGTAAATGTACTGGTATGCTCTAAATGTGTCTAGCAACGACACTAGATGTCGCTACATCGCAAGATCTTGGTAGTAGTCAATAAATATAAATTTAGGTAGTAAAATTTCTAAAGGATCTATTAATCGATAAAAATAATGCTTGTGCATTAAAATATTAATATATATTTATTAAGAAAACTGTTCAAAGGTTATTTTTAATTAACCACTCCCCATTATTGATCATTTGTGTATTTCTAGTTAATGAACATATTGTTAAATCTGATTATTATTATTGAACAATTTGGAAACACGGATTAATTTAGCAACTATCCCGATAATCGTGTTTGTGAAGTTTAAATTAATGTTTTTGAAGTAGTGCGAATATAAAATAACAACTTATGCATGGAATGATTAAACAAGCTGAGACGATAAATAATATGATATACATTTTTTTATTCCCACATGAATATTGTCTATTTCCTGGATAACCAAGTGACTGAATAAATGAGCTATGCCAGTTAACTAAAAGGATAAAAATTCATATTCATCCTTGTTAGGATATGAAACTGACCAATCACGGTGGTCAGGTCATTATAACTTGAGAAAGATGACATAGACACCAAATTTAGACAAAAGTAAGGTTAAGAATATATAAAAAAATTGCAAATCTGTCAGATCAAATTTGCTATTTCTTATTTTAATCAAAAAAATACATACACATATTTTTTAATCAATTTTTCCTAAGGCATGCACGACATCCAAAATTAAAGATATAAGACTAAATAGTATATTACATAACAAGTGATGAAAGTAATACTTTTCAAACGAGGAGATATTTAACACGAGGCGTCAGCCGAGTGCGGAAATTCTCCGAGTTTTAGAATAATCACTTTTACACGAGTAACTAATGTACACTATTTTTCCTACGACCACAGTTATTAAAAAAAGCCTTTGATTTGTAACAAAAATATTTTAACACAAATGTTGAAAAAAAATATGCATAAGAAATGAAATTAGTACACTTAGGATTATTTTCCACTTAATATCTGGTTTCATAGTTTGTCGATAGGCTTGTCCTTTATTTGTAGTTTTTAATTTTTTCATATTTTATATATTATCATAGAACTAATCCTAGATTAACTTCTAGATTATCCAGAAAGAAAAAATCCACCCAAACAGGAAGATTTTAATTCAAAAAATTCTATAAATTATTTAATGTTTGTTAAAAAAAAAGTCAAATACTGCTGATAGGATTTGAACCTGTGACCTTGCGATCTGTAGGTTTGAGCTCTATTCTCTACGCTATCGCTTCCGATAAAGATTTGTTGTTTAATACATGACACTCTCTTCAGCAGATTTCTTTTTTCTGGTAATAGATTTTCCAGTATATTATTAACATTTTTTATAATTTCGGATGGCGTATTTTCACACTCTAATTCTGAATCACTCGACAAATACATGATAAATAAGTTAAACACTTTACAATTACTGCTTTATGAAGTTTGTTCTTTTTAATAAATAGGGGTGGTCTGTCAAATTGACATCATGTGTTTAAATTAAATAGTGTGCCTTAATATTTCAACACTAGTATTGAAATTTTTTTCAACACGCGTGTGATATACGGCGCTTTCTACTTGGACATTTACTGTTTCCTTTACACTAAAGTGATTGGAAAAGTGGGCCATTCCGGTTAACTGAACGGATATAATTTCATATCCATCCTAGTTAGGATATGAAACTGACCAATAGCAGTGATCAATAATTACAAAGAATCCAAATTTACACGTTGTAAATTTTACGTATCGTTTTATGACAGTTAACAAAAGTAAGATTAAAAATAATCTTTAAAAATATGCAAATCTGTCAGATTAAGTTTGTTATTTTTTATATTTGAATCAAAAGATTTATCAGGGAGCCTATAGATACACCAATTTTTTTTCCCGAAAATTGCATGCAATGGTGCGAAAGTTGAAACTATAAATACAACCTATATTTTTATCGAACTATGCTTACATTTTTTCTGACCGAACTAAAGATTGGTACACATATTCCCTTTTTCTTTTCAAAAAGTTTTTCACTTATTTCTAGACATTTAGTACTACAATATTTAATGTATAAAATGTACCTATATACAAAATGAAAGTAAGTAGGTACTTACTTGCTTTTTTAGTTTTTTTTAACTGGTATATAAATGGTGGAAAATTAAGAAAAGTACATAACACCCGATAAAACAGACAAAATTACAAGTTTTTAGAAAAAAAAACATTTTCTAAGATAATTATTTTATTCTGGATTACTAATGGATTTAAGGTTATGTTTTTTCACTTTGATTTGCACATAAAATTAAAAGCTTATTTGGGATTGTGGCGCAAGCAGGCAATGGCTAACGTTGAGAAAAAATTGTCAATTTTTACTAAAAAATATATTGCTCTTTTTACTGTTATTCTGCAAAAGGCCGAATGTGGGAAACATAGATATATTCAAACTGATTTTGTGTACCTACATATGAAAAATGACCCAAATCGATAAATATATTACAGTATAATTTGGTTCATGGATTTGCCAATGAAATGAATTCCTCTTTGATTGTTTTTTATTATCGTACTCACAAGTTTAGGGCCAACCAAAAAGCAAGTTAGATAGATAGATAGATAAGCATTTATTTCAAAACAAATTTGTAAAATTCACAAAGTTTAAAATACGTCATAAAATGTTACAAAAATACATATTCTAAATTCTACCAACAACAAAAAATTGTAAAATACACTTAAATTTATACCAGGTACCTAATCACAAATTTTGTTTTTTATAATCAAGATATTCCTGAATTGTATACGGTTCAATATTATTAATATAAACAAATAATTCTTTTTTGAAATTATTTATGCACTTTATATGCATGCTGTGGCAAAATATTAAAAAAAGTGATGGCAGCATAGCGACAGCTGTGCTCCGTCAATGTTAAAGAGTGTTTTGGAAAATTATAATCAAAAAGTCTATCCC
Organism: Polydrusus cervinus; assembly: GCA_935413205.1. NCBI lineage: Eukaryota > Metazoa > Arthropoda > Insecta > Coleoptera > Curculionidae > Polydrusus > Polydrusus cervinus. The sequence goes on from OW284512.1 coordinate 9,164,019, forward strand.
TCGTATCATGTGTGTGTTCTTTTTTTAAATGAGTGAATTTACCTTGATTCTTTTTGAAAAACAAAATGCATTCATAAATATAAATACCCGGAGTTGTTAACAATTTTTGCGTTTTAAATACTCCACGACAACTCTGAATATAACTCATGTTTAGTAGAATTCTTAAAGCTTTCTTTTGATAGATAAAGACTTTGCCCAAACCCGATGTGTGACCCCAGAATATTATACCGAAACGGAGTAAGGATAAAAAGTTGCTATGATATATCATACGAGAAATACTAAAGTTTAGATATCTAGACAGTATTCTCAGCATATAACAAGATGTGGCAAGGTTTCTACAAAGGGCATCTGTATGGGTATTCCATTTAAGATTTGCATCGATGTGCATACCCAAAAATTTGCAAGTCTCAACAATATCAACATTTGAACTATCTATAGTAATATAATTAGGAGTATTTTTCTTATTTCTAGATGTCTTAAAAATTAAGCATTGGGTTTTTTCTGTATTGAGAATAAGGCCATTGTCATGGAACCATTTTTTTACTATTAAGAATTGTTCTTTCGAGATACTTAATAAATCAATGATATTTTTCTTTCTAATTAGTAGATTGGTATCGTCGGCATAATTTACGATGGATACAAGTGGGCTTAATAAAATTGTAGGTAGGTCATTTAGATAAATAATAAACAGAAGTGGCCCTAGAATGCTTCCCTGTGGTACACCAAGGTTAATTTTCAACTTATCAGAGACGAACTGTTGATGCTTATCCTTAACAACAACTTTTTGGGTTCTATCTTTTAGGTAGGATTTTATCCACGACAATGTCGAACCTCTCACTCCATATTTATATAGCTTATCCAATAAATCTGTATGAGACAGACAATCAAAAGCCTTAGCGAGATCAAGGAAAAGACCGCAGGCCAAATCTCCTTCCTCCAGGGCTTCCACAGTCCTCTCAATAAAATCAAAAACAGCTGTTTCCACCGATCGACCCTGCAAAAACCCATGTTGAAAATTCAAAAATAAATCAGCTGACAAAAAATACTGCTTAAGTCGATTATAAAAACCTTTTTTATAAAGTTATAATACCTGATTTAAATATTTTTTTTATTTTTAATAAGAAGTTCGGAAGCTGGGATATAGAACAGTAGATTCTGTAACGAGGTTGGAATGAAAATTTGATCCGAGTGGAAGATTCCGAACGCGAGCGTAGCGAGCATAAGGAACCACGAGTATCGAATTTTCTTTCTAACCGAGTAGCAGACCATACTTTCTCCACGATCAAAAATACTATTCGCAATATTTGTAATTTCAGGTGGAGTATTATCCAGTTCCATATCTGATTCATCCGATTTTTCACTCATATTTTGACTTGCACTAAAATTTGTCTGCTGACATTGACAGTTTCGAAATTCATGGCAACCTATGTCGTTTAGATCAATTACAGAATATTCATTCCGTATCTTGTTATGGAATGAAAATACACGCAAAACGCATAAGAAGCAAGTGTTTCAGAATAAATATTCCAACTCAAGAGCGAGAATTTTTACATTCTATTATCAAAAATGATTTTGGAATTATTGCATTCAGTAATGGTTGTGGAGAAAAAATTTACTGTACAACTCAAGTGGTTGTCCATATTGAGCTTGAAACATTCCTTCGTGCGATATAGACATTATATCCGCTCTTGTTGTACAAGCTACTATTTCTAAAGTGTGCGGATAAATTTACATCAAAGAAACATTACTGGGTTATTCCATTTGTTAAACAAACGGTTCAAATATTATACCACTTAATATTAGTTATATATCGAGATAGAAATCGTTAATACATAAACATTTACCTGAAAAAAAGTACCTATCGTGTATCCAGTATCATTTATTAATATTCCAGGCCCGACTCTTGACTTTCATCCAGAAACAACCTCGTATTTTATATTTAACCTTGATTTAATCTACTGTTATTTTGTTATTTATTTAGCGTTGTGAAATACAACACGCAATTCTGTTATAAAATAATATATGTCCTTAATTACCATTAAAATTAGTTCATAATTATGTACGTTGTTAATTTCATTGTAGTAAATATATTTTTGGGCGTTTTAAAGGCTTTGATTAATCAAAAAAGGTAATATACCTTGTCTACCTGATGGTGTTTAGTTTTATTTTAACACCACCCAATTTACTATAAAAATAGTAGTTAATTCTTTACACTGTCAATGAAGGAATAAAAATTGCGTTTCTATCGTTATTGTTTTATTTATACAGGGTGATTCCTAAGTTATTACTTCTTTTTTAGCTGTGTATAGAAGGCATTAAAATAAACAACATTTTCAAATACCTTTTTTCAAAAAACTCAAAAATAAGGTATTTACATTAATTTATTACACTACGAATCAAATACGGTTCTGCCTAACTTGCCCGTTAAATAACATTAAAAAAACTTTTGGGTGTAGAGCCCGCAAGGGAAAGCGATCTGCGTATAATCTTGAAGAAACATCCGCACTTTTACGACATTCACAGTCAATTAGCACCATATCTATTAGTTCTTCGCTGCCTAGCGGGACTCCTGTAATTGTGACGAATGTCTTTACAGGCGATTTCCTCTAAACAATTACTTATTTCTATAAGTTTGTTAGAGGTGCTGGTATGCTCAAGAGTGTCTAACAACGACACAGATGGCGCTCCGTGCCACATCTTACTGGTGTGTCCCACCAAGTGCTGCCTTAAGTACCTTCGAGATCCCTTTTCTTTTCGTCGGATCCTAGCTCTACTGATGAGTCATGATATGACGAAACGCGTCTAGAGAAGGATCTGGCGAAATGAAAAGGAAAATCTTCTTCTTTATTAGTTCATTGTTTTCAAATTTTACCAATATCACTTACCACCAATTTAAAATTAACTTGCTTCAGAAAAACATATTGCAGGATATTGCTCAATACCACCCGTAAATTGAATGACTAATAAGAGATACGAAAAACAACAGAAACTATAGCGGGTTATGTTTTGATGAACATGTATCTCGCCTATTTTTGAGTTTTTTGAAAAAAGGTATTTGAAAATGTTGTTTATTTTAATGCCTTCTATACACAGCTAAAAAATAAGTATCAACTTACTACCCTTTATAGATTAATAGTTCTTGTAGAGGTTCACCACTTCGGATGTTAGCTCATGGTGCTTGTCGTCAAAGTATGTGCCGTGAAAAATCCAATAATTACGGTTATTCATCAACAAGACAGCCACCATATAAGGTATTAATTTGTATTTAAAGACCGAACCATATAAGAAGCTTAATATTTCTGTAAATTAAATTCATTATTATAAATAGCACTGGAAATAAAATAATAGTCTATTTCAGAAAGGGAAACAAAATGGGAATTCATTCCAGTTCGGCTCAATTTCAGTGTCGGCCATAGGTGCAGGTAAATTTTGTGCATTAAATTATTTGATAACTAACCAAAGAAAAAAAAAGAAGATAATTTAATAAAGAAGGAACTATTAGCTATAGCAAATTTACCCAAACATCGTTTTATGAAATATACCGTGGAATACCTAGCTGAAAAACATAGTGCCGCCAATCCATTGCGAACTAAATACTATAGAACTTATATGGGCTCTAGTGAAAGGATTTGTAGCAAGACACAACACGACATTCAAAATGAAAGACGTTAAGCTAGTGTTTGAGCTGATCGATAGGACCGTCGAGCCGTTAATCATAACGTCATAAGGATATTACAGTTCCTCAGATGACGAAAAATATTAAATTTTTTATAATTTAATTTCTGTATAATGTGTTTTTTATATTTTGCTTTTTTATAATGTTTAATAAAAAATACCTAATACTATGTACCGGGTGGTCAACTAAGAATGGCTGCCGGCCATATCTTAGAAACTAGTAATCGTACAGCATCCGGGTAAATTTTTTTATGACTAAAAAGCCCAAGAGAAAATGCTGGAAATTATTTTTAAGTTCCGCATTTTGCCGTAAGAGGGCGTAATTTAAAAGTAAGTTTTAAAATTTTACATATCTCCGAAAATTCCACATTAAGGTATATCTTTGATAACACCATTAAAAAGCTTGAAAAATTATGCATCATTTTGGTCTTATGCTCATTGGCGTACCGACTTTAGTAAGAGGGGAAGAAGCTGTTGAAAGTGTAATCATTTAAATCGCTGTAACTTATAAACGACTTATCCGATTTTAGCAAACTAAAGACTGTTTGAAAGAGAAATGTATGCACTTTCACCAATCCTATTTAGTTGTCCATAATAGTTCTTAAAAAAATGCTAGAGGAAGCAATTTTTAATAATAACACATTTTTTGATTTTACTCTGAAAAAATAAATCATACGGTATAATTTTGATACCATAATCAAAAAATAGATGACGTTTGCTAGAAAAAATATTTAAACCGCAGCTCGATATCTCCGTTCGTTTCAGCGTTATCGCCAATAGAATAATTTTTAAAACTTTAAATGAAGAAGCGATTATATTATTTTTAGAAAAAAAGTGGTACGCCACTGATATTTTTCCATGTGGATATTATTTCGGATTAGTTTGGTCAATTCTGCATAAAAATGGTCTCTTGCGTTTTTCTTCTCAGGAACCCGTTCTTAACTAAAATAATTAAATTAAATTAGCTCTACTATTTTTTATTATTATTAACATTGATAATGCAACATTTTGTTTTATAAAAATTGTTGGAAATGACCACCTTCACGTAATAGCCATGCTTCCGCCCATCTAATTTAATTTAATTATTTTAATTAAGAACGGTGTGCCTGAGGAGAAAAACGCAAGAGACCATTATATTTTTAAGTGACGAAACGGCACTCGTTGATTTGCCTGTAAAAGGTCAACTGACGAAACAGACCTAAAACTTCGAATACAAATGAAAATTTTATACTTATCTCCTTAACAAATAATAAATACTGGCATATACAGGTTATATTACTAATATTAATAAATTAGCTAGTTGAAATCAATATCTCTAAATAATAAAACAAGAAATGCCGAACACTGGTTTGAAAATATATAGGAAATTACCCGTATAATTTAGTTAAGTGTATATGTAATTATATACCTTTAATAAATTACAGTCTGATAATATAGTTGTACCTACATCATATTTTATTTTTATCGGGTTAATACAATAAGCTTAAGAAGCCATATTTCAATAAAATCTATATTCGGTAGAGTAAAGACATGTTAAAAATAGAACTTGGCCAAAAATAAAAACCCACTATTATATTTCCAGACAAATAACCACACTGGGATTGGTATGATTATTCAAGTTCTCGTAAATATTGTATGAAGTGGATCGATTTTTATTAACTAAATTTTGGAGGCAGAAAAAATCTGATATATATTTATAGCCTTTTATTGTTATTAAAAGAGAAATCCAAAGATCGATTCTATTTAATAGCATGTTACAAACCAAGTGATGAAAGTGATACTTTTCAAACGAGGAGATATTTCGTACGAGGCGTCAGCGGAGTGCGTAAATTCTTCGAGTTTTAGAATAATCACTTTCACACGAGTAATGTACATTATTTTTCCTACGACCACAAAGAATTATTAAAAAAGCCTTTGATTTGTAAAAAAAATATCAACACTAGTGTTGAAATTAGCATACTTAGGATTATGTTCTACTTAATATCTGGTTTCATAGTTTGTCAATAGGTTTTTCCTTTATTTATAGTTTACCTTTTTCATTTTTTCATATTGTATGTATCATAGGAAGAACTAATCCTGGACTGACTTCTAGATTAATCAGAATGAAAAATTTCAAATTTAATCAAGAAAAGATGCATTAAATATTAATTTAAAAAATCCACCCAACAAGGAAGATTTCAATTCAAAATAATTCTATAAATTATTTAATGGTTTTATAAAAAAAAAGTCAAATACTCCTGAAGGGATTTGAACCTGTGACCTTGCGATCTGTAGGCTTGAGCTTTATTCACTACGCTATCGCTACCGATAAAGATTTGTTGTCTAATACATGACACTCTCTTTAGTACGATTTAGTTTTTCTGGAAATAGAATTTCCAGTACTTATATGTATTATTAATATTTTTTATAATTTCAGATGATGTATTTTCACACTCCAATTCTAAATCACTCGACAAATATATGATAATTAAGTGAAACACTTTACAATTACTGCTTTTGTTACTGAAATATGTTATTTTTAATAAATAGGGGTGGTCTGTTAAATTGGCACCATATGTTTAAATTAAATAGTGTGCCTTGTATTTTAATACTAGTGTTAAAATATTTTTTTTAAACACGCGTGTGATTTTCGGCGCTTTCTAGCCAAACTAACCGTGCTTTTTTTCTCATTTTCATAGGTGGTCGTAGGAAAACTCAAAACGATATTGTGCGAATTTATACACAAGAAAGTAAGTTATAATAATCTAACTTAATTTAAGATAACAACCCAATAAGTAACAACAACAATAACATAGTTGGATTTCTAATTATTTTACGACAAAAAAGCGAGTTATCGCGTTCTTTCTTCCACCAATTAAAGGGTGGTATGTGGGTGTGGGAAAGTTATTTTCAATTTTCATAATTCAAAAATTCGAAGAAAATGATATAAGCCGATGAAAACCGTAAAAATAATAACTTCTTTGAATTATAATCAATACTAAAAATTATTATTTCTAATAAAAAAATATACTCCCTAATATCTGTAGAGTCTTAATTTAAAAAGTTTTTAAAAACCCATTGATAAAGTAGTCAGAATTTGGGCCAAGAGAACGCAATGTCTGTGTCGAAGCCAATGCTAGTGGCGGTTTTCCATAAGGTCATTTTTTTTCGAGTGCCCGTCCGTGCGCCGGATGCACTTAGTCAGGTTTGGCTCAATGTGCTCACCTTGTTTAATTGTTGCACCCACTACGTGATTCCAGTTCCTTGCACTAGTTTGTGTAGGTAACTGGGGAGAGGGTAAGGATATCCTCTAGTTCCAGCTTTGATTGCCCGAGTTGTCTCTTCCGATCTAGTGATTCGCAATGGCAAACTATGTGCTGTACAGTTTCCCTGTCTTGTCCGCATAATCTGCAGGTCTCAATTGTACAGTTGCATTCTATGCAGATAGTTCTTGACAACCATGTGTTCTGTCAGAAATCCTGTAATGGTTCTCAGCTGGTTCCTGTTCATTTGAAGCAGCTGTTTCGTAGGTTAGGTTAGGTTAGGTAAGAGTGGCAGACCCTTGGTTCTGACCAAACGGTCTCACGTAGTCCTGATTAGGTCCGTTGTGATACCACACGTGTTCCGTAGAACCCACCTTCATCAGATCACTGATGGTTTATGCGACGTAACCGCGGAAGGATTTTAACAACTCATTCAAACCAGCCACTACTGTTCAGAAATCTGCTCAGCCGTCCAAGTTGTAAGTTGTTTAGTTCCTCCAGGCTATCGAAAGATGATTCACCCAGAGTAGTGAACCTCCTTCTTGCGAGGCCAGGGCATTCACACAGAAAATGTTGAATACTTTCTTCCTCTTCCTCATCTCTGCAGCTTCTGCAGAAGTCGTTAGTGGGTATTTGCATACGTTCGGCATGTCTACCGAAGAGGCAATGTCCGGTAACAACCGCAGTAATATTTCTTACGTCTTTTCGACTGTGTCTCAATAGCTCTGCGGTTCTCTTTTTATCGAATGTGGGCCACAGTTGCCTGGATGTACTACAGGTTGTCAACCCTGTCCATCTGTTCTGTGCAAGCTGCTTGGCCGTGTAGTCAATCTCCTCTTTGACCAATCCCAGTGGTTTGTTCACTGTATTGTCTGCTAGATCAGCTGGCATGCCTGCGCCCTCTCTTGCGAGCGCATCGGCAGCCTCGTTGCCATCTATTTTGGAGTGTCCAGGAACCCAGCACAGAATAACCCGATGTTGGTTGCCAAGTGTGCATAGATTGTTGCGGCATCGCTTTACGAGCTTTGATTTGACGCTGCTGGAACAGATTGCCTTAATCGCCGCCTGACTATCACTGAAGATGGTGATTGACGAGGCTACTCCCAAGCCAAGGTGTTCTTGCAGGATATTGACCGCCTTCTCTACTGCCAGTACTTCCGCTTGAAAAATACTACAATAGTTGGGGAGTCTATACGATTTCTGTATTTGTAAACTTTCGGAAAAGACCCCGGCTCCCACACCAACGTCCATCTTTGAACCGTCTGTGAAGATTGCGTGATCTGTTTTCGTTATATTCTGATTGCCTTCCCACTCTTCCCTACTCGGAATGAGTATAGAATACCTTCTATCGAAGCATGTTATTGGGACAGAGTAATCAGTCGGGTCTCGTAGATTATTCCCCGGGTGAATCTTTAGTATACTGCTGTGCCCGTAGTTAGTTTCCTTCCAGAATTTCGACTCTTTTAGTCGCAGGGCACTTTTTGCAGCTATACTTTTTCCATAGATATCCAAGGGGGGTATATATAACATGACCTCTAGCGCCGCTGTCGGGGTTGACTTAAGGGCTCCGGTTATTCCTAAACAAGCTGCCCTTTGTATCTTTGTTATTGACTTAGTGTGCACTGCTTTTTCCAAAGCGGTCCACCAAACCAGGACCCCGTATATTAATATAGGTCTTATAATAGCTGTATAGATCCAGTGTACTATGTGGGGTTTCGTAAGTCTTGGGTCTGGATCCCCAATGAAGGTTTTGCTGTGGTGTAATTCCTGTCTATTGCTCCGGTGGATTTTGTGTTCACTCCTGATCCATCGCTTTATGGCATCGGATCAGGAGTGAACACAAAATCCACTGGATCCACCGATCATCCTCAGTAATTCTTCTAATTAAGTTTAAAATCCATCGAATTAGCCAAACTTTGTTTATTTCGTTTACTAATACTAACTCAATTGTCATTACTTCTACAGGGTGTGCCAAACTCAGTGGCCTATTAAAAATATTAAGAAAACGACAAAAGATATTTTTATGAAAATTTGAGTGTGCTCATAAGGGCTACTGTTCTAGCGTTGGAAAATATTTTGAAAGGGGCTGTGTTGCCAGATCATCTTGAAACTACTAGAAACTTCGGAATTTTAAATAGGACACCCTGTATATTATTTTACTTTTTGTTTCTGCCTAATAAGACAAATATTTTTTGTATATAATATACTATGCCTATCTTTTATAGTTTTTGAGATATTAATTAATTAGTAATTTTTTGGGGCCAAAACATGCTAACCAGAAAATCAAATATTTTTGTGATTAAGGCACTTAGAAAGTTTAAATTTTTAAAGACGGTTCTTAAAGCTTGGCCATCTAGGAATTTTGACGATTTATGAAAATATTTTTACACAGGGCGTCCCAAGAAAACGTAAACTTCGTAATGTAAAGGAATGCAAAATTCTCAACTTTTTTAAATACAACACCCTATATTTTATTTTCTTAACAAAATCTAGTTTACATTCCCTACAAATAAGTATAACATCTTCCTATACCTATCTTTAACCAATTCGAACTTACAAGGCATTTAAAAAAATTAATAACTTAATAAAAAGGTTTAAACACATTTAATAGTAGGCTTTGGCAGAATATTTTCAGAAACAATAAAAGGGAACAAATGTCAACCGAGATGTCAACTTAATTTCCTATATTAAAAATATATTTAATTTGTGCTTACATGGTAAAAAAAGAATAAAATGGTACAAAAATATTAAATATAAAACTAATAACTAAATTGCTTAAAATGGCCCCCGTTTGCTCTTAAACATTCATGAATAGTTATTATTGCATGATCCGTTGTAGCTTTATTCCGTATTTTTTCTCTATCTATAGCTCCTAGACATACCCTTACTCGTTGCTCTAGATCCCGATTGGTGGTAACTGGAGTTTTATAAACTTTTTCTTTATTTGTACTTTTCTGAAACGATATTAGTCCGGACACAAGAAGACCCAGATTTTTTTAAAAATATCATCTGGACAGAAGAATTTAAGTTTTCAAGGGAAGGCATTTTTAATCGAAGAAATTCCCATTTCTGGTCTAGAGAAAATTCCCACTTCGTAAGAGAAAGAAATTTTCAGCATCAGTTCAGTTTCAATGTTTTTTGTTTGCTAATGGATAATAAAATATATTGAAGACTACTGTGTCGGGCTTTTTAAAAGATTCGCCATTAAATAGACTTAAACACCGCTGGTATCAATTAGATGCAGCACCAGCCCATGCAACTAATGAAATGCGCACAGAATTATGTAACATATTTGAAGACAGATGGATTGATCGACACGGACCATGGAATTGGGCCTCAAAATCTCCGGATCTTACTCCTTTAGATTTTTATTTGTGGGGTACAATAAAAAACAAGTTTATAAAACTCCAGTTACCTCCAAGCGGGATCGAGAGCAACGAGTAAGGGTATCTCTAGGAGCTATAGATAGAGAAAAAATACGGAAAGCTATAACGACGCATGTAATATTAACTATACTAATTAACCATGTAAGCACAAATTAATATATTTTTTTAAATATAAGAAAATATAGGAAATGAATTTGACATCTCGGTTAAATTTTGTTCATTTGTTTCCGATAAAATTCTGCCAAAGCCTACTATTAAATGTGTTTAAACCTTTTTATTAAGTTATTAATTTTTTTAAATGCCTTGTAAGTTCGAATTGGTTAAAGATAGGTATAGGAAGATGTTATACTTATTTGTAGGGAATGTAAACTAGATTTTGTTAAGAAAATAAAATATAGGGTGTTGTATTTAAAAAAGTTGAGAATTTTGCATTCCTTTACATTACGAAGTTTACGTTTTCTTGGGACGCCCTGTGTAAAAATATTTTCATAAATCGTCAAAATTCCTAGATGGCCAAGCTTTAAGAACCGTCTTTAAAAATTTAAACTTTCTAAGTGCCTTAATCACAAAAATATTTGATTTTCTGGTTAGCATGTTTTGGCCCCAAAAAATTACTAATTAATTAATATCTCAAAAACTATAAGAGATAGGCATAGTATATTATCTACAAAAAATATTTGTCTTATTAAGCAAAAACAAAAAGTAAAATAATATACAGGGTGTCTGTCCTATTTAAAATTCCGAAGTTGCTAGTAGTTTCAAGATGATCTGGCAACACCGCCTCTTTCAAAATATTTTCCAACGCTAGAACAGTAGCTCTTATGAGCACACTCAAATTTTCATAAAAATATCTTTTGTCGTTTTCTAAATATTTTTAATAGGCCACTGAGTTTGGCGCACCCTGTATAATATCCCTTATAACGTACTGCTAAATAAGGAAATTTATAGATATAACGGCACCAACGCCAGCGGAATGCTCGTTTGTCCGCCCCCCTAATCTCCGGTCCGCAGTTATGGTGACCATCCTTTTAGAACAATGCTAATAAAATAATCCTGCACTGATAAACCGAAATGCATGTAAATATTGAAAATTATTTATTAAAATAAAATAAATTTAATAATTTTAAATACAGTTTTAAGCCCTTATAAGATTTAGAAATGTAAAACAATTTAAAGGTTTTTAAAATTTTAACGTTTTGTCATCAAATAACACATCTTTATTATTTCAAATTATCCATTCTTCACTATTACGGCCCTGGCAATTATTTTTAGAATAACTTAAATATTAAAATCACATTACAGGTGCTTAGCCCGTTTATTATTGCAATAAGATTAACCGTAACAATACTCTAGAGAAAGAACTAAGAAAGGTATTAAAGCTTGAGAAGTAATTCAATTTTTTAAATTTATTTTAATAATATAACATACCTTAATTGCTATGGGTTTTGCCTTAGACCTCGAAATACTGTAAAACAGAAAAAAATTAATGCTCCCAAGTAAAAAAATGTAGGTATTTGGAATTTTAGGGTAGATATGTTATTGTGATGTGTTTACGCTTGTTTCAAAAACAATTTTAAACTTTTAAAACTATTTATAAGGGCTGATGATGCCAGTTTCATAAGAAACATGTAACAAAGACCCAACCGAGCTCCTAGGCTTAAGCGGGCGGAGGGGTGGCAGCCACCGCCTCCCTTCCTTAGCTGTGCCACTGTTTAGAGTCTACAGCGTGGGATCTCAAAAGGTTTTAATTTTCTAACTGCCTGTTTAAATTAAGTACACTCTTATATTATTGTAGTATACCGTCACGCAAAACTAAACAAAAAGTTGTTTGTTTCAAGCTACACATTCTCCATGTAAATGTATTCTCGACAGTTATTTTATTTGTAAAGGACTTGCTATTGTTTTAAATTTGGAGGCCTGGTGGATTCAAATTCAAAAAGGAAAATAATACAATTGCTTGTTTGTTACTCAAGGCGAATTGTCAACAAGTAAGCTCTTTCGTTGTTTTACTAACATGTTACTATTTGCGCAAATGAGAAGATGTAATAATGATTCCCTGAACTGAAACAGTCAAGCGTAAATTCATATTCGGGAAAAAAGAAAACCAGATTCAAGGGAAAAATGCGCGAAAAAGGAGAAATAATTATTGTTAATTCAAATTTGAAATTATACCATACTCAATATAATGAGTATCTAATTATTTTTTTCTACTCCCACCTGGAAATTTGCTGTTTCCTTTACACTTAAATGGCAAGTAAAGTAGGCTATTCCAGTTAACTGTGCGGCAAAATTTCATAACAGTCCTAGTTAGTTGAACGGCAATAGAGTTTTGGACTTGCATTGTCTTTATTGGTTTTGAATCACTACGTTTCAATTGGTAAGTATCTCCAGTCGTCTTCAGGTGAATACTAAATAAGTCTGGTAACTACAGCTCTATTTATACTAGGCTAGTGTTGGGTCGATTTTTTAAACTTATCTTACATGCATCTTTCCTTGATTAAATTTAAAATTTCTCATTCTGGTTAATCTAGAAGTCAATCCAGGATTAGTTCTTCCGATGATATATAAAATATGAAAAAATAAAAAAGTTAAACTACAAATAAGGAAAAGCCTATTGACAAACTATGAAACCAGATATTAAGTGGAACATAAAGTATGCTAATTTTAACACTAGTGTTGATATTTTTTTCACAAATCAAAGTATTTTTTAATAATTCCTTGTGGGTCGTATAGGAAAATTAGTGTACATTGCTCGTGTGAAAGTGATTATTCTAAAACTCGGAGAATTTTCGCACTCGGCTGACGCCTCGTGCTAAATGTCTCCTTTATAGAAAAGTGATTTTGTATTACGTGTAAATTTTTTTTTCCTTTATTAATATCATAGCAGAGAACTTTCGGCTTTCGCCATCTTCAGTGCTATTCGTCAAGATTGCATGATGACATCCTCATATAGGCCGAACGGCACTACGTCCACTTAATATTTTAAATTGATTAAAATTGTAAAAAGGCAATATAAAAACACAACATAAACATTTTTGATTTACAAAACCATGTTATAAGTGGTAAAAATAATGAACAAATCACTTTTCTATACCTACTAAACGTGTACACAGCCATTGCTAATTTTCTAAATATCTCCTTGTTTGAAAAATATCACTTTCATCACTTGTTATGTAATATACTATTAGGGCAGTCGAGTTTTGGACTTGCATTGTCTTTATTTGTTTAGAATCAATACGTTTCAATTGGTAAGCATCTCCAGTCGTCTTCAGGTAAATACTATTAGGGGTTTCGTTGAATTACCTATTTTTTAACTGCATAATAAAATGACCCGGTCTTATTTATTGTACAAAATTGCATAAAATATACATAAAACGATTAAGTAGTCGTTAGCTATTACTACCTTGCTTCGTTTTATTTGTTGTATTTTTATTCGCGTTTAATTTTTAAAAAGCTCTACTTTCACTATTCTCCTGAGATTTTTATTTGCAGAACAAACCGTTTAGCTTCAGGCAGCGCGACGGTCCAATTATGTTAAGAAAATTGAGATAAGGAAACTCCCATTTGAGTCTCTCCAAAGATTTAATAAAAAAAATGATTTATTTGCTTGTGAAAAGTGTTTTTTAATAGATACTTAGTAATCTAAAAATAAATTACTTTACACGAACCTTCCGTAACTATACAGAAATGACAATTTTTTCTTGGGATATACAGGGTGTTACAGAATTTATACCTATAACACCAGACCGAATTCAGTGGCGGCTCGCGGTCTTAAAAAATGGTGAAGAGCTAGATATAGTGCGGGTACTTAAACAAACATTGACTAAAAACCCGTGTAACAAACCGTATCTCTTATCCTCATCTGTCCAACGACTGAATGGAGTTTCCAACAAATTACAAGCTATGTCATTAATTCGGTTCATTTTTAAAACACAAAACTTTTTAATCATACAGAAAATCACGTAAAAACGATATCTATAACCGTAAGTTTCGCGAAGCATCAAAATTTTTACCATAAGGTTAGGCGAACCAATGCTAAAGCAATGGTACATACGACTGATCTATTCTTAAATTAGCCTTCATCATAATGCAAATTGTTATATGCCGTTTGTGTGACTGACGTCACTTAACCATAGCAACGGTGAATATCAAAGCCATGTTGTGCGTTGGGTCTTCACTTGTTTTGAGTTAACAGACACCGGCTGGGGCACGCCAAAATGCACGAATGTTTATAATTATTGTCCATCGGAGTTAACCGTGGCCCTATCATGCATAGCTACATTCGGATTAAATTAATATTATTAATTCAAACATAATTATTTTTTAACACGTTGAACGCAAGTGTATCTTTTAAGATACACTTTGTAATCAGCTTTGTGTATCTAATAAGATACACCGACTAAGTTTCGTTTTTGGCCTTGGGTATCAACACATTACATGCATTCTATATGGGGAATCGTAAGCTTTGGCCTAGTAGAACTCACTGTTAAATTGGAGTGTGGGTTGGTAAAAAATTAGAAAAATTTAGAAATAACTGCATTTACATTGAATTAGGAAAAATAATAGCAATGTAGTGTTACATAAAATATTATTTTTCGGCAGCTGTTCCTAAATTTCTTGGCATTTTCTTTTTTTTTTGCTTCCAAAATCTGAAAAGAACAAAGGTTATAAAAAATAGCGTGTATCTTTAACGATACACCTGGCCTAGGGAAAAGTTTTCGACCTAAACTTTTTCACAGGCCAGTGTATCAAAAAAGATACACACTAAAAAAATGGGGAAATAAGCAAAAAAAAACGTTAAAAACAATAATTTTCTAACTCTAAAGTAACAGAAATCACTTCAAAAAAAATGTCAAAATTCGAAATAATGTGACAAAGGAATTGGCGCTGAACGTGTTAAGGACTAAAATGGTAGCTGTATTGTTACATTAATATTTAATATTGTCGACAAACTTTTCTCCTGGTTTTATTAATTTTTTTGGTGAAGAGCCCCTTCACCTACTTCACCTGACGAGCCGCCACTGACCGAATTTGCCAGACGCCCATGGGAAATATTTACTTGTTAGATCACGTGGCTGTAAAATATGAATCTTCATTAGAATTTTAACTACTTCCATTGACGCATTATTCATTTTTGAAACTTTTTGCATTTAAAAGTGGATATTTGTATAATTTCTGTAATGGACTATAGAATCAACCTCTTGTCGGCTGTGAGTATTCAATTTCCATGATTTTTTGCCGGTCTGATGTTTTAACAATTTTATTTCCGCTGTTCGCACTGCCAATGGCCAGAGATAAACATCAAAAAGAAATTATCCAACTCGATTCTGCATGTGTGTATACCTAAAAAGCATTAACTGTGTAGTCCGTTTTATGTACTATGGTTGTTTTTTGAACGTATAATAAAAAAAAAGAAATGACCAAATTTCAATGTTTTCATTGCGCGCATTCGCAATGATCACTGGTTAAGGCCGCCATTAGTATTGTGACAATAAAAATTTCACTTCGTTTTACAGCGTGCAATAATTTGCCAAGGTCGTAGGTGATGTTTCACTTGCCAACCTTTAAAATAAAAAGACATTTGGTAAGGATTTATCGTCGCTTCTTTGTGTACTTATTCATTTTATCATTTTAGCATAAACGCGGTTGTGGCTCAGAGGTAGAGCTACTGGCATTCGACCGCGGCGACCCGGGTTCGATTCCCGGAGTGGGCATACGTACAATAAAAAAAAGTATGTCCGAAATTTAGTGGACTTAAGAATGCAGGGAAGAGTGTAAAAGGTATCATCTCCCAACCCACCCCATTCACGCCGGTAAACAGGCCGGATGAGACCGGACATCTCGTGGGGTGCGGAAGAAGGTACACACTCCCCAATCGGTAGGTCATGCAATGGCAATAAACCAAGGGTTGATAGCCCTTGGGGGGTGTCGCATGACTGAGGATCGTGGTTCGGAACCCACGTTAAACTGTAGGTCCCCTCAAGAATGGCCCTGGCAGCGAACGAAGAGGAAAAAAGCCTAATTCGAAAAAAGGGCAGAACGGCAAACATTTTAGCATTACCGGACACGAAAGCAAACCAACAAAAACAAAACGTACCCACCCACTAAAGATTAAAAAGACCATAAACAAATGTCAGGGATTTTCATATTTAGGTTGGTGTCTTCTAAATCACCAAAAAATTCCCAGAATTGCGCTTGCAATTGCAATAAAAATAGGGTCGGAGTTATATTTCTTGCAAGCAATACAAATTGCGCCAGCTGATCACTAGCCTCGTTCTGCGCATACTCGCAGGCAATCTTTTCTTGCGAGAAAGAAAAATTGCAAACTGTAAAGCGTCCTTTAGAGGTGTAGCATCTTCCCCTTAGAAGTGGAATAATGTCACCTATAAATAATATCTGTCAGTGTTGTCAACTTAGCGGCTTTCCCGCAAGATTTAGCGGTATTTTTTTTAAATAACACTCTCTCACGGGCGTAAAACGCGAGTTAAACCACCGCAGCGGTATGGGTCATGCCATTTACCGCTGTGCTGAGGCACCGCGGCGAAACCGTCACCGCTATCGTTAAGACAGCACCGCATTGGTGTTGGGGACCCTTTTTAACCTGAATCTGAATGAGACCCTAAAATTCTTCTCTTCTGGAATTAAAAATTTATATTTCCAAATCAACAAGCATAATCGTAAAAAAAAACCAACGCGGTTGGTTATGATGGTATAGGACTTAAAATGTTACTATACACACTTCCCCATTTAAACAATTATTTAGCTTTCATTATTAATAAATGTTTATCCCTGGGAAAATATCCAAATCTTTGGAAATATGCTAATATTAGTCCTATCCCCAAAAACCCCAATCCAACAGAACTAGCCGATTTTCGACCAATAAGTATATTGCCCACTGTTTCCAAAATTCTGGAAAAAATCATGGCCGAGCAACTTAAACTCTTTTTGGACTCAAATAACATTCTACCCTCCACTCAATCGGGGTTTCGAAGTAATCATAGCACAACAACAGCTTTACTTAAAGTTACTGATGACATTTTTACAGCCAATGACAAAAATCAGTGCAGTTGTCTCGTTTTGCTGGATTGGAAGATATGGCGCTACAGTTTTTCCAGGACTATTTTAGAAATAGGCAACAGAGGGTTCTAACAAATCGCGAGGCTTCTGACTTTGTACCAGTTTATAACGGCGTTGCGCAGGGAAGCATCCTGGGACCTTTAATCTTTTCTATTTATACTGCTGATTTTTCCAAAAAGTTTTGTTTATTACATCAGTATGCAGATGATACGCAAATATATTTTTCTTTTTTTCTCTATCAACTTATTATATCGGTATACAAAATTAACAGTGACTTAGAGTTGGTTTCCCAGGTGTCTAAAGCGCATAAATTGGTTTTAAACGCAGTTAAAACTCAGCTTATGGTATTTGGCAGGGGTAAAACATGATCCGTTATTTAAAATTTCTATAAACAACGTTGACCTAAGGCCTTCTACCGACTGTCGAAACCTTGGGTTATCCAGAGCTGAGGTTTTCTGTTCATGTTTCAAAATTACTGCAAAGAACCTATGCCAAAATTAAACTTCTCTATATGCACAAAGATGTATTTGACTCTGCGACAAAACTTAGGCTATGTAATTCTCTAATTTTATCTCAATTAAGTTATTGCGACGTAGTTTACTGGCTGGCGCTTCTACAAGTAGATAAAAACAGTCTTCAAAAACTTCAGAATGCATGTTTAAGATTTAGCTATGGGATACGTAAATACGACCATATAACTCCTGCTCTCCAGGAATCTGGCTGCTAAATATACAAGAAAGATATATGCTACACATTGCAAATTTAGTGTTCTCTATTGAAACGACGAGATCTCCTAAATATTTATACGAAAAACTAATCAGAGGTTCAGATATCCATGATAGGCAAACCCGTTTTCGGGACCTGTATAGCGTTCCAAAGCACAGTTCTGCCCTTTTTCAGCGTTCATTTTCTTACAACTCCGTCAATATTTTTAATTCTCTTCCCAATGACATCAAAACAGCGACTAGCTCAAATAAATTTCGTAAAGAATTAAAAAAATATATTATTACTAATCGAAACTAATATAATTATTTCTCTTGGTATTTAATAATATATATTCTCTATTTAAAGTCTCAGCACAAAAAGAATTTTTGAAAATTTACTTTTGTTAAAATTATTATATTAACTACTTACCTATTTATTTATAGAATTTATAAAATGTAATTTATTTATTATTAATAACTGTTTATTTCTTTCTAATTTATTATGATTTCCAGCACTATTTATTGTAAAATAATATTTTTTATATTTAATTCCAAGTAAGGTGGTTGTATGAGCAGCAGTGTTGGATACCGCCACCCTTTTTCACAATTTTTGTAAATTGTATTTACATTTATAATAAAGGCATTTATTATTATTAATGGTTGGCTAGAAACGTTCATTACGATTTCTTTTTTTCATTGACACAAATGGTACTGCGCTATAATGGCTACAGTAAATAATAATGCACTAATAAAATACCATTTTCTTGGCTTTGCATTTTAAAAACATCAATTTTAATATCAGCATATTTTACATAGCTTAATATTTTAGCTATCACCCAGTATAATGAGTTAGAGTAAACATATTGTAAGTCAGGGGTCGGCAACCTAAGGCACGCGTGCCAGACTTGGCACGCCTAGCAGTTTACAATGGCACACCTTATTACTTTTAACAATTGTATACATTATTTATTTGTATAAAAATTTTACAGTTTTGTATAGTGGCCAGTGTTGCCAATCTGTTACAATTGTAACGTTTGTAAAGGATCTGTTAGGCCTTTAAGCGATCTGTTACGTTTCCGTGAACTGTGATTGTTCGGGTTTGTTGTCCTTTGCGTAGCTGGGGACCTTTTGGATTGGAAGAAATGAGCAGAACAGAGCTTCGGTTTGTCCTTTGCGTATTTGCGTAGCTCTCTCTAGGACCTTTTTTTTTTTAGAAGCCCCTTGAAAAATTGTTTGTGGCAACACTAATAGTGGCACTTTGGCTTTGTTCGAAATGGCACATGGGCACCTCTATGTTAAAAGGTTGCTGACCCCTGTACTAAGTAGTCCAAGAGACACATAATAAACTAACAATGTATAATGAGTTGATCGAATTTTTATAAAAGAATGGGCGTTTGAAATTACAGTATTTTTTTACTTATTCCATATTTAATAGACGATGTTACTCCAACTGATCCTAGATTACAGTGTTCATAAAAACACAATACGATCTCCAATTTTTGTACGAAACACCAAACTTTATAAAAAAATATATGTACTATATAACTATTAGGTACAAGGTTGTATTACTTTTAGGAAAAACCGATCCGTAATAAATATAACCAACCAGTGGCGGCTAGTGTATAAGATCTTCAGAGCTACGGCACCTGTTCTGATAATATGAAAATAATTATATATTTTGTTGATTGTTGATGAATTATCCTATATTTGCAAAATAAGTTTTTAAATTTTTTATTTTATTTAAGCATAATTTTTATCCATGTGGTTTGTCTTGTCCACACTCAGTCGTAGCCATTCATAGAATTTTTGCTACACGCTACGTATAATGTTCGTTGCGGAACTGGCGCATACGTCACAAAACGAGTGATCGACCTTGAGCCGACCAATGACAAGTGAGGATTATTTTTATAGTCTATTTCAGAAAGGTGTAAAGTAATAAAATGGGAAATTCCATCCAGTTCGGCACAATTTCTATATAAAAAGAAAAAAAAAGAAGATAATTTGATAAAGAAGAAGCTATTAGCTATAAAAAATGTACACAAACATCGTTTTATAAAATATGCCGTGGAAGATATAGCTGAAAAACACAGTGTAATTGTGCTGCGCACACCGCTATATCGTTATGAACTAAATCCTATAGAACTTATATGGGCACAAGTGAAAGGATTTGTAGCAAGACACAACATGACATTCAAAATGAAAGACATTAAGCTACTGTTTGATCAAGCCATTAAGGAAGTGACACCAGGAAACTGGCGAAAAGCAGTCCATTATGTCATTAAAGAAGAGAAGGAAGTGTGGGATCTTGGCCACCTGATCGATCGGGCCGTCGACCCGTTAATTATAACGTCAAGAGGTAATGACAGTTTCTCAGATGACGAAGAATATTATGATTTTTTATAATTTAATATCTGTATAATGTACTTTTATATTTTGTATTTTTTTTATAATGTTTAATAAAAAATAAGTGTACCTAACTAATACTATGTACATAATGCACGCCTTTGTCAAAATATTTTTAGTGCTTGTGAATGGATAACAATAGGTAAAACCAATAAATTGACTCAAACCCGGGCGGGGCGGTACTACCTGCACTTGATGAAAATAAATAATTTTGCAATGAAATCAATGTTAAATTATGAAAGTGGCTTAAATATTCGTTGGGTCACTCTGTAGTCCCTTTGCATACCTAATGAGCTTTTATTACTCTACTCTTTCTGAAATAGACTATAGATAACACGATTCTATAAAAGCGCAGTTTTTATGTTTTTCAAATTTTATTGTTGAGTCCTACGATCTGCAGCACTGTCTTTTGTTAACTGGCAATATTGATCAAACCTCATCTAATATTTACAAAGACCTGAATCAAACCTATCTTTGGGACGTTTTTTGTCTTGGAAACTTAATATTGAGTTTTCATTTTATACAAAGTTGATATCTTTCTAGAATTTATAGGGAACAATTTATTACTTCTGTTGGGGTTCCTTCTGCATTCTATAGTCGCTAAAAATAAACATATTAAAAAATTGGAAGCAACATAAATTAAATGTACAGTTATTGATTTCCTCAACTGGGGAAGCCAGTGGCGGCCCGTGATCAATTTAACACGTGGGGCATATCAAAATTAAATACAGGTAACTTTATCGAAAAAAAGGAAGCACAATGCAAACCTGGCCTAAGTGCATCCGGCGCACGGACGGGCCCTCGGAAAAAGAAAACTTTATCGAGAAAATAGCGTGTATTAATTTTAAAACGGAATTTTTAATTTTAAAAGAGCGGTCGTTATTTTTTGTTTGTATGTAAAAATGCAATCAGTAAAAAGCTTTGTAAAAAGTTAAAATTGCCCCGAAGGAATATTTTTCTACAAAGCTTGTGTATAGCTAAATGAAAAAAACATTTTTAAAATAAAATTAAATCATATACTAATAAAAATATAAAATCCAGTGACATTATAGTTATTTATGGTACTAGTGTGTTATGTTGAAAATAAGTCACGCGAGAAAGATTTATACCACGAGGCAGTCATTCTCAAGTGACTTAGGTAACATAACACACGAGTGGCATACAATGTTTTAACCAACAAGTGGAAGAAATCGTTTTTTATGAGATAATAATAATTAATAAGTTTCGTGAACATACCCTATAAATGTCAGAATGACTTGACAGTGACTTTTTTACATTTTGGTCAAAGTTGGTTGATTGTTTGGTTGCCACTAGAATGTTTAAAATAGCAAATGTTTAAATAAATGTTGACACTTGTCAGTTTTCCCAGCAGAAAAGGGTAGCTTCTTTGAAGAAAAAAAACTATAGAAAATGGAGGAAACCGATGAAAATTACGTTCCTGAGGATATCCTTACGTAAGCGGAAGAAACAGCGATGCAGATTTTGCCAGAAAAGTCCCGAGATGCTTACGACAAGGAGTTCAAAATGTTTGAGTTTTGGATGAATTCAAAATATAGCAAACTAACGAGCTTTTTGAACAAGCAAATCACAGGGATACAAATCAAAGAAGTCCAAGACATTAGAACGACCTGAAATAGAGAAGTTTTTGTGGCTTTAATAATGGGGATTAACGGTGCTTGTAGATGCGATGAATTGGTCAATTTGAAAATAGAAAATATTCAAGACAAAGGGAAATATTATCACGTAGTTTTTCAAGACACTAAAACCAAGAAATCGAGAAGTTTCACCATACTTGGAGAAGGATTTCCAGTCAACCCGATCAATTTGTGTAAAAATTGTGCTTGTAATAGTAATAAATAATTGGAATACTACTTTAAATATGAACGTGAGTTACGGATTATAACTCACTAGTGTGTTATTTGATAGTTTACTTGTCTAAAATGATATTGATAATGGCAATCATAACTGTCATGTGTTGGATAAAATAATTATTTTTAGGAAATTGTTTTTCGATTAAGAAAAATATATGATTATGATTAATTTGTAAGGATACTCTCAAATTAATAAGTGCAATATTTCTATACAGGATGCTTCAAATTTTGAGGCAAAGTTCCATGTTTTGAGGCTTAATATTTAGTAAAGAAAGAACATTGTAAATATTCCGAATATTAGGAGATATCCGTAAAAAAAACGATTAGGTATTAGGTTCTCCAATTGTACAGGGACATTATTTTAAGTGTCTCACCCGATTGGCGACTTTGCTATCGAACACAATAAAAAAAAATTATATATTCCCTAACAGCTTTTACTGAAGAAGCCAAATTTGATGTCAAAAAAAATCTATGTTTACAAATTTGACAGATACGACGCCATATTGGATTTTCTTAAATGGCAACCCTATCTTATAGTCAGCCAGCTGCATTCGCCTATTTGTTTCAACATTAAAAATGTATTATTGTCAATATTTATTTTCAGCCGTTCCGGAGATACGAGGCTTCGAAGTTGGTGATATTGTTATCATCGAATTAACAAAAGCTTTGTGATTAAAAAATCAATTTTTTCTAGAGATACGTAATTTTTTATGTCGGAGCCACCCATGCTATTGTCACATTTGTCAAATGTCAAAAAATTACAAATACGGCGCCATTTTGAATTTTTTTAAATGGCAACCCACATTTATAACTACGTCAGTGTATGGCATTTCGCGGTCCGATTTCAAAAATATATAGTTGTCGATATTTATTTCCAACCGTTACGGTAATACGACCGTATCAAAAACTGCATCGTATGATTATGTGTTTTAAGTATCTCACCCGATTAAAAAATAGAAGCTTTGTGATTAAAACATCAATTTTTTCTGAAGATACGTAATTTCTTATGGCGGAGCCACCGATGCTATTGTCATATTTGTCAGATGTCAAAAAATTACAAATACGACGCCATTTTGAATTTTTTTAAATGGCAACCCATATTTATAACTACGTCAGTGTATGGCATTTCACGGTCCGATTTTAAAAATATATAGTTGTTGGTATTTATTTCTAATCCTTACCGAAATACGACCGTATCAAAAACTGCATCGTACGATTATGTGTTTTAAGTATCTCACCTCATTAAAAAATAGAAGCTTTGTGATTAAAAAATCAATTTTTTCCGGAGATACGTAATTTTTTATGGCGGAGCCACCCATGCTATTGTCATATATCTAAGATGTAAAAAAATTACAGTTACGACGTAGTTATAAATGTGGGTTGCCATTTAAAAAAATTCAAAATTGATTTTTTAATCACAAAGCTTTTATTTTTTAATGAGGTGAGATACTTAAAACACATAATCGTACGATACAGTTTTTGATACGGTTGTATTTTGGTAAGGGTTGGAAATAAATATCGACAACTATATATTTTTGAAATTGAACCGCGAAATGCAATACACTGACGTAGTTATAAATGTGGGTTGCCATTTAAAAAAATTCAAAATGGCGTCGTAACTGTAATTTTCTGACATCTGACATATATGATAATAGCATGGGTGGCTCCGCCATAAAAAATTACGTATCTCCAGAAAAAATTGATTTTTTAATCACAAAGCTTCTATTTTTTAATGAGGTGAGATACTTACAACACATAATCATACGATGCAGTTTTTGATACGGTCGTATTTCGGTAAGGGTTGGAAATAAATATCGACAACTATATATTTTTGAAATTGAACCGCGAAATGCAATACACTGACGTAGTTATAAATGTGGGTTGCCATTTAAAAAAATTCAAAATGGCGTCGTAACTGTAATTTTCTGACATCTGACATATATGATAATAGCATGGGTGGCTCCGCCATAAAATACGTATCCTCAGAAAAAATTGAGATTCTAATCTCAAAGCTTCTGTTAATTCGATGATAACAAAATCACCAACTTCGAAGCCTCGTATTTCCGGAACGGCTGAAAATAAATATTGACAATTATACATTTTTAATGTTGAAACAAATAGGCGAATGCAGCTGGCTTACTATAAGATAGGGTTGCCATTTAAGAAAATCCAATATGGCGTCGTATCTGTCAAATTTGTAAACATAGATATTTTTTGACATCAAATTTGGCTTCTTCAATAAAAGCTGTTAGGGAATACATAATTTTATTTTTATTGTGGTCGATAGCAAAGTCGCCAATCGGGTGAGACACTTAAAATAATGTCCCTGTACAGCTAGAAAAATGTTTTAATTTTGTGTTATGGTTTTACAAAATTTTTTACTCTAAATAACTATTAAGTTTGGATATCTAATAATAGCCAGCTTTAAACATCAATATCTCGGCATTTACTAATTCTTGAACCTGAATATTTACCGCTGAATATGAAACAGGCTTTTACTAAATTGTTGGTGTAGTTTCAGAGAAATATCGTCTAGCGAGATTTTGGTGGCTAGCGAGAATTGGTTATTACAACTTTCTATTTCATTTTCACGTTATTGCCATGTGTACCTTTTTTTCACTAGGAAGCAGTTATTTTTTTCTGATTTATAATATTTAGAGGTCTGAAGCCGAGAAATATAGAAACTAAAGGAAATAAATGTTAATATCATATGAGGTCGTAATTGATGAACGAACCACATGGAAAAACAAAACACCAGAAACTACTCCTGAGGCAATAACCTGGTAAACAGATGGCTCCAAAACCAAAGAGGGTACCGGAGCGGGGAAGCACAAAGTAAAACCGGAGAAAAATGCGTTTTTGTCTCTGGGAAAGTCTCCCATAGTGTTCCAAGCAGAAATCTACGCCATATTGCAATGAGCGTACGATAAGAACACGAGGTCTTAACTCAATAAGCTGATCCAAATATATTCTGATAGTCAAGCAGCCCTTAAATCGCTAATATGCAATAAGGTAACCTCAAGACTGGTATGGGAATGTCAAAAGTAAACAAAGTAATACTGCAGTGGGTACCAGGACACGAAGGTATTACAGGAATTGAAAGTCGATAAAATTGCAAGGAAAGGCTCAGAAAATGCATTCACTGGTCCAGAACCAGCACTCGGAGTATTAAGGTGTATAGTACTATTGTGCCGATAAAAAACTGGGACAAGAGATTTACAAAAACAATGTAAGAAATACATATCCCCTAGACTATAAAAGGTGTCTAGAGCTAAAAAGGAAAAACATTCAAAATTTAAAAAGTAACCTAGGTTACATAATGGAATGTTTTGTATTTTTCGATACGGGGTGGTTAAATTTGAGAGACATCATATAATATGGAAAAAGTTAATTTATTAGATTTTTTTAAAGTCAAATATTTTATAAATTATTATATTTACCATTACCACAAAATAATAAATAAAGCTAATACAGGTAATAAAATACATTTAATAAAAAGAAAAAAATTGCGAACACAAAGTTTGTCAAAACAACACAAAATTAATATTTGGTCATAGAACCATTTCTGTTTATTACTTTTTGGAGCCTTTGTGGCATACTTAAAACTAAGTTTCTACATAATTCGACAGTTATTTCATCCCAAGCTTGATTTATCCTATGACGTAATTCATCCCTGTTTCTAGGTTGAAAATCATGTTTATACATAGATTTGACCATGGCACCCCAAATGTTTTCTATCGGGTTCAAATCGGGACTCTTCGAAGCCCAGGGAAGAACTGCTATGTTATTTTCTTGGAGAAAATGTTGTACAATGCGCGTGTGTATTGGAGCATTATCATGCTGAAATGTGTAATTTTGACCGTATACAGCGTTTACCGATGGTATCATCACTTCGTTTAGTATATTAACGTATACTGCTGCAGTTAGTCTTCCTCCGACGATTTGGCAAAGTCCTGGTCCTCTAGCGCTAATCCAGCCCCAAACATTTATGGAGAAACGCCCACTTTGGTTGGTTTTGTGGGTGTATCTCTCATCATACCGCATGCCGGAAGGCCTATACACCCGAATTCTCCCATTATTGCATGACTGAAAAGTTTTCTCGTCAGAAAATATAACTGTTTCCCATAAATTTATTTGATTAATATATTCATGTGCAAATTCTAACCTGCCCTGTTTATTTATTTCCGTTAAAAAATTTTTATTGGCAGCACAACGGCTTCGTATATCGGAATTTCGAACCCTGTCTCGCGGTATTTGCAGAACCTGGAAAATTCGTCTCTTCTTTTGCTTTGATTGCAGTTTCGAAGGGATGATCCCTTAGATAATTAACCAGTCTTCTATCATAATCATCAGTAGAAATTTTAGGGGGACCAGAACCTGCATTCCTAATAATAGTCCCATGTCTTGCTATTTTTTGTTTTGCCAATAGCACGGTATTCTTGCTTACTCCCAGTTCATCTGCAATATCCCTAATAGCAACACTATCTCGCAACCGACTATAAATAATTGCCTTTTGCTGGGGGGTTAATTGTGGCATATTTACAAATAATATATGATTGTATGTTTGACGAGTCAATCATAAAGTGACAATCTTTATTGACATGCAAATTTTCATGACATTTTACTGGTACCAGGCTTGATGTAAAATTATTCTTAATAGTCTAGGAGAAAATAGAAAAATTTCCTGTCCCAGTTTTTTATCGGCGCGATGGTACAAGATGCCATAAGGCGATGGATCAGGAGTGAATACAAAATCCACTGGAGCAACAGACAGGGATTACACCACAACAAAAGCTTCATTGGGGATCCAGACCCAAGACTTACGAAACAGTTGCTTCAAACGAACAGGAATCAGCTGAGAACCATTACAGAAAATCTGATCTGTTATGTCGATAAATATTCCTTAGTTAATAATAATTTTTAGTACGCTATATAACTACTTCAACCCGAGCTGAAAATTAAAAAAAAACAACAGCCACAGAAGAGAACCGAACGTTTACGCGTGGGAATGAACGTGCACTTCTAAATTCAAGGGTTAAAACCTCCCGTGTATTCCGCTAATGAAAATTTGCCTGCTTTTTACAATGAAAGCAATATCAGGTTAGAACTGTCACTCGATTTAAACGGTTACTAAGCAACGTCCTTTGTGACGACATGCGCAGAGATGTTCAAATTTCAGTTTGCTTATCGCCATACCGTTGTAGGTGTATCGTGGGTGGTATCCAGAGAACGAAATGTCAAATTAGAAAACTAATAACGCCATCTTTTAGAACATAAAAACTGCTATTAAAAAGTGTTATTGTTTATTCCTAACGCAAAATTGCGAATAAATTAATATTTAATATATTTCTTTCGAATATTTACAATTTCCTTTCACCAAGTTATTAGTTATAGTATTTCTCGTTCTCAACATCCACATGCATGCATATAAATCTATAGCACCCTGTATAAAATTAAAGTTTATAATTATAAACGAGAGATTTCAGTTTAAAGTACATTGCAAAATGTAAAAATCACAGTAATTCAACTAAAACGCAGGGAAAAATCTACTTTTTACTTTTAAAACATTTCAAAACAGATTTTGCATTTATATGAGAGAACATAAAATTTCGCTTGCAGCAAACTAACATATAAATTATAAAAGCGATGTTTCTACTTTTCACAAGGATAAAAACTATGCAAATAGATTAACAGCAGCAAAAACTAAATGAAACCAACATTTTTGAAATGTATAATTTGTAAAGATATTTTTAAAATAACCAACTTTGGACATAAAATATAATAGTGAGTATCTAGGCAATAAATAGAATTTAGCTCATTTGTTTATAGTAGTTTGTACAACAATACTGGATATGATGTCTATATCTCACGAGAAATTAAATTGAGCACGACGCCGTGCTTAAATTTCCGAGGGAGATATTGACACTCCACTATAAAAATTAATTTTTCTCACATTGTTTTGCTGAAATGCACAGAAAAAAAAGAATTTGTTTGGTTTTTTTCTGAAATGTATTATTGGTTGCCTGCTAGCGCAAAAAATTTTAATACGAAAGTATACAGCAATAGCTGTAGAATTTGTTACAGTTAAAAAAGGCTTTTGTGCATTAATATGAACTTTTAACGTTCGCTATAGTAGAGTTTTTCAAAATAATTGCCAATTTACGTATGATCCACACTGTAAACGTGGATTACTGTACTGTAGAAATAACATAACCTTAAATTCTTTAGTAAATATGGAATTAATATTTTTCTAGAAATCTTATAATTTTGTCTGTTTTATCTCGTTTTATTAACCTATCTTCATTTTTTGCACATTTAGGAAAGATTTGCCAGTTATTTTTTTATATCTGTTGCTTATAATAAAAGTTTTAAGGTCTATTGGGATTCAAGCCCCTTATCGCAAATAACCAACAAGGCAAGGTCATTATACATTTTATGCATTAAATAGTATAGTAATTGCCTAGAAATGAGCGGAAAACAGGATATTTTTGACATAAGAAAGTGCATCTGTGTACAAATCTTCTGTCAGAAAATAACAATAGTTCGATAGAAATATATTTTGGCATTAATTTTAATAGAAAAGAAGGTTTTTTAGCGGCAGGCGGACAAAGTAGTGCATCTATCTTTTGCATTGAGTACACAGGGACGCCAAAGGTAATGGGTTCCCTGGGGCACAGGTAGACAATGACATGCTGTTTCGTTCTTATTAGAACTCATCAGAAAGCCATAACCTGTAAGCGACCCCCAGTACAGCGAGACTATGCTTTCAAGACATTTTTAAGAAATAAAAACGCGATGAAAACCCAGTAACGCCATCTATAGGAATTAACTCAATCCAAAAGATAGTCGTGACGAAGCAACAATAAACCAAATACGTTAGGACAACACACCAGTATAGGCAATATTTATCGCATTCCCCAATTTTTCTACGGATTTGTAGATTCAAATAAGTTCGCGCTGCAGTATACCCACTGTGCGCTGCCAACCCGTAATACAATGCCGTGTTTTTAAAATAAAGCAGTAGAGTTTAGTGTCCGTATAATTAAATAGAAAAGAAGGTTTTTTAGCGGCAGGCAGACAAAGTAGTGCATCTATCTTTTGCATTGAGTACACAGGGACGCCAAAGGTAATGGGTTCCCTAGGGCACAGGTAGACAATGACAGGCTGTTTCGTTCTTATTAGAACTCATCAGAAAGCCATAACCTGCGACTGTACTGGGGTCGCTTACAGGTAATGGCTTTCTGATGAGTTCTAATAAGAACGAAACAGCCTGTCATTGTCTACCTGTGCCCCAGGGAACCCATTACCTTTGGCGTCCCTGTGTACTCAATGAAAAAGATAGATGCACTACTTTGTCCGCCTGCCGCTAAAAAACCTTCTTTTCTATTTAATTATACGGACACTAAACTCTACTACTTTATTAATTTAAATATTATACCCTCAATTTTCGCACTATTTCCTTCTCTCTTTAGAAAAAAATTGTGTATGTATAAACTCTGGGATAAATATTTTGATTTAAATTAAAGTTTGATATCCTAACTGAATATGATTTTATATCACATTAGTTAGCCCACTTTTCCAATAACTTAAGTGTAAAGAAAACAGCATATTTCGATGTGGGAGTAAAAAAATTCAATAAACAACTCTACCACCACCGCCAGCGTCACTTATTTTGGCACAAATTACTACCTATTTTTTTACTCGCTATATAGAAAATACCCTTGAGAATGAGTTTCAAATAGACGCTCATTTTAAAAAGTAAATTATTTATTTCCGAGACCCTACGACCGAAACAGAGATTAAAAGCGATGTTTTCTCTTTATGTAAATGTGTTAAAATACACGTAAAAGCTTTGTAAAAAGATAAAAACCAGCTCAAGGTTTATTTCTGCACAAAGCCAGTTACATGGAACCAACATTTTTAAAACGTAGAAAGTTAGATATATTTTTAAAATGAGAACAAAAAGACCATATAGATAAATGCTAACGAGAGTGTTTATACAGGACAGAATGTACAAACAGAATAGTAGTGGTAATAACAATTTTAAAAACTTTTCTTCACTACCATTACTGAATGCAATAATTCCAAAATCATTTTTGATAATAGAATGTAAAAATTCTTGCTCTTGAGTTGGAATATTTATTCTGAAACACTTGCTTCTTATGCGTTTCGCGTGTATTTTCATTCCATAACAAGATACGGAATGAATATTCTGTAATTGATCTAAACGACATAGGTTGTCATGACATTCGAAACTGTCAATGTCAGCAGACAAATTTTAGTGCAAGTCAAAATATGAGTAAAAAATGGGATGAATTAGATATGGAACTGGATAATACTCCACCTGAAATTACAAATATTACGAATAGTATTTTTGGTCGTGGAGAAAATATGTCTGCTACTCGGTTAGAATGAAAATTCGATACTCGTGGTTCCTCACGCTCCAATCTTCCACTCGGATCAAATTTTCATTCCAACCTCGTTACAGAATCTACTATTATTGCTTTTTCTTAAACTTTTGTACCTCACAGTATACAGGGTGTTATAGAATTGGATTGGAAAAGTTGGGTCTACCCGTAGAACTAGACCGATTTGTCGGACGCCCGCGAGCAAAATAAGATGAGCTAGATTATGTTCGCGTCCTTAAAAGCCACTTCGCGGAACAATATTACCTATCGCACTATTTAAATGTTTTTGGTTAAATAAATAATTTATTATGTCACAGATCGATGAGATAGAGCATTAATTATTGACATACTAATGATGTGATAATAACGTCATAACAAAGTGATTAGTGCCGACATATTACGTTATTAAATAACGTTTTAACATTAATATAAACTCATTATTTATTTAATATTTTATTATGACGGTTTAAGCTATATTGTTAACAAAAGTCAGCAACCAAGACGGCTGACGAAGAGTTTCATTTCGTCAAACCTATTTTCAAAAAAAAGAAGTGATATAGTTCATCCGATTACTGGCTGGATGCACGTCACAACTCGCAAATACATAATTATAACAGAAACAAAAAATAATGTAGGTCCTGTCAATTGACGTAAAATTCGTTTTGACAACCTTGTGTTACTTCGAAGAACTTTAATTTTACGTGTTGAAAGTAATTTGTAAGCGAAGAATAATTAACTGAAACATACTCTGAAAATATGTCTCATTATTTAGCAAAAGACGGAATGCTCATTTTGAAGCTTAATTAAATCCTGATAGAATTGAAAGAATATACGATTTAATCAACGACATGACTCGAATCAAAAATTACGTCAGAAGCTGTAGCATTCAGCCAGTAATTGTAAGGACCTTACACGCAACTATGTACAAAAATATCAAAGGCGTAAAGCAAGATGACGTAAACTAGACCATCTATATGTCGAAGTTGGATACTTATAATGGCTTATTACTTTAAAAATATGGAAAAAATTACGTTATATTAACGTAAAACTCATGTCGTATAAATAACGTAAAATACTGATGTCTAAATCACGTCATTTTTTTGGTAACATGTCGTCGAAGACCTAAATATCCCAAAAATGTGTGATTTAGATGCCAGTCTGCTGCTTATGGGTGCGTTCCCCCTGAATTCGCGCCTCAACACACAATACATCTGCGAAAATAATATAATTATTATCTGTGCATCAAATTCTAACATTTACCTATTATTATATTACTAACCTAATATCAGACTTTACATTTATATTAGCTGTACACAAATCCTTTGTAACTTATTAATGTTGCTTTACCAACCACAGCGTACAAACATTTTAAAACAAACCGCGGTTTTATCATCACGACTGCATAAATTAGAGCTCTGCGACCAGAAATTTATTATCTTAAGGGTATTAAGGTGTCCGCTGAGATGTTTTTAACTTAAAAAGGCGGTCAAGTACAAGTTAAACACGAACGGTAAGTGTTTCGTGTCATGGAAAAATTATTACAGGGGAAATGACCTCGTCAATACCAGCTGTACTGTCGATAAACACGAAAACGAAGATAATAGTAGAGTAGAATGTATTTAAGTGGATCTCGCTAAAGTTTGTCGTGTTAAATGGCGGTTATTCTTTGCCCGAATTACAAAAAATCTAAGCAATAGAAGGGTGGGGTGTGTGAAAATTATATTTTTGTAGAAAATAAATTCTAACAAAAAGATATAAGCCAATGATAACTCTAGAAATAATTACTAAATTTTTTTTTATTATAAAAAATATTGAGAATATTTTTTTTTACAAAAATGACTCTCTGCCACTATCCGATATCTGTAGAATCTAAATTTAACAAGTTTTTAAAACTTCATTATTAAACATGGCGGGTCAAGAGAATGCAATGTTTTTGAGCGAATTTAATATACAGGGTGACAATTTGAAAACGAACAGCAGTTAATATTGCCTCTACCAATGATAGTATGAAAATTTGGCGAAATACGTCAATTGATATATCGAGGGGGACATTTTTTAAGACATTTGTTGTCGTGTTACTTTTAACCCCCTAACCCCCAGGGCACCTACCCCTAAAATTTTAAATGGCAACCTCTATTTATTTTGCCATTTTTGTGTTCCTTATAAAATTCTACATAAACTGTATCATTTTTTTTTTCAAAATTGTGATTATTAACCTCACAAATTAATGAAATGTATTTAATATCGTACTTTAATATTGTACCTACCAATACATACATTCCAAATTCCTTTATTTATTTACATTTCGTCTTTGATATCGCCACTGGAAAAAATAAAATAATTACATTTAAAAAAAAAAAAATTGATACAGTTTATGTAGAATTTTATAAGGAACACAAAAATGACAAAATAAATAGGGATTGCCATTTAAAATTTTAGGGGGAGGTGCCCTGGGGATTAGGGGGTTGAAAGTAATACGACAACAAATGTCTTAAAAAATGTCCCCCTCGATATATCATTTGACGTGTTTCGCCAAATTTTCATACTATCATTGGTAGAGGCAATATTAAATGCTGTTCGTTTTCAAATTGTCACCCTGTATACTTAGTGGTACAAGAAAGTGCACCCCACAATTTTTTCAGTAATTTTATCAGCAAATATTTAAAAATGCGTGACATTAATAACTGTGCAAATTACCATTATTCGGCCAATTCAAGCCTTCGAAACCATTTCTGGTTTAACCGGAAGTGAAGTATAGTAAAACAGGGTAAGTGGTAAAGAATAGCCCATGGAAACGTTAAAATGCTTTATTTTAACCTACTTTATAATATAAGTTTGACGTGCTTGAGAAAAAAGTATCCGTTAAGGCTTTTTTATTTATAACCTATTTAAAAAAAAACAAAGCGGGATTTCTCTATTTTTTCAAAAGGCAACCCATTATTGTTTTATTATACTAATATTCATTAGTTTATTTTCTTTTTAACGGTGTATCACAAGTTAATAATTATTTATTAGTTAAGAGAAAAAATTAACAAGAAATATTATAAATGTAATTACTAGACCCATATAAGCCATAAGTTTTGTCAAGACCAGTCTAGTATGCCGTGGAAAACAAAAACATTATTTCTGCTTTAATAAGACCAAAATGTCAAATCGTATCAAATAAAATTACGGAAATTGAAATTAATGAATTGTTCTCCACTTGACATAAGTTCATCTTAGAGAAAAATAATGTTCACCTTCCAATCTTAATTTTTTATTCTCTATCTAAAAATTTAACTAAAAGTTGTAACTTTTAGATAGATAGAGATATATTCTCTATCTAAAAATTCAACTAAAAGTTGTAACTTTTAGATAGATAGAGAATAAAAAATTAAGATAGGAAGGTGAAAACCATTTTTCTCTAAGATGAACCATTCCAATGTTACAGCCCGTCAAAGTATGAAAATTCCATATTTTAAACGTCAATATCTCAAAAACCATTGAATTTAGACATATGACATTTACAAAATAAGCGTAAATTTTGTGAGAAATCCGAATAATACAATATATAGAGTGTTCCATTTAAAACGACCCAAGTTATATTCGCCACGATTTTTTTTGGGCCAACCCGTACACTCCAGCATAATTTTAAAATGTGCACCTCAATGGTCTCTACAGCTTTTTGTATTTTGAATTTTTATCTAATTTTTAAGATAAAGGCGCAAAATGAACTGTACTTACCCTGTATTAACAATTTTACTTTTTAAATGTAAGATGGAGTTGTAAATATATAATTAGCCGTGCTTTATTTCTATTAATTGGGCATAAATAAGTATTCCTAAATCATGTGTCTACAGTGTGTCCACGGATAGAGTTTGGAAGCGTAAAATTTATTTTTATTAGTAGGTAGATATAGAAAAAAAAGTCACTCTTTATAAAAACGTCTGCTTGTGCTGAAACTACAATTTCCAATATCAGAATTACTGTTCAGGGTTCGTCCGAAACAGTTCTTTTAGTTTTTTGGATTTCGTTTAAAATAAATTTAAGTAAAAACAAACAGCTATTGTTGCCTTCTTACTTCTGGTCTATTTCTTTTCGATTGCGAACGATGACAGAAACCCGTTTTACAATAAAAAAATGCAAGAATTTTCATTTTTAACAAGTTGAAAAAGTAAGGTTAGGGATTTACGTCATAACTGACATTTTGTTGTTTACTGTTTATAGCGGTTAGAATTTTAAATTAACACTTGTTAAGGCCGCTTTACAGTTTGCAATTTTTGTTTCACGCAAGAAAAGATTGCCCGGGAGTATGCGCAGAACGAGGCTAATGATCAGCTGGCGCAATTTGTATTGCTTGCAAGAAATATAACTCGGACCGTATTTTTATTGCCATTGCAAGCGCAATTCTGAGGATTTTCTAGTGATTTATGAGACACCAAACTAAATATAAACATCCCTGACATTTATTTATGTTTTTTCTAACCTATAGCGGGTACGTTTTGTTTTTGTTGGTTTGCTTTCATGTCCTGTAATGATGTTTTGTTAAAATGAATGCACAAAAAGCGCCGGTAAGGCCTAACCAAATGTATTTTTATTTTAATGGTTGGCAAGTGGTACATCACCTACGATCTTGGCAAGTCATTGCACGCTGTAAAACGAAGTGAAATTTTTATTGCCGCAATATTAATTGCTGCAAGACAACTTGCGTGAAAGAAAAATTGCAAACTGTAAATCGGCCTTTAAGAAGATGAATTTTTAGGTTATGTCACAATGTTTGGCATTTGGCATGGCCTTCTATATTTCATATAAATCAGGCATCCTTTTTGCTTCAACACAAAGTAAGCATAGGTTTACTATTTTATGTTGCAGAAAAACGTGAAATTAACCAATTTTATGTACATAAAGTTAATAGATTGTTTGTTTCGTAATATAACTAGAGCTAAAAGTTATTTTTAATTGCTAAAAGGTTTATAATTAGCATATATTTGCTAGAAATCAATCGAACGGAAATTTCTTATTCTTCTGCTGTGACTTAAAAAAAGACCTTTAATAAGTTGGCTATGCATTTATGTAGTGTAAATTGGTCCATGATTTAACCAATTAGGTGAATTTTTGTTCAATTTTTTTTTCTGTCATCGTTCGCAATCGAAAAGAAATAGACCATAGAATATGATTTTATATCTAGCCAAATAACGACTTTGTTTGTAGGAAAACTATTTTTCTTTGTCTATATTTGAAGTATTTTTATTAATACATACATATCATATTTCTTTAATTCATTCAATCATAAATTATAAAAAATTAAAAATATATTTTCTGTCCAACCCTGTATAGTTATCGCAAATCAGATATTCGAAATTGTAGTTTTAACTCAAGCAGACGCTTTTATACAGAATGACCTTTTCATCTATACCTACTAATAAGAACGTTTTTCCTCTTCCAAACCATATCCGTGGACACAGTGTATAACACCAAAATTATTTAAAAAATGGTAAACTGATTCTTTTACGAACACCTTAATGCTTAGACGAGAAAAGATTTACATCAAATTTAATATCTCAGGTAAAAGCAACGTGACTTTGGGTCTAAAGCATTTAAATGTCCTTAATAAGGACGTTTTGGCAGCTGAAATATTACCCTTCTCTTTGCAAAGTAAAGGAAATATCATTTCATAAAAAAGTCCTAAAAGGCTGGATTTAACGAGATTAATTTTTGTTGTTACGGCAATTAACTCTCTTGATGTAAATAAATGTAAATTGGTGAAAATTGCTTTGAATATTTATTTATTCACAATTTGTTAAATTATGACCTTCCCCGAATTGTCTTGTGTTTTTGAGCATTTACAACTTTGAAATGTATGACATACCTTTTACCGTTTTTGATGTTGTGGAGTTTGATGTAAAAAGATAAATTTAAAAAACCACCTCCGAAATACGGAGTTTTGAGACATATTTTCTATTGAGCTGCAACCAAAATGTTTGTAAGTAATTCAATTACCCATTACTAAGAAAAATTAATTTAAAAGTTAATAAAATTTTCTATTACTTTTGAATTTTAGAATAAAATTAAAACACCATAAGGTATTTGGTTTATTTTTAATTTTTGGGACAAAAATACACTTTACACTGGGCTTTTTCATTAAATTTTTATTTCCACCAAATCGTATAAAGATGTGCTGTGCACCATTTGGCAACTGCAGTCTAATAAAGTGAGATTAACTTAAATTTTAAACGGTTCATTCCTCAAAAACAAATGAATTTAGGGCCTGTTGTTAGCATGCTATAGAAATTAAGTGTTGAATTGTTAGGATGGAAAATTTCAAACGCTTTCGCGTTCCTCTTGTCAAACACGTTGAATAAGAAGTGCAGTGTTGTTGTTGTATTTGGTATTTTTGAGATTGTTTTACCATTATTTGGTGCATAGACTTTCTGGTTATACACTGTTGGGACTGTGTGTATATGTGAAGTGTTCTTTATATGAAAAAGCAAATAAATATATTGTTTATTTGGTAATTAATTACAAGAAAACTTACTAGAATTGTGTCATCATTAATAGCATACGAGAAATACACTATACAATTCAAAAATGCAATATTGATAAATTTAAAAAACAGGTTAATTCGACACTTTTTTTTTTGAAAATTTTGTATGCTGGAATATAATTTTAAAATATTCATCTTAGCTATAGCTTTTGTATTTACCGTTTTTATCTAGTTTTAAAATAAAGAAAGAATGTACTTTACATCGCCAATCCAATGCAGATTTACTTTGAAGTAAGAACCCTTCCGGCCGACGCAGCATCGATTCTCATCCAAGTCTGTGTGTAGACTGAACATCGTTCCCGTTGATGCTTGTCTTTAAACGTTTTGGGTGGTTTAATAAACACACACGAATTGAAAATTATAATTTGAAAAATGAAATGCTTATATATCCACGACCCACTTAGAAATTCCATGAAATAAAAAAAGACGGGTGCCATTAAAAATGTGTGATAATCAAAAATCGTTAATCCTATTCGCAACAAACCCAGCATAAAAAACATAGATTTAACCATCTTTTGCTTTTTTAAAGCTTTTAACGGGCATTCCAACACATTCCTCTCAAAAATGGGAAACATCGCTGTTAACCGTTGTTTGTCATGGTTATAAAGCTGTGGAAATGAAGATTTCAATATTTAAGTACCACAATCTAGGGTAGAAGTAGTGTATAAAAATAAAATATGTTTGGTGTAGAGGAATAAAATGGGAAATTCCGTTCAGTTCGACTCAATTTCGGTGTCGGCCATAAGCGCAGGTAAATTTTGTGCGTTACATTATGATATATTGATATATGGTATATATTTATGATAACTAACCATAGAAAAAAAAGAAGATAATTTAATAAAGTACGAACTATTAGCTACAGCAAATTTACATAAACATCGCTTTATGAAATATGTTCTGAAAAACATAGTGTAACTGTACTGCGCACACCGCCATATCATTGCGAACTAAATCCTATAGAACTTATATGGGCGCAAGTAAAAGGATTTGTAGCAAGACACAACAAGACATTCATAATAAAAGACGTTAAGTTACTGTTTGATCAAGCCATTAAGGAAGTGACACCAGAGAACTGGCTAAAAGCAGTCCATCATATCATTAAAGAAGAGGAGAAAATGTGGAATCTTGACCACCTGATTGATCGGACTGTCGATCCGTTAATTATAACGTCAAGAGGAGATGAGAGTTTCTCAGATGATGAAGAATATTATGATTTTTTATAATTTAATTTATAATATTTATTTTTTTCATAATGTTTAATAAAAAATAAGTGTACCTAATACTATATGCATGCCTTTGTCACACCATTTTCAGTGTTTGTGAATGAATAACAATAGGCAAAACCCATATATTAACCCAAACCCGGGTGGTACTACCTGCATTTGAAGAAAATAAAGAATTTTGCCAAATTATAAATATTCGTTGGGTCGCTTTGTAGTCACTTCGCATACCTAATGAGCTTTTATTACTACCTTTCTAAAATAGACCATAGACTGGAATCTTAGTTTCCGTGACAAAAATTTAGTTAAAACAGCCTCAAAGAGAAAACTTAGTAACGGAGTCTACATTTTATTGCTAAACCCATTCTAGCTAGCTAGTTACTAGTTACTTTTGTCAGTAGCAAACTAACTGCTTATTAGGTTAAAGACTATATCTTTTTTGCAGTACTAATTTGTTTGGAAAATGCATAAAAATAATATAAGGTCACATTTTGTTAACACTGTTAAATGTCAAAATACAAATAAGATTACACCACCGAGAAGTGAAGATTTTACTATTGATAGGATGCAACCACCTGCAAACCGGTTTTGAACTCTTTCGTTCCCGGCCGTACAGGATAGGTGTCTATTATACCTTCCAAACGATAGTCTTGATATTAAAAATTACAATATTATCGACCTTCTAGGGTTGTATATAACTTTTAGCCGTCTCTTGGTAATCCTCGTGTATTGGGTTGAGATGTATATTTAAAGTTTTTGTGTGACCTAGGTAAGCTAATATGCAGTGGCGGATTTAAGATATTGGAGGCCCTAGGCAAGGCTTTTCGAGCGGCCCCTACAACCGGGATGTATTTTCTAAAATTTAACCGAAAATGGCAAGTTTTAAGGGCTATTTTAAAACAAATTAAACCTCAAAAACGAACAGAAAAATTAATTTGCGGTTGACTTTCCTTGAAATAATTATTCCATGTACGCTTGGATGTTTTAAAATCACAAGTTTTTAGCCTATCCAATTCAGAAGTTAACTACTTTGAGATTAATATTTAGATTATTTTGATATGTAAAGCGAAAAACGGAAAAAGCGGCTTTTTCACTCTATTCGGGTGAAAAGTCAACAACTCTTACTCTTAGAAGTGAAAAAGTCATTTTTTTCAATTTAGAATGTGGATTTGTAAAGTATTAACGCACAATGACAAAATGAACTACAGTATATTGTATTATGTTCAGTCAAATACAAATAAATCATATAATTTTATACCTAAACTCTAAACTTTTCTTGCTTTTTGAGCTGTAAACTCTTTAATCAGTTCATCAAAGTCCAAGTTATTACAAAGTTCAGCATTAGCTACAAAACTTGCTAAACTAGACAATCTTGCGTCAGAACTAGCATTTCGTAAATAATTTTTTATCCTTTTTAAAATACTAAAAGATCTTTCTCCAGACGCGTTTGAAGTCATCATAGACAGTAAAATTCGCAGGGTCGTGTCCAAGTTTGGGAAGAGTGTAGTTAATTTTATTGTTTGTCACGAATAAGTTGTAGGAACTCCAAAGGTAAATTTCTGTGCTTTGTCTTTTCTTTTTCTCTTTTACTTTTATCTTCTTCAAAGAACCCAAGTCCTTCAACAAAGTCCTTAAAGTGAACACATTCTTCAGCAAAATCACTCCCAATGTCTGATTGGTAAATGCTTGCTAATTCAGTTGCTTTTTCTCTTATTTCTTCGTTTGCCATTACACTTAAATTGTTCAAAAACTGGAATCTCTAAGGTATAGTACACATCTGATCTTTTATTTAATTCTGTTAAAAGCCTATCAATTACACCAAGAAAGTATTAATCTTAATTTCCTCTTTCCCTCTAAACACAACTTCGGTATCACGCCCTTCTCTAACTTCATCAGCCATGGATTTTCTTTTTGGCCGTCTCTTTGTTTCCAGATCAATAGCATAAGTTTCTGTTCTGTTCTTGACAACTCAACACCTTTTCTCTCATAAACATCATAACTATCTCTCGGTCCTTCTACATATTTGTTTAAAGATTGGTACACATGACAAGTGACATTTAGGTCAGTAGTTATTTTTTGTAGAGTTTCACTGCTTTTGTTAAACCGTTCTAAAATACGATCTACAAAAATGGTCTACCCTCGCGGCCCCCTAGGGCCTGCGGCCCTAGGCGATTGCCTAGTCTGCCTAGTGGTAAATCCGCCACTGCTAATATGTTGGTTGCAACATGCCGACTTGGTTGCTAATCCTATAATATAGTTAAGAGAGTTTCCAAAACTAAAGAATTTTGTTTACACCAACCAAGTAATCGCTAAAATTTATTTGGGACATTAAAGATTATTGTTAGATATACTTAAATCTATCTCATGCTTTATACGACCCTGGTAACAGAGACAGCAAAACCCACCAATATGTTGACAGTAAATGGTAAATTTACCGATAGCCGCATCCCACAACATCCCCGTAAGGTCCTTAGTGTTACTCTTCGTCTGACGACCCTTGCCATTTGCTTATATCCCTTAAGCTATGAAGGGCATATATCCCTTAACCTGTTTAATCACTTAGGCCTAAATTTGTCTTGCCCTTACCCTTACCTATAAATTTAGGTACATTTTACCGTATATTATACGAATTAGGGAGATCGAGGTGTTTATTTGTGATCGTACATGATACGTTAGTTATTAATTGACGGGTGAAATAAGTCGGAATTTTAAATTAAATGTAAAAAAACAAAACTACTATTAAGACTGCCTAAACAATATACCTATGCAATAATATAACTTTAAGGGTTCCAATGACCGAAATCAGCAATGGTCTGCGTTGAAACACTGCACTACCAGTTGACCGCATAACGTTCTACAGGATCAAGGCGGCAAACATATGGATGTGGATAAGCCAAGGACTTAATAGTGGTAACAGACATGTCCAAGTTTGAGTGGCTCCTGGAAGGGGGATCCTTAATCCATTAATAGGGACATTGAGAAAGATTCAATATGTACTGATTGCCCGGAATAGGAAGAGAGTTGAATTTCCTGGGTACGTGCGAAGCCCTTGGGAGATTAAAGGCACCAAGTCTTTCGAGTCGTCATTTCATTGCGAAGTTATTGCCCTAGACTCGAAAAAAATATTCTTAGTTTCATAGTGAGGGCAGGGAGATTTGAAGAGAATTGTGGGAAAAAAAAATCCTTGGTCTTCATCAGGTTGC
Organism: Polydrusus cervinus; assembly: GCA_935413205.1. Lineage (NCBI taxonomy): Eukaryota > Metazoa > Arthropoda > Insecta > Coleoptera > Curculionidae > Polydrusus > Polydrusus cervinus. Next base: position 9,205,731 of record OW284512.1, read on the forward strand.
TAAGCTTTCCTACAACTATTACTCTATGTGTATATTACACAACTCGAGTCAATTGTCTATATTTTTCATTTGGAAGATGAGAAATTCACTTTCCCACGCAATGTGGACATCATATCCACTCTTGTTGTGAGACAAAATACTATTTTCTACTCTCACATGGAAATTTGGTGTTTCCTTTACATTAAAGTGATTGGAAAAGTGGGTTATTCCGGTTACCTGAACAGATCTGATTTCATATCCATCCTAGTTAGGATATGAAACTGACTAATCACAGTGGTGAATTACAAAGAAACCAAATTTACATGTTGTAAATTTGGTTTCTTTAAAGTCGTTTGCGACACTTGACAGAAGTGAGGTTAAAAAAATACTTCAAATATATGCAAATCTGTCAGATTAAATTAGTTATTTTTTAATTTAAATTAAAACATTTATCCCAGAGTCTATGCATAGACATTTTTTTTAAATAGTGCACAGAATTGTATTAAAATTGAAGAAAATATATTTCTACCAAACTATTGTTTTCTGACCGAACTATACATATAATTCTGCACAGATGCACTTTCATATTTCAAAAATCTCCAGTGTTCCACTCATTTCTAGATAATAACAACAAGATTTATTGTATAAAATGTACTATATACCAACAAAATGAACGTTTTTTAATAACCTTGGTTGGTTTTTGTCATGCAAATATTTGTTCACCGCGATATTTTCTGACATATTTTGAACGGGGATCCAACCCCAATGGAGCTTAAAACTTTTAATATAAGCAACAGATGTAGAAAAATAACCGGTAAATCTTCCTTAAATGGTGGAACATAAAGATGAGTAGGCATAAAACCAGATAAAACAGACGAAAGTTAAGATTTCTTGAAAAAAATAATTCCATTTTTTACTAAAAGTTATGTTATTTCTACTAACAGTATTGCCACTTCTCTTTCCACGTTAACAGTGATGCTAGTTTGTAAATTGGGGAATATTTTGAAAAACTTTACCATAGCGAAAGTTAAAATTTCATATTAATACACAAACGTCGTTCTTAACTGTTTAAAACAAATTCTAAAAGTATTTTGTTGTGCCTTTGGAGTTATAATTCTTATGTAAGCAGAAAAAAACAGACCCAAACCATTTTTTCTTCTGTGCATTTCAATAGAACCATTTAGTCAAACTAGCTATGGTTGAGATGAATAAATTGTTATTTTTATTCGTAAATATATCGTTTTTTATTCTTTATTCTGCAAAAAGCCGAATGTGAGAAAGATAAGATTCAAAGTAATTTTGTGTAAATATAACAAATAACCCAAATCGATAGATATGTTACAGTATAGTTTGGTCCATTAATTTACCAACGAAATAATTTTTTCTTTAATTGTTTTTTATTATATTTCTCACAAGTTCACGGCCAACTAAAAAGACAAGTTATAATACCTGATTTAAATTATTTTTTTATTTTTTATTTGAAGTTCGGAAGTTGGGTCGTAGAAAAAATACAAGGTGAGTCAACGATAAAGTAAAGTTAATTTTCTCCTCTATTATAAGATTTAGATAAAAATTTGAAATGCAAAAGTTGTAGAGATGATTGAGGTGCAGATTTTAAAACTATATTGGAGTAAGTTCACGGCCCAACTAAAAAGACAAGTTATGATGCCTAATTTAAATCATTTTTAATTGTTATTGTGAAGTTCAGAAGTTGAGTCGTAGAAAAAATATACTGTACAACTCGAGTGGATTGTCCACATTGCGCTCGGAAGTTTGGGCACTCCGCCTACGGCGTATCCACTCTTGGTATACAAACTTCTGTTGTGTCGTTAGGGAGAAACTTTTCTCCCTACCCAGGTAAAGTCAAATTTTTTTAAGAAAACGCCAAGTCACTTGTCATTTATGGCACCCTGTTGACGTCTGGTCTATTTTACGTTTGGAAGTTGGCTAAAAAGACAGGACCGGACTATTTTTATGCTCCATTAACAAACTAAAAAAATATTTAAATATTATGTTCCTTATATTCCATTTTAATTTATTAAAGAAGACTTTACAAATTTTTCTATTTAAATCATCGTTCTTAACTAAAGTTGTCAAGAAACTTTTGGAGATGTTATCCAAATTGGAACAAAAGTAATGTACTAGTAACATAAATATTATCGACAAAGGTTTTAAAAAATTTGGCCTATCGACACACTACTCTCCTTTGCTCGTGAATATTAAAGAATGTAATAAATGCCGGTAATACTGCACCAGCTAGGTAGAATACGTAAAACATGGTATATATGGTTAAAATATTGGTATACAAAACAATCACTATGCTTCATTTTAGTTATGACTCTAACTTTCAATCAGAAAACTCTATATACACTATATAAAAAACAGCCACAAAAATATTAAAAAACACCAAAAAACAACGAAAATAATAGGACGCGAACTGACGTGTGAACTTGTTACGGTCCACACTAAATCTAGTAACTTTTCGGCGGAACTAGAATCAGCTGTGAGTGGCTTTCAACTGTCGAAACGCCGTTTTCTATCGCGATATGATCTCTATAATATTTTAATATTTCACTAAAAGCATTAAATTATTGTCTTCTTTGGACCGTGTTAATATGCTAATGACCACAAAATGCTGCTTCTCTCGTACCAAATTATTTCGATGAAAATTTGGCGGTCCAAATTGATTCTCCAAATTTATTCAGATCCAACGTAATCGAGACCGCTATCTGTTGTTATTTACTTTACATAATCTCTTAAGAAAGGGAACTATTTAAGTGCCGATAATGCCCTTTTATAATCCTTAATGCCTTTTAACAAGTAATACCTTGTTCTCCGTCACGTCTATATTAAGTGGCGAGTAGAAAACGATTATTATTTTTTATCGTAAGAAATATAACATGCCATTCATTTTTTTAACAAATAATTATTTGCAGAAGAAGAGTTTCCTTTTATTTCGGCAGATCCATCCCTAGACGCGTTTCACCATATCATGGCTCATCAGTAGAACTAGGATCCGACAAAGAAAAGGAGTAACTTGAAACTGCTTTAAGCAGTGGTGGAGTACACCAGCAAGATGTTGCACGGAGCGCCATCTGTGTCGTTGTTAGACACTCTTGAGCATAACAGCACCTCTAACAAATTTATAGAAATAAGTAAAAAGGTTAAGTGGAAATCACCTGTAAAGACATTCGTCACAATTACAGGAGTCCCGCTAGGCAGCGCTAACTCGCATCGGTTTATCCAACCGAAAACAATAAGTACGGAAGTAGAGTTTCCTTTTATTGCATCAGATACATCCCTAGACGCGTTTTGCCACATCATGGCTCATCAGTAGAGATAATTATTAACTTTCTCATGTCATACATGGGCGTAGTTGGGTTTTTGATTTAGGTTGAAGGAGGGGGTCTAAAGTGTTTGGATAGAATAATTAAGTAAAATTGTGTCAATTTCAATACAAACGTGTTAAATCCTTATAGAATTACTAATTCTTCAAAAAAGCGCAACAAATACAAAACTACATATTATAATAATATTAATAATTAAAATAATTATTATGCAATATATTATAAACCTATTTTCAACATTTAATACCGACCGCGATGAGTAAATGTTTACTGTTATTTTTAACAAATTTGTAAAATTTAATCAATATTAAACAATATTTTCCAATTAATTAAAATTTAATATATTCAAACTGAATTGTCATAGAAAAACTAAATATGTTTTAAAACTACCCCATAACAACAACAATAAATTTGATTAGATAATATACAATAATATACATCGTACAATTATTATATCTTATTTCATATTTATTTATATCTATTATTATTTATAGAAAGAAAAGTTAGTGTCAAGCATATAAAGTTTCGTGTCTGACTTTTGCATTAAAGTACACAGGGACGGCAAAATAATGAAAAGGGCACAGATAAACAATGACAGTTGTTTCGTCTTTATTGGGACTCACAAGAGTGTCTTAAGCAACTCCAGACATAGCGAAAATGCGTTTTGAAGATTGACTTAAGAAATGAATATGTGGTGAAAACCCAGTATCGCCATCTATACGAATCAATTCCAATGCGAAAGACAACGCAACCGGACGTGAAATCATAAAACTAAAAATACCTTATGAAAGTGCCGCCCCGCCACTGGATGTTATACCAAATAGCTATATCTCTGCTGTATATACATAACCGAGGAGTACTAACTATAATACACCGGATGAAAGTTCTACGCAAAACTGAAACTTTACTATCATAAATTCAAGACCAAATCTTGACATCCATTATTTATAACAGGGCAAAATTTACCTCAGATTTGATTTTAGAGGTGGAGGTGGTGCGACAACAGGTCTAGAGGGCCTTTAAAGGGTCTTAAGGGCATCTAAACCTATTATCGTTGCCATTATTTCGTCCTGTGATTAAAGTCTTACTTAAATCAAATGGGCACAATATGGCGCCTGTTACAAAAAACATAATAAAGCATGGGATGCTTTAATGGAATTTTAACCTAATTTTGATTATGGTTTTGATATACTTATGTATGGAAATGATCGATTATTTCTTAAATTAAGAGAGCTAACAAAAACATTTTATTATAAATGTTTACGGTTTTTAACAATTATGCTAAAACCTAAGTATACAGGATCGGTCAAATGTCTTGGAAGAACAATATTATTTTATTTTAAATAGAACACACCCCTTATTTTATTCTAGACACAGAAAAAAAAATTTCAGATAAAACATTTAGATATTTTCAGATATACAGGGTGCTACAAATTCGTGTGCGTACAAGGGGATCTCGAAAACGGTAAGAGATACGAAGATGGTTAAATTGAGGCAAAGTTGCGTATTTTGGGGCTTAATAATTTGGTGGAAGAAAATTCTAAATGTTTCGAATGCTTTCGGAGATATCCGAAAAAAAAAAGAAATTTTTATTTTTGTTTTTTAATTTTTGGCGCCTTCATTTTTGACTTATGAAAAAAAACTAAAAACACTTATTTATAGCCGTCTTTTATGTTCTACAAGATGGCATTATTAGTTTTCAAATTCAATGTTTCGTTCTTTAAATACCAACCTCAAGTCAATTTTTTTAAATACGGACCTGGAATATGATATACAGTTTAGGGACATCTAAATTTTACAATTTACAATATAAAGGTTTTGAAATTTTTACGTTTTGTCATCTAATAACACATTTTTTCAAGGAATCTTTTTATGTCATTACGGCTCTGAACATTTAGAGCCAATACCAAAGAAAAAGATATTTAATTTGAAATATCCGTCCATTTTTACTCAAAAAGGCATGATATTTGATATTTTGTAAGAGAAAAGTCTCGGCCTCAAATATTTTTCTGTCTGTTCATTTTTGTTATATGTTTCGCCAGAAACCAGAGCTGTGAAAGTTACTTCAGAAAAGTAACTAGTTACTTTTTCGATACTTTTGCACAAATGTATCTAGATACTTATAAGGAATAGTTACTTTTACCTAAAAGTAACTTAGTTCTTAGTTACTTAGTTAAAGTAACTAGTTATAGTAACTAAGATACTTTTACAGTAACTAGTTACATTGATTGTAACTACGATAATTTAAAAGTAACTAAGATACTTTTAAAGTAACTAGTTACAGTTACATTGATTGTAACTACGAAACTCTAAAAGTAACTAAGATGCTTTTGAATTAGATACCATAAATTTACCAGGTAGTGATAACATGTAAATGAAAAGTTTTTATAATGAATACGAATTTATTATACTTACAAACTTAATACATTTCTAATAACAGTAGAAAGAAAAGATAAGTAACAAAAAACCTATTAAATAAATATAAGTAACAAAACTAAATAAATATAAATCCAAATATACTTTTATAAAGAACCAAAAAAATTCAGAATGTTTTTAAAATGCCCCGTTGGCTTTTAAAAGTACCAACCTTTCAAAATTCTCATCTAAGAGGACACGTCTTTTTCTCTTTCATTGATTTCCAACAAACACAAAAATTACCTCCTACATGCACCTACGATCTACATATTTTCCCACTCTTACTTATTAATCTTGATAGTCTGATTAACGGCCGCCGATTGTCCCTTGGTCATCATCTAATGGACGGCACGTGTGCATTATTGGTATCATAGAGGAACTTTAAAAGTAACTTAGTTACTTTAAAAGGAACTTAGTTACTTTAAAAGCATCTTAGTTACTGTTAAAGTATCTAGTTACTTTTTAAGTGTATAGTTACTCCTAAAAAGTTACTAGATACAAATTACTTTTCAAAAGTAACGAAGTTACTTTTGGCATGATTCCAAAAAGAACTAAGTTACTAAGTATCTAGTTACTTTAAGTAACTAGATACTAAAAAGTATCAAGTTACTTAAGTTACTCACAGCTTTGCCAGAAACTGTGCAACATAGAGCCCTTTAACATACCGGAGTTTTTAATTAAATAGTATGTGTCTTTTATACCTAGAGTTATTTTATTTCTTTGTTATTTGACGTATTTCAAACTTTGTGATTGTACAAACCTGTTTTGAAATAAATGCTTCTTATCTTATCTTATCTTATCTTATCTTATTAGCAAATAATGTTCAAAACCTGATATCTTGAAGACGGTTTAATATGGTTGGATATTGTGACGTGCTTAACAATTTTTTAAAAGAATTTTGCAAATAATTGAACTTGCATTTATTGGCGGGTTCTCTTAAAACAATTTGGCCAAGATTTTTTTTAAAGCGGAAATTTTTTAAATTATTTATTCGACAACAAAAATCTTGTAACGATAATAGTATCTATCAATTAAAATAGACAGCGTGTATAAATCAAAACTCTACCTTCGTATACCTTCTAATCGATAACCATTATATTTAATTTTCGGTTCTTTAGCATCAATTTATTTAACTTATAGCTATCGCTTAAAGCCTACAAGCAATTTTCCCAACTAAATATTTAATATGAACAGGTAATTCAAAAAATCTAAAACTTTCTTTGTGAAATTAAGGAGACTGGTAATGATGTTTAAATGCTTTGAAAATGCTGAAGGACGTTTTTTTTGTTTTGTTGAAAGGGCTCATTAAAATAATTGATTTAATTAGAGTGTTTATAAACCTTTTTTTTTTGTTTTTCTTTATACAAGGACGCCTGTTAAAGGAGCCAACACAATGATACATAAAAACAACATTTTTTTAATATACCGGGTAACAATGAAATTACTACATAGCTTGTAAAAATATATAAAATAAAATATAATTAATTAATTTGGTAGGTTATATGGTTACACTGTGTGCACCTTTTCAGTATTCAAACTGTCACCTCCGGTTGAATCAGAAGCAGTGGCATAGCCAGAATTAGCTCGGGGGGGGGGGGGGGGGCAAAATGGTAGGGAAAGCGACGAAGGCGAAAGTTTCTTTGGGTGCCATACCCAAAAAGCCCTTTTTTAGGCAATCAAAAAAAATTTCAAAACAAAGAAATACATATATTTAAAAATTATACACATACACTAATATAGGAAATATAAAACATTGTTTTCAAATTTTACCATTTTCACGTGTCACCAATTTAAAATTAACTTGCTTTAGAAAAACACACCGCAGCGGATTGCCAAATAACTGACCACCTACCCGTAAATTGCATGACTATTAAGAGATAAGACAAACAACGAAAAGTATAGCAGGTTACGTTTTGATGACCAGGCCCGCACTTAGATTTTTTACTTCTGTATCTCGTCTATTTTTATTTTTTTTTTGAAAAAAGGTATTTGAAAAAGTTGTTTATTTTAATGCCTTCTATACACAGCTAAAAAAGAAGTATCAACTTAGGAATCACCCTGTAGATATACAGGCTGGTCTATTTAAAATAGCAAAGTTTGTGTGCACTTCCGATTCAACTGAGTGTGTTTCAAGTGACAGTTAGACGTTTGATTACTGCACTTTAAAAAATTAGTTGATGGCTTAAGCTAATTTGTTCTTGCTAGAGAGACTTTAGTAGGTATGCCTAATAATAATCTTTAATTCCTCAGACGAATGTTAGCTATTATCTGGTTGGTTTAAATAAAATTCTTTAGTTTTGAAAACTTATTCATAACTGTATTATTGGTAACCAAGTGGCCATGTTACAATCGACAGATTAGCTCACCTAGTTACCACAAGTTTAAATATTTATCTTCACGAAACACACCAGGACTACCAAGAGATGGCGCTAAAAGTTATGTACAACCCTAGAAGGTTGAAAATATTGTAATTTTTAGTATCGAGACTATCGTTTGGAGGTATAGACACCTACCTCGTACGGACGTGAACGAAATAGTTCAAAACTGGTCTGCAGGTGGTAGTAAGGTATTCACTTCTTGGTGGTGTAATCTAATTGTATTTTGATATTTAACAGTATTAGTTAAATGTGACCTTATATAACTTTTTATGCATTTTCCAAACAAATTAGTACTGTAAAGAACATAGTCTTTAACCTAATAAGCAGTTAGTTTTCTACTGACAAAAGTGACTAGTAACCAATACCGGAATCGGCCTAGAAATAAAATGTAGGCTCTGTTACTAAGTTTCTTCTTTGAGGCTATTTTAACTAACTTTTCTTGTCATGGAAACTAAGATTCTGGTATGGTTTACTAGGCCAGTTTTGAGAGTGTAGGTAAAGAAACATAAACTATGACTATGCATTAACTTCTGATTTGTATTTTGATATCTCATACAGTGTTGACATAATATGACCCATTTTCCAAACAAATTAGTACTGGTAACAAACATATACACTTAAACCTAACAAGCAGTTAGTTTGCAAAGGACAAAAGTTATTTTAGTATTTAAATTGGTATGCCGATTTGAGTTTGAGACACTTTGGGGCACCTCGAATCTTCAATCGATCTTTTGCATAGTTCTTAGGTAAGTATAGCTGATAAGCATCTTTTATAAAACCAAAGTTCATGTTCAGTTTTGATGATCAAAGAAAATAATCACCAGAATTGTATATTGGTATGTATGATGTGTTTACTTAATATATTATTTTTTTAAATTTAGTATATGGGGGCAGGGGTTAGTTGCTCCCTCGTGGTTATGCTACTGTATCACTATAATAAAAATTTTATTAGCCTACAATATTCATTTATTTGAATGATAGAAGTATTTTGGACTTGCATTGTCTTTATTGTTTTAAATCACAACGTTTCAACTGGTAAGTATCTTGCTTGAGTCGTCTTCAAGTGAGTACTGAATAACTACAGTAACTGCAGCTTCACTTATACTAGCTAGAGGCACTTACTGGAGCATAACTGAGATGGGTGCGGTCCTGTGTTTAGTTCGTGTGCGGTATTTTAAGTTTACATCTACTTATTTTTTTTTTTTTTTTTTTTTTTTTTTTATGATAAAACACCTGCACTGTAGGAAAAATCCTTTAAGGCGCTCTGGGAGCGGTGCGAGTGCGAAAAAAGCGATTAACGTTGGTCTTGAAACGTTGAAGATTGTATTCATTGGGAAACACGACCTCAGGAAGATCATTCCACAAAGATGACGTTCTCCAGATGAAAGAATTCTTGAACAATGAAGTTCGAGGAGTACTAAGCTGAACAACATATGGATGAGCGGCAGTGGTTTGCCGTGTATTTCTGTTTTGAATTGCTCTAGGTGGAATCAAGTGGGCAATGTCAGTCGAACACCTGCCATGGAAATATCTGTAAAAGAGAGCCAAATCACCAACCTGTCTTCGATGCTCCAGGCTATCGAGGGTCTTGGTCAGCTCGGGGTCGCCGATCAGACGAATGGCTCTCCTTTGAATGGAATCCAGTAGCCGAAGGGTGTGCTTGGGTGCAGAGCTCCAGACATGAGAGCAATATTCTAATGATGGTCGAATCTGGGCTTTGTAGAGTGTCAAAAGTTGATGAGGTGTGTACAACCTTTTGGTGCGGAAAAGTACACCAAGTTTCTGTGCAGCTGCCTTGGCAATTGCGGCAACGTGATCATGCCAAGACATATTACCTCCCAGATTGACCCCCAGCAAATTAATAGACGGTGCCAGGGGAATTGCTTGTCCTGCCATGACTATATCCGGTTCTGCAATGTTAACCTTTTTGGAGAAGACTGCTGCCTGGGTTTTCTTAGCATTAAATTCGACTTGGTTACTGTCACCCCAAGCCAAAATTTCTTCCAGGTCTTTGTTGAGGCGCAATACTTCATGCTGCCTGCGAAGATGTGCGTCGGCAGCGGATGTTTGGGGAGTCAAGGTAAAAGATGAGACAAGTGTGCTGTCATCAGCAAAGCTATAAATTGGATTTTGGGTTTTCACTAGAAGGTCGTTAATATACAGTAAAAAGAGGGTAGGCGACAATATGGACCCTTGAGGAACACCGGCATTGATGGTGAAGGTGTCTGAGAGAAACCCGTCAATCGCCACTTGCAGAGAACGGTTCTTAAGGAAGCTGGTTAACCATAAACAGAATCCATTAGGCATACCGTAGGATCGCAATTTACTTAGAAGCCCATCGTGCCAAACACGATCAAAAGCCCTAGAGATGTCCAGTGCAACAGCCCGGGATTCTCCATGATGTTCGATGGTGTTGCTCCAAAGATGGGTGACATATGCCAGAAGGTCACCTGTTGATCTGGACTTACGAAAACCGTATTGATGGTCGCTGATAATGTTAAGCCCTTCCAGATACTTTAGGAGTTGTTGGTTAATAGCTTTCTCCATTACTTTTGAAATTACTGAAAGCAATGCGACGGGTCGGTAGTTGCTTGGCAGAGTCTTTTTACCTTTCTTTGGAATGGGCTGGACACGCGCCGACTTCCAGCAGGATGGAAATATTCCTTTTTTGTAGGATAAGTTGAAAAGTCTACAAAATACTGGTGTAAGTTCATCGGCGCATGTCTTGAGAACAATGATAGGAATTTCGTCTGGACCAGAAGCTTTATTGACGTCGAGTCCTTTAAGGATCCGTTTAACAAGACGCTGACGGAATACGATTTCAGACATTTGCGATTGAACTGAGGGAATGTTGGGTGGTGGTTTTCCCTGAAAGTCTACAGTGGAATACGAGGAAAACAGTTCAGCAAGTAGGTTTGCTTTATCCCCGGCTGTGGTTGCTATTGTGCCGTCGGAACGTGTTAGAGGTGGAATAGTTGACTTTGTAAAGTTTTGGCTGACGGCCTTAGCGACTGACCAAAAGGACCTTGATCCGTTAGGACTGGCAAGAAGTTTGTTTTTGATTCTCTCGTTATGAGCTTCTTTGCTTTGGTCTATCATTTGCTTACATTGGTTTCGGGTGGTAACAAAGATGGCGCGATTTTCAGGAGTAGGGTTTTTACGCCACTGTCGGTAAGCCAGGTTTTTAGATCTGACAGCACGCTCGCAATTCTTGCTAAACCAGGGCTTGCCGTTAGAAGGGCGCTTTTTGGAGAAAGGAATAAAGGCCTCCATGCTAGTTAGAATGACGTCGGAGACCTCCTTTGCACAGACAGATGGATCATCCGAAGAAAAGCATACGCTTAGCCAGGGAAAGTTGCGAAAATGGTCCTTTAGGTCTTCCCACTTAGCTGATGTATAGTGCCAAATCTTACGGGGTTTAGGAGGTTGTTCAGAACTAATTGGCAGCTCGCTTAGGGTTGAAATAAGTTTGTGATCGGAAGAGCCCAATGGTGGTTGTACGGTGACCGTATATAGGTCTGGATTTGAAGTTAAAAAGAGATCTAAAAGACTAGCAAAATCCCCAGCTCGGTCTGGAACCCGCGTTGGTTCTTCTACGAGTTGAGTTAGACCAGAACTGATCGCAAAAGATTCGGCCTCGCGGCCTTGCTCATCGTTGGTGTTTGAGTATTTAAGCCAGTTGACATTGTGGACGTTAAAGTCGCCAAAGATAGCAACTTCGGCATTCAACTTAACAAAGGTTTCTAGATATTTCTTATATCTAATGAGAGCTTACTAAAATAATCTGGATTCTGATGTATGGTAGCAGCTTCCTTGAATTTTTTCTTCCTCTGGTGGACCCATTACTGTACCCATCTCAGTTATGCTTCACTGTACCTCGCTAGTATAAATGGAACTTTAGTTACTATACTTATTTAGTACTAGTAACAATGTGATTTAAAACAAATAAAGACAATGCAAGTCCAAAACGCTTCTATCATTAAAGAAACATCAGTGTCTTCAACCTTCAAACAGATACTTTTATTTGTTGCAGATAATATAAACACCACCATGAAGAAACTGAGAATCCTCGAGCAATATTTCTTCAGCTAAAATCAAAATCTCTAAAAAATGAATGAGTTCTGGCTAATCACCACAACAGACATCCCACCAGAGTTTCAGTACCAAAACCTGTCATTTAATGAAACCTTCGAGTTCGACATCATACTCAATAATTCACTGAAAGTCATGTCGGTAGAGAAAACATGGCTACACCCATGGACATTTCTCTTAGCATTAAAAACTACAATTATGGCGTTGATAATCATAGCGGCACTTTTTGGCAATCTCCTAGTGATAGTATCCGTAATGCGACATCGAAAATTACGAGTAATCACGAACTATTTCGTCGTTAGCTTAGCACTTGCTGACATGCTCGTAGCTATTTGGGCCATGTGTTTTAACTTTAGCGTGGAGGTAACCGGGGGACAATGGATTTTTGGGTACTTTATGTGTGACGTGTGGAACTCACTTGACGTATATTTTTCTACAGCATCAATACTACACTTGTGTTGCATAAGCGTCGATAGATACTATGCGATAGTCCAACCGTTGGACTATCCGCTCATTATGACTAACGGGAGGCTTATAGTAATGCTAGCGATCGTATGGTGTAGCCCGGCATTACTATCGTTTCTTCCAATTTTTATGGGTTGGTACACTACAAGTGAACACTTAGAATTTAGACGGAAGCATCCTTCGGTTTGTGTATTCGTGGTAAATCGGACATACTCGGTTATATCGTCCAGTGTAAGTTTTTGGGTCCCTGGGATGGTTATGATTATGATGTACTACAGGATATATGTGGAGGCTGATCGACAGGAGAGGATGTTATATAGGTAAGTTAGAATATGTTTTCCTTATCGATTCCCGATAAAAAAAGTATCGTACTAATATTGTTAAATTATATTTCAGAGGATCTGAACGGTCGAAATAAGTATTTGCAACAGTAGGGATAGAAGAAGAGCTCACTATCAGATTCCGGAGGTCCATTCTGCACATGCGCCGGCAGTAACTAAACAGCTAAACAGAGTTGTTTTAAACAAAGCTGTTTTAAAAAGAGTTGTTTCAAACTGACCTATTCTAAAACAGCTGTGTTTAAAACAGCTAAAACAGCTTAAACAGCTCTGTTTAGGCTGTTTTAGCTATTGCACAGAAGGAACCTCGGGAAACTGATGGTGAACCCTTCATCTATCCCTACTTTGAAATAATTTATATTAATTGATAATTGAAATATAAGAAATACTACAATAAAATGACTCTGTTTAAAACTATGTATATTTCTCTGATACATACATTTTAAAAGTTACTTAGCCCTATATTCTAAAAAAAAGTACACAAAAGGAGAATTACAAGAAGTTACACGCATACGCACAATCACAAAAAACGTTTTAACTTCTCCAACTTTACTCCAGTCTGGCGAAAAAACACTTTTAAAAACTTTTTGTATAAAAACTTAAAAATGTTGTTCCAAAAATGTCAATGTAAAAGTTTAATTTGTTACCGTACTTAAACATAAAAATTATTTTGAGCAAGTTTAAGAGATTATTTGTTCTTTGAATTAGGAGTAATAAATTTTGGCCGAAAAATATTAAAAGCCCCAAAATTTAGAAACGCTTTTACTTGAATGGGGTCGCGAACTTCAACAAATAAAGTCTTGTCACGAAGATTATGGGCCAAAAATAAATATTTTAAATGTTTAGTCCCTTTATTGTTTGAAATAGAGATAAGTATACTAATTATCGTCGATACATTTTTAATCATTGTAATTAATGAATAAGTTGTATGGAAATATTTAAAAATGAGGTCTGCACGCTTTATTTAACTAGATACAAGGAAAACCAGAAACAATATCTCTACGCGCCAAACAGATGCAGAGAGGGTAACGAGAGACCAGCACGTATTACCATTTCACTCAAAAAAATAATACATAATTAATTTTTTCCTATTGGTAAACATTGTTTTACGTAAAGTGTATCCTAAAGTATATTGTCTTAATTTTTGCTTTTATTTAACTCAATAATCCGTCCCAGGTAATAAAATGGGTCCCTTCTAGATATTTTACTCTAGGCGTCAGAGGTGGACTTCAGGTAAAGGTAAAAAAGTGATTATTTTTACCTAAGATTACCTTATAATACCGACCTACCCTTTTTATCTAGGTAGTAATGATAACATTTAAACACCTTTTTCATTTTTAATCTTATTTTTTAAACACCCTGCATTAATAGTTATCAAATGTATTACAAAAAATCTATTAAAGCAGGTCCTTTATAATAAGGAATCCCACTTAAATTAAATAAATAAGGCTTCTTTATAGAAAATATTGATAATTATTCTAAGGCTTGCAAACGTCATTTTTGACATAAAAATTCAAATATGTCAAAAACGGTTAGAAATCGGTATAGGACATGGTATACAAAATCTGCCTAGAATCTTGCGTAGAATGCAAGAATGTAATAATATATAGGGCGTCCCATTTAAAATAAGAATGTCGACACTTACTTCCGGTATAACCGGAAGTGACACCCTTATGAAAATATTTTAGCCCGGTCGCCCCCATCAGCATACTGTCAAATTTTCAAAATTTTCCTATGTATAGTTTTCTATGTATAGATCGATTCGGTTCCCGGTGGGTCACCCTGTATAACGTTTTTCATAATAACTCAGTACTTGCCTCTCCTCCCAGACGAAATTTGTAAATACGCCACTGGTCTGTGTTTTTGGTTTCTGTAGTACTCGCTAGAGGAAGCCGTTTAAATGATCATTGAAATGTGCTGTTTTTCTTAAAAATAATTGTAATTAAACCCATACATCGGATTGTGCGTAGTCAAAAGAAAAACTAAAATTGAAAGCAGTTAGTCAGTGAAAGCCGGTACTTTTATGCCGATAAACTAAAGTAAAACCTAAATTTTCTAGAATTTTAATTAATTAGCCATTTCTAGGTACCACTGAGTGATGCGTGTCTTCTTTATTAGTATTTGTGTAAGCCGTAATTGCTTAATTTCCTGCAGTAAAAATAATTAATAAATTATTTTAATTAGTGTTTTAAATTGTTAAACTGAACGCAGAGATATTTTAATAGGATTTTGCAGTTTAATACGATTTAATGCGATGGTTTATACAGTTCAATTTAGCAGGTAATTGAGAGAAATGGTTTTGATGGAAACGGATTATTTGAACTTATCGTGAAAACCTGACCTAGTTTTATTACTGCGAACTTTACAGATTTTCTGCTAAGTTTTATCTCGGATTGCACAAAGAATTTTAATGATAACTGGACATCGAACGTGTCACATTGCCAAGCCAGATCACTGATAAGCACCCAGAATCAGAAACAAGGATGACCTCACATTTCATTTTAAGTGAGGCAAGGAATGTTAACATCAAATTAAATGACAGGCTAGCCATGGTACCATCACAAACCCGATGGACGTACCTATCGGTAAACGATTCGTTTATTGGTAGCTATCCACGGCATCGAGCGTCCGGGGTTTGCACGCTGTGCACCCCTTCGTCTATTACCCGCTGTCCCCTCACCTTGTCAGTGGGGAATGGCAGTTTACGGAGGTTTTAGACTCACTGCTAACAACGGTATGCCCTGTCTTCTTCCGTTAACATCTCAATCCTTTCGTTGTTTCGTCCTACTGGGACTCATCAGAGACGCGCGACCATCCTGAGGCCGCGGCCCGCAAAGGGTCTGCGCCTATGGATGGTCAATCGTCTGACAACTGGCGTTATTCATCATCGTCATGGAAGGTATCAGTCTCCACACTCACGGACCTCCCTTCAAGGATCCGGACTGGGTCGGCTTTTGGTGAGCTTAGTTAAAGCCAATAGTTGGTCTCGAAAGAGAACTCAGTTTGTTCGTTCAGCGGCAGCCTAGCTCGACTGTCGCAAGGACAGAAAACGGTGAGCCAGGTAAAGGACCTGTGGAACTCTGGGCAAGGACTACAAAGATTGTAGTGTTGCACGATCGAGAGTGCAGGGGTGATTCCCCTCTCGGCACTAGACAACCGCCGGTTGCTCCTTGGCAACAGACGACTTTGTGACATGAGCTCCACACCCCCAGCCATAAACGAACATCCGGGTGAAGGGAGGTCCGTGAGTGTGGAGACTGATACCTTCCATGACGATGATGAATAACGCCAGTTGTCAGACGATTGACCATCCATAGGCGCAGACCCTTTGCGGGCCGCGGCCTCAGGATGGTCGCGCGTCTCTGATG
Organism: Polydrusus cervinus; assembly: GCA_935413205.1. Lineage (NCBI taxonomy): Eukaryota > Metazoa > Arthropoda > Insecta > Coleoptera > Curculionidae > Polydrusus > Polydrusus cervinus. The sequence goes on from OW284512.1 coordinate 9,222,113, forward strand.
AGTCCCAGTAGGACGAAACAACGAAAGGATTGAGATGTTAACGGAAGAAGACAGGGCATACCGTTGTTAGCAGTGAGTCTAAAACCTCCGTAAACTGCCATTCCCCACTGACAAGGTGAGGGGACAGCGGGTAATAGACGAAGGGGTGCACAGCGTGCAAACCCCGGACGCTCGATGCCGTGGATAGCTACCAATAAACGAATCGTTTACCGATAGGTACGTCCATCGGGTTTGTGATGGTACCATGGCTAGCCTGTCATTTAATTTGATGTTAACATTCCTTGCCTCACTTAAAATGAAATGTGAGGTCATCCTTGTTTCTGATTCTGGGTGCTTATCAGTGATCTGGCTTGGCAATGTGACACGTTCGATGTCCAGTTATCATATTGATCCTCTAGACTCCTTAGCTCATTGTTGTCGGTGATTTATTCGACACATGAGAGGTAGGCAGCTTGGCTGCTCCTGAGTTCTAGTTAAGGCTGATTAAGCCTTCTCATTCGATCAAGAATTTTAATATTATTAACTAAGCGGCAAATTTGACTGTAACATACATAACATTGACAGAAATAATTTTCATTTTTTTTTATTAAATAGCGTCAGAAAAAAATAAGAATTCGCGAAAATTCTGTTTTCCACAAATATCTTCGGAAGGATTCGAAGTTTTTTAAATTTGAAAACACAATGTTGCAGAATTTAGTAGGGCGCAACTTTTTTCTAATTTAAACATCTCTGTATCTTATTTACGAGATCCCTGTATGTATATCTGGGACACCGTGTATACAGGGTGCTACAAATTCGTGTGCGTACAAGAGGATTTCGAAAACGGTAAGAGATTTTTGGTTTTTAATTTCTTGCGCTTTCATTTTTGACTTGGGAAAAAAATAAAGAACCCTTTTTATATCCGTTTTTAATGTTCTACAAGTTGGCGTCAAATTCGACGTTTCGTTTTTTAGTTACCAACCTCAAGTCAATTTTTTTTTTTACCGCGGTTGTGGCTCAGAGGTAGAGCTACTGGCATTCGACCGCGGCCACCCGGGTTCGATTCCCGGAGTGGGCATACGTACAATAAAAAAAAGTATGTCCGAAATTTAGTGCATTTAAGAATGCAGGGAAGAGGGTAAAAGGTATCATCTCCCAACCCACCCCATTCACGCCGGTAACCAGGCCGGATGAGATCGGACATCTCGTGGGGTGCGGAAGAAGGTACACACTCCCCAAACGGTAGGTCATTCAATGGCAAGAAACCAAGGGTTGATAGCCCTTGGGGGGTGTCGCATGACTGAGGATCGTGGTTCGGAACCCACGTTAAACTGTAGGTCCCCTCGGGAATGGCCCTGGCAGCGAACGAAGAGGAAAAAAGCCTAATTCGAAAGAAGGGCAGAACCGCAAAGCAAAAGTCAATTTTTTAAATACGGTCCTGGAATTTTTAATACAGTGTTAGTTAAACTTTAGAAATTTAACAATAAACAAGTTTTTGAAATTTTTACGTTTTGTCATTTAATAACACATTTTTCAAATTATCTTTTTCATTTCATTACGGTCCTGAACATTTAGAGAGAAACTAAAAAAACAATAGATTTCTGATTTGAAAAATCCGTCCTTTTTACTCAAAGAGGCCTGTTATAGAAAAGAGACCCAAAGGCTCGGCCTCAAATTTCTGTCCGTTTGTTTTTGTTTCATGTTTCGCCTGAAACTAGCATCATCAGATCTTCTAAACTGTAAAAAAAAATTTAAATTATTTTTTAAATAAACATAAGCCATCACAGTAACATAACTAGGCTCCAGTTACCTTTTCTTCATTCGAAAGCATTATATTTTTTCTGTTTTACAGTATTTCGGTGTCTAGGTCTAAGGCAAAAACCATAAAACTTAAGATATATATTAATAAAATAAATAAAGTACTTATAAAAAATAGAATTACTTCTTATGCCTTAAAAACTTGCTTATTTACTAGGGTATTGTGACAGTAAATCTTATTGAAAAAATAAACGACCCTAACACCATAACTTCCTGTAATGTAATTTTAATATTTAAGTAATCCTAAAAATAATTGCCAGAGCCGTAATAGTAGAGAAAGGATAATTTTTAAATACTAGTGTTAAGTTATTTAATGACAAAACGTTAACATTTTAAACCCATTAAATTATATTAAATTTCCAAAGCTTAGAAGTCCTTAAAACTGTTTTAAAAATTCTAGGTCCGTATTTAGAAAAAATTAATTGAGGTTGGTATCTAAAAAACGAAACGTCTAATTTGAAAACTAATAACGTCATCTTGTACATAAAGAACGACTATGAGAAAGGGTTTTTTGTTTTTTTCCTAAATCAAAAATAAAGGCGTAAAAAATTGAAAACCGAAACTAAAAATTCCGGTTTATTTTCGGAATATTAACAATTTTTTTTTACCAAATTATTAAGACCAAAAATATGCAACTTTGCCTCAATTTAACCATCTTCGTATCTCTTACCGTTTTCGAGATCCCCTTGTACGCACGCGAATTTGTAACACCCTGTATAGATCTAATTTCGTATAGAGCGAACAAGCTTAAAGAAGAATCCTAAACATAATACTTTCTTTGAAAAACTGGTAGGCATTTTTTTAATGTCAAAACACATAAACAACCGAATTTATTTTTTAATTTAAAAACTAATTATTTAAAAAGATACCGAAAAAAATAAAAAAAGGTTTCGTTTTTAAAACTTTTGTAATTTTCTAGAAAGCTTCCTTCCTCTAATTATAACTTAATAAGTCACTAATTTGTTTTTTGTTGATGTAATTTTCTTTCAACCCTTCTTGTAAAAATATGATTGCGACCTATTTAATTCTTAGTCGAGCATATTACATTAAAAATGATTTTATTTTCTAAAAAAATATTTTTTTATATATACAGGGTGATTCCTAAGTTGATACTTCTTATTTAGCTGTATATATGTAGAAGGCATTAAAATAAATATTTTCAAATACATTTTTTCAAAAAACTCAAAAATAAGGTACTTACATTAATTTATTACACTATGGATCAAATACGGTTCTGCCTAACTTGCCCGTTGAATAACATTACGCAAACGCCGCACTTTAAAGACACTCACTCTAAATTAGCACCATATTTTTTAGTTCATTGTTTTCATATTTTACCATATTTCACGTGTCACCAATTAAAAATTAACTTCAGAAAAACACACAGCAGCGATTTGCCAAAATAAATAACTGACGGCCGACTCGTAAAATGCATGACTAACATACTAACAATACATAAAAAGAACAAAAACAATATAAAATAAAGGGCTACGTTTTGATTACCAGGCCCGCACTTAGATTTTTTACTTCTGGAACTCGGCTATTTTTAAGTTTTTTGAAAAAATGTATTTGAAAATGTTGTTTATTTTAATGCCTTCTATACACAGCGTAAAGAGAAGTATCAACTTAGGAATCACCCTGTATAAACACAGTTAAAATTATATACATTAACATAGTTCTTTAAATTTAGGCGCTGGGAATCGAACCCAGAACGTTTCGATTACATGTCAAGCGCGCTGCCAATTGCGCTACGGAGGACCTGAAATTCTCTCACCAACTTCGGTCATATAACTTATTCAATTTTATGTTAATAGTAATAGTCTGAAATCTCCTGTGATTCACAGACTGGGGAGGGTGTTATAAGGGGAAAGGGAACTCACTGACTACCACTGAACATTAAGATCTATTTTTCTTTTATCCGTACATCGACGAATTTACAGACGCTAACCTAACTACTTAGAATTTCTACCTACGTGTTTCAAATGTAGAAACATTCATCTTCAGGGAAATAACTTTATTAAAGGAAAGAAACTATGACTAATGTCTTGATGGAGATTCAACATTAATAATTATAAATTAAACAGCGTGTTTTTAATCCAAAGATTTTAATAAAAACTTTTAAGAATTTTCATTACAGCACTTGTACAGTAATTCATCTCATTACAGCACAAGTACTATAATAGACGCCCTCACTGAACTGTTATTAGAACTGTAAAATTAATATTACTTAATGAAAGTTTAAGCCTAAGTTAGCTCTGTATGTATATACACTCGCTTTAAAAGGAGAATATGAATTTCTCGAAAGACGAAGTCTATTGTTTTACTTTGATAAAATCAATGCTTAAAGTGATTATATATAATATTTCTTTACTCATAACAAATCTTCAGACAGAGTAAATAGTATTTTTAAAATACTTAGTTTATAGTTTTAGATTGTAAATATGTACGCTTTAAAATAAATATATAGTTATTATAGCTTCTTTGGAGACCATTATACTTTATTTAGAAATTACCCATCATTTTAAAAATAAATTTTATTTAAAGTGGAAATGTACAACACCTTGAAGTACAAATATGCATGAATCAAATAGAAACGTAGAAACACTTGTATTAAAAATATATGAAAATCTTATTTTAAGTATTTTCATATGTTTGCCTTAAATTTGTTTACGCAGGATTCTACTAAATTTTTAAATATTTTTCAAAAATTGTAACGCGCTTTATTGCAAGCATGCGTATTTTAGAGTTTTAATTAGCTGTTGCAAAGTTTGCCTTGTCCTGGATATAGAATTGGTTCTTGTTTTAATTCAATAAATTGTATGCCCCAGACTTGCCAAATGTAAAAAACGGGCATAAGATAATTCTGAAATATTTGTATCAATTTTGTATTAGTAATATTTACTTATAGCTTGTAACTTAAAATACAAAAATACAATTCTTCCGAAAATCGATAGGAAATATTGACATTTTTGATAATATTTTTGAAAGAAAAAGTCAATATTTCCTTACACTTAGTCGTTGCTAGGCAATGGAAAATAACTGTTAGGAAATATTTATTATTGTACTGTAAGGAAATATTATTTCTGTACGGCTACTTGTAAACTAAAATGTGTTAAGCTTGACAATTCAATATTACTGTGTTTCCATAGTTACAACACAAATATTTAATGGCATCCTTTATTTGCGAACAAAGTTAATGATATTTATTTCAAAATTTTAACAAGTTGATTGTAATAAGTTGTCCTTTTAATAATTTTTGATTTACGGAAAAATAGTACATATGTATACCTCGTAGAAAAAGCCACATTCCCGGACTCCGTATTGTCAGTCTCGGCTTGCGCCTCGACATACAATCTTTACGGTCGTCCGGGAATGTTCAGCTTTTTCTACTAGGTATACAATGTACTATTGTTCAGTCAATGAATAATTACTTACTAATTTATCCAGCAAAATATTGAATATTATTGAGCTACTCCTAAAGTTTAAGGAATTAAACTTGATTAAAATTATAGATAGTAACTTTCTATTTGACCAAGCTTTGTTTCAAAAGCGCTTTATTTTAACAGCAAATCTATCAATATTTAAGTTGCAAACATTTCAAATAAAGGAATTCACAAACTACATCTGTTTTCCAGATTAAATACTCTAACTTGCAAGGGCTCTTTACAAAAACATTTTCAGAAGGTGGGAAACATTACTAAACATAAACTCTTGAAGAAAATATTTTGAGTAGTTTTATAAAAAAAATTGTAAAGAAAGCTCGTCGTGCATCACTCCGTAAAGGTCTCTTTATAGAGAAGACGTTAACTGTTAAAATGTATGATTGTCTTAAGTGGTGCGTTAATCAACAGGTGTCCTAACTACTTTTCTAAGTGCCTTCCACATTTGATCTTAACCGTTTACGATGAATTATTCTATCCATGTGTAAAAGGTCAATGTTTCGAACCCCGTTATTTACGTTCCCCCTATTACGTATCTGTTATTATTCTCTTAATTTAGTAAAATAACTCCCCTCCTCCAAATTGAAGCCGTGCTAAGAAATTTCCTAGATAAACTAAACTTAATATCCGGAAGATTGAGCCTCAAAGGAAGTTTTTCATTCAGGTCAGTAAAACTCAGCCTATCGATTAGTTTGTTTACTTTAATATTGAGACAGAAACATTATATGGCTGGAAGAAAAATTATGTAAAGAAGCTTTTGAAAAGGTGGAATTTTTTTCACTGACTATTTATGAAAAAATTAATAAATATTATATGTACAGGGTGGGGACTTTAACTGGAACAAATTCGCTAGAAGTATAGGAAAAAATATTTTTGAAAAATGGAAAAAGACGTCGATTGAGATTTTGTATGGGCTACATTTTGTCACCAAAACAATTTTTTTACCCCCTGTATAAGGCAAAACATAGCCCACACACCGGGGTCGTGCATTGTGGTTGGAAATATAGGAAATCTTATGCAAGTATTAGATTGTCCAAATATTTGCCCCTTGTTAACTTTAAAGCAGGGTTGTAGGAAGACTTTTTAAGGGTATCTGTGAGGTAATTGCACATGAAGAGTTTATAGAGTATAGATTCTTTACTAGTAATAATTGTTTTACCTAGGTACACTCTTAAAAAAGACTTGGTATTTGGTACTAATTTTTATTTGTTCTCGTGTTTACGTTACCAAAAATAACTATTTTTAGTTAGGAAACAAAAAAAAAATTCTTGGTTATATTTACCAAAAAATGATGCCATCAGAACAAAGAAAATATCTTGTTTTCATATTAGTTGGCAGAAATAAAATATTTTGTTTAGGTGAATTTTACTCTGTATATATCCTAGTTAAATATTACATCAAGGTTCCTACCAACTTGTATTTATCAATTAAGCTTGTTGTAATAACACATTAAGAATTTGTAGTCCCTATTATTTTGTTAAATTTGATTAAGATACATTCTTAGTTACCAGAACTAACTTTTCTTTTCAAGTAATATTATTCTTCATATTTATAACTAACGGCATCAACAGAGACTTGACGCCCTTGCCCGGTGGGTGACATGTGACATCATTCTAGCCAGGACTGTCAGGAGGTTATGTTTATGTTAGGATGCTTTTGCGGTTCCGTGTCCATTTTTTCGTGTTTTTCAGGCAATAATTGGCCATTTTCATGGGGTGCCCGTGTGGACGATGGATGTGATAATATTTGGTGTAATTTATTTGTGTTTATTGTCTTTCTTGTATACGTTCTTATTGGCAGAAGGAAGTTAAATCATAAGTAAGTAAACATTTTATTTTTTATCATTGCAGTTATACATTAGAAAGTTAAAATGAGATTTTTATAAAGCATGGCAAGGTGACCCGATGAGAAATAACTTAAAAATATTTGTTTTTGTTTTGTTTTTGTTCTATGTTCCATTTTTATAAAAGGACGTCATATTGATGACTTTTTAATCTGACCAAGTATAACAAATTTTATATAGCTGTATATTTTAAATAAAAAGTTCAGGGGATATTATTTGTTTTTTAATAATTGCAGTTGCAGATAAGAAAATTTAAATAAGGACAATTCAGTTCTATAAGCAATTGAACAACCCAAAAGGTTGAGTAAAATAAGTTAAAAATCTAGTGTTTCTGTTTTGTATTGCATAAGTAAGTATGTATTATAAATAACATGAGAGAACAAGGACAGTGTAAATAATTTTTTTAAAAGAAACCATAATATCCCTGATAATTTATTCCAATTAGTTTACGCATACCTAATAGAGTAGTAATACCAAGGCATTTTTTTATTTAAATGGGGACCTAGGAAGGAATATTTTTCGTTACTAAGTATAAATTACATATGACATTTTTTTTAGAAATGAAACAGACTTTTTTTAAAGTTATTTCTATCAAATCAACTTGCTAATTTTGCCATGCGTTATAAGCAGTTTCTAATGTGCAACTGCAATGACAAAAATATAAAAATTTTACTTATTTATGACTCAACTGCTTTCTTATAATTAGAAAGTACAGAGAAAAGATAATAAACACAATGTTGTGACTACATACGTAATTGTTACTCTATGAAAATTTCAAGTTTGGCCCAAATAAATTATTGCTTTGGCAATATTTGTAGATTGCATCATTAACAAAAACAATATTTCCTTGAAAAAAAAATTTCAATTTTCCATATTTACACATAAGTTGTGACAACTAATTTTAAAAGCGGTAGTACCATATAAATTTAGTTATCCGTATATAAAATTTCGTTGTGAAAACTAAAATTTGTAGGTTGGGTTAGTTAATGTTATTAATTAGTTCAACCGTTCAATAACGACAATTTTTGGGTTGAGTCCGATTTCACGAAAATAAATAGTTGTCAGAACCAAATTTTAGTAATCCATACCATGTTATTTTTAAGAGTGTAATTATTACACAATAGAAGAAAAAATCACTATGATAAAATGGTAGGTATTATTCGCGGAAAAGCTTAAGTATTGTATCTGATATGTTTTCCGTTTATTTCCTTGATAGACCCATTCCTACCAAGTCAGCAATATAAAAAGTTATTACTAAGCTTGAGGCGAAACGCACTGTAATAGATAACTACAAATACACACCACAGTAATGTAAACTTTGAGAAAGCATAAATATCATTCATATAAGTATCAAAACCATCAAGAATTGCTACAAAGAAATAAAGAGGGAAGGTTATTTTTTTGTTTGGAAATGATGGAGCTTCTCAGACGAATGCACGTTTACATTAAATATTGAGCCGAATATATAAAATTATCGGTACTAGAGCCTACAAAATAAACATCGTCTTGCATGCACTCAAACCCAATACTCTGAGAACGTGAATGTTTGGGCAGGAATTTTTGGATATCACATGTATGGACCCTTGTTTATTGACGGAAATGTTACGGGTCCAACATATTTAGATCTTCTTCAATATCAAATTGGACCCGCACTGAAGGAAGTCGCTGATGAAAATCAGAATACTTGGTTCCAAATGGATGGTTGTCCGGCCCACAATTGATTTGTGGTACACGAATATCTTAAAATAGCTATTAATATAATGAGATTATTATGCGATTTATAATAGTCGAGGACATTACTAGGTGACGAGGACACAGCCGAGTCACCCGCAATGTCCGAGACGGTGTTAAATCGCTAATAATCGAGTTGTATTCAAAGCTTTATCGTATCATTGACAACGGCGATGCGAAAATAAAAACAAGGTTTTATGTCATTTCATTTTGGCATTTCAAAAAGTCATCATTAAAATCATGCAAGATTTTGATATTCCTGACGATATATTAGCTGCAGCCAACATTATAAGGTTGAACTTGCTTCCGGACAAATCTAAAATCCATTATGAAAAAGAATATCGGCAGTTTTGTGAGTGGCGAAACAAAGTACATGTTTAAGGTGCAGAAGAAACGGTATTGCTGGCGTATTTCGCAAAACTCTCTGAGAAATACTCTGCTTCATCCTTATGGCCGAAATATTCCATGTTACGAGCGACTTTAGAACTGAAGGAAAGAGTGGAAATCGACAAATACGGCGCCTTAATACGTTTCATCGAGAAGAAAAATGTTGGATATAGAGCAAAAAAATCAAAAGTATTTACAAGAGAACAAGTCAACGAATGTGTGTTCTGCCTCAGACGAGAAGTTTTTAATTATGAAAGTGGCTTTTTTAATTGGAATTGGAGGAGCCTGTCGAACCAATGAATTAGCGAAGATGACCACGGAAGATGTTGACGTTTTAGAGGACAAGCTGATTGTTACTATTCCCGACTCAAAAACCCACAAGAAACGTATTTTCGCTGTGATATTTGACGGCGGAAACAATCCTGTGCTTTTATTTAAAGGTGTATCCATCAAATTTGGAAACTGTCAAAATATTGTTTTACATGTTCATGAAAAATAGTTCTAATATTATTTGGTACCTAACGTATTATGCTTTCGTAACAAACGTATTAAATTATGGTAACTAATGTATTATGAGTAGGTAACTAAGGTGTTATGTAGGTTTTAGTACTTTTAGGATGTTAATAATTTATTAATAAAGATATCATATAAAAATGACTTAATCTTCAATGATACGATAAATGCATTTAATAGACACTTTTTCGGTCCAAACTCAACAATTAATTGGAGAACTAGGTCTCCTGACCCCTCAATAAACGACTTTTTCCTTTGGGGCATTTATAGAATTTTCTTGATAATAAGGTGTTAGGTTTGAAAATTTAGAGCAGTTAAAAAATTCAATTTTAATGTAATCTAAAAGAATTACCCAGCCCAACTCGCTAATGTTCGTAGAGAATTTTACGATCGTTTACGATATTGTTTAGCAGCAAAAGGCCGTTTATTTGAACATTTAATTAGGAATTAACAATATTCCAAACGATTGTACAGTTTCCTTAAAATGAAATTATTAGTTTTGATTGTATAAACAATCGTTTATTTTTAAACACCCTCTTATTTTCTTTTCTTTTTAACAATTCTTGATGATTTTAATACTATCTAATAGGTTTTATTATAAGTAAAATAATTCGTTTTCTATTAAAAGATCCGTTTTGAAAATAATGTTCGTTTTATTTAAAAATATTAGTTAAATCCAGTGTAAAATGTATATATTAAAGATTTTTAGAAAGCCTACCGTTTACAAATTACATTTGACAATTATAAATCACAGGTTGGCAAGTTCAATAGATGCTGGTGTCCGCAGCATCACCTGCTGAATTTCAATGAAAAACCAACCTCAATCCTATTCAAATAAGTTAAGATCGGATTGTCCAAACTCCGCATGTGCACTACTCAGCACACACATAAACATTAAAAAACTCTCCCTATAAACCCGCTCTAAAATCAACAGGGAAGCAAGTATTTAAGCAGTTTAAAACTTGCATGGGATTTCCTATGTTTCCAACTATGATGCACCAACCGGTATAATAGAAATATTGTAAAAAATAAACATCAAAAGTAAATAAAGTGCCACGCATTTTTTACCGCTTATCTTTATCACACCTTGGCGTAAAATCTCACTGTAAATGCCTCAATCCACCGTCTTTCCTTTTTCTCGTGGTCCATATTTCACATTCATTTATGATGTCCCGCATATACCTTTTTGCTTTCCCCTCGAATTTCCTCAACTAAACTTAGGCATACTTGCGGGAAATAAGACTCTTATTTTATCTTTAATCGTGGCTAATGGAAATTATGCTCGGGTAGCATCTTATTTACTCTTAACGTTTAAAGTAAAATAAATTATGTGTACTAAGGGCCGCTTTTACAATATATAGTTAATTTAAAGATTATATTGCAGAGATTAATATTAAGTTTATCGTTAACTTCAAAATTTTCGGTTTTAAAATGGTTTGTTATCTTTTATGTCCAACGACAGCGTCGACCACCATATACTCTGTGCTATTACTTATACCTAACTTCGGTGCAACTAATTTCCTAACCTACAATTTTTATTCGTACCGAAACCTTACATTTAAACTTTTTGTTCCTGTGCTTCGTTTGTTAGTATTCTGTAGGGAATATTAATAGCAGTGAAAGATAAGAAAATAGCATCAAATTTTGTAGAACATGAAGTTACACTACTTTTGGATATAGTAAAACTGCATAAAAATGTAATAGAATGAAGAAAAGCAATACTTTCTCGTGGAAAGAAAACAACCATAAAATCACCTATTAAGGTTATTACAATGCTGACAAATTCGGAGTTTAAACCTTGCGTATGGCTTAACTAGTACTTCATCTACAGGTTAATGTTAAACTTAGGTTTAAGCAGTTTGAAGATAACCATAGATTGTAAAAGTGATTTATTTTGAAATAATTCATGGTTTATAGTTAACTTCACATTGTAAAAGCGGCCCTAAGTGTCCTGAATTCGAGGGTAACCATTGGGATCTCGAAAACGATAAGAGATTTGGTTCTCAACTAAATATCTTCCAAAAATTGAGAATTTTTCTAGTATATCTAGAGATATCTGGAAAAAGACAAAATTTGAAAATAAAGTTTTATTTCGTAGGTTTTTTATCAAAATCATAATATTTTAAGTTGAACATTTACAAAACTCGATCTACAGATAAAATTACCTACAAGTTATGATGTCTACTATTAAAATTGTTAATTTAAAAAAAAATATACAATGCCCATCAGTAAGCAATAGTAGTTTGTACAACAAGAGTGAATATGATGTCCATATCGCACGGGGAAGTAAATCGAGCACGACGCCGTAGGCGGAGTACTCAAACTTCCGAGGGCAATATGGACAATCCACTCGAGTTGAACCGTATATTTTTTCTACGACCAAACTTACAAACCTTATGCTAAAAAATGTAAAAAAAAGTTTTCTGGTTGCCGGGCTCGAACTCACGACCATTGGTTCAATAGTCAAACGCACTACCTCTCGACTATCGAAACATTAAACTACTTATGAGAAAACCAACTGAATAATGATGCTACATGAAATTAATTTTCTATGCACATTCAGCGAGTTGCATTATTGATAAATCTATTATAAATGCGTCTAGATTTTATTATATTGAACAAATTAATAACAAATTGTACCATATGCAGTTAAATTATATAATTTAGTGTCTTGAAAAAGAAGGCGGAGTCTCAGTAAAAATAATATACTGTAATTGGTCAGTACTTTTAAGAATAATAATGGCTTCTCTGTAATTCACTACTGTGATTGGTCAGTTTCATTACCTATCTAGGATTGTTATAAAATTTTGCCGCCCAGTAAACTGGAATAGCCTACTTTACCCGCCACTTATGTGTAAAGGAAACAGCAAATTTCCATGTGGGAGTAGAAAAAATATATTTAATGTCCATGTATAATGGTGGCTGTTATTTACGCGTAATTACGGTTCGAAAACCTGTTAAGAACCAAAGAATACTTTTGCTTCTTTGAACTTTCAGACTTTTGCTTTTGAACAAAAGGAAAACCCTCTACAAAATTCGTGAAAATTTGCGAAATTCCAAAAATTCTTTTGTTTTTGTCAAATTGAGTTCGAAGCAGTTAACTGGGATTCGGGTTTCACCTTAGCACAACGATATTTAGGATGTATTAAGGATGCTTTCAACCTTCCAAATATCATCCAGTTTGGCGAAGAAACCTAAGAGCTAATTTGATTATGGTAATATATTTGGCAACATCGTACATACTAAATGTATTCTTTTAATCGGCGTACAATAGTTATATGGGCGCTTGGAACACCCCCACCACTCTTTCAATTGTGTCACAAGTCACACCCACTTCATGTAAATTTTTGTAATAATATAATAACTTGCAGTGTCATTTGGCTTAGCTTGACAAGGTATGTTCATCAATAATGTCATTTAAATGAAGCATATTTTATAGAAACTAATAGGCACTTAGGTAAATGCTTTATTGTGCTGAAAAGGGAGCATGAATTTTTCATTAACTCCGCGTACACGTATCGACAGGAAAATGCTGTTTACAGCTTAGGACGTTATAAATGTTTCCCTGTCGAAAGAAATACCCTTGTAAACGCTCAAATTTGTTCTTAGAGTTATTATTAGGTCTACAAAATGATCGAGTGACATATTCTCGCAAGACTGAGTGCGGCCTCCTTTGATGTGCAGCGTTCCGGGAACTTTCTATTTGCTATCAACTTTGCCTGTGCATATTTTAATTTTACAGAGTTTTCCATGTTGGTTTATTTAAATAACGTCGCGTTATACTGCCTGTCCGTTTCAGACGAGGAGAAGCAGTAAAATATTTTCTGGATGAATTAAAATTTAAAAGGTTTTAATTTTGAATTATAAATAGTTTATTGAGGTCGTTAGCTTCTTCAATAAAATCAATAATAGTACATTATATACCTAGTAGCAAAAGCTAAACATTCCCGGACGACCGTAAAGATTGTATGTCGAGGTGCAAGCCGAGATTGACAATACGTAGTCCGGGAATGTGGCTTTTTCTACGAGGAATACATACGATTTTTCCTTTAAACCAAAAATATTAAAAGGACATAACTTATTACAATCAACTTGTTAAAATTTTTAAATAAATATTAAATTTGTTCACAAATAGAGGATGCCATTAAATATTTGTGTAGTAACTGTGGAGACACAGTAATATTGAATTGTCAAGCTTAACACATTTTAGTTTACAAGTAGCCGTACAGATATAATATTTCCTTACATAAAAATTATAAATATTTCCTAGCAGTTATTTTCCGTTGCCTAGCAACGACTAAGTGTAAGAAAATATTGAATTTTTCTTTCAAGAATATTATCAAAAATGTCAATATTTCCTATTAACTTTCGAAAAAAATTATATTTTTGTAGTTCAAGTTTAAAGATATACATAAGTAAGTATTTCTAAAACAAAATAAATACAAATATTTCAGAATTTTCGTATGCCCGTTTTTCACATTTGACAATTCTGGGACATACAATTCACTGAATTAAAATAAGAACCAATTCTACCTCCAGGACAAGACGATTTGCAACAGCTAATTAAAACTTTAAAATGCGCATGCTTGCAATAAAACGCGTTAGAATTTTTGAAAAATATTTAAAAATTTAGTAGTTTAGACTCTATGGAATCCTGTGTAAACAAATTTAAGGTAAACATATGAAAATACTTATTTCCCAACAGTACAATAATAAATATTTCCGAACGGTTAAAGAAGATTTTTGGAACAAAACGACCTTTTTGTTAGAACTCAGTTTTGACAGAAGAGGGTTTTTGTAACAAGGCGACCTTTTTTTAAGTTACGTTTTAAGTCTTACTTATAGCGATTTCGGTTTAGCACTCTATAAGTGCTCTGGGAGCGAACTGTAACGTCATAGATTCGCCCGAGATTTACTGTCACCCTAAATGCGGTTGTCCTCGGACGAAGTGTAAATAGAATGTACGATGGCTTTTAAAATTATGACAGATGGTAAAATAATTTTAACCTTTAAGTTTAATATAAAGTTAACACAATTCTTCTTGAAATTAAACAAAAATATTACTTTATCTTCAAAATATCCAAACAATAAAACGCAAAGTTACAAAAGCACACCATTCTCTTCACCCAAAAAAAAAACAGGAGGAAAGTTTTTTCACAATATTAAATATTAATGCATCAATTCAGCTACCATTTTAGCCCTTAAAAAATAATGAGGTATGTTCGAATTAATAATATTAATTTAATCCGAATGCTATGCATAATAGGGCCACGGTTAACTCCGATGGACAATAAGTATAATTGATAATTATCAACACTCGTGCATTTTGGCGCGCCCCAGCCGACCGTGTCCGTTAGCTCAAAGTAGGTGAAGATCCAACGCCCAACATGGCTTTGATATTCACCGTTGCTATGGTTACGTGACGTTAGTCACGCAAACATCATGTAACAATTTGCATTATGACGAAGGGTAATTGAAAAATAGATCAGTCGTATACACCATTATTTTAGCATTGGTTCGCCTAACCTTAAGGTATTTATTTTGAGGCTTCGCGAAACTTACGGTTATAGGTATCGTTTTTAGGTGATTTACTGTGTGAATAAAAAGTTTTGTTTTTATTTTTTAGTTGATTCAGTAGTGTACGTAGGTACCTACTTAGTTTTAAAATGAACCCAATTAATAACATAGTTTGGGTATTTGCTAGAAAAAAACTAGTATTTTTAATTCAAATATTCTCGAACCTTATAATTATTGTGTAGTCTTTAATATTAATATTCTTAATTTAATAATTATACATCTCTAATGAGACAAAATAAACATTTTTTTAATTAATTAACTTAAACAAACTTTGAGGATTGAGATATTGACAACTTTATCTTCACCGATTTACCCAAAGTTTGGTTCTTGAGCTTAGATAATATCCATTTGACATGATTAAATATAAATTAAGATTTATACTTCCTTATATGTCAAAGTTAAATCTAGATGTTAAAGATAAAGCAAAAGGTTATGTTTGGGACATCAAATAAACCCTGGTCAAAGTTATTTTTAAACTTGGAAATAGAAGGAAACTGGAAACTTACCATAGTGAATGGAAGGAAACTTTATGCCTTTGATGTAGGCATATACCGGGTGGTCAAATAAGGAAGCATACTGTCTTTATCTAGAAAACCATTAGTTTTACAGCTTTCGGAAAAATATTTCTTTTAGCAATAGGCCTAGAAAATCTAAGGCATTTTCTTAATATGCCTAGTTAAGCCTTATTGAAAAGTGATGTTCGGTAATATTAAAAAATTGATGAGCAATTTTAATGCACCTTCAGGGTGTCCCACCGGGAACCGAATCGATCCAAAAACTATACATAGGAAAATTTTGAAAATTTGACAGTATGCTGATCCTGATATGGGCGACCGGGCTAAAATATTTTCATAATGGTTGCACTTCCGGCTATACCGGAAGTAAGTGTCAACTTACTCATTTTAAATGGGGCATCCTATATATTATTACATTTTTGCCTTCTACGCAAGATTCTAGGCAGATATTGTATACCATGTCCTATACCTATGTCTAAACGTTTTTGACATATTTGAATTTTTATGTCAAAAATTACGTTTGTAAGCCTTAGAATAATTATCAATTTTTTCTATAAAAAAGCCTTATTTATTTAATGTAAGTGGGATTCCTTGTTATAAAGGACCTACTTTAATGGATTTTTTATAATATTTTGATAACTATTAATACAGGGTGTTTAAAAAATAAGATTAAAAATCTAGACTTTTTGCAGTTTTTTCATTTTCAATTCATTAGTGACTGACGAGAAAGTAAATTTCGAGTGCGATATAGACAAGCCACTCGAGTTGAACAGTATCTTTTTTCTATGCTAAAAAATGTAAAAACAAAGTTTGTAGGTTGTCGGGCTCGAACTCACGACCATTGGATCCATAGTAAAACTCTCTAGCGTCTCGACTATCGAAGCGTTTAGGTAATTATGGTAAAACCAACTGAATAATGTGCTACATGAAATTAATTTTCTCTGCACATTCAGCAGGTTGATAAATCTATTATAAATGCGTATAGATTTTGTTATATTGAACAAATTAATAACATATTGTACCATATACATTTACATTTAAATTATATAATTTAGTGTCTTGAAAAAGAAGGCGGAGCATCAGTAAAAATAATATACTGTGATTGGTCAGTACTTTAAGAACAACATGTAAATTTGGCTCCTCTTTATACTTTACCACCGTAGATAACGAGCCAGCAAAACACCGGGACCATAACTACGAATCGCAGCGTTAAAATCAAACGGTCCCACAACATATACATACCCGCGAACAGCAACAGTTCTCTAGGCAACCTTTCGTCCCCGGTCTGAGAAAATACCTTCAATGACAAAATACCGTCCACCACGAGACCGTTACTGTTTTTCCAGATACCCGATACCCGAACGACTGAAGAGGCCGGCCGCTGACTCGCGTCTATATCCCAGCCTAATGTCAGGCGGATTGCGTGATGGCGGGATATTTAAAATATATAGTATAGGTAGTAATAACACTGGTTAACAAGATTTTTGTCCCAAGCGCAAAAATGTCTGATTTCAATATAATTTTGCATGCTGAAATCAATCATGTTTTCAGAATTTCTCCATCACCCTTAGTTTTTATGTTCCAGTATATGTGATTATTTACCTATAAAATGCACGCATAGGTCTGTACTATAAGAGTCATCTAACAAAAAACTTGTGTCAGGCATTGCTATTTTATTACTTGTGTATTGTAACAATAACTTGTTGTGACTAGAAATAACAAAGTGTGCTCTGTGTGTCACGCGGAACATGTCTTGGCTTGTTGAGACCTGCAAGCAGTTCCGAGTCCTACATAACATTTATTGTTGTTTTAGTTATCGGCTAGCGCTCGGTGAATGAACATATACGCAGACTTTTTTAACGTTTTGAAGAATGTGCTGTGGTGCATTTTAAGCTATTGTAGTGTAACTCACCTGTAAAAATGCCAAGAAATTGTGTAAACCACCCGAACTCTTTTTGCTACATCTGCGGTGAATTGACATTAAAATCTCAAAAACGGTCTTTCACGCCTCTCGTTAATAAATGCTATGAACAGTATTTCAAGTGTAAAGTCGGCGATCAAGACAAAAGCTGGGCTCCCCATATTTGCTGTGTTACGTGTGTCAGACTTCTTACAGCGTGGGCAAAAGGTAAACGACATATGCCTTTTGCTATTCCCATGATTTGGAGGGAACCATCAGACCATATTACCGATTGCTATTTTTGTCTTACAAATATCAGTGGTATAACTTCTAAATCCAAGCATACTGTTAAATATCCTCATATTCCATCTGCACTGAGACCAGTGCCGCACAGTCCGGAATTACCTGTGCCTGACCCCCCACAAAATATGACACCGAGCGACGATGAAACTGCCGATGACGAAGTAAACAACGAAAGTTTTTCAGCCGAAAATATTGATCTGTATCCAACATTTACACCAGATTCGTCTTCTTGTGCTAAGTCAAGAAGAACTAAACGACCTTGTCCGAAAAAGCAGCATGGTTTTCTTTCAAGGACATTTGCAACGGCGTCTTGGGAAATCGTAAATCCGAAAATTACGTAGAGAATGTTAACAATTTATTGGTCTCATATAAAGCCATGGGTTGCAACATGAGTCTAAAAATACACTTTCTTCATTCACACTTGGACTTTTTTCTGAAAAACCTTGGAGCAGTAAGTGACGAACATGGCGAGCGATTTCACCAGGACATTCTGGACATGGAGAAGAGATACCAAGGCAAATGGAGCCCCGCTATGTTGGCAGACTATTGCTGGACGCTGAAGAGAGATGTTTCTGATGCAAAGTACAGTCGAAAGTCATATATGACCACATTTTCTAAGTAAATATATCACTTTGTACTTTATTTTTTCATAACTTATACCCATATTATAATATATACGTTCACAAAAATTCATTGCTTTGTCACTTTAAAACCCTGCGTGATGGAAAAATTCTGAAAACATATATGAAATATGTTTAAAAAGTACTACCAAGTACACCCACTTCAGCTCGTGGGACAAAAAAAATCTTAAATTTTGTTGACCAGTGTAATGGAAATATGTAAAATTTAATTGATACAGCGATTAATTAATTATATTTTTTATATTACAGTATTATATTTATATTTTTAGATCAAACACTTTATTCCCTTTTTTCTTTTACGTTTCAAGGAATTCAAAGATGTGATTCCGACTTTTTGTTATGAGGGTCATAGTTAGAAGAAATCATAGGGCTTATTGTTGTTACCAGAAATGCATGACATGTAATGGTCTTTAAAGGTGATTGATCGTTTGAAGACTTTGTGTTTTCTTTTTATGTGAACATTAATATTTGTTTTGTACTACATTTCATCCCACAGTCTGTGCACACATAAACTGTTCTACAATTTAAAAAATGACGGTTAGGCTTTTACTTTACAGATGCTTGACAGCCGCCACAAAATATTTAATATTCTCTGACAGCCGCAGCCATAACAAAACTTACTGATTAATAACCTGCCCCTCCATTTTAATTATGCCCCACAAGGCCACAAATTAACAAACTGGCAAACTGTTCTTGTAAGAAAACTTAATACCTCGACTATGACTCATCACCGTGACGTAAAAAAATAATTAAATCCCTTTCTACCTATATTTTAAATGTCCCGCAATCACGCTATATGCGTGCCATTAGGCTGGGATATAGACGCGAGTGGCTGCTGCCGCTTTCTTTCGGCTCACATCGCAGCTTGTAGCGGCGAAGGAAGAAATCTTAAAAGTTCCAGAGTAACTGCTTGCTTTTATAAGGTGGAGCACGACACGACGGTATTAAGAAGTACCTTTTCTAAGTAGCAGTTACTTACTTTTAAAATATTCTTTATTTCTTAATAATATTATACATAATATCAGGTTCTTTTACTAAACTATATTATTATTACATAATATGCCTTAAAACTAAGTTCGACTGGTTAGTCGTGCTAACCAGGACACTACAACGAGGCAACGCCCCGTTGGGGCTGGTCTTGACCCTGGTAAAAGGGATCCTGTTTTTACTTTTGTTTTTGTTCGGCCAGTTCCAGTAATCTTTTACTGCCATGAAAGAGTTTTGTCTTGTTTTTACTTTACGAGAATTTGGTATTAAATGGTTGCTATTATAGTAAATTTGCGCTTGTTTCACTGGAAAAACGGTACGAAAAAACCAGCTTTAATTACTCAGGTACATATGTAGCAAAAGGTTTTTGTCTTAAGACTTGACTAAAAGTTAGAAATTATCGGGATTTGGAAGTGGGCGGGACTTACTCCCGTGGTATGGAAAAATGGGATTACTGTCTTGTCCGTCTGTTTGTGTCCTTTCCAATTTATTTGCTTTACAATGTTTACTTTATTTTGTTCGTTTTTGTTATATAACTTATTTTTGAACTTTAATAAAATTAATTTGGCCTGTTTTGCAAATAAATTGGAAGTCTATGGTATATAGGTCTGTGTAATGGGCCGTCCTGGTGTCTTATTCTTGTTAAGTCTCTTGTTAGTAATGCGTTCTGTGGTTGTGTCTCGTAAAATTGTTGCGATATGTCGAATACGTAGTCTTTTATGTATTGTATGTTTGTCGCTTGATGTAAGTGTCGCAGTGGCGTTAGTCTTCTTTCTGATAATATTTGTCTAAGTACTATGTTTTGTAATTTTTGTAGTCTTCTGTATTGCCAGTCTGATATACTGCACCAAATTGGGGCGGCGTACGTCAGGGCTGGTCTTATTATTGTTGTATATATTGTAAGTTTATTTGTTGGTGATAAGAAGGATCCATGTCTCATTAGTCTGTGTAAAGTTTTTGCGGCTGCATAGTATTTCCGTGTTATGTTTGTTAGTTGTTCTATAAATAGTAGTCTTCTGTCTAGTGTCACCCCTAAGTATTTTAGTGTGTTTGTCGGTATAATTTCTTTGTTATTTATTTGTATATGTTGATTAATGTGAGTGTTATTGTGTTTTCTTGTTAAAACCAAACACTCACATTTATCCTCATTTATTTCTAACTTCCATTTTCCATACCACGGAAGTAGGGTATTTAGGTGGTTGGACAAATGCTGCCTGGCCACATTTGCATAATATGAGCTGGCATATAGTAGAACATCATCCACAAATATGGCCAGGTTAGAATTTGGGAATGACGGGATGTCAGCTGTATAGAGATTAAAAAGGGGTGCAGCCAACGTTGTTCCTTGCTGCAGACCCGCATGTAGCTTCACAGGGGCGGAAAAATCATTACTTACTAGCAGTTCCAGAGGTACCGACCCACCACTAAACTCGAGTAGTCTAGTCGCCCAATCTCCTAGTCTCCACGCTGTACTACAGTTCCTGTTAAGCTTCCACGTGTGAGGACTGCCTTAAGACTTTCATTTTGAGACATCGCTAAAAACAGTTTTAGTGCATAATATGGTTCTTTGAAATATACACTTAATGGGTTTTAGCTGAAATAAGCTCGAGAGGAAATTAGACAACCCTAACTTCCTACCCGAGCTTACTTAACTCGTCGTTTCTTGTTAGCATGTAATTAACCCTCTTTCCGCAAACAGGCACAGATAACATATGTCTAAGTGTTTTAAATGTAAAAGTTACAGCCAGCGGGGACGGTTTCGAAATTTCGAATATAAGCATAAATCTTGTTTTCACTTTGCGCCGCTTGAGGAATCATTACTATCGTGTTATCAGATAATTCTCATCCGCAAACATCATTATAAGTTATTTTACCTAATATTTTACCAATTATTAATACATTTGCTGGCACTCAGTGGCGTATTTAGGGGGGGGGGGGGGGGGAGGGATGCCGGGCTGTAGCCTTCCCTCTGAGCCTAGGAGCTCTGGTCTAAAAGTCTAATTGCAACCTAATTTTTCGTCTCATGTATCGACTCTTAATTTAAATTTTTAAATAATGTATTCTTGGCTTAGATTACAAAGGTCTTGTAGGAAACGTTTAGTTTTTAAACTTTTCCTTCTAAAGTCCTGTTTTATATTTATTAAGATTTCGGACGCTTATCATTTTTAGTTATTGATTTATGATGCAATTTTATAAGAAAATGAGTCAAAAGAAAAAAAAATTATAGTATTTTTCAATTATATATTTTCTGTTCCGTTTTTCCTTTTTTAGAGCTATTTTAAATCAACAAAAATATAACCTAATGCAAAAATATATTTTTACAACAACAGAAAACAATTAGGTCTTTATTTCTAAAGAGATAAATTAGAGGAAAAAATTTTAATTGAAACATTTTTTATGGAAGAAGTGCAATAATTTATAATAAAAAAATAGTGCGGGAAGAAACGAGAATTCTTTATTTTGAATATACAAAACGGCATTTAAGAAGGAGTATTAGAAAACCTAAGCATTTGCACCAAAAACTGCTCTTAGATCTACGCTTCTAAATACATGATTTATGAAAAAATCATCAATTTTGGCGTGGTGAGCGATATTTACTTTATTTGTAATCATGAAAAACCGAGCCCCAAAAACGCTGGTTGGAGTCATGCATAGGTCTTATATTAAAATTTTGGATTGACACCAATATTCATATTTTTCACAAATATAGAAAATGGTTTTTTTTTAATAAAGAGCCAGCTAGGAATATCAAAAAAAAAGTTAAAAAAAATATTTTCAAAAACAAATTTTTTTCAACCATGCAGGGGGGAAAGGAAATAATTTAATTTTCGAAATTTGAGAGTAGTTAGGTGGATTTTAATTGAATTTTGGGCGTGGCCTCGAAATGTTTCGCCTGCGGCGCTTTTTCGCCTTCTTTACTAGGTATGAATCATGTAGTCCCGAATGTCCCCTCCGGAAAAAAAATGTCCTACTTTACGCCCATTGAGCCCCCCTGAGCATATTTTCTGGCTACGCCACTGCAGGCACCGGTTGCTAAATAGTTAACCAATAAGTTATTGTGAACTTTACAATGAGAGTCTGTGTCGAACAAACCTAAACAAACTCAAACTAAACCGAGCAAATGCAAACACCCCCAACAAAACCAAAGAAAAACAAATCCGAACAAACCCAAGCAAATACTGTGTTAAGTTTTCATCGCCTATGTGGCAGTGGCGTATTTAGGGGAGGAGCAGCTGGGCTGTAGCCCTCCCCCCCTTCCCCAGCCCCGAGCCTCGTAGATCGGGTCTAAAAGTCTAATTGCAACTTAATTTTTCGTCTCAAGCTTGGACTTGGATCTTTAAATAATGTATTCTTGGCTTAGGTTACAAAGATCTTGTAGGAAATGTTTAGCTTTTAAACTTTTCCTTCTAGAAATCCTGTTTTATATAGAGATTAAGATTTCAGACGCATATCGTTTTAGTTATTGATTTATGAGGCAATTTTAAAGGAATGCGAGTATAAAGAATAATATTTTATAGTATTTTTCTATTATATACTTGCCTGTTCCGTTTTCCCTTTGCAATTAGGTATTTTTATAAAAAAAATTTTAATTGAACCATTTTTTATGAAAGAAGTGTGATAATTTATAATATAAACAATATTGCGGGAAGAAACGAGAATGCTTTATTATGAATATACAAAACGGCACTAAAGAAGGAGTATTTAAAAACGTAAGCATTTGCACCAAATACGGCTCTTAGATCTACGCTCCTAAAATACATGATTTCTGAAAAAATCATTAATTTCGGCGTGGTGAGCGATATTTACTTTATTTTTAATCATGAAAACCCGAGCCCGAAAAACGCTGGTTAGAGTCATACATACGTCTTCTGTTAACATTTTGGATGAAACCAAAAGAAAAAAAAATAAGAGCCAGCTAGGAATATCAAAAAAAAGATACCATTTAAAAAAACAAATACCATTCAGAGGAGGAGAGGAAATAATTCAATTTTTGAAATTTGATAGTAGTTAGGTGAATTTTAATCAAACTTGGGGGCCTGAGAATTTTTCGCATTCTTCACTAGATGCAATATCATGGAATACGTGTAGTCCCGACTGTTCCTCTCTCCAGAAAGCTAAAAAATGTAAAAAAAAGGTTTCAGATTGCCGGGCTCGAACTCACGACCATTGGTTCCATATTCAAACGCTCTACCTCTCGACTATCGAAACGTTAAACTAATTATGAGCAAACCAACTGATAAATAAAGCTACATGAAATTAATTTTCTATGCACATTCAGCAGGTTGCATTATTGATAAATCTATTATAAATGCGTCTAGATTTTATTATATTGAACAAATTAATAACAAATTGTACCATATGCATTTAAATTATATAATTTAGTGTCTTGAAAAAGAAGGCGGAGCCTCAGTAAAAATAATATACTGTGATTGGTCAGTACTTTTAAGAACAACAATGGCTTCTCTGTAATTGACTGCTGTGATTGGTCAGTTTAATTACCTATCTAGGATTGTTAAAAAAATTTTCCGCACAGTTAACTGGAATAGCCTACTTTACTCGCCACTTAAGTGTAAAGGAAACAGCAAATTTCCATGTGGAAGTAAAAAAAATACTATACAATTATAGTAGAAAATTTCTCTTGTATACCTTATAGTAATGTTAGGTAAAAGTGGAGTTGAAAAAATAATAATCCTACCAGAAGTTAATTCCCTCTTTATAAAACCTATAAACTAAAAATAACTGGATGAAGTTATCTCACTTATATCGACTGGTCCACACCAATAACAAACAATATAATTGGAAAAACTTGAGGTCCGTTTTATTACGGGACAGTAAACAGCGAACAACAAACAAAGAAAAACTCGTGTAGGTCCGATCTTGAGAAAAATATATATTCGACCAAAGTCTGTGAAGATAAAATTAGTTTCTTATTCCACACAGGTACATGAAAGTTTAGAAGCTGTTCAAGAGGAAAAGTGAAAAGTTGTGCTTTCGACACCCTTTCTGAAATTTAAGCTGTTCCAGGATTCGACAGCCCTGGATATCGAATATACAAGACGGTCGGGAGGCTTTGATATTTTCTTTTTGATGTTTAACATACTCATACGTACAAGTTAAAAAAAGATAATAATCTTTTTGAAAGCAGAGAGACAGCTCTGAAAATCGAAAAATAAGCATAAATCCAAGGTCATTATAGTATTAATATATTTTGATTTAAGCTTTTTTCGATATACAGTGACCGGCAAAAAATTGGACCCATATGGAAAACTTTTGATGCTGATAGCCTTTGCATGATGACCTAAAAATTAGTTTTGACATTAGTCACGTAACTACTCGTTTGTCTGGAAAATTAAAAAGTATATATTTTGTCGTAAAAATCTGGTATTAGAGTACAAGATATTGAAAAAAGGAATTTGAAAGAAGTGTTTAGATTTTAATATTATGCTGGCGTGCAAAGTTAAAAAAAATTCAAAAAAAATTTTTTTTTAAATATCAAATTAATGTTACTTTCATATTTCCATCAATTTAATGAAAATGTGTTAAATGAATAAAAACCAATATTTAAACATTTTTATTATCTTGGAAAAAATGTTATTTGCTAAAATTCAAAATTTAGCTTTTTATTATGTAACTGGGTGCGTCCAGGCCCTGTATCTAGCAACCATATTTACCAATTATGGGTATTTCTGGAACAACATGCTTACGAAAGGCAGTTCTTTCTAATTTTGAACAAGTTTTAACGTGTCTCCTAAAATTGCTCCTACCAAATTGAAAATTAGAAAAAATAATACTTGGAATCATTTTATTTATTTTTAGAAATTGCAATGAACTTTAGTTAGTATAGTATATCTTTTTTTTCGAATTAATTTTCTGCATGACCACACCCACATAGCCACCATCTATTCATTGGTAAGAAAAATTCAATAATGCGTTTAATAATAAAGTAGAGAGTTTAGTGTCCGTATAAGTAAAATAGAAAGAACGTTTTTAACTGCAGGCGGACAAAGCAGTGCATCTATCTTTTGCATTAAAGTACACAGGGACGCCCAAAGTAATAGGTTTTAGTTCTATGTTTTCACGTTTGATGGCTATCTTTTGCATTGAGTTGATTCCCACTGATGGCGTTACTAGGTTTTCATCACATTTCTTAAAAATGTCTTGAAGGAATATTATACAGGTCATGAATTGTAGCTTAAGCCTTGAGATGCGCAGATGATAGAAAAGGAGAGTCGGTGTACCACAGAGATACCTAATACCGCATTTTAGTAAATTACAGTCCGCGTAGAAAGTAAAAGTGCGATTTGATTGATAAATCCGTAGTTTGTTTGTTTGCTAATCGGGCCCTGTTATGCAAAAAGCAACCGACCAATAAAGAGTTAATTTTTTTTGATTATTTAAGTTTTCGGAAATTTTTTTAAAACTAAAACTTTATTATTTAATATGTAAATAATACTGTAATTTTATTATTCTAACAGTAAAATTTTTTTATATTTTGACCATACAAACATAGATACATTGAGGGTTAGTTGCCTTTTGCATAATATAGCTTAATTATGTGTTTATTATGCTTTTATGGCTGCCCTTTCTTGGAACAATATACATATTTACATCTATGATTAAGTATGTGTTTAAATTGTTGGTAATCCTCAGTCATAGGTTTTCCATATTTAATGAGCCTTTATTACTTTGCATCACTGGTTTTTAAATAATTTTATTATGACCGACACAATTTCGGCTTTATATAATTAAAGATGTATGTACAAAATATGTTAGGAGTGTAAGTTTTAAAAGTACATGTATTACTATCAGTGGCACACCCAAGGGAAGGTTTTGGGGGTTACCCCCCCCCCCCCCCCCCCGAAATAAATAATTTTCCGATAAAAATATCTATTAAAAAATGAATACAGTACCAACTCCAATGAACGTCCTACTTTTCTGATAGACTATACAGAAGTGTGCGTTTCAAAGATCATCAGATTAATGAGCTCCCGGATAGCTCCGCCTACCTGTTTACTGCGCACCTAAAAGTCAGAGCTGAAGCTATATTGCACGAGCTGTACTGGAAGTTGCTTACGGGTTATGGCTTTGTGAAGCGTACTAATAAGGACGAAACAGTCTATCATTGTCTACCTGTGCCCCAGGAAACACATTACCTTTGACATTCCTGTGTACTTTATTGCTCGCCTGCCTCTAAAAACTGTCTCTCCAATGTGTTTAGTGTTTTTGTAATTCAGGCCCAGAATAACCGCAATTATACACTGCTAATTTCACTGCAGTCCGATTCACTTAATGCCAAAATATTCTATTTTCCCCCATTTGAAAATTAAATAAATTTAAATCCAATTCTATCCAACCGCTTTTTCCACCCTTCGAAAGTTTTCAGGGCTTCTTTAGTCGATGCTTAAAAAATCTGATAATATTCATATTTCTATATTTGTCACGTTATTTTCCACACCTTTCACTTTTTCCAGGCACATAATTATTAAGCCGCAAGCAGACTTCTTTGAACATATCGCAACTTAGTAATGATATTGGGCTCGAGTTTCTTTTATTCAAAAAGATATTATTCTCTTATATGTAAAAGAATAGAATTCATGAGCATGGGACAAAAAATATGTTATAAAATGTTAAATTTTAAAATGCGTATAAACTCAAATTTGACTTGAACTCAATCATATATAATATAATAGCTGTATAAGACAGCAAAAAACTGTCTGAAATAGGGGAGACTTGAATAGCTATAGCACTTAAACATATACAATACAACGAGACAGCAAGAAAACTCTCTGAAATTTTTTATTAACTACTGCACTCAAGCATATTATAAAATAATATAATAGCTGTATTAGAAAACTGTCTGAAATAAGGGAGACTTAAATAGCTATAGCACTCAAACATATATAATATAATAGCTGTTTCGGACAGCAAGAAACCCCTCTGAAATGGGGCAGACTTGGCTAGATATATCACTCAAACATATATAATATAATAGCTGTATAACACAGCAAGAAAAAAAACTCTGAAATGGGGGAGACTTCGATAGCTATAGCGATCAAACATAAATAATATAATAGCTGTATAAGGCAGCAAAAAAAACTCTCTGAAATGGGGGAAACCTCAATAGCTATAGTACTCAAACATAAGATAATATAATAGCTGTTTAAGACAGCAAGAAAACCGTCTGAAATGGGGGAGCCTTTGATAGATATAGCACTTAAATATATATAATATAATAGCTGCATAACACAGCAAGAAAACCCTCTGAAATAGGGGAGACTTGAATAGCTATAGCAATAAAACATAAATAATATAATAGCTGTATAAGACAGCAAAAAAACTCTCCAAAATGTTAGTGGAAAAGAAATCTTAAGACACCAAATATCTCTAGAAAAGGGGGAAACATCCTTCAAAATAATCTATTGTAACTTGCTGGGGTATCAAAAATCTATTGACTTCTATCTAAAGTGGATCCCCAAACCACAATAGCAAAAGTGGGATTATGGCCTAATTTGGAAAAATGGAATTTTAGGTATTCATCATTATAGCACCTTCAAAAGGACCAATTAAGTCAAACAAGTCAAATAATCGGTAAGTAAAAAACTACAAAGTTCAGCATTATGAATCATCATACACACGAATTTATTATTATATTATTCTATACTTTTGAAAGCTTTTGTAATGTAGGTTCCGGCTTTTTTATAAAATAAACTTTTAAGAAAATTAACATAAAAACTCATTCGTTAGCGAGCGTCCCTATAAAATAACGAACAATATCACTTCTAAGTAGCTTTTTGGTGGTTTATAAACGAAATTAATTTTTTGCTCTCCTTTTACGCCTACACTAAGCTGATTAGAGTACGCGGTTTCACCGGGAAATATTTTGTCTGGATTGCTTTAAAATAAAAGGTAAACGTTTTGGGTCGATCATATATATTTTTTTGTAAATTCATCTAATGTGGTTTTGATAGGTTCGTCTCTGTCATGCGTGAGTAACAAAGCCCATATTTAATTAAAAGATTAACAAAATAATGAATATGAAACTCAATTTTATAAGTTAACAGGAGAGCCGAGGATAATAATTATTGTCACTGTAACTTTTACAAAAACCTACCTTCTATACAACCATCTAATGCTTCTTCTATGGAACTTGTTTGCTTCTAACTGCCTTTGAAACTGAATATTTATTTAAAAAATACAAATTTTATTTTAAATTAATATTTATAGTACAATTTGATAAATTACGATTTAAAAAATTTGAATACACCTTTTGTAACTGATTGAGTATTTTAATTGGTATATTACCATTAAGTTTTATTTCAGAGTTTGTCGATGTGCTAGGTAGAACAATGACACCTCTTTTTGTTGTCGACTCCCATTTCTTTAAAGAACTAGAACACTGGCCCCAGTGTAAGCTTATAGTGTTGAGAACGTTCTTCTGACGGAGTTACCAGTGTAGGCTTCAGCGTTAGACAATCTAAGTTCTTACTATTTTTATGGGAATAGATTCAAAAGTGATTGTTTCCCACTGGTTAGCTTAAAAATTTGCCTTCCTGGTATCTTAGAAAAACGTTGTCTGCAGTGGTGGTGGACCTTCTAGGCATACCATTTTAGAATCAGGTATATTACATATGACTAAATTTACCTATTCCTAGATGTTCTCCACACTTAGGTCAAATAATTTTTGAGAACGACATGCCCTAGCAATCCCAACTATCATTAACACCTTCATTGTTAAATAAACTTTTATCTTCGGCCTGTGTCCAAAATTTGTCTATTTCTTCTCTGGCAAAAACAGACCTTTTTTGGCTTATAACAATTATTTCTTTTTTTAGGAAAGCCTTTAATTTTAGAAACATTAAGATATCTATCTTGTCGTCAATGGCTACAGTGGATTTAAGCATGGAATACTCACTCCATAAACTTGTAGGGGCCTTGATGATTTTTGATTTATTCACAAAGTAAGCCAGCATAGAGTTTTCTGTAACTATTTTAACGCTCACTATTTGACCAAGTTTTGCAATTTTTGTAAACATTTTCGTGTTTTTTTTTTAACTTTTTTGGATAATAAAGCTGCGCAAGCAGCTTCTGCGGCTACATTGACATCCATTTTACCTTTTCTCTGATAAAACTCAGACGACGTGTAAAAAACGTCATCTTAATGGATAATTGAATGAAAATTTAAAAAAAGAGATGGTTAGCTCAAATTTTCTATTAATAGTCATAAAATAAATTTATTAAGGTTGATTTCCATATAATAAATTATTTATTTATATTATAAAATTGTAATTGCAAAGTTGGTAAGTAATATGGCTTTAGGTAAAATAGCATTCCAATTGAGCCTTTTGAGTATGAGGTTCTTAAATTGTGATCCCTCAAAGTGATCTTCACAAATTCTAAAAGTGTTGCAACTGGTGTCAGGGCTAAAGTTACAATTATCCTTTCACACTCTCAATCTCTCATCGTCATTAAGGGGAAATGTAAAAAAATGCTTATTGACATGGTTAGGTTTAGCGGTGCACATATAGGCAATATTACAATTCGGATATTTACAAGAATATCTTCTTTTAATTGCATGCGTCACGTATGCCATTTTAGTTCAGGGGTGAATAAAAAATTTATACACCCAGATAATTTAGAGCTTAAAAAATTTGGAAAAGAAATTATTTTTTTAAAAACTTACGGAGTATTAATATATTGGAAAACCCATATATCACTTGGCCATCGACCTCGTACAAAATTTAATTTGATTTTGGGACAGCGTTTTCAAGAAAAATATGCTAAAAACAACATAAAATGCAAAAATGTATCAAACATTTTAATAGCATAACCTTCAAAATTCAAATTGAAATAATTTGGTAACATACCTATTATATGGGTTGGTATAATCCACCTAATTCTCGCTGTGATGACTGTAGGATAAATTAGAGAGCATAAAATACAAAATTTTTAATATTAAACATTAAATAAAAAATATACAAAAATATCGCCATCGGAAAAAGAACGCTCTAAAACAACGAAGACAGACATAGAATAAAATGGCGGCAAATGATAAAGCCTGGAAACATCGTTACATTCATGAAACAAACAAGAAGAGCAGTATACTTCCATCTTTGTTTAAATCCCGCAAGTGGCGACAAGTGGTAGGATGGCCACACTAAGTAATTCCACAACCCTCTAAACAAATTACGTGTTGCAAAGCTCCGGATTTAACTTTCACCCGGGTGGACGACACTGACAAAATATTTAAAGAAATAAATTCCATAGAAACCAGTTTTGTCAATGGAGATTTGATTTTTAAATCTATTATATGTACAGGGTATCTAACTTGGATTACCTAGATTGTAAGTACATAAAAAATATTTTTTTTTTGAATGTAGCACAATGGAAGTAGAAAAAATATAATAAACAACTCGGGAGGCAGTTCTCTTGAGCAGTCTCAGACTTTTTTTGCCAGTCCTCGCTATCGTTTGGGTGGAAACCACGTCTTCGACGTGTGCGACTTTAAGTAAGTACTTACATAATTTCTTATGGCATCGCTCTAGAATTATTTCCTAACACAAAAACCATTATACAATAACTCTATTGTATTATATCATGTTTCTAGTACTTAAGGTTCCTTGCAAACCCTGTATATTACATTAAAACGTTTTATTTTCTTTTGTGGAACAACTTTTTAAAGCTGCCAAGATTTCTCGCCGATTTTACAATTTTAAACCCGCATACTCAAAATATTTTATTGGAAGTTATCTGAACTCTTCTGGATGGATATAAACCAGATGAACGAGTTTCACAACTTTTGTCGCGGTAACACCGTCTTTTTGTTTAAACTTCATACGTTTTATGAAAGTAAATAGGAGAGATCGAGGTAAAATGTAATGGCAAAAAGGTTGGACTGATTATTGTCATTTTAATATATTTTTTCTACTCCCACATGGAAATTTGTTGTTTCCCTTGCACTTAAGTGGCGGGTAAAGTAGGCTATTCCAGTTAACTGTGCGGGAAAATTTCATATCCATCCTGGTTAGGTTATGAAACTGACCAATCACAGTCAATTACAGAGAAGCCAAATTTACATGTCGTAAATTCGTTTTCTGACAGTTGAGAGAAGTTAGGCTAACAATATGCTTTAAAAATATGAAAATCTGTCAAATAAAATGTGTTCTTTTTAAATTTAAATCAAAACATTTATCCCAGAGTCTATGTGTATACACAATATTTTCCTAAAGAGTACACGAAATGGTGCAAAAATTGAAGGTGTAATAACAAAATTAATACCAAAATATATTTCTACCAAATTATTGTTATTTTCTAACCGAACTAAAGATTTGCACATAGACCCACTTTCTTATTTCAAAAATATCTTTATTTCCACTCATTTCTAGACAATTACTACAAGATTTATATAAAATGTACTATATACCTACCAAATGAACGTTTTCTTACTAACCTTGGTTATTTTTTTCCATGTAAATAATATATTATTATAAATATTTGTGCACAGGGATATTCTCCGATATATTTGAACGGGGATCGAACCCCAATTGATCTTAAAACTTTTATTATACGCAACAAACATGGAAAATTAACTGGTAATTCCTTAAATGGTGGAACATAAAGATAACCCGATAAAACAGTCGAAATTATAAGATTTCTAGAAAAAAAATCCATTTTTTAATTAAAATTTTTAATGTAATTTCTACTTACACTATTGCCACTTTTCTTTCCACGTTGACAGTGTTGCTAGTTTGTAAATTGGCGATTATTTTGATAAATTTGACCATAGCGAACGTTAAAAATTCATATTAATGCACAAAATCCATTTTTAACTGTTTAAAACGAATTCTACAGCTATTTTGTTGTACTTTCGGAGTTATAATTTATACGCAAGTAGAAATAAACCCGACAAACCTTTTTTTCTTCTGTGCAATTCAGTAAAATCAAAATACCTACGGTTGAGAAAATAAATTGTTCGTGTTTATTAATACATATATCGCTTTTTGTCTGTTATTCAGCAAAAAGCCAAATGTGAGAAAGATAGATATATTCAAAAGTGAGTTTGTATAAATATAAGAACCAAATCTATAAAAAATATGTTACAGTGTAATTTGGTCCATGGGTTTGCCATCCAAATAAATTTTTGTTCAACTGTTTCTTATTATCGTTCTCACAAGTTCATAGCCAACTTAAAAGACAAGTTATGATGCCAAATTTAAATAATTTTTTAAAATTCTTACCATGAAGTTCGGAAGTTAAGTCGTAGAAAAAACATACTGTTCAACTCGAGTGGATTGTCCATATTGCCCTCGGAAGTTTGAGTACTCCGCCTACGGCGTCGTGCTCAATTTACTTCCTCGTGCGATATGAACATCATATCCACTCTTGTTGCACAAACTATTTTAATACAGTAAAGTTTATGTAGGTTCGTTCACAAATAAGATAAAAGGCATGTCGACGACATTGCAAAATTGACCAAGCATTCCTATTTATTACAACAAGACGACAAGACATTATATGCAAACGTCCAGTAGGTTTCTCACGAGTTCATGAATGAAATACACAATACATAATGACTTAAGTATAGAGATTTGAGGATCACAATGGAGTGCCTAAACAACCTGAAAGACTTAGCAGCAAGGAACAACAGGGTAGAACTCCTATGGGTTTCTGGTCACTCGGGGATAGCGGGAAACGAAAAAGCCGATAGACTGGCTAGAGCTGAACCTCTTAAAAAACAGGGACCCTGAACTCGCCCTTGGCATATCAAAACAGGCAACCAAAGCAACATCAGATAGGTGGACGCAATCCCGATGGAACATGATACCTGGTCAAACCCAAGCGAGGGCCACAATTGGGAAACCCTCAAAAAAAGTTATCAACTGGACTGGTTGCTTTTAACGCGCACCCAGCTAAAACAAGTAGTTGGCCTCCCAACAGGCCACTGCCACTTAAGAAAACACCTACGTCGAATAGTGATCTACAATGGTCCCATTTAATACAGACTTTACGGCGAAAAGGACGAAACCGCTTCACATATCATATATAACTGAGAAGCACTGACCCAAAGAAGATTCAAAATCTTCGGAAGAATCCAATGTGGGGATTACCTCCCGCATGACAAACTTGGTAGGAATCTACTGGACCTTATAAAAGGAACACATCTTTTCTAGCAAGATAGGGGCGCACAATAAGCCACAACAGTTTATTTTTTAATAACAGTAGCGATTGTTATTAAAAAATAACACGTTATTAATATCTAGTTTCTTTCAAAATTTTGTTGTTGCTTTGTTTGTAAACTGTCATTACTGTAATAATTTGGGCCTAGTTAACCGCCGCCTAGACAGCGTGCAAGTCAAAAGAAGTAAGCAGTCTCGCTATGTCTCGCCTAGTAGCATTTACATCACATCAACGAAACAACGCGTAAATAGTTACTAATTTGTTATTTATATCTAAAGATAACAGTTATTGATAAATCAAAAACCCATCATTACTTAAATGACATTTGGAACCTATTGTTTGGGCAAGGGCCTGTCGACATATTAAGCACCGGTTCCCGCAGATCACCGAAGCTAAGCTGTGTCGAGCGCGGTTAGTACTTGGGCGGGTGCACGCTTTGGAACACGGCTTGCTCTTGCCTCAGGGAAGAGTGTAAAATGAATCGACACCTAGCCATCCTATTCACGCCGGACAGGCCGGATGAGATCGGATATCTCGTAGGATGAAGGTGCCGTTTCACACTCCCCAGTCGGTAGATCACATTTGTGGTCGATGACCGGTTTAAGATGGCCTACGTAGTCGGCGAACCGTAAAAAAAACCTATTGTTCTTGAAACGAGGCTAGGTGAAATTAAAACGTGTTTACCTTCTGTGTGAATATTATAATGAAACGATATTACAAGACAGTACCCCGGTCTTTAAAATAACCGACTTAGTACGAGGATTTTCATTTTTTAAGTAAGTGTTATATCATGCTATAGAATGTGCTTAAACAATGTTATGTCGGCCTCTGCGAAAAAGTACTTTTATGGAGGAAATGCAGGCTCTATTTTATTTTGTCATCGTTGATAATACCTACGCCTAAAATTATTAAATATATGTTATCAAAAGTATAGGTTGTCTAATCCCCACCCCAATTCCCGATGGGAATCTCAACGGAATTCCTAATTTAATTTTGGTTTGAAACAAGCATCGTGTCAACTTGATTAATACGTGTTAAAGTAAATTCCCAAAGCAAATTGATAATATTCCTTATCCCCATCAGTGTAGTTTAGAATTTAGTATGTTTTTAGGCGAATGCATATCTCTAAAATATCTTGTAGAAGCTTCGAACTGCATGATGGGTAATCATTTACGAAAACAGACCATCAGTGTTAATCAGTCTATACCGCTCATCTCTTAACCTAGTTACTATAATATTCGTTTGTCAGTACTTTTTTTCTTTTTTTTATCCATCGACATTAAAATATATGCTTAAAATGTTTCACATAATTGTTGTGAAATTTAAAACTGGTAAGAACATAGGGTCATAAAAAATGCTTAAAATAAAATGGAAAAATTAGACTTTATTCGCTTGCTTTTATTTATAAAAACAAAAAATAAGATTTAGGAAACAAAGTCTTACTTATAATGATATTGCCACACACAGTGACACAAGCTGTAAAAACATTGACGGTATTTAGATCCCTATAGTGGTTTCAGGTAACACTGGTCAACAAAATTTAAGATTTTTTTTGTCCCACGAGCTGAAGTGGGTGTACTTGGTAGTACTTTTTAAACATATTTCATATATGTTTTCAGAATTTTTCCATCACGCAGGGTTTTAAAGTGACAAAGCAATGAATTTTTGTGAACGTATATATTATAATATGGGTATAAGTTATGAAAAAATAAAGTACAAAGTGATATATTTACTTAGAAAATGTGGTCATATAGGACTTTCGACTGTATCTACTTTGCATCAGAAACATTTCTCTTCAGCGTTCAGCAATAGTCTGCCAACATAGCGGGGCTCCATTTGCCTTGGTATCTCTTCTCCATGTCCAGAATGTCCTGGTGAAATCGCTCGCCATGTTCGTCACTTACTGCTCCAAGGTTTTTCGGAAAAAAGTCCAAGTGTGAATGAAGAAAGTGTATTTTTAGACTTATGTTGCAACCCATGGCTTTATATGAGACCAATAAATTGTTAACATTCTCTACGTAATTTTCGGATTTACGATTTCCCAAGACGCCGTTGCAAATGTCCTTGAAAGAAAACCATGCTGCTTTTTCGGACAAGGTCGTTAAGTTCTTCTTGACTTAGAAGATGCGGCGCACAAGAAGACGAATCTGGTGTAAATGTTGGATACAGATCAATATTTTCGGCTGAAAAACTTTCGTTGTTTACTTCGTCATCGGCAGTTTCATCGTCGCTCGGTGTCATATTTTGTGGGGGGTCAGGCACAGGTAATTCCGGACTGTGCGGCACTGGTCTCAGTGCAGATGGAATATGAGGATATTTAACAGTATGTTTGGATTTAGAAGTTATACCACTGATATTTGTAAGACAAAAATAGCAATCGGTAATATGGTCTGATGGTTCCCTCCAAATCATGAGAATAGCAAAAGGCATATGTCGTTTACCTTTTGCCCACGCTGTAAGAAGTCTGACACACGTAACACAGCAAATATGGGGAGCCCAGCTTTTGTCTTGATCGCCGACTTTACACTTGAAATACTGTTCATAGCATTTATTAACGAGAGGCGTGAAAGACCGTTTTTAAGATTTAAATGTCAATTCACCGCAGATGTAGCAAAAAGAGTTCGGGGGGTTTACACAATTTCTTGGCATTTTTACAGGTGAGTTACACTACAATAGCTTAAAATGCACCACAGCACATTCTTCAAAACGTTAAAAAAGTCTGCGTATATGTTCATTCACCGAGCTTTAGCCGATAACTAAAACAACAATAAATGTTATGTAGGACTCGGAACTGCTTGCAGGTCTCAACAAGCCAAGACATGTTCCGCGGGACACACAGAGCACATTTTGTTATTTCTAGTCACAACAAGTTATTGTTACAATACACAAATAATAAAATAGCAATGCCTGACACAAGTTTTTTGTTAGATGACTCTTATAATACAGACCTGTGCGTGCATTTTATAGGTAAATAATCACATATACTGGAACATAAAAACTAAGGGTGATGGAGAAATTCTGAAAACATGATTGATTTCAGCATGCAAAATTATATTGAAATCAGACATTTTTGCGCTTGGGACAAAAATCTTGTTAACCAGTGTAATCAGAGTCTAACCCAATAAAAAAACTTAAAAAAGTATTTACCTAAGTTATGTAAGTAGTTATGTTCGTTGTTGTGGCGAGGATTTCTATATCGTTCTTAATAAAATAAATAATGTAACAAGATAAAATATGTGTGTTTTTAAAGGTTTAATGATAATTATAACAAAAATCGACTTTTGTTAACAACATACAATAAAATTAAAAAACAAAATTTACATGAAGCAACTCAGTAAGGGTCAGGTTTAGCCCAATTAGCAAGGAGTCAGCTGTTCTTAAACTTAATTCTAGACAACCCTTAGTTTAAGACAATGATGTTTATTGAACGATAGTTAGGCCTACAGAATAATGAAAATTGTGAATGTGGGGAAATCGGTGATCTGGAACATAGTATACTAGGGTGTCATAGACATAACATTGTGTTCACCAATGAATTATACAATGAACTTAAAAATTTGGTTGAATATCCTTTTAATCTAGACACTTTAATTTCTACAGGAAATGTAAACGTATATAAAACGCTATTTAAGTTTAAATCACGTAATAACCTTAAAAAGTAAAAAAAAAACGAAAAAAACATTGCTTAAAAAAAAAAAAGTTTAAAAAACATTGCTAAAAAAAATGTTAAAAAAAAACATTGTCTAAAAAAAATTTAAAAAATAAAAAAATAAAAAGAAAAAACATTGCATAAAAAAAAAATACGAAAGATTATAACTTTATTTTAGTTTTATTATCAAGAATTACTAAAAATAGGTTAAGTAAAGAAATTGTAAAAACCATTATCTCAGTAAAAGTAATCCAAAAAAAAAGGGAAACAAAGAGAGATGCTGGCCATTTGGTTTCAACCAGAGCCATAAAACCTAATTACACACACACACACACATGAACGATAGAAAATTGGACTTGCATAGTCTTCATTTGTACTGAAATCACCACGTTTCAACTGGTAAGTATCTCCAATCGTCTTCAGATGAATACTAAATAAGCACAGTAACTACAGCTCTATTTATACTAGCTAGGTGCACTAAAACATAACTGGAATGGGTGCAATCAAGGTTTCCAGAAATTTCTCATATCCAATTAGGGTTTACTAAAACAACCTGGGTTCTAGTGTATATTGGCAGCTTTCTTAAACTTTCTCTTACTCCAGTGTGTTTCTGTCCACATGCTATGAATGGCGTGCATCCAGATATGGTCAGCTTAACCTAATTTTTCGATCTCTCCTATTAGCGTATTGTTTCTGTCTTCTTTTATCCCTATATTGAGTGATCTTAGTGTCTCGCCAATATAAGATATGTGCAACATTCGCAGAGGATCTGGTAGACACAGTTTTTCCTGTCTTCTTGGCTCATATTATGTAGACAGACGTCGAAATTTTACATAAAGAACGACACTAAGGGAAGTTTAAGAAAACTGCCACCAAAGCCTAGGTTATTTTAGTAATGCATCATTGAATTTAAGAAATATTTGGATACCATTGTGTTTTGTGTCAACTGTCTAACAAAGAAATAAGCCAGATAAGCATAATACCGCGTCACTGACGGCTCAGAGGTGGCATTCGACCGTGGCGGTCCGGGTTCGATCCCCGCAGTGGGCATACGCATAATTTAAAAAAGTATGTCCAAAATTTAGTGGATAAAAGAATGCTCACTAGTAGCATACTGCTACTAGTTATTTCTACTATCGGGACCGAGAAAGGCGTCATGGACCTCCAGGGGCGTACAAAAGGATAACTAGTGCATACACGTGGTTCGGATTCCACGTTAAACTGTAGGTCCCGTCTGGCTAACAGTACCCAGACGACAGGGGATACAATGGTCCTTATAGGCCTAAGTATACTGGCTCTTCCGCCAACCCTAGCAAAAAAAAAACAGATAAGCATCACAAACATAACTAAAGAATAGTATGCCATTCTACATAATGATGGCACATTTTACAGAAATTAAACTCTTTAGTCAGACTCTATCCGTTCCCGTAAGTGAATTATTTATTCTCGCATTTACTTCTAACCGATTAGTCATCTTACCCCAATCTTCCCTATCAAGAACCCAATAAAAGTTTTATCGAAAAGTATTTCATTTTAAGCGATGCTATCTATCAGAAAAAAGTTTTCCAGGTAAATAAAAAGGTTTTTCTACAGCAACACGTGGATAAAAGAGAATGTTTTCGTGATGTCAAAGGATTATTTAGTTTCCAGAGGTCAAGGAAGTTTAGTGACCTCTTGTTGGTTATTTTTGGATTTTTTTTTCGAGACGAAGCTTCTTTTCTGCCCTTATGTCGGGTTACAGCACTCAAAGAACCTAAACAGTAATTAACTAACCAGGCCACTTTTAATGTGATATAAATAATATTGTCAGAAATGCTTTCGTCACAATCAAAATGGCCCGAACATAACCCAAAAGTGTTATTGAAGTTTAAGCATGATTCGATTAACAATTTAAATTTTTTTACAAGAAGTTTATTTATTATATTAAAACCAAATGTATCAAATGAAATTTAATAATCAAAGGTTTCTATTGTTGGTTGTTGGTTCAATACATGCGTTTAGACACGCGTGAAATCACTGCAAATGGCCAAGTTGCGTCATTTAGTTGATTCCCCTTGGCTTCGCGTTGGTTTAGTAATATCTTTTAGTTGTGAATGCATGTAAATTGTTAAATTATGGAAGACGTCCTTAGATTAAAAAAAAAATTGGGACTTTTGAAAAAGTGAAGATTGGTGGCGTTAAACTGACACTAGATTCGTTATCAGCGTCCCAAAATATAAGAAGAATATGTTTTGGGATCCCTGGGTAGGACTTTTTTTTTGTGCATGTGTAATTTTATGTTTCTGTTTATTGAAACAAATAAATATGTACCTACACATACTAGGCAAGTGCCAAGTGCTTAGTATAAATAGAACTGTAGTTACCGTACTTATTTAGTGTTCACCTGAAGACGACTGGAGATGCTTACCAGTTGAAACATAGTGATTCTAAACAAATAAAGACAATGCAGAACCGGATATAGTCATGGCAGGACACGCAATTCCCCTGGCACCGTCTATTTATTTGCTGGGGGTCAATCTGGGAGGTAATATGTCTTGGCATGATCACGTTGCCGCAATTGCCAAGGCAGCTGCACATAAACTTGGTGTACTTTTCCGCACCAAAAGGTTGTACACACCTCATCAACTTTTGACACTCTACAAACCCAGATTCGACCATCATTAGAATATTGCTCTCATGTCTGGAGCTCTGCACCCAAGCACACCCTTCGGCTACTGGATTCCATTCAAAGGAGAGCCGTTCGTCTGATCGGCGACCCCGAGCTGACCAAGACCCTCGATAGCCTGGAGCATCGAAGACAGGTTGGTGATTTGGCTCACTTTTACAGATATTTCCATGGCAGGTGTTCGACTGACATTGCCCACTTGATTCCACCTAGAGCAATGAAAAACAGAAATACACGGCGAACCGCTGCCGCTCATCCATATGTTGTTCAGCTTAGTACTCCTCGAACTTCATTGTTCAAGAATTCTTTCATCTGGAGAACGTCATCTTTGTGGAATGATCTTCCTGAGGTCGTGTTTCCCAATGAATACAATCTTCAACGTTTCAAGACCAATGTTAATCGCTTTTTTCGCACTCGCACCGCTCCCAGAGCGCCTTAAAGGATTTTTCCTACAGTGCAGGTGTTTTATCATAAAAAAAAAGTCCAAAACTCTACTGCCGTACTTAGTTGTGTGTTTTAAAAATGAACCCAACAATAACATAGTTTGATTTTGTTTGAAACTCCATTCAGTCGTTGGACAGATAAGGATAAGAGAGACGTTTTGTTACACGGGTTTTTGGTCAAAGTTTGTTTAAGTACCCCGCACTATACCTAGCTCTTCACCATTTTTTAAGACCGCGAGCCGCCACTGCATACCGATAGTTTTCTTTTTGTGTAGTGCTCTTGATTGGCTGATCGTTTTTTTTTTAATACCCTGTATTAAGGTAACCCAAAGTCAATAACTCACAAGATCAATAACGGTCCAAGATGCCGCTACAATTTAAAGTAATGAGCCCTATAAATTCCTACCTGTCGGAAGACAAGATATAAAACACTAGAACAGCTATCCGGAGTTGCTATACGTCAAGCCCTTTAAGGGTAATGAAGTTAAAATTCTGCAGATTTATGGGGGTGTGTTGGCAAGTTATGGGGATATATAGTCGGTAGAAGTTTCGAACCCTGTCAATGTTATACGAATAAAGTTTCCAGATTTAATTTGAACAGGGTGGCGCAGTTGTAAATTATTGCCGTAGTATTTTTTTTGCATTTTTGGAAGCTGCAGTGTTTTTTAAATTTTAAAATAGATATATTTATAACAAAGTTGAAATTGGCTAGAAGAAACGAAGATTATTTTTTATAATTCTAAGTTTAAATAGAATTTTACTGTTTGCCTAGAAGCCAAGTTTTTAGAAAAATGATGGAAATGTCATTGTAAAATGTTTATTACATTGACGTAACCTCAAACTAGACTATATTTTCAAAAATATATTCAGTGACGTATCAATGATACTACCTACATGTTGACAGTATTGTAAGCGCCGTATATCACAAGCGTGTTGAAAAAACACACACTATTTAATTGAAACGCATATGGTGCAAATTGACAGACAATCCTTATTTATTAAAAAAAACAAATTTTATAAAGTAGTAATTGTAAAATGTTTAACTTATAAGTATAAAGTATATCATGTATTTATCGCGTGATTCAAAATTAGAGTGTGAAAATACGCCACCTGAAATTATAAAATATGTTAATAATATACTAGAAAATCTATTATCATAAAAAACAAATCGCGCTGAAAAGAATTATGTATTAAACAACAAATCTTTATCGGTAGCCAGAGCGTAGTGAATAGAGCTCTAGCCTACAGATCGCAAGGTCATAGGTTCAATTCCCATTTGACTTTTTTTTATAAAAACATTAAATAATTTATAGAATTATTTTGAATTAAAATATTTCTTGTTGGCTGGATTTTTTAAATTTATGTTTAATGCATCTTTCCTTGATTAAATTTAAAATTTTTCATTCTGGTTAATCTAGAAGTCAATCCAGGATTTGTTCTTTCAATGATATATAAAATATGAAAAAATGAAAAAGTTAAACTACAAATAAAGGAAAAGCATATTGATAAACTTTGGCAGCAGATATTAAGTGAAACATAATCCTAAGTATGCTAATTTCCACACTAGTGCTTTTTCACAAATCAAAGGCTTTTTTAATAATTCTTTGTGGTCGTAGGAAAAATAGTGTACATTAGGTACTCGTGTGAAAGTTATTATTCTAAATCTCAGCGAATTTCCACATTCGCCTGACGCTTCGTGCTAAATATCTCCTCGTTTGAAAAGTATAACTTGTTATGTAATATACTATTTTCGGAACCCATTCGCCTGTACATTTTTGAATGTTTAAAAATTATGTTCCTAGGAGAGCAAAATATTTTTTTACATTACTTATGTTGGATTGCACAACGATTTTTAACCAGATAACTAACCAGCAAGTTTGACATAAATAACTATGACAGGCAATATATATTCACAATCAATTATTAAATTAAAAATTAAGGTAACCGTGCCAGTCTGAATGTGAGAAAATAACTTCTGCCAATGTCATGTCACAGTCAAACTTGCTGGTTAGTTAAATATTAAAATTCTTTGTGCAACCTGACGAAAAACCTTCAACCACAAAAATGAAACCCGAATGAAAAAAGGGACACTGAAAAAATAGGTGCTCTTAGCCCAAGATAGTGAACTCTCTTGAACGTTAATTATTAAAGGTAAGAGAAATTATGTTTGTATAAGAGAAATTCTATTGTCACAAAAAAATTACAAAATAAGATTTTTTTTGAAAAACTTTAAAATTTTCTCTTATAAAATTATTAAGCTCCAATTTACCTTAATTTAACCATCTTCCTATCTCTTACAATTTTCGGGATTCTCTTGCGCGCACATCTTAGAACACCCCGTATATATTTCTTAAAGAGGCATTTAAAACATGCTTAGGAGAAGATTTAATAAATTGAAAGCAGAAAATTTTAATTAAAAAACAGCTAAAAATGCAGCAGCCCACATTCTCAATGCTATACTTTAACTATTATAATACATCTTTAAAGCCATCTCAAGTGCTCAAAGAAAAATTTTAAAAGACTGCAGCAGCTTAAAGCCGTTTTAAAGTGTATGTAGTATGTTATTTTTAGCACGGAGGGAATGCATCGAACAATAGGCTTCAGAGAAGCCCATGCAGAGACTCTCTGTAAGCACGGAGCTTTTAAGCTATTTGTGACATGCTATGCATTGCCTGTGAAATTCGATGAACAATATAAGCTAGAATATTATAGTTAGTACATACATATTTTTAATAGAAATTTATACTGTTATTTTTTGTTGAAAACGTAAGAAAGATATTGATACCACAAATAGATAGCAACCTAACGCAATTTTTTAAGCTTCTGGTTTCCTAGGATTATCGAGTTAGCTTGGACATGGCTTCCTCCAGTGACGGCTCACGGTCTTAAAAAATATTAAAGAGCTAGGTATAGTGCGGGCACTTAAACAAACATTGACAAAAATCCCGTGTAACAAATCGTCTCCCTTTTCCTCATCTGTCCAACGACTGAATGGAGTTTCCATCAACAAATTACAAACTATGTCATTAATTGGGTTCATTTTTAAAACACACTACTGAATTAACTGAAAAATAAAAAACAAAACTTTTTAATCACACAGTAAATCACGTAAAAACGATATCTATAACCGTAAGTTTCGCGAAGCCTCAAAACAAATACCTTAACGTTAGGCGAACCAATGCTAAAACAATGGTGCATACGAATGATCTATTTTTAAATTGCCCTTCATCATAATGCAAATTGTTACATGCTATTTGCGTGACTGACGTCACATAACCATATCAACGGTGAATATCAAAGCCAACGGACACGGTCGGCTGGGGCGCGCCAATATGCATGAGTGTTTATAATTATTGTCCATCGTAGTTAACCGTAGCCCTATTATACATTCGGATTAAATTAATATTATTAATTCGAATGTAATTTTTTAGGGGCTAAAATGGTAGCTGTATTGGTA
Source organism: Polydrusus cervinus (assembly GCA_935413205.1). Taxonomy (NCBI): domain Eukaryota; kingdom Metazoa; phylum Arthropoda; class Insecta; order Coleoptera; family Curculionidae; genus Polydrusus; species Polydrusus cervinus. The sequence goes on from OW284512.1 coordinate 9,266,136, forward strand.
CATTAATATTTAATATTGTCGGAAAACTTTCCACCTGTTTTTTTTTTGGTGACGAGCCCCTTCAACTACTTCACCTGACGAGCCGTCACTGGCTTCCTCACAATTAAAAGAAAACCTAAAGATGCCGAACATGGTCCTTACCGATGTCGTTCAGGTGATCTTATAGAATGTTGAGCATTGGTGCAGATAGTAACCGTCTATATTATCATGTTATATTACTAACGTATTGAGGACAGCCTATAATATAAATGGTGATATTTTACTCTAAAATGAGTAATAACAATTAAATATTGTGAAGAAGAATATAGTTATATCGACAACTTTTATTGTTGTTTATGTTTGTTGTTATCGCAGTCAAATACATATCGCCATATAACAATACAGGGTGATTCCTAAGTTGATACTTCTTTTTTAGCTGTGTATAGAAGGCATTAAAATAAACAACATTTTTAAATACCCTTTTTAAAAAAACTCCAAATAACTCAACTAACTTCATTCATTTATTACCCTATGGATCAAGTACGGTTCTACCTAACTTGAACCTTTGAATACCATTAAGAAAACTTCTGGGTGTAGGATTAGTCCGCAAGTGAAAGCGTTCTGCGTATAATCTCGAAGCAGCAGCCGAACTTTGACGACACTCACCCTAAAATAGCACCATATCTACTAGTTCATTGTTTACTTGCTTCAGAAAAACTCACCGCAGCGGATTGCACAACCCCATCCGTAAATTGCATGACTAAGAGATAAGAAAAACAACATAAAATATAGCGGGCTACGTTTTGATTACCAGGCCCGCACATAGACTTTTTTCTTTTGTATCTCGCTTATTTTTAAGTTTTTTGAAAAAAGGTATTTAAAAATGTTGTTTATTTTAATGCCTTCTATACACAGCTAAAAAAGAAGTATTAGGTTAGGAATCACCCTGTATAATAGAGTTTTCTCAGGTTAGTAGTAAAAAAAATAGATTATCACTATGTAAAGATAAAAAAATGATATGCAAAATAAGTTAACAAAAGCAGTATAACTCTGATAATAATCATCGCCCTTCAAAATTTGATTTCCAGCTGTCTTAGACATTACACAATTATCTGGTAATATTTTAATTTGATTTTAAAGTAGCCGGTCGCTTACGTTACCATAAAATTACCACATAGTAGCTGCCAGCAAAAACTCCTTATTAAAGCATAACGTACTTCCAGACTCAAACCTAATTGCTTTCGATAACCCGATATTTACCCACGGCCGTGCAATATTCGGCAAATTTGATAAACATAGAGATCAATACCGTTTACCCTGCAACCCTAAATCTTGTACACCTAAATTTTGCGGTACGCCAATATTTTACCCGGGAATTTGTACAAGATTCTAAGGATTAAGCTTTAAGATGTAATTATGAAACTTAAATAACATTAAAAAAACCTTTAGGGGCTTCTTTGAGAAAGCGTAGGCTCGAAATATATGTACCAGGTGACTTAAGAAAGTTCACCCTCCCATTTTTTTCCCGTAATTCTAAAAAATATTTTAGTAATTAATTACCTTTTTTTGATGAATCCTAACCACTTCTGGTTTAATCACAAGTAAAGGTAACTATTATATTTCAGAAAGGCATAGAAAGTAGCTCATTAGGTATGCAAAGGGACTACAGAGTGACCCAACGAATATTGTGCCACTTTCAGGTAGTACCGCGCGGGTTTGGGTCAATTTTTGCCTATTGTTATCCATTCGCAATCACTGAAAATGGTGTGACAAACGCGTGCATTAAGTACATAGTATTAGGTACACTATAAAAAAAATACAAAATATAAAAAATCCATTATACAGAAATTAAATTATAAAAAATTATAATATTCTTCGTCATCTGAGGAACTGTCATCTCCTCTTGACGTTATACTTAACGGGTCGACGGTCCGATCGATCAGGTGATCAAGATCTCACATTTTCTCCTCTTCCTTAATGACATGATGGACTGCTCTTCGCCAGTTCTCTGGTATCACTTCCTTAATTTGAATATTGCACCTGCCATCTATGTGTCATCCTTAGTTTCGCTTGCCTAACTATATCTGTGTAAGGCATTTTAAAGTCTGTAGCTGAACCACGGCTGCCACAAAACTGGGGAGCAGATCCAAATATCTCGTTGTTATTCTATAAAGCCTATGTTCGATTAATCTTGGACTATTCCAGTATTTTTTACGGTTCTGCAGCACAAACTCATTTAAATAAATTGGAAATTATTAAAAATAAATGCATAAGACAATGCATAGGATTCCTGAAAAGCACCCCAATTTCGGTAATGTAAGCTGAGACAAATGAACCTCCTTTAGAAATAAGAAGAGACTTTATTGCCGACAAATTTCTGTTAAAACTTATTTCCAAAGACAGTATTTTAATAAATAAAATAAACGAACTTACATTACTATGTTATACACACTCATATTGGAAAGTTAAAAAGTTACCATTGTTAATAAAAAGTTATTCATGGATAACCCAGATCAAAAATAATATATACAGTAATAGCACTTTACCCTTTTATCAATTAAACTATTTAATTTTCAATAACATTCCAAAAGTAATCATTCAGAATAACATGGAAGAAAATGAATTATCTCTCAAAAGTAAGTTTTTAGAAAAACAAGCGACCACCTGGTCAAACTATGAACAAATATTTACTGACGGATCTGTTCTAGATAAAAAAACTGGCTGTGCCTTCTACCACAAAAACATCCAGTTATACGAACAATTTAAATTGCCAGACGGTACATCTATTTTTTCAGCGGAACTCTGGGCTATCCTCGAATCACTTAAATACTGCGAGATTAGGAGGGAAACAACAAGTTTGTTATATTCTCTCACCTATATCTTCCACGGCATATTTCATAAAACTATGTTTGTGTAAATTTGCTATAGCTAATAGTTCCTTCTTTATTAAATTATCGGTTTTTTTCTTTGGTTAGTTATCATAAATAACTTAATGTACAAAATTTACCTAAGCCTATGGCCGACACCGAAATTGAACTGAGCTGGACGGAATTTCCCATTTTATTACTCCACACCTTTCTGAAATAGACTATAGCAATACATTTTCTGAATATGAATTCAACTGATTTTTTACTCACTAATTAATTAATTTTTCGAATCTGCCCTTTAATTTTTTTGGTAACAATTCAGAAGAGGTTTCCTCGGCGATTATTGCAATTTTTAATAACGTATTGGTGAAATTGATGTCACTTTTAGAATCCTAACTCATTTTAAATGCGAATATGACTCTGACCAATTCATTTTTATTTCATATCAACAAAAAAAAAAGACCGCGGCGGTGACTCAGGGGTGGGTTACTGGCATTCGACCGTGGCGACCCGGGTTCGATTCCCAGAGTGGGCATACGTACAATAAAAAAAAGTATGTCCGAAATTTAGTGGATTTAAGAAAGCAGGGAAGAGTGTTTAAATGTATTATCTCTCAACCCACCCAATTCACGCCAGTAACCAGGCCGGATTAGATCGGACATCTCGTGGGGTGCGGAAGAAGGTACACACTTTCCAATCGGTAGGTCATGCAGACAAGACCGAGGATCGTGGTTCGTAACCCACGTTAAGCTGTTGGTCCTCTCGGAAATAGCCCTGGCAGCGAACGAAGAGGAAAAAAGCCTAATTCGAAAGAATGACATCAACAAAAAAATGTTTACTTTAATACCAACTTATTTACGTGCAATTTCTAAATTCTTAGCAGCCAAACGATATTGTTAAATAAAATTCTCAGAATAAGGATTCGTATTTTCTACCTTTTCATTGTAACGGCAAAGGTTTGTACTTATTTTACCTTTGTCCAGCCAACAGACAAATCCCATTCGCTATAGCGATGCTACTACGGCTAGAAAAAGAATTCTATTCGCTGAAATACAATTCTTAGATGTAAGAGACAACTGAAAAGTAAATCTCGTTAAGTGGGCCATTTCTCGAGAGTCGAATTAAATCAATCTATTGTCCTCGGGATCTTAGTTTTTCTCTTTTCGTATTTCTATAGTTGAAAAGAGCTTTCTTTAGACGATGACCCTGACTGTTTGGAAACTTTCCGTTGTTTCTCAGGAGAAATATGACATTAAGCTTTTAAAAGTTACTTTCAGTATAATCGGTGAATGAAAAATAATTTCATAATATCTTTCTTAGTAGAAAAAATAAATAGACAACATAAAAAAACTGAATGAAAATATCGGATGTAGGAAGAAAAGCGCAATTTATATCAAGATTAATACACTTAATTAACGTATACAGGGTATTCCAGATAAAGATGCACTCTACAGGGATCTCGTAATCTATTAATTTGCTGGAGGCCAATCTGGGAGGTAATATGTCTTGGCATGATCACGGTGCCGCAATTGCCAAGGCAGCTGCACAGAAACTTGGTGTACTTTTCCGCACCAAAAGGTTGTACACACCTCATCAACTTTTGACACTACAAAGCCCAGATTCGACCATTATTAGAATATTGCTCTCATGTCTGGAGCTCTGCACCCAAGCACACCCTTCGGCTACTAGATTCCATTCAAAGGAGAGCCGTTCGTCTGATCGGCGACCCCGAGCTGACCAAGACCCTCGATAGCCTGGAGCATCGAAAACAGGTTGGTGATTTGGCTCTCTTTTACAGATATTTCCATGGCAGGTGTTCGACTGACATTGCCCACTTGATTCCACCTAGAGCAATGCAAAACAGAAATACACGGCGAACCACTGCCGCTCATCCATATGTTGTTCAGCTTAGTACTCCTCGAACTTTATTGTTCAAGAATTCTTTCATCTGGAGAACGTCATCTTTGTGGAATGATCTTCTTGAGGTCGTGTTTCCCAATGAATACAATCTTCAACGTTTCAAGACCAACGTTAATCGGTTTCTTCGCACACGCACCGCTCCCAGAGCGCCTTAAAGGATGTTTCCTACAGTGCAGGTGTTTTATCATAAAAACAAAACAAAAATTCAACCATGGAAAAAAGTTGCGCCCTAATGAATAAATTCTGCAACATTGTATTTTCAAATTTAAAATACCGACTCCTTCCGAAATTATTTGGGTAAAATTGAATTATGTCGCATTCGTTTTTATTTTTTTCTAACTATTTGACAGTGGCGTGCAAAGCCGTTTGAACAGGGTAGGCAAACATTTAATTTCCAAGCAATTAACTTTAAAAATTTTCAACAGAGTTAACATCGCCATTACATTACGTGGACATGTCCACTTCTCCATTTAAAGTACAGTGCGAAAATACTAATTATGTATTATTATAAATAATTTCATTCACATTCGTTTTATATTCAAATTTTAAATCTAACATCCACTTGATTGAACCCCAAGAAATTATAATTTAAGATACTTATTGGCAAAAATTATCTTAAATCATCATCAACGTACTTCTTATTTTACGTTACAGATTAAGATCCTAACTAACCTAATTATGGAACTATATGTTTTCAATCAAGAACGGGTAGTATTCTTTGAAACTACGCAAAAATTGGAAGATTGGTACCAATGTATTTTATAAGCGCGGGTGGATGGCTAACGGAGGCTCAGGTTGCGAGTCACGTGTATTTGTTCTCTTTCTAGCTTCCTGTCTACCGGCTCTCTCGCTCGCTTCCACTCGTATATTGCTTTCCCATAAGCGGTTTATATAATGTTAAATCTCTGCTTTTCAAACAGTTATACGGGATGCTTATACAGCGATCGAATTTACGATTAATTGACAACGAATGCGTTCGTAGAAATGATCTTCAATGTTATACGATTAACTTTTTGGTCCTGGTCCTCTACATACACAGAAATATTTCCGGATATTACATGGATTAAAATTTAAATATAAAGTAATAATTCCCGACTCAAAAACCCACAAGAAACGTATTTTCGCTGTGATATTTGACGGCGAAGTCAATCCTGTACTTTTATTTAAAAAGTACACAATGTTGAGGCCAGACCATGTCACTCACCAAAGATTGTTTGTATCATATAGAAAAAGGAAACGTACGGTACAGCCCTGCGGCATTCACTTCTTCTCTAAAATACCTTAAAAAATAGTATATCTCTCACTTGAAAATCCTAATTTGTATACTGGTCACTGCGTTAGAAGATCTTCGGAAAATTTTCTTCTTTTTGCTAGAGGGTATTTAGAAGAAAGTGTGACCAAGAAAGTTTCCATTGCTTGCAAAATTCAAATCGGCGATGTTTCCGGCAGTGGATTAAGCATTGGGTAACCGCACGAAATCGAAAGGAGTGCTTGCTCGGTCAATAATCAGTCTTCAGAGGACATACCTAAGATCGTGGACGTTAAAGACAAAGGTGTATCCATCAAATTTGAAAACTGTCAAAATATTGTTTTTCATGTTCATGAAAAATAGTTCTAATATTATTTGGTATCTAACGTATTATGCTTTCGTAACTAACGTATTAAATTATGGTAACTAATTTATTATGAGTAACTAAGGTGTTATGTAGGTTTTAGTACGTTTATGATGTTAATAATTATTAATAAAGATATCATATAAAAATGACTTAATCTTCAATGATACGATAAATGTACTAAACTTGAAATAACAAAGTTGACAGCTATTTCCGTTATGATCGGAAGTGAGATGAAACCGCATGTTGCAGTCCATTTTTTTACCTATTAATAATTACTCTAGACCTAGTTTTCAAAAATATTTGTAATAATAGCTTCTTGTCATTGGAAATATATATATTTTAAATAGAAAACTATTTTTAAAGATTACTAAAATCAAGAAAAACCATGTAGCTGCATGCTTTCTATTATATCGTTAAAATACACTCTTAGTAATAAAATTCTGCTGTGTCGAAACATAAACGTTTTAAAAATACATTTCACCTCAAATTGTTTTCTTGTTTGTTTTTATGTATTGTGTAATTTAAAAAAAAAGTTTGACAGAAATAGGATTTAATAAACGCGTGTTACATCGTAACTTACATTTGAACTGAAAATAATATGCTTTTTGTTTCGAAGGCATCTTGAGTATTTATCGAAATATAAAAGGTATTGGGTAAAGCTTAATAACACATACATTTAGCACCAGCACTCCTCCTTGAAGCTGCGTGGCCTTGCGCCCCCTGCTACCAATACAATATTTTTATTTGGTAGATTTACCGATAATTCAAGAGGATGGCCAAAACTGCCAGCAATTCTCTTGCTAGCTTTGTAACCAGAATTGGCAGATTATTTTTTATCGAAATCCTTCAAAATGTGTTTCGAAACCCTTCATATTTCTTCAATTTTGTTGTGACGAAATAACATATGGCCTTCCCCATCCATAGTGCCCCCTTATAACGTCTGTTTTCTTCAAAATTCCTCCAATACTGACAACACTGCGATAACAATTCATATTAGGCTGTTTTCTGAGTAAATACCTTCAATCCTTTCCAATCGAAAAAATTACCCAAAAACCCTTTATAGTGAAGGACTTCCCTCAATTCAACACTACTTGTTACCTGAAATCCACGCGGCATCCTGTAATGCGCTCGGTTGTGGCGCGGTACCGAACTCTCTGCGGCAGCCCCTTTCACACGAAGACGTAAAATCAGCGACCTCTGGATGGCTCTATTTCACCATTCCAAAATAAGCTAAAATCTCGTTGAATTCATCCCCTGGTCTAAAAAAAGGACTCCCGGGTGTAACTTATACCGCTGTATTCCAATTTCCCTTAACTTTGGGTGGGCACCCATCCTTTCAGGGTGGGCCAGCTAATGTATTCCACATGAATTTGTAGGACATTTGCTCAAAAATTTGTAAAAATATCCGCAGGCACTCAATATTGCATACCTACTGACATTTAGTCAGTTCAGACTTAGGTTAGGTTAGGTAAGAGTGGCAGACCCTTGGTTCTGACCAAACAGTCTCACGTAGTCCTGATTAGGTCCGTTGTGATACCACACGTGTTTTGTAGAACCCACCTTCATCAGATCTCTGATGGTTAGTGCGACGTAACCGCGGAAGGATTTTAACAACTCATTCAAACCAGCCACTACTGTTCAGAAATCTGCTCAGCCGTCCGAGTTGTAAGTTGCTTAGTTCCTCCAGGCTATCGAAAGATGATTTACCCAGAGTAGTGAACCTCCTTCTTGCAAGGCCAGGGCATTCACACAGAAAATGTTAAATACTTTCTTCCTCTTCCTTATCTCTGCAACTTCTGCAGAAGGCGTTAGTGGGTATTTGCATACATTCGGCATGTCTACCGAAGAGGCAATGTCCGGTAACAACCGCAGTAATATTTCTCACGTCTTTTCGACTGTGTCTCAATAGCTCTGCGGTCTCTTTTTATCGAATGTGGGCCACAGTTGCCTCGATGTACTACAGGTTGTCAACCCTGTCCATCTGTTCTGTGCAAGCTGCTTGGCCGTGTAGTCAATCTTCTCTTTGACCAATCCCAGTCGTTTGTTCACTGTATTGTCTGCTAGATCAGCTGGCATGCCTGCTCCCTCTCTTGCGAGCGCATCGGCAGCCTCGTTGCCATGTATTTTGGAGTGTCCAGGAACCCAGCACAAAATAACCCGATGTTGGTTGCCAAGTGTGAATAGATTGTTACGGCATCGCTTTATGAGCTTTCGACTTACTAAAATACAAAACAACTACTCCCCTGGCAGTAGCCCTCGATTAGTTTAGTCTAATACTACAATATAAGGAATCTCGATCTTACGTACTTGTCCTAGAGGCAAACGAAAAAATGTTAGCTTTGGTTTTACGTACAAAACAAAACCTAAACGAATCTAGCAATCTCATTCGTACCGATCAGAAGTCAATCAAAATTTGAAAAACATCGTATTATAATAGTTTGTTGTTAAGAAAAGGTCCTATCTGTGATAGTGTAGAGTCGACACTTTTTCTTCGCGAATGTTGTTTCGTGATTTCGTAAGTCGTTAAGTTGACTTTGACATACATTTTAGTGGGTTTTATTTGACAGTTTTATTATTAATCTATGCAAAAAGTACTCGTTAAATGTGTTTACTTTAATATACACGTTTTAACAATTATTATAGCCTTTAAAATTATGATATGAGCTTTATTTTCTTTTATGACAATAACGATGTAACAAAATCCTTAAAAAAAATAATACTTCAAGTTAAAAAAAAATTCTTAAAAATAGTTATACGTGGGATCTTTTGTTTAAAGGTACAGTATTAAATTCGAGCCTGCCGTCGGTTTTGTACTCATTTTTATAACCGCCAACAAATTCCTTTTAAAAAATGTTTTTCAGTATTTCTTTTTTTATATAGTTTTGGTTTGTGTTCAGAACAAGAGGAACGTATCTGCAATTATAAAATTAATACATATATAAATAATTGCACACAGAAAAACATTTATAAGCGTATTTGGGTATTTTATATGCGACATGGATAATTCACTATTTAATCTACGACAAAACTTACGAATCTTAGGTAAATACATTAAAATATTGGTAAAAAGTTTACAGGCTGCCGGGCTTGAACTCACGACCATTGGATCCAAAGTTCGACGCTTTGGAATTCAACTACATGATCATGTTAAAAATGATGGTAATTTTTATAACAATATTGTTAACTAATTGGAAATTTCCGGATCCGTGAGAACAAAGCACAGAGGAATGATAGATCGGTGCTGTCTCCAGAGGGAAAATAGAAACTTTTTTGCACAGCGTTATATTCGTAGGATATTCTTTAAGATGACTTGTGGTTGTGATCTGCAAAATAAGCCTTTTTCAGTATTGTGTGCATTCATGGAAAATTTCTTTAAAATTGGGAAATGTTATTTTTAAAGGTCGCAACACTGTGCAGCATTGGCAGTACGAATATGAAATTTTGCCATACAGTTAACTGAAATAGCCTACTACTCGTTACTTAAGTAAAAACGAAACAGCAGATATCCATGGGGGAGCAAAAAAACATACCAAATACACCAGGCCGACCAACAGTTATTATAATAAAAATAATAATAATAATAATAATAATGATAAATGTCCTTTTATTTCATGTCGAAATAAAAAAATACAAACATTATAACAAACAGACGGCGAGATTTAGCTCAGCTACTCTATCTAACCGTCTTCTATTCTACAGAACTAAAATTTAAATAGATATTAAATAAAAATATTTAAAAAGATGGTAACATAAATGTGGCCTATTCTAAATATAGTGTTAAATTAATTCATTAATCCTACTACTTGTTAGCATTATACATAATATCATTATTATGCTATGTTAAATTCACGATAATAATGCAAAAAAAAATGCAAAAAACAAAGGCTAAGTTCTTTTATTTATAATAATTTTTTTGACAGCCTTCTTAAAGCCCGCCAGCCGGTAGAGCATTGTACACTTTGGCCGCATTGTAACTAAAAGATCCCTGAAATTGAACCGTTCGATGTTGGGGGATAATAAATCTTTGACAGTGTCGCGTTTCTCGCCCATGTATGGTAGCACCTACAACGAGCTTTGTGCAGAAAAAAACGTTCATCCATTTTCAGCCATCCAGAAGCTTGCAGTAACGGTGTGACATGATCATATTTTCTAGCATTATAACAAAATTTAAGACAAGAATTCTGAAGTTTTTGGAGACTATTTTTTTCTCTCTGAGTAAGAGCTGGCCAAAAAACAACGTCGGCGTATGAAACCAATGATAATATTAGGGAGTCGCTTAGTCTTAGCTTGACATCAGTTGTTAAAATGTCTTTATGCATATATAAAAGTTTTAACTTGTAATACGCTCTCTTCTAAAATATATGGCTACTATATTATCATAATAATGACAATACAAAAACAATAAAAGTACCAAAAGTAACAAAAAACAATTATGTTCATGCATAAATTATGTAGGTCTTTACTTTATCGTAACAAATCCGTAAACGGAAACGTAACATAATTTCTCAGTGGCGAAAAACGGTCTCATTCTAGCAGTAACTTGGGCAATAAAAGTGTAATGCCCCAAGGCTTAACTTTCTAAGCTCTTTACGGAAACAACACATATTGTTACGTGCTCGTAAGGATCGGAGTTTTTGCAAGACGATTATTGTGGTTCGACGGAAATTGAATATATCAAATCAAGCAGCTTATTTCTATTATACGAATTTAAATGATTCCGGAACAAAAATAAATAAATTAATTTATCTTAAGAGCCTTCCATACCAGGGTGAAACGCGGCATTGTTTCCTGGCTTGTCTAATTGAAAATTTAATATAAAAATTTTACTCAGGAGTTCACAAGACCTTTTAGTTTGGCGGATGATACCTTATTTTTTTTCAAAAAGAAAATTGAAAATGCCATATTTTAAATGTCATTATCTCCATTTCCATTTAAAGAAACCCAAGTTATATTCGCCACGTTCTTTTGGGCCACCCCATATGCTCCAGCATAATTTTAAAATATGCACCTCAATGATCTCTGCAACTTTTGTGTTTCCAGTTTTATCTAATTCCTAAGATAAAAGCGAAAATAAACTTTACTCTATCGTTGACGCACCCTTTACGTATATTAAATTAGATCAAAAACATTGAATTCTCTTGGCTCGAATCCTGGCCATGTTTATTAATGTATTTTTTAAAACTTTTTAAATTTCGACTTTACAGATATAAGAAAGTTATCTTTTGTACAATATAAATGACTTTCCACGCCAACATAGATATAGTATTAGTTTTTTTGTAATTCGGGTCAAGCCAACCGAAATTTAATACGGCAAAAAAGGGGGAGGGGCAAAAAGAGGCTAAACGATCCTTAAAAAAAGAAAATCTATAAAAGAAGACTTTTAATGGAATTATCTCAATTATCTGTAAAATATTTTTTTACTAAGTAAATATCGACAAATTTCCGCCAAATCAAATATAATAGCTTGGAACTCCTTTGGTTAAAAGGATAGATCCGTCAAATTCACGCGTAAATAAGCCCTTTATTAGATCAATCAGTTTGTTTGAAATTGGGTCATTTATAATTTATTTAGTCCCTTATGATGGGCCTGTTCATGTTAAACTTTGTTTGACATTTATAGAAATGGATTATCTCATTTAAAATATTAGAAATTTCTACTTTAAATATACTAAAATTCATCAAATTTACTTTTTATAAATTTTGATATGAAATAAACTGCTGGACAATTGCTTTCGAGCAAGAAAAATTTCGCCTAAATTTAACAGCTAATATATTCATCCCTTGGAAAACAATTGTCAATGTTGGATTATCTTTAACTGTCAGAAAATTTTATATAGAAAGAAAAAGATGATTTTTTCTCCAATTTTAATGGCGTGTAACTTTCACAATAATATTTTTAAATTTTATCACTATACGTCAATTGAATCACTGGTTTATAACAAAAAAAACAATTTGTCAAATTTTTGATATCTGCTATATTTTAAAAAATACCGATTTTTTTGAAAAACCTTGCTTTATTTCAACTTATTGGTAGCTAGATCTCACTGTGGTGTTTAAGTACGCCACTGTACATCATAACATTTAGTTACAACTATTGTTACTGAACATAATCAAGCTTTTCATAAGGTATAATAATCACTCACAAAGTTTGCACGATACAACGCACAGTGAGATCTAACTACCAATAAGTTGAAATAAAGCAAGGTTTTCCAAAAAAATCGGTATTTCTTAAAATATAGCCGATATCAAAAATTTGACAAATTACTTTCTTTCCTATGAACCAGTGATTCAATTGACGTATAGTGATAAAATTTAAAAATATTATTGTGAAATTTACACGCCATTAAAATTGGAGCAAAAATCAACGTCTTCTTTAACACCCTGTATATAAAATTTTCTGAGAGTTAAAGAAAATCCAACATTGGCAATTGTTTCTCAAGGAATGAATATATCAACTATTTAAAACCGTAGGTCGATATCATATCTGGTTCAGAAAATATTAACTGTTAAATTTAGGCGAAATTTTTCTTGCTCGAAAGCAATTGTCCAGCAGTTTACTTGCTTCTTATAGTCCCTTTACATTTAAAAAACTGCATTGTTATTCATTAAGCAAAATATACAGGGTGGAGATTTTAAATGGAACGCTGCTTATAGTGGCTCTAAAAATAGGATTTCTCTAAGATTCCAAAATTCGTTCCCAAATATAGGTCCAACTTTTTTTTAAATATACCACTTGTGGCACCTTTTTGGAAATCTTATTAAAATAGTAGTTTGTACAACATGAGTGGATATGATGTCCATATCGCACGAGGAAGTAAATTGAGTACGACGCGGTAGGCTCTCGAGTTAAACAGTATATTTTTTCTACGACCTTATGCTAAAAAATTGTAAAAAAAAGTTTGTAGGTTGTCGGGCTTGAACTCACGACCATTGGTTTCATAGTCCAACGCTTTAAAGTCTGGACTATTGAAGCATTTAGTTAATTATCGGAAAACCAACTGATAAATGATGCTACATGAAATTAATTTTCTATGCACATTCAGCAGGTTGCATTATTGATAAATCTATTATAAATGCGTCTAGATTTTATTATATTGAACAAATTAATAACAAATTGTACCATATGCATTTAAATTATATAATTTAGTGTCTTGAAAAAGAAGGCGGAACCTCAGTAAAAATAATATACTGTGATTGGTCAGTACTTTTAAAAACAACAATGGTTTCTCTGTAATTGACTACTGTGATTGGTCAGTTTCATTACCTATCTAGGATGGATATGAGATTTTCCCGCATAGTTAACTGGAATAAGCCTACTTTACTCGCCACCTTAAACTTTTTTTCGTTAAACTTTCAAACTTACTTTACCATTTAAATTGCCTAAATGTTGCTTGCTTTATCAGAAAAAAGTATTCAAGCTAAATCAATTTGTTGATTGTCTAATGCGGCCATCATAACTTCGCAATATTCTACCCTTCTGTCTAAGTCATCCTTCAAAACCCCTTGTATTGGCTGCATTTTGAATGGTTTTATCCAAGTAGATTTTGTGATCTTTAACACCGTTTTATGACCGATATTGCAGTCACGAGATAATTGCCTTGCTGGTGTAATTGGATTTTCATGATTGGTCAATAGGATGGATATCCAATTTCGTTTCACCTGATACTTTTGGGGGTCTTTTTTGAAGAAAATGAGCAATTCCCCACATCGCTTTTCAATTTTGCTGATTGCATGTTCTTCGCGATAGAGATAGCAAATCGGGATGACTGAAATAACGCAGCAACCTTCTTGACTTCGCTTTCTTTCTCCAAACCCGACAATTTATAGCGTTTTAGTTAAATACACATACAAATCTTGGCGCGGTCGGATCCCCTTTATTGGTAATATTTTGCCAACCAATAAAATCCCGCTAATCGATTTTTCAGGCGCTAAAATCTTCGTACTGGCTGATACCTAAAACCCGATTCTCGATTCGCTGGAAATAATTCTTCGTTTCACTCTCTCTTTCTCTCTCTCTCTCTCTCTCTGCCTGCTATGGTGTATTAGTTACATAAAGCAGCTATTGCTAGTACATTTAATTTATAGGATTAAGTATTTTTTTCTTTTTAAAGTATAACAGGGCTTCAACAGCGCCTTCCATCGTGAGGGATGCTGCAAGTGGGCCTTTTATTCCATTGTATATTTGTATTTGTAATTTAATTTCTTTATGTTTTATTTTTGGAATAATAAATGAATTATTATTATTATTATAATTATATTTGCCGCTGAATATGAAACAGGTTTTTACAAAATTGTTTGTGGATTCCGAGAAAATCACGTTAGAGGGATTTTGTTGGTTTGCAAAAAGTCACCATTATATTTACTAAACTTTACGGTTCCGTTACTACAAGCTAATTCGCGAAAACTACCTATTACCTTCATGTCTGTAGATTCTAGTACGTGGGCGTCTCCATATGACCCGTGTAAATATTTACCAGCCATGTCAAGGCTACTTTTGTTGGGTACTTAATATAGGATTCTGGATTATGAACGCAAATTTTGATTGACTGTGTCTCTAATTCCAGATGGGATCAAATACATATCTATAGTAGATATGGTGCGTCGCCCAAAATTTAGATAATATACGCGATAGGACTACTAGTTATTGATAAGTATATAAAAATAGTAGTTTATACAAGAATCAGGGCCGTAGCTAGACATTATTCATGGGCGGGGTTTAGGTTATGAAGTTAATAAAAGTAACATTTTTTGGGTGCCACGCCCTTTTAAAAATTTTCGGGGCCACGCCCAAAGTTCGTTTAAAATTCATCTAACTACTATCAAATTTCGAAAATAAAATTATTACCGCTCCCTTTCTGCATGGTTGGATTAAATTTTTTTTTTGATATTCCTAGCTGGCTCTTTATTTAAAAAAAAAAACATTTTTTATATTCGTGAAAATATGAATATTGAGGACAAACCAAAATTTTAACATAAGACATATGTATGTAATGTAAAACCAGCGTGATTCGGGCTCGGTTTTTTATGATTAAAAATATAGTAAATATCGCTCACAACGCCAAAATTGATGATTTTTTCAGAAATCATGTATTTTAGGAGCGTATATCTAATAGCAGTTTTTGGTGCAAATGCTTAGGTTTTGATATACTCCTTCTTAAGTGCCGTTTTGTATATTCATAATAAAGCATTCTCGCTTCTTCACGCACTATTTTTTTATTATAAATTATCACACTTCTTCCAAAAAAAAATGTTTCAATTAATTGTTTTTTGGTTTGTTGTCCAAATATTTTACTGCATTGGGTTATATTTTAGTTGACTTAAAATAGCGCTAAAAAAGGGAGAATAGAAGAGACAAGTATATAATGGAAAAATACTATAAAATATTATTCTTTTTACTCGTTTTCCTTTAAAATTGCATCAAAAATTAATAACTAAAACCATATGCGTCTGAAACCCTAATCTCTATATAAAATAGGACCTCTAGAAGGAAAAGTTTAAAAACTAAACGTTTCCTACAAAATCTTTGCAATCTAAGCAAAGAATACATTATTTAAAGATTTAAATTATACGCCATTCTGGGTCGTATTTTGTCATGGGGGGGAGGGGAGGGGGTTGAACCCCCTAAACCCCCCCCCCCCTTACCTACGGCCCTGACAAGAATGGATATGATGTAAATATCGCACGAGGAAGTAGACATCCGAGCGCAATATAGACAATCCACTCGAGTTAATTAAGTTTATATTTATTCTACAACCTCCAAACTTTAAACCAAAAATTTAAAAAAAAAATATTTAAATTAGGCATCATAACTTATCAATTTAGTTGGTCGTGAACTTATGAGAAAGATAATAAAAAACAATTGAAGAGAAACTCATTTTTTTGACAAATCCACGGACCAAATTGCACTCTAACATATTTATCATTGTTAGTCTTTTCTTATATTTATACAAACTCACTTCAAGCGGAGGGGATTTTCGATTGACTTTGAAAATTAGAAATAGCTAAGCAACGAACATAGACGCTTAATAGCAAATGGTAACAAAGCTCAAAGTCAAACGAAAATCCCAGTCGAAGCCTTCTTTTGAAAAATAATGTCGCATTAACACAAACAGAAATTTTAAGATTTTTTATTTAAATTGCTCATAATTCCAAAACGACTAAAAATGTGGATTGTAACATAAAAGGCATTTAGATAGGAAATTTAATTCTCTACACGTTAGTAAACTAAAAAATAGGGAGTCCCATTTGCAAAAATTGACTTATGCACCTTTATTTAAATGGAAACATTGGCACAATTTTAAGAACTCCCTGTATAAGAAACGTGAAACCTAAGTAATTTAAACTGAAGATCTATGTATTACTTGAAAGCTTACAAAATTTTAAATGTTTACCTTTATTAGGTTCAGAGTTACTAAACTTTCTTCTCGGAGCGTTTTTACACAAAAAAATCCTTTTATAATTCATATCTCAAAAACGGTTAGAGATAGGAATAGATTAATATTTACAAAAGTTATTTAGATTTTCATAAGGTAATCAAAAGTGCTAAAATATACAGGGTGTTCTATTTGAAATAGCAAAGTTGGCATTAACTTTCGGTATAACCGGAAGTAACAAAAACCTCAAAAGATAATGTTTTAAAAGCTCAAAGCCAATTATACCTGCTATCAAATTTTTAGAAAGATAAGTTTACTCGTTTTCGAGATTTTCTAATAGGCCACTCAACGTGAATCACCCTGTATAGTACATTTTATGCATTAAATCTTGTAGTAATTATCTAGAAATAAGTGGAAAATGGAGATTTTTTAAAAGAGAAAGTGCATTTGTGCAGAAATGTTTAGTCTGGTCAGAAAGTACTTATAATTTGATACAAATATATTTTGGTTTTATATTTTCAATTTTCGCACCATTTCGTTCCCTCTTTGGGAAAAATTGGTATATCCAGACTCTAAGATTTTGATTCAAATATAAAAAATAACAATTTGATCTGATATCTTTGCATGTTTTTAAACCTCACTTTGGGTAAATGTCAGAAAACGTGTAAATATGGTTCCTTTGTAATTGACCACTGTGATTGGTCAGTATCATATCCTAACTAGGATGGATATGAAATTATATCTGTTCAGTTAACCGGAATAGCCCATTTATCCAATCACTGTGGTATAAAGGAAACAGTAAATATCCATGTGGGAGTAGAAATAGTACATTGTATACCTAGTAGGAGAAGCTGAATACTCCCAGAAGACCGTAAAGATTGTACGGAGTCCGGGAATGTGGCTTTTTCTACGAGGTATACATACTATTTTTCCGTAAATCGAAAATTATTAAAAGGACATAAATTATTACAATCAACTTCTTAAAATTTTGAAATAAATATTATTAACTTTGTTCACAAATATAGGATGCCATTAAATATTTGTGTTGTAACTATGGAAACACAGTTATATTTAATTGTCAAGCTTAACACATTTTAGTTAACAAGTTGCCGTACAGAATAGTAGATTCTGTAACGAGGTTGGAATGAAAATTTGATCCGAGTGGAAGATTCCGAACACGAGCGTAGCGAGTATCGAATTTTCATTCTAACCTAGTAGCAAACTATATTTTCTCCACGACCAAAAATACTATTCGCAATATTTGTAATTTCAGGTGGAGTATTATCCAGTTCCATATCTGATTCATCCGATTTTCCACTCATATTTTGACTTGCACTAAATTTGTCTGCTGACATTGACAGTTTCGAAATTCATGGCAACCTATGTCGTTTAGATCAATTACAGAATATTCATTCCGTATCTTGTTATGGAATGAAAATACACGCAAAACGCATAAGAAGTGTTTCAGAATAAATATTCCAACTCAAGAGCGAGAATTTTTACATTCTATTCATTCAAAAATGATTTTGGAATTATTGCATTCAGTAATGGTCGTGGAGAGATAATATTTCTTTACAGTACAATAATAAATATTCCCTAAGAGTTATTTTCCATTTGCTACGCAACGACTAAGTGTAAGGAAATAAATGACTTTTTCTTTCAAAAATGGTATCAAAAATGTCAATATTTCCGATCAATTTTCGGAAAAAAACACTTCTGTCCAAAGTTCCTAGGAAATTTTTAAAGAGGTACGCCTCTTCTAATTTGAAACGAGCCTGAATACATCCCTACTTCTCATATAAAATGAAGTAAACAGAGAGAAAACGGAATGCTGGTATAAATATCTTCCGGGCATGTCATTCTAATGGTTAATTCCGTAACATTTTTAAATTCCTTACGACTTTAAAATTTAAAAATTGCAATTAAAATTTTATATAATACTTATTAATTAATTTAGCAAAACCACCTCGGTTTTAATACGAAAACGTGATGGACCAGATGTTCTAAAATTGTTCCACGAAACGCAGGTGTACGAAAGAACAAATTAAAAACGAAAAGTTGCCCAAAAGTTGGGGTGATTTAAATAGGGTTATTGTCGGAGGCTTAATTTTTGTGATAAATTAAACCACTTGCTCGAAAAGCCTATTTAAACCGAAAAGTTTTGAAATGTTTTTGTTGGTATGTAAATTAGAGCATGAATTCGTGAAAATATTTTGTTACGTAAAATAAAACAAAGGTATTATGTATAATTTTGTATTCATTCATACGCTGCGATAACATTATATGTATGAATCTTGCCTTGTTTTTAATCAATGAAACCACCCACCTTAAAATGAACAAAGACGTGGCCTTATAACATAATCATAATACCTAAAATAAGTAAAAAAATAACTGCGGCGGTAGCTCAGCCGTGAGTCACTGGCATTCGACCGTGGCTTTCCAAGTTCGATCCTCGGAGTAGGCATACACATAATAAAAAAAAGGTCGTCCCAAATTTAGTAGGTTTAAGAATGCAGGGAAGAGTGTAAAATGTATCATATCCCAACTCACCCGATTCACGCCAGTAATCAGGCCAGATATCTTGTGGGAGCAGAAGAAGGCACTTACTCCTCAATCGGTAGGACATGCAATGGCGCCAGAAACCGAGGGTTAGGTCTGCGGGAAGAGGGGGAGTGTCGCATGACTGAGGATCGTGGTTCGGAACTCACGTTAAGTTTTAGGTCACCTCGGGAATGGCCCTGGCAGCGAACGAAGAGGAAAAAAGCCTAATTCGAAAGAATGGCAAAAAATGACAAGTTAAGACAAGTTAAAGAATTGCCTTTAAAACAAAAAAAATAAAAGGATTAGTTGAAAACACCCAATTTGTTTATATTCAAAAAAATTTGTAGAGCAAAATTTATAAATTCTTCTTCAAGGTTACCAGCTCCAATGGCGTATTTAAGAAGAGGGGGGGCTGCGCCCCCCCCCCGCCTAGCAGTTCGGGTCTAAAAGTCTAACTGCAACCTAATTCTTCGTCTCACGCTTGGACTCTTAATTTAAATTTTTAAATAATGTATTCTTGGCTTAGATTACAAAGGTCGTATAGGAAACGTTTAGTTTTTTAACTTTTCCTTTTAAAAGTCCTGTTTTATATAGAGATTAAGGTTTCGGACGCATGTCGTTTTCGTTAATGATTTATGATGGAATTTTATAGGAAAGCGAGTAAAAAGAATGGTAGTATTTTAATAATATTTTTCTATTATATACTTGTCTGTTCCATTTTCCCTTTGTTAGATCTATTTTAAATCGACAAAAATATAACCCAAAGCAATAAAATATTTTTACAACCAAAACCAAAAACAATTAGGTATTTTATATTTAAAGAGAAAAACTAAAGTAAACATTTTATTTAAAACATTTTTTTAATGGAAGAAGTGTGATAATTTCCTTTAAAAAAATAGTGCGGGAAGAAACGAGAATTCCTTATTATGAATATACAAAACGGCACTTAAGAAGTATTTCAAAACCTAAACATTTGCATCAAAAACTTGTCTTAGATCTACGCTCCTAAAATACATGATTTATGAAAAAATCATCAATATTAGCGTAGTAAGCGATATTTACATATATTTTTAATCATGAAAACCGAGCCCGAAAAACGCTGGTTAAAATCATACATACGTTTTATGTTAAAATTTTGGATTGGCACCAATATTCATAATTTTCACAAATATAACAAATGTTTTTTTTTAATAAAAAGCCAGCTAGGAATATAAAAAAAGTAAAAAAAAAACATTTACAAAACCAGATTTAATCTAACCATGCAGAGGGGGAAAGCTAATAATTTAATTTTCGAAATTTGTTAGTAGTTAGGTGAATTTTACTAGGTACAATATCATGAAATACATGTAGTCCCGACTATCCCTTTCTCCAGAAAAAAAATGTCCTACTTACGCCCACTAACCCCCCCCCCCCCCCCCCCCAAGCATATTTTCTGGCTACGCCATTGACCAGCTCTATGCGAAATAATTTTAATACTTAATGCAGGATTCCATATAAATATTTCAACTCTAGAGTGGAAATACAAGGCACACTATTTAATTTAAACATATGATGCCAATTTAATAGATCGAAAGGTCACACGTTCAAATTCCATCAGGAGTACTTGACTTTTATTTTATAAAAACATTAAATAAATTATAAAATTATTTTGAATTGAAATCTTCCTTCTTGAATGATTTTTTTTATTTAATCAAGGAAAGATGCATTAAAAATAAATTTAAAAAATTCACCCAACAAGGAAGATTTCAATTCAAAATAATTCTATAAACTATTTAATGTTTTCATTAAAAAAAATTAAGTGCTCCTGATGGGATTTGAACCTGTGATCTTTCGATTCGTAGGTCATGGCTCTAGTCTCTAGGCTATGGCAACCCATAAACATTTTCTGCTTAAGTTTAATATATGACATTTTCTTCAGCGGGGCTTGTTTTGACTGGTAATAAATTTTTCAGTATATTCTTAACTTTTTTATAATTTCAGATGGCGTATTTTCACACTCTAATTCTAAATCACTCGACAAATACGTGATAAATAAACTATGTATTTCCACTCTAGAGTTGAAATATTTTCTTTCAACACGCGTGTGATATTCGGCGCTTTCGAGCCAAGTTAACCGTGCTTTTTTTCTAATTTTCATAGGTGGTCGTAGGAAAAGTATGTATTGCGATAGCTCCTTGGAAATGTCATGAAAAAAGGAATACGACCAACTATTTACTTTTGCATTTTGGTAATGTAGAAAGCCAGAAAAAAATAAGTTTACGTAACAAAACCAGAAAATGTAGAGGAACTTATACAACGACTTATTACACGAAATTCGCCAAATAACCCCGGAAATGGTACATAATGTCAAGAATGAATTTAACTTTAGGTTAGGGTTTTGTCAATAAAAAAATGGGCAACATTTCTAACAATTTTTATAATAAAAAATAATTACGTCTTGTAGTATCCTTATATATATATCACTATCGCTATTTGGATCACTTCTAATATAATAATAACAACGTTCTTATGTAGACGATGCTCACTGGTTCTCGGTCGTATATTGACTGACTCTCTCGTTCAGTCGTTATGCAATGCAGGGAAACAGTGTCTTAGTCATCTTTATTTATACCTGTTTACTATTCAATTTATGTAATACACTACACGTCTAAGATACCGAAATGCAAAAGTAAATAGTGGGTCGCATTCCTTTTTTTATGCCCTTTCCAACGAGCTATCGCAATACATACCTTTACATTTGAGAAAAAAAGTTGGGGCGGTTTGTACCCTTAAAAGAGGGATAAATTTCATGACGGAACAAAAAAAGGGTACCAAACTAAAAATTAAGGCACCCGTAGTTCCGTATTTTCTCCGCAAATAAAGAGGCTTTCTAATACTGAATTTATTCCAGTTAAAAATTCTACCCAGTATAAACTACTAATATCGCCTCTTTAGTATCTTATCACTCATACCCATTATACTAAAGTGACACTTTACTTAGTCCAAGTAAGTATTCCAATATAATTTCCTGGAAAGTTTTTTCCGTCAACTTAATTCAGAAGATAAAGTTAAATAACGAAACAAAAACTATTATTCCTGACACTATCTTAATGAAAAGCGAAATTGTGTGGACTATTTCTTACCAAACAATTTAACAGCAAATAGAAATTTTATTGCATTCTTTTATTGGCCGTCCTTAAATTTTAATGCTGTTTTTAAAGGTTTCCTAACCTTTTTCGTATAATTTTGTTTTCCTCCACAAAAAAAATAGTGTAGTTTATTTTTAGATTTAAACAACTTTGACGACCTTTGGTCATACATAATTTTACGAGTTTTTTTTCTTTTAGTTTTATTCTTGTTGTTCTTTTGCCAATATTTGCGCCCCCCTCTTCACCTCCCCCTGGATTCTCGGCAAGGGTATAGATATACGGCAGCGACAACCTTTGCGACAATCTTTTTTTATAGGTGGTTGTTTTAAAAACGGCAGCAAAATTTTTTTTTATGATAAAACACCTGCACTTTAGGAAAAATCCTTTAAGGCGCTCTGGGAGCGGTGCGTGTGCGAAGAAAGCGATTAACGTTGGTCTTGAAACGTTGAAAATTGTATTCATTGGGAAACACGACCTCAGGAAGATCATTCCACAAAGATGACGTTCTCCAGATGAAAGAATTCTTGAACAATGAAGTTCGAGGAGTACTAAGCTGAACAACATATGGATGAGCGGCAGTGGTTCGCCGTGTATTTCTGTTTTGCATTGCTCTAGGTGGAATCAAGTGGGCAATGTCAGTCGAACACCTGCCATGGAAATATCTGTAAAAGAGAGCCAAATCACCAACCTGTCTTCGATGCTTCAGGCTATCGAGGGTCTTGGTCAGCTCGGGGTCGCCGACCAGACGAACGGCTCTCCTTTGAATGGAATCCAGTAGCCGAAGGGTGTGCTTGGGTGCAGAGCTCCAGACATGAGAGCAATATTCTAATGATGGTCGAATCTGGGCTTTGTAGAGTGTCAAAAGTTGATGAGGTGTGTAAAACCTTTTGGTGCGGAAAAGTACACCAAGTTTCTGTGCAGCTGTCTTGGCAATTGCGGCAACGTGATCATGCCAAGACATATTACCTCCCAGATTGACCCCCAGCAAATTAATAGACGGTGCCAGGGGAATTGCGTGTCCTGCCATGACTATATCCGGTTCTGCAATGTTAACCTTTTTGGAGAAGACTGCTGCCTGAGTTTTCTTAGCATTAAATTCGACCTGGTTACTGTCACCCCAAGCCAAAATTTCTTCCAGGTCATTGTTGAGGCGCAATACTTTATGCTGCCTGCGAAGATGTGCGTCGGCAGCGGATGTTTGGGGAGTCAACTATTTTATATACGTATATAACAAACCGTACAACCCCCCCCCCCCCAAGAATCATTCTTTAGGTAACATAAATTAAAATAATACAAACTGCATTTTGAAAGAAGTTTTTATCACTTGGTTAGAGTCTTCGTGCTATTTAGTTTTGTTTTCAATTTTTCTTTTTATCAAATTTATTATATTCAGTTTCGTCCAGTAGGTATAATTTAGATTTAAATTTGTATATTTTATCCCTCTCAAAAATAAATTTAACTGAATGTTATAAGGGGAAACCCGAGGTGTGAACTTTTACATAAATTTAAAAGGAATATTCCAAAAAAATATTGCTTTTTTAGATTTTGCAAAAAAATTCCCTGGATATACCAAAAAATCCATGTAAATTTACATGAATCTAAAGCTTTAATTACGAAATTGTAAATTAAATATTACCTATACTTTTATACATTAATTTGCCATAAGTTTACTACTAATTTTAACCAATTAAACTAAATGAACTTGCCAAATGCCCAGAAAAGCATAAAAAATCTGCTCCCTTTTTGTCCTGCAACGAGATTTTAAAAATTATGTTTCTGTACAGAATGCGTCAACGATAGAGTAAAGTTAATTTTCTCCTTTATCTTAAGAAATATATAAAAGTTCAAAGTACAATAGTTGTAGAAATCATTGAGGTACACATTTTAAAACTATATTGGAATATACAGGGTGCCCCTAAAAAAATTAAATAGAACACCCTATATTGTATCAATTCCCCACAACGCTTATTTTGTACAAAATATAGGGATATTGACGTTTGAAATATGGCATTATCATTTTATTGGAACGCTTTATCTAGTTTTCACCTCCTTCCTATCTTAATTTTTTATTCTCTATCTAGAAGTTACAACTTCCGGTTCAACATGTAAAACAGTTTTTTTTTGTTTAACATGTTGAATCGAACGTTTTGGATGGAGAATAAAAAACCAAGTAAGAAGGTGAAAATAATTTTTCTTTAAGATGAACCATTCTATTGTTACAGCCTGTCAAAGTCTGAAAATGCCATATTTTAAACGTCAATATCTTAAAATATTGAATTAAGACTATTTAAGACATATAACATTTACAAAATAAGCTTAGAATCTTGTGAGAAATCAGAAGATAATACAATACATCAAGTGTTTCATTTCAAAAACCTAAGTTATATTCGCGACGTTTTTTTAAGCCACCCTGAATACTGCGGCATAATTTTAAAACGTGCACCTCAATGGTCTCTACAACTTTTGTATTTTGAGTTTTTATCTAATTCTTAAGATAAGGGAGAAAATCGTTGACTCACCCTCTAGATTTCGTCACGCTAAATTATGATATTTCTCCCCCCCCCCCCCCTCAATGAATGCCTTAGGTACCCCTTTGAAGTTCTTTAAATTAAAACATCAAATAATAAAATTATTTTACTCTTTACTTAACAAGCGTATTTTAATGAAAGATTTCAAGAACGTTTTTACTGCTTCCTTGGAAATGGATACTTCATTTGGTTACTTAATTTGAAAGACGTTCATTAGCACTTTAAAAGTAGATATTACTTCTTTTAGTGCACTTGCAGCGTATTAATGTCTTTCAAACATTGTCGTAACTTGAAGGAGTGGTCAAGGACAATACCCAGCTTATATCCCCCCCCCCCCTCCCCCGCCCCTCTAAGCCTCTCCAGTTAGAATAAGTCACGCAAATATTTTTTGCATATTTTTTGCAACTACAAACTTTTATTATAAAAAATTTCATTATGAGCCTTCCATAAAAGTTTGAAACACGGCATCGTTTCCTGAGTTATCTATATAAGGCTATCTACAGTGACCGGCAAAAAGTTGGACCTATATGGAAAACTTTTTTATTATTGAAATTGTAAAAAAACCTTTTATGCTGATAGCCTCTGCATGATTGGTAACCTAAAAATTTGTTTTGACATTAGTCACGTGACTACTCGTTTGTCTGGAAAATTGAAAAGTACAGGGACATTATTTTAAGTGTCTCACCCGATTGGTGACTTTCCTATCGACCACAATAAAAAAACAATTATGTATTCCCTAATAGCTTTTTGTGAAGCAGCCAAATTTGATGTCAAAAAAATATATGTTTACAAATTTGACAAATACGGCGCCATATTGGATTTTCTTAAATGGCAACCTTACTTTATAGTAAGCCAGCTACATTCGCTTATTTGTTCCAACATTAAAAATGTACAGTTGTCAATATTTATTTTCAGCGGTTCCGGAGATACGAGGCTTTGAAGTTGGTGATTTTGTTATCATCGAATTAACAGAAGCTTTTATATTAAAAACTCCATTTTTTTTTTGAATAGGTAATTTTTTATAGCGGAGCCACCCAGACTATTGTCATATATATCAGATGTCAAGAAATGACAGATACGACGCCATTTTAAATTTTTTTAAATGGCAACCCACATTTATAACTACATCAGTGTATTGTAGTTCGCGGTCCGATTCTGTCAGTTTTCGACATCTGACATATATCGCAATAGCATAGGTGGCTTCGCCATAAAAAATTACGTATTTGCAACAAAAATTGAGTCTCTAATCACAAAGCTTCTATTTTTTAATTGGGTGGGAGACTTAAAAGACATAATCGTACGATGCAGTTTTTGATACGGTCGTATTTCCGTAAGGGTTGAAAATAAATATCGACAACTATATATTTTTGAAATCGGACCGCGAACTGGTCAGTTATAAATGTGGGTTGCCATTTAAAAAAATTTAAAATGACGTCGTATCTGTCATTTCTTAACATCTGACATTTATGACAATAGTCTGGGTGGCTCCGCCATAAAAAATTACGTATCTTTAAGAAAAATTAAGTTTTTAATGTTAAAGCTTCTGTTAATTCAATGATAACAAAATCACCAACTTCGAAACCTCGTATCTCCGAAACGGCTGAAAATAAATATTGACAACTGTACATTTTTAATGTTGGAACAAAAAATAAGCGAATGCAGCTGGCTTACTATAAAGTAGGGTTGCCATTTAAGAAAATCCAATATGGCGTCGTACCTGTCAAATTTGTAAACATAGATTTTTTTTGACATAAAATTTGGCTTCTTCACAAAAAGCTATTAGGGAATACATAATTGTTTTTTATTGTGGTCGATAGGAAAATCGCCAATCGGGTGAGACACTTAAAATAATGTCCCTGTATATATTTTGTCGTGAAAATCTGGTATTAGAGTACAAGATATTGAAAAAAGTTATTTGAAAAAAGTGTTTAGATTTTAATTGTATGCTGGTGTTCAAAGTTTAAAATAAAAATTCAAGAAAGAAATATTTTTTTTTTATTTAAAAAAATATCAAAAATGTTACTTTCATATTTCCATCAATTTAATGAAAATGTGTTAAATGATTAAAAACCAATATATAAAGATTTTTATTATCTTGAAAAAATGTTGTTTGCTAAAATTCAAAATTTAGCTTTTTATCATGTAATTGAGTGCGTCCAGACCCTGTATCTAGCAACCATATTTTCCAATTATAGATATTTCTGGAGCAATATACTTAAGAAAGGCAGTTCTTTCTAATTTTGAACAAGTTTTAACGTGTCGCCTAAAGTTTCTCCTACCAAATTGAAAATTAGGAAAAGAATACTTGGAATCAATTTAGTTATTTTTAGAAATTAATTCCAAGAATTCTTTTTTCTCATTTTTAATTTGGTAGGACCAACTTTAGAAGACACGTTAAAACTTGTTCAAAATTAGAAAGAACTGCCTTTCGTAAGCATATTGTTCCAGAAATACCCATAATTGGTAAATATGGTTGCTAGATATAGGGCCTGGACGCACCCAGTTACATGATAAAAAGCTAAATTTTGAATTTTAGCAAATAACATTTTTTCAAGATAATAAAAATGTTTAAATATTGGTTTTTAATAATTTAACACATTTTCATTAAATTGATGGAAATATGAAAGTAACATTTAATATTTTTTAAATTAAAAAAAAATATTTTTTCTTGAATTTTGTTTTAAACTTTGCACACCAGCATAAAATTAAAATCTAAACACTTTTTTCAAATAACTTTTTTCAATATCTTGTACTCTAATACCAGATTTTCACGACAAATTATATACTTCTCAATTTTCCAGACAAACGAGTAGTCACGTGACTAGTGTCAAAACAAACTTTTAGGTTACCAATCATGCACAGGCTATCAGCATAAAAAGTTTTTTTTTACAATTTCAATAATAAAAAAGTTTTCCATATGGGTCCAACTTTTTGCCGGTCACTGTATAAAGGGCATATCTTAAAATAAAAAATCGCAAAGTTTCAAGAAAATATTTTCCGTAGTTCTCCCAAAATTTGTTATGAACGCACATAGTTAATAATTCTGTTTATGTAGCTCCCGCAACGGTTGTAGGATTATCAATTTTATATTCAAATTAAAGAAAACAAAATTAATAAATCTGATATTTTCTGACCACTAGGCAGGTCACTTCTCCTAATAGCATTGACAACATTGCTGATGAACCATAATAGGGCGAAACTCGTCTAAGAATGAATCTAACGAGGAGAAAGACATTCTATTGACTAAATCAAAACGATCCACAGCGGCTATGCTCTCAAAAACAAGATTATAAGTTTAGTATTAAGATAAATTGAAATAACTGCATTAAGTATATCAGCCTGTTTCTCATTTAAACTGTCTTAAATTTCACAGGGTTGTAATTTGCAGTTCATTACTGAACGCACCTGTTCCTTACAGGATGAGTTCAGTGCATCTGTTTCATGTTTCAGAAGTTGCAAGCTGCATTTACGTAGTAGGCGACTTTAAAAATACTTGGTATCATAATTCCTTGTGTTTTTTCTATAGCGTATTATGTTTCATCACCTTTAATATTATTGGTCGTTACTTGGTGGAAATCCATAATACTTTTGTTATATTATTTTTGTAAAGTAAACACTTTTTTACTAAACTGTTCCACTTTATTTGACAATACTACGACATGTTTCATTGCATTGCAACTTCGTCAGGTAATGTACATTTAATTTCAAATTTATGCTATATAAAGGTATGGCTTAACAATACAATTTTATTGTGGTATAACGAATGGGATTTTACGTCGTAATTTAGTAAATTATCTGCTAAATTAGTATACAATAGAATAGGTTTTAAATAATATGGAAAAAGGGGATTGGGTTTTTCCTCACTTAATAAAATCTTATTTACAAATATTATGAGGATTTAAATTTATCCTATTATAAGAGGATTGGAATAAGTTTAATAAAGGTGAATTGTTTAGGTCCAGTTGATTATTTAATAACATATTTGTATTTTTAAGCTTGTTTATTCCTAATGATTCAAGGAGATTTAATTTTGTTCCTTTATTTTCTAAATGTAATATTTTAAAATCGTCATTAAACGAGTGTTTTGATTCTATAAGATGATTTGCGTAATTTGAATCATTTTTACCATTGATAAAGCTATTAAAATGTTGTTTAATTCTTTTTGAAAAGCTTCTACCTGTTTAACCTATATAGGTTTTTGAGCAATCTCCGCAATTTAATTTGTATACTCCCGACATGTCATTTTTATTGGTTTTAGTTTTGCTGTTTTTTATTAGTTTGCCTATTGTATTTTGAGTTTTAAAAGCTGTGTGTATATTAAGTTTTTTTAAAATTTTTTTAATTTTTGTGCTTATGTTTCCTATATATGTAATTATCCTATATGAAGTTGGTTTTTCTGTTACTGTTGGATATACCATAGTTATGGCTTTTTTGTACATTTTTTGTTTTAACATTTTATCAATAATTCCTGGTTGGTATCCGTTATTTGTAGCAATTTGTTTAATTAGGTCTAGTTCTTTTTGAAAATCTATTGGTTGGAGAGGGATTGAGATTAATCTATGGATCATACTATAAAAGGCTGACATTTTCTCAATTTTTCATAAACCAACACACACCGATACAACAATACACAACACGTCTAACCATCCTATCCAACACAAAATGTAGAACAGTCCCAGAAAAAACAACTTCATATAGGATAATTACATATATAGGAAACATAAGCACAAAAATTAAAAATTTTTTAAAAAAACTTAATATACACACAGCTTTTAAAACTCAAAATACAATAGGCAAACTAATAAAAAACAGCAAAACTAAAACCAATAAAAATGACAAATCAGGAGTATACAAATTTAATTGCGGAGATTGCTCAAAAACCTATATAGGTCAAACAGGTAGAAGCTTTTCAAAAAGAATTAAAGAACATATTAATAACTGGTAAAAATGATTCAAATTACGCAAATCATCTTATAGAATCAAAACACTCGTTTAATGACGATTTTAAAATATTACATTTAGAAAATAAAGGAACAAAATTAAATCTCCTTGAATCATTAGAAATAAACAAGCTTAAAAATACAAATATGTTATTAAATAATCAACTGGACCTAAACAATTCACCTTTATTAAACTTATTCCAATCCTCTTATATATAATAGGATAAATTTAAATCCTCATAATATTTGTAAATAAGATTTTATTAAGTGAGGAAAAAACCCAATCCCCTTTTTCCATATTATTTAAAACCTATTCTATTCTATTCTATTCTATTCTATATACCACAATAAAATTGTATTGTTAAGCCATACCTTTATATAGCATAAATTTGAAATTAAATGTACATTACCTGACGAAGTTGCAATGCAATGAAACATGTCGTAGTATTGTCAAATAAAGTGGAAAAGTTTAGTAAAAAAGTGTTTACTTTACAAAAATAATATAACAAAAAAATTCATCACCTTTCTTTAATACTTTTATATTTTGAGTGTGTTTTAACAATAAAAATTAATTTTTAGAGATATTACATAGATGTCAGACAATCTCGTACTCCTGATAAAAATACAGGGTCAGCTTAATAATCTGCTTCAAGCCGAAGCCGCGTGACCGTACGCCCCCTGCCGCCAGCCCAAAATCCAATAAATTTTATTTCATAAGTTCATTTGTTAATTCATCGGAAAACGATAAATAAATTCGGTAGATCTACCGATAAATCGAGATGACTGGCAACACTGTCTGCAACACAACATTTGTTACCTGGCGAAGACCGCATTTTCTGCGGCGTCTCCTCACGCTTAAAATCAGCGACTTCTCGTGGCTCATCTTGACACTCTGACTTGTGTCTAGCCCCAGCATTGCAACTGGCGAGCCTGAGCAATGATAATTAAGCTGACTTTAATTTGTGATGTGTCAAGTGCGTAACTTAAATCACGCCGGTTGATCCGCAATTATTCTGCGGAAATCGGCAAGGCACCAAAGCAAAGTGAAAGATGCGGCACCTAAAACATTCAGTTTGGAAACTCAGGCAATGTCCCACGAGCATTTTTAAAATGCTACACAGCGCCGCCAAAGTCTTGTAGACCAAACAGTGCCAGGAAAGCTTAAGTTTCACGTTCTCACATATGTATTTTTTTTTCGTTAAGGTGCGCGTGCCTAAAATAAAATCGTGTTCAATTATTTTTACATTTATATACAAATCCCCCCCCCTTCTTGTCTTTATTCTGAGAAATATTCTTCGAAACCAAAAAAAAACTGGTTTCACCCCCCATAGACCTGAATGACGGAATGAAATTGAGTTCGGATTCAGCTACGTCGAAAATATATAAACATAAAGATCTAGTCCAGTGGACACGACCTTTTTCTTTTCGTAGAACTGTATAATTATTTGTTTTTACTACATAGGCGCAACTAGAGGTGCTAGGGGGAGCATAGTCCCCCTAGACCAATTGGTATTTTTACATCCTTTTTATATGGGATGGCTTTTTTTAGAAGTAATCTCTTGGAGGTACTGAATTATTACCCGTGCGACCATTTTTAGAGGATATTTTCAAGAGGTGTGGTAGGATTGTGTAAGATTTCTATATACAGGGGACTTAAGCCCCCCCCCCCCCCCCTTCCCCGGATATAGGTGTCTAGTTGCGCCACTGCTGTATTGAAAATAAGTTTTGAAAATTATTTAAAAAAATTAATATAAAGTTTAAGCTGACTATGTGGGAATACGCGATTGACCTTTTTTTTTGGTAAATTTCTTTTTAATCACCGAAATGTTGAGTTTATTAATCAAAGTGAAAAATCCGTATCGTGTATTCTCGAAAAAGGTTATTTTATTAGTTTTAAATTAATTAGAGCTGGAAAAAATTCCAAACGAGCTGAATTTTTCAACATTATTCAAATAATTTAACAATATGATCCACCATTTATTTTTCCTTATTACGGCAAAATTGGCAGAGGCAGGTTTATTTATCTACAAGCCCACGCCTGCACGCGTTTAAATTCGCAAATTGGATCTTTATTTGGTCTATTAAACAAACTACGTCGTTTTAGCGATAAATATGAGATGAAAGGCTTTCAGACAAACAAATTACTTTCCATTTTCACCGACAGGGAAAAAAGGAATTTCGAAAAAATGTTAATATTGATTTAAGGTCTATTTAGCACTATTAGGACTTCTACACTGTAAACAAAATTATGGCAATTACAATAAATAATTTTGGACACCAAATATCACAGCGTAATAGTTATTTATAATATAAGTGTTGTAAAGATTCATATTACAACACGAGATGTTAGGCGTCAGCCGAGTTTAATAAAACATCGAGTGTAGTAATATGAATTTACAACAAGAATATTGTACAAAATTTTATCTACTTTCATCTATGAATAAAAATATTTGGCAAAAGGCATTTTTTTAAATAAAAATCCACCTGTAAAAATGCTCCTGCTATTAAGTTTACTAATTAAGTTTTTTAAGTTACCTTTCGCATAGTGACTGTTTCGCATGGTTACTGTCGAAACTTTGTCAAACAAATTCAAAAATATAAAAAGCGTTTTTCAAAATGAGCGATTCTGATGGAAGTTTACCCTCTGATATAGAAGCAGCGGCAAACGAAGCGATCTTAAGTTTAGTTCCGACAAAATCCAAGGCGCGATACGAGTTGGAGTATCAGAAGTTTGAAGATTGGTACAAAGCTAACAAAATAAAGGAGGTGTCTGAGACAATCCTTTTGTGTTATTTTTCCGTAAAGCAACGCTTCCAGAAACCATCTACACTATGGATATTCAATGTTGGGAACTATGATTTCAGTCAAGAAAAATCAAGATATATTTTAATTAATAATTGGTAATTAATTTTAGGAAACAGCAAATTTCCATGTGGGAGTAAAAAAATTTAAAATTGTCATATTGGGAATTTAAAAAAAATATATAATTTCAATTTTACATCAGGTACCTACTTTAAAAATTTATATTTTTTATAACATAAAATAAATATACATAAACTTGTTCAATAAAAATGGTCGTATACGATTTTACAGCTTGATTTTCTCACTGACGAGACGACTTCAAAATGGCGTTTATTTCGCTAAAACCGTGCACCTTGCAAATGTTTAACTCCAAAGTGTGTCTTTATTTGGTTCATTTAACAGACTTGTTTTCGAGAATAAAACTGGAAGAAAATATAAATATGGGGTAGCTGGAGTTATGCGCGTCTAAAATATAAATTGCCTTGAACTTTGAACCCTCGGCTTCGTTTCTAAATACTGTAGGCATGAATATTAAATTTTTCGCTTTTCTATATTAAATATATTTTGGAATATTAATAGGAAAACGAATATAGAAAATAATCAAGAAAACATCTTTCTTCGAAGAGATGCACTTAAAATTATATTTATAATTAAAGACCGGAGTTTCCACCGAGTTTAGTTCAGGTTAGTTTATTTTTTAGTTTGGTTTTTAGATCTTTAATTTGACACTAACTTCTGGGTTAATAAGAAACATAATTTTTAACCGCAACGAGGGATGCGTTCGACAATATCCAAAGTCTAAAACGCTATTTTCATTCTCACAAAGATGTATCTTAAATAAATATAATTATAACGCTGTTAAAATAAAATAAATAGCCTGCGAGAAAAGATCGTTCAAGAGATATTTGAAGATTTTTTAAGAATTAAGTTTTCTCTTGTAACTAAAAAAAATCTTTTTTCGAAAATCGATCGGAAATATTGACATTTTTGAAATAATTTCTGAAAGAAAAAGTCAATATTTTCTTACACTTAGTCGTTGCTAGGCAACGGAAAATAACTGTTAGGAAATATTTATTATTGTACTGTAAGGATATATTATTTTTCTACTCCCACATGGAAATTTGCTGTTTCCTTTACACTTAAGTGGCGGGTAAAGTAGGCTATCCAGTTAACTGTGCGGCAAAATTTCATATCCATCCTAGTTAGGTTATGAAACTGACCAATCACAGTAGTCAATTACAGAGAAGCCAAATTTACATGTTGTAAATTCGTTTTCTGACAGTTGAGAGAAGTTAGGTTAACAATATGCCTCAAAAATATGCAAATCTGTCAGATGAAATTTGTGGTTTTTAAATTTAAATCAAAACATTTTTTTCCCAGAATCTATGTATACACAATATTTTCCTAAAGAGTACACGAAATGGTGCAAAAATTGAAGGTATAATAACAAAATTAATATATTTCTGCCAAATTATTGTTATTTTCTGACCGAACTAAAAATTTGTACACAGACGCACTTTCTTATTTTAAAAATATCTCTATTTCCACTCATTTCTAGAAATTACTACAAGCTTTGCATAAAATGTACTATATACCTACCAAATAAACATTTTCTTACTAACCTTGGTTATTTTTTCCATATAAATAATATATTATATTATTATAAATATCTGTGCACGGGGATATTTTCTGATATATTATGAACGGGGATCCAACCCCAATTGAACTTAAAACTTTTATTATACGCAATAAACAAAATTAACTGGTAATTCTTCCTTGAATGGTGGAACATAAAGATAACCCGATAAAACGGACGAAATTATAAGATTTCTAGAAAAAAAAAATCCATTTTTTACTAAAATTTTAAAGGTTATGTTATTTCTACTTACACTATTGCCACTTCTCTTTCCACGTTAACAGTGTTGCTAGTTTGTAAATTGGCGATTATTTTGAAAAATTTGACCATAGCGAACTTTAGAAATTCATATTAATGCACATTTTTAACTCTTTAAAACTAATTCTACAGCTATTTTGTTGTACTTTCGGATTTATAATTCTTACGCAAGCATAAATAAAGCCGGCAAACCTTTTTTTCTTCTGTGCAATTCAG
The DNA here is from genome assembly GCA_935413205.1 of Polydrusus cervinus. Taxonomy (NCBI): domain Eukaryota; kingdom Metazoa; phylum Arthropoda; class Insecta; order Coleoptera; family Curculionidae; genus Polydrusus; species Polydrusus cervinus. The sequence continues at coordinate 9,300,940 of OW284512.1, forward strand.
TAAAACAATTAATCAAAATACCTACGATTGAGAAAATAAATTGTTCGTATTTATTAATACATACATATCGGTTTTTGTCTGTTATTCTGCAAAAAGCCGAATGTGAGAAAGATAGATATATTCAAAAGTGAGTTTGTATAAATATAAGAACTTATTCAAACCGATAAATATGTTACAGTGTAATTTGGTCAATGGGATTGCTATCAAAATGATTTTTTGTTCAATTGTTTCTTATTATCGTTCTCACAAGTTCATGGCCAACTTAAAATACAAGTTATAATGCCTAATTTAAATAATTTTTTTAAATTCGTAGCATGAAGTTCGGAAGTTAAGTCGTAGAAAAAATATACTGTTCAACTCGAGTGGATTGTCTATATTGCGCTCGTAAGTTTACAATTTATATCATCGTGCGATATGGACATCATATCCACGCTTGTTGCACAAACTACTATTCTGTACGGCTACTTGTAAACTAGAATGTGTTAAGCTTGTCAAAACAATATTACTGTGTTTTCATAGTTAGAACATAAATATTTAATAGAATCCTTTATTTGTGAACAGAGTTAATAATATTTATTTCAAAATTTTAGTTGATTGTAATAAGTTATGTCCTTTTAATAATTTTCGATTTACGGAAAAATACTATGTATACCTCGTAGAAAAAGCCACATTCCTCCGTATTGTCAGTCTCGGCTTGTGCCTCGACATACAATCTGTACGGTCGTCCGGGAATGTTCAGCTTTTCCTACTAGGTATACAATGTACTATTATTCAAAGATATTTTTCTTTCCAGTAAAAATTAACGTCACTACTTTGAACCGAGAGACCCTTTTTTTTGTGAAGACAAAGCAAAGTTTTATTAGGATTATGAAGATACTTTTTCTCAATCTTTCGTATTACAAATATTTCTTTAAAAAAAATTATCTGCGCTTTTCTGCAAAAAAGGTCTCCCCATCTAAAACTACTAAAACACAAGTATACAGACAACAACAGCCCGTATAAGTACATCTTGCAAAATTATAATTAGTGTCAGAGGTGCTTTTAACAAGTGACTCTAGAAAAACTTATCTCGGAGCTTCTTGAAAATACTTAAAAACACTGCAGAAACCTTGGAATTGTTATCTTGCGAAATATTGCTCTGTCTTGGTTAATTAGCCAGGACTTTTTGATTTATTAAAAGGTCAAATAGATGCTAAAATTGTGCAAATGGCTTTCGAAACGCTTTCTCTCTATGAAACAGAAGACTTATGATTTTTTATTATTTTTAAACATCTTGTTCGTCAACACTAATTCAGTTGCATCATTTGTACAATGACTCTACTTGACCAGAATCAGCTTCTCTTATAGATATAGAACACCGCTCACTGAATCAAGAACCGCTCGAACTCTAACTGTTCATAGAAAATCATCCCCAGAACATTTCATCAAAACATTGTTGAAAATATGTTAATTAGACCATTTTTCTTTGATAAGGGCCTCACTGAAGAAAGACATTATGAAATTTATGAAAAATATCTAGATTTAATTGTAGAATTTTAAAAAAAAATCATTAAAAATATTAAAGTTTATATACGCAGCATTTTTATGATCCACAGTGTATATTGTTTTTTTCTAAAAAAAAATTATTTAAAAAACACTTAATACCTTAGAATGTGGGGTTACGCCCATTAGTATCATTAACAATATAAATAATAATAAATAGAAAAACATCGTCATTACCATTTTTTTAAATTAATATAAAATTTAAGTAAAACATTACGTTTTAATGCATGTACTTTAATAAGAATTGTATAGAGTTTTCATTTTAGGCGTACATTCTGTTAATTAATAGAAAAGTAGAAAAATCAGGTGGGTAGATCTTCAAATTCCACAGTGTTTAATCACTTCAGTTTCAAAGCGCTGGTATGCAAATAACAGAAAGCAAATCAGTAAATAAGAAACTTAATTAACAAATAAAAGGCATCCTATTAATTTGTCTAAGTGAATTGTAATTTTCGAAAACAAATTAATATAGTAATTGTCGAATCGCCTACGCACATAAATTTCATTAGGTTTATTTCTCTAGACATAGAACATTTCTTTAAAAGTAAACATAATATTAGCATTGTTTGGTATTACAGTGACGGTGCGTGCCTTAAAAAAAATGGGGTTGCATCTGTCGGTATAATTAATAATAAAATGATGAATAATGAATCAGAATTAAAAAATTTTTAAATAAAGCCTCAACTCCGAGGGAAACAGAATAATATTTTTTTTTATTTTGCAACCTCAAGCGATTAAGAGAATTGATAATAGTTATTTACGATATAAGTGTTGTAAAGATTCATATTACAACACGAGATGTTAAAGTTGTCAAACGAAGCGTCAGCTGAGTTTAATAAAACATCGAGTGTAGTAATATGAATTTACAACAAGAATATTGTACAAAATTGTATCTACTTTCATCTATATATAAAAATATTTGGCAAAAGGCATTTTTAAAAATAAAAATGCACCTGTAAAAATGCACCTGCTATTAAGTTTACTAATCAAGTTCTTTATGTTACCTTTCGCTTAGTTACTGTTTCGCATGGTTACTGTCGAAACTTTGTCAAACAAATTCAAAAATATAAAAAGCGTTTTTCAAAATGAGCGATTCTGATGGAAGTTTACCCTCTGATATAGAAGCAGCGGCAAACGAAGCGATCTTAAGTTTAGTTCCGACAAAATCCAAGGCGCGATATGAGTTGGAGTATCAGAAGTTTGAAGATTGGTGCAAAGCTAACAAAATAAAGGAGGTGTCTGAGAAAATCCTTTTGGGTTATTTTTCCGTAAAGCACCGCTCCCAGAAACCATCTACACTATGGACTCACTACTCAATGTTGAGAACTATGATTTCAGTCAAGAAAAATTAAGATATAAGCAGATTTTCTCAACTAATCGCATTTTTGAAAAGAAGTTCAGAGGGTTACAAGGCCAAAAAGTCCAAAGTTTTCACAAAGGAAGACGTATGTATGTAAGTGTCTAGTACTGCAGATGATGAAACATATTTACTTCTGAAGGTTGTTATGATAATCGGCATTTTTGGGGCTTGTCGGCGCGAAGAACTAGCTACCTCAATGTTGGATCATATTGAACACAATGATTTGTATATAAAAATTATGATTCCATTCTAAAAAACCAAAATTATGCGAGAATTTGTTATAACAGAAGGAAATGTGACAGGTGTCAACTGTTTAAGTATTTTTCGAAAGTATGCTAAACTTCGTCCTCTTAATGCAACTCACAGGCGGTTTTTTGTATTCTATGTAAAAGGAAAATGCACCTCCTAGCCTGTCGAAATTAATAGTTTTGGAAGTATACCAAAAAATATTGCAACAAAACTTGGATTGAATAATCCCGAAGGATACAGTGGACATTGTTTTAGGAGGTCCTCAGCCACCATTCTAGTTGATGGTGGTGCAGATATGCAGATGTTAAAGCGTCATGGGGGCTGCAAATCCTCTTCTACGGCAGAAGGCTACGTTGAGAATTCTTTAGAAAATAAGAAACAAATAGCAAAGAAGATCATGGGGTCAGACACGGATTTAATGATTGGAAATTCAAACGTAAAGGTCTCCATCACATCCACTTCTGGTATACAAATTTCTAACTGTAACAAGTGTATTATTAATGTTTATAATAAACCTTAAGTGTTACATTTTAATTAATAATTGGTAATTAATTTTATAATTGTTAATAATAAATCATTCTTCTAAAAAGTGTGGTTTTATTTAACAGCAAAATTTTAATAAACCCGGTTTTTTTCCATTACAGCTCTAGTGCTGTAAAGACATCTATTACAGCACTAGTGCTGTAATAGATGTCCTTACAAAGCGATTTACAGAACTGTAAATTTCATATTACTAAATGAAAGTAGATAAAACACCATACCAAGCATAAATCGAACACATATAAAAATGAAAAATATTGTGATGAGTAAAAGCAATAAAAAACAAAATGCTCATACCATTAATCGGCTTTATAAAATTGGGCCAAAGAAAATCTATGATTTAAACCGAGGTCCCGTTTAAATGGAAGAAATGTTTAAAATAGTAATTTTATAATATGGAATGGAGAGCAAAGTTCGAGATAAAAGTGATTTACCTGGTCATAACTTAATATAATGTAACAAAACATAACAATATGACCAGGTTAATTATTCTTAAATTAACTTTGTTGTCAATCCATATAAATTGGTCGTTATTAAACTTGCCTACAGATAAGAAAAGTGCTTTAAAAATAAATTACCCATTGAAAGGTCAACTATTAAAGTCGCCTCCAACCATTCGTCCCTTATAAAATTCTACAATAATTAAACCCGCCGCAAGATTTTAATGATCATATTACCTGATGTTATGCATCACTTAATAAATAAAAAAAAACACAATGGTCACTTTAAAAAATTCAAACAGGTTTTATTATCCACATTACATTACATTTACATACATCACATACCTATACATTTCGTCATAACTAAAAAAACAACTAAAATATAAACAATGTTTGCAATGTCAACACAATACTCGACTTTTGATTAATTTTTTTAATTTAAATTTTGGCGAAAATGTCAAAATAAAAGATATAATGAAACTGTCCTAATGAGAACTATTCAAAAAAGACAAACATTTGATAAAAGTTAATCTAGATAAGAAACCATTGTGGATGATGGACCATAGAAAGATTTTCAACAGCGTCGAAGATTTCTTCCATGTTTTTGGGAAGAGGTGGTAAAATTTTTCTTCTTTGATTATAAAAATTAGTCCAAATGTAGGTTTGGTCTTCAACGGAAAAAGTCTCCAAACAGCTCTTGTTTTCATTTAATTGGAGATGAATAATTTTTGAAGGTTTATCGTGAATATCTGTAGCTTTTCTCTTGGCACCTGCTGTGATCAGTTGTCGGTGTGTTTTTTTAACATCGACTTCGTGCGAATGGTCTCAACACTTTGCGATTAATCACGTAGTCTCTTCCCACTGTATATACTTTGGCCTTGCAGGTTCGATATGCACATCGCCAAGAAGTTTCTCCACTTTTTAACTCACGATTTATAAAAAATTAGCAGACTCCACAACTGAAAGAGGTTGTCTACGCTGACTGTATGAAATGACTGGTTCTATGATTAGATGAAGTTCTATTAAAATAATCAGCCCTAAACCACTTTAGAAGTAACATCCCTAAATATTCCAAGAAACCAATTATTACATACTTAATTAGTATTTGGGTCCAGGTAATGATCAACATTTTAAGCGGAGGCGAGTTTAATTGTGGGATTTAGGTTAGCTACCTGCTCTGCGGCGACTTTAATGCTGCCATATAAATCGACGATTTCTGACACTTCTACGATTTTAGAATTATTCTTCGATTTAAACCTGGCTTTTAATTTTGGGTTAAGAGAACTTTATAAAATTGGGCTTTAGGAAAGATTAGAAGGGGGAGTTACACCCTTTCCCTCCCCCCCCCCCCCTAAATCCGTCCGTGAAAGTTATTACCTTATAAACAAAAGAAGCTTAGCGGCAAGCGGACAGAGTAGTGCGTCTATCTTTTGCATTAAAGTACACAGGGACTCCAAAGGTAATGGAATCCCTGGGGCGCAGGTAGACAATGACAGGCTGTTTCGTTCTTGTTAGAACTCATCAGAAAGTCATAGCCCGTAAGCGACCCCCAGTACAGCGAGCCTGTTCTTTCAAGGCGTTTTTAAGAACTTAAAACGCGATAAAAACCCAGTAACGCCATCATAAGGAATCAACTCAATACAAAAGATATAGCCATCTAACGTGAATACGTAGACATATAAATAAATCTAAATAAATCAAGCACGGAATGGCCACTTCACCAGTATAGGAAACATTTTTCGCTTCTCCATACATCTCCAAGCTTTGTGGATTCAGATCTAGATCGCGCTGCAGTCACCAACTGGTTTTGCAGCACTATTCCGTAAATGCCGTGTGTAAGTGTAAATAAAATAGTAGAATTTAGTGTCCGTTAAAATATATAAGCAAAATATATAAACAAAATTATTTTTGTCCGCTTGCCGCTAAGCTTCTTTTGTTTATATATTTTAACGGACACTAAATTCTACTATTTTAGTTATTACCTTATAACTTTTCTACTTTGAAACTGTAGGTAATTGTGCTCCAAGAATGCGTATTTTTAAAATAGAAAAAGAAATACGAAATGGCGATTGCGTTACTAGTTCTAACTCCTAAGTTAATTTTATAAAAGTTTAACATTTTAAATAAAAATTTGAAAAAATCTAGTTTTCTTAAACATAAAAAAATTTAAATTAGTGAGTGCCTGTTCATAAATATTTTTTATGCAGTTTGCATTCGGCTTTATCAAAATGTAAAATTGGTTTATGGAATATGGTAACTGCATCGACACAGCATAATAAAAAAACGGAAAAGCTATTCATTTGGATTATTCTTTCGTAGCAATTATGTTTTTATGATAATCCATGTGATGCACTTGTTTTCGTTTTTGTTTACATGCATTGTAGTGTTTTTTACTCACTTTATTTGTGTGCGATGATTTATAAACATGATATATGCAATGACAAAACTATACTGGATAAGTTAGCCGTTCCCTCGGACGTCGCGCCATCTCATCACAGACAATGAGCATCATTATCAAACGTATAATACAATTAAATGATCAATGCCAATCCCGAAAAATAATTTCAACCACGGTACACACAGTTAAAAATTTGGATGGTGTTATTAGCTATCCCACATGTTGTGGCTAACAAATTTACTGCTGCCGGGGCTGCTTTATTATGAATATACCAAACGCCATTTAAGAAGAAGTATTTCAAAACCTAAGCATTTCCACCAAAAACTGCTCTTAGATCTACGCTCCTAAAATACATGATTTCTGAAAAAATCCTCAATTTTGACGTGGTAAGCGATATTTACTTTATTTTTAATCATGAAAAATCGAGCCCTAAAAACTCTTGTTAGAGCCATATGTTGACATATTATGTTAAAATTTTACATTAAGAACAAGCTAGGAATATCAAAGAAAAGTACAAAAAAAATATAAACAAAAACAAATTTAATCCAATGATGCCGAGGAGTAGAGGTAATATTTTTTATCGAAATTTAATAGTAGTTAAGTGAATTTCAAGTGAACTTAAGGCGAGGCCCTTTTTCGCCTTCTTTACTAGGTATAATATAATGAAATACATGTAGTCCCGACTGTCGACTGTCCCTCTCTCCAGAAAATATGTCCTACTTACGCCCACTGAGCCCATCATTTTCAATCAAATATTTTTTAACAGATTTTATTTCTTCTATACAGGGTTCTTGCCAAGAATTCCTATGATTGGCTCCTTTATGCGTGTGTTAACAAAATTGGTGAAAATTTTCTATTTTAAAAATTACTATAAAATATTGTAGATAAATTAAGATAACCAGACTCTTAAGATAATAATTTGGCAGGGTAAAAAGGCGAGGGCGCGCATTTCTCTTAAAACAAGTAAAGAAATAATTAATAATGTTCTTTAATTTATAACAATTCACGCTAATTTTTTCACCGGCCGGCAGCTCATTAGTTATTTATGAATTTTAATTAGGTTACTTTTAATAAGGATATTTTTTAACTCAGATTTTTAATTATGTTAAATGCACTTCTAACTTTCTGTAGTATTATTACAACTTTGAAATAATTTTAAAAATTAAATAGATCCTGCTCTAGACGACTTTTCTTGTTAAAATTTTAAATACCTAATTTACAATTTTAATGAGTTTTTATTCAAGGTATTTCATTAAACAACGACCCCTGCAACTTGAAAGTTGCATCAGAATTTTATAAATTCGGAAAATCAGTCACAGCAGGAAGGAAAAGTTAGACTTTGGCGAAATATATATTGCTAGTGTCTACTTTAAGGTTGGACATAATGATGGTTCTTGAATGATAGAGATTGGATTTGTATTGTCTTTATTTGTTTCAAATCACAACGTTTCAACTGGTAAGTATCTCTAGTCATACTAAATAAGTACAGTCTGTATTACTCGCTCAAACGGCTCCTGCCCGTCGGGGCTTCATCCTCGCGCTGCATCAAGCAGAAAAACCTACCAACTAAGATAGCGATCACTGCCCCTGCGAGTCCAACACCAAGTTGGGATGGCAATGCCGAAGCAAAGGGGCTCCATCCCCCCGCAGTACCAGTTTATAGCAGGTCAGTACCCTGCTACATAACGCACACTGGTCGGACGCCGAAGGATCAAACCAGTGGTGAGGAGTGGTCAACGGATACTAGGTCCAGCTTGAACAAGACCCGACACCTTGGCACTATATGTGCACGGCGATCACTCACACGACTTGGGCGAGTTGCTCAAAAGCGCTAAAAACTTCGTCTCGGTTCTAGAGCGTATACAAGACGCTCCGACACCTCAAACGACGAGTTCCGGGCTTTATCGCACCTTCTACCAGACTGGCTTCCACCCCGAAAGGTTTTATCGCCTACTTGACAGATTATATGTCAGCTGTGCCGAAACACTACCAACAAAGCCTTTACCCACCCCATTTGTGGGATCGACCTGACCTGCAAGTTTTAGGGGGGTCGAGCGCCTGGTGGACTCTCGCCCCACTACTAAATAAGTACAGTAGCAACAACTCTATTTATGCTAGGATCTGTTTAAAGGTTGGAGACAATGATGTTTCTTGAACGGCAGTAGAGTTTTGGACTTGCATTGTCTTGATTTATTTTGAATCACAATGTTTTAACTGGTATCAGTGATACTAAATCAGTGTAGTAACTACAGCTTTGTGTATACCAGCTAGGTGCAGTGGCGCATAACTAAGTGGGCGGAGTCATGCGTTTAACTCTTGCGTGTTCTACCTCCTGAAAAGAAGTAAAGACAATGAAAGTCCAAAACTCTACTGCCGTTCTATTTATCCAAGCTAGGTGCACTGAAGCATACATTTGAGTTCGTACGTGGTATTATTCTTAGATTATATTTACTTAAAATAGATTTCCAAATATTTCTTCTGTCTAATGATGGTTTACTTAAACAACCTGGGTTCCGTAATTTGGTAGCAGCTTCCTTAAACTTCCTTTGGTGGTTCTTTATGCACAACTTCAGCTTCTGTCTGTATAAAGTGCTGCACCTGATCTTTCAGTCTCACCTTTTAGCGTATTATTGCTCGAAAGACTGTTTAACAAGTCACCTGACGAAGATGAAACCAATAAACGAAAGAGACCGGAAAAACTGTGTCTTATATTGGTGAGACACTAAGATTACTCGAAACAAATACTCTTGTTCAGAGTATGGTAGATCCAAATAATTGGTAGAGCTGATAATGGCACATACGAAAATGCAACCATGTTTTTATTACATTATTTTTATTAGTCAACAGTATCGATAGGTACGGGTTGAGTAGCAACTCTCGCTTAATCGAACCTCCCATTCTGAACGATTCTTCTTAGAAAAGTGAACGAGTGAGCAAGCATCCTTGAAAATGACCGAATATATTTGACATTGTAAGCGGAAGATATCCAGTGCGACCATTACCGATTGGGAACAATTAACATTGTCCAAAGATATAACTAATGACCATCGATGACCAACTAGAAATTCACCTCTATTGGGTGATCTACGTGACACTTCCACCAAGGTGAAGCTAAAATTGATTAAATGGGGTTTTATACTATCGCTTCCTGATCTAAAGCGAGATCTCTATCTAACGCATCATTTATTTTTCAGTGTCGTGATCCAGGTGACCCAGAGGTATCTAACGGTAAATTGTCGAGGATGTGTTAATTAAACCAAATGAAGGAATCAGTAGTGAAGACAGTAACCCATGTAAGAGCGCAGGTGTAATACTGATTCGGATAGATTCCCCTTGAATTTATGGTTGCGGTTGTGCGGATAGTGTTCAGTTGAAGACCCCTTTGGTAATAATCCCAATAGCTTGAGAAGATCTGTGGCAACCTGCCTCAAAGTAAGGTTTTCTTTCCTGTAGGTCTGCGGTAGAAAAGAAAGGCAACAATACAACAGCAAAAGCTGAATAATGGATAAACAATTATTCATGTGGTCTATCAGATCTACTCACCTTTATAGAGTACACTCTTATTATTGTATTATTTTAGCATACAAATTTTTCCGCTTAAATGTTGAAATATTTATTTTCTCTTGAAAACATCTATGTTTTAGCAACCGAATTCAAATTTGTTTCTCGAAACAAATGTTAAAAACTATGTTAAAACTTTATGTAAATAAAGAAACTATATATTCAGGAGAAAAGGCTCAAAAATAAATTTTACGGCATTTTTCTTTGTATTTGGGATAGCAAAAATTTTAATTTTAAAATAGGTTTGATTTAAAAGAGAATATTTAGGGTGTGTTTTTAGAATGGTTTGTAAAACAAATTTGACATCGATTTACAACTTGACAACACATTTTATTTCATCTTGACTTAACGAATATTCTAAGTTATTAGCACATTTTATGAAGAACATTTGACTGAAGTGTATTCGGTTACTACCCACATTTACAGTTTTCATGGTGTTTGGTCCACGGAAGCCAGCCAGCTTTTGTCATGTAAAAAAATTGGGACCCCAAGGAGAGGGCGCAGACTCAACCAACTTTTCTTTCAAATTAGAGAATACCATTTGTGGCATCTTTTTGGAAAGCTTATCGAAACAGGAATTTGTCTCTATATATTTTTTTACATCTGTAAAACCATTGCGTGTGAAATTTTATAATCTATAAATCCTCGCAGTCCTATCTACCAATTTGGCCATTTAATAATTCTATTACATTCCTTGCAAAGTAAGGAGGGGCTCCATCCTGCTGAAAGGAGAACATTCTTTGGAGTTCTGGTATTAACAACTTTTCAAGAAATGTAAGAGAATTATTAAACATTTCCAAATGGGTGGACTGCGAGGATTTATAAAGTGGTTGCCCAAATCTCCGGATATTACACCCTTAGATTTTTCTTTATGAGGCGATTTAAAGGGTATATGTCATCAGACCTAGAAATCTAAAAGAGTTGAAGGCAAGGATTCGGGCAGAGATACGTTTAATGAAGCCAGAAGTTTTGGAAAGAGTAAGGGAAGAGTTTTACCATCGGTTTGGTCTGTGTTAACAGATTCATGGGGCACATTTTTAACAATTGCTATACTAAAAAGTGACATTACAGTTATTGTTAGTATAATTGTTCATTAAATTCGTTTTTATTAAATTTCTAATACATGGTTTGACAGATGTAAAAAAAAAATATCTGAAAAAATTTTTTCTTGTATAAGCTTTTCGAAAAGATGCCACAAGTGGTATCCTGTAATTCGAAAAAAAAGTTGGTTAGGGCTGCGCCCCCTCCTTGTCGTTTAATTTTTTTTACATGACAAAAGCGAGGACCTTAAAAAATCTTTGAGGAGGTATTTTTGGATTTTAGAGGAATCCTATTCTTAGAGCCGCTATAAGCAGCTTTCCATTTAAAATCCCTACCCTTTATAGGAATGCTAAATTAAAAAATAAATTATTAAATATATAATATATAAATATATTTAACACACCAAAAAAAATCCCAATATTCTTTATTCAATTTCTAGAAACTTTCATCGACAACAATTATCATTAATTCCGACAGAGTTAGCCTAATCTTTATATTATTTTGGCACCAAATTTTTAAGATTTATTTTTAGTGAAGAAAAAATAACTATTAATTATCCGTACAGACAACTTTTAAAATTTCATTTATTGAGAGTGCGAAATGAACTTCATGTGGTTTAAAAATGTATTTGCTAAATTTCACGACTACAGTATATTTAGGCAAGCACCACTTCCTCTGGAACTGGTTACCATAAGATGGTTATTGATCGGTTATAGGATTGGCAACCCTCCAGGTTTGGTGTGGAGGCTACAGGTCTTCAGGTCGAAATCATTTGACTCCAGGTTACGGGTATCGGGGAGAACAGTGGCGGCTCGCGGTCTTAAAAAATGGTGAAGAGCTAGATATAGTGCGGGCATAACAAGCATTGACTGAAAACCCGAGTAACAAAACGTCTCTCTTATCCTCATCTGTCCAACGACTGAATGGAGTTTCTAACAAATTACAAAATGTCAATGTCATTAATTGGGTTCATTTTTAAAACACACAACTAAGTAGGTACGTGCACTAGTGAATTAACTGAAAAATAAAAATAAACCTCTTTAGTCACACAGTAAATCACTTAAAAACGATATCTATAACCGTAAGTTTCGCCAAGCCTCAAAATAAATACCTTAAGGTTAGGCGAACCAATGCTAAAACAATGGTGCATGCGACTGATCTATTTTTAAATTGCCCTTCACCATAATGCAAATTGTCACATGTTGTTTGCATGACTGACGTCACGTAACCATCGCCACGGTGAATATCAAAGCCATGTTAAGCGTTGGGTCTTCACTTGCTTTGAGCTAACGGACACGGTCGCTGGGGCGCGCCAAAACGCACGAGTGTTTATAATTATGGTCCCTCGGAGTTAACCGTGACCCTATTATGCATAGCTACATTCGGATTAAATTAATATCAATAATTCAAACATGATTATTTTTTAAGGGCTAAAATGGTAGCTGTATTGGTACATTAATATTTAATATTGTCGAAAAACTTTTCTCCTAGTTTTATTTTTTTTTTGATTCACCTACTTAACCTAACGAACCGCCACTGGGGGAGAAGGGTTACACGTGTAGATAACCATTTTTTCTAGAAGTCACCTTTGATTGGGAAGATAGATGAGGAGAATGTGGGAGAGGGGGCGAATTTTTTTTTTTTTTAGAAATCGCTTTTGATTGGAGAAAATATAAAACTTTCAAAAGTTGGCAACTCTAATCGGTTAGAGGACAGCACAGCGCAATCAAGCTACTTGAATCATTACAGCAACTGTTCATTAATTTTGTGCATAAATAAGACACCAATTTTTTCCATTTATTATTTACAGCCGAGAAGAAAATTTTTAAATAAAAATTCTGCAGGCTTTAATTTCCTGTTCTGATTTGTTTTAATAGAAATAGCAAAATATTGAATGAATAGTTTATAAATAGAAAATTACTTTTCTATTTCGACAGGATTTAAAATTACTATAATCGGAGATTATTTAGCTCATTTTACCTCATTAACGCTAGTTTAGTACGAAAATTAACATTATTAACACATTAGGGTGGAGCAACACCATCGAACATCATGGAGAATCCCGAGCTGTTGCACTGGACATCTCTAGGGCTTTTGATCGTGTTTGGCACGATGGACTTCTAAGTAAATTGCGATCCTACGGTATGCCTAATGGATTTTGTTTATGGCTAACCAGCTTCCTTAAGAACCGTTCTCTGCAAGTGGCGATTGACGGGTTTCTCTCAGACACCTTCACCATCAATGCCGGTGTTCCTCAAGGGTCCATATTGTCGCCTACCCTCTTTTTACTGTATATTAACGACCTTCTAGTGAAAACCCAAAATCCAATTTATAGCTTTGCTGATGACAGCACACTTGTCTCATCTTTTACCTTGACTGCCCAAACATCCGCTGCCGACGCACATCTTCGCAGGCAGCATGAAGTATTGCGCCTCAACAAAGACCTGGAAGAAATTTTGGCTTGGGGTGACAGTAACCAAGTCGAATTTAATGCTAAGAAAACCCAGGCAGCAGTCTTCTCCAAAAAGGTTAACATTGCAGAACCGGATATAGTCATGGCAGGACACGCAATTCCCCTGGCACCGTCTATTAATTTGCTGGGGGTCAATCTGGGAGGTAATATGTCTTGGCATGATCACGTTGCCGCAATTGCCAAGGCAGCTGCACAGAAGCTTGGTGTACTTTTCCGCACCAAAAGGTTGTACACACCTTATCAACTTTTGACACTCTACAAAGCCCAGATTCGACCATCATTAGAATATTGCTCTCATGTCTGGAGCTCTGCACCCAAGCACACCCTTCGGCTGCTGGATTCCATTCAAAGGAGAGCCATTCGTCTGATCGGCGACCCCGAGCTGACCAAGACCCTCGATAGCCTGGAGCATCGAAGACAGGTTGGTGATTTGGCTCTCTTTTACAGATATTTCCATGGCAGGTGTTCGACTGACATTGCCCACTTTATTCCACCTAGAGCAATTCAAAACAGAAATACACGGCAAACCACTGCCGCTCATCCATATGTTGTTCAGCTTAGTACTCCTCGAACTTCATTGTTCAAGAATTCTTTCATCTGGAGAACGTCATCTTTGTGGAATGATCTTCCTGAGGTCGTGTTTCCCAATGAATACAATCTTCAACGTTTCAAGACCAACGTGAATCGCTTTTTTCGCACTCGCACCGCTCCCAGAGCGCCTTAAAGGATTTTTCCTACAGTGCAGGTGTTTTATCATAAAAAAAAAAAAAAAAAAAAAAATGTGAATATTACACATTATAGCGTAACAATACAAGAGTGATAATTTTGTTTTAAAATACTCATATTACATAGAGGTATCCAGGGCCTTCTAATATTTCCCAATGGCCCGATAGATCCGTGCCTAGGACCCCACATTCTGAAAGCCCCCCCCCCCCCCCCCCCAATGATATATTGCGACACACGTTTGTCGCCTTATATAGGATATATACAAATAAAAAATATTTTAAATCATACATTTTAAGAAATATTAGTATTATTGGCCGCCACCAACGCATTCATTCAATCACACGCCTCAGACACGATGGCAGTTTATTTATAGTTTCTGGGAAAATATCATATTTATATTTATAAAAATAATTATTTTAGAGAGAGTTTTTATTTCGACTTAAATTCGTTCAAGAATAAAATTTTTACTTTAGGAGAATTTTAATCCAAAATTATTTTATTAATTTAAAAATGTTATTGAATAAAAGAACCCGCTCAAAGGAAGATGGACGAATCAAAGGGTTATTACTAGTCTAGCACACGAGAGACGGAAATCTCGATTTGTTCTTTGATCTATGTCGGCTTCTTTGAGAAGTGTTTTTAAAATTCTTTTTTGATTTTATGTTTATATATTTGGTTTTTCTACGACCGTGCGTTTTAACCCATTTTCCCGCACGCATTTTAGTTTTGAAAGTGTCACTCTCCCGCACTAGTGCGGGAAGTAAAATAATGCAAATTTTGACCTTATTAGATAGTTTTTACTTCGAAAGTTGTAACTATTGTTACAACAGGTAAATAAATATGATGCTATCCTCATCGACGTCATCTACTTACCAGTTAACACCAAATAACTTCACTGGACCGGCAATTTTAGGTAATTTACAGAATGCAACAAATTGTGTTTTTAATATTAATATTTATAATAATTAGTAGTTTTTAGTTAAAGTTTTGTATATGTATGTTGAAATAAAATAATTTTTGAAAAATGGGTTGGTATACTTTTTTGTATATACGGTCGTAGAAAAAATAATGTTCCTAACTCATGCGTAAAGTGTCTTTCCCGCTCTTAACCGCTTGCCGAACTCCGCTCCGCGTCTTTCAGGTCAACTGCAGTCGCGTGCGGGAAAGTATCACTTTCCGCACTTATTAGGAAAATAACTATTTCAGACCTAACAATTACTAATTATGGTTGTTTTTGTATTAACTAATTTATTTTCTTTCTGATATCTTATTTTAAGATTAAGCAGTAATCGATGAATCATTACGAACAAATAGTGCATTTCCGCCGTATCGCGCATATTGTACCTGCGTCTGGCGATGGCAATAAAATGTCTTTCTTATATTTAAAATATTAAAAAAACGAATTTTACGAGAATTAAGGGGCGCGGCGTCAGTGGAGATTTTTAAGTAATATCGGGGCATCGTTTGTAATTTTAATGGAAAATAAGAAATTAACATGAATAGCCCCAATACTTTTATATTCTGCATAGCGGATGATATAATTTGAACGTATATATTGAAACTTTAAAATAACTTTTTAATTTTTTTTTTGAAAAAAAAAGGTATCATCCGCCAAATTAGAAGTTCTTGTGAACCCCTCAGTAAAATTTTTGTATTAAATTTTTAATTAGACAAGCCAGGAAACGATGATGCGTTTCATGCTTAGAGAGCTTAAGACTCTTTTAAACGTAGCAAAGATTAATATTATTGTTTTTATAATATTAATACGCAATTGAATGGGAATTATTTTTTTTTTATGGAAAACACTAACTTCAATATCTATTACACGACAACATTATGAACCCTTGAGCTAACCAGTGATGCCTATTTAAATAAATTTTACTGGTGATATTTACTGGTGATATTTACTGACAGCCGAACGTGCGCAACTATTTTTGCCTTATCTCTCTTAATACTGGTTAGTAGCACAAGAGTCTTAGGAAGAAAAATAATTTAGTATTTCTTAATAAACAAATATAACTTGAAATAAATTCAATAGCTTTAGAAGGTTTGGAGTAAATGGAATGAATACAAGTTGTGAGTGGAGAATACCCAAGGCGATAGTAGACCCTTAACAGCACCAACAAATATTAGTTTGTTTTCTTTAAGAAAATTGAGCAAAATTTAAAAATGGAATAAAAACAATCACATCATATTTAAAATAATAAAGTTGACAGCTACTTCCGATATAACCGGAAGTGATAGGAAAACGCCAGTATTTTAGGTAAAAATGCCACATCAAAAATATAAACTTATAAATAGTTTCAAAAAAATATTTTTATTGTTTTCCCAATTTAATCAAAGTTAATTTAAAAGGGCACCACTTAGATACCCTGTATATTTGGATACACAAACATGATATTTGAATACATAAACATTATTTAGAGAAATTAATTTGTAGTTACTAACTTTTAATTAATTCTGTCGCCCGAGGGATTTGATTTAACGGCTGGTAATATTAATATTAACATTCACGTACCAATTTTAACTGTACTCATTTACCATAAATATATGAATCAATATGTGTATTAAATGTTTATAATTTTAGTAAAATTATTTAGGATTTTTCCGTGATTGTTTATGTGTAGTAAAATAGTAGTTTGTACAACAAGAGTGGATATGACGTCTATATCTCATGAGGAAGCAAATTGAGCACGACGCCGTAGGCGCACACAGACGCATGGTGACATTATGTCTCGCAGTAAAAAATATTAATGAATAAGATGTAATTTAATTATTAATAAATAATTATTTCTTGATATTATATAATATAAAAAATAAACGTGTCTTTTACCAAATTACCAACTTATTACCTTTTAAAAAAAAGTTTTTTGGAATGAAACTGAAATATCCACGAAACCAACTTAAATAACAGACCCAATTTAAAATAAAAAGCGAAAACCTAAATAAGATCGCTTTTTAAAAGAAATTCATCAATTTTTTTTCTTTGATCTACTATATTTCCTTATATAGAAATACAAAAATATTTCCAGGTTAAGTAAACATAAATGTTTACTCTACCAAAACGATGAAATATATATTAGCAAAAACAAAATATTTTTAAATGATACCTACCCATTTTTAAATGAATGTGCAAGAACTGTTCTTTCTTAATATACCGGGTGGTACATCGTGGATGGAAACATAGGAAATCCCATGCAAGTTTTAGATTGTCCAAATATGTTCTCCCCTATTTACTTTAGAGCGAGGTTGTAGGAATACTTTTTTAGGGTCTCTGTGTGGTGAGTGCACATGAGGAGTTTGAACAATTTTGGACAACCCGATCTTAACTTATTTGAACAGGATTGCGGTTGAATCTTCATTGGAATTCAACAGGTGATACTGCGGACACCAGCATCGACTGGACTTGTTAACCGGTAATTTGTCATTGTCAAATGTAATTTGCAAAATGTAGGCTTTTTAAAAATCTTTAACAGATACATTTTACTTTGAATTTTACTAATATTTTCAAATAAAACGAACAGTATTTTCTAAACGATCTTTTAATAGAAAACAAAGTATTTTACTTACAATAAAACCTATTAAATAGTATTAAAATCATCAAAAATTGCTAAAAGGAAAAGAAAATAAGAGGGTGTTTAAAAATAAACAATTTTTTATAAAAAAACTAATAATTTTATTTAAAAAAAACGGTAAAATCGTTTAGAATATTGTTAATTCTTCATTAAATGTTTTAAAAACCCGCAATTTGCTGCTGAACAATATCCTAAATAAAATAGTAGAGTTTAGTGTCCGTATAATTAAATAGAAAAGAAGGTTTTTTAGCGGCAGGCGGACAAAATAGTGCATCTATTTTTTGCATTGAGTACACAGGGACGCCAAAGGTAATGGGTTCCCTGGGACACAGGTAGACAATGACAGGCCGTTTCGTTCTTATTAGAACTCATCAGAAAGCCATAACCTCTAAGCGACCTTCAGTACAGCGAGACTATGCTTTCAAGGCATTTTTAAGAAATAAAAACGCGATGAAAACCCAGTAACGCCATCTATAGGAATCAACCCAATACAAAAGATAGTCGTGACGAAGCAACAATAAACCAAATACGTTAAGCCAACACACCAGTATAGGCAACATGTATCGCATTCAAATAAGTTCGCGCTGCAGTATACCCACTGTGCGCTGCCAACCCGTAACGGGTTGTATCCTATAGATGGCGTTACTGGGTTTTCATCGCGTTTTTATTTCTTAAAAATGCCTTGAAAGCATAGTCTCGCTGTACTGGGGGTCGCTTACAGATTATGGCTTTCTGATGAGTTCTAATAAGAACGAAACAGCCTGTCATTGTCTACCTGTGCCCCAGGGAACCCATTACCTTTGGCGTCCCTGTGTACTCAATGCAAAAGATAGATGCACTATTTTGTCCGCCTGTCGCTAAAAAACCTTCTTTTCTAATATCCTAAATGATCATAAAATTATTTGCGAACATTAGCGAGTTGATACTGGGTAATTTCAGATTGCATAAAATTGAATTTTTTAACTGCCCTAAATTTTCAAACCTAACAAATTTATAAAGCAAATTTTTTAAATGCCCCCAGAGGAACAAGTTTTTGGTGAAAGATCAGGATACCTAACTGGCCAATTAATTGTTGAGTTTGGAAAGGAAACGCACCTATTAAAAGCATTATTTAGATATTCGCCTACCACAAGCGAATTGTGGGCCGGGCAACCATCCATTTGAAACCTAATCTCCTGATTTTCATTAGCGACTTCCTCCAGTGCGGGTCCAATTTAATTTTGAAGCAGAAATAAATATATTGAGCCCGTAAGATTTCCGTCAATCAAAAATGGTCCAATGATGCGATGTCCAAAAATGTCTGCTCAAACATTCATTTTCTGAGGGTATTGGGTTCACGTGCATGCATGACAATGATCATTTTGTAGACTCCAGAACCGATAATTTTGTATATTCGGCTCATTATTTAATGTAAATGTGCATTCGTCTGAGAAGCAAATATTTTATAATCAAAGGTTGACAAGTGCAATCAATTCTGGTGTCCGCAGCGTCACCTGTTGAATTTCAATGAAAAACCAACCATAATCCTATTGAAATAAGTTCAGATCGGGTTGTCCAAAATTGTCCAAACTCTGCATGTGCACTTTCCACCTTAAAAAAACCGCCCTGAAAACCCGCTCTAAAGTCAACAGATGAGCAAATATTTAGACAGTCTAGAACTTGCATGGGATTTCCTGTTTTTTTAACCACGATGCACCACCCGGTATATTCAAAACCTCGAGAAACGTTAAATTGGGCATGTTATAATTATCTTTTAATTGAAATATATTCTTCAATATGTTTCTTTTTTAAATTATGAAGTAAACTTTTACCCAAAAAATAAATTTGTTTAATGAGGCATCTCCGATCGTTAAACATGGTATGTGACAATTATATTGTTTTCTACTTTCCAGTGCTAATAGTTTGGCTCTATGTATAAGACACCCAATAATTCTCTGAAGTTGTTTTCCCATAGGAACCTGTTCCAGGTTCAAATTCCAATTGTAATTTCAGCGCCAAACGCAGCGTGATATTTTATATTTAGTCACTTGCCATGTTTCACGACTGGACACTTCAAATATTCAATATATTTATTTCAGACACAAAGTAGCTGGCGCACTACTAAACGAACACCTCCAAATCAACGGAATATCATCCAGAATAGAAGAGGTATCAGAAGTAAGTCCAACAATTGGACGCAGAAAATCTAGCTCGTTAAAGTCTAGTAAATCTACCAAGTCGCCGTCGTTAAGATCCACAACCAAATCGCCATCTTTGAGGTCTACGCGATCTGAATCGCTTAGATCCAGACGATCGGCTGGCTCGTTTCGATATAACCCTTCGGATGGATCGATAAAAATCAGGTCTGAATATGTCTGTGGAACGATGATTATCCTCTCGATGTGCTGTTATGTTGATGTACAGTCTAGTCGCTCAATTTTTATCTTCTTCAAACCATAAGACTAAGGACCCCATAAGCACAAAGCTTATGGGAAATGGCTTTCGGCTAATTTTTCTGAATTTCTAGTATTTTCTAGATCTTGATGTCCTGATTAAAAGTGTCCATGGCCGTAATCCAATCCTATGACTAGTTTTTCAGTTATGGCCTTTTAAAGTTGGCAACTTCTTACTTTGAGATTTTATGCATTGTCTGGAGTTTTCACTTGTTTCTAAATTATCAACTTTTTTATATTTTTTTATTGGTGGAAAATTAAGCCTTAAGTTTTCTTTCACTTATATAGAAATAAAATATGTACAGGATCTTAAATAATTTATGGGCGGAAAAAATAAATGCTAATATTGAAAAATTATGAAAATCCAAAAAACAATTTTTACTCATTTTTTGAATTTTGAAAACAAACGGCTAGATTTTTTTCATATTTTAATATCTTGTAGTATCAAGCTGTGGATGAAAAAAAATGGATATAGGTTGACGTAGAATATATTGCCGGGTATTTTATTTTTCAAAAAAAAAATTTAAAATTCACCTGAACACGTAATAAATGACTTTTAATTGATTCATTTAATTATTATGTCAATCTGTAACAATTTTCTTTTACAATAATTATTTTCTAACACATTTGAATCTTAAATATACAGGGTGAACCAATTACAATGATTTACACAATTAAAAACTTTTAAATAGGAAAATTATTTTAAAAAATTTATCAAATGACAAAATATTATTTTTAAATTATAAAAGATTTTTTTCGTAAAATACCTTGGTTCTTGTACATGATAAGTTATTTTAGAGTCGTACCAAAGTGCTTTTTTTTTCTAATTTATATTTTTAATTTTCCCATATTTAAAAGTTTTCACTTGTGTAAATCATTGTAACTGGTTCACCCTGTATATGTAAGATAAGAGTGTGTTAGAGATAACTATTGTAAAAGGAAATTGTTACAAATTGGCATAATAATTAAATGAATCAATTAAAAGTCGATTATTACGTTTTCAGGTGAATTCAATTCATTTTTTTTTTAATAAAATACCTGGCAATATATTCTACGTCACCTACTTCCTGCCCATTTTTTTTTCATCCACAGCTTGGTGCTAGAAGATATTTAAATATAAACAAAATCTAGATGTTTGTTTTTAAAATTCAAAAAATTAGGTTTTTTTTTGGATTTTCATAATTTTTTAATATTAGTATTTATTTAATACGCCTATAAATTATTCAACATCCTGTACATATTTTATTTCTATATAAGTGAAAAAAAACTTAAGGCCTAATTTTTCACCAAAAAAAAATATAAAAAAGTTGATAATTTTTAAGAAACAAATGAAAGCTCCAGACAATGCATAAAATCTCAAAGTGAGAAGTTGCCAACTTTAAAAGGTCATAACTCAAAAACTAGTCATAGGATTGGATTACGGCCATGGACACTTTTAATCAGGACGTCAAGATCTAGAAAATACTAAAATTTCAGAAAAATTAGCCGAAAGCCATTTCCCATAAGCTTTGTGCGGGGTCCTTTAACTTGCATTTCTGACGTATCTTAATGTATGTATATTTCTATAATCTTAGTTGTGGTTTATGATAAAAAAAAGAAGACCCGCGAGAGCACCTGTATCCTAACGCTAATGTGGATTAACCATTATCTTAATTTAATTGATGTACAAGTGAAATATCAAGAAACAGTTTTTTCGCAAGAAATCACACAAGGATTTACGGGATAAAGGAGATGTTGTACCTTCTCTATAAAATTTTGCATATATGTTCGGCATGTTGTAGTTAACTTGAACGGCAGTAGAGTTTTGGACTTGCATTGTCTTTATTTGTTTAGAATCACTACGTTTCAACTGGTAAGTATCTCCAGTCGTCTTCAGGTGAATACTGAATAAGTACGGTAACTACAGCTCTATTTATACTAGGCAGGTGCTATGACATGCATGACTAGTGGGCGGAGTCATGCGTGTTGCTAGGTGATGACGCATAACTGGATGAGTCATGCTTGATGAGTCATGCTCGATGACGTCATGCTCGATGAATCATGCGTTTAACTCTTGGGTGGTCTTATTCTAAGATTACATTTACTTAACAAGGGTTTCCAGACGTTTCTCATGTCTAATGAAGGCTTACTAAAGCAACCTGGATTTTGGTGTATGGTAGCAGCTTCCTTAAACTTCCTCTTCCTCCAGTGCGGTTCTTTTTGCAGAATTTCCGCTTTTGTCCACATGATATGATGGCCGTGCGTCCAGGCGTGGTCAGCTGCACCTGATTTTTCGGTCTCTCCTTTTCGGGTATTATTCCGATGTTCTTTAATCCTTACTTCTAGTGGTCTTAGTGTCTCACCGATGTAAGACTGGCCGCATTCGCAGGGGATCTGGTAGACACAATTTTTCTTGTCTTTCTGGCTTACTGGTCTCGTCTTCGTTAGGTGGCTTCTTAAAGTGTCTCTAGAGCTGAATACTGTTTCGATGTTGTATCGTTTTCCTAGTCTTCTTATTTTCTCAGATACTCCTTTGACATACGGAATATTGAGTATTGGTTGTATCTCTTTCTCTGCTTTACGTGTGTTTGGCCGATTCTTGCGATTTTCCAATATTGTGTCAATCAGTTTCATGGGATAGCCATTCTTGTTGAGGTCGGTCTTGATGTGGTTAGTTTCTCTTTTGAGAGCTTCGTTTGAGTTACAGAGAGTAATTGCTCTATCCACAAGGTTTCTTACTATGCCATGTTTTGTGTTGTTTGAGTGGTTTGATGTATAATTGAGATATTGCCCTGTATGTGTAGGTTTTCTGTACACTGAGGTTAGGAAGGTGTTGCCATTTTTCTCTACATTGACGTCTAGAAAAGGTAATTGGTTGTTCTCTTCTTTTTCCATGGTGAATTTAATTGTCGGTGCAAAGTTATTAATGTGATGTAAGAATTCTCTGAGTTCGTCCTCGTTTCCGTTCCAAATAATGAAGGTGTCATCCACATATCTAAGCCATATTTTTGGTTTCTTCTTTGCTTGTTTTATTGCTTCGGATTCGAACCATTCCATATAAATGTTGGCGATTATGGGCGAGAGAGATGAGCCCATTGGTAGTCCGTCCTCTTGGCTAAAGAATCTATCTACCGCTACCTACAAATGCCATCATGGAACTATTGGAATGCTGCCTTAACAATTCTTATTTTCAAGAAAAAGATAGATTCTTTAGCCAAGAGGACGGACTACCAATGGGCTCATCTCTCTCGCCCATAATCGCCAACATTTATATGGAATGGTTCGAATCCGAAGCAATAAAACAAGCAAAGAAGAAACCAAAAATATGGCTTAGATATGTGGATGACACCTTCATTATTTGGAACGGAAACGAGGACGAACTCAGAGAATTCTTACATCACATTAATAACTTTGCACCGACAATTAAATTCACCATGGAAAAAGAAGAGAACAACCAATTACCTTTTTTAGACGTCAATGTAGAGAAAAATGGCAACACCTTCCTAACCTCAGTGTACAGAAAACCTACACATACAGGGCAATATCTCAATTATACATCAAACCACTCAAACAACACAAAACATGGCATAGTAAGAAACCTTGTGGATAGAGCAATTACTCTCTGTAACTCAAACGAAGCTCTCAAAAGAGAAACTAACCACATCAAGACCGACCTCAACAAGAATGGCTATCCCATGAAACTGATTGACACAATATTGGAAAATCGCAAGAATCGGCCAAACACACGTAAAGCAGAGAAAGAGATACAACCAATACTCAATATTCCGTATGTCAAAGGAGTATCTGAGAAAATAAGAAGACTAGGAAAACGATACAAAATCGAAACAGTATTCAGCTCTAGAGACACTTTAAGAAGCCACCTAACGAAGACGAGACCAGTAAGCCAGAAAGACAAGAAAAATTGTGTCTACCAGATCCCCTGCGAATGCGGCCAGTCTTACATCGGTGAGACACTAAGACCACTAGAAGTAAGGATTAAAGAACATCGGAATAATACCCGAAAAGGAGAGACCGAAAAATCAGGTGCAGCTGACCACGCCTGGACGCACGGCCATCATATCATGTGGACAAAAGCGGAAATTCTGCAAAAAGAACCGCACTGGAGGAAGAGGAAGTTTAAGGAAGCTGCTACCATACACCAAAATCCAGGTTGCTTTAGTAAGCCTTCATTAGACATGAGAAACGTCTGGAAACCCTTGTTAAGTAAATGTAATCTTAGAATAAGACCACCCAAGAGTTAAACGCATGATTCATCGAGCATGACGTCATCGAGCATGACTCATCAAGCATGACTCATCCAGTTATGCGTCATCACCTAGCAACACGCATGACTCCGCCCACTAGTCATGCATGTCATAGCACCTGCCTAGTATAAATAGAGCTGTAGTTACCGTACTTATTCAGTATTCACCTGAAGACGACTGGAGATACTTACCAGTTGAAACGTAGTGATTCTAAACAAATAAAGACAATGCAAGTCCAAAACTCTACTGCCGTTCAAGAAACGTCATTGTCTCCAACCTTTAAACAGACACTATGTTGTAGTTAACTTAACGGTTTTATGGTTTAGATCTACATTTTGAGCGAACAGACTGTGATTTGGACCCTCCCCCCACTATAAAATTTGGCAATAACCGATGTTAAATGTAGGCATGATAATTAAAAACTCTGATTGTTAATTATTTTTTTCTTTCTGCATATATCTAGAAATGTATACAATAAATGTATCATGTTACATACACACATCAAATAATGCGATTAAACATCACGTAAAAATGCACTAGATGTTATTGATGTAACCTTTGGTCAAAGAGCACTTAAACCGTTTTTTTGTATGTTTTTAAGATAATATCCCCTAATTTTAAGGCACTGCTGCAATGACTTTAATCAATAAGAAATAAACTGTTTATATGACCCTTTGAAAGAGGCATATTCTTTTTTATTTCGCTTATACAAGGCATTCCGTGAAAGATAAGGAAAGGGGATGCAATTTAGGTCATTACTAGTTATCAAAATTAAAATTACTGTCTGCAATGGATTTATTTAGGTTCTCCGCCTCCATAAAAGTCAGCTAGAAACTTCCAAGACCGCTATCTTTCGGAAAAATATTTTTTGGGTGTTTCACCGCAGATAAGAAAATGAGATATTTGATTTTTAATTAATTAAAGCTACTGCATTTAAATATACAAAATGAACCAAAAGTCCCGTATAATATTGTCGGTGATTTTTATTCAGGGTGATTCCTAAGTTGATACTTCTTTTTTAGCGGCGTATAGAAGGCATTAAAATAAACAACATTTTCAAATATCTTTTTTCAAAAAACCCAAAAATAAAGTACTTACATTCATTTATTACACTACAAATCAAATACAGTTTCGCCTAACTTGCCCGTTAAATAACATTAGGAAAACTTCTGGGTGTAGAGAAGAAACATCCACACTTTTACGACACTAACAATAAGTTAGCACCATAATTAGTTCATTGTTTTCAAATTTTACCATTTTCACCAATTTATTAAAATTAATTTGCTTCAGAAACCACAAAGCGCCGGGAATTGCCACAATAAATAACTGACGACCGATCTGTGAAATGCATGACTCACATACAAAAAACGAATAAAAACAATATAAAGTAAAGGGCTACGTTTTGATTACCAGGCCCGCAAAAAAGGTATTTAAAAAAGTTGTTTAATTTAATGCTTTCTATACACAGCTAAAAGAGAAGTATTAACTTAGGAATCACCCTGTATAATAATAGCTTTCCAAGATACCTAAAGCTACCAAGATTAAATAAAATATTATTTCCATTTATCCGAATAATACCCGTTTTATGTTAACGTAATGAGATGCAAGCAAGAGATTTAAGGCATAAGAGTATAAGAGAATAAGCAAAACAAATTCAAAGCAAATAGAACAAATGACGGCGGGAGACAGTTGATTCTCGTTAAATTTTGAACGCTCTATTTAGTCTCGATCGTAGTGTGTATGGAGATATAAGAATCGATTGTTTCGTGCTTGCTTGTATGCTCAAGCAATTGACTTGAATTTCTGTGTATTCATGTGAAACGTAACGATCTTAATGATTCTAGTTTTAATTCGATTCGTTTTTAATAAATTCGTCACCATATTTAATAGTCTTAAACGAAAGCAATTAAAAGTGTTAAATTTATACTGGGTCTTCCAAAAGTCTCGCATAAAATTAATATCAATTAAAGGAAAAAGATCTAGGAAAAACGCTCGGACCGGTAAATTTTTAATTTTAATTGTGCATTTTTTGACATAAAAAAATATTATACAGTTAGTAGTAGTAGTAGGTTTTTATTCTCTGTCCAAAGAAATGAACTTTCGATTTACCATGTTAAACCGTTAAAACCGGTTTTTTGGTTTAACATGGTAAATCGGAGGTTGGTTTCTTTGGATAGAAAATAAAAAACTAAGATAGGGAGGTGAAAACCATTTTTCTCTAAGATGAACCGTTCCAATGTTACAGCCTCTCAAAGTCAAAAAATGCCATATTTTAAACGTTAATATCTCAAAAACTATTGAATTTAGACATATGACATTTACATCATAAGCGTAGAATTTTGGGGGAAATCAGAAAATGATACAATATATAGGGTTCTCCATTAAAAAAAATTGTCAAAGAGTGACGACAGTTTTATGAGACACCCTGTATAATATTTTTTTATGTCAAGAAATGCACATTTAAAAATAAAAAATCACCGGTCCGAGCGTTTTTCCTAGATCGTTTTCCTTTAATTGATATTATTTTTTTTTGTTCACATGAAGACGACCGGTGATACTTACCATTTTAAATATTGCGATTTAAAACGAAATACAGACAGACAGACAATACTAACTCTTCTATCAGAGCTTTACATGTATAGTACTTGCAAAGTAAATATATTTTAGACTATTCACCAATCGAATTTAAAAGTTATATAGAAATATCTAGAAACGTATAAACCGAATTGTTTTGTTGAAAAGTTAACTCTTTCTCTCGTTAGTCACTACATAAATAATATTGTTTTAAGTCGGTATGTTTAAAATATATCACTGGCTATTTTAGACAATTAAAAGTCATCCTATGCTTAAATCTATACCTGGTTGTTGCAAAAACTGCATTTATTTGTCGTATTATTGCCGTTTATCTATATTATGGACAGATAGTTTCTGCCACTCAGCTGGAGAAACACCAATTTATGACTGTAGAATATCAGATCCGCATATTCAATTTGAAAATTTAGCACATTATGTAATCTGTGTATAAAGAGTATGGTTAATTTTCAGTTAATATTCAATATTCAGTTTATTTGTTTGGTTATTAGGTTCACTTAAAATAACAGTGTGTAATTTTGATGGTATGTAGTTGTAACTACTACTCAGTTAGAGAAACCCTATTCGATGATAATTGGATATGAGATATAGGAGCAGGTACTTTTCTATTTACCTTAAACTTTCAAAATTTCTGTGCTAGATCAAATCAACTTTTCAGAGTTAAATATTACATGTAAATTTAACTAATTTTTCCCTCCGCTTTCACTGAATTTCTCTAAATTGGGATATACGATTTACTTCAGTTTCAAAATATTGAAATATTCTTAGATTTAACTTTCATTTTTAAAATATACAGTAATGTATGCTTGCATAAATAGATCATGTTTAGAATTTTTTGTCTAATAAATATAAATATGTGTGACACAAAAGTGGCTGTCGATGTCGTTGAAAATTTCCTACGTGTCGTTAACAGTAAATTTCCTTTTCTCCGAATCGTTTATACTATTATCTTGGGTTACACAAAGACTTTTAACCAGAATTAACTAACCAGCAAGTTTGACAGGCATTATGAACTTAGAATTGAAGCTGCCTGATTAGTCAATTAAAAATGAAGGTAAGGTATGATTGTGAGAAAATTATTTTTGGCAATGTTATGTATTTCACAGTCAAACTTGCTAGTTAGTTAATTATTATTAAAATTCTTTGTGCAACCCGACATTACACTTTTTGAACGGCAGTAGAGTTTTGGACTTGCATTGTCTTTATTTGTTTTGAATTAAAAGAAATAAAGAAAGTCCAAAACTCTACTGCCGTTCAAGAAACGTCATTGTCTCCAACCTTTAAACAGACATTAGACTTTTTATTACTTAATATAAGTACTTTAAATGTAAAAAAAGGTATTTGGAGTAGCAAGTAATGTATTCCAGTAACTGTCAACTTTACTTTACTACATTGATGTATTTCGTAGGTGTCGTATATATTTATTTAATGTACTTGTTGACAGTATCTCTGGGATATTTGAAAATTGTATATCCAATCATTTATATTCAACGCCCACAAAGCTTATTTATAGTCCTAATAAACTCGCTTCTTGTAGGCCCACATTTTTTTTACAACGCTTTACCCACATTTTAATTTAAAATGTAATCAGAAATGTAATTTTTTACCAGACTTAGTTTTTGTTGTCAACGTTACAAATACGTTACACTTATTGCTGTTTAGTAATTTATGAATAATAGATAGAAATTCGGAATAACAATTGTTTAAAACAATTTAGGTAATTAACTAAGAGTAAAATGTAAGCAAAACGTAAATATACAGGGTGATTCATTAAGGTCGACGAGCGGCCTTATCTCGGAAACTACTGGGCATAAAAATTCAAGATAAAAAATTGATAACTAAAGTAGCCATGAGAAAATCCTGGAAATAATTTTTAAGTTCCGCATTTTACCGCAAGAGGGTTTAATTGAAAAGTAAATTTTAAAATTTTACATATCTCCGAAACTTAAACATTAAGGTATATCTTTGATAACACCATTAAAAAGCTTGGACAATTATGCATTATTTTGGTCTTATGCTCATTGGCGTACTGACTTTAATAAGAGGGGGGAAGCTGTTGAAAGTGTAATCATTTAAATTGCTGTAACTTATAAACGACTTATCAGATTTTAGCAAACTAAAGACTGTTTGGAAGAGAAATGTATGCACTTTCACCAGTCCTATTTAGTTTCCATAATAGTTCTTTAAAAAAATGCTAGAGGGCGCAATTTGTAATAATAATACATTTTTTGATTTTACTCCGAAAAAATAAATCATACGGTATCATTATGATACCATAATCGAGAAGTAGATGAAATTTGTTAGAAAAATTTTTTAAACCGCAGCTCGATATCTTTGTTCGTTTCAGCTTTATCGCCAATAGAATAATTTTTAAAACTTCAAATGAAGAAGCGATTTAATATTTTTTAGAAAAAAAGTGCGACGCCACTGATATTTTTCCATGTGGATATTATTTTGGATTAGCCTGGTCAATTCTGCATAAAAATGGTCTCTTGCGTTTTTCTTCTCAGGCACACCTTTCTTAATTAAAATAATTTAATTAAATTAGACGGGCGGAAGCATGCTTATTAAGTGAAGGTGTTTCCAACAATTTTTATAAAACAAAATTTATCATTTCAATGTTAATAATAATCATAAAAAGTAGATCATTTTATTTCGGATTTATTAGCGGACGATCGACTACAGCATGGTCTTGCTACTAATCTTTGAAGATTATTAATTTTAACCTTAATAACACTCTCCCTAGTTTTAAATCGAAGATTCCAAACTGTGTACAACTTACATAAAAGTTCAATAAGACTTATATGGTCGAAGTTGGTTGAGAAATATTTCGTCTCTGGAGCGCAATAAAAAGGTTATCTGGTAAGATAACTAGTTTTAAAAAGCCTTTTTTGGAAGCACATAAATATTTTTCAGTAAATTTTTATATTGCATTTGAAATTACTCCTGAATAGCTAAATATTTCGTCTATATGTAACTCAGAAATGTTTTATTCCCTTATCGTTTAGTAAAAAAAAATAAATGGTTTCAATGACCTATCTTTATGCCTAAATCTGTATTTAATTTTTACGTTTTTATATCAATTCATTTACTTTTGAAATAAAAGAGCAAAGTTTGAATTAATTATAGTGGTTAATCTTTATCTTATTTTTTTTCTTTTTCTATTGCAGAAGTAAAGTAGCAGCAGCCCTCCTTAACAAACACCTGCAAATCAACGGAATTTCAGCAGGAATTACTTCGCTCAGACAATCGTTAGATGGTAGTTTGGAAACGGAAAAAGGTAGCAATGCCACAGCTGCATCCGATCCTGGAACCAGCAGTAAAATGAGGAGAGAGAGAAAAGCTGCTAGAACGCTCGGGATCATTGTCTCTGCATTTATGATGTGTTGGTTGCCGTTTTTTCTATGGTAAGTCGCATTTTTAATAAGTAGAACATACTAAAATTAAATTATTTAAACCATAGTGGACCCAGAAAATTATATTCTAATTAAATTTAAATAAGAAGTATAGGTTTTTTGATATTCTTTGTTCTAGATTACATATTTTCTGGCCTAAGCAATTTCCATTATTTTTTCTATATGGTAGATGTAAGGTATATACATTCAGTGGCCTATTGAAGATATCTGAAATGAGTATAGTTATATTTAAAAAAATAAAGTTTAGTAATTTTAAAACGAATAGAGCTAAACATTAAAAAAATGTATCTTTTGCATTAAAGTACACAAGGACGCCAAAGGTAATAGGTTCCCTGGGGCACAGGTAGACAATGATAGGCTGTTTCGTTCTTATTGGGGCTCATCAGAAAGTCATAACCTGTTAGCAATTCCCAATTCAGCGAAAATATGTTTTCAAGATATTAAATATATGATAAAAACCTAGTATCGTCATCTGTTGGAGTCAACTAAATGCTAAAGAGAGCCATCAGACGTCTATTTTATCTTCAAAACACATTTTCGCTCTATTGGGAATTGCTTACAGGTTATAGCTATCTGATGAGTTCCAACAAGGACGATACAGCCTGTTATGGTCCACCTGTGCTCCAGGGAACCCATTAGCTTTGGCGTACCTGTGAACTTTAATGCAAAAGATAGACACACTACTTTGTTTGCTTGCCGATCACTTTTCTTTCTATAAGAAAGTAACTTTACAATTCCTATTTCACAAACGAGCTAGGTATAAATTATTATTAACAAAAGTTACTTAAGTTTTAATTTGGTGTCCAAAAATGCTATTATTTACAGATTATTCTATTTAAAATAGCAAAGTTGGTCGGTATACCCGGAAGTGATACAAACTAAAATATAGTAATAAATAAAAATAATAAAATATAATATTTTAGGAAATAAAAGACTAATTATGCCTGCTACCAAATGTTTACAATATAACTTTTTTTTTTCTGATATATTATAATAGGCCAGTTAACGTAAAATACCCTGTATATCCCGGAGGTTGTCCCATTAGAAGGAATTGATAATAAAAATAAATGGGAGTGTTGAGAAGCTTAAAATGAAATAATTTTCTTTTTAGAATATTATTAGTCAGTTCTACTTCTAGCCTATTTCATACTTTCTAAGCCAGGGGTTCCCAAATTTATTTTGTCTACTGCCCACTTTGAGAATAAATTATTTTTTAGCGCCCCCATTTTTCACCTACTTAAAAACCACTATAACTCCAAATTCAATTAATTAATTATTGTGAGCTATAATAGCGGAGATTAAACATTCATTCTAAACGAGACTTTTACTATAACCTGCAAGAGTTAACTTGATACCTGAGCGCAGTAGGTAGTACACAAAGGCGCTCAGGTCTCAAGTTTACTCTTACGGGCTACACCTGCCAATGAGAATGATTATTGAAACGCAACTTTATAGTATTCAGACAATTATTCCATGAACCAGCAGATTGATACAGGAATGCACAAATCGGGTTATTTAACAAAAACTTAATAAAAGATGATTGCCCGCGGTCTATTATCTACGAAAATTACCTATCTAGGAACACTAATAACAATGAAAATGCAAAAGTGTGTCTGTTGCCTTTTTTTTTTTTTTCTTTGTATCTATTTTCATTTCGAAACGGAGCGACCGATTGACATGATTTGTATTTTATTTATTCAATAAAATACGACAGATATATGAACTACGCGGGGAGAAATATCGAACCGAGTTTAAGAAATCTTACTAATATTAAGATGTTCACAAGTTGTAGTCGACAGTTGAGAGCTCAGTCGGTGTCTAAGAGTCCTCCTAGCTAGATGAAATTACAAATCGCCCCCCAAGCCTCTACACAACACCCCCATTTTTTTTCTGGGTCTCTTACCGCCCCCCTTTACTGCTGTAGCGCCCACAAGGGGGCGTTATCGTCCACTTTGGGAAAGGCTGTTCTAGGCGGATTAATTTTTTATAATTGAAAAAATGTTTGGATTAAAATTTTCTACCATTTGACTCGGTGAAACTCAAGCAAACCCAAGTTATTTTTAGCCTAAAATTTACTTTTGTCCCGAAACTCACACAGGAAACAAAAAAATAAGCTGTCAAGTTCCTCAATATCCTTTCCAATTTTTCATATTGAGCTGTCCGAGACAAATCGTCTACGGAATTCTCGATTTTCAATAAAGAACTACGCGTGGTAAAACAAGACGTGTTCAGTGTTCACACGTGAAATCGATTCTCGATCATTATTGCGTCGGAAAACGGAAAACTCAATTTATATAAAACGAGTTGTCTTGAAACAAAGTGTTTTATTTTAAGAAAACAAAAATATATTTTTTTTGCCAAGTACTACAAGGAACGTTTGAAATTTTTTTTCGCCAATGAAAGAAACTGCACGTCCTTTTACAAAATTACTTCCAGCCCGTAACAGATAGTGAAAAACTTGAAGAAAGTAAAAAGTTGAAGAACAAAATGATAAATTAGATCTTATTCTTAAACTTTTTCGGTTTAGCACTCTGAGAGTGTGTGACGTCATAGATTCGACCGAGATTTGCTGTTATACTGAATACGGTTGCCCTCGGACGGAGTGTAAATATAGAATGTATGATCGCTCTTAAAATTATGACAGATGATAAAATAATTGTAACCTTTTAATTTAATATAAAGTTAAAACAATTCTTCTTTAAATTAAACAATAATATTACTTTATGTTCAAAATATCCAAACAACAACACGCGAAATTACAAAAGAACACCATTCACAGTCTTAAAGAAAAAGTGTAGCCATTGACGTCATTGCGCAGGCGCAGTCTCTCTACTCCGTAAAAATTTGCAGATCGAAGAAGAGCACTCGCTAACAGATTCAGAGTAACCAGATTTGTAAACCTATTACTCCGAGTGAGAGCACTTTATTTTGATAACCGAACACGCAAATCTCGGAGAGAGCACTCTCAGAGTGCCAGAGAGCAGGAAACCGAAAACGCTATTGGTCATTGACTTTGTAATAAAGTGGTCATGACAAGGGAAAAAAACGAGGACCATGTAGATTATATTAAATGTTAATAACCTTGTTTCATATACCGGTAATAGTATATTACGTAATAAGTGTTGTAAAAAGCAATTTACGCACAAATAGAAAAGTTACGCACGACGCCGAGTGCGTAATTCTATGAGTGCGTAATTGCATTACAACACGTATTACGTACCATACTTTACCTACGACCTACTTATTCACACAACATCATTTAGTTTTAGTTTTTCATCTTAACTGGTAACAATATTATTAATTTAAGAACGTGATAACATCAACGAGAAGGTATATATTGTAATAATTCTACAGTATGATTATTTAAATTTACAAATGTTATTTTTTATAATATTATTTATTCTCATTACAATAATTATTTATAGTTACAGAACAATTATTGAAGACAAAAGGTATATCGTTTCTTTTGCTTGTTGAAGCATAAGTAAGATTTACATTATTAGTTGCCTCAATGAAATTTTCATTAATACTATTAGTACTACTACTAGTACTTGCTATTGCAGATGCTATTTTAGACGAATTGTTAGTTTGATTATTTAGGGAATTATCCACATACCCTTCAGCTACGGCTGAGGACTGCCATCCGCCGTGTCTTTTTAAATCTAATAAGTCACCACCCGCGTCAACAAGAATAGTCGCGGACGAGCGTCGAAAACAGTGTCCTGTATAATTCGCTGCTTCTGGTAGTCCCAGATATTTGGCTATTTCTTTTGGAACCTTTCCTAACTTGTTAATACCAACAGACTGTTTGGTACATTTTCCGTTTATATAGTTTAGAAAAAAAGGTAAATTTGGAGCTGTACTTACTGCAGAGCGAATGTTTACATATTTTTTAACCTTTGGGTAAAAATATTCTGACACCACAAAAGAACGTTGCCGTTTAGTTTTTGAATCGGGAATATTAATAATTAGATTCTTCCCTGTGTCTTGGATATCTGACGGTTTTATATTACGCAACTCTTGTTTCCTGCATGCACCGCTTATACCAATTATAAGAGCAACCTAAAAGACGATTTGAAATAAATTTACACATTTAACATTATATTGAGCTCAATATATTACCTTCATAAACAAATGTTTATCATCTGGTGCGTTTTCTAGAAAATCGTTTATATTCTTGCTTGTCAAAATCTTGGATTTTTTGGATTTAAAGCCGTCCGATTTTCTCTTCAGAAGAGCTTGTAATTTGGAGTAGTTTGCAATATCGACATTGTGATTTATATTAATTGTGGCCTTTAACATTGAGTAAAATGACCAAAGTGAGGAAGGCTTCATCGTTTTTGATAGTTCTTGGAAATATGTCATCATTACATTCTCGGAAAATGATTTAACGTCGTTTTTTAATCTCCATTCCATAAATCTTTGGTAAGTAAATTTGTATCGATATTCAGATTTCGCCGGTAACAAGTTGTTTTTAGCAGCTTCTGCAATTTCGCTAATATTGGGTGGAGTTAAATTTTCTATTTCACTGTCACTCGACATTTTTTATGTACCTAATCAAACTAATTTCACTTTATAATATTACTCACATACAAATTTGATCTACGATTATGTCAGTTTTTGAATAAGTTTGTTTGTATTGACCGTTGCTAAGCGGTTGCTAGGAAAACTGTGCGATTTTTTTACCAAGCTGTGCGATTTTTTTACCGTGCGTAATGGGAATCTTACATTGATCGGAAACGGTGTGTTTTTAAGTATTTACAGTAGTGGTCGTAGGTAAAAGTATTATTTGTGCCAAATTTGAATTACCTATCTCTAAAACTGTGAAAGGAATGTAAAAAAAAACAAAAAGAAAACAAATTTTAAATGAACACATCATAAACATCTATGGTTACATTAACAATACCTTCTGATTAATATACTTTAAACTTTAAATCTCATTGACTACATTTCATACAAATTTGTATAGTAGTAGCAAGTCAAAATACAAATAATACACAGTAAAAAAATCACAGTTATACAGGTAAATATTATGAATATCACAAACACACATTTATAAAGAAAATATAACTACAATGTATATTCAACATTCCGCAGGACGCGACGTTAGTTAGGAAACCCTTTAGTCCTTTTTAAAAGTCAGAAAGCATAAATATTAGATCCATAGAGCTCTTTTAATTTAACTTTGTTACTGTAACAAGCATCCTCTTACTACTTTTTACAATATGGGCTATCGCTAAGAAAGCAATACGATATTGCCAAGGTGACTATTTTCAATAGTCAATCAAACTGAGTAAGATAGGATAAGATAAGATAAGAAGCATTTATTTCAAACAGGTTTGTACAACGACAAAGTTTGAAATACGTAAAATAACATAAACTTAATAAAACACTATAAAAGACACTTACTATTTAGTTAAAAACTCAGACATGTTATAGGGCTCTATGTTTCACAAATAACTGTTTAAAGTTTAAATATTATAAGTAATATAACTAGTGAACAGAGTCATGCGTCACACCAACGTATGACTCCGCCTAGTGGGCATGCGTAACTGTGTCTACCTAGTATAAATAGAGCTGTAGTTACCATAGTTATTTAGTATTTACCTGTAGACGACTGGAGATACTTTCCAGTTAAAACGTTGTGATTTAAAACAAATACAGACAATGCAAGTCCAAAACTCTACTGCAGTTAAAGAAAAAGTGTATTTAAAAATGTGAACACTACAAATTAACACCGAAAAGTCAATTTTATAACCAACCAATCATCAATTGAAAGAAAAATACTAAGACTTTCGTTTTATCGCACAATATAAAGCCCGTAGTGTTTCCCTATTGCTATCTCTAAGCCCTCTTGGGTGATTGTCCTGACTATTTGAAGGAATCCTTAGAGCTCTTAAGTCCCTAAATCCTGAGAGCGTAGAGCCAATTAAATTTCTGGTTTTGTGATTTTAACCAAGACGTAAGTTTTTTGAAAGTGGTAGTTGACTTAAGATTTTTGTCTGTTTGCAATGTATTACGTTGATAATTTAGGTAAGCAAACGGATAAGTTAATAATAGTCCTAAGATTTGTTGTGTGGTTGATTTTTCAAAGTAAATAAAAAAGTAATTTATAGATCAAAACAGCAAATTAAAATATCTGATCTTATTATTTATTAAGTTCATATAAACACATTCATGTCATGAAGTTATAAACGCTAAACTAAATAGGGATTAAAGGTGTTAATGGCAAATCAACGTGTCTCCATTATCTATTTGTTACGCAAGTGAAAGGATTTGTAGTAAGACGCAGCACGACATTTAAAATGAAAGACGTTAAGCTACTGTTTGATCAAGCCATTAAGGAAGTGACACCAGAGAACTGGTGAAAAGCAGTCCATCATGACATTAAAGAAGAGGAGGAAATGTGGGATCTTGACCACCTTATAGATCGGGCCGTCGACCCGTTAATTATAACGTCAAGAGGAGATGACAGTTTCTCAGATGACAAAGAATACTATGATTTTTTACAATTTAATTTCTGTATAATGTATTATTTGTATTTTATCTTTTTTATAAATGTTTAATAAAAAAATAAGAGTACTTACTTAATACTATGTACATAATGCACGTCTTTGTCACGCAATTTTCAGTGTTTGTGAATGGATAACAATAGGCAAAACCCATAAATTGACCCAAACCCGAAAAGTACTACCTGCTCTTTATGAAAATAAAGAATTTTGCCATGAAATCAATTCCAAATGGCTTAAATATTTCTTGGGTCACTCTGTAGTCCCTTTGCATACCTTATGAGCTTTTATTACTCTACACCTTTCTGAAATAGACTATAAAATTTATGTCCGAACAATATTTCTAAATTCTTCTCCTAAGTTACCAGCTCTATGAGAAATTATATCTTTTATATTAAAAACATTGCGTTTTTTTGAATTGAATCCTGTCCATGTTTAATAATGGATTTTTTAAAACTTTTTAAATTTGAAATTATTTTTATTAAAAAAAAATAATTCTTAATATTTTTTACAATCCAATGAACTTTATTATTTTTTTTGGCTCAAATCTTTTTCCTTGATTATTTTTCTGAATGAAAATAACTTTCTCACACTCACATGGACAGCATTGGTGAAAAAAAAAACAATAATTTGTTTAGTTGTTTTTTGTCATTCCGCACTTGAACATGGGAAATTTTAGCGCGGTTTAAAAAAAAGCCCCCGCCAATGAATATCTAAATTGATTACAAAGCCCAAAATGATTAAAAGACATTTAATAATGGATATTTTCTGTTTGAAAATTAAATATTTCATGAAGTCCTGGATATTTTCAAATATCTGACTCGCATTCTTTTTACCAATTAATTACGAACAATCAATAAATATTTTAACGACACCACAAAATTGCACCATAAATTCCTGGAATACATCGAAGCCTGCCAAATAGCGGACTTTTGTTTTCGACGCATTTTATGATTCTCACGTTTTATCTTGTTTTGATGATCTCGTGGGAAATTGGATGAAATATTAAAAAACAGATTGTTGAGTCAAAATCTCATCTGATCTCGTAATATATACGAAGTGTACCGGGTGTCCCATTAAGGATGGTCACCGGCCGTATCTCGGAAACTACTGGGCATAGAAACTCGAGGTAAAAAAAATGATAACTAAAGTGGCTATGAAAAAAGCCTGGAAATAATTTTTAAGTTCCGCATTTTGCCGCAAGAGGGCGTAATTGAAAAATAAATTTTAAAATTTTACATATCTCCAAAAATTCCACATTAAGGTAACATTAACATTTGGTAACACCATTAAAAAGCTTGGACAATTTTGCATCATTTTGGTCTTATGCTCATTGGCGTACTGACTTTAATAAGAGAGGGGGAAGCTGTTGAAAGTATAATCATTTAAATCGCTGTAACTTATAAACGACTTATCCAATTTTAGCAAACTAAAGACTGTTTAGAAGAGAAATGTATGCACTTTCACCAATCGTATTTAGTTGTCCATAATAGTTCTCAAAAAAAAATGCTAGAGGGCGCAATTTGCAATAATAACACATTTTTTGATTTTACTCCGAAAAAATAAATCATACGGTATAAATATGATACCATGATCGAAAAGTAGATGAAATTTGCTAGAAAAAATATTAAAACTGCAGCTCGATATCTCCGTTCGTTTCAGCGTTATCGCCAATAGAATAATTTTTAAAACTTAAAATGAAGAAGCGGTTAAATATTTTTAAGAAAAAAAGTGGGACGCCACTGATATTTTTTCATGTGGATATTATTTCAGATTAGCCTGGTCAATTCTGCATAAAAATGGTATCTTGCGTTTTTCTTCTCAGGCACACCGTTCTTAATTAAAATAAATAAATTAAATGAGACGGGCGGAAGCTTGAATATTAAGTGAAGGTGGTCATTTCCAACAATTTTTATAAAACAAAATTTTTTATTATCAATGCTAATAATAATAATAAAATAGTAGAGCTGATATCCACATGGATAAATGTCATTTGCGTACCACTTTTTTTCTTAAAAATATATAACCGCTTCTTTATTTAAAGTTTTAAAAATTATTCTATTGGCGATAACGCTGAAACGAACGGAGATATCGAGCTGCAGTTTTAATATTTTTTTAGCAAATTACATCAACTTTTCGATTATGGTATCATAATTATACCGTATGATTTATTTTTTCGGAGTAAAATGAAAAAATGTGTTATTATTACAAATTGCGCCCTCTAGCATTTTTTTTTGAGAACTATTATGGGCAATTAAATACGATTGGTGAAAGTGCATACATTTCTTCCAATCAGTCTTTAGTTTGCTAAAATTGGATAAGTCGTTTATAAGTTACAGCGATTTAAATGATTACACTTTCAACAGCTTCCCCCTCTATTATTAAAGTCGGTACGCCAATAAGCATAAGACCAAAATGATGCAAAATGTCCAAGCTTTTTAATGTTGTTACCAAAGATATACCTTAATGTGGAATTTAGGGAGATATATAAAATTTTAAAATTTACTTTTTAATTACGCCCTCTTGCGGCAAAATGCGGACTTTAAAAATTATTTCCAGGATTTTTTCATGGCCACTTTAGTTATTATTTTTTTTTCCCCGAGTTTCTATGCCCAGTAGTTTCCGAGATACGGCCGGTGACCATCCATAATGGGACACCCGGTACGTGAAAATTTCTACTTGTGCATTAAAAGCGCCAAGTGATTCTTTATCTCGTTGAAAAGTAAAATCACTTCAAAAACGACAAAAACACATTATGCTTGAACTATACATCTGACATCTTTAACAATCTATGGAATATAAACACTAAAAAAAAGGAGTCTTTCAAGAACCTCCTACATTGTAAAAAAGGATGGTAAAAGTTCCGAATATTTAATGTATTTTTTAAGCTATACAGGGTAATTCCTAAGTTGATACTTCTTTTTTAGCTGTGCATAGAAGGCATTGAAATAAACAACATTTTCAAATATCTTTTTTTAACAAGTTTTTAAAAATACAAATGGTAAAAAAATATAAAATTAATGTTTGGCCATCTTTAAACAAAGCTAGAAAAAAAATAAAAACCAAAATAGGTTAGGTTAGGTTAGGTAAGAGTGGCAGACCCTTGGTTCTGACCAAACGGTCTCACGTAGTCCTGATTAGGTCCGTTGTGATACCACACGTGTTCCGTAGAACCCACCTTCATCAGATCACTGATGGTTTATGCGACGTAACCGCGGAAGGATTTTAACAACTCATTCAAACCAGCCACTACTGTTCAGAAATCTGCTCAGCCGTCCAAGTTGTAAGTTGTTTAGTTCCTCCAGGCTATCGAAAGATGATTCACCCAGAGTAGTGAACCTCCTTCTTGCGAGGCCAGGGCATTCACACAGAAAATGTTGAATACTTTCTTCCTCTTCCTCATCTCTGCAGCTTCTGCAGAAGTCGTTAGTGGGTATTTGCATACGTTCGGCATGTCTACCGAAGAGGCAATGTCCGGTAACAACCGCAGTAATATTTCTCACGTCTTTTCGACTGTGTCTCAATAGATCTGCGGTTCTCTTTTTATCGAATGTCGGCCACAGTTGCCTGGATGTACTACAGGTTGTCAACCCTGTCCATCTGTTCTGTGCAAGCTGCTTGGCCGTGTAGTCAATCTCCTCTTTGACCAATCCCAGTGGTTTGTTCACTGTATTGTCTGCTAGATCAGCTGGCATGCCTGCGCCCTCTCTTGCGAGCGCATCGGCAGCCTCGTTGCCATCTATTTTGGAGTGTCCAGGAACCCAGCACAGAATAACCCGATGTTGGTTGCCAAGTGTGCATAGATTGTTGCGGCATCGCTTTACGAGCTTTGATTTTTGAAACCAAAATAAGAATTTTTGTTTTTTCCTTATATCTTATAATTTTCCAAATTTGTCGACGCGACGATGACGTCTTGTTAGTTATTTCCAAATTGCTTAACTTTGTTTCCAATAGCAACTTGATCCAACGCTGTCTGCGATAAATAAGTTGAAATTCTTTTTTTTTTTTTTGAAAACTTTAGGCACATACGTTATAATATTTGTATTGAGGTGTATAATGATTTTCCTACGACCACCTATGAAAATGGAAAAAAAAACACGGTTAATTTGGCTAGAAAGCGCCGTGTATCACACGCGTGTTGAAAAAAAATATTTTAACACTAGTGTTGAAATACAAGGCACACTATTTAATTTAAAAATATGGTGTCAATTTGACAGACAACCCCTATTTATTAAAAAGAACAAATTTTTTAAAGCATTATTGGAAAGTGTTTAACTTATTTATCATGATTGTATTTGTCGAGTCATTCAGAATTAATACGTTATCTGAAATTATAAAAAATGTTAATGATATACTGGAAAATCTATTACCAGAAAAAACAAATTGCACTGAAGAAAAAGTCATTTATTAAACAACCAATGTTTATCGGTAACAATAGCGTAAAGAGTAGAGCTCTAGCCTACATATCGCGAGGTCACAGGTTCAAATCCCATCAGGAGTATTTGACTTTTTTTATAAAAACATTAAATAATTTATAGAATTATTTTGAATTGAAATCTTCCTTGTTGTGTGGATTTTTTAAATTTATGTTTAAAGTATTTTTCCATGATAAAGTTTAAAATTTTTCATTCTGGTTCATCTAGAAGTCAATCCAGAATTAGTTCTTTCTATGATAATAAAAAATTAATATGAAAAAATGAAACTACAAATAAAGGAAAAGCCTATATATCTTAATACTATGAAACCAGATATTAGGTGGAACATAATCCTAAGTATGCTAATTTCAACACTAGTGTTGATATTTTTTTTTCAACACTAGTGTTGAAATATTTGTTTTTTAAATCAAAGGCTTTTTTAATAATTCTTTGTGGTCGTAGGAAGAATAGTGTCCATTACTCGTGTGAAAGTGATTATTCTAAAACTCGAAGAATTTCCGCACTCGCCTAACGCCTCGTGCTAAATATCTCCTCGTTTGAAAAGTATCACTTTCATCACTTGTTATGTAACATACTATTATTATGACACTTTTAAACAAAAACAAAAACCAAGTTACGGGAATGTGACGTGCAAATTTTCACTCCAACTAATTGCGTTCGTGTGACGAAGCAGAGACGTGCGAGAAAATAGGCATTGTATCACTGAGTTCATGCCGCACGTGGGAATCCTATTATTTTATTTAATCCTGTTGCTGGAAAATACAGAGCTGACAGGGAAATGTGGAATGTCGGATTACGCACTGAATTTTTTTCCTAAAAAAATCTCGATCAAATTGGAATTAATTAAAACGAACACTAATCTGAAACATAAGATCGGTATTAGAGTGTTTATTTGACATGGATTTTTAATATATTTAATAATAAGTACAAAAATGTTTATATTATACGACTATTCGCATTAATTTAGTCTAACCAAACTACTAAATTCACAGTCCAGGTACCATAGGCGGCTCCTGGTAAAAATTTTAAGGTGTTCCGCAATTTTATCTATTTTTTAAAAGGCGTTACGACCCTAATTTTAATACCTAAATCCAAAATTTCCTAAAAA
Source organism: Polydrusus cervinus (assembly GCA_935413205.1). Classification (NCBI taxonomy): domain Eukaryota; kingdom Metazoa; phylum Arthropoda; class Insecta; order Coleoptera; family Curculionidae; genus Polydrusus; species Polydrusus cervinus. Next base: position 9,343,582 of record OW284512.1, read on the forward strand.
TTTAACTACAAAATGCTAAAAAGATCTATTTTTCCAATATATCTATTTCTAATCGATAGTCACTATCAATACGTGGTAAGTTTTCACAATATTTGTCCACTTGATGTAACCTAAAAGATATCTCTTTTTCAGGTTTTCATCTAGTAAATCTTATTTTCCTACGACCACCTATGAAAATGAGAAAAAAAGCACGGTTAACTTGGCTCGAAAGCGCCGAATATCACACGCGTGTTGAAAGAAAATATTTCAACTCTAGAGTGGAAATACAAGGCACACTATTTAATTTAAACATTATGGTGCCAATTTGACAGACCACACCTATTTATTAAAAAGAATAAATTTTAGAAAGCAGTTTATTGTCTAACTTATTTATCATGTATTTGTCGAGTGATTTCGAATTAGAGTGTGAAAATACGCCATCTGAAATTATAAAAAAGTTAAAAATATACTAGAAAATCTATTACCAGTCAAAACAAGCCCCGCTGAAGAAAATGTCATATATTAAACATAAAATTTTTATGTGTTGCCATAGCGTAGAGACTAGAGCTATGGCCTTCAGATCGAAAGGTCACAGGTTCAAATCCCATCAGAAGTATTTGACTTTTTTTATAAAAACATTAAGCAATTTATAGAATTAGGTATTTTAAATTACAATCTTCCTTGTTGGATGAATTTTTTAAATTTATATTTAATGCATCTTTCCTTGATTAAAATTTAAAAATTCATCCAACAAGGAAGATTTCAATTCAAAATACCTAATTCTATAAATTATTTAATGTTTTTATAAAAAAAAGTAAATACTTCTTATGGGATTTGAACCTGTGACCTTTCGATCTGTATACCATAGCTCTAGTCACAACGCTATGGTTACCAATAAAAATTCTTTGTTAATATAATATATGACATTTTCTTCAGCGCGGCTTGTTTTGAATGGTAATAGATTTTTCAGTATATTATTAATATTTTGTATAATTTCAGATGGCGTATTTTCACACTCGACAAATACATGATAAATAAGTTAACACTAAACTACTTTCTACAATTTGTTCTTTTTAATAAATGTGGATGGTCCGTCAAATTGGACTAGGATCTTCATTAATTAAAATTTTAAGCGAGGCTAGGCCTATAACTCCTCTTAATTATTGATAAAACATTAGCTTAAAACTAGTACATTAAGTTCGTGTTGTGTGAGGGGTTTGAACCTGGATCCCTCATTGTCGTGGTAGCCTGTATGGACCTGCCTGGTGTTGTGGTTGGTGGGAATGGCGGATTAACGGGTTCTGGCTTTGTTCTGCTATGTTGAAGTAATTGTTGCTGGTGTTCGTGATGTAGTCTTGGATCGTTTCCATTTTAAGGTCTCTATGTAATGTGGTATTACGTACAAACCATGGTGCGTTAGTTATTATTCGTAACAATTTGTTTTAATATGTTTGTATTTTGGTTTTCCCCGTCATGCAGAGTGTTGACCATGATGGGGCGGCATACAGTAGTGCTGGTCTTATGCATAGTTTGTCAAATTGGCATCACATGTTTAAATTAATAGTGTGCCTTGTATTTCCACTCTAGAGTTGAAATATTTTTTTCACAAATCAAAGGTATTTTTAATAATTCTTTGTGGTCGTGCGGTGAATTTCCGCACTCGGCTGACGCCTCGTGCTAAATATCTCCTCGTTTGAAAAGTATCACTTTCATCACTTGTTATGTAATATACTATAAATAGAACTACCACTTTAAATAAAAAACTTTATTTTTAATACAAGAAAGTAATATCGCCATTACATTTTGAGGGTAGGAGGGTTTAAAAATCGGTTTAAAAAAATCCAGGTCCGTATTTAAAAAAGTAAAGTTGGTGATGGCCGTTCGGAGACGAAAAGGCGGAGGAGTTTAGTAACGTCATTTTGTAGAGGAGAAAAAGTGGTAATGACAAAGGTCATTTATTTTTAAATAGCTTTTCAAATAAGCTCAGGAAAAAATAAAAACGATTTTGCAAAATTTCGTTTTTTTTCGAATAAAATCGCAAGTATTCGGAATTTAAAAACTTTTAAAGCGGCCTTATAATCAGCACCGAATTGCACAACTTTGCCCCCATTTAACCGTTTCTCTAACTCCTATGGTTTCCGAGATTCCAATGCTGGTATGTCGAATTTGTAACACCCTGTATACTATATTATATGCTATATGTAACTCATAGAATAACATTAATATTAATTTATTGATCACAGCCTACCGATAATAAATCAGTTAATAAGTAAAACAAAATCAAATGGCAGCAAGGACATATTATTAAAGTAGGTAACCTTTACCTAATCGTTACATAACATCTGACCTTCGAACTGTTTTTCTTTTTTCCTTATTTAACTATTTGAGTTGCGGTGAAACATAAGCCATAATTTGGAGAAACAGGATTATTTCCTGACACGCACCTACCAGTAAATGGCCAAAAACTTGAGCATTGCGTGTACAAAATATAAAAATCTCGAAATCACACCTAGCTAATGACAATTACGTGATGTAGCGTTTTTATTACTACATATTTTTTTTAGCTAAAAATAACTTAAGTTGTTTTCGTACTAAATTAATTTGAATTTCTTAATTGACTCTTTAAGATTAATTATTACATACAAAGGAAACTTGGCGGCCAGCGGAGAAAGTAGCACATCTGACTTTTACATTTTAGTACACAGGGACACCAAAACAAAGGGTTCCCTGAGGAACAGGTAGACATTGACGGCCGTTGGCGCTCTCAAGAGAATAAGTAGTGAAAACGTGGTATCGCCATCTGTATGAATCAACTCCAATGAAGAACACAAAGCCACTGGACGTGAACTAATAAAACTAAAAAACAACCAAGACACGGTATCAGACAGTGGCGTGTAAAGCCGTTTGAACAGGGTAGGCAAACATTTAATTTCCAAACAATTGACTTTAAAAATGTTCAACACAGTTGACATCGCCATTACCTCAATTACATGTATACGGGGACATGTCCACTTCTCCATTGTTTTTCGACAAGCGACGGCGACGCGCGACGTTAATAACAAAAGTAAACACTGGGCGAAAACACTAATATGTATTATTATGACTAAATTTCATCCACATTCGTTTTATATTCAGATTTTAAATCTCACATCCACTTGATTGAACCCCCAGTCAATTATTATCTAAATTATAATTTAACATACTTATTAGCAAAAATTATCTTAAATCATCATAAGAGTACTTTATATTTTACGTTACAAATAAAGATCTTAACTAACTTGCAGTGGAACCACAGACAATCGTAATCGACAGTTTGTCGACAATTTCCCCTTACGTCTCTCTTCGTCTCACCCTGACTCAAGGTTAATCTACAAAATCGCTACCACCGACAATCGTTTTACGGAAATATATCGATTTAATCGAATCGCCACAAAGCGACTGACAAATGAATCCCGCTAAAGCTTGTCGATGAGTAATCTAACCTCAAAATTAGTTTTGTTTATGTTTATGTTCTTTTCGGCAAAATTTTTTTAAAATTATTTGCCATTCTTTCACACACGGTAAGTAGAAATATTGGTATGATGAATAAATCTCTGACCCAAACTATTTCTTATGATGGAAGAAATTTCATTAATGCAGTTTGACATCGAATGTTGGCTTTGTACTGAAATATCTACGCTTTGCCCCATGAGCCTCTGGTAACTGCCAGTAGCGAGAAATTGCAGTACCGCAAATATTCTTGTCCGTGGGGACAATGCACCTCTTCGCGGAATATTCCTCATGTGGGGTAATACCATATTCACCAGCATTTGTGCCTGTGGCTTAGTCAGTCGGTATCTTCGTCTAAATTCCACGTCGTCTACAGTAAAAGGATTAAATGAGTCCCACATTCGCATCCTCTGCAAATTAAAACGTCGTAGACGTAACCTACGTCTCTCGCGGTCCATTAAAATATTTACTGGTAACATTTTGATTAATAAACTATAACAACTCACAAAATAATAAACGATTAAAACTCTCCAAATATTTAAAAACGACCATAAACGCGCGAAAACAAACAAAAATATAACCTATTTTATTCTTCTTTTTTTCTGTAAATTATTGGCCTTTAATCATAACCTAGGAAACATAGGGAATGTTTTTAGAATAGATTATAAGTCTTTATCGACAGAGCGGAAACACCCGAATAGATGACGATTTCGGTAAAGCGATTGACTGTGGTACGAATTTTCGATCGCTTCTCCTTGACTTGAAAGCGATTGTTCGTGGTTCCGCTACTGATAAGTTTTATATCGAGAACGCGTAGTATTTTTTGAAACTACGACAAAATTGGAAGATTGGCACCAATGCATTATACCAACGCGGGCCGACCGACGGAGGCTCAGCTAGAGAGTCACGTGTACAAAAGCAATGCTTTTGTTCTCCCATAAGCGGTTAATGTAATGTAAAATCATTGCTTTCGAAATTCTTATACGGGTTGCTTATACAGCGATCGAGTTTACGATTAATTGGCATCGAATGCGTTCGTAGAAATGATCTTCAATGGTATACGATTAACTTTTCGGTCCTGGTCCTCTACATTTACAGACATATTGCCGGATTACACGGATAAAAATTTAAATATAAAGAAATAATTTTGCTTGGAGTTTGTTTTATTGTTCCCAGGGTAGGCAATGTTTTTTTGCCTATATTGTATGCACGCCACTGGTATAAGACGTGTCGCCTTTCGTGTTTGATTGTTTTTTATTTCCATGATTTTACATCTGGTTGCGTTGTCTTCTTCTTTGGAATTGAATCCTACAGAAGGCGATGCGCTTCCACTACTTATTTTATTCTTCAGTAAGTCTTGAAACCGCGTGTTCGCTGTTTCTGATGTTGCTTACGGATTATGGCTTTCCGTAGAGTTCTAATAATTACGTCTACCTGTGCCCTATACTGTAAAAATTGGTGGTAAAACTTCAAAATATTTACTGTATTTTTTACGCTATATAATCAGGAATTATTTTTTTTTAGTATACCGGGTGTCCCATTATGGATGGCTACCGGCCGTATCTCGGAAACTACTGGGCATAGAAAAGCAGGGAAAAAATCGTAATTCGTAATAAGAAGTGGCTAAGAAAAAATACTGGAAATAATTTTTAAGTTCCGCATTTGGCCGCAAGAGGGCACAATTAAAAATTAACTATTGATATTCTAAATTTCTCCGAAAATTCCTATGTTAAGATATACCTTTGGTATCATTATTAGAACGCTTAAACAATTCTGCATCATTTTGATTTAAGGCTTATTGTCGTAAGAGTGGGAGAAGCTATTGAAAGTATAATTATTTAAATAGCTGTAACTTCTAAACGACTTATCCGATTTTAGTAAACTTAACCTTGTTTGGAAGAGAACGGGACGTAATTTTAATTGTCATATCGATTGGTTTACGATGGTTTCAAATAAAATAAAAGACCGTAATTTGTGATAGTAACATTTTTTTGATTTTATCCCGAAAACTCAAATCATACAATACAACTATGACATCATAATCGAAAAGTAGATTAAATTTGCAAGAAAAAACGTAAAAACGGCAGTCCGGTATTTTTCCGGAATTTTTGGACAAATGTTGAAAACTAACATAATTAATAAAATTAATGATTATAATAGTAGTTTTTATTGGCCCTTTTTATCGTGACTACGGACATTTAGTAGAATAAAAGAGGGTAACGTTTGGTGTAATGCAAGCTGCTCATTAATAAACGCTAACTATTTTTAGTTTCTTTTAATTACACCTCTGTGTGATTTTTTCAACAAAATTAAATGGACATTAGTATCGAAAACAAAGACATACACACAAACAAAATCGTATCGTATTTTAATGAAACTATATAGTTTTGTGATCAATTAATGCACGTAGATAATAGTAGTTTTTCCACTACTAACTTTAAAATCACTCATTATTGACCGATTATCAACTTTAGAAATCGTTTTTCTTTACCCCTTGCTAGAAGCCTCTATTATTTACCGTCGTTATTGACAACGGTCAATAATAGAGGCTTCTGGCAAAAACAATATAAAACAAGCAACTTAACCTTTTTTTATTTTAAAAATATAGGAAAACGTCATGTTTAGACAACCAAGTTATCAAAAAGACTTGAGACAACTAAAAATGCCATCTAACAAGATTTAAAAAAATGATGCAAATTTCAAAGAAAAGGTAACTTGACTGAAAAAACAGAAGCAACCCTAAGAAGGTATATTAACTTTAATTAATAATTTAATGTTGTAAATGTGTTAGTAGTGGAAAAAATAATATATTTACCACGATTTAGACAACTATTATTGCCCTCACGTCTTAAATCCCTCGTCGCTGCGCTCCTCGGGATTTAAAATCGACGCTCGGTCAATAATAGTATATGTCTAAACCTTGGTTAATAATATACTATTGTACTATAAGAGTGGATATGATGTCTATAACGCCCGAGGAAGTAAAAAACCACCGAGCGCTATATGTACAATTCACTCGAGTTGTATAATATATTTTTTCGACGACTCAACTTCCAAATTTCATCCAAAAAAAAATTTAATCAGGAATTATTACTTTTAGTTGGCCGTGAACTGGAAGAAAACTTAATCTCGTTGGCAAATCCATGGACCAAATTTCATTGTAACTTATTTGTTAATTTGGGTAATCTTATATTTACACTGAATCACTTTAAATATATCTATCTTTCTTACATTCGACCTGTTGCAAAATAATAGACTAAACGGGATATATGTAATAAAAAAAAAGGACAATTCTTTTTCTAAACCATAATCTTTGTCTGCTTGCGTAACAAATCCGAACCAACCCATTTTTTTTCTGTGCAAAACAACAGTTTAATACTCAAAAACATTTTAAACAGTATTAAACTGTTACTGTTTTTAAAAGACCCTTCGTAAGGGTATCTTTTCTACTTCTTAATTTAAATTTTTTTAAAATTCATTAAAACAATTTCCTATTTAAACATTAATCAAATTTTTTTTTTTTTTTTTTTTTTACGGTTCGCCGACTACGTAGGCCATCTTGAACCGGTCATCGACCACAAATGTGATCTACCGACTGGGGAGTGTGAAACGGCAGCTTCATCCTACGAGATATCCGATCTCATCCGGCCTGTCCGGCGTGAATAGGATGGCTAGGTGTCGATTCATTTTACACTCTTCCCCGAGGCAAGAGCACGCCGTGTTCCCAAGCGGTCACCCGTCCAAGTACTAACCGCGCTCGACACCGCTTAACTTCGGTGATCTGCGGGAACCGGTGCTTAATATGTCGACAGGCCCTTGCCTCATTAATCAAATTATGTAAAATTTAATTCTTAAATTTTTTCTTTTCTTTTATCTGTTCTTCAAGCAGTTCATCTTGCAATATTGAGGGTCTCTCTTCTTGTAAAACCTTGAATGAATTTTATTCGCTGATGATGAAGGTCTTTACCTTCGAAATATGTACGACATTAGGATTTTCTAATTATTGAGATCCTTATAATAAACTAGTGGAGGAGACTGTGTGTATTATTCCCCTACTCATAATATCACTCCACTAAGAGATGGACTATTTCCACAAAATTAATTTTATTTCCTAAAATATTAAAAATTATTTTGCTGTGATATTGTCGGATATGTATAGGTATAATGGAAATATAGTGCATAGAACAAGGACAAGAAAATTTCTAGTTTCGTAGGAGGAGTCAGTAGACAAATGTTTATAAAAATAACTGTTTGTAATTGGTTAAAGAAAGGGTTTCATTTTGAAAAGTACATTTAAAAAGCTTTTCCCCTAATATTAATAATTCCTGACACAGCAAAAATAAACCCCTGATGTAAAAACACAATCTTAGAATCAGAGCAGTTTCCAACCAGTGAGTAAGTGATCTTGATAATGTTTATATAAGTTTTAAATTGTTTATTTCCTTTTTGGCCTGAGTTCACTGTAAAGCGGAAATTGTTTCTCTTAAACTTACTTGAAATAGCGTCGTATGTGAGTTTTAAAAGAACAACTCCTCTTAATTGTTTAATGTTTTATTTACAGTTGGGTGAGGTGTTTATATATTTTTAATTTTTAAATGTTTCTTTGTTTGTGTAATTAGGTCTGATGATGCTCATTTGTGAGCGAAACATGTAACCGTTATACTTATATATAAAAAAAATTTTGAGACCGGGACTTTGTGGAATTTATTATTTAAACTCCTCTTAAGAGAAAACTCTCTAAATTTACTGATTTAGTACCTTTATTTTATTTCTTAAGATTTGTATGTTATTCATCATAATGTAATCGTAAATTGTTTTGTTTTGCTCCGCTTTAATAAAATTATTAAAAATCTTTGGCGTTTCAGTAAATAAATAGGGCACAACAAATTAAATAGATTAAAACGTAATTTTAAATCATCTCAGCTACACATTTCAGTCGCCAACCATTTTGATACGCGACAATATTTAATTTCTGTTATTAAATAAAATAAATATTTAGTATTTTTCTCTCTAAGAACAAAAATCTAGCATTTGGACTAATAGGCCAGAAAATATGGATGTTGGGATAGAACAAATTAGAGACAAGCTATTGTTTTTTTTAATGTGTAGGAAATAGCCTCCAGATTAACATAATAAAAGTCCCATTCGATCCCACTATGACAAATATGAAAAAAATGTCCGCCATCTTGTTTTATTTTTATTTTTAAGGAATAACTTTTTTATTTATGTACTTACCAAAAATTATGTAAATACCTAATTTTTAGAGTTTAAAAAGACACATCTTTGGGTAAAAACAAATACTTGTAGCTCAAAAGGTAAGGAAGTTACAGCTTTTTTAAATAATCGTAAGTTAAAAATAAATTAAATTTTCGAATTAAAACTTACTTAAATAATATATTTTTCTTTTATAAACAAATTTAATTTACTTTTTACAAAACGTCTGTTATTTCTTCATCGTCTACTTCAAAAATAGCATTAGTACAAGTAATTCCACAGCATTGGCCACACTTTAGGGATACCTAATGCCTAACTTTTTACGCGAACAATTCCGTTCATACGAACTTTCTTTGCAGTTACAAAAAACTTGTTTTAGTAGATCTGGGCGTGCTACTTCTTATTTTGTCCTGACGGGAATTGGGTCACCATTGTCACTTTTTATCCATCCCCATACGGTAGGATCTATGTGATTACCCAGCCATTCTTGTACCTTAAAAATTTAGGAATAAAATTAAAGTTAAATTTTTAAATGCGTGTTTACCTGATAATAAACTCTCAGTAAATGTTGTTCTGCAGATTTTTCGGTAGAAGGCGACACCACTAGATTAAATTGGCTTGACATTCCCTGCCTTGAAGTTATTCTATGATACATGAAGTACCGAAGTTCGTCTAAACTTTTGCATTTTTTGGCATTATACAATTTCAGAAGAAACTCGAGGCCGGATTTAAAAATATCTGGTTTTAAAGTGTCTTTCGTATAAAGTGAAGTTAGCGCTTTAAACAATTGAGGATTCTTTTTTAAAGTAGACAAGCATGCTTTCTTGCTTTTGCCAAACAGAAACGAAGTTGTGTCACATCCCGAAACTGCATGCAAAAACAAAATTTTGTCTTTAACTGGACCAAGGCAATTTGGCAGTTTCGATATATTTGTAAATCTATCATATGTTCCAGCTTTGCCAGGACGAAGCAAATACAAGTTGTCTTGGTTGCAATGGTGTAGTACCAAAACCATTACATCAGTATCTTCTGAAACTAGGGTAACAAACTCATGTTTAGAGCATAGCTCTCCAGCTGTCAAGCATCCCTTTCAGCCTAAAAAACAGTTACTCCTTTTTCATGAAAAAAGTTCTTGAGCATGGCAATAAATTTTTTTTAATTTTCACTGTTTCTTAAATATTCTTCCTGTGTGCAAGGAATTGCAGTATCTAGATTGATAAGATCAATGACACGGCTTTGCTTTAAACGTAATTTTTGCAGTTGACCTTTAGTCAAAATATGTGTTTCATCGTATCCATCAAAAACGATAACGCAGTTTGTGCCATAACAATGAATTGCGTAATTTACGTATTGTATACATATATATCCCTATAGGTAGCCGGCTTTTGCCAGACTACTTTATGTAAAAGTAGACCACCATCTAAAACATACACGGTGTTCTTAGGCGCGTGCTGTTCTGGTGGAGAGGTAGAATCAAATTCTTTTAATAGTTATGATTTTGTACCACTTCGTAATTGACCATCTTTAAAAATTGATAGAGGGTAGGGAGCCAGTTCAAACGTAAAGCACTCTTTAAGTTCATCAGGAGATTTGTTAGAACAAACAATTCGGTTATATTTGGTATTTTTAATAAATTAGCAAATATCAACTAGAATAGATAACGTTTTTAATAAATTGTTATGCCCCTAAATACATGTGTTTAATTCGTTGATGAATACCTCTTCACTCGTATTTTTAAAAATTTATTAACTTTTAAAATAAAAAAAATAATTTTGTGGTTTATATATAAAAAAAACTTTAAATGCTCTAGTATATATTTTTATTTCTAAACAAAAAAGTACTCTTCATGTTTTTTTATAAAAAGTCAATTTACTGAGATATTAAAAAAAAATTTAAAAAATCAAGATGGCCGCCATTTTTTTCTTACTTCTCATACTTTTACCAAATGGGACTTTTGGTATGTTATAGTACAAGTCACTATGTACCGATATCAGCCAAAACTAGCTTGTCTCTAATTTGTTCAACCTCACCCTATTGTAAGTTGCCAAGTTTACTGGGGTATAATTAGATAATGAGAAATCGTTTGTAAAGGGTATTTTTTTAGTGTGCTCCTTGCGTCATTTGTAACTTCATTGAAAATAAATAGAAACTCAAAGAAAATATATACTTTCATCTGGTTCGACCTGTGTATAAAAATAATTTAAAATTTAAGGACCGCTATTCTAAAAAAATTACAGCACCTTTTTACCCCATTATATCACTTAAAGGCCTCCAAGAGGTGAATGATCAGAACTTTTGGCCAGTGAGGCAAACAAAAGTCAAGATGAAAGAAACGGTCGGGGCCGAAAATCCAAGCCCACTTGATAAATAACGGTTCTTTAAGGAATGTGCGAACAATATATTTGGTGACATATTGTGGAAGTGAAGGATTCTGTTCAAGCCGGAGGTGTTTTCTAAAAATGGCCCTACTATAAATTCTATTTGAGAACAGTGAATTCAATAGAATTGAAGTTGAAATAATTTTCCATTTTTCTTGAATGCATTAACCTACTAGAACAACTCTATTCCCACGTGGATATTTACTATTCTGGTTAACTGAACGGATATAATCCTAGTTAGGATATGAATCTGACCAATAACAGTGGTCAATTACAAAGAAACCAAATTTACACGTTATAAATTTTAGGAGTCGTTTTCTGACACTTGAACACTGACAAGAGAAGTAAGTAAAATTAATGTTATATGGTCAAAATTTATTTTATTATAATAAAATAAAAAATAAAAGTGCCTAAGTAGCTTTTTCCGATATTTACACAGATACCATTTAAATTAAATAGAATGAAAAAAGTAGATGAAGCATTATAATGTTTTCAATTAAAAATGACCTGGTTTAACCTGACTTTTAGTAAATGAAGCTTATAAATTTATCGAAAAACCAAATAATTGTTCCGTTCATTTGCACTCCGCATCAAAGAAGTTCAATGTCTCGTTGTTGTTCAATAATAAGTTGAGAAAACTCATTAGAAGAAAGAAAAGCCTTACAAAATGTTCGCAAATAATAAAGGCCAATTAGCACCGTAGGTCTTTAACCTTAAAGGGTGATTACAAATATTAATTATAACCGCTTATCGTGCAAAAAAGTAAAGACAAGAATTTAAATAGTAGTTTGTACAACAAGTGTGGATATGATGTCCATATCGCATGAGGAACTAAATTGAGCACGATGCCGTAGGCGGAGTGCTCAAACTTTCGAGCGCAAAACGGGCAATCCACTCGAGTTACACAGTATATTTTTTCAACGAATCAACTTCTGAACTTCGTACCAAAAATTAAAAAAAAAACTATTTAAATCAGGCATCATAACTGTCCTTTTTAGGTGGCCGAGAACTTGTGAGAAAGATAATAAAAAACAATTGAAGAACAATTTATTTCGTTGGCAAATCCATGGACCAAATTACACTGTAACATATTTATCGATTTTGGTTATTTCTTATAGTATTTACACAAAAGCACTTTAAATATCTCTCTCTTTTTCACATTCGGTTCTTTGCAGAATAACAGACAAAGAGAGATATGTCGTCTTGTTCTGGATAACTTATGGCCCCTTGTCGATATATTTAATAATACAACATTTTTTGAAACTATGGCCTTTGCCTGCTTGCGTAACAAACCCTTTTTGTTCTGTGCAAAACAAAACGAGAAAATCAAATCAAATCAAATCACATATTACGGCTATAAATTTTATACAAAATTTTACCAACGTCAATAAAGGTAATCTATCAAAATTCAAATTTCTATTAAAAGAAAAAATGTTGTTTTTTTTTTTATGCCTACTTACTGAGAATCCTAATGTTAAGTCACAACACATTAAAATTACTAATTAAAATTTTATATATCAAACAAAACAAAATAAAATAAAATTAAAATTAAATCACACTGCATCTGTCCTACGCGAAATCATGTTCTAAAAATTCAGTACTATTATAAAAGGCATTTTGCACCAGAAGACTCTTTACAGTACTCTTAAACTGCCTCTCTGGCATATCCCTGTAGTGGGCAGGAAGTTTGTTATAGAATGTTGGAGAGTGATAATTTGATGAGATGCGTGACCTTTCCAATCTTAAGTATTCCGGTCTTATTTGATGTGCCTGCCTCGAGAAAGAAAAACCTAACCTTAAAATTATTAGTTAAATGTTATAATTTTGTCTGTTTTATGTGCTTAACTTCATTTTTCACTATTTAACGAAGATTTACCAGTTATATTTCTATATCTTTATACTTATAATAAAAGTTTTAAGGTCGATTAAGTTGAATATAACAGAAAAAATCGGGGTGGCCAAATATTTGCATGACAGAAACTAACAAGGCAACTACAAAACGTTCATTTTGTAGGTATATACATTCTATGGATTAAATCTTGTAGTGACTGTCTAGAAATAAGTGGAAAACTAAAGATTTCTGAAAAGCGAATGGACATTTATGCACAAATCTTTAGTTCGGTCAGAATAACGTAAAAATATATTATTTTCAATTTTCGCATAATTTCGTGCACTTTTCGGGTAAAATTGGTGTATAAAGATTTTGATTCAAATAAATCACAAATTTAATCTGACAGACTTGCATCTTTTTAAAGTGTATACTTAACCTCACTTCTGTGTCAGTGTTCAAGTGTCAGCAAACGACTCCTAAAATTTATAACGTGTAAATTAAATTTGGTTTATTTGTAATTGACCACTGTGATTGGTCAGTTTCATATCCTAACTTAGATGGATATGAAATCATATCCGTTCAGTTAACCGGAATAGCCAATTATCCAATCACTTTAGTGTAAAGGAAACAGCAAATATCCATATGGAAATAGATATTTCTAACATACTTATCATCTTGAGAAGCTTGTAAGATTGTTAAACATAATTCCCTTTTTCTCGACACTATTCATTTTTATTTATAGAATAAAAATTCACAAAAAAAAAGCCGTCTGCCAAATGTTTCTAATTAAGATATATCACTGTTCTGTCTTGAGTTAGGAAAAACCGTTACACAATTTCGCTGGATGAGATATCTATATAAGAAATAAGGGATTGTGAGCAGATTTTTTTTTATTTTTTGATCAATTCCATTCCATTCCAGACATATTTATAGTTTTCTGTTTAAGGGTGTTCTATCATTTATCACAATAAACGAAACACTTAAAAAGGAACTTTAGTCAGAAAGCTGCTTTTTTGGTGGTGTATTGTTTAAAAAGACTAATCGTCATTATTTTATATTTAACCCTGCATAAGGGAATGAAAATTACTTTAAAATATGTTTTAACCTTTAGCTTCAAAACAATAAGCACTAAAAAATCAATATTGAATACTGTATTTACCCGAATAATAAGAATTATATGAATAATATAAAATATCGTAACTTTATTTGCTGTACAATATATAAAGATCCAAAAAGCTATGGCTTTATTATTAGGCGTCCGTACATGACCAGATGTCAATCATAAAATGATCTAAGTAAAACCATTCGTTAAGATAAATCACAATAATAATATAATTATTTCGTAACAATAACAATAATAAAGGAATGACGGTACTAATACTGATCGTTGGCAAATTTCATACATTAATGGGGTTGATAGTAATATTGGTCGTGTAGAGTCTGCAATGCTTAATAAAGAGGGTGCAATTTTTGTTGGAACTCTTATACACAAGAAATAAATATAAACACCAATAAAAGTAGTGGAATTTATTGTTCGTTAAAATAGAAAGAAACTTAGCGGCTAGCGGACAGAGTAGTGCAGCTATCTTTTGCAATAAAGTACGGAGGGACGCCAAAGGTAATGGGTTCTCTGGAGCACAGGTAAACAACGACAGGCTGTTTCGTCTTTGTTGGGACTCATCAGAAAGCCATAACCTGTAAGCATTTTCCACTACAGCGAAGATATGTTTTCAAGTTATTTTTACGAATAAAAATATGATGAAAAAAGATAGCCATACAACGTGAAAACTAGAAGTCTTAGAACTATAAATTAATCAAGCACGGAACGGCCACCCATCCAATATAGGAAACATTTTTGCGCTTTCCTACACATCTCTACGGTTTTGTAGATTCAGATCTAGATCGCGCTGTAGTCGCCCACTGGTGTGCAGCACTATTCCGTTATTGCCGTGTAAGAAATTAATAAATAAAATAGTGGAATTTAATGTCCGTTAAAATATACAGAAAGAAACTTAGCGGCATGCGGACAGAGTAGCTATTGAGTTGATTCCAGCAGATGGCGATACTAGGTTTTCATCATATTTTTATTCGTAAAAATATCTTGAAAACATATTTTCGCTATACTGGGAATTGCTTACAGATTATGACTTTCTGATGAGTCCCAACAAGGACGAAACAGCCTGTCATTGTCTACCTTTGGCGTCCCTGTGTACTTGCAAAAAAATGCAAAAGATAGCCACACTCCGCTTGCCGATAAGTTTCTTTCTGTGAACAATGTTATATTTACGGCGCTAACTTTACTCCCCCGGCAGTATATTATTATATAAAAAAATTACTATTGTCGCATTCTACAATAATTTAAACAGCTACACGAAATTTTTTTAGCGTACATTTCGAAATTTGCCCGTATGACGTAACGACTTTTCTTGCTCACTGCTTACTACTTAAGAATTTCAGGTTAAAAAGTCCTTAATTTCGTACACATCGAACTTAATAGCGTCGAGACGCTGACGTTTCGTAATTGTGATTTATTACTGTTCGTTTTGGGTGTTAAGGGGTTTGTTTCCAACAATTAATTGCTTGATACGAATAGAGCGCCTTGCCGAAATTAAATGTACTTAGAATTATTGGAAAATATATTGCGTTTTCGAAAGTGGGCGGAACGTTCCCACACATGTATAATTGAAATATAACATAATATTGTCACGTGTGGGAAAATGAAAGGCGACAGGTCTTGATTGATTTGTAACAAAATGCAAGCTCGGTATTATGCATAGATAGCGTCCTTTATAGTTTGTTTTCATAATAAATTATTTGGTCAGTAGGTATACCGTATTGACAAACTCGAATCTAGGGTGCCGATATAAGCGCATCAGACAGAGATTATTAGTAGCGTTTAACATGTTAAACAGAGAACACGCTATCTTCTACCTCCCACCTTTCATTCTTTAGAATGGGAGGTACGAATTCTAAAGAGCACGCAGTCGAAGCAGCCACGGAAGCAATCGATACGTCAACTCGGCCACACCACACACATATCCCCCTTTCAGAAATGTAGGAGAGTAACCATTCAGGTGCCTCTTTTTAACTGAAGGTTTTGCCCAAATGTGCCTTCTCGTTTGGTTGCATTAGAGATTTCGCACCCTAGATTCGAATTTGCCAATACGGCATTTAATACTTTAAATAATAAAAAAGAAAATGGAAAAATAGGATATTAATATACAGGGTGAACGGCAGTAGAGTTTTGGACTTGCAATGTCTTTATTTGTTTAGAATCACTACGTTTCAACTGGTAAGCATCTCCAGTTGTCTTCAGGTGAATACTGTATTCACTGATTACTGTATTCAGTGAATACTGTATTCAGTGAATACTGTATTCACCTGAAGAAGAATTACTACGTTTCAACTGGTAAGCATCTCCAGTCGTCTTTAGGTGAATACAGTATTCACTGAATACAGTATTCAGTGAATACAGTATTCAGCTGAAGACGACTGGCTTACCAGTTGAATCGTAGTAATTCTAAACAAATAAAGACAATGCAAGTCCAAAACTCTACTGCCGTTCAAGAAACGTCATTGTCTCCAACCTTTAAACAGATATACAGGGTGTTTCAGTAATGATGTGCTAATATTTTAGGGTGTGATTTCTTAAGTAATTTTATTAAGAAAAGTTCATATAAACATATGTCCTAAACGGCTTAAATTTTTTGCTACAGGGTGTTGAATTTTTTTTAATGCGTTTTTTGTAATATTTCCAAAAGTACTTTAGATTATATTTTTCAATTTTTACAGATGCAAATAGGACATAAAACCATATGTTTTAGTTTTAAAAGTTATTTTTTTGTCCTACCAGTGGCGTCTCTGCAAGAATGTCCTCTAATATTTTTTAGAAAAAAAGTGGTACGCCACTGACATTTTTCCATATGAATATCATTTTTGATTAGCCTGGTCAATTCTAAATAAAAATGGTTTCTTGCTTTTTTTCCTCAGGCACACCGTTTTTAATTAAAATAATTAAATTAAATTACCTTCATGTTGCAGTATTGACGAATAAAACGTTCTGAAAAACATAATGTTCATAAAATGATTATTGACATTGTATATACATGACAATATTAGCAACATTTTATAAAAAAATTATATCATTGCATGACATTTTTCAAATTATTCAATATAATTGATAACGTATTTTAAAAATCTCCTAAAATGCTCGAATCTTTCTGGCGGACCCTACTCACATAAGAGCTTCATAAAAATAGCACGTGCCGTTACTGCCATTGCATAGATGGCCGCGTTTGATTTATATTAGAGATGTACTGCAGTTTTTTAAGGCCCTTGTAGCACTGGCCGATCCGGCCTACACTATAAAATTACCTCGTAATGAGATGATAATATTAAAGTAAATTTCAGCTTACTAAAATACATATTTTTAATTAGCTAATATGTACCTTTTTCTACTCCAAGATGGTATTTTGCTGTTTCTTTTACACTTAAGTGATGAGAAAAGTAGGCTGATTCAGTTAACTGTACGGCAAAATTTCATATTCATTACTTCAGTGCTGCACAGTGTTGCAACCTTTAAAAATAAAATTTCCCATTTTTAAAAGAAAATTCCATGAATGCACACAATTTTTTTTTTTGCAGATCACAACCATAAGTGATCCTATAGAATATCCTACAAATATTACAATGTGCGCAAAATAGTCCCTTTTTCCCTTTAGAGATAACGCGACCTATTATCTCCCATTAGTTGACAGCATTGTTATAAAAATTAGATTCTTCTGTGGCGTCCTTATAAAGTAGTTAACTGTATGTACTAATATTCCGCCTTCATTTTCAAGACACTAAATTATATCATTTTTATGTATATGGTACAATATGTTACTACTTTGTTCAATATAACCAAACATATCCGCATCTATAATAGTTTTATCAATAATGCAACCTGCTGAATGTGCATAGAAAATTAATTTCATGTTGCATTATTATTGAGTTGGTTTTACCATATTTTCTAACATGAGCATGGGGCCAACACAGCGAACTTTGGATCCAAAGGTGGTGAGTCCAAGCCCGGCAGTCCGCAAACTTTTTAAAAAATTTTATCATAAGGTTCATAAGCTTGGTCGTAAAAAATATACTGTTTAACCCAAGTGGATTCTCCATATCGCAATCGAAAGTATGAGCATGACGCCGGAGGCGCAATTTACTTCCTCGTGAGATATGGATATCATATCCACTCTTGTTGTACCAATTACTATTTTCTATTTTACAGAACCCCACATTAAGATAAAATATAAACAAATTTAACCGCGGCAGTGGCTTACAGGTGTGGTACTGGCATTCGGCCGTGGCGGTCCGGGTTCGATCCCCTGAATGGGTATACGCATAATAAAAAAAGTATTTCGGAAATTTAGTAGGTTTAAGAATGCAGGAAAGAGTGTAAAATGTATCATGTCCGAAACCGATGGTTAGCCCTTGGGGGGTGTCGCATTACTGAGGATCTCACGTTGGGCTCTGGGTTCTCTCAAAAAATCAAAATTTATTGGGTATATGTCCCAATGTGAAGTACATAATATAAAATTACTGGTATATATTTGACAACTATGACTCTGGATTAGTCATAAATATGGTCATTGTCAGTTGAACGATGCCCTTCCTTACGCATGATTTTATTTTGTTATTGTGCAATCTGCATTGTTTAATATATATTCTTCTAGTTCTAATCTTATTTTACAAACGAAGAGTGTTTTTACGCTTTTACTATATTTTGTTACGAAATTTAGTTTTGGCCGATATAATTTAGATACAAATTAGTATATTTTGTCTACAAGGTTTATTTTTTTTAAGAATACTTATTATAATTTTTTGCAAAATAATTGTTAATATATTATACAAGTGCCAGATCTAGCAACAAACAACTTTTACATTTTTGTCAGTAGGGTAAGGTGGGGCAAGTTGGCGAGGTTAAGGAAATAAACTACAAATATTTTAAAAGAAAAAACAAGTGTAATAAATTAACGGAACATTGGTTAATTTTTGGTGAACAATCCATAAAAAAACAATAAAACATAAAGAAAAAAGTTGAAAATTAAAAGTTGTTGCATTTTCGTCATTTTGCCCCAATAGTGGGGTAAGATGACGAGCACATTGGGGCAAGACGACGATTACATACAAATGTCACATTTAAAAGTAGGTACCCCAATTCCCATAACTCGTGCAAGTTGCATGCCACCAACTTTCGCACACACCACACTCTATCCAATTAATTAACTGCCAAATTATCATTTACGATAGCATATCGTCGCCTGAGAACCAGGTTATTCTATGTTTTTTTTTAAATTGAGATTTTATCATCAAAGTATTCTATGTCCAAAGCTCTATCGACCAAACTATTCCATGTCACTCTGCGCCAAACAGTTCACTAATTTCAAAGATTCGAACTTATACTATGTCCATATAAAGTTTTTCATATTCGGACCATTTTAGTTTATGTCATCGCCAGCCAATAGGTCAATTAGTCAAAAATTTTAGTATATTTTTGGATTACCCACTTTTTATAAACCCTTAAACCTAACTTAATTGCACTTTTAGAAAAAAAAAATTCAGATGTACCCAATAATAGCTGGTGAGTTTTAAAAATGCTCTACTCTAAAATTTTAAAAAATGGACATAGAATAACCCGGTTTTCAGGCAACGATATATGACAGCAATTAAACTGTCTTCTGACCAAGACCTACGATCAGTTTTTCTCTTATAATTTCACACCATCTGTAAAAAAAATGTTTATAACTGCATGGGCAAAGATAACGAATTCGCCAATATGCTCCCGGGGCAAGTTGACGAATTCGTCAACATGCCCCCGTCAACATGCCCCTTGGACCATTTATAACAAAAACCTAAAGTAAATAAAATAAACAAAAAATAAAACTGATTTGGGCTATAACCACTATCTTGTATGGTTCGAGGAACAATATAAATATTGAACAGAATAGGACTGGTTCCTTTACTTTTTGCGCAAAACTCTATTTCACTGAACAAGAATATTATAACGACTAACCTCTAAATACATTTGCAAGCACAAAATCGAACATGTAAACTAGCGCCACCTATCATTTTAAGTTATATGAAGGTCCCGAGACGGCAATATTAAGATGGGTATATAACAGATTTATGCTTTTGATTCTCATTAAAATTAAATTCGTTATCTTGCCCCGTACGTCAACTTGCCCCACCTTACCCTATACTATTTTATTTTTTGTGTACTTTTTAATTTATGTCTACTATTGACCTAACCCACCTAACGTATTCTCTGTTACGGTAACATACAATGCGAAGCACAAAAATACTCTTAATAAGTAAGTACTATCGGATCTCTAAATATATAGGTATATGATGATACCTTATGCTGCATATAGAATAGTTTGAAATTATATTAATACTTGGTATAATGTTTTGATTAAGTTTGGGAACTTCGCTTCAGTTTATAACTCTTAAAGTGAGTTAGCAAGTACATGTAAATCCTAGATATAAATTTAATTTTACTTAAAATTTGTTAACTTTGTTATAATTATAAAAGTTTCCTCTAACTAAGAACATGGTGACTTTCATATGTGGCACTGAAAGGTGATCTTGAATTTTAAAGGTCACTATAACCGACTTAGACTGTTGGTCCAACCAGGGCCCTGGGGCACTGATAAAAGGGGGCCCATGCATGCGGTGGAAGGTAAATTGGGGAGAAAGAGCAATAAAATAATTGTTGGTCAAAAAAGATACAGGTAAATTGGGGAGAGACTTCTCATCATGTCACAGGTAAATTGGGGAGAACAAATAGGTACTTAGGCACTATTCTATTTACTGTTTAGAACATAGATATTTAAATAAAAGCCCATTTTATACTAAAAAAAGATATTGTACTACTTATTAAAACTAAAATGTATTTATAACATAAATTCATGATGGTACATAATTTACATGACTTTTGCCAATATAGGAAACACATTTGACAAAATGTAATCTTGACATTTCACCTTCTTTATATTTTTTAATATTTGATCTTAGCAATTCTTGTTTTATGCGGATGTTTTATGCGGACAGCTTTACTTTGTATTTTCTTGGGAAGTGAACTACTATTAATTTTAATATATGTATCAGTTTGGAATTCTATTAATACATTAATAAAGTGAAATAACGATGGATGCGCACTATAAAAATACTAATTAAATTTAGAGTGGAAACTCTCACAAGCATTTATGGTATTCTCTGTGGAGCTACTACATGAAGCCCATAATATTGGTGGAAATCTAGCTTGCTCAGATATATAGTTGTCAACTAAATAATCAGCCATACTAATAACAGCTTTGGTGTTAAGTTGACTCTTTACAAAATCAAATACAAAACAATATGATCTAAGTAGGCCATACCAAATAAATGACGTAACCACTTTCCTACTTCACTATTTGGATCACTATATTAATTTTTTAGTCCAAGACATTGAATCTTTCTAAACCAAGCTTAACCTAAGTAAAACTTGCATCCCGTTATTTTCAAATTACGGAAAACAATACCTATAGCATTATGTATAGCTTGTTCAAAATCTGCAACTACAATTTTTGGATTGAAAACATAGTTTTGCTGAAGACACAACATGCTCTGTATATGTCTAAATAAAGTAGTGTAAGATTCACTAGATTTTTCTAGCAACAAGCAAATTGCTATAGGTATATAATGACCGTTGTTAATGGCATAAATTGTAAATAGTTGACAAACAAATTTAGCACAGTATTGAAAGGTTCCGTCTACGTAAATTTTTTCACATTCACACAGGTATTGCAAATTTGTAGCACAGAAAAACACTATAATTTTCGCTTGGTCATCACAAACTGGCATAAAACTTTCACTTTTGATAGTTTTAAAATCGGATGATTTCAAAATTTGGAAAACTTCATCCCTGTTATTTAGGCAGGGTAGGCTGAAGCTTTTGCCGTGCATTGTAAATATTTGTCCTTATGAGACTTATACCTGTTCATGTTATATTTTCTAAATCGCCAACGTTTTCTCTTAAAACTGTATGAATAATTTTTGATGGACGTTCCGATATGTCGATTGTCGCTTTTCTTTTGGTACTGTTGCTAACTTTCTTTCTGCTAATTCTTTACTCATTGTTTTCGGTTAATAAACCGATGTGAGTTAGCGCTGCCTAGCGGGACTCCTGTGATTGTGACGAATGTCTTTACAGGCGATTTCCTCTTAACATTTACTTATTTCTATAAGTTTGTTAGAGGTGCTGGTATGCTCAAGAGTGTCTAACAACGACACAGATGGCGCTCCGTGCCATATCTTACTGGTGTGCCTTAAGTAGCTTCGAGATCCCTTTTCTTTTCGTCGGATCCTAGCTCTACTGATGAGTCATGATATGACGAAACGCGTCTAGAGATGGATCTGGCGAAATGAAAAGGAGAATCTTCTTTTCTGCTAATTGTTTCGCTGGTGTAGCTTTCATGGTTGTGTTGCACATTTTCTTTGCGGTAATACAAGTGTCTCCAATTCTATACAATTTTGCCTGACATTTTTTGTTAGTGCAAATCCAAAAATTTTCACCAGAGGTTTTTAACACACTTTTTTTTGAAAAAGTAAAACTACAATACAGAATTAGGGCTTTGCCACGTTCACTAACAATAAATTCGAAATTTTCCATTTTTCACTGCGATCTATCACATATAGATAACTCAAAAAAATATACTAACCACCTACACTTACGTTATTTTATCTGGTATTTCCACTAATTACTTGTAATATAGCCCTTTTGGATCCTACCTACCTATACATTGTCCCCAGTTTACCTGTGACAATTTTAATCCTTAGGTTCGCTTGGCCCCAATTTACCTACCCTAAAAAGATTAAATCCCGAATTTACCAACACCGATGCATGCAATGGCAGCGAAAGAGATTAAATATGTTTCCTACATTAAGAAGTAAAAACCAAGGGCGTCCCAAGAAACATTTTTAGGGAACGCAAACATTTCATCGTAAAATTGGTTCCTTAAGAGTGGGGGAGGGGGGGAAGGAGGATGATGTAGAAAAAAATTAATTCAAAAATTAAAAACGGAAGTATGCTTACCGAAGTTGTGCAACATACAGGGTGTCCCACCGGGAACCGAATCGATCTATATATAGAAAACTATACATAGGAAAATTTTGAAAACAACATACATATATACAACCTTTTACAAACTTACCCTTATTTTTAATGCTAAATAAGAAATAATTATAAAATTTGGGTGTTTCCATTTGAAAATCTGGACTTTATGCAGTTTTTTCATTTTCATTTTTAATCTTAATTTTTAAACACCCTGTATTAATAGTTATCAAAATATTATAAAAAATCTATTAAAGCAGGTCCTTTATAACAAGGAGTCCTACTTAAATTAAATAAATAAGGCTTCTTTATAGAAAAAATTGATAATTATTCTAAGGCTTGCAAATGTAATTTTTGACATAAAAATTAAAATATGTCAAAAACGTTTAGACATAGGTAAAGGACATGGTATACAAAATCTGCCTAGAATCTTGCGTAGAATGCAAAAATGTAATAATATATTTGGTGTCCCATTTAAAATAAGCAAGTTGATACTTACTTCCGGTATAACCGGAACCATTATGAAAATATTTTAGCTCCATCAGCATCAGCATGTTGTCAAATTTTCAAAATTTTCCTATGTATAGTTTTCTATATATAGATCGATTCGGTTTCCGGTGGGACTCCCTGTATATCGAAACTAGAGACATACATTTACATCGAAATTAACTATTGGTACATCAGACCCTTTTTAAAAAAACGTTTACTCATTTTTTTTATTTAAATCAAAACTAAATCATGTACTCGAATCTTTTTCTTAGGAAAAACTGAATGCCATAAATTTATACAAAAACATTAATCATTTTTCCTTCTTGAAGATAAAATCATGTAAATTATTATTTATCTCTTTTAGCTGCCGCAGCGAAGGCGGACTTTATCAAAATTGCAGAGCTTTCCTGCTACCTTTTCCAACTCGCGTGCCATTTGTGGTAGAACCATTAATAACTCTCGTAACTTCATCTTTACATCATTTACGTGAATTGATTAAATTTTTTGTCAATAATTCATTTATAGAATATACCAGGTGTTAATTGAAATTTCTTGCTCTGCGATATCTCGAACGAATAATTCTAAAAACTTAGAATTATTGTCAGAAATGGTCGATTTATAATGTGAGATTGACAGCAAAGTTCAATTTAAGAGTCACTAATTCGAGCATGAAATGAACCTGCTCTATAGAGCAGGCAACGACAAAGGGAGGACTCTAGTTACCATATTTCTTTAGTATTCACCTGAAGACGACTGGAAATACTTACCATTTAAAACGTTGTGATTTAAAACAAATAAAGACAATGCAAGTCCAAAACTCTTTTATCATTCAAGACAACATAACAAGTTATGACCAGGTTGATTACTGTTAAATAAAACTATAGTTTTATTCAGTATATTTTTGACCGTGAGCCAATAAGAGGCGTTTTAAGTAAAATCCATCTATTATCACCAAATTCTCGAATTTAGGAAGGAAAAATATTCCAAATTGAGTATAACAACAATTATTAAAAAAAAACATTAAACTAATACAAGTAAAAACGTAACCGATATACTTTTAAAACGCGAAAATTTCACGAAAGTTAGCTGTAGCCTGATGCAAGTATACCTAAATTTTTGACCCCCTTAACACATTGACCACAAGCTGCCACTGTTCTGATGTCTTATGATGTAAACACATTACAAACTTGTTTATTTGGTTCAAGGCCAATAAACTTTTGCTTAACAAAGACAAGACTTATGAAATGGTCTTCTCCTTGAGAGACATGTCAGGGATGCCTGATAATCAGGAAAAAATAAAATTTCTTGGCGTACAACTTGACAACAAACTCAAATTCGACCATCACATTGACTACGTCTGCGAAAAACTAAAAAAAGGAGCCTTTGCATTAAGAGGACTAAGCACTTCCGTATCCGCCAGTACATTAAAAACTGCATATTATGCATTGATACACTCCTTCCTGACTTATGCGATTATTGTGTGGGGTCACTCATGCCATACTGACAGGTTCTTTGCAATGCAGAGAAGAGCTATCAGAACGATAGCGGGGTTATCTTTCAGGGAGGACTGCAGGGATGCTTTTAAAGACCATGGAATATTCACCTTTCCATCGGTCTACATACTTGAAACTCTTCTTCATATGAAGGTCAATGCAGATAAATTTGAATCTCACTCCGAGTTGCATGACTACAATACGCGAAATAAAGAGAACTTAGCTATTGTTTATAAGAGGTTAAAAAGATGCCAGAGTGGACCTGACTTTCTGGGGATCAGGCTATACAACAAGCTTCTCGTGGATCTGAAGGTTTTACCTATTAAAGCTTTTAAAAACAGGGTAAAGGCGTTTCTTGTAAAGGGCGCATTTTATTCGGTTGATGAATTTTTAAATTGTGATGGGCAAAATATTTAAGTGTTGATTTTAGAATGTTATATATCGACGGGTGCAACGAAAACTATAGTAACTCATTATTTAAAGTTTCGAGCTAATTGAGTTTTAGTGTTAAATTTGGTGGCAAAATGTTGATTTTAAAATTTCAGTTGATATTTATTTATTAAAAGGATGGTAATTAGTGGAAGGATTATTTGACAAAAAAGTTTTTTTGTTCAAATAGCCAAAATAATTTTTTAGTGAGTTACTACAGTTTTCATGAAAAAAAATCCAAAATGAAATGACATACAACATTTTGTCTTTATTTTTAAATTATAAATCTAACACTCAAAATGGTTAAACAAATGATTATTTAAAAAAATATAATAACTAAGTACCTATGAGTAACATGAATACAATAAAAAACATTTTTTTTTTCAACCTATTCATTATTATCGTCAAGATCTTCATCCGAATCTTCACTGCTTGTTATGGTTTTGCCTTTTAGACTTTTGTAGAATTGATGGTACATCTGAGGGATTTTGTTTTTATCGCATAGCCATAATAGACCTTTCAATTTCTTTGCATCTACTGGAAGTTCAGCTTTGTAAAGTCTCTTTAACTTTACTGGTATAATATTACTAGTAGTATCAGTTTTAAGTGGTCTTCCTTTTTTTTTCTCGGATTCCAGAATATTTATTTTTAAAATTTGACTATTATCTGCATCATATTCGTATTTAAAGAAAATAGTCTTAGGCTCTGCATATTTTACCAAAATTTCCCTTATCTTGCTTATTTTAAAGGGTTTTTTATTTTCGTCTTTTTTCCAGCTTTGAATATCCGTGACGTCTTTAAAGTTATAAAAATCGTTTTGAGACATCTCGGTGACATCATAAATTCGCCCTGTAGTTTTTGCCATTCTTATTAAAGTTATCCATTGTTCAGGAACGTAAAGAACTGACTGACGCTTTTTGGCATTTTCAATTACAGCATGCATACTATCACCCTCGTTTTGGGTGTGTCCTTTTTCAAGGAACCTATGGACAATGTTAAGCTGAAACATAGTTGATGCCATTGATAACATAGTAAAAAGAAATTTATTTCGATTCTGACCTCCACAATTATCCGAATACAAAATTATATCTTTTACACCCTTTTCCTTTTGTGTCCTTATAAATTTTAACAAGCAGCTAGCAATTTCACAAGGACCCCTTTTCGATATTTTCTCGTGCCATACATAACAAAAACCATGATTATTTCCTATATCGTAGACGGTAAAATTGTAAGTTGAATATTTACTTTTGTAGTAAAAATCACTGACATTAGACTGAGGGGTAGCCAGAACCTTCTGTAAATCAAAACATGCCACACACACTGTTTTGTCATCAATAGCAGTAATTTTGTCACCATCTTTTAATTCTCTAGCTAGGATTTTATTTTTTATGTGGATGTCGTATTCATTTTTTATTTCTAATTTTTTGGTCTCATCGGATAGGCTATAAATCGAACAGAAGTCACATTGGTCTTTTTTTGGTTTAAAAAAACTTATATTAAACTCTCCATTAAATATATCGCGATATTGTCTTACTGTGGCCTTTTCATCAATTTGAGCTTCTATGCAATAATCATTGTAGAGACCGTACATTTTTTGTATACTAAGACCTTCTTCATAATACATTTTATGTGAATCCTTACGTACGTAGTGGGAAGGAACAGCTGGGAATAGTTTAATGTGGTTACGTACACTGTCTTTAATGGTTTCTTTAAGTTTCTCTGGCCTGTTGTTGTGTTTTCCACGTTGGTCTGCAATAATAGTACTTGAACCTTTTATTTTTTTCAGAGCGGTTGTCACCCAAGTTTCTGACACCCCAAGAGTATTTAAAAACATAGTTTTACATACCCTTTTATCTTCTTCCCCACTTTTAAACACGTAATATCTGGAGTTGGATCGTCTAGATACTGAACCAGCACCAACAGTAACTTGTTTTTTTTTAATTTCTTTAACATATTTTGCTATAAAATCCCATTGCCTCGTATGATCAGCAAGATCCCAAAACTCTTTAAAAATTGATTTTCTTGTTTCTTCATTAAATTTTTTTTGACACTGAATTCTACACTTTTCTTCGCATGCTGCACCTATTTTTCTTTCTGGAATTATATTTCCTTTCCTATTCGTATGCTCCATACCTAAGTTTAATAATGTTTTGGATTTTGTATCTATGGATATATTTCTGGATCTTTTTCTTACATTGCTTCTAGTAGCACTCTTTCTTTTTCTTTTAATTTTTGTATTATTGTCGTTTCTTTCATTACGTTTATTTGAAGTAGTTGGTTCGTAATCAGAACTTTCACTCTCTGACTGTTCATTTTCTGTGGGGTTAAAATTTGGATCAGAATCAGAGTTATCATCGAATGGAAGTTTATCGCTCTCTCTAGTTAAAGAGGTATTACTTAGGCTTATCTGAATTGGATGAGTTGCGTATGAAGATAAACCTACAGAAGATGGTTGTTCATTAAGTACCCACTTCGGGCTTTGATCAGGTTCAGGTTCGATTTCAGCATTATCGTTAACTGAAGAGCTGTATAAAAGGGTAGGATTTACTGTAGAAGTATTTTCCATGGCGTAAAATGGTTTTACAGCTGAACATTCCAAAACTAAAACAAACAAAAAATAATGACCCACAACTAACATTAATATTGTAATAACTTACCGTTAATATTGGATTAAATCTTGCCCTCTATGTTGCACGAAACCGGATTCGATATTTTACTTTGTTCGGGTAAGGATTCCCTTTCTAAAATAAAATAAGCATAAACTAACCCTGCCTAAAATTTCACTTATTTTATAACATACCTTGACTTTCCTGAGATATATTCAAGGCCCTTTCTAATATTAATTTAGTTCTTTTACTCATTTTGGCGAATGTTCTGCTTGATCGTATAGTAAACTGATAACAAACATTCAGAAAACTTAGGTTAGAGCACTACACTTAAAACAGCCAAAACTATAGTAACTCAACTTACTCTGGCCCTTCCGCAATTTTTTCCTACGAAAACTACAGTAACTCGAATTACTATAGTTTTCGTAGAAGGCTTTGCTCAGGTTAGAGTTACTGTATATTTTGGATGTTTTACTGGTCACATAACTTAAGGATAATATGATTTACGACTTTATTCTTCGAAAAATATAATATAAAACTAACATTTAACACCCGTATCTCAAAATGGTAAAAAAATGAGTTACTATAGTTTTCGTTGCACCCGTCGATATGTATTTTGTTACTTTTTCAATACTATTACTTTATTCTCATTTATATGACTTGTGTAAGTACTATGTACCTTGACATAAATAAATTATCTATCTATCTATCTATCTATCTACTTATAATTCTGGATGCTAAATTGTCAAAAGTTTTACCACCATTTTTATTGTTAGCACCCGGTAGTTATAGTAGAGAATAAATTGATGACATGACCTGGTTTGTAATATCTTCTTTTAAAAGTTGCACGTAGTGGTCATAAATTATTTGGACGATCGAGAACTTTAAATGTCAATAGGTTTTCGTGGTTTCAGTACTTTTTTTCCGGAATTTATATACGAATAGATATTGCCATTTAAAACTTTGAATTGTGTTTTTTTAAGTACATAAATCATCCGAGGGTATTTTCTATAGAAATAGAATTGCTGAAGATATTCTATGACTAAAAAAAACTAAAAAGAAAATTAAGAATAACTCATTTAAGTTCGTTGTTTTTCAATCAATTATTTTTAATTTAAGACTTTCATTGGGAGAAAATAATTCTTAAAGATGACCTTTTTATTCCAAAATGAAATACAGTATATTTAAAAAATGGAAATTAAATTAAAAATTCGTTACACGAGAACCACAGTTTAAGAATGCGTGTTTGGATGGAAAGACACGTCGATTGAGATTTTGTGTGAGCTACATTTTGGAACCAAAAATAGTAGATTGTATACCTAGTAGGAAAAGCTGAACATTTCCGGATGACAGTAAAGATTGTATGTCGAGGCGCAAGCCGAGACTGACAATACGGAGTCCGGGAATGTGGCTTTTTCTTCGAGGTATACATACAAAGCCTGTTAGTAAAATTAAATAATCAAACCATTGAGCAGTCCCATGTTGTAAAGTTTCTGGGAGTTTTTATTGATTCTAAGCTGTCGTGGAGTCAGCAAATAGACTTTGTTCTCAAGAAGCTCGCTGTGTATTGTTTTGTCATTTGGCAGTTGCGCGATAAGATCGATATAAATCTGTTGAAGCTTTATTATTTTTCATATGTCCACTCTTGCTTGAGTTACGGAATTTTGGTCTGGGGAGGTTGCTCTAGGGCTGACGAAATCTTTATTCAGCAAAAAAGAATAATTAGAACCATGACATTTAAAAGACGTACTTTTTCATGCCGTGAACTTTTTCCCCGGCTAGGTATTTTAACAATCCATTCCGTGTTTATATTGAATTGTCTGACTTATGCTAAGGCAAACTTGGACGTATTTTCTCTGACCCGTGAATCAAATGAACATTATCATTTTAGACAGAATTTTAATATTGACATACCACGTCATAGATTGTCTGCTGTGGCTCACAGTCCTTTAGTCCTACCAATTAAGTTATTTAATAAACTGCCACAAGGAATTAAGCAACTACATCATCCAAAAAAGTTTAATAAGTTAGTTAAAGGTATTCTACTTGAAAACGCTTTTTACCCCACTAATGAGTACCTTAAATTAAAATTTTGATTATTTATTCAATAATGTCCAAACTGATGGGATTGTGTATGATTTTTTTATTGTATGTATTTGTTAATCTGTTCATTTTAAATATTGTTTTATTTTTTATACCTATATATTATTAATGTATAATGACAATATCCTATACTACCTATACAGTAGTCAAAAGAAAATAAAGGATTTTTATTTTATTTTATTTATTTTATACTATTTTTCTGTAAATCGAAAATTATTAAAAGGACATAACTTATTACAATCAACTTGTTAAAATTTTGAAATAAGTATTATTAACTTTGTAAAAACACAGACTTTCTTACTAGTCAGGTGGTAGCAAACATTTAAGAAAGCATGAAAAATCAATTTTCAAACCACCTGAAAATTCCTTATACACTAAGGTTACATTTCTTCTAACACAGTTAGATAATGAAATACGAATTAGATTACATAGTTTTACCAAAAAATGAAAACTTTACATTGGTAGGATGTCACAACCTGCAGACCGGTTTCGAACTCTTTTGTTCTCGTCAGTACAGGGTAGGTGAAACACACGAGAACAAAAGAGTTCGAAACCGGTCTGCAGGTGGTGACATCCTACCAATGTAAAGTTTTCATTTCTTGGTAAAACTATGTAATCTAATTCGTATTTTATTATTAACTTTGTTCACAAATAAAGGATGCCATTAAATATTTGTGTTGTAACTATGGAAACACAGTAATATTGAATTGTCAAGCTTAACACATTTTAGTTTACAAGTAGCCGTACAGAAATAATATTTCCTTACAGTACAATAATAAATATTTCCTAACAGTTATTTTCCGTTGCCTAGCAACGACTAAGTGTAAGAAAATATTGACTTTTTCTTTCAAAAATGTTATCAAAAATGTCAATATTTTCGATCGATTTTCGGAAATGAATTTTTTTTTAACTCCCTGTAAAGTGAATGGTGAATTATAACCCAACTTAATTTTTGTAAACGGGAAGATACACATATAAATTTTTGGAAAGCTCTTCCACAGAGAAAATTGAAAATCCAATTTTATCCAGGTACCACGAAAATCGTAAGTTCGTAAGGGAAACACTCACTTCTTTAGAGTTATTTAATGTTATGCAATTATTTTTGAAATAACCAATTAGGTTTCATATTTTAACGGACCTAGTCAGAAAGAAGGGCAACAAAACTGTAAAATTCATCTAAATAAAAATCTAATTTTTTATTAAAATTTACACCATTTTACAGCTTATTTATACAATCAGTCACGTCGTTAAGAAAAACTGTATAATTAGCAACGTACGAGTTTGAATCCAAGCCAGCAGCTGCCAAAAGTACTGGAAGATATACCAACACATAGTTCCTTGCTTTAACTTCGGCATCAATGAGAGTAGCTTTGGCTCTGGCATAGTACTGTGTAACTGTCTTTGTTAGCTCTGTTGCGCAGGTCTCATCATTGCAAGCATCTACCAGTTGCTCAAGAATAATTAGCTCATGAACAACGCTATAGGATTCCGTTGCGCTTGATTGCAAGATATCGTTTCCAGCTTGCTCGTAATAATCGCACTTATCATAGGTATCGCTAGCTAAGGTTTTATTTAAAGTGTATAATTGGTTGTTTCCCAAGTTGACGCAGTCAGAAATATTTTGTCCTAAAAATATAATACCTACTAATTCAAGTAAAATCATTGTTAAGGTTCTGAAGAAAATAATATTTCATTAAAAAGAAATTAAAAGATAACGTTTCGTGATGTAGACAGATCTAGGCGAGGAGTTTAGGCATAATTTTAAAATGTGCACCTTAATGATCTTTACAACTTTTGTATTTCGAATTTTTATCTAATTCTTATAGTACAGGAGGCAGTGACGATTCTCGGTACTTATTTTTCCAGTCAGCAAACATGGATAGAATTATTGGGTTTGTTATTTTAAGCAAAATTCATATATATGTAGGGGGGAGGGGGGGGGGGGGTTCCGATGGGTTAAGGCGGAAAATGCGTTAGAAAGTACAAATATACTGCACTTTTTTTTTCCAGTGATAAAAATAGTTCTATTAGTGAGAGATATAGTAAATTTAAGAAAAAATAGTCTGGCTAATCTGTAAGGATGGGTAATATCTCTGGCAGGCGGAAAATTGGAAAAAATTTTGCGAAAACATTGCCCTTATTTTCGCAGTCCTAAAAATGTGTCAGATGATAGTTTATGTTATAATAACAGCTGAAAATATAGTCTGGCTAATGTGGAACGCCCCGACAGCCTTGCCAGACTCGTCCAACGCTCGACAGGCGCACTAAATTCGGCATGTTCGTTTATACAGGCGATTGTTGTCATCTCTACATGTTTTTACTTTCATAATTTCTGCTAAGAAAAGTATTGGTTTAGGGCAAAATTGACTATGGCTAAAAAACATTTTGAGACCCCAGAAATCTCGTTTAATTTTTGAGATATAGTCAAAATATAAAAAATTGCGAATAATTCTTACATTCAGACGCGACTATCTCTGGAATTATATAAATTAAACGAACAAAACTAAGAAACAATATTGTAGAGAAGTAAATTTCCAACAAAAATATTAATGACGGATGAACAAGCGGGTAGACATTTCGCTAAAACACGGGAAATATCACTTTTGGCTGTTTAAAAAATCAAGATAAGCAAATTCACTGTAAGTAGTGGGTTTATAAGTACAGAATTTTTATAAATCTAAATGCGAGTAACTGACTCAAGGAACTAGGGGCTAGGCAGCTGCTCTCAGCTCACTCGCATTCCAGCATCGTTACCTAAATACGCACCTGCCGCTTCCTCTCCTCATTTAACTATCCGACTTGTGAGTCTGGCGGGGCTTTAGTGATTGTAAATGACAGCCAGACGTGTATTTTCTATGAAATTATAGTATTATTTATCATGTGACAAATTTTCAAATCTGGGAAAATAAGAGCAAAAATTTTATAATATTCACGAAGATGCCGCCAGACTTATTTGCCAATTTCATAAATCAGCCAGACTTACTTTTGATTATAGTTAATGATCGTACCAAAAGATACGATAAATTACAAGCATAGGAAAATAAGGGTTACGGATTCCAAAAATCGGTCAAATTTTTGCATCCGTAAATTTTTAGCCAGACAGACTTTCCTCCACTTGGGATGTGCCAGACTGTTATTTCCGTTAATAAAAGTACTCACTTTAATTAATGTCAAATATTTATAACTGGGAAAATAAGTGGACTTGACTTTTTTTTTTATCTCGTGAACCCATCCGAAAATTTTAGCTAGACTCACAAATTGTCGTTTAGTGTCACCATCCGAGCAGACTGTTTGATATTCACCGACTGGGAAAATAAATACAAAAAAAATTCACTGCCTCCTGGACTATTAAGATATAGCAAAAATGAACTTTACTCTATTGTTGACTTACCCTGTATATATGAAATATAACACTTTTTGTATTAAAAATCCTCCTTTGGTCTCATGCATTGGTGACATTTTGCCAACCAACAAAATTCTGTTAATCGATTTTTCAGGCGCTAAAATCTCCGCACTGGCTGACGCATGAAATCAGATTTTTGATTCGCTGAAAAGAATTATATTTGCCGCTGAATATGCAACAGGGTTTTTTAAAATTGTGTATTCGGATTCCGAGAAAATCACGCTGGAAATATGGTTTAGCGGGATTTTGTTGGTTGGGAAAATGTCACTATTCTCTCGCCCGCTGTACAATAAAGTCTGTAATGATTCGAGGAACCTTAATACTACGATTTACCTTGTTGAGCTGCAGTTTCTTCCAATGATTTGATTTTATCCCAATAAGGTTGAGCAGCAGATGTTATATTATCTATTATGGCTGTTTTAGCTTGTGCAGGATACATTGCCAATGGTATAGTATTAGTGCGAATTTGAATCTGCGTTTCATGTTCTAGAGCTTTAACTTGAGTATCAACATTTTCGAATAGTTCTTTCAAATCCTCAGGGGTGCTTTGGATAATATGCTAAAACACAAGACGCTTTTATTAATTAATTAAGTGTTCCATACGAGCGTGAAACGCGGCATCGTTTTATTGACTTGTATAATAAAATTATTGATAATTTGATACAAAAATTATACTAAGGGCTTCACAAGAAGGTTTTTTCCAAACAAAATTGAAATGTTGTTAGGTTTGACTTATATCATCCGCCATGCAGAACATAAAAACAGAAATATTACGGTTATTCATGTAAATTTCTTATTTGCCAATAAAATTACAAACGATGCCCCGAAATTATTTTCAAAATCTCCATTGACGCTGCGCCCCTTAATTCTCGTGAAATTTGTTTTTATATTTTGTATATAAAAAAATTAATTTATTGCCATCGCCAGACGCAGGTACAGGTTCGACTACTGTTGGCTCTTAAGTATTAAGTTTTAGTTTAATGTGTATGCAACCGAAAGGGGGAGGGGACAAATTATCGGGGGTAATACCACGAGTGCTTAAAAATTACCGATAATTTTCATGAAAGCTTGTTATTTATAATTCCACGAGTTCGAAGAACGAGTGGAATTAGTATCAAGCTTGAATAAAAATTATCTGGTTAATTTTTATGCACGAGCGGTATTTAGGGAGAATATTTCTAGAATGAAATATATATAAAAAAAAAAATTTGTCATACAATTTTCAATTTCATATAACATAATTAAAACTGTAACTGAAATCCAATAACAATTATCTGTTGAGAGAGTTTGTTTTTCAAAAGCAATGAATTTCCCGAAGGGAACTCATAACAATAACGATCACGTTCGCAGTAAAAAGGGAAAAAAAAAAACTGTCTCGTCAAATAGGTTCGATTGTTGTGTGTTGGATATACAACGTTGTCTAGGCAACGTTGTATATCCGCTGATATTTTTTTATTTTTAACGTTTCTTATGGGAAAATTTATACATGAGTGAAATATTCGTATATATCCTAATTCATCACATATTGGAACAGCAGTTTTGGTGGCAGGGACGAGTTCTTTTTAAAGTCTTTTGGGGTTTTTTCGTAGTCCCTTTTAGGAGTTTCATTGAAGAAGTTTTAAGTTACTTCAAGACACAAGAAATCACTTTTGATTGGGGGAGAAGCCTTGGGGAGGAGACATTTTTTTTAAGTCACTTTTAATCGGAGCCAACATGATCTCTCAAAGATAAAACCTAGGTTTGCCACTGCTCCTGACGGTCCTATTGATAAGGATAAAAAAAAGTATTAAAAAATACATTAAGGTAACTGGGGATGCAAGTATTTCATTGGACTAAAATTGTATTATTTGTACGATTAATAATTTATTATCTTTTATATATACAGGGTCCTGCGCCTCACCTCCCGTCTTCTGTAGCTCACTTTTTAATTAAGTAAGGACTATGACGTTTTGCAGGCTTTACCTGTATCCTAGGGCGCATTTCAGGAAAATATTTTTGTTTATACAGGGTGTTTCAAAAAAGTGTGACGTCATAAGGATATGTTTTTTTAGATTAAATGCCATATATTTTCTTACTTATTTGGATGCATCTTGTAGTTGCTTACATACCCCTAAAATTTTAATGAAATCGGTTCAGTATTTTAGGCGAGAAAAAAATCAGTTTTGCACCACTGGTTTTAAAAATTAATAAAAATTAAAAATAATGTCTCGTTAATAAAATTATACAAAGGTACTTAATAAATAAGGTCCAACAGTCTCGCTAACCCAGCTTAATTAATACGAATTATACAGGGTGTCCAAAGTTTAGTGTCAAACTTTGCAAACTTTAAAGCAATATATTTTTCTTATTTCAAATTGGAACCCCTGTATATTATTATGTCATTCGATATAGAATTAAAATTCAAACATTTATTCTAATTACAACCCTATCGCAATTTCTAATGCATTTAGACTTATTTGCAGAAAACTCATTTTATCAACTATTCCACCAGTCATTATTATATAATAAATATCAAAGGTGGCTTTTAAAAACAATTTATTGATATTAAAGTTTACTAAAAGGACAAAAAAAAATTCTTTCAGCATGCTCCTAATATGAAAATCATATCTACGAGCTTTTCTTGGTTGTATTCCATTACAAAAAATAATATAGCTTAAAAAATTAATACTAATCTAATAATATTCGAAATTATAAAATAACTAAAGTCAAAATGGGCTTTTGTCACTTTAATAAACTTTAATACCAATAAATTGTTTTTCAAAGTCACCTTTGATATTTATTATATAATAATGACTGGTGGAAAGGTTGATAAAACGAGTTTTCTGTAAATAAGTCTTAATGCGTTAGAAATTGCGATAGGGTTATAATTAGAACAAATGTTTGAATTGTACTTCTGCATCGAATGACATAATAATATACAGGGGTTCCAACTTGAAATATGAAAAATAAATGACTTTAAAGTTTGCAAAGTTTGACACTAAATTTTGGACACCCTGTACAATTCGTATTAATCAAACTGGGTTAACAAGACTTTAGGATAATTATATAATAAAAAAATATTAATAACGTGGCATTATTTTTATTTTTTATTAATTTTTAAAACCAGTGGT
The DNA here is from genome assembly GCA_935413205.1 of Polydrusus cervinus. Lineage (NCBI taxonomy): Eukaryota > Metazoa > Arthropoda > Insecta > Coleoptera > Curculionidae > Polydrusus > Polydrusus cervinus. The sequence continues at coordinate 9,380,241 of OW284512.1, forward strand.
GCAAAACTGATTTTTTTTAGTTTTTATTTTTTTCGCCTATAATACTGAACCGATTTCATTAAAATTTTAGGGGTATGTAGGCAACTACAAGGTGCATTCAAATAAGTAAAAAAATATATAGCATGTAATCTAAAAAAACATATCCTTATGACGTCACACTTTTTTGGAACACCCTGTATAAACAAAAATACTTTCCTGAAATGCCCCCTAGGATACAGGTGAAGCCTGCAAAATATCAAAATCCTAAGTTAATTAATAAGTGAGCTACAGAAGACGGGAGGTGAGGCGCAGGACCCTGTAGAATAGTAAAAATTTAACTTTGTTAACATAAATATTGCATCGCATGCACTAAAGATATTATTACTTACGTATCCCAGAGCAGCACTAATAAAGAAAAGAACGGTTACAACAGTTTTAATGTACATTTTGAAAAAGATCTGTTAACTGTAAATGAAAAGTGAGAATTATTTTGATGTTTAAATATGATTTAACCTTGCAATCAAATACCCACTTATAGATAGTAGGTACTTTTTAATTTTCAAAAATTATTGCTTATCTTAATGCACTTAAATAATTTATAGTTTACATAATCATTACAAATATCTTCTACTTTTTAGGCCGGAAATAGCTAAAAAAAATTGGGTCTATTATGCTATTTTTTTCTACTCCCACATGAAAATTAGCTGTTTCCTTTACACTAAAATGATAGGAGAAGTTGGCTTTTCCGGCTAAGTGAACGGATATTATTATATATCCATCCTTTAGGGACCAATCACAGTGGTCAATTACAAAGAAACCAAATGTACATGTCATAACTCAAGTCGGTTTCTTCTTTTACTTTCACGTTCAGCGTTTATTTTGTAAGTATACAGGGTCCTGCACCTCACCTTCCGTCTTCTATAGCTCACTTATTACTTAAGTATTACTTAAGGATTTTGATAATTTGCAGACATTACCTGTATATACCTGAGCGCATTTCAGGAAAATATTTTTGTATATACAGGGTGTTCCAAAAAAGTGTGACGTCATAAGGATATATTTTTTAGATTATTTGCTATTTACAGGGTCCTGCACCCCACCTCCCGTCTTCTATAGCTCACTTATTAATTAAGTTAGGATTTTGATATTTTGCAGACTTCACCTGTATCCTAGGGCGCATTTCTGGAAAATATTTTTGTTTATACAGGGTGTTCAAAAAAAGTGTGACGTCATAAGGATCTTTTTTTTTAGATTACATGATGTATATATTCTTACTTATTGGGGTGCCTCTTATAGTTGCCTTCATACCCCTAAAATGTTAATGAAATCGGTTCAGTATTATAGGCGAAAAATAATAAAAACTAAGAAAAATCAGTCTTGCACCACTGGTTTTAAAAATTCATAAAAATAAAGCATCGGTAATAAAATTTTACAAAGGTACTTAATAAATAAGGTTGAACAGTCACGTTAATCAAGTTTGATTAATACGAATTGTACAGGGTGTCCAAAGTTTAGTGTGAAACTTTGCAAACTTTAAATCAATTTATTTTTCTTATTTTAAATTGGAACCCCTGTATATTATTATGTCATTCGATGCAGAATTAAAAATCAAACATTTGTTCTAATTACAACCCTATCGCAATTTCTAACGCATCAAGACTTATTTATTATAATAAAAGATCGAAGGTAGCTTTGCAAAACAATTTTTGGTATTAAAGTTTATCAAAACGACAAGAGCCCATTTTGACATTAGTTTGAGATATTGTTAGATTATTATTAATTATTTAAGCTATATTATTTTTTGTAATGGACTACAACCAAGAAGAGCTCGTAGATCTGATTTTCATGTTAAGAGCATCGAAAATAATTCTTTTTGGTCACTTTAGTAAACGGTAATATCAATGAATTGTTTTTCAAAGCCACCTTTGATATTTATTCATAATAATGACTGTTGGAATACTTGATAAAATGAGTTTTCTGCAAATAAGTTTTGATGCGTTAGAAATTACGATAGGGTTGTAATTAGGACAAATGTTTGATTTTTAATTCTGCTTCGAATGACTTAATAATATATAGGGGTTCCAATTTGAAATAAGAAAAATAAATTGATTTAAAGATTGCAAAGTTTGACACTAAACTTTGGACGCCCTATACAATTCGTATTATTTAAACTAACTACATTTCATCTGACAGATTTGCAAATTTTTGAAGTATATTCTTAACCTCACTTCTGTCAAGTGTCACAAAACGACTCGTAATATTTACAACATGTAAATTTTTTTTTTTTTTGTAATTGACCACTGTGATTGGTCAGTTTGATATCCTAACTAGGATGGATGTGAAATCATATCCGTTTAGTTAACCGGAATGACCCACTTTTCCAATCACTTTAGTGTAAAGGAAACGGAAAATTTCCATGTGGGAGTAAAAAAATGTAATTTTTTGATTTGTTCATACTACTCAGGAGTTACAGTTAAGTATTATTTTATTATTAACAGAAATAAGCCCATATGCAGGAGTTAAAACACTCCAGAAAGTGTACTATTAAAAAAAGTCAATACCAGGATGTATTCAACTATTTTTAATAACTGTAAACACCTTATCTTAAAATTTAACAAGTGATGGCGATAAAACTTGATATTGCAACATTAATATGGAACAAACTACTTTAGATAATAATCAAAATGTGGAAGATTTTAATTCGACACAAGTTTATAGAGTATAAAAATTTGACTCTCTTAAGCGATTAAATCATCTTTTAAGGGTTTACTACCGCTTTTGATTTCTTTTCAACCTATTGATTGACTGTCTATTAAAAATTGCCTACAGATTACTAAAAAATAAAAACACATCGAAACCCCTTTTTTCATCTCGTCTTCGCATCATTTTTGCAATATGCATATACGACTGTCGGGTATAAAGTGTCAAGAAACCGAAAGAAAGCGACGTTGGTCGGCCTGTTCAGCCGTTCGTTGTGAAGCGCGCAACGGCAAATGGTATCTGAAGAACAGTAACAGTATTTTGTCCTTGAAGGTATTTTTTTCTCGCCGGGGACGAAAGGTTGCTGAGGGAACTGTTACGGCCGCCGTGGGCGGGTATGTAAATGTCGTATGACCGTTTAATTTTGATGCTGCGAATCGTAGTTATGATGCTGGTGGATCCCTTTGGCGTGTATCGATGGTAAAAGAAATTACTCATGAATTTGAAAAGCGTTGTTGGCAATTTCAGTTAAATATTTTAATATTATTAAAAATGTAAAATAGTTTTGTGCATCGGGATAGGCACCAATACAGAGGACTGATCATTTTTATCAGTCACTAAATTAGATTTAATCAAAAAAACGGTTTCAGCAACCAGCAAAAAAACTTTTAAATAAAAGAAAAGAGTTTTGATCGATCAGAGGAATTTTCTCAGTATTGTTTCCAATATAGCGGAAATAGCACCGGAAATTACTCTAAAAAATCGTTTAATTTAATTGGCAGACGATTGGAATTTTATAATTTATTGGTTTGAGATTTCAAGGTAACAAACAGAAATGATAGATACTTTTTTATTTCGATACATTTTTTACTTTTTTTTTGCACTCTAGTTCGTTCCCAAATATAGGTTATTTGGTCGCGGTATGAAATGGAACGTTCCATATCGGTAACAGTATTTTCTACCTCTAATGCATACAAATGCATTAATACGAATATCCACTCTGTGTAACAAGTCCTAATTCCAGTAATACGACCGCTAACACTGTTTGCAATAATATGCCGCTAATGCACAGGCAGACGTATGCGATCACCAGCAAATTTTTACAAAATTTTTGACAGTTTTCATAAATTTTAGAAAACAACATAGTGGACTTAATTGAAAGAGACAATTATGCTCCGTTGACAAGCTCCGACACTGGACGGGGCAGATTTCACCAAATAAAAAACTTAATTAAGTATCGAGGTTTTTTTGATTTTAAAAGTTTTGTTGAATCATTTTTAATTTTCTCGTGTCTGTGTTATAGATAGAGTTGATTCTTATTTAGCTTTAAATGGTGGATGTGTGCTGTTTTGTAGTAAATGAATAGTCAGTTCACTACGAAACAGCAACTCTAAGCACAATATCTATTTGAAGGTTGGAGACAATGATATTTCTTAAATGATGGAAGAGTTTAAGACATATAATTGTTACTGTTGATGTTTTTTACATCAAAATGTTTCAACTGATAAGTATCTCCAGTCGTCTTCACCTGAAGACTAGAACAATTAAAAGTTTAGTTAGTGTCTAGTTTTAAGTTAAAACTGACTATTCCCCTACAATTGTAATTGTCTCTGGGAAAATAAGCGTTTTGATTTGATTTGATTTTGAAGTACTCACCTTTCTCTTCCAAACAAGCTTAAGTTTACTAAAATCGGATAAGTCGTTTAGAAGTTACAGCTATTTAAATGATTACACTTTCAATAACTTTACTATCGATTACATAAGGTGGTAACCATTTGAGGGCGGAATGAGCGATTGCCCTCCCCGTTCCCCCACTGGTAATTTTTTATTATTATACTTGTAAATTTATGGAACTCTTTGCCAATTACCCAAACATACTGCTGCCATAATTTAATCATCATTGTAAAGGATAAATTAAAACTACCTGATTCAAATAACTTTTTTAATATAGTGTAATATTTTTACCAATACAATCAGTTATATCGTAAAGAAACTTGGTGTAATTCACCACGTACTGATCAGTATCCAAACTATGCACATTTAAAAGGGCTGGTACGTAATCTAATACGTAATCTGTTGCTTTAGTCTGAGCATCAACCAGAGTAGCATTAGCTCTTACGTTAAATTGTGTAACAGTTTTTTTTAATTCAGTTGCGCAGGTATCATCATTGCAGAGGTCGACAACTTGCTTGAGGGCAAGAAGCTCCTCTATCACGCTGTATGCTTCTACTGCGCTGTATTCAATAATTTCGTGTCCTGATTGGTTAAAGTAGTTAATCCACCAGTTTACTTCATCAACAACGGTGTTGTTAAGGTCGTATATTTGACTGTTTCCTCGATTGATACAATCGGTTATATCTACTCCTAAAAATATAATAATTTATTATTATTTCTGTTTTATTTATTGGTAAAATAAATGACACCTTAACAGGTCCAGTCGTTAATGCAGCGATGCTAGTTTTTAACATTATTCTTACCACTTGTCTCTTTTTCGTACTTATAAGTGTCGTAGCAAGATTCTAGGGGAGAAGGGGCAAAATATTTTTGTTCGGGTTTGTTCGTAATCTTCTCAATTTTATTGTTATATCTACTATCTATATATAAAGATCGATTTTCCAGATTAAGGTTACGAAGCGCCCCAAGTATTGAAAAAAAAATACAAAAGGCAAAACGCCACGAAGAGCCTGTTCTATTCCCTATGTCAGATATTTACTAGATATTCGATAGTCTATTTCGGAAAGGTGTAAAGTTATTAAATGGGAAATTCCGTCCAGATCGGCTCAATTTCGGTGTCGGCCATAGGCGTAGGTAAATTTTGTGAATTAAATTATTTATGATAATTAAGCAAAGAAAAGAAAAGAAGATAATTTGATAAAGAAGGAACTAGGTATTAACTATAGCAAATTAACCTAAACATCGTTTTATGAAAAAATATGCGGTGGAAGATATAGCCTAAAAAACATACTGTAACTATGTTGCGCATACCGCCATATCATTGCGAACTAAATCCTTTAGAACTTATATGGACGCAAGTGAAAGGATTTGTAGCAAGACACAACACGACATTCAAAATGAGAGACGTTAAGCTACTGTTTGATCAAGCCATTAAGGAAGTGACACCAGAGAACTGGCGAAAAGCAGTCCATCGTGTCATTAAAGAACATGAGAAAATGTGGGATCTTGACCACCTGATCGATCAGACCGTAAACACGTTAATTATAACGTCAAGAGGAGATGACAGTTTCTTAGATGACGAGGAATATTATGATTTTTTATAATTTAATTTCTCTATATTGTATTGTTTGTATTTTGTATGATTTTTATAATATTTAATATAGCTATTTATGTATCAAGGGCGTTACGGGGACTATAATGCCCTGAAGGTAGAAATAGCCCGAGGGCCTCTGGCCCGAGGGATAGGTTTCTGCCTGATGGGCATTATAGTCCAGTAAAGCCCGTGGTGCATACAATGCTTTATGTTTTACCTAAAAAAGAGTTTTTCAATGACTAATTACATTATTTATTCGCAATATAAAAAATAAGTTGCACCTGTACCTGTATACGTAAGTAGATAATGACTGGTGTTAAGTTTGACTTTGATGTTTCTGTCAGTTAGTCAGTTGGCATTTTTTATTTAACGATTTGCTCAAAATGGAAGAAATTCCACAAAATATAAGAGAAAAGGTCATAAAAGCGACCGAAAATCTTTTGCCAGTTAAATCAAGGCAACAGTATGATCGGGAGTATGGCATATTTGGTATTTGGAAAGATACGAACACAATTCTTCAAATAACCGAAAATGTTTTAATGGCATATTTCCAGGAACTGGTAAGTTATTGATTTTATTTTAATACATATGTTTAACAAACTTTATTATTTTTAGTCGGAAAAATACAGTCCGAACTCTCTCTGGACCAAGTATTCTACCCTAAGGTCTACGTTGATGGTCTATGAAAATATAGACATTTCGCAATACCATCGTCTCATATCTTTTTTAAAAGTTAAGTCGAAAGGATACGTCCCGAAGAAGTCTAAAGTTTTGGAAGGAGAACAAATATTAAAATTTATTAAGAAGGCTCCTGATGATATCTACTTGGTACACAAAGTCATATTGGTAATGGGTGTTTTTGGAGGTTTAAGACGAGATGAGTTGGTCAAAATGACCATTGATGACATTGAAGATAGAGGAACAGTCTTGGTTATAAAGGTACCAGAAACTAAAACTTCAACTTCAAAAAGTTTTACTATCATCGAAGAAGATTTAGGCGCTTTAAATTTAATAAAAAAGTATACAACATTAAGACCAGCTGGAATAAAGGAGCGAAGATTCTTTATTACCTATAGAAAGGGTCGATGTACAGTACAACCCATTGGAAAAAATACCATAGGAAGCGTCCCAACATTGATCGCAAAATTTTTAAAACTGGATAATGCAGAAGCTTACACCGGCCACTGTTTGCGTCGCACATCGTCAACTTTACTTGTTGAGGCAGGTGCTTCGTTTGAAACGCTAAAACAACATGGGAAATGGAAAAGCTCTTCAGTAGCTGAAGGATATATAGAAGAAAGTATTTCATCCAAAAACAAAATAGCCAAAATGATTGCCAATTCAGTTAATTCCGAGGTTAATTCCGTAGCGACTATTGAAAATTCTTTAATAGACTGTTCTTCTATACAAAATAGCGTTAGTGCTACCACCGCTGCTACCATCACAAAAAACACCGACCATTCTATAGTGGGATCAGCTACATTTTCCGGGACATTTCAAAATTGTAATTTTTATTTTGGAAATAAAGTTTAATTTTTAGTATTGTTTAAAGAAAAAATTATTTTTTGTATAAACTTGATCTTTATTGTGAGAGAAATAAAATTGGATAAGCAATAAAATTTCCATATTAGCGCATTAGGGTAATATAAGCGGGCATTATCATAATGCCCGCTTATAATGCCCTAGGTGTGATAGCAGGTATTATTGCTATCATAACATATTCCGTTTCTAAGGTATTATAGATCAATAATAGATAGGTAAAACATAAAAGAATAAATGTACCTAATACTATGTACATAATGCACGCCTTTGTTACACCATTTTCAGTATTTGTGAATGAATAACAATAGGCAAAACCCATAAATTGACCCAAACCCGGGTGGTACTACCTGCACTTGATGAAAATAAATAATGTTGCAGTGAAATGAATGCCAAATTATGAAAGTGGCTTAAATATTCGTTGGGTCACTCTGTAGTCCCTTTGCATACCTAATGAGCTTTTATTACTCTACATCTTTCTGAATAGACTATACCAGCCTTTAGAACAAAATTAAAGAAAATGGCTTTTCGGTAAAAAAAATTGATTTAAAAAAAACCCTGTGCATCTCTCAACGTCGAGCTAGTTAAAATATTGAATGATAAAATAATTTTGGACTTGCTTTGTTGTTTTAAATCACAATGTTTTACTGGTAAGTATCTTCAGTTGCCTTCGGGTTAACACTAAGTAAGTACAGTAACTAAAGCTTTATTTTTACTATCTAGGTGCACCGAAGCATACCTGAGATGCCTAACAAAGGTTAGGGCTTAGTAAAGCAATCTGCGTTCTGGTATATGGTAGCACCTTCCTTGAATTTCCTCCAGTGTGGTTATTCATGTAGGATTTCAAGTTGTGTCCATATGATATCATAACTGTGTATCCAGACATGTTCAGCTGCACCTGATTTTTCGGTCTCTCCATTTAGCATATTTTTTCTGTGTTCTTGATCCTTGTTTTGAGTAGTCTAAGTGTCTCACTAATATAAGATTGGCCACATTCGCTGGGTATCCAGGGAAACATTGTGATTTAACACAAATAAAGACAACACAAGTACAAAACTCGCCAAATAACTTCACTTTACGTGGCGTTAGTAGTACTATATGTATAATATAAAATATATAAGTACTATATTATGTAACTAAGGCGGATGGGCACCGAACAGATGGGGACTTGTCCCCTCCCATCCCTACGCCACTGGTACTTGCTTTAGGGTTGTTAAACTGCTGCCCCTGCCCCCTAAATACCTCATAGGAAGTAGGATGGAAATTGTCATTAGCAACGCCACAGTTGCTTTATCTGTTGACAACAAATATTTTAAGACTTGTATTTTAAAACGTCTTACCAGGAGAATGTTTTAAGTACATACATTCTATGGTTATATTCTTACCTTTTTCCACTGCAGTATCTTGTAGCGATTGGATTATAGTCCAATAAGGCTTGGCAGCATGTGTCAAGTTGTGATATAAATGGTTTCTGGCTTGTAGAACATAATGTGTCAAAGGCACTACATTTTTATTAATGTGATGCTTAGCACTATGTTGATGGCTTTTAACTGTATCCTCTACGATCTTGAAGAATTCTTTTAATTCTTCAGGTGTGTCCCGAAGATTCTAAAAATTTAGCCAGTTACTTAGTAATGCTGAAATATACAGAGAGGCAAGCTGCTATATCTCAAACACCGTGTATGCTACATCTTACGTAAAAAAATTATGAAGAAGTATGACCAAAAAAAATTTATTGCAAAATATTTTCGTTCATAAGAGGGGGTCTAGTTGCTATATTGTAATATCAAATCCTTTTTACTGAATGGTTTAAACACAATATAGGTGAGAAATTATTTTTTTATTATCTCTGTAATATCTTCTATAAATTTTGTAATAACAATTTTTTTGTAGTGTAATAAAAATACCTCAAAGGCTGTACCATGGAATGGCGTAAACAGAATTTAACACACTATAACGTCTTTGAAAGAACGTTTTAGATTAGTTCATTTGGTTGCTAATACAGGACACTTTTAAAAACATTTCTAGCTTCGACTTCTTAAAAAAATTAAAAGCATCTAGTTGTATAGCTTAGTAATTATTACAAATAATTGTAAAGCAGCTTAAAACAAACCATTTCACCCTCTGTTTAAAGGTTTAATACAATGACCTTTTTTTATGAATGATGGAAAAATTTTGGATTTGTTTCTAAATCAAAACGTTATAACTGGTTAAAGTGTCTTCGATCGTTTTCCAACCCAACCAAGTTAGAAAACTGGTGGTCAATCAGATATTGGTGAGACACTAAAACCACCGAAAGTAAGAATCAAAGGACATAGAGACAATACGCTCATAGGAGAGACCAAAAATTAGATGCAGTTAATCATGCCCGAATGCACGGCCATCCTATCAGGGAGATCCTGAATAAAGAACCCCACATTGGAGGAAGAGAAAGTCAATGGCGGCTCGTCAGGTGAAGTAGATGAAGGGGCTCTTCACCAAAAAAAAAATAACATCATTAGGAAATTTTGAAGAAGTAGTCCATTCTTAAAGTGGAGTTAATTTATAGGAATAAATAAAAACATAAAGTCTTTCTCCACTGGTTTATTAAATAGTAAAATTAAAAGGTGGTAGATATTCTACATGTTTCGGGTGTAGTAACACCCATCATCAGGAATAAAATATGAAGAGAAAGTATTTATAAGTGAGAGGAACAGACCTAAATGGTGAATGGTAGTGAACCTCGATGGAGCTCTCATCGAGCCATGGAAGATCAAAAATAGAGAAATGGGATAATGATTAAAAAATGGTATACTTAAGTCTTAACACTGACCATGGGCAACAGGTAACAGTGATAAGAGGAGGCCCGTTTGGGCAAAGAGAAGAAAAAATATTTAAGAAATGTAAGAAAAAATATTGAGTCTCCAATTTTTACATTTCTTAAATATTTTTTCTTCTCTTTGCCCAAACGGGCCTCCACTTATCACTGTTACCTGTTGCCCATGGTCAGTGTTTGGAGACTTTTTCCGTTAAAGACCAAACCTACGTTCGGACTAATTTTTACAATCAAAGAAGAAAAATTTTACCAGCTGTTCCCAAAAACATGGAAGAAATCTTCGACGCTGTTGAAAATCTTTCTATGGTCCATCTTCGACAATGATCTCTTATCTAGACTAACTTTTATCAAATGTTTGTCTTTTTTGAATAGTTCTCATTAGGACAGTTCCATTATATCTTTTATTTTGACATTTTCGCCAACATTTAAATTAAAAAAATTAATTAAAAGTCGAGTATTGTGTTGACATTGCAAACATTGTTTATATTTGAGTTGTTTTTTTAGTTATGACGAAATGTATATGTATGTATGTAAATGTAATGTAATGTTGTGGATAATAAAACCTGTTTGAATTTTTTAAAGTCACCAATGTGTTTTTTTTATTTCTCTAAAAATAGTTCCAATTTAAAAAAAAGAGTCTTCTTAAATAAAGTAATGCATAACATCAGGTAATATGATCATTAAAATTTTGCGGCGGGTTTAATTGTGGAATTTTATTAGGGACGAATGATTGGAGGCGACTTTATTAGTTGACCTTTCAATGGGTAATTTATTTTTAAAGCACCTTCCTTATCTGTAGGCGAGTTTAATAATATTAATATAATTATATATCAATACAGCTACCATTTTACCCCTTAAAAAATAATTATGTTCGAATTAATAATATTAATTTAATCCGAATGTAGCTATGCATAATAGGGCTACGGTTAACTCCGATGGACCATAATTATAAATACTGGTGCAGTTTGGCGCGCCCCATCGACCGTGTGCGTTAGTTAGCTCAAAGCAAGTGAAAACCCAACGCCCAACATGGCTTTGATATTCACCGTTGCTATGGTTATATGACGTTAGTCACACAAACAGCATGTAACAATTTGCATTATGATGAAGGGCAATTTAAAAATAGATCAGTCGTATGCACCATTGTTTTAGCATTGGTTCGCCTAACCTTAAGGTATTTATTTTGAGACGAAACTTACGGTTATAGATATCGTTTTTACGTGATTTACTGTGTGATTAAAAAGTTTTGTTTTTATTTTTCAGTTAATTCAGTAGTCTACGTACCTACTTAGTTGGGTGTTTTAAAAATGAACCCAATTAATGATATAGTTTGTACTTTGTTGGAACCTTCATTCAGTCGTTGGACAGATGAGGATAAGAGAGACGTTTTATTACACGGGTTTTTAGTCAATGTTTGTTTAAGTACCCGCACTATACCTAACTCTTCACCATTTTTTAAGACCGCGAGCCGCCACTGGAGAAAGTTCAAGGAAGCTGCTATCATACCCAGGTTCTTTTAATAAGCCCTCATTGAATATAGGAAATATCTGGAAATCTTTGTTAAGTAAATGTAATATAACCGCTCACGAATTAAATGGTTGTTCGCACCCATCCCAGTTATGTTTCAGCGCACCTAGCTACTATAAATAAAGCTACAGTTACTATACTTTTTTAGTATTCACCTGAAGACGACTTGAGACCAGTAAAGCATTGTGATTTAAAACAAATAAAGTCAATGCAAGTCCAAAACTCTTGTATTATTCAATCTTTTTTATAGCTAACTATTTATTTATTAGAAAACAAAGAATCATGCGGCATTTTTCAAAATAATTCATTATAGAATTTAAGCGTCAAATACGAATGTTTAAATCTTTACTTCAAGAATTATTAAAAAAATTGAATGGGATAAGACAAGGACAAAATATATTATATTAACTACGTTTTGTAAATAAATACAATCACGGTATTGTAAATAAAATAAATATTTTTTTACATAGATAACATATATTAAAGGTTTTTTTCTATCCTATATTAGTAAACCTTATTTTACGTATAGTTCACTCTATAAGTAAATCCATTCTTACGCAGAATATTGCGTAAAGAATAAAAACTCACAACTGTGCGTTATATAACAATTAAGTTAGCCTTGAACCACTCAAATCGTGACATTTATCTATCTTGCGTTTTGAGTTTTTAAGAGTAACATTGTCATTGCTTGCGATTTGAGGTTCAAATCGATACTTTATAAATTATATACCGATCTGAAATTTATTAGTAAGAGTCGTAGAAAAAGTACAGTACGTATTGCGTGTTGTAAAGCAATTACGCACTCATGTAATTACCGCTACGCGGCTCGTTCGCAATTTTCTTCCATTCGTGCGTAATATGCTTTTTACCACACTTAATACATAATATCCTATTAAATGTTATGGTTATTTTGTTACACTTTTACAAAAGACTTATCTTTTTACAATTAAAATATTTTCAAAAATAATGAAGGTTATACTTACTAATGCTAAAACAGCACTGATGCAAAAGAGAAACACAATTTTAAGATGCATATTGATTCGGTGAGTGTTTCGAGGACTAATTACAAATCGCTCCTAATAGAATCGTTTAAATACTGTTTTTTTTTTAACTAAGACATATTTATTGTTATCGAATTATCCACTTATAGATATGTACGTATTTATGTAAGTATTACCGCGCGTTCTTATAATAACTAATTTTAAACAGGGATTAGAATATATCCAATTATTTATTGCATAAGTATTTTTTGAAAATGGGGTTCAGATCAAGATTTAGTCTTCTGCTTTCCGTTTACTAATTTAACTCCGATCAGGCAGCGGTCTATCGAACCCATTAATTTTTAGTTTGTCTTCCAAAGAGAGGCTTGAAAAATTAACATTTAATATACTAGTACCAACACTATTTATATTCATTTTAAACTGTAAACAATAATTATACACAAACAATCACAGAATTTTATTTTGAATGAAATGATGCTTCGCCGATTGCGGATCAACCAGCGTGATTTGAATTACACAGCTTGTCAAGATGAACTTTACCAGATCGCTGATTTTACTTGTTCGCCAGAAAGGAGCTGCCGCAGAGAATTCGGTACCGAGCACATTATATGAAGGCGCGTGGATTAGTAGTTCACGATGGTGATAGGAGAGTTTCAAGCATGATTACTTTTATAGTTTTAGTTCTTAAAATTCCCAACAGAGCCTCAATTCTTGGTTCATGGGAGAAAAGTTTCCCATGGGGATATGCAATTTCTCTCATGAAAATAGTGATCTCGTATTTTTGAACACATTTCGTAGGAAAAATTTCCATTAAGACCACTGCAACTCCAGTTTAACTCCGTGGGGATATTGCGATCGAAATATTTCCCCCAAGGGAATAAATTACACCGCTTGAAGAATTGAGGTCCAGACAAGTAAATCTTCCATAACACAGTGCACTAATACAGGGTGTCCCACCGGGAACCGAATTGATCTATACATAGAAAACTATACATAGGAAAATTTTGAAAATTTGACAGATGCTGATGCTGATGGGGGCGACCGGGCTAAAATATTTTCATAATGGTGGCACTTCCGGTTAAAAAAAATAAATGTAGATTTTTTAAAGTTTTTTCAATTTCATTTGTAAACCTATTGTTTGAGTACCCTGTATTAATAGTCCAAAATTCTTGAAATTTTCTATAATTTTATTAAGAGCACATTGTAATGGCTTCTGTTTTTGCGGATATCGAATGGCAAATGTGTCACATGTTCTTGATATAACTTTGTCACATTCTCCATAAATAATAAATAAGTTTAAATAATCTTCGTTTGTATAATTTAAGCGCCCGGGAATGATTATTAATAATGTTAAGTGACAGCGTCATAGATTTTTTTAGCATTTGATTGTTTTTCAACGCCGTCATAGCCAACTAAGAGTAACTGAACTTAAAATCTGCAGCAAAATCGCCTTATAAAAATACTAAACTGGCAATATTTCGAAAACTAAAAATTTTTAGGATATGCAACACAAACTTACCCTTATTTTTAATGCTAAATAAGAAATAACTATAAAATTTGGGTGTTTCCATTTGAAAATCTAGACTTTTTGCCGTTTTTTCAATTTCATTTTTAATCTTATTTTTTAAACACCCTGTATTAATAGTTATCAAAATATTATAAAAAATCTATTAAAGCAGGTCCTTTATAACAAGGAATCCCACTTAAATTAAATAAATAAGGCTTCTTTATAGAACAAATTGATAATTATTCTAAGGCTTGTAAACGTCATTTTTGACATAAAAATTCAAATATGTCAATAACGTTTAGACATAGGTAAAGGACATGGTATACAAAATCTGCCTAGAATCTTGCGTAGAATGCAAAAATGTAATAATATATAGGGTGTCCCATTTAAAATAAGCAAGTTGACACTAACTTCCGGTATAACCGGAAGTGCCACCATTATGAAAATATTTTAGCTCCATCAGCATCAGCATGTTGTTAAATTTTTAAAATTTCCCTATGTATAGTTTTCTATATATAGATCGATTCGGTTCCCGGTGGGACACCCTGTATTCAACACCTGGGAGGACAGTTTGTTTTACTGGATCCTGAGTTCTGGTTAAGGCGAATTAGCCTTATTCTCTTCGATCAAAGCAAAAGGAATTTTACAAAAACTGTTTTTATATAACAAATTATCCCAAATTATTTATACAATAAATGACTTGATTAAGGATTTCAGTGTAATTTATCACATACAAATCAAGGTTAAAAACATATAACGGCAATAGCCGTGGAAGATAAATACTTAAATAATTGTTCGCAATAGTCGGCGCGCCTGCTAGAACAGTTTTACTTCTTTCCGAATATTCTGAAACAATGCTCTTCAATTCAGTAGCACAAGTGTCATCTTTGCACGAATATACAACGTCACTGAGTACTTGTACTTCTAGAATGACGCTGTATGCTGTTGCGATGCTCGAATTAATAATTCTGTATCCAGAATAGTTGTAGTAATCAAACGCCGTGTATGCTTGGTAAGTGATGCTGCTGTTCATTTCGTATAGTTTGGCAGTTCCGGCATCAACGCACACAGAAATATTTTGTCCTAAAAGAAAAATCAGTAAGAATATTAATTTTTGGTTTTTACTTGAGAAAGCTGCCGTGCAGCGAAACATGTAAAAATAATAATTTGCAGTGTTAAAAGATAACGCGGACAATGTAATAAAAGTATGACATTTTGACCTTTTTTCTTTTACTCTTACTGTTTAAAATGGATTTCCACAAATTCACTTGTTTAACTTTAAATTGTAGGTAATTATGCTCCAAATATGGGTATTGGGTCGATTTTTGGATAAAAGGATAAAGTAACGAAATATTGATCAAAAAACGAAATGGTGAATGCGTCACTAGACCTCACTCTTAAGTCACGTCCATTTGTGGTTAAGGTGACCCCATGCAGGGACACCCTTACCTATAATATTTTATGGTAACCCTATCAATAACGCACCAAATGAAATAACATAATATACAGGGTCCTGCGCCTCACCTCCCGTCTTCTGTAGCTCACTTATTAATTAAGTTAGGACTATGACGTTTTACAGGCTTTACCTGTATCCTAGGGCGCATATCAGGAAAATATTTTTGTTTATACAGGGTGTTTAAAAAAAGTGTGACGTCATAACGATATGTTTTTTTAGATTACATGCCATATATTTTCTTACTTATTTGGATGCATCTTGTAGTTGCTTACATACCCCTAAAATTTTAATGAAATCGGTTCAGTATTATAGGCGAAAAAAAAAAAAACTAAAAAAAATCAATTTTACACCACTGGTTTTAAAAATTAATAAAAAATAAAAATAATGCCTCGTTATTGAAATTCTACAAAGGTACTTAATAAATAAGGTCCTAAAGTCTCGTTAACCCAGTTTGATTAATACGAATTGTACAGGGTGTCCAAAATTTAGTGTCAAACTTTGCAAACTTTAATGCAATTTATTTTTCTTATTTTAAACTGGAACCCCTGTATATTATTATGTCATTTGATGCAGAATTACAATTCAAACATTTGTTCTAATTACAACCCTATCGCAATTTCTAACGCATTAAGACTTAGTTACATAAAACTCGTTTTATCAACCTTTCCACCAGTCATTATTATATAATAAATATCAAAGGTGGCTTTAAAAAACAATTTATTGGTATTAAAGTTTATTAAAGTGACAAAAACCCATTTTGACTTTAGTTATTTTATAATTTCAAATATTATTAGATTAGTAACTTAAATAACACGAACACCCAAACTTGTTTTTAAAAAAAACAATTTATTTAAAAATGAATTACAAGTTATAAAAAATTGACTGTGTACCACAGAATATAGCCAGAGAATGATTTTAGTTTACAATAAAAGTGATACTTGGCTTGAAACACAGATAAGAACTTCTTGGAAAGATGAGCCTGGGAATCTGCTGAATCCGCGGTTTCCGTGGGATTCTGTGCATGTAACTGAGTATTAATTATTTAAGCTATATTATTTTTTGTAATGGAATAGAACCAAGAAGAGCTCGTAGATATGATTTTCATATTAGGAGCATGCTAAAAGAATTTTTATTTGTCCTTTTAGTAAACTATAATATCAATAAATTATTGTTTTTAAAAGCCACCTTTGATATTTATTATATAATAATGACTGGTGCAACTGTTGATAAAATGAGATTTCTGCAAATAAGTCTAAATGCATTAGAAATTGCGATAGGGTTGTAATTAGAATAAATGTTTGAATTTTAATTCTGCATCGAATGACATAATAATATACAGGGGTTCCAATTTGAAATAAGAAAAATAAATTGCTTTAAAGTTTAAAAGTTTGACAATAAACTTTGGACACCCTGTACAATTCGTATTAATCAAACTTGGTTAACATAACTGTGAGACCTTATTTATTAAGTACCTTAGTATAATTTTATTAACGAGACATTATTTTTAATTTTTATTAATTTTTAAAACCAGTGGTGCAAAACTGATTTTTTTTAGTTTGTATTTTTTTTTCGCCTATAATACTGAACCGATTTCATTAAAATTTTAGGGGTATGTAAGCAACTACAAGATGCATCCAAATAAGTAAAAAAATATATGGCATGTAATCTAAAAAAAACATATCCTTATGACGTCACACTTTTTTGAAACACCCTGTATAAACAAAAATATTTTCCTGATATGCGCCCTAGGATACAGGTAAAGCCTGTTAAACGTCATAGTCCTAACTCAATTAATAAGTGAGCTACAGAAGACGGGAGTTGAGGCGCAGAACCCTGTATATAAAATGCTTGCAAGACAAACTGACATCCAAGCAAATCTTAAAACTTTTAAATACAACCGCGGCGCGCGACACCCTCTTCGGATTTTATTTATTAATTTAAAAAGTTTTATTGGTGTTTGCATGCATAATCTTTACATGACTATGGCTTCTAATAACTATCCATTATGGTTAATATATTTTTTTGGTCTAAAATAAATAAAACACTACCTTATATTTAATATTTTTTTGCTCAGTTATGCTTATTTCATAAAATTTTTTTATAAGTTTAAAATAATTTATTAGTGTATTAGTATAACTCCCTACAAGTTTCTATAAAAATATTAGAAATTTTTTTTATGGCCCAAAAAAGAGTTTTTTGGGCGTGGCACCCAAAAAGCGGCGCTATAGTTACTCGGTTTCAGATCTTTTTGCCCCCCCCCCCCTCTCCAACTAAATTTCTGGCTACGCCACTGCGCGTAGCAATTTTATCATTCACCCTATATAATATCTTTTTTCAAAAAAAAAAAAATACCTTTCAAAAAAATTTCTTGATTAAGTTTTTTTACCTTTTTCTGCAGCTACCTCTTCTAGGGCTGTAATGTTCTCCCAATAGGGTGCAGCGGCATCTGTTAAGTTCTGCTCAATAACTGCCCTAGCATCTCCAATAGCAGCATCTATTGCAAACATTTGCCCAGCAATTTGAAGCGCGGCTTGCCGTTGCAGATCTCTAGCTTCCGTATTAATGTAGTCAAAATATTGTTTTAACTCATCAGGAGTGTCCTTTAGATGCTAAAAAGTAATAGATTATATTTCGTCAGGCGACGGTTCCCACAAGCGATCATGGACAAGTTACCGAGAGTTTGACAGTTCTCTAATCAGTCTAAACACTCATAACTGTCACGGACGTCCGTGACTGTTGTGCGAATAAACCTATAGTAATATATCGACCTGGAGGATGTGCTCAATCAGATTATCTGAAATTTCTTGTTTTTTGTCATATTTTGTCTCACTTTACATAAAAAAAAGTATAGAGTCAAAATCAATCATGAAAAGTATAATGATGTAGGTAACGTTGAAGAGAAAGCTTTAAAAAGCTGCTACATAACTTAAAATAACTAATTTTTCCGAAAATCGATCGAAAATATTAACATTTTTGATTGCTAGGCAATGGAAAAGAACTGTTAGGAAATATTTATTATTGTACTGTAAGGAAATATTATTTCTGTACGGCTACTTGTAAACTAAAATGTGTTAAACTTGACCATTCAATATTACTGTCTTTCCATAGTTACAACACAAATATTTAATGGCATCATTTATTTGTGAACAAAGTTAATAATATTTATTTCAAAATTTGAACAAGTTGATTGTAATAAGTTATGTCCTTTTAATAATGTTCGATTTACGGAAAAATAGTAGGTATACCTCGTAGAAAAAGCCACATTCCCGGACTTGCGCCTCGACATACAATCTTTACGGTCGTCCGGAAATGTTCAGCTTTTCCTACTAGGTATACAATATACTATTATTTGTAAGTAACGTCTAAGTAATATTCCATTACTGGTTTTTGATGAAGTCACGCAGGTTTCGAGAGTGACGCCCATCAATGGTTGCAACAATATCTCGGTAGACACCTTCGTCCTTGCACTTTTCTTGATTTATTTTGATTCTACCTGTCGCCAATTCTATATTAAAAGCTAACAATTTTGTAATTCTTCAGTAATTCAGCGGGTTGCATAAAAAAATATAGTTCTCGATTGGCTTAAGCGCGTATTAAAAGACAAAATCCGACGCTGGCAAGGCCCAAGGCAAGGCCAATGTCGTATTTGTGCGAAATAACCTTATATTTTTCAAGAACTGGCATCTGACAGCACTGACAGCGGTCATTTTTTGCAAAATCTAAGGCAATTTTGCGCAAACACCTCCAGCCTCTAATTAATTTGTGTCTTTTTAAAACGCGGTTAGTCTTACCGAGAATAATTTTTCTTTATGCAACCCACTGTTCATCATTAAAAAAATTAACCACCTTGCACTAATACATTTCATGATTTATGTTTATCGAAATCAGATAATTATTGTAAAATGATGCATATTCTAAGCTACTGTAATTATCGCAGATTTATCTAAAGTACAATAAATTAAAGTAAACACTGTCTGAGACAAAAATACTGAAAATAATAATTATTAAAAATACTTTGTCATTTTTTGTTTGATTAAAAAACAATGACTCCATATACAGTCAGGGATTGCAAGGAAAGGCGCAGAAAACACTTTCATTGGTACAGAACCGGTACTCGGAGTACCAAGGTGCACAGTACGATACACCATAAAGCGATGGATCAGGAGTAAACACAAAATCGACTGGAGCAACAGACAGGGCTTACACCACAGTGAAAGCTTCATTGAGGATCCAGACCAAAGTTGCTTTAAATGAACAGGAATCAGCTGAGAATCATTACAGGAATTCTGACAGACACATGGCTGTCAAGAACCATCTGCATAGAATGCGACTGTACAATAAAGACCTTGACTACAGATTATGCGGACAAATCAGGAAAACAGTACAGAACATAGTTTGCCATTGCGAGTCACTAGATCAGAAGAGGATACAAATACTTGGGCAACCAAAACTGGAACCAGAGGACATCCTTACCATCTCCCCAGTTGACCTATACAGACTAGTACAGGGAACTCGGATCACGGAGTGGATGTAACAACCAAACAGGATTAGCACAATGAGCCAATTCTGGCCTAAGTGCATCCGGCGCATGGATTGGCCCTCGGAAAAGAAAATATAGTCATGGAGTCTTAAGCTATTTGACGTCATAAATACTAGAAATTATCAAATTTTACTTACATAGGCTGCAGAAGCACCGATAGAGACCAAAAGGACGACAATCTTAAGAATCATGATAACCTGTCTGGATGACTTCGTAAATCAAGAATAAAATTGCGAATCGATAAATGGAGGATTTAATTTTGAAAAGATCCATTTGGTATGCGCTTATAGATTACAGCGGCGCCGCGTACTGTGTGTCATCCTTGTGGATTTAGAACTTTTTTTAGCACTTGCCTTTTAAACATGCATTGAACCAAAAGCACTTGTGATAGTGGCGGAAAATTTAAAATAATTACCATTAAGAGTAAGGTCTAGTGACGCATTCACCATTTCGTTTTTAATTAATATTTCAATACTTTTTCTTTTTATTCCAAATATCCAAATTTGAATCACAATTACCCACAATTTAAAGTGAAACAAGTTTGAATTTATAAAGAAATAAAAGCAAAAATATTAGCAAAAAATTAAATGACGAATGCATCACTAGACTTCATTCTTAATCGTGAAAAATTTTGCAAAAATGTGACAGCTGGTAATAATATTTAAGAGTCAGACTGGAGCAATAATGGTGGTTTGTACAACAAGAGTGGATATAATGTCCATATCGCACTTGGAAGTAAATTATGGAATAAATCGCAATATGGACAATCCACTAGAGTTGTACAGCATATCTTGAAAATGCGCTTTGGCTGTTACTCAGGTTGTGGCTTTCCGTAGATTCCTAATAAAGATGTCATTGTTTACCTGTGCCCCAGGGATATAAAAATAAATGTGGGAGTAGAAAAATATGTATTATAGGTCAGCTGCAAAAGTGCTGGATACCCCAAATCCTCCATTTAGTAGTACGCCATTGATATATTATCAGGAACGCAACGACCGATTGCAGAAAATAAATTGTACTTTCCTCTCATATCTTATACTTATCTAAAGTACAGACGAGATGAAATGAGAAGAATATTTATATCAAACAAAAGAATTTGGCTGGCAACAGGCTAATCTAAAAAATAAGTGGAAGGAAAAGATGAACTGAGAATAAGTTGCATTTTGACTACAAACTAATTATTTATGGATAAATATTTTAATGGTGAATAATGTACTAAAATTACATTTTTTAAATGCCGATAATTTCAGAGGATATTAGAAAAAACCAATACTTAGCAGTTTCTTACGACACTTTTTTATGCTCTTCAATAAAATAGTTTTATTTTTCAGATAGGATGTTTCGTTTTTTAGATATCCACATCAACTAAATTTTTTTTATTTTGAGTAGCTAGCAGGTTGATGACGTTATTCCATCAGCTGTCAATCATAAGTTCATCGGTTCCACTACCTATTGAATTCACCAGTGAAAATAAGAATATGCCCTAATGTTGGGCTACAAAAAGGTAACGACTGGAACGTGTAGCTTCTATGTACTATCTTTCCACTACACCTATTTTTTATCAAACTTAACACCCATTAAGAGTCATAGCACCACAGCCGTATTAGATGAGTAATCCATCCTTAAGGATACCAACCCATATCAGACATTATTGTAAAGTTTCGATACATTAAAATCAAAAATATGTATAGGCTATTGGAAAAAATAATAAGCCATATTCATTAGAAACAGACTTTGTCACATCAATTATTAAAAAAAAAACATCGATACTTTGATATATCAATGAATAATCCACCTAACCCAAACTCAATTTGCCATTAACAAAGCCTGATGAACCAATTATCTTGCCAATTCTAAAGCACAGGTAACTTGATTCAAAAAATTACAAAAGCACTTTTTTAAATGTTGTACCTTCAACTTTTTTATAATTATTATGAATGCAAAATTGAGTATCTTGTAAATTATATTAACCATGGTTTAGACAGCTATACTATTATTTAAGTATAGCCCTCGCGTTGTAAATCCCTTGTCGCAGTAATGATAATAATCTAAACCTTCGTTAATAATATACTATTTCTTACTAACCATTCTTAAGTTTTCTGACTACTATGATTGGTTAGTGTCATATACTAATGAGGAGGGATATGAAACTATATCCGTTCAGTTAACTAGTATAGCCCATTTATCTTAGTTATAAAGGAAATATACAATATCCATCTCCAGTCGTCTTCACCTGAAGACATCATTGTGTCAAACATTTCAACAGACAAAAGTACTAAAGAATTAGGAGACAAAAATTAAAAAATAAATACCTAATTTATTTAAAGATTATTCACACAAGCAGTAACATTATTAAGAATGCCAGTATAACTTGACACATACAAGTCATTATCTAAACTGTAATGGTGCAAGAGAGCTGGCAGAAAATCATGCACATAACTTCTAGATTTTGTTTCAGCATCGATGAGAGTAGCTTTAGCTCTCGCATAGTACTGCGTAACTGTCTTCTTTAAGGTTGTTGCGCAGGTAGCGTCGGCGCATAGAGCTACCACTTCTTCCAGTACAATGAGCTCCTGAACTACACTGTACGCTTCTGATAAACTAGCGTTTAAAATTTCATTTCCAGTGTTGTTGTAGCGGTCGTAGGCTTGGGTAGCTGGGATAATGATGCTGTTGTTTAAGATAAGCATTGAATCATTACCAACTTTGATACATGGGGTGATGTTTTGTCCTAAAATCATATAATGCTATTTTAAATAATTCTTCCAGTTATTAATATATGCCTTTTATGTACCATTTTAGCCCTTAAAAAATAATTATGTTCGAAAACTAAATATTAATTTAATCCGAATATAGCTATGCATAATAGGGCCACGGCTAACTCCGATGGACAATAATTACAAACACTCGTGCATTTTGGCACGCGAATAATATCCACATTAAAAAATATCAGTGGCGTGCCACGTTTTTTCTAAAAAATATATAATTGCTTCTTTATTTAAAGTTTTAAAAATTATTCTATTGGGGATAACGCTGAAACGAATCGAGATATCGAGCTGCGGTTTTAATATTTTTTCCAGCAAATTTCATCTACTTTTCGATTATGGTATCATAATTATACCGCATGGTTTATTTTTTAGGAGTAAAATCAAAAAATGTGTTATTATTGCAAATTGCGCCCTCTACCATTTTTTTTAGAACCATTATGGACAACTAAATGCGATTGGTGAAAGTACATACATTTCTCTTCCAGTTTGCTAAAATTGTATAAGTCGTTTAAAAGTTACAGCGATTTAACTGATTACACTTTTAACAGCTTCCCCCCTCTTATTAAAGTCGGTACGCCAATAAGCATAAGACCAAAATGATGCATAATTGTCTAAGCTTTTTAATGGTGTTATCAAAGATATATCTTAATGTGGAATTTTCGGAGATATATAAATTTTTAAAATTTACTTTTCAATTACGCCCTCTTGCGGCAAAATGCGGAACTTAAAAATAATATCCAGCATTTTCTCTTGGGCACTTTTGTCATAAAAAAATTTACTCGAATGCTGTACGATTACTAGTTTCTGAGATATTGCCGGGATATTCTTAGTTGACCACCCGATATGTCATCCTATTAACCGCGCAATTCTTTGATTTACGTGTCGTGTGACCGATTATATTGTTATCTTTGTTTCAATAACTTAAATAGAAAAGAACAGATTAGAAACAGAACACCAGTCTCAGGAGAGTAGTCAGGTCGAATCACGGTCGGAGCGTGTCTGATGAAGGCTGTCCCGAAATAGAGAGAAGAAAAGAACTCTTTATACCTTTTTCTTTGGCAGTCTCTTGTAACGATCTGATTGTAGCCCAATAGGGTTTGGCTGCTTCAGTCAAATTCGCAGTCAGTCCTGCCTTAGCTTCTGTAATATAATTTTCCAACGGTACTGTGTTAGTGCGGATTTGAATCATCGTTTCATGTTCCAAAGCTTTAACTTGCGTATCAATGTCTTCGAAAAATAGCTTTAGTTCGTCAGGAGTAACTTTAAGATTCTAAGAATAACAGAATTTTTCAATATTAAAATGCTTCGTTTTAAAGATTTTCTATCCCGGAGCAATTCCGGGATTTTCGGAATCCCTTTATGAAAGCCCGAGATCCTTGGACCGAAAAAAATGTTAAAAATTGTAGCTATCCCGGGATTCCGGGATTGAAATCCCTACTTCACCTATAGGCATTTCTTAAATCCAAATAAAACTTAAATTTAAAGATATAAGGAATATTATATGACTATGACATTAATACTCGAAATAATATTATTTTTTCTTTTTTAATGCATCCTTGTTGATTCTCCATTTATATAATATTATATTGTCTATCTGGTTAAAAAAAAAAACATATTCTTAACAACATCGCCTCAATAGAGACGTTATTGTTTAAAAAATATTTTTTGTCAGATCTATCCCTAGACACGTTACCTCATATCACTTCGTTATGGGGCTAGAGCCCCCCGAATGGAAGCTATGATAAGCGGTTTTTTCAAATCATCTCAGAAACTGATTGAGGTATCAAAACAAAATTTGATACATGTTTTACCCATGACAAGACGCAATAAACGGTTTGTTTAGCTTAGGTGTATTTTTTTCCAGTGGCGTCCCACTGGGTAGGTAGTGAGGAGAATATTGCCCCAACTTTTTTTATAGGATTTTTTAACGCCAGGTGCAATTTTTAAAAGCACTGAAGTCTTCTATTGAAAAAAGGTACTCCTGCTTCATTTCGGTAGAATTCACCATTTTTCAGTAAAATCGATTTTAAAATTTTCGGTTTTTTACAAGCCGTTGAAAAGGCTAAGGTGTTTTTTACATATCTCAGCAAACACAAAACATGAAATTTATTAGAAATTCTACTAGCGACAAGGCATATTTATTTAAGGATGTGACATTAAAATATTTTTCCAGTGGCGTCGCACGGGGTGGAGCTTAAAGTAAATATTACTATTTTTTTTTTAATTTGAGGGGCTTTCATCTTTTAATGTAATTTTTTAAAATTTTTAAATTTTTTGTTAATAAAACCTTCCATTATTGTAATTTGACTGAATATAAGGTTTTCAACAGATTTTTAGACCTTGTTTTTTAAATATTTATTTTTATAAGAGACTTAAAATAAAACAAAAACGAATAACAAATTGCAAATCAAATTTAATTGTAAAACCACACTGGAAACTAATTCTTAAGCAAATGTTCGAAATGATTTCCATTTTGTTGGAAGCAAAATCTAGACCTGCGTGTTATGTTTTGTGAGGAACAGATAATTTGAAAATATTATGAAAGGAAAGCCCCTCAAAAAAAAAATTGTAATATTTACTTTAGGCTCCACCCCGTGCGACGCCACTGGAAATATATTTTAATGTTACATCCTTTATTAAATATGCCTTGTCGCTAGTAGAACTTTTAATAAATTTCATGTTTTAATATCAAGTGTTTGCTGAGATATGCAAAAAACACCTTAGCCTTTTCAACGGCTTGTAAAAACCCGAAAATTTTAAAATTGATTTTACTGAAAAATGGTGAATCCTACCGAAATGAAGCAAGAGTACCTTTTTTCAATAGAAGACTTCAGTGCTTTTAAAAATTGCACCCGGCGTTAAAAAATCCTACAAATAAAAAAGTTAGGGCAATATTCTCCTCACTACCTACCCAGTGGGATATCACTGGAAGAAATACACCTAAGCTAAACGAACCGTTTATTGCGTCTTGTCATGGGTAAAACATGTATCAAATTTTGTTTTGATACTTCAATCAGTTTCTAAGATATTTTGAAATAACCGCTTATCATAGCTTCCATTCGGGGGGCTCCAGCCCCATAACGAAGCATTTTTGAAGGTATATTAATAGAGGATTTTAGTCCTATTTTTGGATGTACTTTATCCCCTTAAAATATTGTCACCTAATTTCGGGACACCCTGTATATTGAAACATTCAAGCTGGAAACCCTACTTAAGTGTGTGTGTTTTTATACTAGTTAAATATTTTTTCTCAGACTGCGTATCTACTTACAAATGTTAAAACTGCTCCAACTGACAAAATAAATACAATTTTAGAAAACATTTTAACTGCACTGTCTATTAGTCTATATACTTGGTCTTTGTGAAGGAGAATAAATATTTTTATTTCACGATTGGTATAAATACAGTTTTTTCAATTCAAAATATACAAAATTACAAGTAGGCACTTATAGATCAATTATTTGATAATGAGAAGAGTCACACTACTTGGAATTAGGTATTTTCCCTTTATGATAAAGTTATTTATTATACACTGTATCAAATTGCCCTCTACTGGGGCAAGGAGACTCAAATGCTAGAAATATCGATACAGGACACAAAAGGAAAACAAAAGAATACAGTCGGATCTACTTATATAAATACATAGTTTAATTCATTTATTGGTATTACAAGTATTTAATCATTATAGATTGGAGCCTTTGGTTACTTTATTTTTCTAAATAAAACAAATACAGTATTCCAATCATTAAAATTAAAATTTCTCCTTTTTTTTTCTTCTGGTATAATGTCAAAAATATTTTCGTATAAGAAATTAATACCAAGAGTATTCAACTGAAACACATCGTATCTTTAACCCCCTCCCGCACAAAAAAATAAAAGATCTAACTCAGCAGATAAAATGAAAAAGTAGCGAGATATTCAGTAAAAAACGAAATTCCCAATGAGTTACTAGCCCATACTCTTATTAATTGATTACTGATTTTATCATTTCCAATGTTTACCTAAAAGTTCGGAGATAAAGTATACTTAAGCACACATTAATAACAGCATTTAAACAATACACGTATTGAATCTAAAATTCAAAGGAAAAACACTTTGGTTATCCCTATATCCATATGTTTTTCGTTGGCTAACAATTCTCGAAAAAAAAAACAATTGTTTAAGTGGAAATTTAAAACACAAATCACAGAGAAGATTTGGATTTGAGTGTCTGATATTTTATCCTCTATTTTAGGGATTGCAAAAAGACAAATTTAACGATATTCATAACAATTTATTACAACACATTATAACGAGAGATAAAAATGTGTCAAATTTCCACTTTATACAGGGTGATTCCTAAGTTGATACTTCGTTTTTAGCTGTGTATCTAAAGAAGGCATTAAAATAAACAACATTTTCAAATACCTTTTTCAAAAACACAAAAATAAGGCACTTATATTCAATTATTACACTATGGATCATATACGGTCCTGCCTAACTTGCCCGTTGAATAACATTAAGAAAATTTCTGGGTGTAGGATGAGCCCGCAAGGGAAAGCGTTCTGCGTATAATCTCGAAGAAACAGCCGCACTTATTATACAAAGATAATCTCGAAGCAGCAGCCGCACTTTGACGACACTCACCGTAAATTAGCACCTCATATCTACTAGTTCATTGTTTTCAAATTTTACCATTTTCATGTGTCACCAATTTAAAATTAACTTGCTTCAGAAAAACACACCTCAGCGGATTGCTTAACCAGCGGATTGCTTAACACCACTCGTATGACTAATAAGAGATAAGACAAACAACATAAAGTATAGCAGGCTACGTTTTGATGACCAGGCCCGCACTAAGATCTTTTACTTCTGTATCCCGCCTATTTTTAAGTTAAAAATGTTGTTTATTTTAATGCCTTCTATACACAGCTAAAAAAGAAGTAATAATTTAGAAACCACCCTGTTAATAAACTATATATATATATATATATATATAACCACCGTAATTTTAATGATAAAAATATTATATCCATTTTTTCCATTTCAATATAGTCTATACTTTTTCCTTATAACAATCCCCAATGTTCCTTTATAATCGCAATAGAGTGCAATAAATTCAGCGAATAAGAGCTAAATGAAATTAATTATACGATAACAAGCATTTCCCGGTTTGATGAAAATTTATGGTTTTATCTGTTGCTGGAAGTTAATCAGTTTTATTAGGAAATCGTTTTAGGTCATCTTCATTTGTCAGCCACTTCATTTCCCTCATTTTCCTTTTAAATAGTATTTAGCCGGGCTGTTTTACCAAAGACAAAAATGTTTTTAATTCGTGAGCAGAAAATGCAATGAATCAGTTATAAAAGCATATAAAGTGTAAGCACTTAATGTCAGCGCATATAAATAAATGTTTATGATAAAGGATCATACTTTCTTATAGTAGGAGAGCCCGACCTAAAAAATCTACCATGGAAAACTATTAAATATAAGTCTCCTGGACTCCTGTAATTGTGACGAATGTCTTTACAGGTGATTTTCTCTTAACATTTTTTACCTATTTTTATAATTTGAAGAAGTAGTCCATACTTGAAGTGAAGTGGCAAGTTAAATAAGGAGAAATTATACTCGAAGTCAACCTTCACTAAAATATATTTTATAAGAAAAATTTATATAGTTCTACATGTTTCGAACGTAGAAACGTTCATCTTCAGGAGAAATATAGTTATAATAAAGGAAATTGTGAGTGACACCCTCATAGAGCTTTTGAGGAAGTTAAATACTTAAAGAGAATAATGTTTACATCAAAGTAGCGGAGAAAATGGTACTACCAGGTTCCGAAGATAAATTTGAGGGTTAAATGGAATATGAAAAATGAGAAAACGTTATGTGTGAATGACCTAGTGATATAACTTTAACTTAAGTGGTGGAGTGTATTGTTGAGAAGTTGTCGTAGAACAAAAGATGAAAGTTATGGGTGTTGTTGTTGTGTTGTCGTAACAATATGGACTGTGGTGCTCTGAGACATATTAGAGTATGACCACTTTAAGTGACATGTACAGTCTATAACTTGTTAACTGTTAAAAAAATATTAAGAAACATTTTCTGTAAGTGAAGGTTTTATGGTTTTATCGTAGACTTTAGTTTTTTATATAAAAGAATTGGAACACTTAATTAGGGTAGTCTTGAAGAATGGTATTCCATCAAGAATTAGTGTCGGCAAATTTTATGTATTTCTTTTTCTTTAGCATAACGTTTTAAATAGCAGACAAATTAATAAAATTCAATGTTCACTCTGTTAGAATTTTTGCTGAAAAGAAAAATGTCGTAAGAGATACGTGACAGGTGACAGACGTCTGTCTGTTAAGTTAAGTAAATTAAGTACATTTTGACCAGACTAAACATTTCTGCACAAATGTACTGTTTTTTTTCAAAAATCCACAAATATGTTACAGTGTAATTTTGTCCATGGATTTGCCAACGAAATGAATTTTTCTTCAATTGTTTTTAGTATCTTTTGCCCAACTTCACGGCCAACTAAAAAGACAAAATAGAATACCTGGTTTAAATAATTGTTTTTGTAATAATGTCAAAAGTTTAGTCGTAGAAAAAATATACTGTACAACTCGCGTGGATTATCCATATGGCGCTCAGAAGTTTATTTTTGGTGCGATTTGATTATCATAAACTACTCTTGTGGTAAAAACTACTATTCTTGAACGAATTTGTATTTCCTCCTATAAACATTGTTGTAAGTATGTACAGTTCACTCTATAGTAAATCCATTAACAATCAAGTTAGCCTTGAACCACTCAAATCGTGACATTTATCTATATTGCGTTTTGAATATTTGACACTAAAGACACTAAATTATATAATTTAAATTCATATGGTACAATTTGTTATTAATTTGTTCAATATAATAAAATCTAGACGCATTTATAATAGATTTATCAATAATGCAACCTGCTGAATGTGCACAGAAAATTAATTTCATGTAGCATCATTTATCAGTTGGTTTTCCCATAATTAGTTTAACGTTTCGATAGTCGAGAGGTAAAGCGTTTTACTATGGATCCAATGGTCGTGAGTTCGAGCGCGGCAACCTGAAAACTTTTTTTACATGTTTTAGCATAAGGTTTGTAAGTTTGGTCATAGAAAAAATATACTGTTCAACTCAAGTGGATTGTCCATATTGCCCTCGGAAGTTTGAGCACTCCGCCTACGGCGTCGTGCTCAATTTACTTCCTTGTGCGATATGGACATCATATCCACTCTTGTTGTACAAACTACTATTACCACACTTAATACGTAATATACTATCTTACTATCCTAAAATCATTTTTTAGCTACCTACGAAGTAGAGAAATATAATTCATGACAGAACCGTGTAATTTTACTTACAATTTTATTGTTTATTCTTTTAGTGGATAATAAAATAAGTTTTAACATTGCATCCTATAAATATAAAATGTATTTGTAAACAAAGTTTCATCTTTTGTAACTTCCCACTTATTATTACTGTTTTCAAAGTTCTATATTTTAGTATATATTAAAATGAAGGATGAATTTTGTATGTAGACATTATTTATAAAACCGATGGTGTTATCCATTAAATTATTTCCAAGAGATCACGTACACACTTTACACTTCGTTAAACAAGAGGGCTTATTAAAATCAATATTGCGTGAATAAAATCCTTGTTATAATGGAATATAAGAATGTGTATTCTGTAACAAAAAAATATATATTTCACAAATATACCTATAATGTATTCAGACAAAAATTTTATTTGAAAATGAAATACCTATTTTTTAATAGGCTTACTTTTCCTTATTATCCAGTGGCGTGTATACACTATAAACAAAAAAGCATTGTGTGCCCTTGAAACAATAAAACAAGCAAAAATATTTTTTTTTTGTATTTTATTTTTTATCCTTGTAATCCAACTTTGGCAATTTATCTCTATAAATTAATATTAAACAATAAAATAGGACCGACAAATTAATCCTATATTATTTCCACGAGCGAATTCTTTGCTTATTATACAGGGTGTCCCGAAATTAGGTGACAATATTTTAAGGGGATAAAGTACATCCAAAAATAGGACTAAAATCCTCTATTAATATACCTTCAAAAACGCTTCGTTATGGGGCTAGAGCCCCCCGAATGGAAGCTATGATAAGCGGTTTTTTCACAATATCTCAGAAACTGATTGAAGTATCAAAACAAAATTTGATACATGTTTTACCCATGACAAGATGCAATAAACGGTTTGTTTAGCTTAGGTGTATTTCTTCCAGTGACGTCCCACTGGGTAGGTAGTGAGGAGAATATTGCCCTAACTTTTTTATTTGTAGGATTTTTTAACGCCAGGTGCAATTTTTAAAAGCACTAAAGTCTTCTATTGAAAAAAGATACTCTTGCTTCATTTCGGTAGGATTCACCATTTTTCAGTAAAATCGATTTAAAAATTTTCGGTTTTTACAAACTAAGGTGTTTTTTTGCATATCTCAGCAAACACTTGATATTAAAACATGAAATTTATTAGAAGTTCTACTAGCGACAAGGCATATTTATTAAAGGATGTAACAATAAAATATTTTTCCAGTGGCGTCGCACGGGGTGGAGCCTAAAGTAAATATTACAATTTTTTTTTTAATTTAAGGGACTTTCATAATTTTAATGTAATTTTTTAATATTTTTTGTTAATAAAACCTTCCATTATTGTAATTTGACAGAATATAAGGTTTTCAACAGATTTCAGGACCTTGTTTTTTAAATATTTATTTGCATAAAAGACTTAAAATAAAACAAAAAAGAATAACAAATTGCAAATCAAATTTAATTGTAAAACCACACGGGAAACTAATTCTTAAGCAAATGTTCGAAATGATTTACATTTTGTTGGATGCAAAATCTAGACCTGCGTGTTATGTTTTGTGAGGCACGGAGAATTTGAAAATGGTATAAAAGGAAAGCCCCTCAAATAAAAAAAATAGTAATATTTACTTTAGGCTCCAATCCGTGCGACACCACTGGAAAAATATTTTAATGTTACATCCTTTAATAAATATGCCTTGTCGCTAGTAGAACTTCTAATAAATTTCATGTTTTAATATCAAGTGTTTGCTGAGATATGCAAAAAACACCTTAGCCTTTTTAACGGCTTGTAAAAAACCGAAAATTTTTAAATCGATTTTACTCAAAAATGGTAAATCCTACCAAAATGAAGCAAGAGTATCTTTTTTCAATAGAAGACTTTAGTGCTTTTAAAAATTGCACCTGGTGTTAAAAAATCCTACAAATAAAAAAGTTAGGGCAATATTCTCCTCACTACCTACCCAGTGGGACGCCACTGGAAGAAATACACCTAGGCTAAACAAACCGTTCATTGCGTCTTGTCATGGGTAAAACATGTATCAAATTTTGTTTTGATAGTTCAATCAGTTTCTGAGATATTGTGAAAAAACCGCTTATCATAGCTTCCATTCGGGGGGCTCTAGCCCCATAACGAAGAGTTTTTGAAGGTATATTAATAGAGGATTTTAGTCCTATTTTTGGATGTACTTTATCCCCTTAAAATATTGTCACCTAATTTCGGGACACCCTGTATAGTAAACTAGATCCCTGTAAAAACATTCCGTAAGACTGTTCTAAAAGCAAACATCGCGCTGTACATTAGCGTCTTATGCAAAAGCAAGAGCACTGCTTTTGTACGAGTGGAAGCAAGCGAGAGAGCCCATAGACAGCAGGGTAAAAAGAGATGTAACAAATAAATCAGTCGCAACCTTCGACCTTCCTTCATCTATCAGCCCGCGCCAAAAAAGCACGCGCTTGGTAAGTGCTTTGATGCCAATCTTCAAGTTTCCCCGTAGTTTTGAAAATACTTCGCTTTCTCAATATAAAATATGAAACACGCCTCAGTTTTGGTATCTGTTGTTCATCTTCGTTGTTTTCTTACATGAAACTGATAGTCTTTAGTTTTAACAAATATTTTCTGTTATTTAGTAACTACAAATAAATATTATAAATGGTTAATATTTTGTTTTATTTTTTAGTAAAAAAAATTTAAATCTGGTATATTTTTCACTTATGTTCGATTCATTAATACAATTTTAATTATAGCTCTGGTAACACTGGACCCTCTTCTTCAAATTTCTTTTAGTTTGTATACACACATTTTACAGTTATTTTTTTTGATCATCCTGCTGAATTGCACCTTATGCATCCCCGTCACATACGATCCCGGCTTAATTAAATTTGGACATTGCAAATTCCTCTTACACTCCATTTTGCAAATGTCTCTTAATTTTCCCATCTCAATCTTCATTAAAACAAAGAAACTGCGTCGGGAGAATTTAGAAAGGTAATCAATGTCTCGCATCTCCGGCACAACAATAAATAGCTTCGAGTTTCCATTCTGGAACGGATCTATCTGGATTTATTACAACCGTGGGCCACTTGTCTTAGTTTACCTGTTTACCTACTTTGTAAAA
This sequence comes from Polydrusus cervinus, assembly GCA_935413205.1. Taxonomy (NCBI): domain Eukaryota; kingdom Metazoa; phylum Arthropoda; class Insecta; order Coleoptera; family Curculionidae; genus Polydrusus; species Polydrusus cervinus. The sequence continues at coordinate 9,413,819 of OW284512.1, forward strand.
GGACATAATCCCGGCGATAATCAGGAAACCTAACTAATAGACAGGATGATTCCTAAGTAGGTAAAGGTACAAATCGTTAGAGATTATGTAATAATAATTTTTTTCCCGAAAACATGGTTCCTATTAAGAGCCGTCCTTACCGGCGTGAAACGCGGCATCGTTTGCTGGCTTGTCTAATTGAAAATTTAATACAAATATTTCAAGAGGTTCTACATCTAGTTTGGAGGATGATACCTTATTTCTTTTTTTTAATTGATTTTTTTTAACTCTCATCCGCCATGAGGAACATAAAAAAAATATTACGATTATTCATGTTAATTTTTTATTTTCCATTAAAATTACAAGCGATGCCCCGATATTATTTTTGAATTTTCCAATGATGCCGCGTCCCTTAATTCTCGTAAAATTCGTTTATATATTATTTTGTATACTGGGTGCTACAAATTCGTGTGCGTGCAAGGGGATCTCGAAAACGAGAGATAGAGAGATACGAAGATGGTTAAATTGAGGCAAAGTTGCGTATTTTGGGGCTTAATAATTTGGTAAAAAAGAATTTGATTTATTCCGAATGCTTTCGGAGATATCCGAAAAAAGCCAAAATTTCCATTTTTGGTTTTTAATTTTCGGCGCTTTCATTTTTAACTTGGGAAAAAAAATTAAAAAAACTTTCTCATAGCCATTTTTTATGTTCTACAAGATGGTGTTATTAGTTTTTAAATTCGACGTTTCGTTCTTTAGTTACCAACCTTAAGTCATTTTTTTTAAATACGAGACTGGAATTTTAAATACAGTGTTAGGGATTTCTAAGCTTTAGAAATTTAATGCAAAGTACCAATTTTTAAAATTTTAACGTTTTGTCATCTAATACATAACACATCTTTAAAATTATCTTTTCATTTCATTACGGTCCTGACCAATTACAGCCAAACTAAAAACAAAAGGTTTCTGATTTAAAAATTCCGTCCATTTTTACTCAAAGAGGCCTAATATTTGATATTTTGTATGAGAAAAGAAGAAAGTCGCGGCCTCAAATATCTAGGTCTGTTTATTTTTGTTACATGTTTCGCCTGAAACCAGCATCATCAGATCATCTAAATAGTAAAAAAAAATTAAATTGTTTTTGAAACAAATATAAGCGCATCACAGTAACATAACTAGACTAACACTTCAGTTACCTTTTCTTCACTCTGGAGCATCATTTTTTCTATTTGACAGTATTTCGGTCTAGGTATAAGGCAAAAACCATGGGAATTAGGATATACGTTATATTAATAAAATAAATACTAATAAAAAAATTACTTCTCATGCCTTAAAAACTTGCTTACTTCGTAGCCTAGAGTACTGTGAAGGTAAATCTTATTGAAAAAATAAACAGCTTAAACACCATAACTTCCTGTATGGTAATCCTAAAAATAATTGCCAGGGCCGTAATAGTCAAGAAAGGATATGATTTGATTGAATCTGATACATCGTACTCAGTCCCTTTTAAGGTTAGGTGCGTGTTAAAAAAGAAGAAATTTAGGTATCGTTCTGTTAAAATATGGGTAAATTATCTTATTTTTAGGAACTGTATTTTTGACCCCAATGCGCCACTTTTCGACAATTTCGAACCATAGTGCGTCCATTCTAAAAGCACCTAAAGCCTATATTACTGCAAAATCTATTATAGAATCGCACCATTAGTGTTCCTTAGACATTGTTATCAGCAAAAAATAAATCTCAACGCGCTGATTCGAAAAAAATCTTTGCTTCGTTACTTTCGATTCCCGTTGAATAGATAAAGCCGTTCCTTTAAAAAGTTCCTTGTGTGCTCTGAAATGGATTACTAAAAGCCATATTTAATAAATAAAATAAATCCCTTAATCCACAACTTTTAAATATTAAAAGGATACTTTTATTATCCTTTCCAAGGGTAGCTTAGCGGATGATATTAGAGAAAATTTATTGGTAGTAGCGGAAAATGGAAAATCAGTGCTACTGAAACAGGTTGTGGTTTGTAAAAGGTGTAATCAAGTCAAATCGTACTTCAATAGAAACGTCTTGTAGTAACCTTAATTAGCAAAATAACCCGTCATGGATAAAGTCCTCACTAAACCAAAGTCCTAGAGCGTCAGCTCTTGTTTAGCTCTAACCAGTAGCGGCTCCTTCACGAGGCCGCCGCCTAGCCTGCCAAAAATACGATACATTTTATATCATCATGTATATTGTTTAGTTGATTGGAAAATTGGGAAACGATAAATAAATTGGATAAATCTACCGATGAATCGGGAGAATTGGCAACACTGCCTGCAAATCTCTTACAACCTTCGTTCGACAACCAAAGTCCTAGAGCGTCAGCTCTTGTTTAGCTCTAACCAGTAGCGGCTCCTTCACGAGGCCGCCGCCTAGCCTGCCAAAAATACGATACATTTTATATCATCATGTATATTGTTTAGTTGATTGGGAAATTGGGAAACGATAAATAAATTGGATAAATCTACCGATGAATCGGGAGAATTGGCAACACTGCCTGCAAATCTCTTACAACCTTCGTTAGCTGAGGATAATCCGCCCTCTATCATATACGTATTATGCGGTGACAGTGGCGGCTCGCGGTCTTAAAAAATGGTGAAGAGCTAGGTATAGTGCGGGTACTTAAACAAACATTGACTAAAAACCTGTGTAATAAAACGTCTCTCTTATCCTCATCTGTCCAACGACTATATGGAATTTCCAATAAATTACAAACTATGTCATTAATTGGGTTTATTTTAAAAACACACAACTAAGTAAGTACGTACACTACTAAATTAACTAAAATTTAAAAACAATACTTTTTAATCACACAATAAATCACGTAAAATCGATATCTATAACCGTAAGTTTCGTGATGCCTCAAAATAAATACCTACTGATCTATTTTTAAATTGCCCTTCATCATAATTCAAATTGTTACATGCGATTTGCGTGACTAACGTCACGTAACCATAGCAACGGTGAATATCAAAACTATGTTGGGTGTTGGATCTTCACTTGCTTTGAGCTAACGGATATGTTCGGCTGGGGCGCGCCAAAATGCACGAGTGTTTTTAATTATTGTCCATTGGCGTTAACCGTGGCCCTATTATGTAAACTTACATTCAGATTAAATTAATATTATTAATTCGAATATAATTAATTTTTAAGAGCTAAAATGGTAGCTGCATTGGTACATTAATATTTAATATTGTCGAAAAACTTTCCTCCTGGTTTTATTTTTTTTTTTGGTGAAGAGCCCCTTCATTTACTTCACTGAACAAACCGTTATCTATATTTTTTTCGATATTGTGTCTTAAAATAAGTTAATAAAGTTCGAAGAACAAAATATACTACTTAACTCACATAAAACTTTAGCAACACCGAAATTATTGACAGAAGACTGATCGAATGCAATGACCGTCAAATTAAACAAATTTACCGACATTTTTAAATCGGTAGTGTTATTTTCCTTTTATATCCTTACTTACTTACTTGTAGCGCTACAACCCAGGGTGGGTCTTGGCTGCCTTGACAATTTGCCTCCACCTAGAACGGTCTTGGTCTATATCCTGCAATAATTTAAATCTGTCTACATTTTCCTTAACATTATCCCTTTGAATTAGTTTTAATTCTATCCCCAAATTTGATTTCCAAAACCATCGATCTGTAGGCATATGTTTAAATTAATTAAACTTCGTATCTATATTAGAAATTCTAAGGATCTTAGAGTTCACACCTTGTTGCTTGATTTCTCGTTTCAATATTCATTAAGTTATAATTAATGTACGGATCGAAAACGCTAACGGCGATAATTAATAAATATTTCATTGACAGGTTTACTTAGTCTATTTTTAAAAATAATATTGATGAAAGACAATAGTATAGTTTGTACAACAAGAGTGGATATGATGTCCATATCTCACAAGGAAGTAAATTGAGTACGACGCCGTAACTAAACAAAATCAGTTTTGCACCACCGGTTTTAAAAATTAATATAAAATAAAAATAATGCATCGTTATTAAAATTCTACAAATGTACTTAATAAATAAGGTCCTAAAATCTCGTTAACCCAGTTTGATTAATACGAATTGTACAGGGTGTCCAAAATTTAGTGTCAAACTTTGCAAACTTTAAAGCAATTTATTTTTCTTATTTCAAATTGGAACCCCTCCATATTATTATAATAATAATAATAATAATATTAATAATAATAATAATAATAGTAATAATAATAATAATAATAATAATATTAATAATAATAATAATAATAATAATAATAATAATAATAATAATAATAATAATAATAATAATAATAATAATAATAATAATAATAATAAAGGTCTTTTATTATAAAAAAATAAACAATATAACAAAGAATAGGCTATGCAAACAAAAGCATGGCGCAGTCTAGCCTAGACGGCTACTCAACTGAACCCTGCACTGCTTGCTTAAGTATAAAGAATATACATAACTAGTGATAGATGTAGAAATAGTATTTAAAGATTACCATGTAAAGGAGAAAATAAATGAACAATCTTATAAAATAAGTCAGCACGAAGAAGAGAAAAAATTAATACCTTACACTCAAATACGATGGAGAAGACGATAAATATATGTTATCAATGCATGACTCGCAGAATATTGTTAAGATACTTATATATTTTGAAAGAAAAAAAAAGTTAAGCTACCGAGTTTGCTCATTTTGAAAATTTTTGAAGATGTTTTTTATATTTTAATTTAAATGTATTATTATCAAGTGAGATCAATTCATTAGGCAAGGAGTTATACAATTTTATAGCGTTATATGTAAATGATCTCTGAAACATGGCACTCTGATGGTGAGGCACCGTCATTCTATTAGGAAACCTTATCTGGCGCGAATGTATATTTTCACGAAATACAAATTTACTCTTGAAGGAACGAGGCAGAGCTGGATTTTTAAGAATTTTGATCAAAAAGTTTCCTAAGTGTAAAGTTCTACGGTTGCTCATAACTAGCCAGTTGAGATTTTTGAAAGTGTGAGAAATGTGATCATACTTTCGCAGTCCAAAAATAAGGCGTGAGCATGTATTCTGCGCTTTTTGTATTCTATTCCTATCAGCCAAATCAAGGCACGGCCCATAAATGAAATCGCAGTAGTTAAAACTTGACAAAACAAGACTCTCACAGAGCATTTTGCGCAATTTCAAATTAAGGATATGACGGTTGTTGTATAATACTCTTAATGACATATATGACCGTTGAATTAGTTTTTTGACATACTCTCTAAACCTTAATTCAGTATCCAAAATTATACCCAGATTTTTGGCTGTTTTAACCACGGGAAGCACAACACCATCAACACGTATATTGATATTATGATTCAAAAAATCAACGTTATTCTTATTTCCAAAGAGCATCAAGGATGACTTTAATGGATTTAATTTTAAATTGTGGTCTAAAGAAAGTTGATTTAACATATTTAACTCATCATTAAGCAAATTTGAGGCGTTTATATAATCTTGACAGTCAAAATGAAGGAAAATTTGCGTGTCGTCTGCATATGCCTGAACCTTACAGTGCTTTAGAGATTTTAAAATATCTGAAGTATAGATGATAAAGAGAAGAGGTCCAAGAATGGATCCTTGAGGCACACCAGACAGAATTTCAATTTGTTCTGAATAAGTGTTATTATGGAAAATTTTTTGAATGTCATTCAATGCAGAATTAAAATTCAAACATTTGTTCTAATTACAACCCTATCATCGTTTCTAACGCATTAAGACTTATTTACAGAAAACTCATTTTATCAACTATTCCACCAGTCATTATTATATAATAAATATCAAAGGTGGCTTTGAAAAACAATTTATTGATATTAAAGTTTATTAAAGTGACGAAAGCCCCATTTTGACTTTAGTTATTTTATAGTTTCAAATATTGTTAGATTATTATTAATTATTTAAGCTATATTATTTTTTGTAATGCAATACAACCAAGAAGAGCTCGTAGATATGATTTTCATATTAGGAGCATGATAAAAGAATTTTTATTTGTCCTTTTAGTAAACTTTAATATCAATAAATTGTTTTTCAAAGCCACCTTTGATATTTATTATATAATAATGACTGGTGGAATAGTTGATAAAATGAGTTTTCTGCAAATAAGTCCTAATGCGTTAGAAATTGCGATAGTGTTGTAATTAGAACAAATGTTTGAATTTTAATTCTGCATCGAATGATATAATAATATACAGGGGTTCCAATTTGAAATAAGAAAAATAAATTGCTTTAAAGTTTGCAAAGTTTGACACTAAACTTTGGACACCCTGTACAATTCGTATTAATCAAACTTGTTAGTTTAGTGAGTACTAGGTGAGGAGTCGAAGATTTGGACCCTCAACCCAAGTCAAACGTCCATCTAAATGCACCTTTAAATAAAGGAAAAATACACAAAAGCTCCAATTACGTGACATACACCCCAAGAAATTATTAACAAGCACCGTCTACCATGACAGGCAACTTGCATTTAAAATTTAATATTTCAGTATTCACCGTTCGTCGCGCTGGCGCTGAAAAATGAACAGAAACGTCTAAGCGAAAAAGGGCAATTGGCAAAAAGAAGATGGCCCATTTTAAATTGGTAGTTTGTGTCCGTGATGACTTAGTAAACGGTAAGGTAGACCCCCAGAGGCGTAGCTAATTGCGCAAACGATTGCAAAGGGGACCCCCAGAATTTGGAGGACTCAGAAATGATCGTTTACCTTTACCACCGTTAAAAACATTTTTTTCTATGTAATGTATTGTTCTGCTTTCGTAATTTTAATAATAGTATTAAATAATTTTTTAATTTGATTGAATCGGTCAATACTTGGTGGAAATCCATTGAAATTTAGGCGAATGGAAGTAAAAAACGTATTGTTTTACTAAAATTTCCACTATATTTAAAACACTGTAATAAATTTTTACGACATGTTTCGCTGCACGGCAGCTTCTTCAGGTGTGAAAATATAAACAAGGATTACTATTTATAAATACCATCTATAACTTATAATAACAATGTACCTAAAAATGGGTTTTTACCGACATTATCCCTCCTAGAAAAGATTTAACAATGGGGATCTATTTAAATCCAATTGATTATTTAGTAAATAACCAGAGGTTTTAAGTTTGTTAATTTCTAGAGATTCAAGCAGATTTAATTTAATATCTTTATTATCTATGTGCAAAATTTTAAAATTATTGAAATTATGATTCGTCTCTAAAAGATGGTTAGCATAATTAGAATCATTTTTTCCATTTATGAAACTATTAAAATGCTCCTTAATTCTTAAGTAGGTTTTAGAGCAATCTCCACATGTTAATTTATATACCCCTGATTATTTTTCCCCATTTTTGACTTATTATTTTTTATGAATTTGCCTCGGAATTTGCCTAATGAGTTATTAGTTCTAAATGCTACTTTAATCCCCAGCCTTCTTAAATATTTATAAATTTTAATACTTATGTGACCGTTAAGTTATAACATTATAACGTTCAAAATTATCTTGGTTAGTTTGATATATCATTTCCCTTGCCTTCTTGTACATTTTTTGATTTAATATTTTATTATTATTAAGTATTAAAATTTATAAATTTTTAAGAAGGCTGGGTATTAAAGTAGCATTTAGAACTAATAATTCATTAGGCAAATTCCGAGGCAAATTCATAAAAAATAATAAGTCAAAAATAGGGAAAAATAATCAGGGGTATATAAATTAACATGTGGAGATTGCCCTAAAACCTACTTAAGAATTAAGGAGCATTTTAATAGTTTCATAAATCGAAAAAATGATTCTAATTATGCTAACCATCTTTTAGAGACGAATCATAATTTCAATAATAATTTTAAAATTTTGCATATAGATAATAAAGGTATTAAATTAAATCTGCTTGAATCTCTAGAAATTAACAAACTTAAAACCTCTGGTTATTTACTAAATAATCAATTGGATTTAAATAGATCCCCATTGTTAAATCTTTGCTAGGAGGGATAATGTCGGTAAAAACCCATTTTTAGGTACATTGTTATTATAAGTTATAGATGGTATTTATAAATAGTAATCCTTGTTTATATTTTCACACCTGAAGAAGCTGCCGTGCAGCGAAACATGTCGTAAAAATTCATTACAGTGTTTTAAATATAGTGGAAATTTTAGTAAAACAATACGTTTTTTACTTCCATTCGCCTAAATAATTTTTTACTTGTGTTCATATTAATTTAGACCTGAAAAATTGGCACATTATGCACTGCTAACACTATTTATATTCATTTAAACCACAACCGTAATTATTTTATTGTTTTTAAAAGAACTTAGCGACAACAGTGAAGCATTTGAGATGGGTCGAGTTGTCAAACTAAACTTTGCATGCGTCGCATCCTTTATACGTGCTTTACCTATTGCCGTGAAACAATTACAGATCAACCAGCAATTTTCTAGCCACACAGCGTGTCGAGTGTGAACGAAAGTCGCTGAACTTAACGAATCGTCATGGCGAAGAGACCGCAGACATTTTGGTACTATATGAAGGAGAGAGGGCAGCGGCGCCAATCCTATAGATTTACCGAATTTATTTATCGCCTTTCGATGAACTTAAGATTAAATATGATGAAATAAAATGTATGGTACTTTTGGCAGGGGTAGTGGCGTGAAGGGGACGCTCAGTCACGCGTCCTCCAGGAAAGGCTGCCACTGGATACAAGACAAACAAAAGACACAAAGAGTATTGAAAGAAGGATCTGTTCAGTTTAATGGGAAAGAGGAAACCTTTTTTATTGGTAGTTTGCGTCTGTGATCGCTCAATTATCGTTAAGAAAGACCTCTAATATTAATATCAGTTTTTCGAGAATAGAGGGTGATCCAGTTATCTTGTAAGCTAATTTATATAGATAAAAATTTATAGTATGCGATAAACTGTTTAAGCAAATAGTTACTGACAAAGTACACGATTTTATATATACGGTGTGCTATGGATTTGCCCGGGTATATTGAATCTTGATATGATAATCTTCAAAGAAAAAATATTTTTAAACGTCGCGTCGCTTTGCTTTAATAAGTGAGAAAATTCACCTTTTGTGTTTTTGATCCGGACGCCTTCACTGCCTTACCCACGCGCGTTTGTTTTGATTTTGAACTGTCAAACTAAAAGAAGAAGGTCAGCGACTTTACAATGTTGCATGACAGTGACCTACTAAATAAGAGTTCACTGACCTTATGTTATTAGGTTATATTCAGACTTTTTAGAAATTAAAATTAAACATACCTCAGCAAGAATCCTTAAAAACTGGCATAAAAACCATAATAAAATAAACAAATTCTTTTAAATCGAATCTGCGGTTCACACTTCGAAAACTAACCCATATTTCATAACAAAAACACGTTATTTAAGCAAGTCCACATTGAAAATTCTTTGTTAAACTATTCATTTCATATGGGGTCCTTACGCAAACACTTGTTTTTGTTCATATTTCTCTTTTTCTCCGATAAAACCGACAAAACCTTTTGTTATTCCCACAACGCAAACACGTTTAAGCTGTCAATTACCCTACAGTTACAAAGGACGCCGCTATAGCGCTGGCGTCGATTTAGTTAGTGATGGGCGATGTGTATCGATGGTTTTCTAAACATCGGTGTTTTTTACTGATGTTCAATATTTTACCATCGATAATAAGAGTCACAAGCAACGATGAAAGCATCGATTTTTAACCTTCGATGTTTGACATTGCGTTTTAATATTTGACGCCATCTTTTTATTTAGAAATTACTTTGGTGAGGCGGAGTTTCAGCCCGCCAGGGACTGGCGGAACAAAACATCGATGAACCTCGCTCATCACTTATTTAATTTGCAGTTATGGTCAAAAGCATTGAATCACCCAGCAATGCGAATGCACCAAGAATGTCATCTTGGAACAAAAAATAGCCTTTTCGTGTCTTGTATTATGTAAAAACGTGTTTTTATTTCGTCTAGTTGTCTGTGTGAAGCGCGGGGTTGTAATTTTCTCCATGGAATAACATCTTCTTTTGAGAAAAAATGCGATCGTTAAAAGTCAAAACTATCATCGTCTTGAGATTTTTGGCGAGTGCCTCTTTTAGAATGTAAAACATTAACAACTGGTAAATAGGTTATTTTTTATTAATGCAACTTTTAATCTAAAATTTGAGTACCTATTTTACTTTATGTTAGGCTGCTGATGATGCCGTATTTATTTCCTTATTTTATTATTTTTATTTAGCTAAAAAGTGAACTGGTTAAAAAACAATTTCTTGTTTACTAAACACAAACAGCTGATGCTGTAAGTTCGCCTAAAAACCATATGTTTTCTTTATTGAACACCTGATTTTAACAGTTTGATATTTGCCAACGTTGTGACACCCATCTCTCTAACTTGCAGGCTATGCTTCTTTCCGTATCTCTCACTCTTTTACATTGAGAAGTTCATGGCTTTTATTCATTGGCGTCGGGCTGATTTTAGGGGTCCTTACCCCACTTTTTAGATGGTCACCCATTTAAATATAACTTGGGCAATTCCATAACACCCTGTATTTATATACTAACATTTGCATAGTTATGAGAAATTAACAATTTACTTTTCTATAAGATTTGACAATGCTGAAGTATTGTATGAACTATTCTAGTAAAAACTTTCAAACAAAAAAAATTATAGAGGAAAAAAGTAGGTGCCGCTAAAAACTACTTGTGATTTTTTCTATAATAATACAAGGAAAAGGGCAGGTTTTCCCATTTATATTTATAGATTAAGAGCGCGGCAACTACGAACATATGCCGCTCTTATGAATTTGATTTAGCAGAAGCCTTCATTCACTGATATATTATAGAGTAGGAACTTATTATATTAGACGTTTCCTACATGTTTCGGATACAGAACATCCATGATTAGTAGAGACAGAAAAGTTTTAATAACAAAAATCTGAAAAGGTGAGTGCAATAGTAGCATAAATAAATGTAAACGGAGTATCATGTTGGCATCAATTATTATAACCTCCATAATCAACGGAGTGTCAAGTCACTATGTATTGTAACAGCCATGATAAACAGTGTGTCATATTCGCATTTATTATAACCACAATAATAAACGGAATGTCATATCACCATAAATTGTAAATACGATAACAAACTGAGTATCATGTCACCATGTGTGGTAACAGCAATAATAAACCGAGTGTCACGTCAACAATACTGTAACCATAATAACCAAGGGAGTGTCACATAAGCATCAATTGTAACCACAATTACGAAAGCGTTAAGGTCTCATTAAGGAGTATTAGGGAATCCAAACCACGTGATTCAATATGGCGGTTGGATGGCAAAAAGCATTGAGTCACCAAGTAAGTGCCACCAGCAACATTATTTTTATGGTCACGTGTACCAATTACAAAGCAGTATTTGCCATCCAGCTGCTCCATTTTGACATATCGTTGGATTGCCTAATGTTGATTGACAAAGACGCATACTACCAAAAGTATTAGAGGTTAGAATGTTTCTTTATTAATTGTCAATTACATAAATACCTCTTAATGAGATCTTTTTGTTTTAAAGGTAACATTCACCTTTTCCTAATTTTGATCACAATTTTTCTCTATTCTTATTGATTTATTTATTTATTCAAATTAAAAATTTAAATTGTTCTTAAACATAAAATATTTCAATAAATACAGGGTGTTACAACAAATTTGACATACCAGCATTGGAATCTCGGAAACCATAGGAGCTAGAGAAACGGTTAAATGGGGGAAAAGTTGTGCAATTCGGTGCTAATTATAATACCGCTTTAAAAGTTTTCAAATTCCGAATACTTCCGATTTAATTCGAAAAAAACCGAAATTTTACAAAATCGTTTTTATTTTATTCTGAGCTCATTAGACTAGCTACTTAAAAATAAATGACACTTTGTCATTGCCACTTTTTCTCCTCTACAAAATGACGTTACTGAACTAAAGATTACTTTTTTTTATACGGACCTGGATTTGTTTAACCCTCCTACCCTCAAAATGTAATGGCGATATTAATTTCTCATAATGAGAATTGTCCTTGCTTATTTTTTAAAATTATATTTTTTACACTTTGTGTTAGTCCGGTCCTGGCAACGAATTATAATATTAATAAAAAACTTTATTTCATTTAAAACCTTCATACGTAAGTAATATAATTCATTTTATAAGAATTTTCTGATAATTCTAAATTTACTAATTATAAATCCTAATTTTCTAAATGTTCAAAGAGATTGCCGTTTTGCACAAGTAAAAAATTTGAATCATATCACTTTTTTCTTCGTTGAAAAAAACATTTTTGTCCAAAGGACCAATAAATAATCGCCTTTTTGACACCACAGTTTGACACTAGGTAGAAATCATCCATATTTTAAAATTTGCTTAAACGCATTTTTTAGATTCATAAATCATGGCACAGTTTCTAAATGTTCAAATAGTCAACATTCTTTTTGGGTATTACATATATTATACTTAGGTAAATAGTACCTAACATGAACTTAAGACAAATTTTTTAATTAAACTTATTTGTAAAGGTTATAAATAAAATAAAGATTTAATTAATATTGTAATTCGTTGCCAGGATCGGACTGACAAAAAGTGTAAAAAATATGAATTTAAAAAAATAATCAAGGGCAATTCATCATTATGAGAAAGTAAAATCGCCATTACATTTTGAGGGTAGGAGGGTTTAAAAATCGGTTAAAAAAATCCAGGTCTGAATTAAAAAATAAAGTTGGTGATGGCCGCTCGGAGACGAAACGGCGGATCTTTAGTTTAGTAACGTCATTTTGTAGAGGAAAAAAAGTGGCAATGACAATGTGTCATTATTTTTAAATAGCTAGTCAAATGAGCTCAGAAAAAAATAAAAACGATTTTGCAAAATTTCGTTTTTTTTTCGAATAAAATCGGAAGCATTCGGAATTTAAAAATTTTTAAAACGGCATTATAATCAACGCCGAATTGCACAACTTTGCCCCCATTTAACCGTTTCTCTAACTCCTATGGTTTCCGACATCGTACAACCTGCTGTCCTCTAAATGAAATCTGTGTTCTCGCCATGCCCATCATGTACGGAGTACTTCGTTAAAACCTTTGCTGGACGTAAATAAAGATATTTTGTTATACTCCAACTACGGCACTGATATTAAAAAAGCATTTCAAAAAAAGTCACATATGGTTCTTAGATGAATTGTGAACGATAGAAAATGTCACCCTATTTATGATGTAGACGTAAATTCGAATCACGTAAGGGTTAATGGCTTTTAAAGCCAGTCTTCGGCCGGTTATGGCTAGATCAGTATAAAGCCATGTTTATGGTACATTTGCCAAAAAAGGTTCGGGAAAAATAACCCGGCAGTTTTATTTAATTTTGTTTTTACGGGGTCCTCCGAAATGTAATGTGTCTAGAATACGGAATTATCATAAAGTCGATATAAACAGTCCTTTGCCTTGTATACATAGACAAATTACATCAATTTCTGTCTATGTTAGACCACTACTTTTTGGCGTCTCTCGAAACAACGACCTAATCTGAATAATAAACCAAATTAAATAGGTTATGTAATATAATAACTCCTTCTGTTTATATTTACTCTACTTTTTCATATTAAAAAATCCCTTTTTTTGTTTTAGCAGGGGTAGAGGGAAGAGCCTTTATACTTAGTTCTACACTCTAAAAAATGAGTTGATCGCTCGAGCTCATTTTTTCTTTCTAGATAGACTTTATTATACCTAACAATAATCTTAAGATTCCCTAATCAATTGTAGCTATTACTTGATTGGTTTAAACAAAATTATTTCGTTTTGGAAACTAATTATTAGTCTTAACTGTATTGTGGTATTGGAAACCAAGTCGATATATTGCAACCAACAGATTAGCTTATCTAGTTATCAGAACAAGGTTAAATTGTTATCTTAACCAATTCAATGTAGGAATATTTGAACATCTTAAATCCTAAAGTTCTATTCAATAGATGTAGCCGTTACTTGATGAAGATCCATTATAGAAACTAGGTTAAAAAGAATACAAAAATGTATAAATCTTCACTTATTTTTTATTGTACTATGACAATTGTTTCGACACACAGTGTCTTCGTCAGATAGTAGAAATCTAATGCAAATAATATTCTCTTAAAATATAATGGTAACCTACTCCAAAATAATGTACAACTTAATAATAAAGACATTATAGTAATAAAGTACCGAACCCTAATTATGAAAACACACCTTTTCTTAACTATTCTGAAAAATATTTTTAAAAACTATTGTTATAATAATGTCAGGGAATACCGAATGGTTATAGATATAATAATGGGGAATTATTCAAATCGAGCTGATCGTTTAATAAAATATTTAAATTTTTGTATTTGTTAATTTCCATACTTTCTAAAAAATTAAGTTTTATTGATTTGTTTTCTACATGTAGAATTTCAAATTTGTCATCAAAATTATGTTGTTCGTTATTAAGATGTAAGGAATAATGAGAATTGGTGAGTTTTTTATTATAGCTTGCTTTGTGTTCTTTAATTCTTGTTTCAAAACTTCTACCTGTTTGTCCGATGTAAACTTTTGGGCAACTACCACATTTTAGTTTATACACTCCACATTTTTGTTCTTTTTTGGTTCTGCTTTTGTTATTTTTAATTAGTTTGCCTAACTTATTATTGTTTATATATATTGTTATAATATACAATATACAATAATAAGTTAGGCAAACTAATTAAAAATAACAAAAGCAGAACCAAAAAAGAACAAAAATGTGGAGTGTATAAACTAAAATGTGGTAGTTGCCCAAAAGTTTACATCGGACAAACAGGTAGAAGTTTTGAAACAAGAATTAAAGAACACAAAGCAAGCTATAATAAAAAACTCACCAATTCTCATTATTCCTTACATCTTAATAACGAACAACATAATTTTGATGACAAATTTGAAATTCTACATGTAGAAAACAAATCAATAAAACTTAATTTTTTAGAAAGTATGGAAATTAACAAATACAAAAATTTAAATATTTTATTAAACGATCAGCTCGATTTGAATAATTCCCCATTATTAAATCTATAACCATTCGGTATTCCCTGACATTATTATAACAATAGTTTTTAAAAATATTTTTCAGAATAGTTAAGAAAAGGTGTGTTTTCATAATTAGGGTTCGGTACTTTATTACTATAATGTCTTTATTATTAAGTTGTAAAATAGGTACATTATTTTGGAGTAGGTTACCATTATATTTTAAGAGAATATTATTTGCATTAGATTTCTACTATCTGACGAAGACACTGTGTGTCGAAACAATTGTCATAGTACAATAAAAAATAAGTGAAGATTTATACATTTTTGTATTCTTTTTAACCTAGTTTCCTAAAGTTCTAACAATTTAATAGTACCTACCTATTAATTAGTAAAATATTGGAACATGTAAAATGTTCAAATGTTCATTAACCTTGTAATTGGATACTTTATTTTAGTTTTATTCAGATTAATTTGTACTCATCAATACACCTTTAATATTTTCGATGTACGAGTTTTTATAACAATAAAGCACACATTTCAAAATGACAACTTTATTTGACAGTCATCTTTTACCTTGACTGGTGCCCGCAAATACGGGGCCATAAAAAGGAGAAATAGTTAAAAAGAAATCGGCGATAACCCGTAAACGGGCTCATCAAAAATATCTAAAGTTATTCTTTTGAATATGAGTTTTAGTGCTCTTTAATAAACCTAAATAGAATTTTTCTTTAAAATAATTAGGGAAGCCAATAATTGACCCCATTTAAAAATATATCATTTTGGAAGGTTAATAATATTATAATTTTTAGTATCAAGACTATCGGTTGGAAGTTATAGACCATGGCCAACTTAGTCTATAGACACCTACCCTGTACGGATAAGAATGAAAGAGTCTGCATTTGGTTGCATCCTGCCTTTACTTCTTGGCGGTGCAATCTGATGTGTATTTTAATATCTAACACAGTGTTGACAAAATATGACCTTATATTATAAAGAACTTTAAGGTAGTTCGAAAATTATTATTTATGCGTTTTCCAAACAAATTATTACTGGCAACAAACGTACTCTTTAACCTAACAAGCAGTTAGTTTGCTGATGACAAAAGTGATTAGTAACCAATACTGGAATCAGTCTAGCTATAAAATGTCGTCTCCGTTACTAAGTTTCCTCTTGAGGCTATTTTAACTCACTTTTCTTGTCACGGAAACTAACATTCTGATATAGTATCCCAGGCCAGTTTTAAGAGTGTAACAGACCCATTCTATCCATTATCGCATGGGTGTGTCATCAAACGGAACCTATAGCTTAGCATGAAATCCAAACCCCGTGTATGCACTAGTTTTATAATTTTTATATGCCGAGAAGTCCAATACGCCCCTTTCGGTCTGGAGATCAGGAAGGACTAGTAGCAACAGTTAAAAAATAGTATATTACATAACAAGTGATGAAAGTGATACTTTTCAAACGAGGAGTTTTAGAATAATCACTTTCACACGAGTAATGTACACTATTTTTCCTACGACCACAAAGAATTATTAAAAAAAATCTTTGATTTGTGAAAAAAATATTTCAACTCTAGAGTTGAAAAAAATATTTCAACTCTAGAATGGAAATACAAGGCACACTATTTAATTTAAACATATGATGTCAATTTAATAGATCGAAAGGTCACAGGTTCAAATTCGATCAGGAGTACTTGACTTTTTTTTATAAAAACATTAAATAAATTATAAAATTATTTTGAATTGAGATCTTCCTTGTTGAATGAATTTTTTAATTTAATCTAGGAAAGATGCAATAAACATAAATTTTAAAAAATCACCCAACAAGAAAGTTTTCAATTCAAAATAATTCTATAAACTATTTAATGTTTTTATAAAAAAAAAGTCAAATGCTCTTGATGCGATTTGAACCCGGGATCATTCGATTTGTAGGTTGTAGCTCTAGTTTCTACGCTATGGCGGCCCATAAACATTTTTTGTTTAAGTTTAATATGACATTCTCTTCAGCGGGGCTTGTTTTGACTGGTAATAGATTTTCCAGTATATTCTTTACTTTTTTATAATTTCAGATGGCGTATTTTCACACTCTAATTCGAAATCACCCGACAAATACGTGAAAAATAAACTAAACTGCTTTCTAAAATTTATTCGTTTTAATAAATAGGTGTGGTCTGTCAAATTGGCATCATATGTTTAAATTAAATAGTGTGCCTTGTATTTCCACTCTAGAGTTGAAATATTTTCTTTCAACACGCGTGTGATATTCGGCGCTTTCGAGCGAAGTTAACCGTGCTTTTTTTCTCATTTTCATAGGTGGTCGTAGAAAAAATTATTTTTTTATTGTATTTGTTGTATATTGTGAAACCATGCTTAAGCCGCGACTGGAAATAGACCTGTTGTTATCAATTAAAAATGAAAATAAAAAATAAAATTGACCTTTTCTAGAAGCTATTTTTAATTTGTGCATTATTGGCAACTTTAAAGCAAAAGAAAATAATCCTCCAGGATGAAAACTATTGTTCGGGGTCCAATTTAACTTTGCTTTACTACACGAAGCCCTATTTCGAAAAAGTTTTAATCTAAAATTTCCCTAAACTAACAAGATTGAGTCCAAAATTAATTGTAAGGATATATCGTATACGAACTGATCGCCTTATGGTAGGATTTCGGTCTACGAAGGTAATATATAACAGTATTAGCCTGCAACGCGTACTGCAAAGAATTATTATTTGAACCCAATATGCGTTGAGGATTCTGGTATTTTAATAATTCCTAAATATTTTTTATATATGTTAAAATTCCACACCTGTAATTTTTAACCAATTAAAACGTGTATTTTTGACAGATTACCATGGCAACGAATGAGTTTTAGTGGAAATGTTTTCCTCGCTGGTACCCAACAGCGAATTATACTGGAAATTTTTTGACGTTTATAATGACAGGATATTTTTTTGAAAATCTGGTTCTTATTTATTTACATGATAATTTTGATACATTTCAATTACAAAGCTAAGATGTTTTCTATATTCTTTGGACACCTCCTTTCTTCTTAATGGCGAAAATGCAGGACTTGGAATGGAATGAATGAAATGTCTATGTCTAATGAAATATATGTATATAATATTTAGCCACTATTCAATTCACCTTTTTTCCATTTAGCACTTTAAATTTTGAATAGTTTAGATGCAAATATTCGTGAACAATTCGAAACAAATTTTCTTTCTTCAAGTAGGAGCCACAATCCTTTATTAATGCGGGTAAATAAGTTATCGCACGATGATTGATCATTACATCAGACAATTTCACGCATATTTTGTATATAGTATGATTTTCAAACCGATTCATTTTTGAAACAACAAGTTTTGTTGGTTTTACTGGCTGCACAATATTCTTTATTACAACAAAACGCGAGTTTTTTTTTGATGTTTTGAACTCTCAAAATACGATGATCACAACCTCCAATTATTGACGCTGCGCGCTGGTTATGAGTTCCATACCAATAAAGCGCATATGAAAAGTTAATAAAAACGTAAAAGTTTTTGTACCACTTGTAGTTACTCAGAACTTATGTAGAATTAAAGAATATAGTGTGTTGTGTCTTGAGATGGTATTTTCGTGCAACTACAACGAGTAGAAATCAACAATTTAAAGGTCTAATTGCTGCCAAAACTGTGACTCGCTGTAAATCTGTTCATGCAGCGTTCCGAAAAACCTTTTAAATTATGATTTTCTACCACTTGTAGTAAGCCCAAGCTGCCCAAGTAACTATAAAGTGAAAGAATATAATATTTTATTTCCTGAAATGGCACTTTTGAGCTACTACAATCAGCAGAAATTTGCGGGTGTCCACTACTTAATCTCCTGGCGAATATTTTCTTTGCTTTCTTGACCGAAGCGAAACGTTTTTTTACGTCGTGCCGCTTGACAGCTTAAAAACTGAGATAATTTTTAGGTTAGGGTTTCACTAAGTCAACCAAACCTTTTACGTTTTGCTGGTACTTAATGAACACGAAAATTTACGTAGTTGGAAATCGAAAAATAAATTTTTATTATTTAAACAGAATTTGATGTGGAATTTTCTTGTGTCTGTTTGAAGGTTGGAGACAATGATGTTTCTTGAATGATAGAATAGTTTTGGACTTGCATTGTCTTTAATTTGTTTTACAAAACAGTCAATTACCTTTCCTGGATGTAAACGTAAAGAAAAATGGCAACACCATCCATACTTCAGTGTACAGAAAACCCACGCATACAGGTCAATATTTGAATTACACCTCAAATCACTCAAATAGCACAAAACATGGCATAGTAAGAACGCTTGTGGATAGAGCAATTACCATCTGTAATTCAAATGAAGCCCTCAAACAGGAAACTAACTACATCAAGACCGACCTCAACAGAAATGGCTACCCCGGGCATCTAGTTGATAAACTAATGGAAAATCGCAAGAATCGGTCAAATACACAAAAGAAGCCAGTAGAGTCACAATCAACACTCAACATTCCGTATGTCAAAGGAGTATCTGAGAGAATTAGAAGACTAGGACAACGATACAACATTAATATGGTATTCAGCTCAAAAGACACTTTAAGAAGCCACCTGACGAAGACGAAACCAATAAGTCAAAAAGATAGGAAAAACTGTGTCTATCAGATTCCCTGCGAATGTGGCAGATCCTACATTGGTGAGACTCTAAGGCCACTTGAAACTAGGGTCAAGGAACACAGAAACAACACGCTTAAAGGAGAAACCGAAAAATCAGGGGCAGCTGACCATGCCTGGACACACGGTCATCACATTAAGTGGACAGAAGCTCGAATCCTGCACAAAGAACCACATTGGAGGAAGTTCAAGGAAGCAGCTATCATATACCAGAACCCAGATTGTTTTAGTAAGCCCTCACTAGATATAAGAAATATCTGGAAACCTTTGTTAAGTAGATGTAAACTTAAAATACCGCACAAGAATTAAACGCATGACTGCACCCATCTCAGTCATGCTCCAGTACATCTAGCTAGTATAAATAGAGCTGTAGTTACTTTACTTATTTAGTATTCACCTGAAGACGACTGGAGATACTTACCAGTTGAAACGTTGTGATGTAAAACAAATTAAAGACAATGCAAGTCCAAAACTATTCTATCATTCTGGAATTTTCTTATCGAATACCACACGAGGCCAAATTAAATCCGGAAATTTTTTGACCTCCAGTGGTATTATAAGTAAAAATATTTTTTTAATACCTAAATAAATAACTCTTTATTGCAATACTTTGCTATATTGGCATACATACAGAGTGTTCCAAATTCTAGGATGACCATTGGGATCGAATATTGATCACCATGTACACAATTATTTTAAAACAAAAAATAATTTCCGTCTTTCAAGTGTTAAACTGATGACCTAATGAATTTAATATAACGTAATATGATGCATATTCTTTTTCAGTAAAAAGTAACCACTTTGAAACCTATTTTTTTTTTGCAGGTACCTCATCTCAACCCTCTGCGGCAACGACCGTTGCCACAGTCCACCATGGGTAGTAACCCTCGTATTTTGGGTGGGATACTTCAATTCAGCACTTAATCCCCTGATCTACGCATACTTCAATAGAGAGTTCCGGGTGGCATTTAAGAAAACCCTCCAAAGCTGTTGTCAGATGACGTCCAAGGCCCTTTGTTGGAGGTGGAGGACTCACAGGGATCCTCCAATTTCGTATAGTAACGCTTCGAGTGAGGTTCATGGTAACTATGTTACTAGGGACAATAATGGACCTAGATGTAGCTATAACATATCTGAAGGAGAAGTGGTTAATTTTCAAAATGAGGCTATTATTTAAGTAGGTTAGAATTTTTTTACTGACAATTTGATCTCATTTACGTTTTGCTCAAATAAATGATCTGATTATATGTACAACTTCATTGCATGGTCTACGTATTTACGTGATAGATGTATGCCGGTTGCAGGGGCGACCGGAACATAGGGACTCTAGTTTGCGAACCTCCCCCGACAATACTAAAACATAATAAACAGCATACAGGGTGTCGGGAAACTCCGTACGTATATTTTAAGGGAAGATACAGGGTGTCCATGAAATGACTGTACAAAGCTTTACCATAACTTTCTTAATCAAAGATAGGGCGATCTAGGCAAACTTACCTATATGCAATGTTTCTTCGTTTTGCCGCTACAGGGCGCTAAAGTATTCAAATTAATATTGTTTTTTTTTTGAATAATTTCTAAACGCCTTTATCGATTTCCACTAATTTTTGATCTAAAAATGACCACTATTAGTAGCGTGTTTTGACGTATGCGCCATCTTTTTTTAATACCTGGAAATTTTAAAATGGCGTGTGATTGGTAATTAAAAGTTCCTCTTTTTGTTACCCCCCGTATAAATGACTTAAAATATTTCTCAGACACTAGCTGACTTAATGTGGAAACTTTTTTGCCTCTTGTAAAATTTTAGCCAGACATGCAGTTTCTCTGCAAAAAAATTATCTACCATACCGTGTAATTCATTATTGCATTATACAAAACGAAAAACTTTAAAAAAATTTTAATTCTGAAAAGCAACCAACTAGTTTGATTTGTATAACAATAATTGTTCGAAACTTTTTCATGTTTTGCATCGTAAATAATTTTGTTGTAGAGAAACTGCATGTCTGGCTAAAATTTTACAAGAGACAAAAAAGTTTTAACATAAAGTCAGCTAGTGTCAGAGAAATAATTAAAGTCATTGATACGGGGGGTAACAAAAAAAGGAACTTTTAATTACCAATCAGGAGCCATTTTTAAATTTGCAGGTATTAAAAAAAGATGGCGCATACGTCAAAACACGCTATTAATAATGGTCATTCTTAGTTCCAAAATTAGTGGAAATCGATAAAGACATTTAGAAATTATTCCGAAAAAAACAATATTAATTTGAAAACTTTGGCATCCTGGAGCGGCAAAACAAAGCAACATTGCATTTAGGTAAGTTTGCCTAGATCGCCTTATTTTTGATTAAGGAATTTGGGGTGAAGCGTTGTACAGTCATTTCATGGACACCCTGCAAAATGTAAAATATTTTTAAAACATGTTTTTTTAATTCCAGACCTCATATTATTATGATGTAGGTATTTTCGATAAGTTCTTTGATAAAGATGTAATCTTTCGTCTCCACTTCATTGGTGGGCCCGGTAAAAACCCATTAATTAAATCCATTGCATGATAAAACTGTGGATATAAAAGGAATAAGTTTTAAAAAATTTTATTATCAAGCACGAGGGAATAATCCGGAAACAAATATTAAAAATCCTGTTAAATTCTCAAAATAAATGCCCATCAGTTGTTAACGACTTAAATTCCGTTTCTTTTTTAGATTTTCCGTTTTTAGTACTGAATATAAACCAATGTAAAAACGTATTTTTTTTGTGTGTGGAATTTTTTTTTAAAGTCATTAAACTCGAAACTGATATACGAATTCACTATTTTTTTAAAGGTCTACTACTATTTTAGGTGTTTTCCATTCGCGGTTTGTACCATTTACCTTAAAATCACTAAACCTATAGAATTTATAGTATAAACCTTTATCTTATGTGTTATAGTCTATTTCAGAAAGGTGTAGGTAGTACCCCCCGGGTTTGGGTCAATTTATGGGTTTTGCCTTTGGTTATTTATTCACAAACACTGAAAATAATGTGACAAAGGCAAGCATTATGTACATAGTATTATGTACACTTATTTTTTATTAAAAATTATAAAAAAAATACAAAATACAAAAAATACATTATACACAAAATAAATTATAAACAAATCATAATATTCTTTGTCATCTGAGGAACTGTCATCTCGTACGCTCTCTGACGCTATAATTAACGGGTAGACATCCTACATTTTCTCCTCTATTTAATGACATGGTGTACTGCTTTTCGCCAGTTCTCTGGTGTCACTTTCGTAATGGCTTGATCAAACAGTAGCTTAACATCGTTCATTTTGAATGTCGTGTTTCATCTTGCTAAAAATCCTTTCACTTGAGCCCATATAGGTTCTATAGGATTTAGTTCTCAATGATATGGCGGTATGCGCAGCACAGTTACACTATGTTTTTCAGCTATATTTTCCACGGCATATTTCATAAAATGACGTTTGTGTAAATTGGCTATAGCTAATAATTTCTTCTTTATCAAAATTATCTTCTTTTTTTTTTTGGTTAGTTGTCATAAATAATTTAAAGCCTACGCCTATGGCCGACACCGAAATTAAGCTGAACTGGACGGATTTTCTCATTTTATTACTCTACGCCTGTCTGAAATAGACTAGTAAAATAGATATTTAAAAAATAGTCGCAGATGTTCAACTGTCACTTACAAATATCACTGTCAATATGTGGATCTGGATAGTTTAAATTTTAAACGTTATTTGATATTTTTTGTAAAATAATGAATGAAACCAATTAAACCAAATTGAATTTTACAGTCAATTTTTGCGGTATAACGTCTCAATTTACAGAAACTCATTGACAAAAATTGGTTTGTTTTACACGCAGTGTTGTATTTTTGAAGTAAACACCTCCACGACGCTTTTTCATTACCGACTGTTTTTTCAGAGTGTTAAAAACTCTAACGGCACCATTTCGTGCACACATTAGGAAAAAATTGTCTATGCATAGACTATGGGATAAATGTTTTGATTTAAAGTAACAAAGAACAAGGTCCATAAGGTAGATTTCAGTTCAGTTCCATTCGTTTGGATGTCCTCAGCTGCTAGGGCTATGCGGCCAATAAGGTAGATTTGCATATTTTTGAAGTAGATTCCTAAACTGACTTCTGTCAAGTGTCAGGAAAAGACTCATAAAATTTACAACGTGTAAATTTGGTCTCTTTGTAATTGTTCACTGTCATTGGTCAGATTCATATCATAACTAGGATGGACATGAAATCATATCCGTTCAGTTAACCAAAATGACGCACTTTTTCAATCACTTTAGTGTAAAGAAAAAGCCAAATTTTCTTTTGAGAGTAGAAAAATATATTTTTCCTACGACCACCTATGAAAATAAGAAAAAAAACACGGTTAACTTGGCTCGAAAGCGCCGAATATCACACGCGTGTTGAAAGAAAATATTTCAACTCTAGAGTGGAAATACAAGGCACACTATTTAATTTAAACATTATGGTGCCAATTTGACAAAACACACCTATTTATTAAAAAGAATAAATTTTAGAGAGCAGTTTATTGTCTAACTTATTTATCATGTATTTGTCGATTGATTTCGAATTAAAGTGTGAAAATACGCCATCTGAAATTATAAAAAAATTAAGAATATATTAGAAAATCTATTACCAGTCAAAACAAGCCCCGCTGAAGAAAATGTCATATACTATATTAACAAAGAATTTTTATTGGTAACCATAGCGTAGTGACTAGAGCTATGGCCTACCGATCGAAAGGTCACAGGTTCAAATCCCATCAGGTGTATTTGACTTTTTTTTTTATAAAAACATTGAACAATTTATAGAATTTGGTATTTTGAATTGAAATCTTCCTTGTTGGATGAATTTTTTTAATTTATATTTAATGCATCTTTCCTTGATTAAATTCTAAAAATTCATCCAACAAGGAAGATTTCAATTCAAAATACCTTATTCTATAAATTATTTAATGTTTTTATAAAAAAAAGTCAAATACTCCTAATGGGATTTGAACCTGTGACCTTTCGATCTGTAGGCCATAGCTTTAGTCTCTATCCTATGGCAACACATAAAAATTGTATGTTTAATATATGACATTTTCTTCAGCGAGGCTTGTTTTGACTGGTAATAGATTTTTCAGTATATTCTTAACTTTTTTATAATTTCAGATGGCGTATTTTCACACTCTAATTCGAAATCACTCGAAAAATACATGATATATAAGTTAAACACTAAACTACTTTCTAAAATTTGTTCTTTTTAATAAATAGGGGTGGTCCGTCAAATTGGCATCATATGTTTAAATTAATAGTGTGCCTTGTATTTCCACTCTAGAGTTGAAATATTTTTTTCACAAATCAAAGGTTTTTTTAATAATTCTTTGTGGTCGTAGGAAAAATAGTGTACATTACTCGTGTGAAAGTGATTATTCTAAAACTCGGAGAATTTCCGCACTCGGCTGACGCCTCGTGCTAAATATCTCCTCGTTTGAAAAGTGTCACTTTCATCACTTGTTATGTAATATACTAATTAATCACACTATAGGCTACTTCTAAAGTTTTTCTTGTGTTCTTTTATATACTAAATTTTTATGATTTAATTAGTTTCTAAATTATATTTGTCAAAAAAAGGACATAACTTAGTTATCGAATTACTTTTAAATCAAATCACGACTTTAATAAACTTTACTTCAGTAAAACCAATTAAAAATTTATTTTAAAAATCTACCGCTTTAGTTCTTTTTCATTCAAGAGGATTATAACGTTGCGGTGTATTTTCCGTATCTAATTATTTTTTGTTGGTATTTTTTTTTTAGTGGAAGAGATAAGACCACCATTAAATTTTCTTAACGTAAGCTAGCTATATGCGACTATTAACCAAAATTGTCCTTTCTTACTTTAATGAAACCGACCATGCTAAAATTTGCCGCGTTAAATTGGAATTCTTCTTGAACCAAGCTACAAAAATTCTAAGCAAATTACTGAGTTTTTTTTCATCAATGGAAGAATGGTATCTATGTGTGTATAAAAATGGTATATTAAAGTCAACGTTTTATAAAGCATCATTTTATAGAACGCGTCCTTGTTAGAAAACGAGCCGCTTGCGGCCAGTTTTATAACGGGACAAGTGCTCTAATTGCTTTATAAAATATGTACTTTATACTATTTTTCTATTTTGTATTTTTTTTTTATTAAAAAATACAGTTTTAAAAGAAGACTTTCAAATTTAGAAAATTTTTAATGTTAGATGTATGTTGGTAATGCTATTACATTATTTATCATAGTAGCCTTGATAATAAATAAATTTATTACTCGTGTCTGTCATATTGTCCCGAAATGCATTTTCTAATTTTTCGTTAATAGTTTTAAAAAATTCGGATTAATATAATTATTTCCCTCCTCTTGAGTTGAGGGATATTACAAATAAAACATTGAATTAACTTTAATCGGAGAAATCCCGAAAGGTCTATGAGATATCCACAACCTGGTGTAATATTACCTCGCGTAATTACCTGACTTTTATTCTACCAACTCCAAGGACAAATACACTAAAGTTTTCTCCATTACATCAAATATGTGAAAAATATAATAAAATTCAAAACCAGTTAGATATACATGCCTGCACTGTGGCCTCCATTAAACGCCTGACTTTGTAATTATTTACATATTATATATCATTGTTTAAATATTTTTACTATATCTATGTTGTTCTTTTTTATAATGCTTTGTATTATATTAAAAAAAATTTTTTATATCCCATTCGATAATTGGATATCTGATTCTGTAGAATGTGGTAATATTAAATAAATAAATAAATATAAACGGCATCCGTGAAATCACGGAAAATGTTTACTATAGTCTATTTCAGAATGGTGTAGAGTAATAAAAGCTCATTAGGTTTGCAAAGTGACTAAAGAGTGACCCAACGATAATATAAGCCACTTTCATAATTTGGCATTCATTTCATTGCAAAATTCTTTATTTTCACCAAGTGTAAGTAGTACCACCCGGGTTTGGGTCAATTTATGGGTTTGCCTATTGTTATTCATTCACAAACACTGAAAATGGTGTAACAAAGGCGTGCATTATGTACATAGTATTAGGTACACTTATTTTTTATTAAACATTATAAAAAACTACAAAATACAAAAAATACATTATACAAATATTAAATTTAAAAAAATCATAATATTCTTCTTCATGTGAGGAACTGTCATATCCACTTGACCTTATAATTAACAGGTCGATGGTCCGATCGATCAGGTGATCAAGATCCTACATTTTCTCCTCTTCTTTAATGACATGATCAACTGCTTTTAGCCAGTTCTCTGGTGTCACTTCCGTAATGGCTTGATCAAACAGTAGCTTAACGTCGTTTATTTTGAATGTCGTGTTTCATCTTGCTGCAAATCCTTCAATTGCGCCCATATAAGTTCTATAGGATTTAGTTCTCAATGATATGGCGGTGTGCGTAGCATAGTTACACTATGTTTTTCAGCTATATCTTCCACGGCATATTTCATAAAACGATATTTGTGTAAATTTGCTATAGCTAATATTTTCTTCTTTATCAAATTATTTTCTTTGATTAGTTATCATAAATAATTTAATGCACAAAATTTACCTACGCCTATCTATGGCCGACACCGAAATTGAACCGAACTGGACGGAATTTCCCATTTAATTACTTTACACCTTTCTGAAATAGACTATGACTTATTAAAGTCAACAGTCCTTAACAAAAAGTGGGTTATTCAAATCGAAAGTAAATATTAATACTAATTAAAACATTTTAAATACTCAAACGATGCCCAATTTCCGATTTTAAGATTCCTGTTTCAGACAAAAGTACAGTCATCACAATAAATGGTTATAACCACTGCACTATTAACAACTATAGTTAAAATAATATACTTGGTAGTTGTATTTATTAGTTTCAATTTGATATTTGTAAAATTTTATAGATGTGTTAATAAAGCTGGTAATTATATTTTTAATAAAGGTAATAATATATTAAACAATAAACCTAATTCATAGATTTACGCAACCAAATATACATGACTAATAAAACATGTTTTAAAGCGTGCCGGTCGTTTACCACCGTAATTTCATTTGCTTTTATGTGTTGACCTAACATTCTTCTGTGGCGTAAATTATTTTATTCTTTATCAAATATTCAGCGACGGATGTTCTTTTACAGACAATAATCAAATGAAATTTTAATCTAAAAAGCTGGCAAGTCAAGCAAAGTCAGTTTTATGTAAAGATTCGTTAGTTGCAACAGAAAGAGCACTTTCCATTTAAAAAAAAATAAAATATTTTTTTGATAATATCACGTGATATTCAAGTTTCGACCGTGCCGACTTCATTTTGAACACAGTGTATATTAAATTGGACCAAAAACATTGCGTTCGCTTGGTTCGAATTCTGACCATGTGTATTACTAGATTTTTGAATATTGGAGTGTGACAAAGATTTTTTTTATTTAAAAAAAAATCTATATTTTTACTTTACAACCAACTTTTTTTTGCATTAAAATTTTATTGGTAAAACAAGTCAATAATTTGTTTGGTTTTGTTGTAACTCGCGCCAGGGATAACCGCAATTTAACACGGCTGAATTTAAAAAACTGACTGAAAGTTAATTTATCGAAATCATTTTAAGTCTTGACTTTTTTATTAATTTGGTAAAAAGGCATCAGCGAAATTACTTTTATACGATTACAGAAAGATCAATCTTGAAAAACATTCCGGCAGATTAAAAGAAATAAGTAAAAGGCAAAAATGTACAATAAATTTTTTTTTTTAAATTATAAAATAAAATATAATAAATAATTATATTATTATGAATATAATTATTACTATTGTTATTGTTATTATTATTATTGTCATACGTATTTTCAATGTTATGTTTCACAGCTTTTTGTTGGTATTGCTGGTAATATTTACAGTTACAGAGAAAAAATTCATCTTAACCTGTACTGTTTAGAAACGTCCGTACTATATGGCACATTTAAAGAATGACGCTTTTCTATATTTGTTGGTATAGATAGCCTGAAAGGCCAAGTCTTTTCGAGTTGGGCTTGAAATTTTTCGTCACAGTTCCCTCCACCGATATTATGATCGGAATGAAGTCAATTTTTTCTAGCTTCCATATATTTTTTATCTCTATCGCCAAATTCGAGTACTTGGTCTTCTTCTTCGATTCGGTTTTAGAGAGGTTGTGTGTCAGTGAGCTACCTACATCCTATTATAAAAGCTTTCTTGATCGTCTTATGTACTCAACTTCATTATCCACTATTTAAGGAAGATTTAATAGCTATTTTTCTATATCTGTTGCTTATAATAAAAGATTTAAGGTCGATTGGACAAATTGTCGCGGTAGACAATTGCATGGTAAAAACCAACCAAGGTCAGAAAAAAACGTCCATTTTGTAGGTATATAGTACATTTTATGAATTAAATCTTATAGTAACTGTCTAGAAATAAGTGGAAAAATGAAGATTTTTGGAATAAGAAAGTGCATCGGTGCTTAAATCTTTAGTTCGGTCAAAAAATAACAATAGTTTGGTGGAAATATATTCTAGTATTAATTTTGATATTATACCTTTAATTTTCGCACCATTTCGTGCAATATTTAAGAAAAAATTGTGCATGCATAGACTCTGGACTAAATGTTTTAATTTAAATTTAAAATAACAAATTTCATTTGACAGATTTGCATATTTTTGAAGTATATTCGTATCTCCTCTTCTATCAAGTGTCAGAAAACAACACGTTAAATTTACAATACGTAAATTATGTTTCTTTGTAATTTAACCACTGTGATTGCTCAGTTTCATATCCTAACTAGGATAGATATGAAATCATATCCTTCCAGTTAACAGAAATATCCCACTTTTTTAATCACTTTAATATAAAGGAAACAGCAAATTTCCATGTGAGAGTAGAAAAAAAATGTTTTCAACCCCCAACCCAACACAATAGGTTAAATTTCTGTTATTATCGTATCGATTATATCTAATGGTAATGAAATTTAATATCTCTAATAATAGCACGATGAAATAATGGATGTTCGATTAAAAATTCATTTCCTAGCAAATAGAGCTCTATCTATAAAATGTATCTAAAGCGGTAAACTAGAAAATTGAATTGTACACTGAAAAAATAATTTATTTAATCTAAATAAAAATGGAGTTCGCCGAAACAAATATTTATTTCCTATTGTCTGAACAAATATTTATTTGAAAGTATGTCCAAAATTATTTGACTGCTGATAGTAAAATTTATTATATTTAAACAAATATTATTTGATTTAAATAATTCATTTATTGCGCTTCAAATATGTGGTATTTGATTAAAATAAATGTTTGTTTGATAGAGAAAACAAGTTTTTATAGCAAATAATAACTTATTTCTATGAACAAAATATTTATTTGTCAGCAAGCCTGCGATATTTAATCCAAACAAAGTGTTGTTTCTTATAAATCATATATATTACTATTAAATAAATATTTATTTGGCATAACAAAATAATTATTTCTTTTAAATAATTTTTCAAATTGTACCTAGTTCCTGTTATTTATTTGAAATAAAATATTGTTCATCACAAATAACACTGTTTTGCCCAAATAAATATTTATTTGGATTAAATAGGTGGGATTTAAATAAATAATAAATAATATTTTCGTTGAAATATATATTTATTTAAGCCAAAACATGGTTTATTTATATACAGGGTGACCTTACTCTTCTCAGCATTGGCATATTCAGTGTTTACTTTTAATTTTATAGGATATACTTATATATAGATAGGAAAATTCAACAACTGATGACACAATGGTACCGGGTTGAATTGTGGTGGCTAATGGAGTTTCCAAAGTTGTAACAGCTATGGGCTGATTGCTGAAACTTTGTGGTTGATCGTCATTTAAAATAAGTATATCACTGATGTTTGTCACAATATCATTGTCTTGCAACATTTTCTTACTAGGGGGAGCTTCGTCGTCATACTAAAATAAAAATCTTAATTTATTTGATTTTCTTAACAATATAGAGCACTGAGTGGGTTAGTAGGCATAAATATAGAGTATAACTTATATTTTACTTTTATCTTACCTCTTAAGTCAGAGTTTCAATTTGTCGTCTAAGACGAATTTTATTATCAAACACTTTTTGACATAATGTTTCAATTTCTTCATCTTTTAATTGTTTTACGACTTCCATCTCATCTATGTTATTTCCTAAAAAAATGATCGCTGTCAACTTAATGCAAATTTGGGAGATTTTCTCATATTTCTACATATATAAATGGAAGATAATAATAGTTTTGAGAGACTAGTTAATCAACAAACAAAAAACTCTTGGGGTAAAAAAAAACGAGTGGACTTTAAAAATTGCTTTAGTTAATTTTTGCCATTTATTTCGTTAATCGGTATATTGTTTTTAGTGTGGAAAATTTATATTTATTCTATTTAAAACATAGTATTTCCTTCAAACAAATCCATATTTACCTGCAGTAACTAAATGTTTACATTAAACAATATTTTATTTGGATCAAATAAATTAAATTAATCATTAATAAACAATAATATGTCACAAATAATTAAATGTTTGTCTTAAATATTCATGTATTTAGGACTAATAAATATGTATAAATAAATTGGGCAGCAGGTAACGCAAATATCTGGGGCCATTTTGTTTGATCTACAACTTGCAAAAATAGTGAAAACATAAGAAAATAGGTATGGTTATGTAGTTTTTACATATCAAGAAGTTAAAATAATTTTACTATTAATATCACCGTTTTTTCTATACATAATATATTATCGTTGTCGTTCAATTTAACTTAAAATGCACCTGTTTTGTATTTATTTATTATTTTGACAATATAGATATATATGAAAAAATTAACTTACCTTCAAGTGAAGGCCACAGGTGGTCAAGATTGTGGTTTAAAAGCCAATTTTCAACTTCCATTGCACTTCTTTCCAGCACTAACACAAAATACAAATTACTCGACAGGGACCTCGAACTTGTCAGGGTGGCGGGCTACTAGCGACTGGTCATCTGGCAAACCCTTCCCGTCGTCCTAATTTCGCGGAATCCAAAAGAACCGGTAGCCAAATATATAATTATTTACTACAA
Organism: Polydrusus cervinus; assembly: GCA_935413205.1. NCBI lineage: Eukaryota > Metazoa > Arthropoda > Insecta > Coleoptera > Curculionidae > Polydrusus > Polydrusus cervinus. The sequence continues at coordinate 9,445,689 of OW284512.1, forward strand.
ACAAATATTCATTTAAGATTTCAAAACACTGTTAAGTTTTAAAATGGCAAATAAATTTTATTTGACGTAAATAATTACTAACCAAACAAATATCATAGCAAATTCAAATTATCCTATTTATTTAATACAAACAATATTTGTGTCAGGCAAATAAAAATTATTTGGTCCCAATAAAAATAAGTCAAACAAATCATTTATTTGGCATAAAACCACCATTTTTATCAGTGTATAATGTGATAGTATAATACAGGTAATCTATTTACTAATAGTAGATTCTGTAACGAGGTTGGAATGAAAATTTGATCCGAGTGGAAGATTACATAAGTATCGAATTTTCATTCTAACCGAGCAGCAGACTATATTTTTTCTACGACCAAAAATACTATTCAGAATATTTGTAATTTCAGGTGGAGTATTATCCAGTTCCATATCTCATTCATCCAATTTTTCATAAGTTATGTCACAAGAGGTGAATATTTTTTGACAATTTTGCGGAAAAATGTCAAAAAATATTCTAAATAAAATATTTACCTCGAGTGGTATATGTTGAGATTATATACCAAAAAAAAAAGAAAAAATACAACGAAATGCAAGATTTTTAAAATGATTTATGTAGCTACTAGAAAAACGGACAAAACGAAACAAAACCTAAACAATTGACAAAGTAATAAAACTAACAGAAAATTAGTTGGTCAATATATACTGCCGTGTTTCGCACAATTTCTCGAATTGGGTCCATATATACTTTTTTGTTTTTGTTGTATTTTCTGGGATAGTCTTTTCAGCGTTTTTTCTTATATTTTCGACTGAAACATTACCGAATCGGCAAGATTCCATTTTTAAAAAAATGTGACATTAATCTGACAACATCAAAAACTTGATTTGTTGAAAGGGATTTTTGTTAAATTAGAAACGGTCTATAGCAACCATCAAATATTTTAAACTTGTTATGACGTTGTTATGCATTGGCATTGTTGTGGCAGGTGGCCCGGGGTATATCCACTTATGCGGGGTATATTCAGTATAATATGCATCTGATTGGTCGCAAAACAGCGTTTAATTGGTCAGAATCGGATTGAGGTATATAATCACTCATATTTTGACTTGCACTAAAATTTGTCTGCTGATATTGACAGTTTCGAAATTCATGGCAACCTATGTCGTTTAGATCAATTACAGAATATTCATTCCGTATCTTGTTATGAAATGAAAATACATGCAAAACACATAAGAAGCAAGTGTTTCAGAATAAATATTCCAACTCAAGAGCGAGAATTTTCACATTCTATTATCAAAAATGATTTTGGAATTATTGCATTCAGTAATGGTCGTGGAGAAAATATATTATTACGAGACTAAGTTATAAATAAATTATGTGAAATATGCATCGATACACAATGAAGTAAGATGTTTTTTCGACTCCTCTATTAGTAAACATTGTTTTACGTACAATTTTATAAGTAAATCCATTCTTACTCACAACTATGTGTTATGATGCCTGGTATAACAATCAAGTTAGCATTGAACTACTCAAATCGTGACATTTATCTACCCAGCGTTTTATAGTAATTTAACCAACAAGTACATTAATAATGGCGATTAATGATCGAAATATTTTAACGCGTGAGCGTAGCGAACGCGTTAATGTTCGAGATCATTAATCGCATTTTAATGTAAGAGTTGGTTACAATGTTTTTTCGTCGACCGTATTTTTTACTAAAGTGAAGAAAAACAGTTAACAACTTTTATTTTACAATCCAGATTTCACAATTCTACAAATACTAATGACAGCGGACGACGTTTTGGATTGACGTTTTATTATTTTGTTGATTTGTTTGCATGGCTGCCTTTAATTTTAATTACCAAAATCGTGCATTTACAGAAAATCATGCATTAATAGGGGTCATTAATGAATGATTTTGGGAAATCGTGCATTTACAGAAAATCATGCATTAATAGGGGTCATTAATGAATGATTTTGGGAACGTTAATATCGGATGTAAATACACGGTCGACGAAAAAATATTTAACAGTGACATTGTCATTGCGTGTTTTAAAGCAATTACGCACTCATCTAATTACTGCACTCGCCAATACGCGGCTCGTTCGCAATATTTCCATCCGTGCGTAAAATGCTTTTTACCACACTTACACACAATACTTATACAGAGTGACTCCTAAGTTGATACTTCTTTTTTAGCTGTGTATAGAAGGCATTAAAATAAACAACATTTTCAAAATGCCTTTTTTCAAAAAACCCAAAAATAAAGTACTTACATTCATTTATTATACTACAAGTCAAATACGATTCTGTCTAACTTGCCCGTAAGAAAACTTCTGGGTGTAGAGAAGAAACATCCGCACTTTTACGACACAATAAATTAGCACCGCGCAGCGAATTGCCAAAATAATGCATGACTAACAATACAAAAAACGGAGAAAAACAATATAAAGTAAAGGGCTACGTTTTTATTACCAGGCATTCGCGATTTTTTACTTCTGTAACTCGGCTATTTTTAAGTTTTTTGAAAAAAGGTATTTGAAAAAGTGGTTTATTTTAATGCCTTCTATACACAGCTAAAAAAGTAGTATCAACTTAGGAATCACCCTGTATACTATTAGAATTGCGTTTCGGCGGAAGGTAAACAAGTTAATTTATGTGTTTTTATCATAACGCACAGTTGTGCGTTTTTAGTCAGTACGCACTTACTTATAGAGTGAACTGTGCGTTAAACTATGTTTACTAATATAGGAGTAAAAAAACTCTTAATTAGTGGTTATTTTATATGTGAACCTAATAGTCTTTGGACAAAATCGCAAACCCAAACCAGACAACAAAAATATACAACGATCTCGTCCTCGGGGATATATCCGAAAATAGCTCTTTGAAAATCTATTCTTTATAAGAAGTTGATTTTGTGGTTTATTTTGGAAATAACGACACTGATAAATCGTGACATCCAATTTCCTGCTTTTCCTTTCAAAATTATATATAGAATTCAAAATGGCTTTTTAATATGGCAAACAAAATTAAGGTTTTTATTGCTGTATTCTGAAGTGATATGCGGTGTCATCTTAATCGACTGTCGATTTGAATATAAATATAAATAAAAGAAACAAATAATAACATTATGGTTAACTGGCAGCAGGACCGTATTGACGAAAAAGAGGATTCTTGGATGCAAACCTCACAGAGGCCTAATGAGTAGTTGGAGACAATGAAGTTTATTAAAAGGCAGTAAAGTTTCAGACTTTGTCTATTATATTTATTTGTTTTTAATCACTACGTTTCAACTGGTAAGCATTTCCAGTCGTCATTAGGTGAATTCTGTAGTATTCACTACTACACATGAATACTGTAGTATAAGAAAACTGTTGAAACGTTGTAATTCAAAACAAATAAAGACAATGCAAGTCCAAAACTTCACTGCCGTTCAAACCTTCTTAGCATTTCACGCACTTTTCAACATAGTCTCGTCTCGTAAACCAAGACGACAATTTTCGTAAATCTCGTCGCCTTAACATTTCGCAAGATTCTTTCTCGTCTCGTCTCGCGAGAGTCTAACAATTTCTCGTTCTCGCAATATGACGTCATGACGCCCGCAAAGGAGGGGGTAGCCTAAGTAAAATTTTAAACATATTTAGGGACAGTGTTGCCAGATTTGAAGGGTTTCCTTCAATAAAAAGGGTTTTGGGGTAAATTTTTATTGTGAAGGGTTGGATATTAAGATTTTTGGGCATTTAAAGAATTTGGAAAAAGAGAGACGTTATTTTAGTAAGTAAGGAGAAATAAGGACTTTTTAGATTTAATTTTTGCTGTGAGAAGAAATTTTAGGGAAATAAAGACTTTTTTAGAAGTGATATTGTAGTTTTAAGGTCCAATAATGTACTGTGGTATGGGATCTCTATTTAAATCGTTTAGTTCAGAAACAACTCAAGTCTTTGTTTTTGTTATTTTATCTGCGAACTGAGAAATTATAATCCTTGTGACAGGCACGGATCCAGAACTTTGATTTGGGGGGGGGGGGGTCAAATCATGTGTTTAATGTGAAATTTTTTTTGGGCCACGCCCAAAGCCCGAAAAATTTTCGGAGCCACGCCCAAAGTTCGATTAAAATTCACCTACATCATCTACTATTAAATTTCGAAAATTAAATTATTACCTCTTCTCTTCTGCATGGTTTTATTAAATTTGTTTTTGTAAATGTTTTTTTTTTTACTTTTTTTTTGCTTCCTAGCTGGCTCTTTATTAAAAAAAAAACATTTTTATATTTGTGAAAAAAAATATGAATATTGGTATCAATCCAAAACTTTAACATACGACGTATGTATGACTCTAACCAGCGTTTCTCGGAATGGGTTTTTCATGATTAAAAATAAATTAAATATCGCTCACCACGCCAAAATTGTTGATTTTTTCAGAAATTATGTATTTTAGGAGCGTAGCTCTAAGAGCAGTTTTTGGTGCAAATGCTTAGGTTTTCAAATACTCCTTCTTATGTGCCGTTTTGTATATTAAGCATTCTCGTTTCTTCCCGCACTATTTTTTTTATTATAAATTATCACACTTCTTCCATTAAAAATGGTTCAATTAAAATTTTTACTTTAATTTTTTTTAAATAAATATATTATAATTGTTTTCTGTTTTTGTTGTAAAAATATTTTATTTCATTGGGTTATGCATGCAGCCCGACAAAACAATAAAAATTTGTTTGTGTTTCTCTGTTTGGGGGGGGGGGGGGGTCATGACCCCCATGACCCCCCCCCCCCCCCTGGATCCGCGCTTGCCTTGTGAAGACAATTAAAAATGTCTTTAACGCGCAAAATACCCGAAACCGAAACGATTGTAAAATAAAAAACAACAAAGTAGGTAACAGACATACAAACCCAATTCTAGGGGACCCCACACAAACATAATATCGTCGCCTTGCATACGAAAGGGCGTATCTCAAAAAATAGATTTTTTTACATAGGCCCTTATATTATGTGTGTAGGCGATATTTTATTGCTGTCAAACGGGCGTACCTTTATCTTTATTCCCTGTTGAGTTATTTAGAAAAGTAGTTTGGGCGAAACTCAATACAGCATAATATAGAATCAGAAAAAAGGCGAATCTCAAATACGCCTTTTTGTTTGCCATATTTTATTAATTGTTGTTGAGTTACGCCCTTTTACTGGTCCATCACAACTACTGCCTACTTTCAAACTTGCAAGAAGGAATTAACCATACATTGTAAATAAGATGAAACTTACTGACTTCTTAGATTTTAAAGATTTGTCAAAACAATTACGAGTTTTAAGTATCCGTGCAGACGATAACAAAAACACAGTGAACTGGACAGAAATCTCGGAGTTTAAAGTTGAAAAGAAGAAGGCTAATAAAATTCTCTACAAGTTATCCCATTATGATGAAACCTACAAAAGCATTACCCTAAAAAGAAACCAGGAAAATATTTTCAATTTGTCTGTTGGAAAGCTCAATAGGAAAAGACCTTAAATACGACAACTTGGTTCCACTGTGCTCTGGAAAAGAGCCTGTGGTAAAATCTCTTGACCACGTTGCCTTCTACAGATCGCTTTACCACGAGTAAAATGCCGATTGTTGATTGTATAAACATTGTGCTTAAGTTTAGTTTCCTTATTAACGTTTTTTCAAAGTTTATGTTAATTTTTTTGTACCAAAAATATATTTTTGCATTTAAATAACGGGGCGTATCTTTTTTAGCAATCTATAAATCCAAACATTAACAGCACACAAAAGGGCGTACCTCATTTGTTTAAACCTTTTTTCTCTTTTTTTGCAATTTTAAAGATATTTATAAAAAGATATATTTAGTGTGAATGTATAGTGAATATGTATTCTTTTTGTGACTGAAACACCCAAACTACAGCCATAAAAACCTTATAGTAGTCTTGTGACAGAAGTTTTAATTGTTTCAAAAATTTAAAATCGCTCTCCTGCAAAACTTTCAATTTTGAGATACGTCCTTTCGTATGCAAGCCGACGATATGCACTACTTATTTTGTTATTTTAAAATGTTATATTCAATTAATTAAATTTTTATGAACGTTTTTCTTAATAAATTGACATTTAAAGAATTACTTTCGAGTTATTTTCTTTTTAAATAATTAGTTTATTACATTTTTCTCTTTTAATTTTGTTCCTTGTTTGTTGATATTGCCGTCCTGTTATAAAAGTCAAAAGCTAATTAAATCAAAGTTATTGGGACTTAATAAAATGAATTTCCTCAAATAACAAAACTTTTTTTCATGGAAATCAAGTTAAAGGTTTGTTATATTTATGTTGAAAATTGTTTTTAAAAGCCAAGTTGTCGAACTTATTGAATAAAAATATCGAAGGAACAAATTATTACCAGGCTTTTGGTGTATATAAAAAAGTCTCGCATCGAGCCATAAAGCTAGAGGATCCTAAAAAGGAAATCTGACAATTGAAAAAATGGAGGAAAAACAAAACCCTAAAAATATTCCACAAACATTTCCTTTTGCTTTTAAAGTAACTAAAAATACTTCATTGTTTTCAATTCGTTTTTTTTTTCACAACGTTCCATAATAAAAACCAGAAACCTAATTAATAGTCTCTATAATATGTTTAACTCCAATCCAAGAGAATGGTAACTTACAAATATTAGAACGAAATATAATTTTATATCGAGAAGTTTTTTCGGTATTATTAACTTTGACTATAGTCTATTTTAGAAAGGTGTAGAGTAATAAAATAAGAAATAATTATGTGCATTAAATTATTTATGATAACTAACCAAAGAAAAAAAAAAGAAGATAATTTTATATAGAAGGAACTATTAGCTACAGCAAATTTACACAAACATCGTTTTATGAAATATGCAGTGGAAGATATAGCTGAAAAACTGAGTAACTGTGCGGCATACACCGCCAAATCATTACAAACTAAATCCTATAGAACTTATATGGGCGTAAGTGAAAGAATTTGTAGCAAAACACAATACGACATTCGAAATGAAAAAAGTTAAGCTATTGTTTGATCAAGCCATTAAGGAAGTGACACCAGAGAACTGGCGAAAAGCAGTCCATCATGTCATTAAAGAAGAGGAGAAAATGTGGAATCTTGATCACCTGATCGATCGGACCGCGACCTGGTAATTATAACATCAAGAGAACATGACAGTTCCTCAGATGACGATGAATATCAATAATTTAAATTCTGTATAATGTATTTTTTGTATTTTTTTATAATATTGAATAAAAAATAAGCGTACCTAATACTATATCTAATGCACACATATCACACCATTTTTAGTGTTTGTGAATGAAAAACAATAGGCAAAACCCATAAATTGACCCAAACCCGGGTGGTACTACCTGCACTTAATGAAAATAAAGAATTTTGCAATGAAATCGATGCCAAATTAAGTGGCTTAAATATTCGTTGAGTAGTCCCTTTTCACACCTAATAAGCTTTTACTACACCTTTCTGAAATAGACTATAAGTTATGAAACCTTCCATTCTTTGACCGCTTCGCCCAGAGATAACTGTGCTGGTTATAATATTCTCTGGAATAAAAAAACCCTTAAGGAAATTATCAATTGGATGGCTACTCTTAACACGTTCCTGGATTTAAAAAAAGTTTATATACCTAACCTACTAACAAGCCATTGTTACTTAAGAAAACATTTATGGGCAAGGGCCTGTCGACATATTAAGCACCGGTTCCTACAGATCACCGAAGTTAAGCTGTGTCGAGCGCGGTTAGTACTTGGGTGGGTGACCGCTTGGGAACACGGCGTGCTCTTGCCTCAGGGAAGAGTGTAAAATGAATCGACACCTAGCCATACTATTCACGCCGGACAGGCCGGATGAGATCGTATATCTCGTAGGATAAAAGTGCGGTTTCACACTCCCCGGTCGGTAGACCACATTTGTGATCGATGACCGGTTCAAGATGGCCTGCGTAGTCGACGAACCGTACAAAAAAAAACATTTATGAATAGAAATCTACAATGAAATAGATGCAAGATCCAAGAAATGCAGCCTTTAGGAGGACATGGAGGACGAATCTACCTCACATCGAGTGTAACTGCAAAGTACTCACCCACAGATTGAACATTATTATAGGAATTTAACGCAGCGACAATCTCCCGCATGGATTGGCAAACCTCAGTGAGAAACTTGTTGGACCTTATCAAATAAACAAATATTTTCTAACAAGACAATAAGTCATGAGGCTGCAGTGCAGGAAGTTTGGACCACACACCCTACCACCTCCTGTAAATAACCAACTTTACGATTCCCATTCTAAACGCCTTTTAAATGACAATCTTTTAAACAGAAAACACTACAACAATATTTCATTTAAATTTTTCTTTTTATTCAATTTTACCCTTTTATTCCACAGTCTCGATAAGAATCTTTAATAAAAGCAAGTCATCAATTTCATTTCAAAAAATTGAAAAATGTTTATTATCTTTTTCAGGATTCACTCTGAAAAACTTTTTCGCAACAGATTAAAAAAAAACACAATACAAATACAACGGTTTTCAAAATATAATATGAAAAAAACATGTTTATCTTTTATAATACTCGTACCTTAATCTAAAATAGAAGTATTGCTTTAAAAACTGACGCGGTAACTCAGCGTTGATTCTCGGAGTGGGCATAAGTACAATAAAAAAGTATGGCCGAATTTTAATAGGTTTAAGAATACAGGGAAAAGTGTAAAATGTATCATCCCCATTCCCACCCCATTCACGTCGGTAACCAAGCCGGATGAGATCAGATATCTCGTGGGGTGCGAAAGAAGCTACACACTTCCCAATTGGTAGATCATGCAATAACGCCCGAAACCAAGGATTGATAACCCTTGGGGGGGGAGTGTAGCAGGACTGAGGATCGTGGTTCGAAACCCACGTTATGCTGTAGGTCCCCTCGGGAATGGCCCTGGTAGCGAACGAGGAGATAAAGGCCTAATTCGAAAAAGGGCAAGAAATGACAAATGCTTTATATTTTATGACAGTTGTCTTCAGCAATCAGAGGGGGTGGGTATTCCCAGATTACAATCGCGGCCTCCCATGACGTATACGAGTTAATTTGCTGGATAGCGTCTTATGTTTTTAACAGAACATAGTCAGTTATTGTTAATGGTCACCAAAGCCTCACCTCAGGTGTACCCCAAGGTTCACACTTGAGTCCCCTTTTATTTTTAATATACCTTAATGATATAGTTCTATGTTTTAAGCACTGTTATTTTTCTATCTACGCTGATGACCTGAAGATCTACTTAACCATCAAAACTATAAGCGACTGCTTCTTACTTCAAAATGACCTCTATAAATTGTGTGACTATTGCAGGGACAACGGGCTGGTTCTAAATATTGATAAATGCTGTTTTGTCTCTTTTACGCGCAATATTCAATCATTTGTGTATAAGTATAGACTTAATAATTTTCCATTAAAACAGGTGGACTCTATAAAAGACGTAGGTATTGTGCTGGATAACAAAATGACATTTTCTCTTCATATAAATTATATCGCGGGTAAGGCAAATAGAACACTAGGTTTTATATTAAGACAGTTCTAACAATTTGTTTCTAGAACGTTATATTGCGCATACGTACTGAGTAAGCTAAATTAGGCATCAATGGTCTGGAACCCACAATACAATATTTATAAAGGCAGACTGGAAATTGTACAGAACAACTTCTTAAGATTCCTTAACTTTAAAGAAACTGGCATGTACAGCAACACTATTAGCACATCTTATTTACGTACCCATTTAAATTTTTTTTCGTTAGAAGCGCGCCGAGAACATACAGATATCATCTTTCTTTATAAAATCATAAATAATTTAATTGACTCGGCTAATATTTTGTCCAAAATTTACCTGAATATACAACCACGTGTCTTAAGAAATAATAACTTATTTTTTGTCCGTTTCTCTAGGACCAATCTCGGTAGAAATGCACCCATCAATAGGATACTGTCATTGTATAATTTGAGATATGCTAATATTGATTTATTTGGTAATTCTATCGGGGTCTTTCGAAATAATGTTAGGAAGCGTTATTTAATTCAATAATTACCAGTTCTTTTTTTTCTCAATTGTATTCATGAATCATAACTCGGCTGATAAGTACTATACATCGGTACACTATTTAATGTATCCATGGATATCATTTTGGACTTCCAAGTCCGTAGATATCCTTTGTATGTTAATAAATAAATAAATTTGGAACAAAAACAAAAATCACGTCGACTTGAAAAAAGAGATAATAAATAACAACCAATATTAATAAATGATAAATCTTTCTAGGCCAAAAAATATGTTTTGGGCGTGGCACCAAAACAATGTTTCGCCTTGGCCTGCATCGAGATTTCCAAAATGTGATAACTGTAGATTTCTTTAATTATTGGTAAAATCATTATTATCTCCTCGCTTGCTGAATACCTTCGGTAAGCCCATGGCGCGAGACAAGGAGCTGACTAATGTTGGAATCAACAAGTGGAAATTAGTAATTCAGAAGAAAAAAAACAAGATATTTTTATTTTGAAAACTTATGTACAGTTTAAGACATTTTGAACATTACCCTTTGAGATATCAAAAAATCTACTTCAAATCCAGATACATATCTTGATATGTAGAAAAACTGTATCCAATTTTACCCTTTTAGGTTACATTTGTGTTGGAAATCTTTATAAAGGCGCACAGTCAAACCAATTGAATAGAAATATTGGAAATCCTTTTTTGCCGGACTCGTGTTTCTTTGTGTCTGAAACGAATTTGCTTCATATAAATTGATACAACTGAGGTCCTCAACCCAAATAAAACGGGAACAATGATAAGTGGATTACAAAGAAGTAATAAAAAGTATTCATTTCGGGTAAGCTTTAAAGAAATATTTCATTGCCTACATTTATTCCTACGCGTGTATAATATTTTATTTATTAAAAGTTACATATTAACTTTTTATATTGCCCTTTGATAAGTAAAAGTATTTGGAAATTTATAATCCCGCCAATCGTTCCCGAAATCTTTTAATTAACATTTAGTCTAGACAGTAATTCATCATCAGTTATAAAAAAAATATTTACTTTCCCTTGAAGGCAAGAAAATTGGAATAAAATAATCTGAATTTATTGGCGATTTGCACCAGTAAAGCTCTGTTGGCTGCCAGTTATTAGAAATTAGGATTTTTTAAAGTTACATCAGCTTGTATAAAACTGCTTCAGGCTTCGGCGACTTTATTTTTTAATATTACCTTCGCCCATTAAATTGAAAGGAGGAAGTTTAAATACTCTTTCCATATTGATACGGTTACAACGGTAGTGCTGCAGAGCTCCCGAAAAACAGAGCTCCCAAAAAAGACTAAAAAATTAAAAATATTAATTAATCAGTAAAATATTTTCAACCTACAACGCTATTTCAATTAATTTCAAGAGAAACAATTTCCGCTTTACCGTGAATTCAAGCCAAAAGAGAAATAAACAATTTAACTCTTAAATAAACATTACAAAGATCACTTGCTAGCTGGCTGGAACCTGCTCTGGTTTTGGGATTATTTAGAGAGACTTGAGTGACCAAACGGACAGAGGTTACCCTTACACTTAAGTATGTTAAACAACTCCGCTAAGTAAGTGTTACTTTGAGGTTTTATAATGTTTTGTAACCCCTACCAAAATTGAAAAGGGGCTCTTTCTTTTTGCTGTGTCAGGAGTTATTAATATTAGGAGAAAAGCTTCCTAAATGTACTATTCAAACCCTTTCTTCAACCAATTACAAACAGTTATTTTTATATACATTTGTCTACTAACTCCTTCTACGAAACTAGAAATGTTCTTGTCCTTGTTCCATGCACTATCTTTCCACTACACCAATTTTTTATCAAATTTATCAGCCATTAAAAGTCTTAACGTCACAGCGAAGTATTAGATGAGTAATCCATCCTTAAGGATACCAATCTATAACCGACAATATCATTGAAGCATAATAAATTATTTTTGTGTAACTTATTAAGGAAAAACACTAAGAAGTTGTAAGGGGTATATGCGCCCGTAGGGGGGGCTCTTGCATCCTGGAGCATTTTATTAGGAGAAGTTTTTGATACCGCTGGAAATTGGCTCTATGGACGCCCCATTAGGGGCCCCTGATTGCGTAACGGGCCCCCTATAACCAATAATAGGCCTTGGGTAGAAATTTTTTTAGCTACCCTCGTAGTATCCCATAATATATTTTACTTAAATAATGAAATCATGGGTAACAACTCACAAGAGACTTACTGACTAAGATAAACCAATAATCCGATTTTCTAGATTTTTTTAAAGGGCTGTATCAAGTAGAAGAAGTAAAACGTCTGGAAAGGATTTCAATTCTTTTTTATATACTTTAATATCTCCGTCGTAGCTTATGGGACACTAATCTTTAGAATTCGACTAGCACTTAACAGACTCTTCTTTTAAAAAATACTTTACATTTTTCTTGAAACCATTGCTATCAATATTTAATTACCATCTCTTTTTTCGTCAAATCCTATAGCTTTACTGATGAACCATAATAAGGCGAAACGCATATAGAGAATCTGACAAAATGAAATGAAACCCCTTCGTCTGTTTTTATTGTCTTCTCTTTCACGAAATTCATGTGAGCAGTGGCGGCTAGTCAGGTGAAGTAGGTGAAGGGGCTCTTCACCAAAAAAAAAATAAAACCAGGGGGAAATTCTTTCGACAATATTAAATATTAATGTACCAATACAGCTATTTTAGCCCTTGAAAAAAATTATGTTCGGGCCACGGTTAACTCCGATGGACAATAATTATGAACACTCGTGCATTTAGGCGCGCCCCAGCCGACCGTGTCCGTTAGCTCAAAGCAAGTGAAGACCCAACGCCTAACATGGCTTTGATATTCACCGTTACGTGACGTCAGTCACGCAAACAGCATGTAACAATTTGCATTATGATGAAGGGCAATTTAAAAAGAGATCAGTCGTATGCACCATTGTTTTAACATTGGCTCGCCTACCCTAAAGGTATGTATTTTGAGGATTCGCGAAACTTACGGTTATAGATATCGTTTTTACGTGATTTACTGTGTGATTAAAAAGTTTTGTTTTTATTTTTCAGTTAATTCAGTAGTGTACGTGTACGTATTATGTGTTTTAAAAATGAACCCAATTAATGACAGTTTGTATTTTGAGGCTTCGCGAAACTTACGGTTATAGATATCGTTTTTACGTGATTTACTGTGTGATTAAAAAGTTTTGTTTTTATTTTTCAGTTAATTCAGTAGTGTACGTGTACGTATTATGTGTTTTAAAAATGAACCCAATTAATGACAGTTTGTATTTTGAGGCTTCGCGAAACTTACGGTTATAGATATCGTTTTTACGTGATTTACTGTGTGATTAAAAAGTTTTGTTTTTATTTTTCAGTTAATTCAGTAGTGTACGTGTACGTATTATGTGTTTTAAAAATGAACCCAATTAATGACAGTTTGTATTTTGAGGCTTCGCGAAACTTACGGTTATAGATATCGTTTTTACGTGATTTACTGTGTGATTAAAAAGTTTTGTTTTTATTTTTCAGTTAATTCAGTAGTGTACGTATACGTATTATGTGTTTTAAAAATGAACCCAATTAATGACAGTTTGTATTTTGTTGGAAACTCCATTCAGTCGTTGGACAGATGAGGATAAGAGAGACGTTTTGTTTCACGGGTTTTAGTCAATGTTTGCTTAAGTACCCGCACTAACTAACTCTTCACCATTTTTTAAGACCGCGAGCCGCAACTGGGCAAAACGCGTCTGGAGATGAATGTGACGAAATGAAAGGAAACAATTATAGCGTATTTAATCTAAATATGTATGACCCAGTTTAAAAATAATTTATTTTTTAAATTACGCCACTCTTAAAAGCCAACAAAATTAGTTTTCAAGCAAAATTTCACCACCTTTTTATTACGTCGTCATTATATGAAGCATCCTTTAACTCGCCCTTCGATATCGCGTTGACCCAATTTTAAAAAAATTCTTATTTAGGAAGATTAGAGATGGGGTTTTGTTGAAAATGCGTGTTTTTTAATGACGCAAACATGTTTAAGAAGATATTTTCACTACACTTTGATTTTGGATGTAGTTTATACAGGAACATACAATAAAATTTTATTTTAAATAAGTTGGTATTATAAAGATTTTTTACAATAAATAACGAACCAACAACTTTGACTATGGCATTAATGACATTGGCAGTCATTATTTTCTCAAAATCAAAGTTGTCTAATGAGTAAATCAAAAATTAAGCTAACCGGATTACCTTGGTTATAAGAAAACTATTTCTGCCAATGCCATTCAAAGTTGCTGGACCCTAAAAAAAACTGGTTAGAAAATATGAGCCCCCCCCCCCCGGACATATTTTCTGGTTACGCCACTGCATACACTACCTTTTTCCTCAAGAATGCTGTACAAACTCATCAAATATCACAATACCAGCTTATCGATTTTAGCCCTCCGGCATCTCGTTATATATTTTTGACTTGGAAACAAATACTTGTCAGGATTTGAGAATTTTAAATTGTTTTCGAAATACTACTTGTAAACGGTAAACATCATCATTAAATCTCAGTAACTCCTATACGAAAGGACCGCTCACAAAGCCTATGGAAAATGGCTTTCGGCTCATTTTTCTGAATTTTTAGTATTTTGTAGATCTTAACGTCCTGAATAAAAGTGTCCATGACCGTAATCCAATCCTATGACTAGTTGTTGAGTTATGACCTTTTAAAGTTGACAACTTCGTACTTTAAGATTTTCTGCATTGTCTTGAGTTTTCACTTGTTTCTTAAAAACCATCAACTTTGTTATTTTTCTTTATTGGTAAAAAAGGAGGCCTTAAGTTTTCCATCACTTATATAGAAATAAAATATGTACAGGATGTTGAATAATTTGTAGACGGATTAAATAACTAATAATATTTAAGATTTATGAAAATCCAAAAAAAATATTACCCATTTTTTGAATTTCGAAAACAAACGGTTAGATTTTGTTCACATTTTAATATATTGTAGTATCAAGCTATAGAGGACAATAAATTAAAATTCACCTGACGACTTTAATTTCCATGTTATAATTTATTCTTATTTTTTTTTGAGAATTAAAATACCAGGCATTATACTGTACATCAACCTAATCCCATTTATTTTCTACATAGCTTGATACTACAAGACATTAAAATATGAACAATATCTAGCCGTTTGTTTTCGAAATTCAAAAAATGGATTCATAATTTTTGAATATTATTAATTATTTAATCCGCCTATAAACTATTCCATATTTTGTATTTATTTTCTTTACATATACGTCAAGATCTACAAAATGCTAAAAATTCAAAAAAATTAGCCGAGAGCCATTTCCCATAAGCTTTGTGAGGAGTCCTTTACAAGCACTTGAAAGATGTTTCTCGTTAATAAGGTTATGGAGTTTCTTGTGTTTGAAATTTGTAATTTAGAAGCTCTTTATTATTCTTTTATGCCAGTCCTTTCCAGTCTGCCTAGACATTCCGCCTACAGACTTTTAAACTTGGTGGAAAATATCAAAATTGATTACACTAAGTAATAGTATTTTACGTTACAGGCCGGTAGGTGACTTATTACAGTACGAGTTGGTTTACATTGAAATACAAACGAGTGCTGTAATAACACCTAACGGACGTGTATCGTATGATATTTTATTTCATCCTGTCTTTATAACCCTTTTTAAAAAGAATAAACAAATGACCCGAGATTTCAAGATTCCTAATGTGCGCATAGACTATAAATGAAAGAATATTTTTTCTTCTTTTGCTTTAATGTTTGTATAAGAGTCTGTAGAAAAATAAAAAAATAGGTCGTATTACCTTTTAAGTGACAACTTGTCAATGATCGAAAGTAACCAGTCGTTGTTTCTAAAATCATACCATTGTTGCTAGGGGCAACCCATTACAATATCTGATACTGTAATGTTTCATTTACCGGCCGCAAATGAGTACAGGGTAAGTAAATTTACTGGACAGGATGAAATAAAGAAAATTGAAGTTAAGTAGGTAATTAAAAACTTTGTAAAATAATGAACAAAACATACACAATCATGTAAACATTTTGCATCAATATATCTCAGAAAATACTTGAATCAGTGCCGGCAACAGTTAAGTTGCTGATGAGCTCGGGCAACACACGACAGACTATGGGATAAGCCCCACGGTCACTAGGCAACAAAGCAGCAAACAATAAAAGTGATTTTTTTGTTAGAGACATGATTCCTGAAATAAAAAATATTTTGAAAATTGCCCTCACTATTCCTATCTTTTTTCTATATCTGTACCTCACTAAGAGATAAAGTGTACTAAGATAGATGAAATTTTCATATCAATACAAGTTATTTTGTATGTCGCCGAGGAGTTATTGCCATATTTAAGGAAAAAATCAGATTTATTGACTTTTTCAAAAAAATCGTGATTTATTGCAACCCTGCTCAAGAGTAATATTATTTGTGCAATCTTTAATTTTTCTTTGAAAAAGAAGGGCTGAAATTAAGTCATTGTTATACCCGCCGGGTTATTTTCTTAATTGGGTGAATCGCATAAAATTAAATCGAAGTTAAACAATGTTTTCTTTGATTGAAAATATTTATTTTGAATAAATTCTGGTTCGTTATGTTCCTTAAGGGCATGTAACTGCGAATTTTATTTGTTTTAAATTAAATTTAATTTTATCTTCGTTATTAATAAACTGACGTTTTAATTACCGTGTTACCCCTTTGGGGTGTACCCTTTTAAGAGGCAGGTTTTTCCCTTGAAAGATATTATTTGACTCTGTCACAGCCCCAGGCCAAATTAATATTTAACGTGATTAAGTGTCCGATCAAACCATTTGCAAATAATATGTAATCGTACTTCACCTTTTTTGTTTAGAACAAGCGGATAACATACCTATTTTCTTTTAAGAAATAAATATTGAAATTTTATAAGGTTGCCTCGTATTCAGGAGCAGGTAATAGATGAAAATATACACTGTAATAGTAGTTTGTACAACAAGAGTGAATATGATGTCTATATCACACGAGAAAGTTAATTGAGCACGACGCCGTAGGCGGAGTGTTCAAACATTCTTTTTCTGGAGGTAGGGACAGTCTGGACTACATTTAGTTCATAATTTTATGCTTAGTCAGGAAGACGGGAAAGCGCCGCGGGCGAAAAATCTTCGTGACCACGCCTAAAGTTCGGTAAAAATTTACTAACCTGCTATTAAATTTCGAAAAATTAATTATTATCTCTACTCCCTTTCACTAATCCATGGTTAACTTGGTTTATTAATTTTTTTTTGATATTCCTAGCTGGCTCTTTAAGTTTTAAAAAGAAAAACATGTGAAAAACATGAATGTTGTGTTTCAAACCAAAATATTCATATAAAGCGTATGTATGACTTCATTCAAATGCTGGATTGGACACTAAAGCAGTCTGCCCCCTCCTAGTTGCGTCCCTGGGGGGGCTCATATTTTCTAACCAGGGTTTTTTTATGTTTAAAAATAAGGTAAACATCTTTTTCCGATCGCTCCTCCCGCCCCCACAGTTCGGCGCTCACCCGCCCTGGTAAAATATAATACCAATATTAATAGGTCTATTTTTTAAATTTTATATCAAGTTAAAGTACTTCACTTTATAAATTGAAAGCAGTTGGCGCTCTTCACACAATTTTAGCGTAAAGTAAAGTTATATTGCCACTCTTAACCAAGAAGATGCAAAGGATCGATTTTCCAGATTAAGATTTTAAGGTACCCCAAGTAACTCAAAGTTTTTAAAAAAGAAACAGATAGAAAAAATTCTAAAAGGCAATATCTAACAAGGAGTCAGTTCTATATCCGTTATATATACATTACAATAAACAACCGCATGCAGTGGCGTATTTAGGGGGGGGCTGTCAGGCTGCACCCCCCCCCCCCCCCTCCCTGTCCCCCGAGCCTAAGAGCTCGGGTCTAAATGTCTAATTGCAACCTAATTTTTCGTCTCACGCTTGGACTTTTAATTAAAATTTTGAAATAACGTATTTTTAGCTTAGATTTCAAAGGTCTTAAACTTTTTCTTTTAAAAGTCCTTTTTTATAAAGAGGTTAAGGTTTCGGACGCATATCGTTTTAGTTATTGATGTATGATGCAATTTTAAAGGGAGGCGAGTAAAAAGAATAATATTTTATAGTATTTTTCTATTATATACTTGTCCGTTCCGTTTTCCCTTTTTAGAGCTATTTTAAATTAACACAAATATAACCCATGCAATAAAATATTTTTACAACAAAAACAAAAAACAATAAGGTATTTATTTTTAAATAGAAATATTAAAGTAAAAATTTTAATTGCAACATTTTTTATGGAAGAGGTATGACTGATAATTTATAATAAAAAAAAATAGTGCGGGAAGAAACGAGAATGCTTTATTATGAACATACAAAACGGCACTTAAGAAGGAGTATTTCAAAACCTAAAAATTTGCACCAAAAACTGCTTCTAGATCTACGCTCCTAAGATACATGATTTCTGAAAAATCATCAATTTTGGCGTGGTGATTGATATTTACTTTATTTTTAATCATGAAAAACCAAGCCCGAAAAACGCTGGTTAGAGTCATACATTCGTCTTATGTTAAAGTTTTGGATTGCCACTAATATTCATATTTTTCACAAATATAAAAAATGTTTGTTTTTTAATAAAGAGGGAGCTAGGAATATCAAAAGAAAAAGTAAAAAAACATTTACAAAAACAAATTTATCCCAACCAAGTAGAGAAGGAGAGGTAATAATTTAATTTTCGAAATTTAGTTGGATAAATTTTTAACGAACTTTGGGTGTGTTCCCGATTGTCCCTCTTTCCACAAAAAAAAACTACTTACGCCCACTGAGCCCCCCCCCGTCGAGCATATTTTCTGGCTACGCCACTGACCGTATGTACCTTTTTACAATATTGTCAACCTCTAAACTTTGAGTATTTTCTGGAACAAAATTTGTTCCATTCAATCTATTCATTAAATTCAAATGGAATATCTGGGAAAGTTGAGGAGTGATAGCGTTTAGAGATGCCTTAAAAATTTTGAAAATCGAAAATTTTCGTTTGTTAGTGGGAACGGGATGTATAATTTCTGAGATAAGTTTAACAATATTTCTCAAGGCAATTTGATAATTAAGGTTAAAGAATAGTAGATTCTGTAACGAGGTTGGAATGAAAATTTGATCCGAGTGGAAGATTCCGAACGCGAGCGTAGCGAGTATCGAATTTTCATTCTAACCGAGTAGCAGACTATATTTTCTCCACGATCAAAAATACTATTCGCAACATTTGTTATTTCAGGTGGGGTATTATCCAGTTCCATATCTGATTCATCCGATTTTTCACTCATATTTTGACTTATCAAAAATGATTTTGGAATTATTACATTCAGTAATGGTCGTGAAGAAAAATATATACATACATTAAATTAATAGAATCAGTAAATAAACATAGTAAGTAAGACCGGTACGCATCTGGGTAATCATTTTAGCTTTTTATACAGATAAAACGACTGCCTGAAAAAAGGGTGCCCATTTAAAATTTATGAAAACGCTACCACCGAAACATTTTACTGCCAGAAAGTAAAATTTCATCGCCTCAAACTTTTACACGAGATGCAGTAATAAAGTATTTATGATTTTTTAAAAACGCAAGCAAAGTAATTAGACATAAACAAGTTCTAAACGAAAAGTTATACTTGTAACAGTGACAGCTCGCTGTATGAATCAAGTTAATAACTGAATCACCTAAAATTTTTGATTAAATAATTTAGTTAATGTCTCATAATTTATTCTCTAAATTAGTTAGATGTAATATAAATCTAACGATAATGAGTAACGTAATTTGTTTAGCTACTTTACCCGTAACTGACCCCAGCCTAAAATACACTGCCGTTTAACGAAGACAAATAGAGAAAGATTAATTAGTCGAAACAACTGTCAAGAACAAGTGGCGTCACCATCGTGTCTGGCGAGAACCTTGAGTCAAGAAGCGGGACATTTAAATGCCTACAGTGTTGTAATTTTCTTTGTTGGCAATAGTTTAAAGTAATATTTAAGCCAAAAAACTATTCAAAATCCCACTAGTTGGTTTTATAAGTAATAAAAACCAAATATTAGGATTCTGAATAAATTTTTCGGCTTTAAATATCACTTTAAAATAATTCCTTCTAAATTATTTATCATTGTCTGTAAAAATTAAAAATAAAATTCTAGAAATGCAGCATACCATAATTTTATCAAAAATATTGAAGTACATGTTAATTATCATTTGAGTCTTATACTTCCTTGTAATCTTTTTATCGAGTTCCTTGTTTACTGGTTTTTCATTAATTCTCTAGGTACTTAAAATTTTTTTAGCAATGTTCGTATTTTAAAAAAAGATCTGAGGTACTTACAGTCAGCCTGGGCCTGGTATAAACTTTTTTATTGGCAAGTTGAATAGTAACGACCAAATTATGTCTCCAAAATGCATTCGAGTATTTTTTGTGGGGGCGGAATACAAATGTAATTCGCCTATTTCGGAGGTCACGAGTCGCCACTGACTTGTAGGTGTTTTATGCCTTTAAAACAAATCCTCTCTTAAAAAAGTTAATTAATTCACACCATAAAAACTGTTTGTGGCAACCCGTAAACTTTGATTGTCATGAATTATTTAGTCCCAAAATTAAAAACCATAATTCAGAGAAAAACTTAAAGAATTTATTGATGCCTGATTGAAGGCCAATGGGATTCATTTTTCCCTGATGGAGCAAAGATATGGTCATTGTATATAATTTCTAGCAAAATTTAAACTAAATGCTTTAAACCAAACTAAAACAAATTTTGTCTGTTTATTTCTTTTTGTGTATGGATTGTCAAAAGATGTAGGTACCTACTTAATTTATTATTGAATTTTATCCAAATATACCGGTTGTCCCGCTATACTTTTTGTATATGTTTAAAAAGCATAAAAATACCTACATGTTGGCGAAAACCGCGATTTTATATCTTTATTCGTTTTTGCGTTATTTCCAAATCAGCATATTTTTCCACCAAGAAATTAATATTTGCCATTTTAAATGATTTTTATGTCTAGGTATCTTGATTAAGGAGGCAGGGTGATATTTAAGTCCCAGTCAAATTTGATGGTTAGTTAATTCTGGTTCAAACTCTTTGTGCAACCCAACATTAGTCTTATTCTAAACGTCTCAATGCACTTGAATCGTCTTAAATAATTAGGAGTCACCGTCAGTCACCATCGTGTTTATTTAGTGATTCCCAAATTTAATTAACCGACGCGATGGCCTAAAACAGATGTAAGCATAACTGATGATAAACTAAAAGGTTTACTGAAATATTAATCAATATTTCGTCGGGGTCAAAAGGGGTGAAATCACACTCTTGTGAAGTCTATATTGAGGTATAAAGGATAATGAAGTGAGAGATCCGACGGAAATAAAAGAAATAATAAATATGGAATTTGCGTTTATGTTTTGCTTTCTTTAGTTTTCTATATCACTATTAAAAATTATTGATTAAAGAATATAAAGCACGACATGCCTTCATCTTTCCCAATGGACTTTTGAATGAACCCAACAATGTCTTTTTTTATTGTATTCAGTTCATTCAAAAGTCCATTGTGAAAGATTGACTTACAGGACACGAAGAAACCGACAATCTTGCGAGAAAAGGCTCCGAAAATACAATCAGACAGGGATAACACCACATCAAAAGCTTCATTGGAGATACTGACCCAAGACTTACGAAACAGCTGCTTCAAATGAATAGGAACCAGCTGAGAACCATTACAGGAATTCTGACAGGACACATGGCTGTCAAGAACCATCTGGACAGAATGCAACTGTACAATGGAGACCTTGAATGCAGATTATGCGGACAAGACAGAGAAACGGTACAGCACATAGTTTGCCATTGCGAGTCACTGGATCAGGAGAGGCAATAAATACTCGGGCAACCAAAACTGCAACCAGAGGACATCTTTACCTTCTCCTCAGTTGACCTACACAAACTAGTGCAAGGAACTGGGATCACGGAGGGGGTGTAACAACCAAACAGGGTGAGCACAATGGGCTAAACCTGGCCTAAGTGCATCCGGTGCACGGACGGGCCTCGGAAAAAAAAACAATGTCACTGACTGGTTTTGTCTATAAATAAAGTAACTGGTGAATTGGATTGGATTGGAAACTCGACCAGAGGCGTAACATTTAGGGAAAAATAAAGATTTAAGAAAAAAATGTAAAATTGAAATACATAACTCAAATTGTATTAGGCTACGGTTTTAATTTGAAATAACATTTCTACATAAAGCTTTGTTGTATTTTTCATCATTTTTATCACATACAGGACGTCTTCGTTGTCATAGCAACCAACTATTTTAATACAATGTTATCTTAATCTTGAACGAATTCTGACCCCATCAGGTCATAAATGAGAGGTTAATGTCACTAGATTTGCATAGAGTTTGATTTAAAAGCCTGAGGACAAAGAATATTTGTAAGCGCACTAGCTAACCACCATAGGTACGGAAATTAATTTTGGTCCTTCAACGAGCCAGGCAACTCCTGGAGAATTACACTGGATTTGTGGCCGTCGCGAAGCTCGAGGACGCTTGAAAAATACTCCTGTCAGCCGTACACGAGGGCAATCCATCTGATAAATAGATGTTTGATACTACGGACGTGGGGCAATTTAATTTTACATTTTTTTAAATTAAATTTTGGAGGCAATGTGTTTGGTGTTCGTGATTTTAAGCCTGGCGATGGAAATACGATTATGTACCTAAATTAATGGAAAAGATAATAAAGCCAAGCTACAGACAAGATTGGATATTATATTTGAAAAAAAAATTGCTGAGAAAGCTTTTTACCTTGTTATTCAGAAGAAAAAATCTCAGATTCTTAACTTAATTCATAAAATTAGAAAATCGCTTCTACCTCTATCAAAACCATGGCAGTGGCTTAGAAGTGAGTTACTGGCATTCGACCGTGGCGGTGAGGGTTCGATCCCCGAAGTGGGCATAAGCATAATTTAAAAAAAGTATGTCCGAAATTTAGTGGATAGAAGAATGCAGTATGTTACTAGTGATTCCTAATATCGGGACCGAGAAAGGCGTCATGGACCTCTCGGGGCGTAAAAAGGATAACTAGTGCATACACGTGGTTCGGATTCCACGTTAAGCTGTAGGTCCCGTCCCCTTCTGGCTGACATTACCCAGGCGATAGGGGATACAATGGGCGTCTTAGGCCTAAGTCTTCCGCCAACCCCAAATCTCTATTAAGAGTCAAGACCCAAGAAAAGACTCGCGTCTATATCCCAGCCTAATGGCAGGCATACTTGGCATACTGTGAATGTCAGGCGGATTGCGTGATGGCCGGACTTTTAAAATACAGGTAGAAATGGATTTAATTATTTTTTTTACGTCACGGTGTTGAGTTATAGTCGAGGTATTAAGTTTTTTTAGAAGAACAGTTTTCCAGTTTGTTATTTGTAACCTATAGCCTGTAACATAATTAAAATGGAGGGGCAGGTTATTAATCAGTAAGTTTTGTTATGGCTGCGGCTGTCACAAATTATTAAATATTTTGTGGCCGCTGTCAAGCATTTGTAAACTTCATCAAACAACCAGAAGTACCCTTGAAAGAGAAAAAAGTCGGCTCTACAAAATTTAAGCATCCTAGCAAGTTCAATATCAAGTAGCAATAATTTGAAAGAAATTTCTTATGCATCAAAAAACGTCCAATCCATCATTTCTGGTATTACTGCACTAAAAGCAACAATAAGCCCTATGATTTCTTCTAACGCTCATGACCCTCATAACAAAAAGTCGGAATTACAAAATCGTAGACTGTCAACACCGGCAACCACATCTTTAAATTTAGAGATGAGCGATATTTTTGTACCGGTGACTTATACCGGCGACCTATCTGGTCACCGGTATTAGCGGTGACCAAATTGCCCAGGTCACCGCGACCGCGACCTACCGTACCACACCCAGGTCGCCGCTCCAAGTATCGGGCTTACCCGGTGACCGATCAGATCAAGTCACTGGTAACTGCTCGAAATGCGAATATTAAACAGCGACCAGCGAGCTAAACAGCGACCAGCGACCTAAACGGTGACCTGCGAGTACAGATAACAGCGCGATTGGATTTTCGATTCTCATCGCGCCGGGCTGTGCAGCGACCTGTATGACTGGTTGCTGAACACAGCGGAAACAATATTAAAATAATAAAATTTATTTCTGCTTGTGGTTGGTTAAGCTCGAGAAGGTAATATTTGATTTGCATAACTTGCAGGGTGATGCCACGGATTGACGTGGTTTGAGAGGATTATAGGATTTAGGTTACGTTTTGGTTTTTATTTCACTCTCACCGTATATTTTTATTTTTGAAAGTTGTGTTTATAGATTAGTGATATTTAATGTTTAGTTTTTATGAGAGCTTGTGTGAAAAGTTGATTTGTTAAAAACTATTTTTTTTTAAAAGATTTTTTAAATAATATTAAGGTATACAAATATATTTTTTATATAAATTTTAAATGATTTTAAAAGGGTTACACGCAGTGATTGAATCATCAAACAGTAAGAACAAGCTCTAAAATATTTTAAAATCCAAATACCTAGTGGTTAAGTGAGGGAGCTTGCTTCAACTTCGCCATTTGTAAATTATTTACAAAAAAATAATAATAATAATAATAATATTATTATTATTATTATCTCTATAGTTTTTCCTCTTAAAAATATTTTCATCTAAAGGTAGAGATTTTTATGAAAGTCACCGGGTCTGAAGTCGCTGTTAAAAATACCGGTGACCTTAAAGTCGCTGTCACCGGTATACCGGTTACTTAAAAGTCACCGGTAATCTCACCTCTATATTAAATTCCTTAAAACGTAAAAGAAAAAATAGTGTTGAAAAATGTAAATAGATTAATTTAAAAAAAAAGTACATGTAATAATTGAACTCATTTCTACCTATGTAAATTTCAAATAACCCGCCATTGCGCTACCCGCCTGACATGCGCAGTGTGCCAAGTATGCCTGCCATTAGGCTGGGATATAGACGCGAGTAAGAAAAGTTTCCTGTCGTTGATTCATCCTATGACGTGCTATCATTATAAATAAATAGCAATGCTAAGATTGAACGAAGAAAAGAAAAAGTGGTGTACTTGGATAGTAAAATGTATAAACCGTCAGTAAGATGTAGGACGCAGCGACATCTAGTGTCGACACTTCCAAAGCGTACTTGTATCAATGCTAAATCCAAGTTTGATTAGTTAGACTCTGGGTAACACTTCAAAAATATTAAAACCTTGAAAATACATACAGCAAAAAGTAAGAACATGAAAATAATTATTATTGGATCCTATAGTAGGTTATAAAACATATTCCTTGACCCTCAAAACTCTTTCATCAAACATTTATTTGAAAATTTAATTCCAGCAGACTCACCTCTAATGCACAGTGCACCAATCCAAATACCGGATGTTGCATCGTCGAGCGGGACATAGGAAATCCCATGTAATTTTAAATGGGGTCAATTATATTGGCTTCCCTAATTATTTTAGAGAAAAATTCCATTTAGGTTTATTAAAGAGCACTAAAACCCACATTCAAAAGAATAACTTTAGATATTTTTGATGAGCCCGTTTACGGGTTATCGCCGATTTCTTTTAAACTATTTCTCCTTTTTATGGCCCCGTATTTGCGGGCACCAGTCAAGGTAAAAGATGACTGTCAAATAAAGTTGTCATTTTAAAATGTGTGCTTTATTGTTATAAAAACTCGTACATCGAAAATATTAAAGGTGTATTTATGAGTACAAATTAATCTGAATAAAACTAAAATAAAGTATCCAATTACAAGGTTAATTATGACATTTTACATGTTTCAATATTTTACTAATTAATAGGTAGGTAGGATTTAAGAAGATGTTCAAATATTCCTCCATTAACTGCTAGACAATAACCGAGGCGATCATAAAATTCTCTTCTTACATTCGCTAGTTGCTAAACTGAAATTCTATTGCATTCGGCAGAAATAGCATTTTTTAACTCGTCTAGATTTCGGTATTTTTTATCTTTGTATTTCCTGTTTTTTAAATGGCCCCAGAGAAAGAAATCATTTGGCGATAAATCAGGAGACCTGGCTGGCCAATTTACTGTATGATTTAAGCCAATAACATTTCGATTAAAAGCACGGTTTAAATATTCCCGGATAGCCAGGGTACTATCTGCCGGGCAGCCATCCATTTGGTACCAAACTTCCTGATTTTCCCTGGCGGCATCATGTAAAGTAGGTAAAATATGATCTTCAAGTAGTTCCAAAAAATATTCTGCATTTAAATTTCGTCTAAAAAATAATGGCCCGATAATATTTTCTCCGAAAATCCCAGCCCAAACATTAACTTTTTGTGGATATTGCGTCCTTGTTTCGACAAACCTGTGTTGGTTTTCTTTGCTCCAATATCGATAATTTTGAACATTGGGTTCATTGTTTAAGGTAAATGTGCATTCGTCAGTGAAACAAAACAAAACTCCTGTCGTCGTATTTCGTCCCTATCTCTTAACTCTTGGTGCTTTTCATATTTGTATGAATAATATTTATGTCGTTTCAAAGCTCGTAACGCTGTGGTGTGATCTAATCCTATGTCATCCTCAAGTTTCCTTGTGCTGATCTTCCCATCATTTTCTTCTACGCCCTATCATTTCTTGCATCTCTTCTTTGTTCCTGCATTTGCAAGTCCCTATCATTTCTTGCATCTCTTCTTTGTTCCTGCCTTTCTTCACATCTGCAGTTATTTATTACAGTGCCTTTTGTCTCAAATTTCTTGATAGTCCTTTCGACTGTAGATTTTGCAGGTATCGGTCTATTCGGATACAGAGCAGCAAACAAGTCACATTTTGATAACTATTTCCTTGATAATACCATTTAATCATCAATATTTTTTCTTCAGAAGTGTAATTCATGGCTAATATTTTCGATGTACGAGTTTTTATAACAATAAAGCACACATTTCAAAATGACAACTTTATTTGACAGTCATCTTTTACCTTGACTGGTGCCCGCAAATACGGGGCCATAAAAAGGAGAAATAGTTAAAAAGAAATCGGCGATAACCCGTAAACGGGCCCATCAAAAATATCTAAATTTATTCTTTTGAATGTGGGTTTTAGTGCTCTTTAATAAACCTAAATAGAATTTTTCTTTAAAATAATTAGGGAAGCCAATAATTGGACCCCATTTAAAATTACATGGGATTTCCTATGTCCCGCTCGACGATGCAACACCCGGTATGTACACATACGAGAGTAATTTAGAGTTTTCCAATGAGGTTGGCAACTTCAGGGATTTTAACCTGGATTTGTGACGTTGGGACGCTCGAGAACACTTGAAAAATATTCCTATTTACTGTTCGACGTACCATCGCGCCGATAAAAAACTGGGACAGGAAATTTTTCTATTTTCTCCTAGACTATTAAGAATAATTTTACATCAAGCCTGGTACCAGTAAAATGTCATGAAAATTTGCATGTCAATAAAGTTTCTCACTTTATGATTGACTCGTCAAACATACAATCATATATTATTTGTAAATATGCCACAATTAACCCCCCAGCAAAAGGCAATTATTTATAGTCGGTTGCGAGATAGTGTTGCTATTAGGGATATTGCAGATGAACTGGGAGTAAGCAAGAATACCGTGCTATTGGCAAAACAAAAAATAGCAAGACATGGGACTATTATTAGGAATGCAGGTTCTGGTCCCCCTAAAATTTCTACTGATGATCATGATAGAAGACTGGTTAATTATCTAAGGGATCATCCCTTCGAAACTGCAATCAAGGCAAAAGAAGAGACGAATTTTCCAGGTTCTGCAAATACCGCTAGAGACAGGGTTCGAAATTCCGATATACGAAGCCGTTGTGCTGCCAATAAAAATTTTTTAACGGAAATAAATAAACAGGGCAGGTTAGAATTTGCACATGAATATATTAATCAAATAAATTTATGGGAAACAGTTATATTTTCTGACGAGAAAACTTTTCAGTCATGCAATAATGGGAGAATTCGGGTGTATAGGCCTTCCGGCATGCGGTATGATGAGAGATACACCCACAAAACCAACCAAAGTGGGCGTTTCTCCATAAATGTTTGGGGCTGGATTAGCGCTAGAGGACCAGGACTTTGCCAAATCGTCGAAGAAAGACTAACTGCAGCAGTATACGTTAATATACTAAACGAAGTGATGATACCATCGGTAAACGCTGTATACGGTCAAAATTACACATTTCAGCATGATAATGCTCCAATACACACAGCGCGCATTGTACAAAATTTTCTCCAAGAAAATAACATAGCAGTTCTTCCCTGGGCTTCGAAGAGTCCCGATTTGAACCCGATAGAAAACATTTGGGGTGCCATGGTCAAATCTATGTATAAACATGATTTTCAACCTAGAAACAGGGATGAATTACGTCATAGGATAAATCAAGCTTGGGATGAAATAACTGTCGAATTATGTAGAAACTTAGTTTTAAGTATGCCACAAAGGCTCCAAAAAGTAATAAACAGAAATGGTTCTATGACCAAATATTAATTTTGTGTTGTTTTGATAAACTTTGTGTTCGCAATTTTTTTCTTTTTATTAAATGTATTTTATTACCTGTATTAGCTTTATTTATTATTTTGTGGTAATGGTAAATATAATAATTTATAAAATATTTGACTTTAAAAAAATCTAATAAATTTACTTTATCCATATTATATGATGTCTCTCAAATTTAACCACCCCGTATCGAAAAATACAAAACATTCCATTATGTAACCTAGGTTACTTTTTAAATTTTGAATGTTTTTCCTTTTTAGCTCTAGACACCTTTTATAGTCTAGGGGATATGTATTTCTTACATTGTTTTTGTAAATCTCTTGTCCCAGTTTTTTATTGGCACAATAGTACATGGGGTCAATTCATCTGGTAGATACTTAGCTGTTCGATAGTGTGGAAAAGCTTAATTTGTAGTATTTTTTTTTTAATTCTGAATGAAGGAACTTTTTCCTTGTGGTTTAACAATTTCCGGACTTCTGTAAAAGTTTCTAGTATAATAGATATGTGTCTCGACTGACGAAAATAATTAAAAATAGAGATACATAACTCAAATTTCGTATTTAGGTTATGTTTTTCATTTGTAATTACATTTTTATACCGTGCGAGCAAAACTTATTTGCATTAAAGAAGGCCTTGCATCTAAAGACGTAATGCTTAGCCGGAGAGCTTAATACCTGTTGGGTGTCAGTAACTACCTGAATTAACAATCAATCAGTTATTCCGTCATCTTTGACAGTCATAACAAGTAATTTGATTCATCGCTAATTTTTCCAATGTCATGAACAATTCACACAATGGGCTTTACGGAACAGCATAAAACATTCATGGTTGAAGCGTATTTTCGAAACGGGGTTAGAGTAAATGGTGAGTGGCAATATAATCCGGGTTTGTGCATGGACGATTTTCACGAACATTTTCCTAACGTTGCTTTTATTGCTGGGATTTTTATCATCGCCTGAAAAGAACCGTAACTGTGTTTAGGGAAACAGGTTCTATACAATACAAAAAAGGAGCAGGAAGACCATCTTTAAGAACAGAAGAACTGGTTGCAAACGTTCGTGAAATGATGCAAAGTACACCAACAAATTGTATAAGACGCCAGTCCCAAAAACTGGGAAGATCTTGTGGAACATGCAGGACTATTCTTAAGAAGCAGCTACATTTATTTCCTTATAAATCGCAAGTATTCCAAGAAATATAAGCCACAGATTTTAAATGACGCAGGAATTACTCTTAATGGTTTACCCAAAATTTATTGGAAAGAAGTGATTTATTAGACATGATTTTTTTTTCGGATGAAGCCTGGTTCCATCTCTCCGGTTATGTGAATTCTCAGAATATACGCATGTGGAGTAGTGAAAATCCCCATTTTTTTGTAGAGTCCACATTGCACCCTTAAAAATTGCTGTCTGGTTAGCTGTTTCCCGAAGAATAATTGTTGGTCCTATTTTTTCCATGACACAGTTACAGCACAGCTGTATAGAGACAATATTTAGAATCCATTTGTGGAGAAATAACTTGACGACGAACTACGTTTTGGATATTTTCAACAGGACGGTGCAACCGCCCATACAGCCGCCGAAACTATTAACTACTTACGCAATTTTTTCGACGACAGATTGATCAGCTTTCAATCAGACATCGAATTCCCCCCTAGATCACCTTGTTTAACGGTTATGGATTACTTCGTTTTTCCTCATTTAAAGAACACTATTTTTAAAACACGAGTTGCAAATTTAGAACAATTACAAGAAAGGATTATCCAAGAATGTGGTAACATTTCTCCAGAGATGCTGATCAACACTTTCGAAAATATGAAGAGACGTGTGAATTTATGCTTGGAGCATGGCGGTGACCAATTTCGGCAATTTATCTAATTATTTTTCTTTTTCTTTCTCTATACTCTTACTTTGTTAATTTTTTAAACAAGAAAAATAAATTTGTATTTGTCTACTTATTTTATTACACTCATAAGTTTGGTATATCAGGCCATAATATGAATTTGACAAAAATTTTAACCTTAGATACATCGTCCCCATATCATTGTGATCTAAACCAAGCCCTACGTTTTTTAATCCAAGCCCTCTTTGATGCAAATAATTTTTGCTCGCACGGTATAAAATTTGATGTATTTTTTATAATAATAAGATACTTGACTTTTAAGACAATTTCGAAAAAATGGCATTTGCGCCCTTACTATTAATCGCAGATGAAATCTGAAATATGGGTTTACAGTTTTAAGGCATGCACCAACTTTTATAAAGAATAAAATTTTCTGAGCAATGGAGCTGGTAACTATGGAGAAGAACTTAGAAATATTGATTGGATGCTCTTAATAAATATCGGGTTTATTGCTATAAAAAAAAGGTAAATACATTCGAACTTATAAAAGAAAGGAGAATTTTGGTCAGCAGAAACTTAACCGGAGATTGATGTTGGATCTCCTTTCCTTTCTTTTTATTTCTTATACCTTTTATGCTTCTACAGGTTGGTTTTTATTTTCACGCCCAAGATAAGAAATTTAATATGGAGTTAAACAAACTTGACAACGAAATCTTGAAAATGTAAAAAGCAAAAACGGATAACTTCAAACATTTAAAAAGCTTTTTTTAGAGAAAGTATCCCTTAACACCCATTTTCCTTTAAAAATTTTAAGGAAATGGGTTTAAAGGCTTACCTGTTAATTCGAGCGTTAAAGCTTCATGAATATTACATTATTTTCGTCATATCGTATTATTGAAACAGCTTCGTGTTTCATCAAAATACGAGGGGGACTAGAATAGTTGTCTTCTTAATAATAATCGACTAGAAAGATTCAGCGGTTATAGTATCTTTCAGAAAGGTGTAGAGTAATAAAATGGGAAATTCTGTTAAGTTCGGCTTTATTTCGGTCTCGGCCATAGGCGGAGGTAAATTTTCTGCAATAAATTATTTATGATAACCAATCACAAAAAAAAATAGAAGAAGATAATTTGATAAAGAAGAAACTATTAGCTATAGCAAATTTACACAAACATCGTTTTATGAAATATGAAGTGAAAGATATAGCTGAAAAACATGGTGTAACTGTGCTGCGCATACCGCCAATCCGTTGCGAACTAAATCCTATAGAACTTATATGGGCGCAAGTGAAAAGATTTGTAGCAAGACATTCAAAATGAAGGACGTTAAGCTTCTGTTTGATCAAGCCATTAAGGAAGTGACACCAAAGAAATGACGAAAAGCAGTCCATCATGTCATTAAAGAAGAGGAGAAAATGTGTGATCTTGACAACCTGATCGATCCGTCGACCTGTTATTTATAACGTCAAGTGGAGATGACAGTTCCTCAGATAACGAAGAATATGATGATTTTTTATAATTTAATTTCTGTATAATATATTTTGAAATTTTTTTATAATGTTTAATAAAAAATAAGTTTATGAATAATAACAGGCAAGCCCCATAAATTGATCCAAACCCGGGTGATACTACCTGCACTTGATGAAAATAAAGAATTTTGCAATGAAATCAATGCCAAATTATTAAAGTTACTTAAATATTCGTTGGGTCACTCTGTAGTCCCTTTGCATACCTATTGAACTTTTATTACTCTACACTTTTCTGAAATAGACTATAGTTTAACAGTTCATATATTTAATATATGTTAAGTCCCATATCTTCAATCTTGACACTAATTTGTTTGTTTTATTTTAAATAAAAAAATACTAATTTTAGAATTACATTTTATGGAAAAATATTCTTAACCGTAGTTTTGTTAAGTGTCACATCAAACAACGTGTAAATTTGGTTTATTTATCATCAAAGTATAATGGTCTGTAATTGGTTACTTTTTTATCCTAACAAGGATCGATATAAACTTACCCATTCAGGTCAATCAAAATAAATCAAGAAAAGTGCAAGGACGAAGGTGTCTACCGAGATATTGTTGCAACCATTGATGGGCGTCACTCTCGAAACCTGCGTGACGTCATCAAAAACCAGTAATGGAATATTACTTAGACGTTACTTACAAATAATAGTATATTGTATACCTAGTAGGAAAAGCTGAACATTTCCGGACGACCGTAAAGATTGTATGTCGCGGCGCAAGCCGAGACTGACAATACGGAGTTCGGAAATATGGCTTTTTCTACGAGGTATACATACTTACTATTTTTCTGTAAATCGAAAATTATTAAAAGGACATAACTTATTACAATCAACTTGTTAAAATTTTAAAATAAATATTATTAACTTTGTTCACAAATAAAGGATGCCATTAAATATTTGTGTTGTAACTATGGAAACACAGTAATATTGAATTGTCAAGCTTAACACATTTTAGTTTACAAGTAGCCGTACAGAAATAATATTTCCTTACAGTACAATAATATATATTTCCTAACAGTTATTTCAATTGCCTAGCAACGACTAAGTGTAAGGAAATATTGACTTTTTCTTTCAAAAACGTTATCAAAAATGTCAATATTTCCGATCGATTTTCGACAAAGTCCTTTTATCCAGTCGCTAAAGAAAATCAAGACAATGTACGATAGTTATTTACATAGAAAAAACTTCAATATTTATAACATATTAAGGTTAAATGTCAAAAAAACATGGGTTTTATTTTCGGTGCGTCGACATAATACGAAACTAAACAACCCCCTTCGCTGATTTCATTTTATTTATAGCCGTAAAATAAAACGAAAATCTCAAAAAACAAGCAAAACCAACCTGTCACGGAAAGGTGTTTGATCCCAAGAGCGGATTGCAATTTCTCTCTCCTGGGAATATAAAAAAATTTAGTTTAACGGCAAAAAATCAATTGATATTTTATGTAGCAGCATTGCGTGTCAAGGCGAGAAGAAACATTTTTTATCTTACAAATTTACTCCTATATTTCACCATCGCATGTTAAATATTGAAATACGCATCCTCGCAGTGTTTCACTTTAACGAATTTCAATTTTATTTTTGAAATATACCGATTTATGGTAATTCGTAATAAGATAAGATTTTAATCTCTTTAAGTCTTGTAGAGAAATCTATACTCTATGATTCTAAAAAAAATAATTATCTTCAAATTTAAAAATGTAAAAAAGCAGTACAAAACAGGGGCGTATTTAAGGGGGGGGCTGTTAGGGTGGCGTATTTAAGGGGGGGGGGCTGCAGCCCCCCTTCCCCTCCCCCTTCGAGCCTAGGAGTTCTAAGTCTAATTCCAACCTAATTTTTCGTGTCTGTTTAAAGGTTGGAGACAATGACGTTTCTTGAACGGCAGTAGAGTTTTGCACTTGCATTGTCTTTATTTGTTTAGAATCACTACGTTTCAACTGGTAAGTATCTCCAGTCGTTGAAACGTAGTGATTCTAAACAAATAAAGACAATGCAAGTCCAAAACTCTACTGCTAATTTTTCGTCTCACGCTTGGACTGGAAATTTTTATATACTTAATGTATTCTTGGCTTAGATTACAAAGGTCTTGTAGGAAACGTTTAGTTTTTAAACTTTTCCTTCTAAAAGTCCTGTTATATATAGAGATTAAGGTTTCAGACACATATTGTTTTAGTAACGCGTAAGTAAAAAGATTAATAATTTATATAATTTCTCCATTATATACTTGTCTGTTCCGTTTTACCTTTTTTAGATCTATTTTAAATCAACAAAAATTTAACCCAATGCGATAAAATATTTTTATAATAAAAACAAAAATTAATTAGGTATTTATTTTTAAAGAGAAAAATTTTAATTAAAACATTTTTTATGGAAGAAGTGTGATAATTTATAATAATAATAATAGTGCGGGAAGAAACGAGAATGCTTTATTATGAATATATAAAACGGCACTCAAGAAGGAGTATTTCAAAACCTAAGCATTTGCACCAAAAACTGCTAAAAAATCATCAATTTTGGCGTGATAAGCGATATTTACTTTAATTTTAATCATATAAAACCGAGCCCAAAAAACGCGTCATACATACGTCTTATGTTAAAATTTTTGATTGACACCTATATTAAAATTCTTCACAAATATAAAAAATGTTTTTTTTTTAATAAAGAGAGAAATGTCACAAAAAAAGTAAAAAAAAACATTTGCAAAAACAAATTTCGTAATAACCCATATTTACTTATCTTCTATTTAATACAAGCTATGCAATTATAACTTTGCATTGTAGCTGTCACTTACTGACATCGTAGTTTCATAATACAATACAAATTTCACGAAAGTAGACGCAGACTGGACAGATGACCCAGTTCCAGCTACCCTTATACGTTTTTACGTCAACAACAAATGTTCCCGAAATGCAGGGCGAATACAAGATGCCAGATTTGCTTTTTGGACGTTTAGGGTCGAGTTTACAGACGTCTAATCATTTTCCTGAAAAAGAGGACGTTAAATTGAAATATACAGGGTGTTTCTGCAAAATAGTATTTTTCCACGTAGTTTTAAGTAAATGAAAGGCAAAAGGTATTAGGCTTACAGCTTCAGGGGTTCCAGTATATTTTAAAAATCACGCATCATCGCGTTGCCTGGAAAGGGTTTAAGTTTTCCTACTATCGACTAGACAGCGATTTCAGGTCTATACGGAGCCCTAAAAAATAAAACGCCTCTCATAAAATTAAAATTTTAATCTTATTTTTACAAGACAAACATTCTGCGAAATATAATTAAAAAAACTACAATCACAAGTTTAAAGAGTACTGTTTGCCTTTTTAATCAACCTGTTTGCGTTACATTAAAAAAATAATTATGTAAAGCGTTTTCCAAGGAGTTTTGAAATTAGAATTGTTTCTTAATTTATTTTCCCTTACCCGTAAGCATTTGCTAATTTATGTAAAGGTCAGCGGCGTCGATCCACGAAAATAGGTGAGAAATCAACGTTTCAATAACTTTATAATAATTATTTATGTACGTGTCAATTTGTGAGAGCATTTGGTTGGATCTCTTGGCTCAAGAACCAACACTCTTGGCCTTAGAACCAACACTCTTGGCTCAAGAACCAACACTTTTGGCTCAAGAACCAACACTCTTGGCTTAAGAACCAACACTCTTTGCTCAAGAACCAACACGTTTGCCTCAATAACCAACACTCGTGGCCTAAGAACCAACATTCTTGGCTCAATAACAACCGCTCTTGGATCATGATATAAAGACTTTGGGCGAAGAGAAAAGGTATTTATTTCAAACTCTTATAAGTATTCTATGACAAAATAAATTACGGTGTCTGTTTGAAGGTTGGAGTCAATGATGTTTCTTGATCACACACATCACAACGTTTCACCTGGAGACGACTGGAGATACTTACCAGTTGAAACGTTGTGATGTAAAAAAAATAAAGACAATGCAAGTCCAAAACTCTTCTATTGTTAAAAAAAATTACTGTTTTGTGCCAAGAGCAATCGCATTTGGACCTATTTAAAACCGTGGGTCTTTTGGATTCTCCCAACAGATTATGTTTTTTTTCAGTATAAAGCTAATGTCGAAGTAGTCAAATTTATACTATTTTAAACAGGCCGTAATAAAAAAATTGTTATTGATTGTTATTACTTTAGTTCAAAATTATCGCCAAAGCGAAAGTGTTAATTACGCCTATTGTCGGCGACGACGTTACAGATTTTTTGTTGCTATTACTTATTTATTATTGATACATGTTTGTGTCCTCTTAACTAGAATGCAGCCAATATACAAAGTTTTTCTTAAATTTATGTGCACGCTCCTGGTGGAGGCTTTCAAGAAAATAAAATGTTTACCGAGGGGAATAGGTGATTACGACCAATTCTTCAGACCTTTTTTTGAGTTTTATCTTAATATATTAAAATATATATATATATATACTTTAATGTCAGGAAGACGCATCTTTATCGACATACGACGATACAGGATTATTTTACTCTCGCTCTTCTAGAGGGATGGTCACTCCGCTGTCGTTGGCGACGTTACATCTATGAATAGATTGCTTATTTAGCAGTGCGTTAGTTACAAATGGTATTTTAGAAGTAATAGTAATTAACCCTGAAGGGCCCTGGCAGCGAACGAATAGGTAAAAATTACTCAACAAAAAAAAATAAGCTTCCGATGTTAATAATAGTAGTTTGTACAACAAAATGGGATATCATGTCTATATCTTACGAGGATGTAAATCGACTTTCGAGCGCGATATGGACAATCCACTCGAGTTAAGCAATATATTATTTCTACGACCAAACTTACGAACCTAAATTTATATATAAATATATAAATTATATACTTGTCTGTTCCGTTTTCCCTTCTTTAAAGCTATTTTAAATCAAGAAAAATATAACCCAATGCAATACAATATTTTCACAACAAAAACAAATAGGTATTTATTTTGAATGAGAAAAATTAAAGTA
The DNA here is from genome assembly GCA_935413205.1 of Polydrusus cervinus. NCBI lineage: Eukaryota > Metazoa > Arthropoda > Insecta > Coleoptera > Curculionidae > Polydrusus > Polydrusus cervinus. The sequence goes on from OW284512.1 coordinate 9,482,702, forward strand.
AAAATTTTAATTGAAACATTTTTTATAGAAGAAGTGTGATAATTTATAATAAAAAAAATTATGCGGGAAGAAACGAGAATGCTTTATTATGAATATACAAACCCGCACTTAAGATAGAGTATTTTAAAACCTAAGCATTTGCACCAAAAACTGCTCTAGATCTTTTTCTAAAATACATGATTTCTGAAAAAATCATCAATTTTGGCGTGGTAAGCGATATTTACTTTATTTTTATTAAAAAAAACGAGCCCGCAGACGCGGGTTAGAGTCATACATACGTCTTATGTTAAAATTTTGGATTGACACCAATATCCATATTTTTCACAAATATAAAAAATGTGTTTTTTTTTAATAAAGAACCAGCTAAGAATATCAAAAAAAGAGTAAAAAAAACATTTACAAAAACAAATTTAATCCAACCGTGCAGAGGGGGGAGGTATTAATTAAATTTTCAAAACTTTAAACAAACTTTCGGCGTGGCCCCTAAAATTTTTCTCTTCTCCAAAAAAAAATTTCCTACTTACGCCCACCAAGCCCCCCCCCCCCTCCCCCCTCCCCCTCCCCCCTCCCCCCTCTCCTCCGAGCATATTTTCTGGCTACTCCACTGGTACCATATATTTATAAAAATTATATAATTTACAGTCCGAGTCCCAGTAAATACAAGAAACTGTGATTGGTCAGTACAAAGCACAGAGGAATAATAGATCGGCCCTGTATCCAAGGAGAAAAGGAACATCTTACGCACAGTGTTATATTCGTAAGATTTTTTTAAAATCACTTGTGGTTGTGATTTGCTAAAAAAATACTTTTTCAGTATTGTGTGCAATCGTGGAGTTTTTTTTAAATGGAAAATTGTATTTTTAAAGGTTGCAACACTGTGCAGCACTGAACAGTAAGAATATGAAATTGTACCGTACAGTTAACTGGAAAAGCCTACTTTTCTAGTCACTTTAGTATAAGGGAAACAGCAAATTTCCGTGTGGGAGTAGAAATGTTTTTATTATACTCGTAAGTTGTGGAGATATTTAACCAAAATATATTTTGCGAGAAAAATAAATGGTATACAAATTCAACTTACCAATTCAAATTGGCTTTAAAATATTGAATTTAATCAAGATTTTTTAGTGAATTTAAAATTTGTTGGGAATATCATTCGACTGAAAAATCTACATTATTAAATAAAAGAAGGAAATCAAGGAAAAACGCCGCTAAGAGGTCATGAATTTTAAATTTTCTGATATAGAATTAAAAGGAATTTATTAGCTTTCTTAAGGAGAAAAGCTTTAATGAACTCTTTCACTGCTTTTTCTACTAAATAAAAAAGGAAAATCGATACTAAAAAAGAAAATGTGTAGTATAACGTATTTCTTCTTCAATGAAATTGGTAATAATTCATATTAAATATTTTATAAAATTTCATCTGAAAGCCCATCTTGAAAACTTTTTGCTTTGTTTTGTAAAATTCCAAGTTCACAACCGTCATTTTCTCATTTTATACTAATTATATTTTATCAACGCTGTGTCAAAATACAAATCTGATTCCACTACCAAGAAGAGAAGACTTTACCATTGGTAGGATGCAACCACCTGCAGACCGGTTTCAACCTCTTTCGTTCTCGTCCGTACACAGAGTCTATACGTTCCAAGCAATAATCTTGATACTAAAAATTACAATATTATCAACCTTCTAGGGTTTTATATTTCTTTTAGCGCCATCTCGTGGTAGTCCTGGTGTGTTTTGTTAAGATAAGTATTTAAACTTGTTGTGGAAGCTGGGTAAGCTAATCTCTAATTGCAACATGCAAATCTGTCAGATAAAATGTTTTTTTAAAAAATCTACATCAATACATTTATCCCAGAGTCTATGCATACACGATATTTTCCTAAAGATTGCACAAAATGCAAAAATAAATACTACCAAAATATATTTCTACCGAACTATTGTTATTTTCTGACCGAACTAAATAGTTATGCACAGATGAACTTTTGTATTTCAAAAATCTCCAATTTTCCCCTCATTTCTAGACCTACTAAATGAACGTTTCTTACTAACCTTGGTTGGTTTTTTACCATGCAAGCATTTGTCCACCGCGATATTTTCTGATATATTTTGAACGGAGATCCAACCAATCGACTTTAAAACGTTTATTATACGTAACAGATATAGAAAAATAACTGGTAAATCTTCCTTAAATTGTGCAACATTAATATGAGTCATAAAACCAAATAAAACAGACGAAATTATAAGATTTCTAGAAAAAAAAAATCAATTGTTTACTAAATGTTTAAGGTTATTTTATTTCTACTTACAGTATTGCCATTTCTCTTTCCACGTTACAGTGTTGTTAGTTTATAAATTGGCGATTATTTTGAAAAACTTTACCACAGCGAACTTTAAAAGTTCATATTAATGCACAAATGCCGTTTTTAACGATGAAAACAAATTCTACAGCTTTTTTGTTGTACTTTTAGAGTTATAATTCATAAGCACGCAAAAAAAACCGGAGCAACCCTTTTTTCTTCTGTGCATTTCAGCAGACAATTTAATCAAACTAGCTATGGTTGACCAAAAAAAATTGTTCATTTTTATTACTAAATATATCGCTTTTTGTCTGTTATTCTGCAAAAGGCCAAATGTGATAAAGATAGATATATTCAAAGTGGTTTTGTATAAATATAAGAAATGACCCAAATCGATGAATATGTTACGGTGTAATTTGGTCCATGGATTTACCAACGAAATGAATATTTATTCAATTGTTTTCTATTATTTTTCTCACAAGTTTACGGCCAACTAGAAAGACAAATTTTAATTTTTAGTATGAAGTTCGGAAGTTGAGTTGTAGAAAAAATATACTGTACAACTCGAGTGGATTGTCCATATTGCGCTCGGAAGTTTGAACACTCCGCCTACGGCGTCTTATTCAATTTACTTCCTCGTGCGATATAGACATCATATCCGCTCTTGTTATACAAAAAACTATTTTTAGCTTTGAAAATATCCCTTCTCCTATGGAAAAACTAAAGTTACATATTTTAATTAATACTTTCTTTTATAATAAAGCTGATATAAGCCAGACGAGTCGCAGAATATCTATAATAAATGGCGTAAAATATTGCTCCACTGTTTTTATAAACCTCAATTCTCCACTGATTTGCTGTATTAGATAACGAAAAGTTAGGTCCCTGTAGAATAAGGGATGTATTTTACCTTTTGAGTAATTTACAACACGATAAAGTCTACCCACAAAATTAAAGCAGTTTACCTTTTTTAGACAAAGCTAAACACATATTTTACATTCAGATTCATACACGGTGTGTAAGTACAATTATCTTAAATGATTGTTGTGTTCAGGTTGTTTAGCTGAGATACATAATATGTATACAACATTCCACAGTACACCAGTAGTGGGGGCTCCACCTTGAGGTCGCGTGGCCGCAAGCCCCTCTATCGCCGCCACGGGTTTTTTAATTTTGGTTAAAAAGAAATCTAAGCTTAAACTTAAAATTTAAAAAATCAGAGTTGGAAAAAAACACCTACTATTCCTACTAATTTGGCAACTCTAAATCATAAACAACATCAATAGATAATAGGGAATATAAAAAAAACTACTGAAATAAAATCAACTCGTTTAGTTAAATAAAACGCCTGTATCTTAAAAAACTTCTGCCTATTTATTCAAAATCCACCTACTAACTCTAAACTAGTCTAAACTCTCATACTATTGCTTTAATAAACCAAAAGTCTTTTATGTTTGTTAAGTGGGCAGTAACCAAATTGGAGGCTATTGATTCGGATCTAGACATTGGGGATATTGAAATTGAAATTAATTTACCAGCAGTAAGAGTAAGAAGAGTGAAAAAATGCCAGGAGAAGAATCCAAGGTGAAAAACTGAATAATGCCATTGCCAGATTTAGAACAGAAGCTTATAATGTGGTCATTGATATAATAATTCAATCAATGGACGAAACGTTCACCAAGAATTTTACTATTTGGAAAGATTTTAATATATTAGATCCCAGAAATTTAAATGACTTAAAAAGCAAAATTCCTCGCAATAGTTTGTAGGGTCTTTCTGAAAAGATCATAAAGTTAAATCCCCTTGCCACCTCCCAAATACTACAGGATAAGCTAGAAAACTTTATGGAAAACTGGGACACTTTAAAACTTAGCATCGATGAATTTTATACTTTCAATTTTGAAAAGGAATCTTCTGATAATGATGATGGCAATCAAGAAACCCGTATGCAATGCAAAAGTTGCAGAAATTGCACATTGTGCTGCTATTGCATCCTTCTCAAATACAATATGTATAAACAGGCCTACCCAATGCTGGAATTAGCAAATAAATATTTATTAACTCTTCCAATCTCCCAGGTAGCCTGTGAGAGAAGTTTTTCCAAACTAAAATATTTAAAAAACAGGTTAAGAAGTACTCTTAGCCAGAACCGATTGGATGCTTTCATGCTGATGAGTTTTAAAAAGGACATTCTAAATAAAATAGAAAATGATGAGGTCATTGATGCTTTGGGAAGATCCAGCACTGTACTATCCAAAAAACTGTTTTATTAATATCAAAAAAAGAGTTTTTTTTAAATTTAATTTTAACATTTATTTTATCGGGTAGGTATTGTATTTTTTTTTAATTATAGTGTTTATTTTATTTTGTCTTAAGAATTAATAGTTCCTATATTGTGATATTTATTTGTTTTGGAAAAGAATAATATTTTTTTGTTTGTGTTGATTATTTTATTAGTTATAAGTTTTGTTTTCAATTTATGTTCCTAAAAATTGTTTTGGAAATACTTATTTGTTTATGTTCTTTTTTTTATTTAAGTGATAATGAAGAATTTTTTTTTTATTTGAGAATTATTGTAAAAAACATTTCTTAGGTTTTTAGATCCTAATAGAATAGATACCAACCTACGTTGATCAAAGCAAAAAAAGAAATTTAATCTTTTTTCTGGCACGTCATGGCGCTGCTTTACTGTAACTTCCCGCGCCGGTCCAAGGGGTCCCATCCGCCCCTGGTCACAAATACAATAACTCTATTTCATCCCGTTTATTGTTTAATTCATCGGGAAACGATTAATAAATTTGATGGATCTACCGATAATTCAGAAGGACAGGCAACACTGTCTGCAACTCTCTTACCAACTTCGTTACCTGAAATCCATTATGTAATGCGCTCGGTTGTGGCGCGGTATGGAATTCTCTGCGTCAGCTCATTTCATGCGAACACGTAAAATCAGCGACTCCCGGACGGCCCTATTTCATCCGATGTGTAACTAAAAATAGGCTAAAATCTCCTTAAATTTTCCGCGAACGTCTCGCGGCAATCGGCAAAGCAGCAACGTAAAGTGGGGCACTATTTCTAACTTAGGTCGTAGTTCCATGTGCTGATGATTATGGTGATGTCAAAAAACAGAATCACGTGATGTTACCAAAAAAATTGTTAATGGAGATACGTTTAGTAAATATCTTCGTTATTATTGCGTTTAGCAACATGTGGTAAAAACAATTTTGATTAGAATTTCACCCTCTATCAAACAGTTAACCAAAAAACAAACTGTAAAGAATAGATAACGAAAACTTGTATTTTAAAATGACTTTGCTACTTGAATATTCCACAGGGTGTTTTGAACTAGGTAAAAAAATAACAGTTCGATTAACCTTTTATGCAGTCTATTTCAGAAAGGTGTAGAGTAATAAAAGCTTATTAGGTATGCAAATATACTACAGAGCAGGCCCGTAGCTAGAGGGGGGCTGGCCAGGGCGAAGCCCTGATAAAAAGAAATTGAGCCCTGGTAAAAAAGATTTTGAAATAGAAGAAAATAAGTGTGAAAAATGTCTGCAAGTTATGGGGCCCTGGTAAGAAATCGAATAGCCCCACCAAAAATTTGGTTCTGGCCACGGCCCTGCTACAGAGTGACCCAACGAATATTTAAGCCACTTTCATAATTTGGTATTGATTTCATTGCAAAATTCTTTATTTTCATCAAGTGCAGGTAGTACCACCCGGGTTTGGGTCAAATTATGGGTTTTGCCTATTGTTATCCAATCACAAACACTGAACATGGTGTGCCAAAGGCGTGCATTATGTACATAGTTTTAAGTACACTTATTTGTTATTAAACATTATAAAAAAAATACAAAATACGAAAAAAAAAAAATACAGAAATTAAATTATAAAAAATAATAATATTCTTCGTCATCTCAGAAACTGTCATCTCCTCTTGACGTTATAATTAACGGGTCGACGGTCCGATCAATCAGGTGGTCAAGATCACACCCAATCACAAACACTGAACATGGTGTGCCAAAGGCGTGCATTATGTACATAGTTTTAAGTACACTTATTTGTTATTAAACATTATAAAAAAAATACAAAATACGAAAAAAAAATTATACAGAAATTAAATTATAAAAAATAATAATATTCTTCGTCATCTCAGAAACTGTCATCTCCTCTTGACGTTATAATTAACGGGTCGACGGTCCGATCAATCAGGTGGTCAAGATCACACATTTTCTCCTCTTCTTTAATGACATCATGGACTGCTTTTCGCAAGTTCTCTGGTGTCACTTCCTTAATGGCTTGTTCAAACAGTAGCTTAACGTCTTTCATTTTGAATGTCGTGTTATATCTTGCTACAAATCCTTTCACTTGCGCCCATATAAGTTCTGTACGATTTAGTTCGCAATGTTTTTCAGCTATTTCTTCCACCGCATATTTCATAAAACGATATTTGTTTAAATTTGCTATATCCAATAGTTTCTTTTTTATCAAATTATCTTCTTCTTTTTCTTTGGTTAGATATCATAAATAATTTAATGCCCAAAATTTACGTGCGCCTATGGCCGACACCGAAATTGAGCCGAACAGGACGGAATCTCCCATTTTATTACTCTACACCTTTCTGAAATATACTTTAATATATCGAATAACCAATTACTTAAAATTTGTAAAAGTCAAGTTAAAACTGATAGTTGTACCTACCTGCAGTTCTCTAAAAAAATCAATAAAATCGGCTTAAAAATTAAAAAGTTATCAATCCTATAACTTAATCAAAAAAAATTTAAAGGGCTGTTTTGTGTTTATGCAAGTGTATCTAAAAGAGACCTTATTACTTAGCAATAATTAATAGATATTTAATTAAAATGGGTTATGTGAATACAGTAATAAAATATTTTATCCTTCTTAGGATACTATTTTTCAAAAATAGTTATGCTTTTCACCCTGTAATTCACACCTTAATGTATCAGCAAAAACAACACACAGCGAACTTTCATTTTCATCTACCAGACAGAGTTTTTTGGACGGCCCTTAGGGCACAAGTAAAAAGCCTTTACACATTTGTTACCAGCCACGGGAATATATCCTTTTTTATACTTGGAATTCTGGATTTGTCTCTAAATTCGCCAAAAACTTTTTATTAAAATTGCTTTGAGAAAAATTAGGCATTGTTAGTATTATGGCTAAATTTAATAAAAGAAATATTGGGATTTAAGGTTTCAACTTTAAGTCTATCTCTGTCTCTCAAACTCTTGCCAGTGCCTTCCTTCGGGAGCAGGATATAGGGTAGCATTACCGGCCTAATAACTTAAATTTTGTTAATGATGTTTCCAAATTTTCCTTTCTAAAAGCAAATAGAAAATGACAATAGTTTTTGGAGAGGGTCAAAGCTATTTTTATTAAAAATAAATAATTTTCAATTTTTCTTACAATGCAATTAACTTTAGTAATTTTATTTTTAGGCGCGTAACTACAGGCGGGCCTAGGGGGACCGCCCCCCCAAAAAAAGGCTGACTTTGTAAGCTCGCTACTCGCCTCATAATATAGCATCAATTTTTTCAATTTGAATTGCATGTTTATTCAACAATGTACAAAATAATCTTTCAAATATTGGATTGAGTAGTCCGTTACTTTGTGATATTGCATATTAACAAAAAGACAATAGGTATGTGTAATTTTACTTTGTTATAATATCACTTTTTATTTACTGATTAGTTACTGCAGTTTCGTAGTACTACTACATTATCAAACTGAATACCTTAAACTACGTTTCACAGTTATAAATAGATTTTTAACAAAGGATGCTTATAAATATTAAAATAAAAATAGAATATTTATCCCTTAATCTAGTAATTGATCCCTATTGTATAGTAATGTAAATAGCGGGGAATTCCACAAGTCTGTTTGGTCATTTAGTAGGTTTATGGTCGGGTTTTTATTGTTTGTAAATTTCTATTGATTCTAAGATGTTAAACCTCTTGCTTTTTGGTGCAGTATGTAAAATATTTAAATTATTCCCATCTGGGAAACAATGACCTGTATCCGAACAGTGTTTAGCGAAATTGGATTTTTCTTTGTTTAACAAATAAGAATGTTCATTATATAATTATTATATAATGAACAACAAAATTCCAATTTCGCTAAACATTGTTCGGATACAGGTCATTATTTCCCAGATAAATAATTTAAAACTTTTACATACTGCACCAAAAAGCAAGAGGCTTAACATCTTAGAATCAATAGAAATTTACAAACATAATAAAAACCCGACCATAAACCTACTAAATGACCAAATAGACTTGTGGAATTCCCCGCTATTTACATTACTATACAATAGGGATCAATTACTAGATTAAGGGATAAATATTCTATTTTTATTTTAATTTTTTTATAAGCACCCTTTGTTAAAAACCTATTTATAACTGTGAAACGTAGTTTAAGGTATTCAGTTTGATAATATAGTAGTACGACGAAACTGCAGTAACTAATCAGTAAATAAAAAGTGATATTATAACAAAGTAAAATTACACATATTGTCTTTTTGTACGAAATAATCTTCCCAAATATCACTCGACCATCATTTTTTTATTGGTTAAATTTTCCATTTTTCACTCACACTTTTTTGACAATACTCGTTGAACTTTGGGCTTGTTTATTCAAAGATTAAATCCCTCGAGCTTCGCTCTCGGGATCTAATCCGAATAAACATGTCCAAATTCAACTGGAAAAATTTCCAAAAAAAGTGTTCGTGACAGCCGAAAAATCTAACCGATAAAAAAAACGAGGTTTTGTGATATTACTGTTGATTATTGACCAAATTTGTTAAAATATGGGTGGGACTCTCCGCCGACCCGCATCTATACAAGCCGCCACTGCAAGTCACAATAACAGGCCCACCCTAGGCCACCCCCAGGTCAAAGGGCTAGTGACGCTAATGTTTAGGTAAAAAAAAAATGATTTGCTTATCTTATTTTACAATTCGGGAAAAAAAGAACCACAATTTAACACGGCAAATTTTAGCGCTGTCAGATCCCCTTAAGAAGCCCTTGAGCTAGTTAGCTTATAGTAGATACATAAAATAAGTCTCAACTTCTCTGAATATGGAAAATGCAAAATAAATTTATGAAAAATGCTAAATGTGAATTATTTGCTCATAAATCTGGTTTTAAATTTTTCAGTTCACCTTGTTATGTAATAATATGAATTATCCTTAGGGCCAAAAAAATATTTTCGCCAATAGAAATCTGTTAAAATGATAAATGGTTTTGTGTTTAGAGGAACATATTTTTAAATATGTCAGCGAAATTCTGCCAGGCAATTTGTCGTGCATATTTATTGACATGGTGGCGGCTCCTCCTTGAGGCCGAATGGCCGCGCCCCCATACCATGTTTATTATCGTTTAATTGATTATGACACAATAATTAACTTTGATAGCTCCACCGATAATTCAGGAGGATTGGCAACATTGCCTGCAACTCTCTTACCACCTTCGTTATCTACTAATCCTCGCGCCCTCGTGTAATGCGCTTGATTGTGACTCGGTACCGAATCTCTGTGGCCGCTACGGCTTGACCAATACATAGCGACCTCGCATCACCCTATTCCAGCCGCTGTGTAACTGAAAACAGGATTACATCTCGTTGGTTTATCCGCGAAGGTATCGCGGCAAACGGCATAGCACCAACGTAAAGTGGGAGACGCGGCAAATGGATTTTGAGCTTCTGTTTATACCAATGGAAAGGTGGTATCTATGTGGGTGTTGGAAAGTTAAATTATAAAAATAATAAGTTCCTTGTATTGTAAAAAATATTGAGTTAAGTTAAGTTATAAAAATACTTTTCTGCCCCTGTTCAAATATCGGTTAAGTCTAAATTTAAGTAGTTTTAAAAATTCTTTAATTAACATGGCCATAATTCGGGCGTTATCTTTTTGGGCTAATTTAATATACAGGGTGCTACAAATTCGTGTGCGTACAAGGGGATCTCGAAAACGGTAAGATTAAATTAAATCGAGTTAAATCGAGTTAAATCGAGGCAAAGTTGCATATTTTGGGGCTTAATAATTTGGTGAAAATAATTTGTAAATATTCCGAATATCTTCGAAGATATCCGAAAAAACCGAAATTTTTAGTTTTGGTTTTTAATTTTTTGCGCCTTTATTTTTGACTTGGGAAAAAAACAAAAAACACTTTCTTGTAGCCGTTCTTTATTTTCTACAAGATGGCGTTACTAGTTTCTCAGGCGCTAAAATCTCGACAGTGGATGATGCCGGAAATAAGATTTTCGATTTGCTGGAAAGAATTATGCTTGCCGCTGAATATGAAACAGGTTTTTACAAAATTGTTCGTGTGGTTTCAGAGAAAATAACTTTTGAAATATCGTTTAGCGGGATTTTGTTGTGTTGCCAAAAATATTAAAATTACATTACATTACAGGAAGTTATGGTGTTTAGGCCGTTTAATTCAATAGGATTTACTGTAACAATATAATTAAAAGCAAGTTTTTAAGGCCTGAGAAGTAATTCTATTTTTTATTTTATTGTACATAACATCTTAAGTCCTATTGTTTTTTGCCTTAAACCTAGATCGAAATACTGTAAAACAGAAAAAAATTAATGCTCCCGAGTAAAGAAAAGGTAACTGAAGTGTTAGTTTAATTATGTTAAAGTGATGCGCTTATGTTTGTTTCAAAAATAATTTCAAAATTTTCTTACTGTTTATACCAGGAGTTCCCAAACTGGGGGGCGCGCCCCCTGGGGGGGGGGGGCGCTAAGCAGCATTAGAGGTGGCACGAGAGCTCTGAAAAACTGCAAAATTAATACAACTTGTATCTGTATAATGGAGGGGGAGGGAGGCGCGACCATTTCTTGATTTCCAAAAGGGGGCGCCATAGAAAAACCTTTGGGAACCCCTGGTTTATACGGATGATGCTTGTTTCGGGCGAAATATGTAACAAAAATAAACAGACAAAAAATATTAAAGGCCAAGACTTTAGGTCGTTTTTTGTACAAAATATCAAAAAATATCAGGCCTCTTTGAGTGGAAATGGATTTTTCAAACCAGAAATCTGTTTTTTTGGTTTGGCTCTAAATGTTCAGGACCGTAATGATATAAAGAGATAACTTGAAAAAAAGTGTTATTAGATAACAAAACTTTAAATAATTTCTAAATCTTAGAAGTCCCTAAAACTGTACCTAAAATTCCATTCCTTTAAAAAAAATTACGTTCAGATCATTTTTAAAGAACGAAACCTAGAATTTAAAAACTAATAACGCCATCTTGTAAAACATAATAGACGGCTATAAAAAAGTGTTTTTTGTTTTTTCCCCAAGTTAAAAATGAAGACGCAAAAAATTAGAAACAAAAAAGAGAAATATTTTTTTTTTTCGGAGATCTTCGAAAGCAATCGAAATATTTGCAATATTCTTTAACCAAATTATTAAGCCTCAGAATACGCAACTTTGCCTCAATTTAACCATTTTCGTATCTCTTACTGTTTCGAGATCCCCTTGTCCGTACACGAATTTGTGGCACACTGTATATACTGTGCAAAAAAAGGTCTGTTCTCAATTGTAAAATATGTACATATGTTCTCAGTAGAACGTATTTTTTCCGTAAATACGACACTTTCTTCAGATCATTTTCTAATCCATTGATTTTTACCGCAAATGCGAAAGAAGGAAATGGAATAAAGCACAATTTAAAATCCTAATGGTCTCGAACTATGCAGTCGCAGACCATTAAATTGTGGGTTATCCCTTTTATTCTTTTACGGGTTTAAAGGCGTAAGAAGACGTCATATTAGAGGGAAAAGGGAATTTGTTATAAGACGTATTGCTGGCTGAACAAGATATTAATTTTAAATAGATTGTACTAAACCCGTATGTACTATTTTGAATCGAAATATCTCTTCATCATTATTTGTTATTATGTGTATTATTTATGTAGTTTTCTTCATTCTCCAACATTTAAGGAAGATTTACCAAATATTTTTCTATATCTGTTTCGTTTAATAAACGTTTTAAGGTTGATTGGGGTAACAGCCCCGTCATGGCAAAAAACTATCAAGGCAAGTAAGTACAAACGTTCATTTTGTATGTACGTTTTATGCATTAAATGTTGAAGTAATTGTCTAGCAAAGAGTGGAAAACTGGAGATTTTGGAAAAGAGAAAAGGCATTTGTGCACAAATCTTTTGTTTGACCAGAAAAAATTTTAGAATGGAAGGGTTAAAATATATTTTAGTTTTATTTTTTTAATTTTTGCACCATTCCGTGCACTCCTTGGGAAAATTGGTGTATGCATAAGCTCTGGGATAAATGTTTGGATTCAAATAAAACAGATTTGCATCTCTTTGAAGTATATTACCTCACTTTTGTTAAGTGTAAGAAAGCGTAAAATTTCCAATATGTAAATTTGGTTTCGCCGTAATTGACCACTGTGATTGATCAGTTTCATATCCTTACTAGGATGGATATGAAAATATATCCGTTCAGTTAACCGGAATAGCTCATTTATCCAATCAGTTTAGTGTAAAGAAAACAGCAAATATGCATTTGGCAGTAGAAAAATGCATTTCATCATTTTCTGAATAAAAAGAAAATATTTTTTATATCCTGGACTAATAACCTTTTATTAATATTTTGCTTAATTTGCTTTAAATTTTAACTTGGCTTGCATTTAATTGTTATTTATTATAAGTTAAGCTCAATGCTGGTTTTTGTATACAGGAACAAAATAGATATGTAAATAAATTATTAAAAATTTCAATACAGTTAGTTGTAAGTTGTAGCAGCAAAATAGTAATTTTGCTACTTGCAGGATTAATTTAAAACATGTAATTTAGTTATTTTAGCATAAACATTTAGTAAAATGGCTTGCCAAAGTGCGCCAAAAACGCACGAAACGTCAACTAACTAACTAAAAGACAAATACGGTGATATCACTGATATCAAAAATATACTTATTTAATTAAATTTTACTGATGATAATTTGTGACAGCCCAACGCATGCAACTATTTTTAATATATTTATCTCGGCGTTCATTAAAAACACAAAAATCAGGTGTTTAAAAGTTAGTTCAGTATTTTTCAATAAACAAATACATCTTGGAAAAATGTAGGTATGCAAAGCGCGAATGGAAAATACCTAGAAGTTATGGGGAACCCTTAATATAATTTTTAGCCAAGCAAATTCTTTTTAATATTGAGTATTCGCGAGTTAAAAAAATTTCCTGAAAATTTTTAGTGACGTGCAGTTATTAAAATTGAAAAACTTTTATGCCTCCGCTGGGAATTGAACTGAGAACCTCTCGATTACATGTCGATCGTGCTATCAATTGCGCTATTGAGACTCTGAGATTCTCTGAAATGAACTAGAGACCTCTGAACAATGACATCTAGCCATAAGATCCATTTTCGAAATGTAAGAAAAGTGTAGTGAACACCATTACTTTCAATGGGCCTTTTTACTATATTCGGCTTTTTCATATCCTGAATTATTAGAACTTATTGAATAATATAAGTACCTTAATAATAAAATTATTTTACGTGTCACTCATGCGACCAGCTATATTGTTAACTATGTTTATAACTTAAACAGAAAAGAACAGAATACCAGCCTCAAGAGATCAGTCAGGTCGGAGCGCCTCGAATAAAGGCTGTCGATTGCTTGGATTTGTTGTGACGTAGCGTAGGTATGAGGTTTCCTGTATTTTAATAGAAAATTGCGTATTTGTTTAATATTGGTGACATTTTGCAAACCAACAAAATCCCGCTAATCGATTTTTCAGGCCCTAAAATCTTCTCACTGGCCGATACCTGAAACCGGATTCTCGATTCGCTGGAAATAATTATATTTGCCGCTGAATATGAAATGTCACCAATTTGCCAACCAACAAAATCCCTCTAAACGCTATTTCAAACGTGATTTTCTCGGAATCCACACAAACAATTTTATAAAAACCTGTTTCATATTCAGCGGCAAATATAATTATTTCCAGCGAATCTAGAATCCGGTTTCAGGTATCAGCCAGTGCGGAGATTTTACTGCCTGAAAAATCAATTAGCGGGATTTTGTTGGTTGGCAAAAACTGACAACGTAAACCAACGAAGACAAACATAGACTGTAAATAGTATATTACATAACAAGTGATGAAAGTGATACTGTTCAAACGAGGAGATATTTAGCACGAGGCGTCAGCCGAGTGCGGAAATTCTCCGAGTTTTAGAATAATCACTTTCACACGAGTAATGTACACTATTTTTCCTACGACCACAAAGAATTATTAAAAAAACCTTTGATTTGTGAAAAAAATATTTCAACTCTAGAGCTGAAAAAAAATATTTCAACTCTAGAGTGGAAATACAAGGCACACTATTTAATTTAAACATATGATGCCAATTTAATAGATCAAAAGGTCGCAGGTTCAAATTCCATCAGGAGTACTTACTTGACTTTTTTTTATAAAAACATTAAATAAATTATAAAATTATTTTGAATTGAAATCTTCCTTCTTGAATGATTTTTTTTTTATTTAATCAAGGAAAGATGCATTAAAAATAAATTTAAAAAATTCACTCAACAAGGAAGATTTCAATTCAAAATAATTCTATAAATTATTTAATGTTTTCATAAAAAAAAGTCAAGTGCTCCTGATGGGATTTGAACCTGTGATCTTTCGATTCGTAGGTCATGGCTCTAGTCTCTAGGCTATAGCGACCCATAAACATTTTCTGCTTAAGTGTAATATATGACATTTTCTTCAGCGGGGCTTGTTTTGACGACTGGTAATAAATTTTCCAATATATTCTTAACTTTTTTATAATTTCAGATGGCGTATTTTCACACTCTAATTCTGAATTACTCGACAAATACGTGATAAATAAACTAAACTGCTTTCTAAAATTTGTTCTTTTTAATAAATAGGTGTGGTCTGTCAAATTGGCATCATATGCCTAAATTAAATAGTGTGCCTTGTATTTCCACTCTAGAGTTGAAATATTTTCTTTCAACACGCGTGTGATATTCGGCGCTTTCGAGCCAAGTTAACCGTGCTTTTTTTCTCATTTTCATAGGTGGTCGTAGGAAAAAATGTTTGCAATATGATGCTGTCATCTGTCAAAATCAAAATTTAGTGAAAAGGCCCATTTTCAATCAATAAAAATCCTTTATTTATAGTTTCTGATTATAAGAAAACGTAAGCATAAAAATAATTGTAAAATTGATGTTATAAAATGCGATGCAATCAAATAATACTGTATATGTAAATAGAAACGTATTATTATTGTAGATAGTGGATGGAAATGTTTATAATTTTTGCATACACCTATAGTGACACTCCAAAGATTCAGGTAAATTAAATAAAAAGAAAATAAATCTGTCTGGCACTAGCTAGAGTCCACCATATTAGTAAGACAGAAATATTAAATATGACAGTGGCGCAACAACCAACCGAGCCTAGGAGCTCGGGTCTAAAAATCTAATTGCGACCCCTAATTTTTCGTCCCACGCTTGGACTCTTAATCTAAATCTTTATAAAAAATGTAAAACCACCACACCACAAAATCAATAAACTAGTTTACATTTTGGTACATAGGTATTTTTTTATAAACAACCTCAACATGTCCAAATTGAGGATTTTATAAGGAATGATGTATTTTTACTCGCGTCTATTTCCCAACACTATTGCAGACACACTGCGCATGTCAGGCGAATAACCTGATGGCGGGATATTTAAAATATATGTAGAAATGGGTTTAATTATTTTCTTTACGTCACGGTGTGAGTTATAGTTTAGGTTCTAGTTTCTATTAAATTTTCTTGCAAGAATATTGTTATTCGTAGCTTGCTAGTTTGTTAATCTATAGACCATAAATAAAATGGAGGGGCAGGGTATTGAATAAATGTTGTTATTATTGAGGCCGTAAAGCACCTGTAAAGTAAAAACCTAACCTCCAATTTTTTAACTGTAAAACAATTTATGTATGTACTACAGACTATTTTATAATTATGGCCCATAACTCAAACTGGCAAACTGCGAATAACAAAAATATTCTTGTAAAAAAACCTAATTGGGACTAGAACCTCGGTATGACCCACACCGTGAGTTAAAAAAACCACCAAAAAATAATTAAACCCATTTCTACCTATATTTTAAAGATCCCGGCATCAAGTTATCCACCCGGCATGCGCAGTGTGCCTGCCATAGTATTGAGAAATAGATGCGAGTATATTTTTGGCATAGATTATAAAGCGTTTTTTTCGGAAACGCTTGGTTTTTAAAATTAGGTACCCTTTTAAGAGTCCTGTTTTATATAAAGATTAAAGTTTCGGACGCATATCGTCTTAGTTATTGGTTTGTGATGGAAAACGAGTAAATAATAATAATAATAATAATAATAATTCATTTATTATTCCAAAAATAAAACATAAACAAATTAAATAGAAGAATATTTTAGAGTATATTTCTATTATATGCCTTTCTGTCCCATTTCCTCTCTTTTAGAGCTATTTTAAATCAACAAAAATATAACCAAATGCAATAAAATATTTCTACAACAATTAAACCTTATTTCCCCTGTCCCGAACATATTTTTTAGTTGCGCCACTGGAATATGGTATATAAGTATGATAAGTTAAAAATTTATGAACAATTTTGAAATAAGATTGGATAAATAAATTATTTGAACATCTCATTTGGCTGTCTTAAAATCTGCACCTATGGAATGTTACAGAAATGATAGCAACAAAATCACAGAGTAAATACGAATAAATATAATGTATACAGTGTCCCAGATAAGGATGCACTCTACAGAGATCTCGTAAACAATACAAGATACAGAGATGGTTAAAATAGAAAAAGTTGTGCCCTACTAAATTCCGTAATATTGTGCTTTCAAATTTAAAAAACTCCGAATCTTTCCGAAGATGTTTGGGCGAAACCGATTTTTCGCGATTCGGTTTTTATTTTTTCCCCACTCTATTTGAAGGGATGTGTTAAAATAAAATTTACTTTCTCAACACTACTTTTTCTCCTCTACAAATTGGTGTAATTAGATTTTAAATTCGACGTTTCATTTCTTTAAAACCATCGTCAACTTTGATTTTTTAAACAGTCGGGAAATTTTATATGAATATTTTTAAATTCCCCTCCTCCTTTATAATTCAACAACGTATCACACCTAGTATTAATAATACATTTCGGATTTAAAAACCCATCATCAATAAGAATAAGTGCTAAATTCATGTAGTATCTATCAACTTTTTTTTATTTTCAAAGCCAACTAGAAACAATTTGACTCTGGACGTCGACTTTTTATTAAAAAGAGAACTACAATTACAAAACTCAAGATGAATTTGCACTTATTCTTATGGATGGTGAATTTTTAACTGCGAAAAGTGTTCATAATACTAGGTATGATACGTCATGGAAATATAAATAAGGAGGGGATTTAAAAATGATAGATAAAATTTCCTGACTATTTAAAAAAGCAAAGTTCATGATGGTTTTGAAAAAACGATACGTCGAATTAAAAATCCAATTGCACGAACTTATAGAGGACAAAAAACGGTAATGAGAATGTAAACTTTATATTAAGATATCTCTTCATAGAGTCAGACCAAAAATGAAAACTAAATCGCGAAAATTCGGTTTTGCTCAATTATCTTCGAAGGGATTTAAAGTTTTTTAAATTTGAAAACACAATTTTGTAGAATTTAGTAGGGTGCAACTTTTTTCTAATTTAACCGTCTCTGTATCTTATATGGTTTACGAGATCCCTGTAGACTGTATCCCTATCTGGGACTCCCTGTATATGGGTTTAAAATTAAATTTGTATACCTTAATTATACCTCAATTATACCGACCAATCCTGTACAATCCAAATTTTATAGAAGTATAACGCTAATATATATTTTTAATTTCCATAGAATATTTTTGAAACATTTTTTGGGTCTCAATCCTTAATATATTATTAACTAATTAAGCATATTATGTATGTATAAAATGTACATATTTTTTTGTTATTGTATGTATATTATATTAATTAATATGTAAAGGTATAGAGAAATCAATGTCCCAATATGCCAAAGTAACACCAAAATTACTGTTAAGATTTATTGAACAAAAGTAATCAAATAATATAGCTGACAAATGTTGATTAATGGTATCTTTTTAGTTACTTTTATTATAATCGAAACAATAAGTGAAATAGATTAACGATTTTCTTTTATATTGTTTCATTTTCCTATAGATTTTGATTAAATATAAAAAGTAAACTTGAAAAGAATTTAGAAATAAAATAAACAGATCACAGTAGAAAATAATAGTAACCAAATTTTCTTATATTATATTAATACTTACTTACACGTATGTAGATATCCTAAATTCCCCTTTCTCTTCATTTTTAATAGAAACTGCTACAAAAGAAGTATTTACTCAAGACCTGTAGATAAATCAATTATTTAGAAAAAATAGTTTTAAAATTAACTTATGTACATTTTAAATAAGTTTTTATTCTGTGATATGTGTAAAATTTAAATATTGTTAATTTAATAGTAGGAGAGCTCGACTGGAGAAGTCCACCATGGAAAAATTAGGAGGGTACATAAACTAGTTATTGTTAATTTTTTGTAATTTTATCTATTTTCAAGAAAAATACAAAAAAAGTGATTTTCTCACATAAACACTAGGGTTCTGACGCATGAAAAGGAACCATTAGTCAAAGGTCAAGCTCTAGAGCTGACGCATCTGAACCTGCCTAATAACAGGGCACATTATCTACAAACTATTAAGTCAGTGCCAGTGATGATTCTATACTATAGTCTATTTCAGAAAGGTGTAGAGTAATAAAAGCCCATTAGGTATGCAAAGTGACTCATCGAATCAACAGTGATCCAACGAATATTAAAGCTACTTTGTATTGCATTGCAAAATTCTTTATTTTAGTGAAGTGCAGGCAGTACCACCCGGGTTTGGGTCAATTTATGGGTTTTGCCTATTGTTATCCATTCACAAACACTGAAAATGGCGTGACAAAGGCGTGCATTATGTACATAGTACTATAAGGTACACTTATTTTTTATTAAACATTATTAAAAAAACATATTATACAGAAATTAAATTATAAAAAATTATAATATTCTTCGTCATCTGAGGAGCTGTCATATCCTCTTGACGTTATAATTATCGGGTCGACGGTCCGATCGATCAGGTGGTTAAGTTCCCACATTTTCACCTCTTCTTTAATGACATAATGGACTGCTTTTCGCTAGTTCTCTGGTGTCATTTCCTTAATGGCTTGATCAAACAGTAGCTTAACGTCGTTCATTTTGACGGTCGTGTTGTGTCTTGCTACAAATCCTTTCACTTGCGCCCATATAAATTCTATAGGATTTAATTCGCAATGATATGACGGTATACGCAGCACAGTTACACTATATTTTTCAGCTATATCTTCCACGGACTATTTCATTAAACGATGTTTGTGTAAATTTGCTATAGCTAATAATTCCTTTTTTATTAAATTATCTTCTTTTTTTTTCTTTGGTTAGTTATCATGAATACAAAAAAATTACCTGCGCCTATGACCGATACCGAAATTGAGCCGAACTGGACGGAATTTCCTATTTTGTTACTCTACACCTTTCTGAAATAGACTATAGCGTGGTAGACTATCGAGCTTGGACTCAAATACAAGAGTAAAATGTCCTTTTTTAAGTAAACTATGGTCTATTTCTTTTCGATTGCGAACGATGACAGAAAAAAAATTGAACAAAAATTCACCTAATTGGTTAAATCATGGACCAATTTACACTACATAAATGCATAGCCAACTTATTAAAGGTCTTTTTTTTATCACAGAAGAAGAATAAGAAATTTCCGTTCGATTGAATTCTAGCAAATATATGCTAATTATAAACCTTTTAGCAATTAAAAATAACTTTTAGCTCTAGTTATATTACTAAATAAACAATCTATTAACTTTCTGTACATAAAATCGGTTAATTTCACGTTTTTCTGCAACATAAAATAGTAAACCTATGCCTACTTTGTGTTGAAGCAAAAAGGATGCCCGATTTATCGACAAAATATAGAAGGCCATGCCAAACGCCAAACATTGTGACATAACCTAGAAATTCATCTTCTTAAAGGCCGCTTTACAGTTTGCAATTTTTCTTCACGCAAAGTTGTCTTGCGGCAATAAAAATTTCACTTCGTTTTACAGCGTGCAATGACTTGCCAAGATCGTAGGTGATGTACCACTTGCCAATCATTAAAATAAAAATACATTTGGTTAGGACTTACCGGCGCTTTTTGTGCATTCATTTTAACAAAACATCATTACAGGACATGAAAGCAAACCAACAAAAACAAAACGTACCCGCTATAGGATAGAAAAAACATAAATAAATGTCAGGGATTTTTATATTTAGTTTGGTGTCTCATAAATCACCAGAAAATCCTCAGAATTGCGCTTGCAATGGCAATAAAAATATGGTCCGAGTTATATTTCTTGCAAGCAATACAAATTGCGCCAGCTGATCATTAGCCTCGTTCTGCGCATACTCCCGGGCAATCTTTTCTTGCGTGAAAGAAAAATTGCAAACTGTAAAGCAGCCTTAACAAGTGTTAATTTAAAATTCTAACCGCTATAAACAGTAAACAACAAAATGTCAGTTATGACGTAAATCCCTAACCTTTCTTTTTCAACTTGTCAAAAATGAAAATTCTTGCATTTTTTTATTGTAAAACGGGTTTCTGTCATCGTTCGCAATCGAAAAGAAATATACCATAGGTTTGACGGTTGACGTTCTTTTATTTTACTCTAACATAGTTTTTTTTATCACATGGTTTAAGTATGTTTATTTTCACAACCTATTATTATATCCCTATTTTTTGCATAGTGGACTTTTCGGATGGGATCCCAGACTATAAGTAAGTATAGTTTATTCTGTTATTAAATACTTAAATATGTATTAAGCAATATTGAGTTTTTATTTTGAATGGATCACCCTGTATATTAAAATTTTGTTCTAGATATCATAATAATAAGATTTAGTAAACATGGTATTTACTAAATTGTATTTATATTTTATAAGTACCTTAATAACTTCAAAAAGTATTGTATTTCATTGAGAAAAAGATAGGGGAACCAGGGGGCAAGACGAGGACGCTAAGCATTTAAGTCAGTAAAAATATAAACCAATCTATCAAAAAATAAAGTTTATGCAAAAGTTTCTCTGGATAATATCCATAACTCTTTTAGCATTAAAATGTTTGGCTTAACTTATACCAAAAAAACTAAATCTGGATTTATTTAAAAACAAACAAATATCCCACCTTGTTCCGGGTACGGCGCATGATGGGGTAGCCCCCGAGGTAAGATGGAGTTTATTTACAAAGGTCACATATGTATGTGATATCTAAACCTTCGTATACGACAACACAAGAACTGTGGGACCATTTTTTATATATTTCACTTCCTTCCTTCCTTTCCTTCCGTAGACTCCGAATAGTTATTATCCCAATATAAACGTTCCCTGGTATCCTAAGAGGAACACCATGTTTGCTGTTTCTTTTTTTTTTTTTAGGCGGTTGTAACCACTCTTTTCTCGCTGTTTTTTTAAAACTTGCGAACCATTTTTCTGAAAATATAAACTATTTTAATTGATTATACGTTTATTAATAATTTTTAAATAGGATTTTTAACAAAAAAATATTAGTTGGGACAAGATGGGTAAGCGACAAATATAATACCCCATCATGCCACCAATGACCTTCTTTTAAAAGATGTTTTCTTACCTTTACAGCCGTCTTTAATTCATTAATGTTTTTGCCAGAAGATGCCTATCTACTGGTACACTACAGAAACAATAATGTATTTTGCTTTAACTCGGTGTACACATATTAACACACTCTGATTTAAGTCAGAAAATAAGATCATTCACACGTAAAGCTGGATAATCAATCAATCATAACTTCCGAATGGTGGGCTTTGAACGCCTGTTCTACGAAAACTGAGTATTATTGTCAAGCGGGTCCAAGGAGTTTGCAAGAATGCATAAAGCCGTCCACATATATCAGTTTTTGCAGTAAATGGGTTACCTAATCTTACCCCTTGCCCCTGATTCTCCTACCTATTTTTTTTAAAGATACTGTTAAGTACTGGTATCTCGGTACATTTTATCGGCTTCTACAACAGCTTTGATAGCTAGAGATAGGATATGAATAGTGCCTTATATACTATTCATGTTGGATCTCTTTTGATATTTGATATTGGATTTGGATAGATGCACGTCACAACTCGCACATACATAATCATAAAATAACGTATGTCTGCTATTGATTAAAGGCTCCTGTCAATTTCGTTTTAAAAACCTTTGTCATTTCGAAGAACTTTCATTTTACGTCTTAAAAGTGATTTGAGAAGGAAAAATAGTAAAAGCGGGAACATATTCGGCAAAAAAGGAAATACTCGTTTTGAAACTTATTTAAATCCTGACAGATTTGAAACAATATATGATTTAATCAACGATTTAATCACTCGATTCAAAAATTACGTTAGAAGCTGTGACATGCATACAGCCAGTACTTGTATGGGTTTTAGTACTATTTTTCAAAACTACATAAATAGACATTTCGTTGTGTTCTCTTAAAATTTTACTCTCGCATTCACCTAATAAAGAAATTTAAAACACCAAGGAATTTAGAACTTTCAGCTTATCAGTCGTCCTGTTCTCATAGTTTTTGTCGAAATAACACTAATTTTAAATTCATATTCTGCTACAAACATCAATTAATTGGAAAAAACTTACATATGTATAGTGACACCTCTGGTCAATTATAAACTTATGAGAAGAGAAAGAAATAAAAAGTTCTAATTATCATGGTGATAAATATGTATTTCTTTCGTGAATATGAACTCTTGTCCAAGAAAAACCGGGTTCGAGAGTGTTAAAAGTTGACAAATTTTGACATTCCACCAATAAACTCAAAATCTTGCCATACAAGGTACTATGAAATTGACGCATTATACAGGGTGATTTACGTTGAGTGGCCTATTAGAAGATCTCGGAAACGAGTAAACTTATCTTTCTAAAAATTTGATAGCAGGCGTAATTGGCTTTGAGCTTTTAAAACATTACATTTTGACGTTTTTATTACTTCCGGTTATACCGGAAGTTAATGTTAACTTTGCTATTTCAAATGAAACACCCTATATATTTTAGCAAATTTGATTACCTTATTAAAATTTAAATAACTTTTGTTAATAATAATCTATTCCTATCTCTAACCGTTTTTGAGATATGAATTAAAAAAAAAAAATTTTATAAAAACGCTCCGACAAGAAAGTTTAGTAACTCTGAAACTAATAAAGGTAAACATTTAAAATTTTGAAAGCCTTTAAGTAATACATAAATCTTTAGTTTAAATTACTTAGGTTTCACGTTTTTTATACAGGGAGTTCTTAAAAGTGTGTCTAACGTGTAGAGAATCCAATTTTCTATCTAAATGCCTAATATTTTACAATCCACATTTTTAGTGGTTTTGGAATTATGAGCAATTTGAATAAAAAATCTTAAAATTTCTGTTTGTGTTAATGCGACATTATTTTTGAAAAGAAGGCTTCGACTGGGATTTTCGTTTGACTTTGAAAATTAGAAATAGCTAAGCAATGAACATAGGCACTTAATAACAAATGGTAACAAATGTACCATATGAAAATCGCCTTTTTCATTGGAGAAAACATTTCCTGTCTCTCTTACTTGAGAAGGCTATGTTCTTCCTATGGGCGTACTTACCGCAAAGTCGGGTTATTTGAGTTATTGTCCAACTTTAGACAGTCAATTAAAAAAAAAGATTTTTCTATAAAATCACAGAAGTCATCCAAATATAATGCGTCAATTTAATACCACCCTGTATATAAGTGAACAATTATTTAAACAGAATTGTTAAACAAACCCATGATTCTTGTAACATAATAAGGTTTAAGGGTATACAGGCTGTCCCAGATAAGGATGCACTCTACAGGCTTCTCGTAAACCATATAAGATACAGAGTTGGTTAAATTATAAAAAAGTTGCGCCCTAATAAATTAGGCAACATCGTGTTTTTAATTATCTACTCCGAATCCTTCCGAAGATATTTGGACAAAACCGAATTTTCGTGATTTTGTTTTTTTGAAGAGATATGTTAAAATAAGGTTTACATTCTCATTACCACTTTTTCTCCCATCCAAGTTAGTGTAATTAGATTTTTAATCCGACGTTTCACTTTTTTAAAGCCATCATCAACTTTGTTTTTTTAAATAGTCGGGAAATTTTATTTTAGTTCCCCTCCTCTTTTACAATTTAACGCCGTATCACACCTAGTTTTAATAACACGTTTCGGACTTAAAAACCCATCATCAATAAGAATTGAAGAAAAAAATTTAAAAAAACGAAACGTTGGATTAAATGTCTAATTATGTCAGCTTGTAGAGAAATGGTAGTCAGAATGTAAACTTTATTTTAACCCATCTCTTCAAATAGAATCAGAAAAAAATAAAAACGAAATCGCGAAAATTCGGTCTTGCTCAAATATCCTCGGAAGGATTTGGAGTTTTTTAAATTTGAAAACACAATATTGCAGAATTTAGTAGCCAGGAACTTTTTTCTAATTTAACCATTTCTGCATTTTATATGGTTTACGAGATCCCTGTAGAGTGCATCCTTATCTGGGACGCTCTGTATAATTATTTTAGCCCAACATATCGTTCATGTTTAGAATAATCTGGTGATTTTTTATTTTTCTAACTGTATATTGTTTAGTTAATTGTAAAAAAAAAGTTATTTATTGTGTTTTATTTAATAAAATGTAATAAAAATATTATCCAGAGTTTTATTGTATCCAAAGGCCTACATTAGGTACAACTGCAAGTTGACTTGCATTTGAGAAGCCGACCAGAACATGCTTCATTTGTTGTTCTGATATTTTTGATGAGCTTCAGATGATGACTAGGATATGGTTTCAGAAAATATGTGTTTGAGTGACGGGAACTAATCAACTCTTGTTCCCCAACACGTTATTTAAATAGGGCAGACACAGCGAAAGATCGATGACAATGATTTGTTATTTTATGCTTCTTCGTATCAATTTCAATTCTTTCCGCCGAAGTTTTGGTCCACCTAAATACTGTATGACTACGTATCTCTAAATACTTTAAAATTATTTTTCTTTCTATGAAATATTTTTCTCTATAGCTTTTCTACTATTTACCATGACACATAATTTAACCAACATTATTTTTTTCCCTACACTTTATAGTCTGCTTATGTACTTACTTATTTAATTTATTAATCCTCGTCGCCACCTTGTGGCGTCCCAACACTATTTAAATGAAACAAAACACTTCTACGTTTCTGTCTTCCACAAGTTAATAATCCTCTTTCGCAGTTCTAGAATGACTAACTCGTGGCCGATATTATTTATTTTACTTTACCCAAAAATGATGACAAATGAACCATTATATAACAATGATTATATACCTCAGTCCGATTCTGACCAATTAAACGCTGTTTTGCGACCAATCAGATGCATATTATACTGAATATACCCCGCATAAGTGGACATACCCCGGGCCACCTGCCACAACAATGCCAATGCATAACAACATCATAACAAGTTTAAAATATTTGATGGTTGCTATAGACCGTTTCTATAATAACAAAAATCCCTTTCAACAAATCAAGTTTTTGATGTTGTCAGATTCATGTCACATTTTTTTAAAAATGGAATCTTGCCGATTCGGTAATGTTTCAGTCGAAAATATAAGAAAAAACGCTGAAAAGACTATCCCAGAAAATACAACAAAAACAAAAAAGTATATATGGACCCAATTCGAGAAATTCTGCGAAACACGGCAGTATATATTGACCAAAAATACAACTATAATACAGCTTGCCGCTATATTGGAAGACTGGAGTTTTAATATGAAGAAAAAAGATGGTTCTGACTACAAGGAAGGGGTTATCAAGACAATGTGGAACCAAACAGCCCAACTGCTTCAAGAAAGGTACTTCAATAAATACAACATTAAATTTGATCCTTTTAAAGATCCTGAATTCCAAAAAGCACGTATGGCTAGAAATTCTAAAAGAAAACTGCTTCAGGCTGATCCAAAAAATCACCGGAAAAGTGCAAGAGCACTAACCTACGACGAGTACAAAAAGATGGTAACAATTTTTGACGAAAATAACCCCGAGGATTTACAGAAAAAGTTCTATCAAATAGCGGCTGTGGAATTAGCAGGGAGAGGAGGAGAAGCAGAGACATGCCTAATTACGTATTTCAGAGAAGAATATTATAGCGATCGTACAAAAAGTAATAGAATGGAATATAACCCAATCTTTTCAAAAACATCCCAAGGCGGAGACAAGAAGCTTTCAAATTCAAAACGGTTAGTGGCAAACACAAAAGATGCCGATTTATGTCCAGTTCGCCTTTACAGAAAACTAATTTCAAAAAGAGGGCAAAATATAACTACCCAAAGACTATTCCTGACAGTAAATCCAAATTGGAAAATGGGAAATTGGTACAAAAACTGTCCCATTGGAAAAAATACTCTTTCTAATTGGACAAAACAATCAGCACAAAAAATTGGACTAGATACTGAGAAAGAAAAAATCACAAACCATTCCAATCGAGCCACAGCTGTCTCTACATTAAGCAAAGCAGGTGTGAGCGAACAAACTCTTATAAAAATAACTGGACATAGTAGTGCTGCATCCATAAAGCCATACTTGCAGATGGACAAAACTCATCACGAAAACACTATTCAAGGTTTAAGAGGTCCAACTAATGGGTTGGACCAACAGGAAGCTCCAGTCTCTTGCAGCTCGAAGAGTTTCCAGCAACACCAGCAAGCCACTACTGTTTATTATAATAACTGTGTGTTTAACATGAATACTTATAACTAATTTTCTGTTAGTTTTATTTCTTTGTCAATTGTTTAGGTTTTGTTTCGTTTCGTCCGTTTTTCTAGTAGCTACATAAATCATTTTAAAAATCTTGCATTTCGTTGTATTTTTTCTTTTTTTTTGGTATATAATCTTAACATATACCACTCGAGGTAAATATTTTATTTAGAATATTTTTTGACATTTTTTCGCAAAATTTCAAAAAATATTCAAAAAAATATTCACCTCTTGTGATATAACTTATGAATAATACTATGCTATACATTACATGTAACATACATCAAAATAAATATCAAACAATATCCACAATTAGGAAAGTTAAATTTATATCAATCTCACATTCAAACATATGGTAGAGTATTTTTGAACCAACATCCCTTCTGCCAGTTTGGATGAACAGAGAGAAATAGTCTGTCTGTTGAAATGTTTGGTCCTCTTTTTTCCATTAATTTTAAAAATAATCTTACAAGGCATCAGTCTTTATTTGATAAATTTCTTAACGACCATTTGCTGTTTGCCAATCCTTTTCACCCACCTTGAGCTGTCTAGGAAAATATGTTGTTATATTCAATTCGTCCGGTAAATTCTCCCGTGGTATCAACCCCGTTTTAAAAAAATTGAACTTTGCACTTTAGGTACGGGCTCATTGCCTCTCCAAGCTAGTTCAAATGAGTTTTTTCACTAGAAAACAAGCCGTTGCTATTATATTTTGTCAGTATAAAACACTCTAGTGAAATAGCTAATGTAAAAAAATGTTTTATGTCTACGCCTCTGATTTACCGGAAACAAGTCGGCCATATTGAAAACCCATCCCGGTCTCTAGGGGAATTGTCAAAAGAGTCCGTCCTTTTTTTTGTATTCAATGTGTAGAATAGATAAAATATTTCCTTTTCAGATGGAATATAGTGTGTAGTATCCAGGACGCGTATAAAAAATGCATGTTATGTCCACCTGATGGTTGTTGGCATAGAATCCCAATTTCCATTTGAATTATTTAGTACAGCAGGTCAGTTTCATCGAAAATCGATGTAAATGTGTTGTCTTTCGCCCGAATAAATACTTTAATAGTTACTACTTAAATAGTTTAATAGAAGTTTTTTTTCTATACCGGGCGTTATAAAAAAATGCAACAGTCTTTTACATAGAATTCCGACCATTTAATCAAGAGTCGCTCGGACTCGCGACCGTGTTACGAATGTGAAATACGTAACGCAGTAGCGTAGCTAGCAATGAATGGGCCCTGTATCAGAGCCAGGTTGTGGGCCCCTCGGCTAGAGAAGGGAGCGGTTAAAATAGAATTAAAACAAACAGAATAGTTTATAAGAATTTATTCAAATAAAAGGAAATAATAAAATAGGACTAAACTTACACAAATAAAATATACATAAAATAAACATGATTTATAACAAAAAACAAATAAATACATAACAATAAATTCTAATAATAATTATAATAACATTACCTTTCTAGATTTTTTTTCCGCAAAAACATTAATTAATTTGTCCATTTTTGGAGATGATTTAAGGTTTTGCAATTCATTCTTTTCTATGGACATTATTGCTAAATCTGACAACCTTTCTTGTGACATTGAATTGCGAAATAGCTTTTTATTAATTTTAATTTTAAAAAGCTTCTTTCAACTGTTTCTACTATAACAGGTAATATTAAGAATAGCAAACAAGCTGTAATAACTTCCGAGAAACTAGAAGATACGCTACTGAATTTAATCAAATTTAATTCAGTCAGTTCTTTAATATTTGCAAGTTTTGTAATTTCTGTACCGAGACAGAGAGACAGAGTTTCAAAGAAACTTTTGGTGGCCTTCTTTTGGTGCCCCCCCCCCCCCCCCCCCCCCCCCAGGCTAGTGGGCATTGATACAGCTGATGCAGCGGTTGCTACGCTACTGACGTAACGTATCTTAGGATTCAAATCAATATCATTTCTAATAATTGGGGTCCTTACCCAACTTTTTAGCAGGTCGATTTAAAAAAAAAAACACCCATTTATTCGAAGGTACCCATTATTACCAAATATTTTTTTTATTTATTTACTATACAAGTACATCATCATTAAAAAGCAGTTTTTGTTATTGTTTACTAACCTTGACATTGCATATAGTAATGCATAGACATTACACTGATCAAACAAGGAAATAATAACAATATGTTTTACTTTTAACGATACAACGATGTTTTTTGAATGATAGAAGAGTTTGGGACTTGCATTGTTTTTTAAATTACAACGTTTCAACTGGTATCAATCTGAAATTTGTAAGCGCTGGTGCTGGTCGGCCGGCTATTCGGTTGGAGAAATTGTACACCTCCGGGACCCGGAAACACTTCACCGGTCATAGTCAAACCAAAACACAACATGAACAACTCGGCGTAGTCATGGCAACCGTCGCGTCGACTCTCGTCTTCCATAACATCAAGTAATATTACTACCATACTGCATTTCAGGTATTTAGCTGTCAGAGAGGATAATGCGCCACATTAGAAACGAGAAGTTTGAGTCGATGTTAAGAAATTGCGCCTGCTGCCAGTTACTTCTTTGACAAATTAATGTTTTTATATTTGTGGGTATCCTCTAGTAAAATAGCCCTTCACTTCACTGACTTCAACTAATTAGCTGCGAACGGCAGTAGAGTTTTGGACTTGCATTGTCTTTATTTGTTTAGAATCACTGATAAGTGATGACGTTTCTTGAACGGCAGTAGAGTTTTGGACTTGCATTGTCTTTATTTTATATAATACTACTAGTAGGGTAAGGTGGGGCAAGTTGACGTACGGGGCAAGATAACGAATTTAATTTTAATGAGAATCAAAAGCATAAATCTGTTATATACCCATCTTAATATTGCCGTCTCGGGACCTTCATATAACTTAAAATGATAGGTGGCGCTAGTTTACATATGTTCGATTTTGTGCTTGCAAATGTGTTTAGAGATTAGTCGTTATAATATTCTTGTTCAGTGAAATAGAGTTTTGCGCAAAAAGTAAAGGAACCAGTCCTATTCTGTTCGATATTTATATTGTTCCTCGAACTATACAAGGTAATGGTTATAGCCCAAATCAGTTTTATTTTTTGTTTATTTTATTTACTTTAGGTTTTTGTTATAAATGGTCCAAGGGGCATGTTGACGGGGGCATGTTGACGAATTCGTCAACTTGCCCCGGGAGCGTATTGGCGAATTCGTTATCTTTGCCCATGCAGTTATAAACAATTTTTTTACAGATGGTGTGAAATTATAAGAGAAAAACTGATCGTAGGTCTTGGTCAGAAGATAGTTTAATTGCTGTCATATATCGTCGCCTTAAAACCGGGTTATTCTATGTCCATTTTTTAAAATTTTAGAGTAGTGCATTTTTGAAACTCACCAGCTATTATTGGGTACATCTTAATTATTTTTTTTCGAAATGTGCAATTAAGTTAGGTTTAAGGGTTTATAAAAAGTGGGTAATCCAAAAATATACTAAAATTTTTGACTAATTGCCCTATTGGCTGGCGAGGACATAGACTAAAATGGTCCGAATATGAAAAACTTTATATGGACATAGTATAAGTTCGAATCTTTGAAATTAGTGAACTGTTTGGCGCAGAGTGACATGGAATAGTTTGGTCAATAGAGCTTTGGACATAGAATACTTTGATGATAAAATCTCAATTAAAAAAAAAACATAGAATAACCTGGTTCTCAGGCGACGATATGCTATCGTAAATGATAATTTGGCAGTTAATTGATTGGATAAAGTGTGGTGTGTGAAAGTTGGTGGCATGAAGCTTGCACGAGTTATGGGAATTGGGGTACCTACTTTTAAATGTGACATTTGTATGTAATCGTCGTCTTGCCCCAATGTGCTCGTCATCTTACCCCACTATTGGGGCAAAATGACGAAAATGCAACAACTTTTAATTTTCAATTTTTTTATTGTTTTTTTTTATGGATTGTTTACCAAAAATTAAACAATGTTCCGTTAATTTATTACACTTGTTTTTTATTTTAAAATATTTGTAGTTTATTTTTTAGAGTGTTTTTTTCCTTAACGTCGCCAACTTGCCCCACCTTACCCTATACTACTAGTATTCACCTGAAGGCGACTGGAGATGCTTACCAGTTGAAACGTAGTGTTTCAAAACAGATAAAGACCATGCAAGTCCAAAACTCTATTGCCATTCAAAAAATGTCATTGTCTCCAACCTTTAAACAGATTCTGTTTATTATTCTGGAAAACTTAGTTATAATTTTTGAGTTGACTGTTACGGTTGTACAATGGAATGTTAAGTTGGGATAAAACTTTTAACAATATGGATGCCGCATTTGCTTATTCGAGAATCAAATCGCATTCGTTCGCAAGATGATTTTATAGAATCTTTTTTACATTTTTCTCTGGAAAAAAATTTAATATTAGCTCGGAATAACCCAAATAAAATTTCCTGTGGCTTTCTGTAAAATTGGCTCACTTTCTGCAAGATTTGTTTGGATGAGGTAGCCCCGTGAGAGTACATATAGCCTTTCAGACAATCGGGAAGAACTAAACGCCCAATAAATTACGTTTCTAGACAGGGGTTGCTTCCCTGATATTGTCAGTATTAGGGACGATATAATACGCTGATTCCCGGGGTAGTGTATATGGAGCTTCATTGAAATATGGCGTTTAATGATAAAAGAAACACTTGTTTTGCGTTTATCAAGGCCCGAGAAGTGATTTAGGTGGCGCACAAGTTCTTTCTAGAATAAGAGAACGGAGCTTTATACAGGGTTTTAAAGTAATGAATTAGGTATTATACGATGTCCTTGAAATTACTGTACAACACTTCACCACAAATTATTTAACCAAAAATAAGGCAATCTAGGCAAACTTACCTATATGCAATGTCGCTTCGTTTTGCCGCTACAGGGCGCTAAAATTTTCAAATGAATATCGTTTTTCAGAATAATTTCTAAACGCCTTTATCGATTTCCACTAATTTTGGGATTAAAAATGACCACATGTTTCGACGTATGCGCCATCTTTTTTTGATACCTGCAAGTTTTTAAATGGCGTGTGATTGATATATAAAAGTTTGTCTTTTTATTACCCCCCGTATAAATGACTTTAATTACTTTTCTGACACTAGCTGACTTCATGTTGAAAGTTTTTTGTCTCTTGTAAAATTTTAGTCAGACATGCAGTTTCTCTACAAAAAAAATATTTGCGGTAGTAGGTAGTAAGAAAAATATCCAAATAGATGTATCGGAAGAGGTAACGATGCACCCGTAAATTGGCCACCAAGATCCCCAGATTTAACGCCTCTGGACTATTTTCTGTGGGGTGCTCTTAAATCAAAAGTGTATGCTTCCCCCATCGTTGAGGAAGATGAGTTATTGCAAAGAATTATCAATGCTACAGATTATTTTAAAAACAAGCCCGAGACGATGCCCAAAGTACAGTTTAATTTTTTGAAAAGAATTAATTTATGTAACCAGGAATACGGTGAACATTTCGTACAATAATTGTAAAAATGAAACTAGTTGGTAGTTATTAAGAATTTAAAAAATGTTCATGTTTTCTCGTTCTGAATTAACAGGAATGATGAATTACAAGGTATGGTAAATGATTTTTTTATAGAGAAACTGCATGTCTGGCTAAAATTTTATAAAAGACAAAAAAGTTTCAACATGAAGTCAGCTAGTGTCAGAAAAATAATTAAAGTTATTTATACAAGAGGTAACAAAAAGACAAACTTTTATTTAACACGCCATTTTTAAATTTGCCGGTAATAAAAAAGGATGGTGATACGTCAAAACACGTTTTTTTTTTTTTTATGATAAAACACCTGCACTGTAGGAAAAATCCTTTAAGGCGCTCTGGGAGCGGTGCGAGTGCGAAAAAAGCGATTAACGTTAGTCTTGAAACGTTGAAGATTATATTCATTGGGAAACACGACCTCAGGAAGATCATTCCACAAAGATGACGTTCTCCAGATGAAAGAATTCTTGAACAATGAAGTTCGAGGAGTACTAAGCTGAACAACATATGGATGAGCGGCAGTGGTTCGCCGTGTATTTCTGTTTTGCATTGCTCTAGGTGGAATCAAGTGGGCAATGTCAGTCGAACACCTGCCATGAAAATATCTGTAAAAGAGAGCCAAATCACCAACCTGTCTTCGATGCTCCAGGCTATCGAGGGTCTTGGTCAGCTCGGGGTCGCCGATCAGACGAACGGCTCTCCTTTGAATGAATAATGGTCACTCTTAGTCCCAAAAATAGTGGAAATCGATAAAGGCATTTAGAAATTATTCCGGAAAAACAATATTCATTTGAAAACTTTAGCGCCCTGTAGCAGCAAAACGAAGCGATATTGCATAGGTTTGCCTAGATTGCCTTATTTTTGGTTAAAGAATTTGTGGTGAAACGTTGTACAGTCATTTCAAGGACACCCAGTATTTAAATGAGTGACTCTTTGGGTGTATTTAAGAAAGTCCCTATATATTTTTTAAAATTGTCTGCTGGAGGGGGGGGGGGGAGGGGACGTGCCGGGTTGCATCCCTCCTGAGCTCAGAAGCTCGGGGTCTAATAGTCTAATTACAAACTATTTTTTCGTCTTACACCTTTTATAATATCTTATATTCGGTCACATTCCGATACATTTTAATTAATTTTCAAAATTCACTATTATCAATAGGCATTCATTCCCGATCGTCATAGTAGCACTAACAACTAAGCTCGAGCTGTCCGCCAAGCCGGCTATGCACCGTACTCGAGTTGCACTGTTGGTTTATTGAAAACGAAGTTTCTACTCACTCGCTTGAATACCGAATTATTGTCTTAGCTGGTTTTGTCTAAGGTTTTGTATAGATTTAACATTTATACGTTACTAAGTAATTTGTGAGTTGCGTGACGAAAAAATAATATACAAAAATGCTTTGCTTTTGCCATGGCTTAGTTAGAGGTGTTAGAGGTAATCATTTAATTTTCGAAACTTGTTAGTAGATGGGTGAATTTTTAACGAACTATGGGCAAGGCCCGGAAGATTTTTTCGCCTGCGGCGCTAATCTGCATTCCCGACTATGTACAAAATCATGAAATACATGTAGTTCCGAGGGCCCCTCCCTTCAGAAAAAAACAGTATCCTAGTTACGCCCACTGAGCACCCCCCCCCCCCCCTAATTAAATTTTTTGGTTGCGCCTCTGGAGGACTATGCTTATCCTTGACCGTCACAGTTTTGCATTTACTTATAAAATTCCTAACTTACAAAAGGGAACATTTTTCAGTCAAAACTTAAACAATTATTCAAATAAAACCATTTTGGCTCGAAAATAATTGCATAAATTAAACCAAAATTTCCGTTCCAAAACTCAAATCAAACTAAAATAAAATCGTACAGGAGAGACTGAAAACGCAAAAGTTTTGCAATTCGTTTAATTATTAATGATCCGTTACAAACGCGGATCGTCGATTAGTCCTCTAACTTTACCGTCAGTTACAATCCTGTCATTTCAATTTCTAATGGGCGATAAGACCAGAAGGATTCGCTCTTAGAAAGCGTTAATTACCCGTTTGAGGACAATTACTGAGTTATGCTTGAGTAATTTGGGACAGGTAAGCATTAGGGAGCATTGTCACGTATCCCCGAACTTAACCCTAATGTGCTCCGCCCTAATTAATTAGGAAGTCCCTTGAGCAATCTCTATAAGGTGGAATTGATTCTTAGGCCAAGGTTTAAGCTCTTTCATACAACGGGCTTTAAGATGATGCCTAATTAACTCTATTGTCTATACCAGATGACACAAGAAAATGCCCCCCAATTTTTTCCTTAATTTTAAAAATTCGAGGAGTTAGTAAGTGTGTAATTTACCATTATTCAAACCAGGGTTGCAAGAAATCACGATTTTTTTTTAAATCAATAAACCTGATCTTTTCGAATAAATCGTGATTCTTTGGATTTGTATCAATTTATACTGATCTTTTCCTTAAATAATATTTTGTCTCTATTCGCCCAAAAATATTTGTTGTCTAGGTTTACAGTTAGAAAATTTCCCTCGTGTATAAAAAATGCCATAAGAGGTGTGCAATTTCCACTGAATTTGGAAATTGTATCACTGGAAATTGCACTGTAGCAACCATAGCAACAAGTAATAAAGAAGTCAACTTTGACGTTTCTATTTTAATAATAATTATTTGTATGTTTAAATAAAAATTCCCCAAACCCAACCCAAAAAGTCAACTTTGACGTTTCTTCTTTATTAATAATTATTTGAAAGCCGATCGTTTGAAAAATGAGTCGTTTTGGCGAATTTAGTGAAGATGCGATTGATGTAAATATAGAAAAAACTATCCCGCCCAATACAAAGAAAAGCCGATCGTTCGTATGGAAACAATTCATGGAGTTTTGTGTTGTTAGAAACTATAAACTAGAGCGGGAAACATCAGTGCATAAGATTGCTAAAGTACTTAAAGTTTGGGGCTACAACATGCGAAAAAATAATGGCGATGAATATAAAGAAAGCACAATAAAAGTAATGTGAAATTTAACTACAAAAATGGTGATGGAGGAATACTTTGAAAAATATTGTATTAAAATAGACCCATTTGAAGATCAAGGGTTTAAAGCTACCAGGGATGCAAAAAATGCTAAAAGAAAAGGAATTGCAAAAACACGAGGATAAAAGAAAGGTCAGTTCAATTGTCCTAAAATATAATGAAATGAAAATGTTAATTGACAATTGCAACGAATGTACCCCAGAAGGTCTGCAAAAAAAGTTGTTTTTTATATTCTCCTATGAATTGGCATAGAGAGGGGGAGAGGGCAGCAAAACCTTATTGGAATTTTTAAAAAAAGAATTTGACAATGGGGGGCAAACAACAGGTAGAATAGAATACAATTCCATATTCAGCAAAACGACACAAGGTGGCTCCAAACCGTGCGCTCCATCTAAATAGTCGCTAATAAGAAATATCTTGATCTTTGTCCAATCAGATTGTTTAACTTGCTAAAATCAAAATGAGAAGGTATTGAAAATGATCGATTATTTTTAACGGTCAATCCATTTTGGAAAACTGGAAGTCGATGGTATAAAAACAGTCCTGTTGGGCGAAATAAAATAGCAAAATGGACTACTACTCAAGCAAAAAGAGTGGGACTAGACGTTAAAAAAACAAAAATGACTACACTCACTTAGGGCTACAGCCGTGTCAAAACTTGCAAAAAGCGGTATTGCAGAACAGGAACTTATAAAAATGACTGGCCATGCTAGTTCCAAATCAATTGCCAGCTACCTTCAAATAGATCAAGAACATCATGAAGCCATTGTAGAAAAAATGAGAACAGATAGCACCCCAAAATCCAATGAAAAAATATCAAGCACTCAACAGAACCT
This sequence comes from Polydrusus cervinus, assembly GCA_935413205.1. NCBI lineage: Eukaryota > Metazoa > Arthropoda > Insecta > Coleoptera > Curculionidae > Polydrusus > Polydrusus cervinus. The sequence continues at coordinate 9,519,319 of OW284512.1, forward strand.
ATGTATTATGGACTCAAATAAGACCACACATAATAAATTACAATAATTGTAATATTACTTTTAATAAATAAAAAAACTAAGATAAAATGTTAACGTGTTAGCTATTTATTCTGTAAATTTTCTACCGAATACCATTCGTGCATAAAAATTTCCAGACAATTCTGAAAAATGAAATGTTTTTTGGAAACCGCATTCGTTTATTTTCATCGTTGTTTCAAAAAATAGCCCTCCTTCTTCGGAGTCGGGCAATTTATAGTTTGAAACAACGATGAAAATAAACTCATGCAGTTGTTAAAAAACATTTAATTTTCCAAAATTTTCGAAAATTTTTATGCACTTATGGTATTATCCCCGAAAATCTCCTTATAACTTATATTGACAAAAATTATCGGCAGCGTGCAGCTTAATTTATGAATATTTTTACTCTGGACTGATGACGATTATTTATGTTTTTACACTTAGATAATGTACCTAAACACTTCTTTTAAATAAACTATCTTCTTTTTTTTTAAATTTCCTGATGAGTAATTTGCTTGGGCGACTTGTGTTTACAGCAATTTATAATTTGATTTAAATCACGATTAAAATTGACAAAATCAGTTGATTTTAGTCATGATTTAAATCATCGCAACCCTGATTCAAACCTTCAAATCCACGGTTTAACCGGAAGTGAATTTAATTTTTAAATTTTAAATGTAAACTCCCCATTTTTAATCAATTCTTGAATTCTATGAAAGATTCTCTTTTCAATGACATATCACACTTTATCATTTGTTTAAAAATGGTCGCCTAGATCAATTTTCTGATGTTTTTTAAAATATCCATAACTTTAATAAAACAACTCCGCCAAAAATAAGGGGTTAGGAAAGAAAGCCATATCTTCCTTTTTACATTTATTTTTTTTAAATCAGTGCCTACGCGTTTCGGCCAAAGGGGCCATCATCAGGACATGAGGCAATAAGGTCCATAAACACAAGGACAAAGTAGGGCGCACTTTTGTCAATTAAAAATAAATTAATTATTACAAAAAACACTGGTATAAGTTACATATTTTAAAAATATTCTACAGAAAACAATTAAAACACATCTCGACTGTCGTCAGAGGTATGTACGTGCAACTATAGTTGTTGAGTTGTACGTACCTCTGACGACAGTCGAGATGTGTTTTAATTGTTTTCTGTAGAATATTTTTGAAAATATGTAACTTATACCAGTGTTTTTTGTAATAATTAATTTATTTTTAATTGACCAAAGTGCGCCCTACTTTGTCCTTGTGTTTATGGACCTTATTGCCTCATGTCTTGATGATGGCCCCTTTGGCCAAAACGCGTAGGCACTGATTTAAAAAAAAAATGTAAGAAGGAAGATAGGGCTTTCTATCCTAACCCCTTATGTACAATGTCCCTTCTGGAGAGTAGTTACGACTTCGTTATGCAACTCCGTCATATTGTCGTTACCTAAAAGGGTTTAAAGCACGCTTTAGAGAAAAATTAGTCGAATACAATTAAATGACATATAGACAGATTTAGTTTAAATAAGTACACTTAAATCGTGCATAGGTAATGAATGTGCAAAACTTTCAACTCTTTATTACTTAAAGGTAAAAAATTTACTTTCTGTATAGGTACCCTTAGTAATATTTTCACGTCCGGCCGACCATAAATGTAATGCCTTAAGGACCTTCAGAAATGAGTCATAGTGCGACGTCTGTGTGACTGCTTTAGCATCACAGATACTACCTCGTCATTTAAGGTCAGAAGTTACGTTTAAATGACGTTGTAGCGACCTTAATCCGAAAGAAACTCAGTAACATCTACACGACGTAGTTTAGCCGGTAAATTCTAACTATAGACATCTCAAAGTAACTGTATTACTAAAAGTTGCACCAACCCTGACGTTGGATTTAGTTTATATTTAGTCATAAGCCCCGAAAATGCTAGTTGGGGTATCAGCGGTTGGATAGCTTCTAGGAAACCAAACATGTTCAGAATACATTGTGTACGTGTTTTTGGTCAGTCGTCGCTACTGGAAAACGCATCTCAAGCCAAACCTGTCCCTAAAAATGTTCATGGTACAAAAGTCTATTGTTCAACTTCTTGACGCTCGACTCACCTGCATCCATACGCAAGCGAAGAGCCCTTAAAAGCTGCACTCTCTGAAACCTTGTTAGATCCACACAGACAGGCTTTTAAAAGTAAAGCGCCATTACTAAATTGCCTGTATGGCTTTTATTTCCAATTTTCCATTTGGTTAGCGGAAAGATATCCTACCTCAAAGGAAACATTTTCAAACCACTTATGGGTAATTTGAAGGCATGCAAACTGCCGTTGTGCCAGTCGAAGGAAATATATTTTTTCTCTATGTAAATTGTCGGAATGCTTTGCCGGAAAAGTCAATTTGATAAAAAGGAGCAGAACGTTTTAGGAATATTTTTTTTATATTTATTGTTGTTTATGTCGAAGAAAAATTTATACAATGTCGTTCAGTTGTAAGCGTGTAGGTACTTCACATCTACAGTAAAAAGCAATACTATAATCTATTTCAGAAAGGTATAGAGTAATAAAATCTCATTAGGTATGCAAAGGGACTACAGAGGGACCCAATATTTAAGCCACTTTCATAATATGGCATTTATTTCATTGCAAAAGTCTTTATTTTCATCAAGTACAGGTAGAACCATCCGGGTTTGGGTCAATTTATGGGTTTTGCCTATTGTTATCCATTTACAAACACTGAAAATGTGTGATAAAGGCGTGCATTTTGTACATAGTATTTGGTACACTTATTTTTTTTATTGAACATTATAAAAAAAAACAAATAGAAAAAATACTTTATACCGAAATTAAATTATAAAAATTCATAATATTTTTCGTCATCTGAGAAACTATCATTTCCTCTGGACGTTATAATTTACGGATCGGCGGTGCGATCGATCAGCTGGTCAAGATTCCACATTTTCTCCTCTTCTTTATTGACATGATGGACTGTTTTTCTCCAGTTCTCTGGTGTCACTTCCTTAATGGCTTGATCAAACACTAGCTTAACGTCTTTCATTTTGAACGTCGTGTTGTGCTTTGCGACAAATCCTTTCACTTGCGCCCATATAAGTTCAATAGGATTTAGTTCGCAATGATATGGCGGTATGCGCAGCACAGTTATACTATGTTTACAACTATATCTTCCACGGCATATTTCATAAAACGATGTTTGTGTAAATTTGCTATAGCTAATAGTTCTTTCTTTATCAAATTATTTTCTTTTTTTTGGTTAGTTATAAATAATTTAATGCACAAAATTTACCTGCGCCTATGGCCGACACCGAAATTGAGCCAAACTGGACCGAATTTCCCATTTTATTACCCTACACCTTTCTGAAATAGACTATAAGAAAGAAAACGCTTAATTCAAGTATATTATGCTAGTTATACGATTATTCAAATCAGTGGCGGCTCGTGATATTCCGATACAGGTGGGGCCAAAATATCAAGTCAAAAATATTTAATGAGAATACAGGGTGTTACAAATTCGATGCATTAACATTGTTATCTTCAGTAACTATAAGAGATATAAATTTGGTTAAATGGAGGCAAAGTTGCATATTTGAATGCTGAATTATCTAAATTGCTGGACAATTGCTTTCGAGCAAGAAAAATTTCGCCTAAATTTAAGTTAATATTTTCTGAACCAGATATGATATCGACCTACCGTTTTTAATGGTTGATAGATTCATCCCTTGGGAAACCATTTCCAATGTTGGATTTTCTTTAACTGTCAGAAAATTGTATATACAGGGTGTTAAAGAAGACGATGATTTTTGCTCCAATTTTAATGGCGTGTAACTTTCACAATAATATTTTTAAATTTTATCACTCTACGTCAATTGAATCACTGGTTCATAGCAAAGAAAGTAATTTGTCAAATTTTTGAAATCGGCTATATTTTAAGAAATACCGATTTTTTGGAAAACCTTCCTTATTTCTTGGTAGCTAGATCTCACTGTGCATTGTATCATCATCATCATCATCAACTTTGCGAGTGATTATTATACCTTATGAAAAGCTTGATTATGTTCAGTGACAATAGTTGTACCTAAATGTTATGATGTACAGTGGCGTACTTATAAACACCTATATGTCTATGGTTTACGAATATCTCACAATTTTTCACGATTGTTTTATATTGGAAAGTACTCGCCCCTAGATAAGGTAAATTTTTCCCATTTTTTAGTTTTTCATATCGCACTACAGGTATATTATACACTGTTTACAAAATTTTAACAAAGATAATTTTTTTAATTTAATATTTTTGGAAAAATTTATTTATTAATTTCTAACTTTCTAACACTATTTCTAATATTAAACTTACATTGAAAGGGATCCTTAAAATTAAGTAACGCTAGTTTGATTTTGATGGGATTAATACCTTATAGGCTCTCCTCGGGTGGACGGGCTTTGGTTTGACGGTAGGTAGTGATATTTAATATCAAAGTCTCTTTCAATGTAAGTTTAATTTTAGGAATAGTGTTTAGAAAGTTAGAAATTAATAAATACATTTTTTCCAAGAATATTAAATTAAGAAAATTATCTTTGTTAAAATTTTGTAAACACTTTATAATATACCTGTAGTGCGATATGAAAAACTAAAAAATTAGAAAAATGTACAAAATACCAAATATCAGGTCTCTTTGAGTAAAAATGGACGAATTCTTCGAAGTTTATATGTTGGTTACTGTACATCATAACATTTAGGTACAACTATTGTAACTGAACATAATCGAGCTTTTCATAAGGTATAATAATCACTGGCAAAGTTTGCACGATACAACGCAGTGAGATCTAGCTACCAATAAGTTGAAATAAAGCAAGGTTTTCCAAAAAAATCGGTATTTCTTAAAATATAGCAGATATCAAAAATTTGCCAAATCACTGTCTTTCCTATGAACCAGTAATTCAATTGACGTAGAGTGATAACATTTAAAAATATTATTGGGAAAGTTACACGCCATTAAAATTGGAGAAAAAATCATCCTGTATATAAAATTTTCTGACAGTTAAAGAAAATCCAACATTGACAACCGTTTCCCAAGGGATGAATCTATCAACCATTCAAAACCGTAGGTCAATATCATATCTGGTTCAGAAAATATCAACTGTTAAATTTAAGCAAAATTTTTCTTGCTCGAAAGCAATTGTCCAGCAGTTTAATAAAAAAAATTAAAAACATTCCGATGACTTCCGGAGCATCCGCAAAAAAAACGGATAAATGAATTTTTGTTTTTATTTTCTTTGCGACAAAATATTGATTATTTTGACAAACCAAGAGCACTAATTTAAGACATTTTTTATGCTCTTCAAAAAAATAATTTTATTTTTAAGATACGACGATTCGTTTTTAGATACCCATATCAACTTAATTCTTTTAAATTCGGACCTGAATATTTTAAATAGACTTGCAAAGGACTAGAGGATCTTTGATTTATCCACAAAGTAGGCCAGCATAGAGTTTTCTGTAACTTTTTCAACGCTCACAATTTGACACAAAGTTTTAAAATTTTTGTAGGCATTTTCGTATCTTTTTTTCAACTTATTGGGCAGTAAAGCTGTACTAGCAGCTTCTGCGGTACATTGACATCCCTTTTACCGGTTTTCTGACAAAACTCTGACGACATTGACAAAATGTTTAAATAAATAAATACATTTATTCCATAGAAACCAGTCTTGTCCATGGAAATTTGATTTTTAAATCTATTATAAGTACAAGACCTGAATTGTACATTACAAAGAAAACGATTTTTTTAATATAGAACAAGAACGCCTTCGACTGGTTGGTTCAAGGCGGGGGTCGGGCGTTCGGCCCAAGCTTCCTGCACTGCAGCCTAGTGGCTTATTGTGCTCCCCAATCTTACTAAAAAAGATTTGTTCCTTTTATAAGGTTCAGTAAATTCATACTAAGATTGTCATGCGGGAAGTTATCCCCACATTGGAATCCTCCGAAGATTTTAAATCTTCTTCGGGTCAGTGCTGCGGAGTTATATATGATATGTAAGTCGGTTTCGTCCTCTTCGCCGCAAAGTCTGCATTTAATGGAACCATTGTAAATTCCTATTCGACGTAGGGGCTTTCTTAAGTGGCAGTGGCCTGTTAGTAGGCCAACCACTTGTTTTAGCTAGGTGCGCATTAGAAGCAACATTCCAGTTTATAGCCTTTTGGAGGGTTTCCCAATTGTGGCCCACGCTTGGGTTTGACCAGGTATCCTGTTCCATCGGGATAGGTGTTGTTGTTGCGCCCACCTATCTGATGTTGCTTTGGTTGTCTTTTTTGAAATGCCAAGGGCGGGTTCAGGGCCCCTGAGTTCGACTGGTAAGAGCTACCTACCTCCCTTGTAATGTAAATAACTATTTATGCCTGTCGGGCTTTACAGCACATTATTCATGCTGTTTTTTTCAATCGTTGTTCCAGCAAACACCTAGCAATTAAACTTTAGTAAAACAGCAATCATGTCACTACAAAACTTTATAAGCGAAAGCTAAAATAAACTCTTTTATGGCAGTATAAGGGATTACCGAAACTGACCGATTGTAAAAAAATAAAAGTCATTTTTATCTCTACCTTGTGGGCCAACACCAACCCCATCTGGGCATTTGCCTTGGTGTATGTCCTGGTCAGCAGTGATCAGTAGAACCAAAATAAAATACTATATTTGTGTACCTATTATATTGTGTGTTTGTCATACCGTCTATACGAAATGTATTTATGTAGAATAAGATGACAACAACAAAAACTGTGAATGAATAAAGATGTTTTTAAAGTAAAGTAAAGAACAACACTACAAATAATGAATGTCATAGCTAATATTATTTCCAGTCAACAGTTATTCTTAATAATTATTGTATTATACATAATTACTGTGTGAATTAAAGATATTAAATCCTCTTAAATGACAACAACACTAAGCTTGAAAAAAGGCAGTAAAGAGAGACTTTGTCTAATGACAATTCTCAATCATTTTATCCCAGTCTTTTGTCCGGTTTCCACGTTTCTCTTGAGGGCTTTTCGGTAGAACTAAGAACTTTTCTTGGCTAAATTAAAAACTGGCTTTTGAAAAATTTATTAGCTGCAAATTGTGTAAGGACAGGTTTCGTTTATTGCTGCTAATTTTAAGTTGTTTTTAAAAGTTTTGATTAAAAAGAGTGACAGGGTTAAAATTGTATGGTTTTTAAAAGATTTCTTAGTGACTTTAGTTAGGTCACTTTTTTTCTTTAAAAATAAACGCCGCCGATGGTATTGTAGGCTTTGTTTTTTGAATAGTCTAAAGCCTAAATACCTGGTATGAACAAATATCGTAAAATCCAGTTTTAAATGTTGATAAATAACCCGTTAATTACAACATTAGATTTATTATACAGATACCAGTTTTACAACAGTAGACAATGGGACACTTAGCCTGGGAAAATTTTGGTGAGCGTGGGAATATTTTAATGACCGTTGGAACTTTTTGACAATGGACCCCCATGAGACCTTTGATAAATGCCGCCTGGACCTCCCACGATGCCGCCTTTTTAATGACCGTGAGAAAATTTTGACCATGGAACCTCCACGAAGTTTCGGTTTTGAATTTCAACAATAAAGCTAGAGTTCCTCTACAGAAGTGACAACTAATTCGCAAAGACATGGTTGTAAGGACATCAGTATATGACTTTTGCACATTATAAGTAACAACTTTTACGTTTACAGGGTGTTACAAATTCGACATACCAGCATTGGAATCTCGGAAACTATAGAGAAACGGTTAATTAGGGACAAAGTTGTGCAATGCGGTGCTGATTATAATGCCGCTTTAAGAGTTTTCAAATTACGAATACTTCCGATTTTATTCGATAAAAACCGAAATTTTGCAAACTCGTTTTTATTTTTTCCAGAGCTCATTTGATTAGCTATTTAAAAATAAATAACACTTTATCATTGCCACTTTCTCTCCTCTACAAAATGACGTTACTAAACTAAAGATCCGCCGTTTCGTCTCCGAGCGGCCATCATCAACTTTACTTTTTTAAATACGGACCTGGATTTTTCTTAACCGATTTTTAAACCCCCCTACCCTCAAAATGTAATAGCGGTATTACTTTTGCATAATGATGAATTGTCCTTGCTTATTTTTTTAAATTCATATTTTCTACACTTTTTGTCAGTCCGGTCCTGGCAACCAATTGCAATATTAATTAAAAACTGTATTTAAAAAAAAATGTTATTTATGAAAATGACGTAGATACCATGGAAGAACGCATACAGGTTGCATTTGGTAGGATAAGGAGAAGATCTGTTGAAAGGGCTGTCGCCAAAATTGGAAGAAAAATCGATCGTTTTATTGAGCAAAAAGGCAATCTCTTTGAACATTTAGAAAATTAGGATTTATAATTAGTAAATTTAGATATATTAGAAAATTCTTTTAAAATAAATTATATTACTTATGTGTGAATGTTTTAAATAAAATAAAGTTTTTAATTAATATTGTGATTCGTTGCCAGGACCGGACTGACAAAAAGTGTAAAAAATATTAATTTAAAAGAATAAGCAAGGACAATTCATCATTATGAAAAAGTAATATCGCCGTTACATTTTGAGGGTAGGAGGGTTTAAAAATCGGTTAAAAAAAATCCAGGTCCGTATTCAAAAAAGTTAAGTTGGTGATGGCCGCTCGGAGACGAAACGGCGGATCTTTAGTTTAGTAACGTCCTATTGTAGAGGAGAAAAAGTGGCAATGACAATGTGTCATTTATTTTTAAATAGCTTGTCAAATGAGCTCAGGAAAAAAAAAACGATTTTGCAAAATTTCGATTTTTTTCGAATAAAATCGGAAGTATTCGAAATTTAAAAACTTTTAAAGCGGCATTATAATCAGCACCGAATTGCCCAACTTTGCCCCCATTTAACCGTTTCTCTAACTCCTATGGTTTCCGAGATTCCAATGCTGGTATGTCGAATTTGTAACACCCTGTATGTTACTTATTCTGCACCTAAAATATCTGAAAGCTTTAAAATATGTTTATTTGACTTCTGCACGGGTAAACATACTAGACCACTAACAAATATGACCAACTGATATTTTGTGGGTTATTTAATAAAATATAAATAATAGCTGCTATATAGAGCTTAATCTTAGTAGAATCAACCTATTTAGAATGTTTCGGTCGCTTAAAATTGAAACGCTAAGCACTTACAATTTGGAAATATAGCGCCTAAAAAATTAAGCGCCCCTTTATTCAATTAATTAAAGAAATAATATCTATATCTTGGATAAAGGAGAAAACTTCCAAAATTAACTTGGGAAAAAAGAAACCCTAAAATTGACTTCCGTCAATGAATGAATTGTACATTAAAAATGGGTGCGCATAAGGTTCGAATACCAATGTTGCACCTCCGTCGTCCCTTATAGTTGTATATCGCACTGGGTACAGATTTTGAACAGTTATAAAGAAAACAAGACCATAAAAAGAATTTCGGCTTTATTCCGCTAAAACAACAAAATTTACAATTAATATCACATTCTATATTAAGTACCAAGCACAATTTTCTAAGAACATAAAATTTTAAAATGTGGAGGTGTAAAAATAAGATGAACTTATATAATATAAATAAAACAAATAAATAAAGAATAGTCGGTAGGTAACATTTTGAAAAATAAAATATCACAAAATATACTGCATTACAAAGTTTGAAATTATTATTTTCCTATTTAGTGTGGAAAACTAAAAAAAGATCTTGGCAGACGCCTGCTTCAATTTAAGATGCGGTGTTTGGTTTCTTTCTTAAATTGGCCTATTGAGTTAACATTTTTGAATAAAAGTTAATTTTAGGAAGAGTGTTATTTTTTTGTGACAAGGTATGTAAGTATATTTCCAAATAAATCATATTGAAGTTCACCATTTCATCAGGAAATCTATTATATATTTTATTAATTCAACTTTATTGTATTGAATTATCAAGATTATTTGTAAATGTACTAATAAAGGCAAAATAATAATTATCTAACTATATTAAGAAAACATGTGTACTTTATTGTACTTTAAAGCTTCCTCCTGATAATCCTATTGACTCAAACTCAATGGCTATTATATAAAAATACAGGGTGATTCCTAAGCTAATACTTCTTTTTTAGCTGTGTATATAAGGCATTAAAATAAACAACATTTTCAAATACCTTTTTCCCAAAACTTAAAAATAGGCGAGATCCAGAAGTAAAAAATCTTTGTGCGGGCCTGGTCATGAAAACGTAGCCTGCTATACTTTATGTTGTTTGTCTTATCTCTTATTATTCATGTAATTTACGGGTCGGTGGTGAGTTATTTGGCAATTGGTGGGTTTTTCTGAAGCAAGTTTATTGGTGAAACGTAAAAATGGTAAAATTTGAAAACAATGAACTAGTAGATATGGTGCTAATTTACGGTGGGTATAGTCAAAGTGCGGCTGCTGTTTCGAGATTATACGCAGAACGCATTCCCTTGCGGGCTCATCCTACCCCCAGAAGTTTTCTTATTGTTATTCAACGGGAAAGTTAGGCAGAACAGTATTTAATATATAGTGTAATAAATTATTGTAAGTACCTTATTTTTGAGTTTTTTGAAAATGTTGTTTATTTTAATGCTTTTTATTATACACAGCTAAAAAAGAAGCATCAACTTAGGAATCACCCTGTATAGATAAAACTAGAATTAAATTCATTTAAATAACGTTTAATTTTAGAGGTTTTCCTAAGCACCAGGCTGGGCAAAGCACTTAAAAACAGTGCTTCGAGCACCAAACACAAAGCTTGTTGGAAAAGTAATTTCCAGCATCAAACACTTTGAAAATTCTAAGGGCTTTCAATTACCAATTACACACTTTAAAAAGCTTGAATTATCGAGCACTGTATTTTAAAAGTGCTTGCAAGCACTGTACTCGAAGCATTATTGTGCTTGAAGCCCTTTTTCAAGCACTTTCGAGGCAATTACTGCCTTGCTCTGCTAAGCACTAAAAAATTATCTGCGCAACCAGTTCTTTCGTTTTCCAACAGTCGACAGCAGTAATTTTTCATCGAACAGCTGATATCGGGACCTCATAATTTCCCCAGATTTTTAGTGAGCCGTTATTAGCCCACACGTCACGTTGTCAATTGTGTTATGGAAAGTAAACATAACAGAATTAACGTGGCTTTGACTCCATCTTGCCAGAGTACTCAAAAACCTACTATAGTAATTACAATATTGTAAATAACTTGGCAACGCCGCATGTGACATATGGATTGTTTCAGGCAGAAGCCAAGCTCTTGTGGTACATGTTACAATTTTTCTTACATGTTTATATAATTATTATCGTTTTAAATTCTATTGTTTAATAAATCTTTGCATACAAAACGACAAAAAACCCTTTGGTGGTTGCTAGGCTAACTTACATAGTTTAGACAATCATTGGAACAATTTTTTTTAACTCTTACAAACCTTTAAAAGACCTTTGGGTTTTGGTTAAAGGAAATTTTCATGGAAGTATATTATTTAACCATCTGTAAAACGGTTTATTGTATTTTTTATGAACATTAGTTCTTTGTGATATTGGAAATAGGTGTATGTAAACCAGGTACTCGAAGACGGTAAAAAAACACTAAATTTCAAATTTTAAATACAGTTGGACGTAGACAGAGGGTAAGGATTGGAAACTTCGAAACTAATAGCAATATGACTGATAGCAGTGGCGTATTTAGGGAAAGTAGCCCCCGCCCCCTGAGCTCAAAAGCGCGGGGTCTAATAGGCTAATTGCAAACTAATTTTTCGTCTTACACCTCTACACTTTTTACTAATATTTTACATTCGGCCACATTCCGCTACATTTTAATAAATTTTCAAAATTCACTATTATCAATAGTCTAATTTTGCTAAGTCTGGCAACAGTGTTTCTCGATCGTCATGGTGGCACTAACAACTAAGCTCGAGCTGTCCGCTAAGCCGGCTATGCAGCGTACTCGAGTTGCGCCGTTAGTTTGTTGAAAACGGCGTTTGTACTCACTCGTTTGAACGCCGATTTATTTTGAATTATTGTCTTAGCTGGTTTTGTATAGATTTACCGTTTACACGTTGCTAAGTAGTTTGTAAGTTGTATGTCAGAAATGAGTTTTGCTGTAAATCCAACATTATAAATGGACCATTTCTGACATTTTTACGATTTTAGAATTATTCTTCGGTTTAGATTAATTTTGAACAGTGGCGGCTCGCAGTCTTAAAAAATGGCGAAGAGCTAGGTATAGTGAGGGTACTTAAACAAACATTGACTAAAAACCTGTGTAACAAAACGTCTCTCTTATCCTTATCTGTCCAACGACTGAATGGAGTTTCCAACAAATTACAAACTATGTCATTAATTGAGTTCATTTTTAAAACACACAACTAAGTAGGTACGTACACTACTGAATTAACTGAAAAATAAAAACAAAACTTTTTAATCACACAGTAAATCACGTAAAAACGATATTTATAACCGTAAGTTTCGCGAAGCCTCAAAATAAATACCTTAAGGTTAGGCGAACCAATGCTAGAACAATGTTGCATACGACTGATCCATTTTTTGGCCTTCATCAGAATGCAAATTGTTACATGTTGTTGGCGTGACTGACGTCACGTAACCGTAGCAACGGTGAATATCAAAGCCATTATAGGCGTTGAGGCTTCACTTGCTTTGAGCTAACGGACACGGTCCGCTGGGGCGCGCCAAAATGCACAAGTGTTTATAATTATTGTTCATCGGAGTTAACCGTGGCCCTATTATGCTTAGCTACATTCGGATTAAATTAATATTATTAATTCGAAAATAATTATTGTCTAAGGGCTAAAATGGTAGCTGTATTGATACATTAATATTTAATATTGTCGAAAAATTTTCCTCCTGGTTTTATTTTTATTTTTTTTTTGGTGAAGATCCCCTTCACCTACGTCACCTGACGAGCCGCCACTGTAGTAAAATATTACTTTATTACGGGAAACCCTGCGATTTTCTTGGACATAGAAACATGTTTACATTTACTCCAACTTCATTGACGGATATTATTATTAATCTACAAAAAAAAAACTAACAAATGTTCAGCAATAAAATAAATAATAATAAATAAATTACCAATAATACACTACTCTACATTACATGGTTATATCACTGGGTAAGTAAATTTTGTTGCGTTTAAATATTAAAATTTAAAAACACCTAAAAATGAGCAGTTTTTATTTTATATATAGCACCCTACAATATATTATGTTTCTGTTAAAACCCTTGGAAATCACAATTTAAGAAAAACCTCGCCGAAAACTCCTATGCTACGCCATACTGCATAGCATCGGTTGTATAAGCGAGAATTATTCTTCTACTGTCAGTGCAAGAAGTGTTTAGTTAAATATGAATAGTAAATAGAAAAAAAAATAATATGGTATTATAGAAAGAAAGTTTTTTGCGGTAGGCGGATAAAGTAGTGCATCTATCTTTTGCATTAAAGTACACAGGGACGCCAAAGGTAATGGGTTACCTAGGGCACAGGTAGACAACGACAGACTGTTTCGACCTTGTTAGAACTCATCAGAAAGCCAAAACCCGTAAGCAACACCCAGTACAGCGAGAATATTCTTTCAAGACATTTTTAAGAATAAAAATGTAACGCCATTAGTGGGAATTAACTCAATGCAAAAGATAGCCATCAAACATGAAAATATAGAATGATGGCTATCTTTTGCATTGAGTTGATTCCCACTGATGGCGTTACTTGGTTTTCATCACATTTTTATTTATTTTTGTTTTGGCTTTCTGATCCTAACAAGGACGAAACAGCCTGTCCCTGTATCCCAGGGAACCCATTACCTTTGGCGTCCCTGTGTACTTTAATGCAAAAGATAAATGCGCTACTTTGTCCGCCTGCCGCTAAAAAATTTCTTTCTATTTACTTATACTGACACTAAACTCTCTACTTTAATATGGTATTATTTTGAATGATAGAAGAGTATTAGATTTGTATCGTCTTTATTCGTTTTACATAACAACGTTTCAACTTGTAAGTATCTCCAGTCGTCCGGCATGTATTTACCGGAAGACGACTGGAGATACTTACCAGTTGAAACGTTGTGATGTAAAACAAATAAAGACAATGCAAGCGCAATAAATCTGCAAATTGACTTTTACCTTTTGATTTACGAAATAGAAAAATCAAATATAAAATCGTGTAAGTCAAAAATTATTGTGTTGGAATTTGAATACTAAAAATGTAACTTACAAGTTTTTATATTCGTCATCTAACAAGAAGTAGCTTTTAATTAATAAATATTCTTAACCAATATCCAATTGACAGACAGTCACTATATCGATAATCGTCTAGTCTCTAGTGCCTAAAGCCTAGTCCTTCCTATTTGTGGCCAGTGAACTCAATCGCGATCAAACATACAGGGCGCTACAAATTCGTGTAGGCAGAAGGGGATCTCGAAAACAGTAAGAGATACAAAGATTGAGGCAAAGTTGCCTATTTTAGGGCTTAATAATTTGGTGAAAGAAAATTATAAATAATTCGAATATTTCGGAGATCCGAAAAATACCGAAATTTTTTTGTTATGGTTTTTAATTTTTTACGTCTTTATTTTTGACTTGGGAAAAAAACAAACACACCTATTCATAGCAGTTTGTATGTTCTACAAGATGACGTTATCAGGTTCTAAATTCGACGTTTCGTTCTTTAGACGACAACCTCAAAAATGATTTTTTTTTAAATACGGACCTGGAATTTTAAAAACAGTTTTACGGATTTCTAAGCTTTATAAATTTAATACAATTTAAATGTTTTTAAAATTTTAACCATTTGTCATCCGATAACACATCATTAATTTGAAGAAATAGTCCATACTTGAAGTGGAGTGGAAATTTAGAAGGTAACAAATAAGAACATAAAGTCTTCCTCCACTGGTATATTAAAGCAAGTAAATAATTTACAAAACTTCTCTACATGTTTCGAATGCAGAAGCATTCATCTTCAGGAGAACAAATATAATAAAAAGAAGGAAAACTAGTAGATATCACCCTAACTGAGCGATCATCTGTCTTTTAAAAAACGCGGTTTCCTGCTTAAGAGAATTTTTCCCCAAAAACTATATTTAAAATGAAAAATAAATCTAAACAGTTGTATCTTTTTAACTACTTTTATTCCTAATTTATTTCTACAACCAATATGAGGTTTCCCATCTAAGTTAAGACTTCCCTTCTTTTATATTTTTAATACTCATCCTCCTCACACATCCACTTCTTCTCCATAGTTTCAAATGACCAGCCATCAATTTTCTTTTCATAATTGATTATTCCATTTCACTTCAGTTCTACGTCCTTCAACAGTTTTTTCACACACAGATGTCAAACTTTTCATTTAACATTCCAACTCTTATAGTGCCTTGAGCCTTAAAACTCACATATTTTTCTTTTTACAATGCACCTATTTTCTCACCGTTCTACTCATTTTTTCATTGAACCTTCAATCTTGTCGCTTAGTTAGGATGATATCTACTAGTTTTCCTTCTTTTTTATATATTTGTTCTCCTGAAGATGAATGCTTCTGCATTCGAAACATGTAGAGAAGTTTTGTAAAATATTTACTTGCTTTAATATAACAGTGGAGGAAGACTTTATGCTCTTATTTCTTACCTTCTACATTATTAGTATTTCAAATTATCCTTTCTTTATTATTACGGCCCTGGCAATTATTTTTAGGATTACTTAAATATTAAAATTATATTGCAGGAAGTTATGGTGTTTAGGTTGTTTATTATTTGAATAAGATTTACCATAACAATACTCTAGGAAATAAGTAATCTTTTCATGCATGAGAAGTAATTCTATTTTATTATTATAACATACATATAGGTATGCATCTTAAGTTCTATGGTTTTTGCCTTAGACCTAGACCAAAATACTGTAAAACAAAAAATAATTAATGCTCCCGAATGACTGGAGTGTTAGTCTATTTATGTTACTGTGATGCGCTTATGTTTGTTTCAAAAACAATTTCAAATTTTGTACTGTTTATACGATCTGATGATGCCAGTTTCAGGCGAAACATGTAAAAAAATAAACAGACAGAAAAATATTTGAGGCCGAGACTTTGGGTCCTTTTTCTTACAAAATATCAAATATCACGCCTCCTTGAGTAAAAATGGAGGAATTCTTCAAATCAGAAATATGTTTTTAAGCTTGGGTCTAAATATTCAGGACCGTAATAATATAAAAAGAAAATTAAAAAAAATGTGTTATTAGATGACAAAACGTTAAAATTTCAAAAACCTTTTAATTGCATTAAATTTCTAAAGCTTAAAAGTCCCTGAAAATGGATTTGAAATTCCAGGTTTGTATTTAAAAAAAAATAACCTAAGGTTGGTATCTAAAGAATGACACGTCGAATTTAAAAACTAATAACAACATCTTATAGAACATAAAACACGACTACCTATATAAAGCTTTTTTTGTTTTTATCGCAAGTTAGACATAAAGGCGCAAAAAGATTAAAAACCAAAATTAAAAATTTCGGTGTTTTTCGGATATCTCCCAAAGTATTCGAAATATTTACAATTTTCTTACACCAAATTATTAAGCCCCAAAATACGCAACTTTGCCTCAATTTAACAATCTTCGTATCTCTTACCTATTTCGAGATTCCCTTGTACCACATATATACATACATACACTATATTGCCAATACAAGCAGCCGCACGAAACAAGAATACTCCCATTGTGCGATTCAATATAACCTGAGTTGGGGGCCGTGGCGCTTGAGCAGTAGGGAAAAAATTAGGCAACCCACACGATTTCTAACAGAACGTAAACAGAACCCAAGGTATTTTGAACAGAACCGGCTCGCCGTTATATTCTTATTAGTCGCCATCTTTTGTTTCGTTCATTTATGTGTTGTTATAATTTCCAAGTTTTGGGTGTTAATATTTATAAAACATTACTTTAGACATTTTTTTTGTTAGTTTGTAAGTTATAGTCGTTTCCATCTTTTTTTACGTTGTATTCGTTCGGATGTTCCGTGTGTGATTGTGGATATTATTTTTAAGTTTTGTGTGCGAATTTAGGTATAAAACTTTACCAGACATTTTGTTATTGTTAGCGACTTGTGTCTCAAGATGGGTAGAAAAAAGTGCATGATCCTTTTTTGCACGAATCGCGGTTCAATACCAGAAATAAGGTATTTCAGGTATGTAAAATATTGGATACTTAGTTTTATTTGACCATAAACTGTACACACCCAAACTAACGGGTGAATTTAAATAAAAGCTTGTAAAAATATTTTGAAAGTCGGTCCTGTCAAATGTTTACATCAAGAAGCAAATTTCCGAGCTGCGCAAACTCAACGGCCCCTGATCATCTACTTACAGTGGTGTCATGATTGAATTATGGTATTAGCAATATAGTGTATGTATATATGTGCCTTGTACGCACACGAATTTGTAGCACCCTATAAGGCAGTAAAATTCTGATATAAATATATGCGAAATATTTAAAAATTTGGCTGCCTATGCCAGGCTGCTGCTGGTGTAGAAACGGCCCTACTGAAGTATGGTAGATATGTTTAAATTAAAGTTTAAAGACTTTATACTGTTCTATATGGATAGTCAAATCGATTCAAACTCGTTTCAGATCAGTTATAAAAATGTTAAGAAGACTGACAAAATATTGGCCTAAACTTTAAAGCTATAGTGTATTTCACGTAAGCTTTTAATTGCCGTCGATGACGGACGTCATTTCTATAGTCTATTTCAGAAAGGCGTAGAGTACTAAATGGGAAATTCCGTCCAGTTCGGCTCAATTTCGGTGTCGGCCATAGGCGCAGGTAAATTTTGTGCATTAAATTATTTATGATAACTAACCAAATAAAAAAAAGAAGATAATTTGATAAAGAAGGAACTATTAGCTAGAGCAAATTTACACAAACATCGTTTTATGAAATATGCCGTGGAAGAAATAGCTCTAAAAAACATAGTGTAACTGTGCTGCGCATACGGCCATATTATTGCGAACTAAATTCTATAGAACATGTATGGGCGCAAGTAAAACGATTAAAAGACGTTAAGCTACTGTTTGATCAAGCCACTAAGGAAGTGACACCAGAGAACTGGCGAAAAACAGTCCATCATGTCATTAAATAAGAGGAGAAAATGTGGGATCTTGACCACCTGATCGATCGGACCGTCGACCCGTTCTAAGGAGATTACGGTTCCTCAGATGGCGAGGAATATTACGTTTTTTTATAATTTAATTTCAGTATAATGTATTTTTTTGTCACACGATTTTCAGTGTTTGTGAATGGATAACAATAGGCAAAATCCATAAATTGATCCAAACCCGGGCGGTACTACCTGCACTTGATGAAAATAAAGAATTTTGCAATGAAATACAAATTATGAAAGTGGTTTTAATATTCGTTGGGCCACTCTGTAGTCCCTTTGCATACCACATGAGCTTGTATTACTCTACACCTTTCTGAAATAGACTATAGTAACATTTATTTTACAGAACTTAAAGTTTGATTAGGGCTGGACTGATGTTCCTGTAACAGTTAATTATCAAATAAACAATATATTTACTTGCTTTTTATAAAAATAACACTTCCCAGATACACACTGTTTAACATGCGGACGAACGAATGCGATATTGAAAGAACGCAGAGAAGACACGAGGACTGATTAAGTACAGAAAGGGATATGTGAAAGCAAAAGCGTAAGACATACTAACGGCATCGATGTCAGGTTCTGTAACAATAATCTCTTGGCGGGTTTTAGATGATTGAAGGGCAACAGATTGGAGTGTTCAGTGTGTATCTTTGTCGTGTTTATGTAAGTTATACCGGGTCCGCCAACGTGGCGGGGATGGAAGATTAAATCATTATCGAGGAGCTTATCAAAAATACTAAAGCAGCATAAGGTATCGACTTAAAGCGGCATATTTTAAAAATATTTTACATTATACAGGGTGGCTCAAAAAAGTGTGGCGGACTAAACTTGCATTTTTTTAAATGGAACACCCTATATATTATATTATTTTCTAATTCCCTATACAATTCCACGTATATTTTGTATAAAATGTCATATGTCTAAATTCAATTGTTTTTGAGTAATTGACGTTTAAAATATGGCATTTTTTTACTTTGACAGGCTGTAACATTGGAACGGTTCATCTTAGAGAAAAATGGTTTTTACCTCCCTATATTAGTTTTTCATTCTCTATCCAAGGAAACCAACCTCCGATTTACCATGTTAAACCAAAAAAGCGGTTTTAACGGTTTAACATAGTAATTCGGAGGTTGGTTTCCTTGGATAGAGAATGAAAAACTAAGATAGGGAGGTGAAAACCATTTTTCTCTAAGATGAACCGTTCCAATGTTACAGCCTGTCAAAGTCAAAAAATGCCATATTTTAAACGTCAATTACTCAAAAACAATTGAATTTAGACATATGACATTTTATACAAAATATACGTGGAATTGTATAGGGAATTAGAAAATAATATAATATATAGGGTGTTCCATTTAAAAAAATGCCAGTTTAGTCCGCCACACTTTTTTGAGCCACCCTGTATAATGTAAAATATTTTTAAAATATGCCGCTTTTAAGTCGATACCTTATGCTGGTTTAGTATTTTTGATAAGCTCCTCGATAATGATTTAATCTTCCATCCCCGCCACGTTGGCGGACCCGGTATATCCATCTCTCATAAATCTAGCCAATGTTCGTGAGGAAAAGTCGTTTTCGGAATTAAGGAATTTTTAAATCACATGTTGGCCAACGCATTTGACAAGAGAAACGTCAAAGCATTAAAAACACACGTGAAATTTACTATACTAGGCAGGCATAAGGCTACATCACCACTACTAACTACTATTAAGAATTAACTAATAATGTGACAAACTTGTGTAAAAATACCTTACAGGGCAATCAATCTACATTTACTATTAGCCCATTTCTCTTGCAACTTCTTATGCTCCTCCATCTCCCTCGCTGTGACTTGCTTCACTTGTCCACTGAGCTTCCGCGGATCCAGATTAGCCCCAAACGTTTGCACGCCCTTCGCCAATTTACTTAACGGCGAAAAAAGCTCTTTAGCGCTGGAAACTGGACTAGCAACTGGACCTAAAATATGTCTTAATCCGGAATCGCTCTGACTCTGGCTAATGTTTTTCTGGATTTGGTGGTCCGATGACGACCTGTCCATGTTTTTATGTTCTATGATGGAAATGGGATCGTCGATTTCGCTGGAAGAGTGACTGTGTCGTTGGTCGAGTTTTAGGGTATTTGGCGGGTCCAGTTTTTGTTCTGTTATTATTATGTCCTCGGAATTTACCTGATAAATTAAATGTTAAAATATATGGAGTTAGGATAAAGAAACTGATCAGCCTTTTAGATAGAATACCGCCCACTTAATCAAGAATCGCTCGGACCCGTCAGATAATTTTTTTTAAAATGCAATCAATAATTTATAAAAATGTCTACAATTGATTGTAGAATGTAAAATTGTAAAAATATACAGGGTATCCCTGGATGGGGTAACCTATAATCCAAATAACATACCACAAAATATGAATAGTATTAAAATAAATGAATGCATTCAAATTTTGAAAGTCAATCAAGTAAAATATTTGAGAATAATCTTTGACAGTAAATTAAATTGGAATTTTCACATAGAATATTTGACTAAAAAATTAAGAAGTTTACTACCAATTTTTAGAAACGTTAAAAAAATTTTGAACGTAAAACATATGGAAATATTAGATTATGCATTAGTTAAAACTCATTTAAGTTACGGAATTTTAGGTTGGGGAGGAATAAATAGAACTTTAGTTAAAAAATTATAAACATTGCAGAAATGGTTTCTAAAAATTATATTTAATAAAGATTATCTTTATCCTTCAATAAAATTATATTCTGAAACAAAAAAAATTATTATTAGACAACTTTACATTTATAATATCTTTTTTATTATCCTATATCTTCAAAAAACTGCGTTTATATTTATATACGTATACTTAAACGTTTTTTATTTGCAATATAACTTTTATATAATATTTACAAATATTTTTAAAAAAATATTTTAATATTCCTATATATTTATAAT
The DNA here is from genome assembly GCA_935413205.1 of Polydrusus cervinus. Lineage (NCBI taxonomy): Eukaryota > Metazoa > Arthropoda > Insecta > Coleoptera > Curculionidae > Polydrusus > Polydrusus cervinus. The sequence goes on from OW284512.1 coordinate 9,540,465, forward strand.
ACTAACATTTGCCTCTAAGAAGCACGTCTTCGGGGGATTAAAGAAGACGTTTATTGAGGAAGATAAATAAACCAAATTATTATATTATAAATATTGAAAATAAACATTATTATTATTATTAAAGGGACCTAATTTTTAATTTCTCGACAAAAAGTCGTTCCTTATAAAAAAAAATGTTGCTTGTAAAAAAATTAGGATTTTTTATTAAAAAATTTAGTTTTTGTTAACAGGGAGATCGAAATCTTTAAAAAATATTAATTTTACCTAAGAGTAAACTTTTAAATTTTACGTTTTTAAGGAAATTTTCATTAGGAAATGTTGGTTAGAATCAGAGCTGGGCAAATCACCTAAAAAAAGTGCTCAAGCACCAAAAACCAAGCCCTTTGGAAAAGTAATTCAAGCACCAATCACTTTGGAAATTTTTGTAATTAGCAATTACCAAGAAAAGTAGCCTTGAGTGAATTTAAGTGCTTGCAAGCACTTTAAATCTTGAAATGCAAAATTCAATTAGCAAGCACCAAAAGAAATTTTTATAAAGGGCTTCAGTTACCAATTACCGAGCCCTGTATTTTAAAAGTGCTTGCAAGCACTATGCTCGAAGCAATATTGTGCTTGAAGCATCTTTTCCAACACTTTCGAGGCATATTACTGCCCAGCTCTGGTTAGAATTATCTCTTTTGTCATAATTTAAGATTTAAAGAATATTTATTTTACTTCGATTTTTTACAATACCCAAGCTTTTTGATTAATATTTCGTTACTATTTTCTTTTATTCAAAAATCGGCCAAATACCCATATTTGAAGCATAATTCCTGGCAACGAATTACAATATTAATTAAATCTTTATTTTATTTATAACCTTTACAAATAAGTCTAATTAAAAAATTTGTCTAAAGTTCATGTTAGGTACTACTTACCTAAGTAATAATACATGTAATACCCAAAAAGAATTTTGACTATTTGAACATTTAGAAAGTGTGCCATGATTTATGAATCTAAGAAACGCGTTTAAGCAAATTTTAAAATATGGATGATTTCTACCTAGTGTCAAACTGTGGTGTCAAAAAGGCGATTATTTATTGGTCCTTTGCACAAAAATGTTTTTTTCAACGAAGAAAAAAGTGATATGATTCAAATTTTTTACTTGTGCAAAACGGCAATCCCTTTGAACATTTAGAAAATTAGGATTTATAATGATTAGTAAATTTAAAATTATTAGAAAATTCTTATAAAATGAATTATATAACTTACGTATGAATGTTTTAAATGAAATAAAGTTTTTAATTAATATTGTAATTCGTTGCCAGGACCGGACTGACAAGAAGTGTAAAAAATATGAATTTAAAAAAATAAGCAAGGACTTTTCATCATTATGAGAAAGTAATATCGCCATTACATTTTGAGGGTAGGAGGGTTTAAAAATCGGTTTAAAAAACTTCCAGGTCCGTATTAAAAAAGTAAAGTTGGTGATGGCCGCTCGGAGACGAAACGGCGGATCTTTAGTTTAGTAACGTCATTTTGTAGAGGAGAAAAAGTGGCAATGACAAAGTTTCATTTATTTTTAAATAGCTAGTCTAATGAGCTCAGAAAAAAATAAAAACGATTTTGCAAAATTTCGGTTTTTTTCGAATAAAATCGGAAGTATTCGGAATTTGAAAACTTTTAAAGCGGCATTATAATCAGCACCGAATTGCACAACTTTGCCCCCATTTGACCGTTTCTCTAACTCCTATGGTTTCCGAGATTCCAATGCTGGTATGTCGAATTTGTAACACCCTGTATAAATATAAACGCAGTTTTTTTAAAGATATGGGATAATAAAATTTTGAAAAATGTTTTATAACAATATTAATTAAAATATTCATTAAAACATTTCCAAAAAAAATTTTAAGTTCTCTGTTTCCAATGTCCATGCTTTTATTTCGACTTTTTTTTAATGAAATATATTTTTTTAATTAAATATATTTTTTAATTTTTGTTGGTAAATAATTGTTTAAATAAAAACATAAACATTTGAAATTTTTTTGTCCTATGGACTTATTTATTTTAGGTTTTATGATAAACGTAGTACTTTTATGATCCACTTTGTAAATCTTTTTTCTAAATAAATGCATTTAATTTATTTTTTTGGATTGGAGGCTGATCCGTTTCTTTACCATAACCCGGTCACTATACCATTATGCTTAAAAACTGTGCGACTATGCGACAACTGATAAAACTGACCTGTATATCAGGCATCGCTGCCATGGTAACATTCTGCATAATGCTAGATAGTTGCATCTGATTCAATTGGGATGAATCAACCCTACTAAGCAAATTTCGTTTCTGTTCCAAAGTAGCTTTACACTCGTCATCACCAGTTGAATCATTCTGATTGGTCTGACCCATCACTATACCTACACCTGGTAAAAATACGTCTTTGTTGGTTAGCATGGAAGCTTCTGTACATTCTAAGCCTAGAAATTAAAATGTGTAAGTATGTGTGAGTTAACAAGTAAGGAATTCTGTAAGTAGGTAGGGTTGAGCAAGCAATTTTCAAGAAACGTATTAAATATCTTTCGAAATTTATGAAATTTTTACTGAAATTAATGAAATTATATATCTACAATATATTAATTGAAAATTTTACTTGGAACTTAAAAAAATGCCACAAATTATAATTTTCCTACGACCACCTATAAAAATGAGAAAAAAAGCACAGTTAATTTGGCTAGAAAGCGCCGTATATCACACGCGTGTTGAAAAAAAATATTTCAACACTAGTGTTGAAATACAAGGCACACTATTTACTTTAAACATATGGTGCCAATTTGACAGACCACCCCTATTTATTAAAAAGAACAAATTTTAGAAAGCAGTAATTGTTAAGTATTGAACTTATCATGTATTTGTGTGGTTCAGAATTAGAGTGTGAAAATACGCCATCTATAATAATTATTATAAAAAATGATAATAATATACTGGGAAATCTATCACCAGAAAAAATAAATCGCGCTGAAGAGAGTGTCATATATTAAACAACAAATGTGTATCGGTAGCCATAGCTTAGAGATTAGAGCTCTAGCCTACAGAACGCAAGGTCGCAGGTTCAAATCCCGTCAGGAGTATTTGACTTTTTTTTATAAAAACAGTAAATAATTTATAGAATTATATTAGAAGTCAATCAAGGATTAGTTCTTCCTATGATATATAAAATATGAAAAAGTTAAACTACAAATAATGGAAAAGCCTATTGACAAACTATGAAACCAGATATTATGTGGAATATAATCCTAAGTATGCTAATTTGAACACTAGTGTTGATATTTTTTTTTGCAACACTAGTGTTGAAATATTTTTTTCACACATCAAAGGCTTTTTTAATAATTCTTTGTGGCCGTAGGAACAATAGTGTACATTACTCGTGTGAAAGTGATTATTCTAAAACTCGGGGAATTTTCACACTCATCTGACGCCTCGTGTTAAATATCTCCTCGTTTGAAAAGTATCACTTTCATCACTTGTTATGTAATATACCATTAGGGTTTAGTAAAATATTTCAATTTTGAAGATTTTAAAACAGAAAATTTCATATGAAATTTTTAAACAATCTATAGCTGGTAGCAGTATGAAGTGGAAAGAAATTACCCTTTTCTATGCTAGCATTGCTACTAGAATCAGTAGCGTAGTGAAGAGATGCGCTTTCTGGTGAAACGTGGGGTTGGAAGATGGAATTTTCATACTCTTCTTCAGAGTCGCTGGAAGTTTCGTGCTTCTCCTGCTGGCCAATGGTAAAGTTCGGTTTGGATTTCAGTTTTGATTTGAAAGAGATTCTGTTTAGTTTCGAAAACTGTTGAGTCATATTGGAGATCGCTTTGGACCCTAAAATTGTATTAAAGGTTTATGAACATACTGAGAGTTTGAGCTTTTATAAGTAAAAAATCGAGGAATTGCCATTTCTGACCAAAATTTTCGGTCCACGCTTAAAGTTCGTTTAAAATTCACCTAACTACCACCAAATTTCAAAAATTATTATTGCCTCTCCCCCTCTGCATGATTGGATTAAATTTGTTTTTGTAAATGTTTTTTTTTTGATGCTGGCTCTTTATTTACAAAAAAAACATTTTTTATATTTGTGAAAATATGAATAATGGTGTCAATCCAAAATTTTAACATAAGTCGTCTGTATGACTCTAACCAGCGTTTTTCGGGCTCGGTTTTTCATGATTAAAAATAAAGTAAATATCGCTCACCAGGACAAAATTAATTATTTTTTCAGAAGTCATGTATTTTAGAAGCGTAGATCAAAGAGCAGTTTTTGGTGCAAATGCTTAGGTTTTGAAATACTCCTTCTTAAGTGCCGTTTTGTATATTCATAATAAAGCATACTCGTTTCTTCCCGCACTATTTTTTTTATAAATTATCACACTTCATCCATAAAAAATGCTTCAATTAATTGTTTTTTAGTTTGATGTAAAAATATTTTATTGCATTGGGTTATATTTTTGTTGATTTAAAATAGCTCTAAAAAAGGGAAAACGGAACCGACAAGTATATAATAGAAAAATTCTATAAAATATTATCCTTTTTATTCGTTCTCCTTTAAAATTGCATCAAAAATCAATAACTAAAACGATATGCGTCCGAAACCTTAATCTCAATATAAAACAGGACTTTTAGAAGAAAAGTTTAAAAACTAAACGTTTCCTACAAGACCTTTTAATCTAAGTGTTCAAGCGTTCGACCAAAAATTAGGTTGCAATTAAATTTTTAGACCCGAGCTCCTAGGTTCAGGGAGGGGGGGGGGGTCTGTAAACCAAACACCCTCTAAATACGCCACTGAGAGAGTGGTTGGTTTACAGACCCTATGTACGATTTCGTGCTATCCCTTTTATACGTGATATATAGATAGGAACAGAGCGAAGCCGTAACAGCGCTTCCACTACTAGCAATCAGAAATACTCTGTCGAATGGTCACGTTTTGCATGGTGATAATTATGTATCATTATAAGAAATATAATGCGAAAATGATAATAAAAAAAATGTCATATTTTCAAGAATATTATACACACTGGCACTCTTTCGAAAATACTTACCAGCACTTTTAATAGCTGACAATTGTGTTTCGGACACATTTCTTGTAATCTGAGGTATGTTCACTAAGTCCAAATAAATATTACTACTACTAGTCGCCCTGTCTTGTATAATCTTCGATTTTCTTCTATCCAAAGGTTGCCCCATGTTAAATTGTACCGAAGGTAGATCTGCTATGTCAATAGCGACAGAAAAGGCTTCACCAATAGTTTTTAAAGATTCTAAAAAAAGATTTATATTTTTTTTTATTTACCGTATACGATATGTTAAATGTATACAAGGTGAATCTTTTAACTGAAATAAATTGTTGATATTACGCGTTCATCAACAGAAGCTGCCGCAGAGAATTCGGTAACACACTTCAATTCAAGTTAAGTATATTTATAATCAGATGGAAACATAGAAAAATATATCTCACTAGAATAATAATTATTGTGGTAATAGCCTGTTAAATAATCTGGGTGGGCCGCCTCTGTTGGCTAAAATGCCACTAGAATTGACAGAATACACTTACAGGTGAAAAGTAGTATTTGGAGAAGAATCAGCATATTTTCGTCACACAATACAATATCTAACCATTGTGCATAAATATTACACATTACCAACACTAATCAAACCATAAATAAACCCAGATTTACAGAATTATTACGTAAATTTGACAAATTGACAAATTTTATACCATCGGTTTCGTTCGGACCAAAATTGGCGCGCTTCATTTGCATTGGCTGTTGTTGATTGTCGACGTTGTCAAGCTTACCCAAATATAGTTAAACTGAACAATTTTAATTGTTGTTAAAAAATATTTTTATAATTTTGTAGGTTTTAAATTGTAAGTAAAATATGTAACATTAAAGACTATTTATTTACATTGGCATTTGCCAACTTATATTTATTGTATAGATACGTCAAATTAAGAGAATTTTTTTGCATGTATCAAAAAGAAATATTTCTTAAAGGATCTGGCAAAAGTGCTTAGCCTGATCGCTAATAATGGCGAGCGGCATAAGTAAATAATCTGGATCCATCTATAATAGGTTGTTGCATCTACCAAGTTTATTTATTGTTTCCCGATGAATTAGGTAATAAAAATGATTCAATAAAATGATCGTATTTTTGACAGCAGGGGAAGGGGCGGGGCCACGAGGCCTCAAGGAGGAGCCGCCGCTGTTGACAACATAAATTACTACTTTTAACAAAATTGCCCTAAACCACATTCAGGAGCCGTTCTTCGGAAGTTGTCAGCTATCTACCTGTTATTTTATATGGTTAAAAGGTTGTGATATAAAAACCATGCAAGTTCAAAATCTTCTATCATTTCAGGAATATTTTATTTTAAAAACTTATCTTTACTCTTTTGATCTTACCTATTTCCTCTTCGACGCTCTTAATAACCACAGCCATATTATTAAAAAACCTCAGTTGAGTGGATCTGAACATGTGATAATAACCAGGAACTCCAGCGACTTTATAGTTAATCCGTAAACAGTATTTATTTTTATTTGATTTGAACAGAGTATTTAATGATTGAGGCATGCCGAATTCCAATAAAACTACATCCTTCAATTCCACTCTTTGATATTTTGTTACTTTGTCAACCTAAAAAAAATTGTGAACAATTTCCGTCATATCGCCAGTCAATGTTGGTTCGTATTTGTACAACAAGAGTGGATATTGAACGACAGTAGAATTTTGGATTTGCATTATCTTTATTTGTTTTGAATCACTACGTTTCAACTGGTAAGCATCTCCAGTCGTCTTCAGGTAAATAGTATTATGGAGATGCTTACCAGTTGAAACGTTGTGGCTTAAAAACAAATAAAGACAATGCAAGTCCAAACTCTACTGCCGTTCAAGAAACGTCATTTTCTCCAACCTTTAAACAGACACAAGAGTGGATATGATCCATTATGCAAGAGGAAGTAAATTGAGCACGACGCCGTAGGCGAAGTGCTCAAACTTCCGAGCTCAATATGAACAATCCACTCGAGTTGTACAGTATATTTTTTCTACGGCTCAACTCCGAACTTTATACTAAAACTTTTAAAAAAATATTTAAATTAGGCATCACAACTTGTCTTTTTGGTTGGCCGTTAACTTGTGAAACATAATAAAAAACAATTGACGAAATATACATTTCGTTGGCAAATCCATGGATCAAATTACACTGTAACATATTCATCGATTTGGGTAATTTCTTAAATTTATGCAAAATCACTTTGAATATACATATCTTTCTCATATTCGGCCTTTCGCAAAATATCCTGGCAATCCTGTAGAAATAACATATAAAACCTTTAGTAAAAAATGGAATTAATTTTTTTCTAGACATTTAATGATTTCATCTGTTTTATGTACTCATCCCACCCACCATTGAAGAAAGATTTACCAATTATTTTTCTATATCTTTTGCTTAAAATAAAGGTTTTAAGGTCGATTGGGGTTGTTCAAGATATATTAGAAAATATCGCGGTGGACCAATATTTTAATGGTAAAAAAACCAACCAAGGTTAGTAAAAAACTTTCATTTTGTAGGTATAGTCAGATCTGGTTTTAACGTGCGGGTCCAAAGGTCACTGATCATATGCGTCAAATCAGACAACACAGAGGCTATCAAAATGTTGTGAGATTATTTACAAATATACCGAAGGAAGGAAAAATAGTTTCATTATTTTAGCTATCGCGAAGATAGCCACATATACCTAATATTATTAGTTTTGTAAAAATTATGTACAGGGGAGTTGAAAAAGTTACAAAAAAATTATATAATCGTTAATTATATACCTACGGTACCCTTTAAATAAAAACGACAATAATAAACAGTGCAATTTATTTTAACAATTTTACTACTTAAACCTAAAAATACAATGGCATTTAGTCTGATAAACTATTTCGATAATGAAAGAAAAAGTGGAAATTCGCAAATCAATATGCAGAAAACCGTAATGAAAACACTGGGAATTAGTTTAAGGACTATGCAGAATAATGTGCATGAAAAAAAAGCATAATATAATACCCAAGAATACTAAAAAATGTAAACTCATCGTCACTTATAAAATCTGAAAAGTCCTCGTCATCTGAGTCGTCTTCGAATGGAGCAATTATCATTGGCGCTACTTCGACATCTAGTATTTGTTCTCGATCCCACTAATCCCTTATTAATATTTCTGTATGTACCGCACCCCTTTTTCCTTTTAACACTTTTTACAGACTCATCTTGCCAAGAATTTGAACCACTTCCATTCGAAAATATCCACGTTTCGTCTAAAAATACCACTTTTCTAAATTTCGATTTGTAATTGTCCGTATATTTTTTTTAACTGAACACGCTGACTTACTATCTGTGGCTGCTCACATAAAAATCTTCGGTTACAGTCTTTTTTATAACGAAAACCTAATTTTTTTATTAATTTTGATAACGCTTCAAGTCCAATTTCCAAAACACCCCGAATTTTTAATGTTTTTTGTAAAACTGGAAGAGTTACATTGGTTTTTGATTTGTATAAATCGTAAATCACATTTGAACTCCAATTTTAATATTTTCGCTTACATCCTCAGTCTTTGGCTTTCTTCGTTTACACTTTTTAGTATTCTTGGGTATTATGTTATGTTTTGTTTCATGCACAATTTTCTGCACAATCCTTAAACTAATTCCCAGTGCTTTTGCTACTGTTTCCTGAATATTGGTTGGCAAATTTCCACTTTTTCTTTTATTTTCGAAATAGTTTATCAGATTAAGTACCATTTTTTTTGATTGGGGATGCAAAAACCCAGAAAATTGTTTCATTTTGTCACAAACTGTCAAAGTCACAAAACTGGCATATTTAAAATAAAACGTAGCTGATGCTATTATATAATAAGCTTTTTAGAATCGGTGGAAAGTAAATACGTATCCTTTTTTTTCATGTCAAAATGGAATAAGTCTGTCTCATTTATCTTACGTATTTTATTTAGGCCCATATTATCCATCTCCTGGTAATTTTGCCAGCCAGATAATTTCTATGGAAACAATTGTCTCAACAATGGTTTCTTTGTAAATTATCTGTCTGATAAAGTTACCAGGATGTGGATAATATGGGCCTTAGAGGGTAAAATTAAACGCAAGTAAAGAAAACAAAAACTGAGAGTCTGTCTTTCTTGAATCGTATGACCCGCACGATAAGACCAGATCCGACTATATATAGTACATTTTATGCATTAAAATCTAATTGTCCAGAAATAAGTAAAATACTGGAGATTTTTGAAATAAGAAAGTGCATCTATGCACGAGTGCATCCATAGCGCGCTCGGATGTTTGAGCATTCCGCCTATGGGAAATTTCCGGATTCGTGAGAATAAAACACAGAGGAATGATAGGTCGACGCTGTCTCCAAAGGGAAAAGAGAAATTTGTACGCACAGTGTTATATTCGTAGGATATTCTTGAGGATCACTCGTGGTTGTGATCTGCTTAAAAAAAGCCTTTTTCAGTATTGTTATAAGGTTGCAGAACTGTGCAGCACTGACAGTAATAAATATGAAATTTTGCCTTACAGTTAACTGGAATAGCCTACTTTTCTCCTCACTTTAGTGTAAAAAAAAACAGCAAATATCCATGTGGTAGTAGAACAATTTTTTAATCGAACTTTCGACTCGAAAATTTCCCCAAAATAACATTTTTTAATTGTAAAAACACAGAATCTCTTACTAGTCAGGTGAAAGCAAACATTTAAGAAAGCATGAAAAATAAATTTTCAAACCACCTGAAAGTGCCTTATACTATAAGGTGTATTTTGTCTAACACTGTTAGATAATAAAATACAAATCGGATTGCATGGTTCTACCAAGAAATAAAAACTTTACATTGGTAGGATGTCACCACCTGCAGACCGGTTTCGAACTCTTTTGTTCTCGTCTGTGAGAACAAAAGAGTTCGAAACCGGTCTGCAGGTTGGTGCAAAATACACCTTATAGTATAAGGCACTTTCAGGTGGTTTGAAAATTTATTTTTCATGCTTTCTTAAATGTTTGCTTCCACCTGACTAGTAAGAGATTCTGTGTTTTTACAATTAAAAAATGTACCAAGAAATAAAAACTTTACATTGGTAGGATGTCACCACCTGCAGACCGGTTTCGAACTCTTTTGTTCTCGTCTGTGAGAACAAAAGAGTTCGAAACCGGTCTGCAGGTGGTGAACCATGCAATCCGATTTGTATTTTATTATCTAACAGTGTTAGACAAAATACACCTTATAGTATAAGGCACTTTCAGGTGGTTTGAAAATTTATTTTTCATGCTTTCTTAAATGTTAACATTTTTTACAGAAATTATGGGTTCCAAGATATTTGATATTAAAAATAGACTACAAATGTGCTTTATAAAAATATTCCAAATACATAATTAAAAAAAAATAGTTTTAGATAAAATTGACAAAGGAATACCCGTACTTACTTGGTCGTCATAATCGGCAACATAGTACGAATCTCTAGTAAGAATCAATATGGAATCCATCTCAGTTTCACTGGGGTCTCCTGTATTGGGGTCAGCATTAATCAGACCCCACGCCCCCACCACCAACTCAGGTTGGCTAATAAGCATTTTTTTACAATCTTCTATAAGAAGCTTGACGTGCTCTGCTGTGGCTATGCTGTCTTCCTCATACGGGGATTTCGATTCTAGGAAGATATCGTCTGGTACGTAATTACCTAGAATATATTTTACAGTGATGCAAATTATGTTTCGTTTGAGTTTAGTTTTAGTGTCCGTATAAGTAAATAGATTTTAGCGGCAGGCGGACAAAGTAGTGAATCTATCTTTTACATTAAAGTACACAGGGACGTCAAAGGTAATGGGTTCCCTGGGGCATAGGTAGACAATGACAGGCTGTTTCGTCCTTGTTAGGGCTCATCAGAAAGCCAAAACCCGTAAACAACTCCCAGTACAGTGAAAATATACTTTCAAGACCTTTTTAAGAATAAAAATGTGATGAAAACCCAGTATCGCCATTCGGAACAAACCCGGAAGCAACTCAATGCAAAAGATAGCCATCAGACGTGAAAACAAGAACTAAATAAACCACGTACGGTGGCCAACAAACACCAGTATAGGAAACGTTTTTGCGCATCCCTACACTTTTTCTACGAGTTTGTAGATTCACATTGTTGCTTACGGGTTTTGGCTTTTATTAAGTTTTCGTTTTTCTGGTTTTACCAATGGAAAGATGGTATCTACATAAATGTGGGTGTGGTAAAGTTATTTTCTTGCAAAAAAAACGAAAACCCTAAAAATAATTACCAAAGTTTGACTTGTATTGTAAAAAATAATGGCACTTTTTTAAATAAAAATAACTTTCAGACAATCAATAAACACCAAAAATCACACTTATTGCAACTAAACTCCTTCCTTTAGGTCAAATTTTATAGTCCTCTTAAACCTACGTTTAAATCGAAGCATAATTCTAAAATCGTAGAAATTACAAAAAGGGGCGATTGAAAATGTGAGATTGACAGTAAAGTTCAATTCAAGAGTAATCAACGTGGTCGTAACTTGTTATTGTTTATTACATACAGTGTGTCCACGGATAGAGTTTGGAAAAGGAAATACTTTTATTAGTAGGTATAGAAGAAAAAGTCATTCTTTATAAAAAAGTCTGCTTGTGCTGAGACTACAATTTCAAATATCAGATTTGCGATTACTATACAGGGTTCGTCAGAAACAACATTTTTAGTTTTTTGGATTTTTTTTTAATTCCTTGATTAAATAAATCAATTTTGCTTGTTCCAAATCTATAATTTCGAATATCAATTTTGCGATAACTATACAGGGTTCGACAGAAAAAATATTTTTATAATTTCTGATTGAATATATTAAAGAAATATTATGATATGTATTAATAAAAATACTTCAAAAGTAGACAAAGAAAAATAGTTTTCTTACAACAAATCGCTGTTCGGCTAGATACAAAATCATATTCTAAGTAAGAAGGCAACAATAGCTGTTTGTTTTTAACTAAATTTATTTTAAACGAAATCCAAAAAACTAAAAATGTTGTTTCTGACGAACCCTGTATAGTAAATCTGATATTCGAAATTATAGTTTCAGCACAAGCAGACGTTTTTATAAAGAATGACTTTTTCTTCTATACCTACTAATAAAAAAGTTTTTCCTCTTCCAAACTCTATCCGTGGACACCGAGGTAGACACACTGTATATTAAGTTATGACCAGATTTATTACTCTTAAATCTAACTTTGCTGTCAATCCCACATTATAAAATGGCCATTTTTGACAATCCTTTAATTTAAACTGGGCCTCGGTTGAAATCATGGATGTTCTTTTGCCCAATTTTTTTATTTAAACCGAGATTCAGTTTAAATCGAAGAAATGTAAAAATGGTAATTTTATAATGTGGAATTGACAGCAAAGTTCAAGTTAAAAGTGATTTAAAGGGAAAAATAAAATAACCAAGTTACGGTCTCAACAAATATATTTAATTGTGTATGGTTACACGTGTTTCACCCTTTCGGGCATCATCAGGACCTAGAATTTTAAAAATTACTAAAAAACAGGCACTACATATTCAAACCTTAAAAATGTGTAAGGGTAAAACACGTGTAACCATACACAATTAAATATATTTGTTGAGACCGTGACTTGGTTATCTTACTTTTCCCTTTGAATCTATATCCGGTCCCTTTGAGAATTATGGACGATTTCTTCGATTTTTAAAAGTGATTTACCTGGTCATAAATTAATATAATGTAACATAACAAGATATGCCCAGATTGATTACCTACTCTTAAATTGAACTTTGCTGTCAATCCCACATTATAAATCGACCATTGACATTTCTATGATTTTAGAATTATTCTTCGGTTTAAACCTAGGTTTAAACTTAGGTTTAAGATGACTTTAAAAAATTATCATAATTGAGGGTTTTTGTGTCAAATGTTGATGTGTATAACTTACAGGGTGGCCCATTTGTCTGACAAAGTAATATACCGTCTATACTATTAAAGATATCAAAAAAAAGTTTTTATAAAAGTTGTGAGGTATAAAGAAATATACGTTATAAAATAATTTTTAAGCATATAGGGTGGTCCAAAAAAGTAGGACAATAAAAAGATACATTTTTTTAAATGGAACACCCTATATATTTTAGCATTTTTTGTTTCCTTACGAAATTATCCATATAACGCCATATTTAGTTTTTTAATTTTTTGCAACGTTGCCAAACAAAATGCAAAATTCTTAAAATTTTGGAAAAAACATTATAGTAAAAAATTACCTGTATTTCTCAATAAGAGTATCGAATATCGAAAATTTCTTGTCAGCTCTTAAGTTTAGAGATAGAAAAACGGTCTTAAATGTTTAAGTACCTAAAATTTTATACAGGGTGTTTTCTGTTGACATCCAAATATACAATATTTTAAAATACAATAACTCTGTTTTTTTAAATAAAACACCCTATATTTATTAGGCTCGTCTGATAGATATTGTAAGTATCTTTTATTATTGTTAAGTCAAACCTATACCTAAATTTACTAGTTTTGGCAAAATTTCGATTTTTATTTAAATTTTGGTGAAAAAAACTATAGTTTTTATTTTTCTAGTAAGCCATGACCAGCAAAGTCGAAACAAATGTAATTGAATATAATGTCATATTTATAATTATTATATTTATATTTATAATGTTTGTGAACTTATTTTCAATATCAAGTTGCGTAATAAAAAAGAAGTTTTGTTTAATTAAATAAATACGTAACTAACTACGGTTATCAATTTATTATAATATGACATTATATTCAATTACATTTGTTTTTACTTTGCTGGTCATGGCCTACTAGAAAAATAAAAACTATAGTTTTTTTCACCAAAATTTAACTAAACATAGAAATATTGCCAAAACTAGTAAATTTAGGTATAGGTATGACTTAACATTAATAAAAGATACTTACAATATCTATCAGACGAGCCTAATAAATATAGGGTGTTTCATTTGAAAAAATAGAGTTATTGTATTTTAAAATTTTGTATATTTGGATGTTAACAGAAAACACCCTGTACAAAATTTTAAGTACTTAAACATTTAAGACAGTTTTTCTATCTCTAAACTTAAGAGCTGACAAGAAATTTTCGATATTCGATACTCTTATTGAGAAATACAGGTAATTTTTTACTATAATGTTTTTTCCAAAATTTTAAGAATTTTGCATTTTGTTTGGCAACGTTGCAAAAAATTAAAAAACTAAATATGGCGTCTTATGGATAATTTTGTAAGGGAACAAAAAATGCTAAAATATATAGGGTGTTCCATTTAAAAAAATGTATCTTTTTATTGTCCTTCTTTTCTGGACCATCCTGTACATATGTTTAAAAATAATTTTAGAACATATGTTTTTTTATACCTCACAACTTTTATATAACTTTTTTTTTGATATCTTTAATAGTAGAGTCGGTATATTACTTTGTCAGACAAATGGGCCACCCTGTATAACTTTATTTTACAATAATCTCCTTCTTACCTAACATAATATCAATAGTTCCTTGCCGGGCTGAGTCTTTAAAACGGCTTAGATAATATCTAAAACACACAAAAAAAGGACAAATAAGAAAAAAATCAAAGATTAAAATAATGATTAACGTTACACAGAAAGTTAGTATTAAAGAGAACTAACAAAAGCCCAAAAAAGGTAGTTCTGCAGTCTTGATCTGTCCCGACTATGCTTGAAATATTTATTTCTCACAAATATTTTACGTCTAGGAGACGTCTAGAGGATCTTTAAGAGTAAATAAGAAGTGTGTTTTAAAAGATTTGCCATTTTTACCAAATTTGATAAAATTATTTAGGAATTCCTTAAATAACAAGCTATTACTGACATTTAAAAAGTTAATAAAGTATTATTTCTTAATGTAAATACGTATTTGCATATCCGCGGATGGGGTTTAAATAAGGAGAAATGGACCAAAAAATTGAAGAATACGAAAAAAAGTTATTTTTAATAAAAGTTTTAGCTTGTAAAAGCTTTTTCACTATTATCATATTCAGCACTAACATCCTGAATCTTTTCTAGAAACAATTTAAAACACGGTGGGAAAGCTGGAAGTTTAAAAACATCAAGCGAGAAGGGATATACGTCATCCAATTAACCGCGCAATTCTTTAATTTGAGCGTCGTGCGACCGATAAGTTAAATAGAGAACAAATTAGAAACAGAACACCAGTCTCGACAGATTAGCCAGGTCGGAGCGTGTCGGATGAAGGTTGTCCAGGGTTGCCCATTTGCCGGTTTTGTTGTGACGCACGTATATTCTTTTTATTAGAAAGCATATTTTGTTTAATTATTTTCTCAGTAAATTATTAAATAATTTAAAAACTGAAATCGAAGAAAATTTTATTTTTTCGTGCTTCATACGATGGAATTATAAGGATTGTACTTAAGAGTATAGTGCAGGGATGTCGCGGCATCACCCCAGAGGCGTAGCGAAGCGATCCACACACATTGCCTCTCGAATATCGTGGCATCAGTACTGCCACATAGAGGTTTCGTATTTTTTATGCTCCCTGTATAAAAAAATATGTTTTTCATAACGTGAATCTCATATATTTAACAAGCAAAAGCTTTTATAAAGAATGACTTTTTTTCGCATATTTCACATCTTGATCCATTGGTCCTCTTCTAAACCCCATACGATGACATACTGTATACTGCAATAGTGCGTCAGGCTTCTATGCGAATTAAGTTAGAAATTTAATTCATATGCAGACTGATACTGTATCACAGGGTGCATTTCAGGAAAAAAAAGTGTGATAACAAAAAGTTGTATTTTTTTAAATGGGTCACCCAGTATTTTATTACAAATTTATTATTATATTATATAGAGTCCTTTATAATTGTCTAAAATGGTATTTATTTTACTTTGGTAGTTTAATGTCGGGTTGCACAAAGAATTTTAATATTAATTATTTAACCGGCAAGTTTGACTGTGACATAAATACTTTGACAGGCATTATATTACTCACATTCAAAGGTGCGTGATTAGTAAATAAAATTAAGGTAACCGGGCCAGTATGATTGTGAGAAAATTATTTCTGTCAATGTTACGTCTGTCACAGTCAAACTTGCCGGTTAAATAATTATTATTAAAATTCTTTGTGCAACCCGACCTAAGAGTAATAAATTAAAAACTAATAAAATAAAGTTCTACGGTCCTGGAAAAAAAAAAGAAAAAAAGCTTAATTTCGTGGAATTGGGTGAGATTTATGACAAGAGGTAGCAGTGTTGCGGCAGTATTCTGCGACTTTTCGAAGGCGTTTGACTGTGTGGATCACGGTATACTGCTGCGTAAGCTTACGAGATATGGGTTTGTAGGAAGGACTTACGAGTGGTTCTGCTCATACCTGTCTGATAGAATGCAAAGGGTAACTTGGGATGGTAAATCGTCTACGAACTCGCCCGTAAACCGTGGTGTACCCCAGGGCTCAGTGCTGGGACCAATTTTGTTTCTGATTTATATTAATGACTTAACTAGATTGAACATTAGCGGATACTTGACCTTGTTTGCCGACGATACCACCCTTGTGTGGAAAAGTCTTAATATTCTTCAACTCATTCAATCCATAGAGCTTGATTTAACACTGATTAAGGAATGGTGCGAATCAAACTTACTCTGTTTCAACATGTCAAAAACAAGTATTGTTTCATTTAACTGTCATGTACCAAATGTGGATATAGTTAATAACAGTATAAAAAACAATAGTAATGCTAAATTCTTGGGTTTTTTTTTTTTATGATAAAACACCTGCACTGTAGGAAAAATCCTTTAAGGCGCTCTGGGAGCGGTGCGAGTGCGAAAAAAGCGATTAACGTTGGTCTTGAAACGTTGAAGATTGTATTCATTGGGAAACACGACCTCAGGAAGATCATTCCACAAAGATGACGTTCTCCAGATGAAAGAATTCTTGAACAATGAAGTTCGAGGAGTACTAAGCTGAACAACATATGGATGAGCGGCAGTGGTTTGCCGTGTATTTCTGTTTTGCATTGCTCTAGGTGGAATCAAGTGGGCAATGTCAGTCGAACACCTGCCATGGAAATATCTGTAAAAGAGAGCCAAATCACCAACCTGTCTTCGATGCTCCAGGCTATCGAGGGTCTTGGTCAGCTCGGGGTCGCCGATCAGACGAACGGCTCTCCTTTGAATGGAATCCAGTAGCCGAAGGGTGTGCTTGGGTGCAGAGCTCCAGACATGAGAGCAATATTCTAATGATGGTCGAATCTGGGCTTTGTAGAGTGTCAAAAGTTGATAAGGTGTGTACAACCTTTTGGTGCGGAAAAGTACACCAAGTTTCTGTGCAGCTGTTTTGGCAATTGCGGCAACGTGATCATGCCAAGACATATTACCTCCCAGATTGACCCCCAGCAAATTAATAGACGGTGCCAGGGGAATTGCGTGTCCTGCCATGACTATATCCGGTTCTGCAATGTTAACCTTTTTGGAGAAGACTGCTGCCTGGGTTTTCTTAGCATTAAATTCGACTTGGTTACTGTCACCCCAAGCCAAAATTTCTTCCAGGTCCTTGTTGAGGCGCAATACTTCATGCTGCCTGCGAAGATGTGCGTCGGCAGCGGATGTTTGGGGAGTCAAGGTAAAAGATGAGACAAGTGTGCTGTCATGAGCAAAGCTATAAATTGGATTTTGGGTTTTGGGTCTGCACATTGATGAAAGTTTGAAGTATACAACACACATAGAAAATTTATCTAGGAAAATATCGCGTGGTTGTTATGCTGTGAGAATTGCTGCGAATGAATTGAGTGGAAGAGAGGCGCGAATGGTGTACTTTGCTCTGGTAGAGTCCCATTTGTTGTATGGTATATGTTTCTGGGGCTATTGTAGACGTGATTTATTTCAGTCAATATTTGTGTTGCAGAAGCGGGCTGTTCGATATGTGTGTAAGGTAAGGACGAGAGAGCACTGCAAACCTCTGTTTATAGATCGGGGTATTCTAACTCTGGTGTTTATTTGTGTTGGAGATTGCATGCTTAATTCATAAGTCTGTTCTACGTGGTCCAATGACTATTCTTCCGGGACAGTATAATACGAGAGGCTCAGGTAAATTGTCTTTACCTATTCCTAAAACTACACTCGTTAAACAATCTATATTTTATGTATATTTTATGAGAGTAGGAAAATTTACAACCATGTTCCCCAGTCTGTAAGAGATCATCAATGTCTCAAACTTTTTAAAAAAACATTTAAGGCGCTACTGTTAGCGAAAGCGTTTTATACGTTGGAGGAGTATTATAACTGTGTTTTTTAGATGTGTAGTATTTTTCGGGTTTTGTCTTTTCATAACTTTGTAATGGTATATGTATATTTATTTTATGTATTTGTAATTATTTTAAGTTTGCACACTTTGTCAACAAGATTTTTTCTTCAGACAATAAAGTATATTAAAGTAAGTAAGTAAAGTATTATGAATCTAATAGTGTTTATCTATTTTGTTCAGGGTGTTCATAAAAAGGTGTCAAAAACGACATATTTTAAATTCATTGTTCTCAAGTTTTTCAAATAGAACAAACACCCTATATATTATTTGACTATTTAATGTAAAATTCCTAAGAATTTTGTTTGTACTATATAAGTTATATCCAACTGTTTTCGAAATAATTGCTAGTTTCATGTTCAAAAATTAAGTTTTTTTATTAAAATTAAACATAGGCGACTAGACTAAACTACAGTTAATGTTCAAATTGTCTTTCTTTTTAATCTGTGTATAAGTCAACACATTCTGAAAAACGATCTGTTTACATCCCTTAATATTTCTGGTGAAATACTATGAAAACTCTGTAAAACAGTTCATTTAGTAATGCCTAAGAACTAGGGTAGGTTTTGAAATAAAATATGAATTCATTTGTTTAATATAATTTGATAAGTTATTTAATTAATTTGATAATTGGTATTTAGGGCGAATAAATAATAAAAAATTTAAACGAATTTTAATTAGATGATTTGGTTAATATAATCTTTGTACTTGGTGAAAGCGCCCTAAAAGCCAACTTTTTTGAATTTATTAAATACCATGGTTTAAAAAATTAATTTAGATGTTTTTTTAATGTTTTTTTTAGGACCGTAAAACTGAATTTCTTTAGTTTTTAGTTTATTACCCTAAAACTACAAAAACAAATTAAATAAAATTTTGGACAATTATAAAGGACTCTAATACAAACCTGAAATATGCAATAAAATACTGGGTGTTCATCTTTTTGTTATCACACTTTTTTGGGCCAACCTGTAAATGGAAAAATATTTTTCTGAAATGCACCCTATAATACAGTATAAGTCTTTATATGAATGAAATTCCTAACCTTATTCGTATAGGAGCTATAGAAGCCTGACGAACTATTGCAGGACCCTGTATATTTTTTCGTGTAGGTCAACACTCGCGTTAAAATGGACTCTTTCACTCTTTTTACTAAATTTGATAGTTTTGGCATTTAAGTATTTTTCATCAATAAAACTGTTGCTAAGTAACTTAATTCGTTCTTTTCAGCTCATTAAGGACTCTGCTCAATTTCAACCAATTTTAAAATCTCCAAACACGCTCGACTAATGACGGTTTTCGGCGCCGCGGCCTAAACGTCAATAGACAAGGCGCCGCAGGCGCAAAAACTTTCGGCGCTGCGGCTCTACGTTTGACAGGCAAGGTTTTTTCTCTATAAACACGCACGATTAATGACGTAGGTCCGATAAAAGTTTGGTAGTGGGCACTGAGCGTGCGCTTCACTAGTTATCGGTCAATGTTTTTTTCAATGTTCTTGCTTTTATCTCAGTTGTGGAATTTTGATTAATTTTTCATTAAAGTAACTATTGTTTTTATTTATTTGATAATGGAGCTAGGTTTTAAAAAGACTGGTGAGTCCTCAACTTTATTTACCATAGCCTTTTTCCTTCTTCGAAAGAGTCAGTGAGACATAATTACTAGCCCTTTTATTTCCTTAATACAGTACAACATAAATAAAAAATTAGCAAAAAAGCCCATTCTACCATTTCCTTTACTAACTGCTTCTAGCTTAATATTATTTTGTTAGCATTATGAACTACTGTCAAATCAACCTCACATTAAACACAAATGTTAAGTTTCAAAAAATTTATTCAACCTGACACGAGTATCATAAGAAATCTTCGGGACTGACCTAGATATCTGATAAACTAAGTTAGCTAGCTCGAATTCTTGTTGCAGAGCTAGATGAGGAGCGTACGAGGGTGGTTCTATGGGGAGATACTCATTCGCTATACAGCTCGCAATACGTAAATAGGCCCAGAAATCCTGAATTTCGTATTCACGTAATGGTACACCTTGCATTATGTCTAAAGCGCATTGCCGTACTGAGTCCTTAAAATGGTTTGTAAAGTATCTACAAATGGGATGATAATCAGTGTTAAAAGTTAAGTGTACCTGGTAAAACCGATGTAAATATCTACAGGGTGCTACAAATTCGTGTGCGTACAAGGGGATCTCGAAAACGGTAAGAGATACGAAGATGGTTAAGTCGAGGCAAAGTTGCGTATTTTGGGGCTTAATAATTGAGTAAAAGAAAATTGTAAATATTCCGAATGCTTTCGGAGATATCCGAAAAAAAACGGAAATTTCTATTTTTGGTTTTTAATTTTGTGCGCCTTTATTTTTGATTTGGGAAAGCAACAAAAAACACTTTTTCATAGCCATCTTTTATATCCTACAAGATGGCGTTATTAGTTTTTAAATTCGACGTTTCGTTCTTTAAATACCAACTTCAAGTCATTTTTTTTAAATACGGACCTGGAATTTTAAATACAGTTTTAGAGACTTCTACGCTTTAGAAATTTAATACAATTTAAAAATTTTTGAAATTTTAACATTTTATTTCCTAATAACACATTTTTTCAAGTTATCTTTTTATATCATTACGGTCCTGAACATTTAGAGCCACGCCAAAAAAAATATTTCTGATTTAAAAAATCCGTTAATTTTTACTCAATAAAGTCTGATATTTGATATGAAAAGGACTTTAAGTTTTAGCCTCAAATATTTTTCTGTCTGTTTATTTTTGTTACATGTTTCACCTCCCCTTTCAGAAAAAAAAGAGAGAAAAAAAATTGAGATTGTTTTTGAAACAAACATAAGCGCATCACAGTAACATAACTAGACTATGACTCCAGTTATCTTTTCTTTACTCGGGAGCATTAATTTTTGCAGTCTAGGTCTATGGCAAAAATCATAGGACTTAAGATATTAATAAAATAAATAAAAAATTAATAATAAATAAAATTACTTCTTATGCCTTAAGAATTTGCTTACTTGTATTGTTACGGTAAATCTTATTGAAATAATAAACGGCCTAAACACCATAACTTTCTGTAATGTAATTTTAATATTTAAATAATCCTAAAAATAATGGCCAGGGCTGTAATAGTAAAGAAATAATACGTTGAAATATGAATGATATGTTATTTGATGACAGAACTTTAAAATTTCAAAAATCTTTAAATTGTATTACATGTCTAAAGCGTAGAGGTCCCTAAAACTGTATTTAATTCAGGTCCGTATTTAAAAAAATTGACTTGAGGTTGATATGTAAAGAACAAAACGTCAAAATTGAAAACTAATAACGTCATCTTGTAGAACATAAAGAACGGCTATGAGAATGTTTTTTTGTTTTTTTCCCAAGTCAAAAATGAAGGCGCAAAAAATTAAAAATCAAAACTAAAAATTTCGTTCTTTTTCGGATATCTCCGAAGGTATTCGGAATATTTACAATTTTCTTTCACCAAATTATTAAGCCCTAAAATACGCAACTTTGCCTCGATTTAACCATCTTCGTATCTCTTACCGTTTTCAAGATAACCTTGTACACACACGAATTTGTAGCACCCTGTATATACCTATTTAAATCTCAAAGCTAATATTCTTTCCTGCTTTTTTATGGAGATTCTACCGAACGTAGCTTGATGTTTCTAAAAGGCTAATTGCAACCTATTTTTTCGTCTCACGCTTGGACTCTTAATTTAAATTTTTAAATAATGTATTCTTGGCTTAGGTTACAAAGGTCTTGTAGGATGTTTAGTTTTTAAACGTTTCCTTCTAAAAGTCCTGTTTTATATAGAGATTAAGGTTTCGGACGCATATCATTTTAGTTATTGATTTATAATGCAATTTTATAGGAAAACGAGTAATATTTGATATTATTTGCTATTATATACTTGTCTGTTCCGTTTTCCCTTTTTTACAGCTATTTTAAATCAACAAAATTATAACCCAATGCAATAAAATATTTTTTCAATAAAAAACAATTAGGTAGGTATTTATTTTTAAAGAAAAAAATTAAAGAAAAAATTGTAATTGAAACATTTTTTACTGAAAAAGTGTGATGATTTATAATAAAAAAAAGTGCGGGAAGAAACGAGAATGCTTTATTATGAATATACAAAACGGCACTTAAGAAGAAGTATTTCAAAACCTAAGAATTTGCAACTGCTCCTAGATCTACGCTCCTCAAATACATGATATTCATATTTTTCACAAATATAAAAAACTTTTTTTTTTTAATAAAGAGCCAAAAGCTAGAAAAATCAAAAAAAAAAGCAAAAGAAAACATTTACAAATTTTAATGAAATTTGTTAGTAGTTAGGTGAATTTTAAACGAATTTTGGGCGTGGCCCCGAAAATTCTTCGACTGCGGCGCTTTTCCGCCTTCTTTAGTAGGTACAATATTGTCATATATAGACATATATGAATATTCTATTTTATCCAAAATTCAATCTAACTTAGGCCCATTCAGACCCCCCCCCCAAGCATATTTTCTAGCTACGCCACTGCCATTCACTATGGTGCTTGTGGATTATTCCCTAAAGCGGTGGTAGACCCTTAGACTAAAACACCGATATAAAAATGCATGTTTAAATAGCACACTCTGTATATACAAACTACTAAAAATAATAATGAACGTATACTAGGTCAAGGACAAGAAACTTTAAACCGTTTGTAAAAATATGACTAGTAAATATTTTTATGCAAACTATGCATGTTAGAAAATTGCAAGTACTGTTGTTATATTACCTATTTGCAGAGTTCATGCCATCTTTCATAATACCAGTGAATTTCCGTTCTCCTGTCCTTGTATAGTCACCCTAAAACATAATAAATTATTTTAGTCTAAGAACTGGGCTATACAGGGTGGTATGGGACGCGGTTTACTTAATATTTGTTGGTTAAAGAAAGTCAGAAAAGAAATAAAAGCGAAATCGCAAAAATTCGGTTTTGCCCAATTATCTACGGAGATATTCGGAGTTTTTTAAATTTGAAAACAAAATTTTGTATAATTAAGTAGGGTGCAACTTTCTAATTCAACCATCTCTGTATCTTATATGGATTACCAGATCCCTGTAGGGTGCATCTTTATCTGGGACACCCTGTATAATTATAAGCAAAATTGAATATAATTTTTTTGTAGGAAATTAAAAACGACAACTTTTATTTCCAAAAATAATTAGTATCGAGATATTGGCAAAAATATCACCAAATTTCAGTTAATAACGCAAAAACTATAAAAGATACAAAAAATACATAGGAAGCTATTTTGTACATCTCATCAAAACACCACTTTTGAATTCTATATAATTTTGTCGCATATACTATACTTTTTGAATAATATGACAATTTATAAAATTTTCATGACTAGGACAAAATTTTAAAATTTAAAACTTGAAAATATAACTTTTCTTAACTAAATATACATAAAACCTGCTTTACAAAATGTAAAATTATCGGAGTAAATATACAAAAGAAATTTTTCACAAGGTTCTTTTTTTTAATTTTTACCTAATAATTTTAAAACTAAGAATGACCACTATTAAAAGCGTGTTTTGAGGTATGCGCCATCTTTTTTTAATACCTTCAAATTTAAAAATGGCGTGTGATTGGTAATTAAAAGTTCCTTTTTTTGTTACCCCCCGTATAAATGACTTTAATTATTTCTGACACTAGCTGACTTCATGTTGAAACTTTTTGTCTCTTGTAAAATTTTAGCCAGACATGCAGTTTCTCTACAAAAAAATTATTTACAATGCAAAACATAAAAAAGTTTCGAACAATTGTTATAAAAATCAAACTAGTTGGAAGTTATTTGAATTAAAATTTTTTTTATTTCTCGTCCTGAATGAAGCAATGAAGCAAGGCATTGTAAATATTTTTTTTTAAAACTGCATGTCTGGCGAAAATTTTACAAGAGACAAAAAAGTTTCAACATAAAGTCAGCTAGTGTCAGAGAAATAATTTAGGACATTTATACGGGGGGTAACAAAAAGAGGAACTTTTAATTACAAATTACATGTCTTTTTTAAATTTGCAGGTATTAAAAAAAGATGGCGCATAGGTCAAAACACGCTATAAATAGTGGTCATTCTTAATTCCAAAATTAGTGGAAATCGATAAAGGCGTTTAGAAATTATTCAGAAAAAACAATATTAATTTGAAAACTTTAGCGCCCTGTAGCGTCAAAACGAAGCAACATTGCATATAGGTAAGTTTGCCTAGATCGCCTTATTTTTGGTTAAGGAATTTATGGTGAAGCGTTGTAGTCATTTTATGGACACCCTGTATATCCTTGATGGAGAAACAGAAAATATGTTGTATACGCACCTTTAACGCGTTAGTTCCAGCATACTGCTTGCTAATGGTA
Organism: Polydrusus cervinus; assembly: GCA_935413205.1. Lineage (NCBI taxonomy): Eukaryota > Metazoa > Arthropoda > Insecta > Coleoptera > Curculionidae > Polydrusus > Polydrusus cervinus. The sequence goes on from OW284512.1 coordinate 9,565,232, forward strand.
TCTCCATTGTTGGCCCACAAAAGCTGGAACGTATTTTTTATGTTAGTTGGTATATCTCCCTCTGGAGAAACCAGTCCCAATTTACAAAACTGCATTTCCATAACTGCTTTTCCCAAAGCTGTCTAGAAATAAACAATCGTAAAAATCGCATGTACTATAAAAATGTTATAGATCATCAAACTTGGCCATTGAGGTGTCGGAATTTTTTCCAGGGAAATTTATTTTCAAAATTCTCTCTCTATCTATGTATTTCTTTTTAAATTTAATTCTTACTTGAACTACATTGGTTCTATCCAAACAATCCATACAATTGACTCTAAATACGCCATTTTGAGAACAAATATGTCCTTGTTTATCTCTCCAACAATAGTTCATGTCCTTTATAACGTCGGCGACAGCATTTATTAAAATTGATACATTTTCAAAGTGCATACCTTTACTAAAAGTAGAAAAACGAATAATTTTTTATTTAAATATATACAAGGTGGCCTGCTCTCAACGTAGGATTCAATAGCATCTAAACTACTAAATTTTTTAATATCTTTTAAAAACGGAGTTATAGAGAGGCATATTAGATCTACAATTTAAAATTATTTTAAATTATATAGGGTGTCCCATCCAAATAGTCAGGGAATATCAAACATACGTTTTTTTTTTAATGGAACACTCTATATATTATTCAATTCCATATAAAATTCCACATGTATTTTGTATTAAATGTTATATGTCTAAATTAAATTGTATTTGAGATATTGACTATTAAAATATGGCATTTCAGACTTTGACAGGCTGTAGCATTGGAACGGCGCATCTTAGGAAAAAATGGGTTTCACCTTCCTATCTTAGTTTTTTATTTTCAATCTAAAAACGTTTAACATGTTAAACAAGAAAAATGGTTTTACGGTTTAACACTCGGTTTAACATGTTAAACCCTTGGTAAAACCGGATGGTGTAACTTTTAGATAGAGAATTAAGATAGGAAGGTGAAAATCATTTTTTTCTAAGATACGCCGTTTCAAAACTACCGCCTCAGTTCGAAAATTAAATTATCATACTGATTTTGCAAGAACAAAAAAGGCTCATATACCGTGTGTAACAGGATCATGGTACACCCCCGTATCTCCGTTAGTTTTAAAGGTAATTGATTGAAACTTGGGATATCCCATATACATAATAAGCGGCATTTTTTTACCTACAAATGATTTTTTTTCACTTCCGGTTTCGCCGGAAGTGACACCAACTTTCGATTTTCAAATGGAACAATATTGATACCGTGGTACCATTTCTTAGTACTATTAATAAGGAATTTATTCATACCTGGTAATAACATGTGCAATAAATACAATCAAAATTACAGCTAAAAGAAAATACTATTATTTTGTTCTATTTTAATGCTAAGAGATTACTGAAGTGACTTTGGAATATAAAAAATTAACACAAACTATTACATAAATAATTAACATGTCCACTTTTTCATCTCTTGCATAAATGTGCGGCATTTTAAACAAAAATAACAACAAATGTAAAGACTTTTCCAATACACAATAAAAACACCGATAAATCACCGAATACTTATTTGACAATCTGAATAATTTCATTGTTTTCAAAGCCTCCTTAGTAATCTCTTAGCATTAAATTAGAACAAAATAATTGTATTTTGTTTTAGCTGTAATTTTGATTGTATTTATTGCACATGTTATTACCAGGTATGAATAAATTCCTTATTAATAGTACTAAAAAATGGTACCACGGTACCAATATGGTTCCATTTGGAAAAATTGAGTTTTACCCCAAAAACGATTACGATGAATTTTATTTGCTTATAAAAAACGCAATTTAGTATTTTTGACGGGACTTCGATTTTTCTAGCATTAGACAGATCAATTGGAATAAATGGGAACCGTCATGGCACACTTAAATGGAAAATTAAAAATTAAATAATAAATATTTTTTACGCTTGAAATGTCACTTTTGTAGTATCATTGGATTCAGAAAATTATGCAGAATTAAAAAATGTAATAATATACAGGGTGTTCCATTTAAAAATCGAAAGTTGGTGTCACTTCCGGCGAAACCGGAAGTTAAAAAAAATCATTTGTAGGTCAAAAAATGCCGCTTATTATGTATATGGGATATCCCAAGTTTCTATCAATTATCTTTAAAACTAACGGAGATACGGGGGTGTACCATGATCCTGTTACACACGGTATAGAAGCATTCAAACATATAATACCATACCACATGAAGTTACATCGCTCATCAGAATTCAAAGATTATCTCACGAACTGAAAACGTATTTGAATTCGAACTAATGGACTCACTTACCTACTGTTTATTATACTGTAAATTATTTACCTACTGTTTACTATACTGTTAATTATATATTGTATATTAATATTATATTACCTTAAAATGTCACCTATCACCTATTGTAAATACTTAAAGTTTAGGCCTCGTTATCAGTATTATTACTGTTTAAAGGTCAGAAATAAATTTGTTTGAAAAAAAAAATGGGACTGTGTTCTGACCATAAAACATATTTGAACTGACTAAAAATATTTACCAGTATTCATGAAAATCAAATGTCACATAAGTAATGAAAGGACTATCCAACAATAACATGTGGTGAGAATATGCATCAAATATGACTTTTTCCTTTCCAGTTTGATCTACTAAGTTTACAGCACAGACAGGGCCATATTTTTTGATTTCTGTACTAAAGTGTTTTTCAAAAGCTACACATGTCTCATTTTCACCTAAAAAAGATTATAATCATTATAGCTGAAGCAAGGCTCTGACCCCCCCCCCCCCCCCTTTCCCCCTCGTATACATCACTAGGGACCTCATAATAAAATGTTTACCTTTATCCAACCTAGGAGGTGGTCTATACTTATACCCTGGCTGTGACCAAAATATAGGTACAGAACCTCTAACTTGTAAAAAGGATACTTCGTGAGTCCGATATGTAATTATTTGTTCAGTTTCTACATAATTTGCCACCTCACCATCATCGTCCACCCCACGACGCTTATACCTATAAAGAGATACAATTTCATTAGTAAAAAATATATAAGGGTTCTGCACCACACCTCCCGTCTTCTATAGCTCACTTATTAATTAACTTAGGATTTTGATATTTTGCAGACTTTCCTAGGGCGCATTTCAGGAAAATAATTTTTGTTTATACAGTGTGTTCCAAAAAAGTGTGACGTCATAAATCTATTTTTTTAGATTACATGCCATAAATATTCTTACTTATTTGGATGGCTCTTATAGTTGCCTACATACCCCTAAAACTTAAATGAAATAGGTTTAGTATTATAGGCAAAAAAAAATAATAGTGTCAAACTTTGCAAACTTTAAATCAATTTATTTTTCTTATTTCAAATTGGAACCCCTGTATATTGTTATGTCATTCAATGTAGAATTAAAAATCAACCATTTGTTCTAATTATAACCCTATCGCAATTTCTAACGCATCAAGACTTATTTGCAGAAAACTCATTTTGTCAACTATTCCACCAGTCATTATTATAAATAAATATCGAAGGTGGCTTTGCAGCACAATTTATTGGTATTAAAGTGACACAAGCCATTTTGACTTTAGGTATTATATCTGTGGCTTGGTACAAGAAGTGCATATGTCAGTTTTTGTGAAATTTATAATATTTGCTTTTAAAGTTTTAAACTTTTAAATAGTTAATAAATGAAATAAACATTCATGATTTTGTAAAAAGGGGTTTAGATAATACTAGGGGCTTCGACATTTTGCCATCATAAAATTTACATTTTTTATTAGTACTTTGGCACATTTATCTCAAAAACAAAAAATAGTGACATATGCACTTCTTGTACCAAGCCACAGATATAGTTTTAAATATTGTTAGATTATTATTAATATATTAAGCTTTTGTGATGGAATACAACCAAGAAGAGCTCCTAGATATGATTTTCATATTAGGCGCATGCGAAAAGAATTATTTTTGTCACTTTAGTAAACGTTAATACCAATAAATTGTTTTTCAAAGCCACATTTGATATTTATTCATATTCATACTAATGATTGTTGGAATAGTTGATAAAATGAGTTTTCTGCAAATAAGTTCTGATGCGTTAGAAATTGCGATAGGGTTGTAATTAGGATAAATGTTTGATTTTTAATTCTGCATTCAATGACAAAATAATATAGAGGGATTCCAATTTGAAATAAGAAAAATAAATTGATTTAAAGTTTGCAAAGTTTGACACTAAACTTTGGATACCCTGTATTCGTATTAATCAAACTTGGTTAACGAGACTGTTCGACCTTATTTATTAAGTACCTTTGTATAATTTTAACAATAAGGCATTATTTTTATTTTTTATTAATTGTTAAAACCAGTGGTGCAAAACTGATTTTTCTTAGTGTTTATTTATTTTGCCCATAATACTGAACCTATTTTATTAAAATTTTAGGGGTATGTAGGCAACTATAAAAGCCATCCAAATAAGTAAGAATATTTATGGCATATGTAATCTAAAAAAATAGATTTATGACGTCACACTTTTTTGGAACACCCTGTATAAACAAAAATATTTTTCTGAAAAGCGCCCTAGGATACAGATAAAATTTGCAAAATATCAAAATCCTAACTTAATTAATAAGTGAGCTATGGAAGACAGGAAGTGAGATGCAGGAGCCTGTATATTCAAAAAAACAGTCTCTTGTTTAATTTTAGGGAAAAAACTTTTTTAGTAACTTTTTTTATATACTTTTATATATTTTTTTATTTATACTTGATTTATTTCAATTTACCATCCTACCTTGTCCCAGCCCTAAACCTGCTCCTCCTGGACAAAATACAGAGTTTAAATATTTCATATTGTTTTTCTTTGTCCTCCTCTCCAATGAAAGGACCCACCTCCACCTTGCAATCCTCAATTTGTATGAAACCTTGAATTATAGGTAGAATCCATGGGTCACACAAAGAATTCTAAAATAAAATATAACCATTGAAAACAGACAAAAAATTATTATTTAATTAGTAACAGTGGCGCAAATAGACACCCATATTTGGGGGGGGGGGGGGGGGGGCTTAAGCCACGTTTAAAATCTTACACAATCTTACTACACCTACACAAAATATCTTCTAAAAAAAAAGATTGACCGCATGATAACTCAGCATCTCCAAAAGATGAAAAAGTCGTCTTACACATAAAATAATGTTAAGACACTAATTACTTGAGGGGGGGCTAAGCTCAATTCAGGGGGGACTCAGTTCCCCCCTCCCCTCCTCCTTAGGCCTATGATTAGTGCACATACTTAATAAGCTATTAGTAAAATTTTAAATCAGAATTATAACAAACACCATAAATCTATGTTGATTTCCTAGAGTTCCAACTCCATACAGTTTTCTCATTGCTGTTATTTCTAATAACTACTCACCTCACTTTCAAGTAAACAATTCAGCATGTGCTTATTCCAAAAGAACTTGTCATCTACAGTTTTCCATAAAGACTTTGACTCAAACTGCTTGTTCTTTTCCAAATTACACAATCTCTGCAGAGAATTTGTTAAATCAGCCGTATGAGAATAATAAAATGAGTTTGTGTCAGTAAAAATTTTATAAAACTCTTCAATAATTTGCTTTTCGAATTTGTCTTTGTCCTTAATGTCGCGCTTAGGCATTCCTGAGGCAATTGCGGCAGCCTGTTGTGTAGTATTTTTTATAGTGTTACCAGCACTTTTCAGAGTTCCCCAAGTTTTACTTAATGTATTTTTTTGTATCTCGAGCAATGAATTTGTATTAGTCACTCTTTTCAGACCAATGGTTTTGTGTTTACTGCATTGTTTTAAGTTTAACTCTACGTTCTCTGTCCCTAGAGGCAAGAAAGCTACAGATTTTATTTTGTAAACATCGTTGTCTCCATGTAATTGACCGACAAGACTACTTTCTTTGATGAGAAGTAATCTAGGGTCAAAAAGAGGACTGTGCTCTACTTTTCCTATGATTCCTTCACATATTCCCAGACATATGGGGTCATCTGCATCTGGTAGGTCCCATTCTAAAATCCACATTTGCACTTTTACCAAATACATTTTTACAATAGATATACTTAGATAATTATGACCCTATATTTTTTTGACTTTCTAAAGATTATTTTGGTACTAAATACCACTTTTTAGAGGTAACAACCCAGACTGTAATGAATCAATAAATATGTTAATATGGGGTAAAAAAAGTAACTTTATTATTTATTTATTCTTCTGCACACCAACCCCAAATATCTAATAATAGAATAGTTAATTATAATAAGTGTTATGTTGCTCACAAAATAAAGCTAATTTTAATTTTTTGTGATGTTGCTTATGTAACGAGAATTACCTAAAACCTTTTATGTTAGTTTTTAAGGCAATTTCTTGCATTTTTTACATTAATAAAATAGGTTTTTGAAGTATCAGTACTAAAAAACGGATTAGTAAGAGTTAGTTTACTTCTTAAGTATGTTCATGTTGAAGAGGTAGTGAAAATGTAGAAAACCTAGTTCATATTAATGTGTAGGGTTTCTCGGCTACTTCACTAAAAAGAATTTAACCTCAAAGCGTGCAGTATAAATTGGAGCAACTCGTTTATAACAGCCATAAAGTTAATTAATAATTATAACTTTGTTACATATCCTCGCATATTATTATTGAATCAATTTTAATGTTTGCGGAAGTTAATCATAGGATTTTACAAAACAACAAAACACTTCACATAATAGAAACTGGGTTAAAACATTAAAAATTTATTTATTTTTGGTACCCACCTACCTGTTTTCGGAATGAATGCCCCTGTATATCGGTCCCACCAAAGAGAATGTTCACCTTTCACAAAAATATAAAAATCGTTAGTCCGAAAAAGTTCCATTTTTCCCTATAAAAGCACAAAATTATCTTCGTGAACTGCCCCTTACAAATTTTTAGTCTGTCAAAATACCAAAACACAAATAACCTTGAAGTTAGTGACGTCAAAACGGAAACCGCTCCATTAGAAAGAAAACGGACATGCTGATGATAATTGGTGGAAGAGAAATGGACGAGACGGTGAGTAATAATCCTCTCCGTCAATTGGTCGTGTATATTACGTAGGCGATGGGAAGTAAAATATCAATGAATTTGCACATGCGGCCAATGAACGCAGGATTTTTCAATGAACTGTTGAAAATTTGATGAGATAATTAGGGATTGTTTGGCAGGAAAATAATTTCAAAATGAGACTATTCATGTGCTGTAAACGTGAGTTTGTCGTCAAAACCCCCAAATTTATGTGTGTCCATTTTTATATCCAATTTTTCCATATTCTGTAATGTGGAAGTAAATATAAAATTGCTCATAAAACTATCCCTTTGGATCCTTTGTCCTTGCTCCCATTTCTTTAGCTTAGCCTTTCAATATCAATACTTGATATTCAATGGTTTAGCTTATTAACACTATGAAAGTTTAGGAAATAAAATGGCAATCCATATAAAAAATATATTTACATAAACCTCCAGGCAACCTATTCAAATTCCTTTTTTCTACAATGAACATATTTTTAATTCATAAAATATGTAATTGATTTAAACTTACACATTTTATTTTGCAAACATTTTTAAGTAAGAAATAAATATTTAGAAATGCAATTCTTAGCTTGGATTCATAAGATCCAATTGATTAAAGTACCTTGCAATAATACAAATATACAAGTTGAAAGGATATGCAATTTTTTCATTTACAGTTTCATCTAATGCTGCTCTTATCTTAGCACAGTTCTTAGCAAACTCTCTCAACTGAAAGCAACAATCTGGAGTGAGGGGTTTCTCCAGCAATGCTAATATTGCATATATCCATGTCCCTAAATTTTCATCGATTCCTAAGTGTGTATCAAAAGTCTTTAAATTTATGTTAATTTCCTGTAACATGCTTATTTTGGCAGCCTGACAATATTCTGTAATGTCTGAAAATTTTGGTGGTGTTTCGAAAAAGTTAATATTGAAATTTTCTGGCATCCTCTTTTGTGGAATGCCTATTTGCTCAGTGTTTTTTAACAAATTCCTTAACTGAGTAAAATCTTTTAATGCTTTATCTTGCCACTCTTTAGTTGGGTAGAATTTGTCCAAAGCTTTTTCTACTCCAGTTACCTAAAAATAATGATTAAAGCGAAGGCTGCTGAAATATGTAGGTACATATTAGTTTACAGTAAAACTAAATTTAGCCTGCCAACCAAATTAGTGATGTAAAGCATATATTAGTAACTAATTTACCTTAGCTATATGGACAGTCTGGTTCTTGTTAAATTTTGTAAAATCTACTTCAGCAGTAACACACTTTTTGCATTTCTTCGTTCTCTCATAAATCACATGCTGCAAATATTCTTCTCCTACAAGAAAAATATTAAAAGGTCTGTTTGCGTTTGCCTAATTAAAAATGCATTATCCTAACAAATTATTATAAGTAGAGAAGGAAAAATGTTGATAAAGTTTGAAAAAGTACTGACCCGTTTGAGGTATAGAATTTGGATCAAAATTATCAGGCAATTGTACTTCTAAAGCTTTTTTCTGTAAACCAGATTCATCGTCACTCGAGTCAGAGTCGCTTGAATTCATAATTTATTTTAAAAACTTGTGGAAAACACAGGTGGAAAATAACAAAACACCAGAGAAAAAAATTAGGTTAGGTGGTCTGTCAAAATAAAGCCGAAAACTCATTGGCCGCTGTACTTCTCTACTTTCTAATTGGTTAAAAATCAAAGCTTAACGTATGATTTTTGACAGTAGACGACACATTTTGACATTTTTGATTTTTCGATTAACCTCAAAAAAAAATTTAACTTTTGGAGGCATTTTCTTATTTTAGCGATGGAAGGAAAAATTCCCTTAACTATAAAATGGAGTGGAAAAGAATACGAAGTGTATATTTCGGAAAACGATTCAGTGGCAGATTTAAAGAGGGAAATTTTATACAAGACGGCAGTAAGACCCGAAAGGCAAAAACTTTTAAATTTAAAATTAAAAGGTAAATATTAAAGGCCGGCCAATATTAAAATATATATTTTTTAATTTGTCGAAATAGGTACCAAGCCTTAATTTATTTTTATTATTAGGAAAAGTATCAGACGAAGAATGTAAAATAGCCACACTAAAATTGAAACCAAATTTTAAAATCATGATGATGGGTTCCCTAGAGCAAGACATAGAAGAAGCTAATACAGCCCCTACAAACCTTCCCGAAGTCGTAAATGATTTTGATATAGAAGGTAATATTTTATTATCATTCTTATTTATAAAATGGTTTTTTAAAACCTTCATATTACTTTTTTAGATGAGGAAATTGCAATTGAAAATCAAGAAGTATATCTCAACAAAGTTGCACGTAGGGTCAAAGATTACGAGGTTAAAATACTAAATGATCTACGACCAGGCAAGAAGTTATTAGTCTTGGATATTGACTACACATTGTTTGACCATAGAACAACAGCACAGTCAGGTTTATATTAGAGCTTACAGGAATAAGCTAAAGATTTTTTTAAATATGCTGTTTTTAGGTGCGGAACTTATGAGGCCCTATTTACATGAATTTCTAACAAGTGCTTATGATGATTATGATATTGTCATATGGTCAGCAACAAATATGAAATGGATTATAGAGAAAATGAAACTTTTAGGTGTAGATAAACATCCTAGTTATAAAATCGCGTTTTATTTGGACTCATTGGCAATGATCTCGGTTCATACACCAAAATATGGAGTTATAGATGTAAGTAGATTAAGTTACATTAAGAGAATAGTCAAATTTACTTACAGCGCTAACAATGATCATAATATTTTTAAATTTTACTATTATAGGTTAAACCACTGGGAGTAATTTGGGGAAAATATGAACAGTTCTCTTCCAAAAATACCATAATGTTTGATGATATTAGAAGAAATTTCATTATGAATCCAAAAAATGGATTAAGGATAAAACCTTTTAGAGAGGCCCATCTTAATAGGTACACAGGCAGCTATGATATCTAGTATTAGGACATTATTAAACACATTTTTATTCTTCAGTTGAAATATTGGAATCATATACAGGGTGTCTCAGATAAGGATGCACTCTACAGGGATCTCGTAAACCATATAAGATGTAACTAATTTTTTTCAGATACAAAGATGATGAGCTTCTCAGACTTTTAAAATATCTAAAAGACCTGGCAGAACACTGTAGTGACTTTACAACTGTCAATCATAGACACTGGGAGAAATATAAACCGAAAAAGAGAAGGCATAGCAAAGATGGCAGAGAAAATAAAGACAACAAAGACAGAGATAGAGCTGATAAGGCAGGTGATATGGAAAGTTAATTTTTTTTTTCTATGAGGGACTTTGCATGAAGAAACTTGGCTTCTGAAATGTTGTGTAATTTTTACGTAAATTTTACATTTTGAAGGTATTAATTTAAAAATGTGTCCTTAAAAATAATAGATTTACTTATTGCTGCAGTGCATTATTTTCTTTATATAACATCAAGAATACATTCGGAGTATAATATGCCTATTTCTTTTTTTTAATGAAACACTTACCCCTGAGTTGACCGTTAACCCTACAGCTTCTTTTCTGCCTCTCCCCCCCCCCCTCCGTAATTACGTCACTGTATTCATCTCCATTTAAGATCATACAATCAATATTTCTTAATTCTTCGCCAATGTTACTAACTTAATGCGAAATTATATCTACAGGATGCTTCATAATTAAATGCTAATCCGAAAGGGCGATAATACTTGGACGATTTTAAGAATAATTCTTCATATGAACATAGGTCCGCCATCGCCTTATTTTTGAAATACAGAGTGTGTAAATTTAAAAAAAAAATCACCAATATCTCTAAATCTGCTTTGTATTTTTTTTTATTTTGGTACATGCCAAGTACGTAGGAAAATACATTTTTCCAAGATAAAAGTTTTCTAAATTTTCATTAGGCGCACAGTTTTCGATTTAAAAAATAAAATAAAGTAATAATAAATACCAATAAAAATACATTTTTATTTATAAAAACTATTTTGAACAAAAAAAATTAAATTAACTAGAGAAAAATTAGCCGCAAGCGGACTACAACATTAAATTAACTGTTGAAAATATCCGCCTCCTGTAAGTATGTAAGTAGTTAATTTAATTTTTTTTTATTCAACATAAACTGCTGGACAATTCAAGCGGACCGAGCTAATTGTTAGGTAAACTTTGGAGTAAAATATTTTACGAACGATTAAAGCTATCGATTTTTTTTTTTTTTTTTTTTTTTTCATGATGCGCGGTTTGCAAAATTTAAAAGAGAATTTAAATCTTAATATGCACATTTTTTCCGATTTTTTTTACTTCTAACCTTTAACTGTCTACAGGATTCAAAGAGTAGTATGTTTTTTTTACCAAAGTTTCTAAGTAACGGATTTCCACAAAAATAATTTTAAATTATTTTGGATGGCATTTTCTTTATCTTCTATTTATAGAAAACAAAATAAATTCTCAAATTTTTGATATCCCTCTTTGTTCGTGAAATTTCGATTTTTTTCTCAACCCCTGTAAATTTCAGGTATTTTGGTCAGTAGGCCTTACAATGTTTTGTAAGAACGGGTTTTGGTAAGTGATTATTTATAACTTCTTAGGACCACCTCTTTTGCAACGAGAACATTTTAATTTCTTGCGTTTCGTCGTGACCAGTGGCGTACCCATAATCGGTTTTATTTTTTTCATTTTATATGCCTCCATTTCTACATCAGTGCGAGCAGAGAGGAACCTCCTATGAGAAACTCGACGTAGACGGACCCTGAACTCTAGGGTCATTTTAAAAAATAATTATGTGACTTAATGACATCTTCTGAATTAACAATGGTGTTACCATGGTACCTACTGCAACGTTATCCTGGCACGAAACACACGATGTATGGAAATGGAGGCATATAAAATGAAAAAAATAAAATAAAACCGATTATAGGTATGCCACTGGTCACGACGAAACGCAAGAAATTAAAATGTACTCGTTGCAAAAGAGGTGGTCCTAAGCAGTTATAATCACTTACCAAAACCCGTTCTTACAAAACATTGTAAGGCCTAATGACAAAAATACCTGAAATTTGAGAAAAAAATCGAAATTTCATGAACAAAGAGGGATATCAAAAATTTGAGAATTTATTTTGTTCTCTATAAATAGGAGATAAAGAAAATGCCATCCAAAATAATTTAAAATTATTTTTGTGGAAATCCGGTACTTAGAAACTTTGGTAAAAAAAAACATACTTCTCTTTGAACCCTGTAGACAGTTAAAGGTTAGAAGTAAAAAAAAATCGGAAAAAATGTGCATATTAAGAATTAAATTCTCTTTTAAATTTTGCAAATCGCGCATCGATAGCTTTATTCGTTCGTAAAATATTTTACTCCAAAGTTCACCTAACAATTAGCTCGGTCCGCTTAAATTGTCCAGCAGTTTAGTTAGGTTTTTAAAAATAAAAAATGTATTTTTATGCATATTTATAACCTTATTTTTTTTTTAATCGAAAACCGCCAGCCTAATGGAAACAAGTTAAGAGACCATTTTTATGAGAAGATAAAGGCTAATTATTATAAATATAAAAAATTTTAAAAAAATTAGTGCCTTATCATTTTTTTGATTAGTAAAGGTATTTTAGGAAATGTTAACAGATACGCCACCGATGAAAATTTAGAAAACCTTTATCCTGGAAAAATGTATTTTCATACATACTTGGCATGTAGGTACCAGAATTGAAAAAAAAAATAAAAACCGGTTTAAGAGATATTGTGAAAAAAATTTTTTTTTTAATTTAAACACCCTGTATCTCAAAAATAAAACGGTTGCGGACCTATGTTCATATTAAAAATTATTTTTAAAATCGTCCAAGTATTAACGCCTTTTCGGATTAACATTCAATAATAGAAACAGGCTGTATGTTTAAAGGTTGGAGACAATGACGTTTCTTGAACGGTAGTAGAGTTTTGGACTTGCATTGTCTTTATTTGTTTAGAATCACTACGTTTCAACTGGTAAGTATCTCCAGTCGTCTTCAGGTGAATCATTCACCTGAAGACGAAAATCGCTGTATCTTAAATCGGAAAAGTATGTTAAAAATGGTAGCTATCCCGGAATTTCGGGATTCCAGGATTGCAACTTGTTGAATTAGAGCAAAATCATTGCGTTCTCGTTTTTTAAAGCACCCCGCACAAAGCTTATGGGAAATAGCTTTCGGCTAAATTGTCTGAATTTATAGAATTTTCTAGATCTTGACGTCCTGATTAAAAGTGTCCATGGCCGTAATAATTTTTTTTTTATTGGTGGAAAAGTAGGCCTTAAGTTTTCTTTCACTTAAATAGAAATAAAATATATACAGTATGTGGAATAATTTATAGACGGATTAAATAAATACTAATATTAAAAAATTATTGAAATCCAAAAAAAAATGTACTTTTTTTTGAACTTTGAAAACGGCTAGATTTTGTTAATATTTTAATATCTTGTAGTACCAAGCTATGGATGAAAAAAAATGGGTATAGGTTGACGTAGAATATATTAACGGGTATTTTATTTTTCAAAAAAAAAATTGAAAATTCACCTGAAAACGTAATAAACGACTTTTAATTGATTCATTTAATTATTATGCCAATCTGTAACAATCTTCTTTCACAATAATTATTCTCTAACACATTCTTATCTTAGATATACAGGGTGAACCAGTTACAATGATTTACACATGTGAAAACTTTTAAATGTAGGAAAATTAAAAAATGTTTTTTTTTATCGAATCACAAATTGTTAAATTATAAAATATTTTTTTCGTAAAATACCTTGGCTCTTCTACATGATACGTTTAGATTATCTTAGAGTCATACCAAAATGTTTATTTTTCATAATTTATGTTTTTTATTTTCCTATATTTAAAAGTTTTCACTTGTGTAAATCATTGTAACTGGTTCCCCTGTATATCTAAGATAAGAATGTGTTAGAGAATAATTATTGTGAAAGAAGATTGTTACAGATTGGCATAATAATTAAATGAATCAAGTAGAATCAATTAAAAGTCGTTTATCAATTTTTTTTTTAATTAAAATACCCGGCAATATATTCTACGTCACCCATTTTTTTTTTGATTCACACCTTGGTGCTACAAGATATTAAAATATGAACAAAATCTAGACGTTTGTTTTCAAAATTCAAAAAATGAGTAAAATTTTTTTTTTGGATTTTTATAATTTTTTAATTATTCAACATCCAGTACATATTTTTTTTCTATATAAGTGAATTTCCACCAATAAAAAATTTGATATTTTTAAGAAACACAAGTGAAAACTCCAGACAATGCATAAAATCTCAAAGTAAGAAGTTGCCAACTTTAAAAGGCCATAACTCAAAAACTAGTCATAGGATTAGATTACGGCCATGGACACTTTTAATCAGGACGTCAAGATCTAGAAAATACTAAAAATTCAGAAAAATTAGCCGAAAGCCATTTCCCATAAGCTTTGTGCGGGGTCCTTTGGACTCTAGAAGACGGTCAGAAAGTTGTTTTTATGATACCAGCAAGCCAAATTTTATGTTTTTGGGTCATAAATAAATAAACAATTAAAAAAAAATTACAATAGAATAAACTCTAGTAATTATTTTTAGGGTTTTCATTGGCTTATCTCTTTCTTCGATTTTTTTGCATAAAAATAGCTTTCCCACGCTCATGTAGATACCACAGGGTTCCCACTTTTCTGGAAAACCTGGAAAGTCAGGGAATTTGAAAAGTAGTCAGTGAAATCATGGAAAGTCAGGGAATTTAATACATAAACCTGGAAAAAATATTTTTTGTCACAATACTTTATTTTTTTTTTTGTTCTGTGTTGTTTTGAAACATCATTACATCAGATACCGCTGAGAAAGCAAAGACTGAATATTTTACTTTCATTAAAAAAAAAATATTCAAAAATTTGATTGTACAATTTGTCTATATAGACGATTATTTTGGTAACCTATTAAAAGATAGATATAAGGTGAAGTGGGGATTAAAAATATAAAAGGTCGCCTTTGAAACTACATAACTTTTTTAAAAATCGAGTTACAGAGATGCGCTTTAGACAGAAAGTACTTTGTGATATTTACAATTACAACAAAATTTGTTTAATTATTCACCCAAGAATTTAAACAAAAAATTGTTACGAAAATATATCCATAGAACGCACTTGCCCCAGGTACTGGGGTAAGTGGGTTTTCAACTTATAAATCGCGTTTGAGTAATGTTAAAGTCAACTGGAGCAAACTGGTTTATTGCGACTTCACCAACAACAGGCTTTTTCAGATTTAAAAAATTCCTAAAAATAAAGAAGTTTGTATGTTAGAGAACTTTTTTAAAACTACTTATTACGGTTTTTAAGTTTTTATTTACTTTATAGTTTTTGCAGATTACGCACAATCTCACTTTTCAACTTCTTAAAACTTTTCACTTTAAATTTTATTAATATAAAAAATTTAAATGGGACAAGTGGGAACTAATCCCCACTTACCCCACTAACAAAAAAAGCGGGGCAAGTGGGAAATATGGACTTAAAACTGAAAACCTGAAAAATTGAGGTGTTAAAAAATACAAGAGATAACGTTAGTGATTACAACTTTGAGGATGTAAAAACTTTGAACCTAGGTTTTAAATTAGTAGTAACTATAGACAAAGTTTAGATACATTTGACATAAGCTGTGTTACTTTAAAAAAAATATTAAATTTTTTTTAACAATATGTTGGGGTCTATAAAAGTCCAAAAAAACATTGTTATTTTTTTCTGTAGAGCTAATCTGATATAAGTCAGAAACAATTCTTGCAGTAGACCTGGAAAGTCAGGGAATTTCATTTTGACTTTTTGGTGAGAACCCTGTACCACCTTTTCATTGGTGAAAAAAAGCTCAATAATTTAGTGTTTTTATAATTCGGGGCAAGATTTTAACTTGGAAATATTTTACCGCCGTCTGATCCACTTAATAGCCAATATGACAAACATAAACATGGCGATTACATGGCCCCTGTTTGACCCAATAACAATAAAACAAACGACTAGCAATTTTATAACAACCTCTATGTTGTAATTGTAAACAAATTTTTTATAGGTATTGCATACCTGCTAATTTGTTGATAATTAGATACGTTTGCAATATAATAATCACAATTAATCGACAGCAAAGGATATTTTAATTCAATTAGATTTTTATTGTACACTTTTAAAAAATTACACATTTATGTAGGTATCAAAATGCCGGAGTATCTGCTTCGTCTAGGGCATTGGACCCTTGTCGAATCAATTCCACGAAAATAGTCAGGATTCTTCTCCATTCGTTTAAAAAATGATGATTCTAAAAAAAAAATGTATTAAGAGCGTGGTAGCACAGATAAGGTTATCTGTGGTGGTTGTAAAGATTTTCCTACGACCACCTATGAAAATGAGAAAAAAAGCACGGTTAATTTGTCTAGAAAACGCCGTATATCACACGCGTGTTGAAAAATAGTATATTACATAACAAGGGATGAAAGTGATACTTTTCTAACGAGGGGATATTTAGCACGAGGCGTCAGCCGAGTGCGGAAATTCTCCGAGTTTTAGAATAATCACTTTCACACGAGTAATGTACACTATTTGTGAAAAAAAATTTGTGAAAAAAATATTTCAACTCTGCAGTGGAAAAAAATATTTCAACTCTAGAGTGGAAATACAAGGCACACTATTAATTGAAACATATGATGCCAATTTGACGGGCCACCCCTATTTATTAAAAAGAACAAATTTTAAAAAGTAGTTTAGTGTTTAACTTATTTATCATGTATTTTTCGAGTGATTTCGAATTAGAGTGTGAAAATACGCCATCTGATATTATAAAAAATATTAATAATATACTGAAAAATGTATTACCATTCAAAGCAAGCCGCGCTGAAGAAAATCTCATATATTATATTAACAAAGAATTTTTATTGGTAACCATAGCGTAGTGACTAGAGCTATGATCTACAGATCGAAAGGTCACAGGTTCAAATCCCATCAGGAGTATTTGAATTTTTTTTTATAAAAAGATTAAATAATTTATAGAATTAGGTATTTTGAATTGAAATCTTCTTTGTTGGATGAATTTTTAAAATTTAATCAAGGAAAGATGCATTAAATATAAATTTAAAAAATTCATCCAACAAGGAATATTTCAATTCAAAATACCTAATTCTATAAATGATTTAATGTTTTTGTAAAAAAAAGTCAAATACTCCTGATGGGATTTGAACCTGTGACCTTTCGATCTGTAGGTCATAGCTCTAGTTTCTACGCTATGGCAACACAGAAAATTTTATGTTTAATATATGACATTTTCTTCAGCGGGGCTTGTTTTGACTGGTAATAGATTTTCTAGTATTCTTAACTTTTTTATAATTTCAGATGGCGTATTTTCACACTGTAATTCGAAATCAATCGACAAATACATGATAAATAAGTTAGACAATAAACTGCTTTCTAAAATTTATTCTTTTTAATAAATAGGTGTGGTCTGTCAAATTGGCACCATAATGTTTAAATTAAATAGGGTGCCTTGTATTTCCACTCTAGAGTTGAAATATTTTTTTTCAACACGCGTGTGATATTTGGCGCTTTCGAGCCAAATTAACCGTGTTTTTTTCTCATTTTTATAGGTGGTCGTAGGAAAAAAATATTTCAATACTAGTATTGAAATACAAGGCACACTATTTAATTTAAACTTATGGTGACAATTTGACAGACCACCCCTATTTATTTAAAAAAAAAAAAAAATTTAGAAAGCAGTAATTGTAAAGTGTTTAACTTATTTATCATGTATTTGTCGAGTGATTTAGAATTAGAGTGAAAATACGCCATCTGAAATTATAAAAAATGTTAATAATATACTGGAAAATCTATTACCAGAAAGAACAAATCGCGCTGAAGAGATGTCATTTATTAAACAACAAATATTTATCGGCAGTGATAGCGCAGAGAATAGAGCTCTAGCCTATAGATCGCAAGGTCACAGGTTCAAATCCCATCAGGAGCATATGACTTTTTTTTTATAGAAACATTAAATAATTTATTGAATTATTTTGAATTGAAATCTTTCTTGTTTTTTATATTTATGTTTAATGCATCTTTCCTTGATTAAATTTAAATTTTTTTATTCTGGTTAATCTAGAAGTCAATCAAGGATTAGTTCTTCCTATGATACTTATATAAAATATGAAAAAATTAAACTACAAATAAAGAAAAATACTATTAACAAACTATGAAACCAGATATTAAGTGGAACATTATCCTAAGTATGCAAATTTCAGCACAAGTGTTGATATTTTTTTTTCAACACTAGTGTTGAAATTTTTTTTTCACAAATCAAAGGCTTTTTTTATAATTCTTTGTGGTCGTAGGAAAAATAGTGTACATTACTCGTGTGAAAGTCACTATTCTAAAACTAGGAGAATTTCCGCGGTCGGCTGACGCCTCGTGCTAAATATCGCTTCGTATATTATTAAATGTATGGCTCTTTTAGATTTAGAGTCAGGCCTTTTTAATTATTAAATGGCCGATTCGGCTAGCGCCGCTTTATGTAGGGAAAAGGAGATAACTGAGTAAATAATAAGTAAAATATAAGCCATTTTCGACTAATTTAAACCTTTTAAACGACTTTCTCTTTTCTTTTTTAAAATGTTCATAGTTTTGGTAAAACAAGATAAGTAGTAAAGAGTAAGCCATGGAAACGTTAAAATGGCTCATTTTAATAGTATATACTTTTCCAAACATTTTTTAAAGTTATCTAATATCCATGCTTTTATTTCGACTTTATATATTTTTTAATGAAATATATTTTTTAATTTTTGTTGGTAAATAATCGTTTAAATAAAAACATAAATATTTGAATTTTTTTGTCCTATGACGTGTATTATGAATATGGTTTTTAAACTGTATAAGATTTTAATTTTTATATATATATATTAAGATGTTATAAATGTAAAGTTCTCTTATGTTAATTTTTTTTGTTTCATAATATAATTTTATTGAAGGATAAAGATAATCTTTATTAAATATAATTTTTAGAAAGTTTCTGTAATATTTCTAATTTATATTTATTTCTCCCTAACCTAAAAAGTCCGTAATTTAAATGAATCTTAACTAATGCATAATATAATATTTTCATAAATATGTTTTACGTTAAAATTTTTTTTAACGGTTCTAAAAATTGTTAGTAAACTTCTTAATTTTTTAATCAAATATTCTATGTGAAAATTCCAATTATATTTACTGTCAAAAAATATTCCTAAATACTGACTTGATTAACTTTCAAAATTTGAATGTCATCATTTATTTTAATACTATTCATATTTTGTGGTATTTTATTTGGATTTAAAGTAAAAGGAATCAAAATTAATTGTTAATAAATTTTTGTCAGACTAATTTTTTATTATTCTATCTTTTTTAATTTTGTTATTTAAGTTGTCCCAATTTGTATCTGTATAAAAAATTGCAGTATCACCTGCGAAACTATGAATTTCTCCATCACAATTTACATTAAATAAATTATTATCATTATTGAATGGATTGTTTTCCACGGCATACTTGATATAACTTCTCATGGCTTATACGGGTCTAAAAATTACATTTATAATATTTTTGTTAATTTCCACTATTACCTAAGCAATAATTATTAATTTGTAATACACCGTTAGAAAGGAAATTAAATGAAGAATATTATTGTAATAAAAAAAAGATGGATTGCTACTTGAAACTACGTTTTTTTTTTTAAATTTAAATATAATAGCCCTAACGAACACATTTTTCTTAAGCAAGTTAATTTTATATTATAAAGCAGGTTGAAATGAACCATTTCAAGCGTTTCCATGGCCTACTCTTTACCACTTACCTTGTTTTATCAAAGGCGTAGGCGTCCATTTTTAAAACAAATTATAAAGTGTGATATGTTATTAAAAAGAACATTTTTCATAAAATTTAAGTAGGTATCGAATAAAAATGGGGGGTTTCCATTTAAAAGTTGACCTTACTTCCGGTTAAACCGGAAGTGGATTTGAAGGTTTGAATTGGCCGAAAAATTGTAATTTACACACTTTTGACTTTTAAAATAACGGAAAAAATGGGGGGGTAAGCCTTTTTTGTGTCACCCGGTGTATATACCTCGATATTAAAAAACAACGGTAACATAGACACTGGTAACGTATGCCCTCTTAATTCATCAGCGGGCGATAATTTTATACTACAATCCAACAGATCTAAAATTAGACCTATGAGCATTCTATGTCTTGAAGTTAGCTCTTCCCGTATAAGACCCAGGACGTCAGAGGCTACAAGTTCGGGAGATATGTTGCAGTTGTTATTATCTAAAAATTATTAAAATTACAGGGATAAATTTAAATAACAATATGCGACAATATATTTCTAAGTTAGTTAAGTCCGTACAATTACTGGATATATGCACGTCACAACCTCTGACGTAGTTTTTGATTTGACAAAGGTCAAAACAAATGTTACGTCAATTGACAGGACCCTTTATTAATAACAGACCTACCTTATTTTTGTTTCTGTTATGATTATGTATTTGCGAGTTGAGACGTGCGTCCAGCCAGTAATGGATGAACTATATTAAAAAATAAATATAAAAAAATATGAAATTTTACATTAGCCATTGTATTATACTTATGTTTAGTAGAGACAGAGACACTAAAAAAGTCTGCCTACAACCCCGCTCTAAAGTCAACAGGGGATCAAATATTTAGACAGTCTAAAACTTGCATGGGATTTCCTATGTTTCCAACCACTATGCATCACCCGGTATATTATTTTGGTGGTAATCCGTAAGATATTTGTATTCAGTATTATCTCATCTGACAGTTTAAACTATATATAACATACCTAATACCAATGACTGAATATTGAAAGGAATCAAGGGTTGGTCCAGACGAGTCAAATAAATATATAAGGCTTGGGCTGCTTCCAGTCGCCAACCTGCTTCCAACATAGTTTGAATTGATCTTGGTGACTCTAAAAATGTTTTTTCCAGACTAAAAGGTCTATAGGTTGTTACTTTATGGCCCAGGTAGCAACACTACATAAAAATGACGTAAAATATTAATCACCAAAGGAGAAATTACGTTAATTCGACATGAAAATGACTACCTAGTATCTGGGACGTCATATGGGTGACGTCATTTAGACGTGTTCTTAGGCAGCAGTCTGACGTTAATATGAGTCAGTTTTTCGTCATCTCAAACGTCAACTGTATTTTAAAAATGACGTGATTATGCCACAGACCGATGACATCACTAGAGCGTCTTTAGTTATAAAATAACGTTAATTTGACGTCATTGTTTTGTATGGTTAATAAATAAAAGTTAGCAACCAGAGCTGTGAAAGTTACTTCTGAAAAGTAACTAGTTACTTTTTCGATACTTTTGCACAAATGTATCTAGATACTTATAAGGAATAGTTACTTTTACCTAAAAGTAACTAAGATACTTTTAAAGTAACTGGTTACATTGCTTGTAACTACGATACTCTAAAAGTAACTAAGATACTTTTGAACTAGATACCATAAATTTACCAGGTAGTGATAACATGTAAATGAAAAGTGTATAACAAATACGAATTTATTATACTTACAAACTTAATACATTTCTAATAAAAGTAGAAAGAAAAGATAAGTAACAAAAAACCTATTAAATAAATATAAGTAACAAAACTAAATAAATATAAATAAAGTAACAAAACCAAATACACTAGGAACTTTTATAAGGAACCAAAAAAATTCAGAACGTTTTTAAAATGCCCCGTTGGCTTTTAAAAGTACCAACCTTTCAAAATTCTCATCTAAGAGGGCATGTCTGTGAGGAGAATTAATGAAAGTAGCATATGAAAACAAAAAATGCTCCACGGGAGCTGAAGTAGGCAACGGGTTATATTTGAAAAAAACCTTGTTAATGTCAGGATATTTTTGTCGCGACTTGCCGCTCGTCCCTTCGTGAAAATCTGATTAACGGCCGCCGATCGTCCCTTGGTCATCATCTGATGGACGGCACGTGTGCATTATTGGTATCCTAGAGGAACTTTAAAAGTACCTAACTTAGTTACTTTAAAAGGAACTTAGTTACTTTAAAAGTATCTAGTTACTTTTTATGTGTATAGTTACTCCTAAAATGTTACTAAGTATCTAGTTACTTTAAGTAACTAGATACTAAAAAGTATCTAGTTACTTAAGTTACTCACAGCTCTGTTAGCAACCAAGATGGGCGGGGAAAAGTTAATTTCGTCATACCCATCCCCAGATGTATTCGATGATATGTAATCGACGTTATAGCTCTTCAGTGAGACTATAAGATCTGGTAAAAGGAACGATTACATGCAACTATATACGAAAATATCAAAGTGTCGAAATTAGACACTTTTATATTAAGGGTCTAATATAAAAATATCGAAAAAGTGACGTTATATCCACGTGCACAATGTCCTTGCTCCAGCGTACCTATTTTATCACCAGAGAAAGGCGTCAATAGCTATATAACACGACAAAATGACGTCATTTATCAGACGTGATTATGTCGTTATTTTTTAGTCATTTTGGACTCTGGACGAGTGTTGACGAGTTGTCACCATATAATGACGTCAGTATGACGTACCCCTGCTACCTGGGAGTATGTGCCGGGTGTACATAAAATGGAACGCCGCCCGGCTGTATCTTGTAAACCATTAATGGTACAGCCGTCGGTTTCTTTTTAATTACCATTTTCTATAGCCGCCACAATTTCATTGACAACTCCTTGATGGGCCATACCTTCCCCTCTAAACACCCATCCATTGCCCAGGACTCGAACATCTAAAAAAAGTGTACACCGGGTGTTATGCCGACAAACGAAATGTAGGAACGACAGTCAAATTTTAATATCCAGTAGTATCGTGTAATGCATTTTCTGCGTAGTTCTATAAATAACTTTTTATGCCAAAATCTTTTTTTAGTATTTAAATTTAATAATTTTTTATTATGTAATGAAAGATGTAAAAAGTGAGGGCTCACTATAAAATTAGTTACTTCTTCTGAGGCTGAGCACAATTTCTCGAATTGCTTCCAAGCTGTTTTCTGATATAATGTCATTCTTTTTACAGCCAGTACATTTATTATGCTTGACTCTGTAAAGAAAGAGAAATTTAGAATTTTAAGCATGTTAAAACACGACTAACAGTCACAGTGGCGGCGCCAGAAAAATTACAATGGGCGGGCACATGCGAGCCCGATATTTTTAGGGTAAACACAAGATCACCGATACTTCCCCGATCAAAAGTAACTTCTTAAAAAAGCCGTGCGTGTCTCGGTAAAACTCCTCCCCGATCAACAGTGACTTCTAAAAAAATAGTGTTTTCCTTCCCCTTGCTAAAAATCCTCCCCGCGTATCTCCTTCCCAATCCGTTAATTAATCCCCTAAACGAAATTGGGTGGGCATTCTTAGCGTGCCCCCCCCCCCCTGCCTTAAATCGATACTTTCATATTTTGATCAACATAATTTGTTAAAACTAGTTAAAAGGGAGGGGGTAAATGGGAATTAAATATCGTGTTTACGATTCACGATAAAAGTGTATCTGGTCTGAATCCAATATTTCATTTAAAATTTTAATTTTTTGGAAGTTTAATCTTCTTAGAGATTTTGTTTAGTTTTGGATGTCAGTTTATTTAAAATAATTTTTTGAATTGGACTGAGAACCTAATGCCGACAACATATTTTCAAAACACAAATGCATAAAAAAATGTGGGGCAAACTTTTCCGAGGACCCTGTACATTTTCTCTACAAATTGTTGGGAATAATATTTTATTCTTGGTTTCGAAAGTTGTTGAAGCCACAGAAAACGTTAAAGTTTTGAAATTAGTATCGTTAGTCGTCAAAAGTAAAAACTTCTTATCTCTTATAAAGAATTTTTATTAAAAAAATACATACAAAATATGTAAGTTCAACACAAGTTTAAGACAAAAAATATTACAATGTTGCTAGAAGGTCATTAAACATTTTTTCTAGTTGATCCTTCATATCTTCGCTGGATTCCTCTTTCTTACTTTCCCCTTCTTTAACAGTTTTGTTTACATGTGACATTTTTTTTTCCTTATTACCACTTTTTCGTTTTTCACTTGTTTCTTTAATGTCATTAGGATTTTTTTGTTCCTTGGTGAGTACATTTGGTGTATTGGTTTCTGTGACTGTAACAGGTTCTGGAGAAGTTTTCAAAAAACCCTTTAAAACTTCACTATCTTGTCGTTCAGTGGGTTCATTGTGGTTTTCTTGGGTCTTTGGCTTTGGGGCAACATTTTCTAATTCCTCCTTTGGAGTAACCTTCTCGTAGACCTTTCCATCAACCGCGACATTTCCCAAGTCTTCCTCATCTACCCGTAGACCGGATCCTTCTGGCACCTCACCATCAGTTACAAAAGGAATTTTCATAACACTCTCTCTACTTACTGTAGAATGAGTACCAGCTTCCAAACTGGCGAAGACATCTGATAAGGACTCTGGCGTTACCACATCTACTCCTTGAGGACATGATTGTTCTGACGTGTTATTGGATAATATGTCTTCAGAAGATAAATCGGCATATTTGAAAATTTCGGCGTCCATTTTTTTCTTCTCTTTTCCCATTTTGGAGGCTCCCGCGGGCTTATCGAAGAAGTAAGTAGGAATTGAGTATTGGTCTTCATCAACAGAGGCATTTTCGTGACTTGCGTAGGGCTTTTGATCGGATATGCGACTTTCAATCAGCGGCATGTCATATCGTTCGTTTACTTGGCAGTAATCACACTGGCAGTCTTCTGGATGTTTTTCAGGCACATCTTGCGGAGATATACTATAACAGTGCCCTTGCACAATATTTAAGGCGACGAATATACATAATACTAACTTTCTTAAAGTCATTTTTTAACTTTGATGGATATAACAGTTGCAGCAGCTTTTTATGTAAAAAAATTTGAAGGTTTATTTTCGATTTAGATGTAACAGCGTTATGTTAAGGTTACGTGAGGTTAAATTATTATAAAAATATCATGTTTCGAACAAAGAACGTGTCAGGAAAAAAAATGTTTAAAAAATTGTCCATGTGGTATTAAAGATTAGAATTTTGGAAGACTTTTTATTTTTTAACATATTCTTCCTTAACTTTAAAGCAGTTATGGTGCTGAATATTTTCCAGTTGCCTTTTCATTCATACCGTTTACTAAAAAATGACTAAAGCAATTAATTTCGGTTCAAGATGTTTTTGTTTACTGAGAGATGAATATAAAATATTTCAAAAATAGTTGCAAGCGTTCTGCTGTTACAAAATATAATAATACATTTATATATAGGGTTATCCACTAAGGGTGGCGACGAGCGGCTATATCTCCAGCACCACATTTGCTACAACATATTTTCTAATTCTACCAATAGAAGAGAGTATAGTCACTATGTTGCGATATAAAATACTTAATTTCTTCTTATACAGGGTGTTTTACGGTGAATGGAACGTTAGACGTTTATGAAAAACGGATACGTTTTTTTCAAAAAATTGGGTTGCTTAGATAAATAACAAAATTAAAAATATCTTCAGCAATGCGGCGTGGCTGCTTCTGCTCGAAACAGGTGGCGACATCGTTATTAAATATATCACCCTATATATTATACAGTTTGATACACGTTGAGTGGCCTATTAAAAGATCTCGGAAACGAGTAAACTTATCTTTCTAAAAATTTGATAGCAGGAATAATTGGCTTTGAGCTTTTAAAACATTATCCTTTAAGGTTTTTGTTACTTCCGGTTATACCAGAAGTTAATGCCAACTTTGCTATTTCAAATGGAACACCCTGTATATTTTAGTATTTTTGATTACCTTATTAAAATCTAAATAACTTTTGTTAATATTATTCTATTTCTATCTCCAACCGATTTTGAGATATGAATTATAAAAGGAGAAGAAAGTTTAGTAACTCTGAAACTAATAAAGGTCAACATTTAAAATTTTGTAAGCTTTCAAGTAATAGGAAATTTAATTCTCTACACGTTAGTAAGCTAAAAAATAGGGTGTTCCATTTGCAAAAATTGACTAATGCACATTTATTTAAATGAAAACATTGGCACAATTTTCAGAACTCCCTGTATAAAAAACGTGAAACCTAAGTAATTTAAACTAAAGATCTATAATTTAAAAATGCAATAATATATAGGGTGTTCCATTTAAAAACATACATATTTTCTTGTTGTGCTTTTTTGAGCCACCCTTTAGAGTCAAAAATAATTTTGCGTTTAACTCACTTACTGACCTTCAACTTTTATAATAACATTTTTTACGTATTTGAAATAGTAACGGAGCTATTGTACTTTGCCACACTAAACGGCTACCCTGTAGATATCACCTTTCTATTGGTGAAAACAGAGACTCTAAATCTTGCTGAATTTTTTTGTAATTCGCTTTAAAAAAAACTGCAATTTAACATGGGTAATTTTAGCGCGTTCCACTTAAAGGGGTCGTAAATTATTGAGTGAAAAGTGACATTTTGCCAACCAACAAAATCCCTCTAAACGCTATTTCAAACGTGATTTTCTCGGAATCCACACAAAACAATTTTGTAAAAACCTGTTTCATATTCAGCGGCAAATATAATTATTTTCAGCAAATCAAAAATCCGGTTTTAGGTATCAGCCAGTGCGGAGATTTTAGCGACTGAAAAATCGATTAGCGGGATTTTGTGGTAGACAAAATAGTGACATTTTGTCAACCAACAAAATCCCTCTAAACGCTATTTCAAACGTTATTTTCTCGGAATTCATACGAACAAACTTGTAAAAACCTGTTTCATATTCAGCGGCAAATATAATTATTTTCAGCGAATCAAAAATCCGGTTTTAGGTATCAGCCAGTGCGGAGATTTTAGCGACTGAAAAATCGATTAGCGGGATTTTGTGGTAGACAAAATAGTGACATTTTGTCAACCAACAAAATCCCTCTAAACGCTATTTCAAACGTTATTTTCTCGGAATTCATACGAACAAACTTGTAAAAACCTGTTTCATATTCAGCGGCAAATATAATTATTTCCAGCGAATCAAAAATCCGGTTTTAGGTATCAGCCAGTGCGGAGATTTTAGCGACTGAAAAATCGATTAGCGGGATTTTGTTGGTTAGCAAAATGTCACAATGTCATTGCATTTTGGCTTTAGTTTTAATATTTTCATTTTTCTTAATCGTTGAAATACTACAAATAATATAGAACAGAATGAAAAATATTTTGCATTGTAATATTTTATTTAATAATCGGCACCAAAACCTTCATTCGTTTACTTATTAAAAACTGCTTACTTAATGAGTAATAATTATTATTTTAAAACAATAATAATTATTGCAAGCGTGTTTGATTAATTAGGTTATTAATTTAGACATTTTAAAATTGTTTATTTATATTAAAACCTTTAAAAATATTGGAAATCCGCATTTCTAAATTAATTTCAGGAATTTAGGCCATATAATATAATTACTTTTTAGTCATTTTCACCCGAGTGTAAGCCCAACCCCCCAAGGAGACCCAGCTCCACAAATAATATACAACGTTAGAGTCAAGTTCATTTCCTCCTTTATCTTAAGAATTAGATTAAAATTCGAAATGCAAAAGTTGTAGATATCATTGAGGTGCACATTTTAAAATTATGCAGGAGAATACTGGCTGGCCCAAAAAAACGTGGCATAACTTCGATTTTTTTTTAAATGGAACACAATATTGTATTATTTTCTGATTCCCCACAAAATTCTACGCTTATTTTGTAAATGTCATATGCCTAGATTCAATATTTTTTGAGATATTCACGTTTTGACGGGCTGTAATATTGGAACGGTTCATCTTAGAGAAAAATGTTTTCACCTCCCTATCTTAATTTTTTATTCTTCATCCAAAGAAATTAAATTAACCATGTTAAACCAAAAAAACGGTTTTACATGTTAAACCGGAAGCTGTAACTTTTAGATAGAGAATAAAAAATTAGGTTAGAGAGGTAAAAACCATTTTTCTACAGGGTGTTACAAATTCGACATTCTAGCATTGGAATCTGGGAAACCATAGGAGTTAGAAAAACGGTTAAATGGGGGCAAAGTTGTGCAATTCGGTGCTGATTATAATGCCGCTTTAAAAGTTTTCAAATTCCGAATACTTTCGATTTTATTCGAAAAAAACCGAAATTTTGCAAAATAATTTTTATTTTTTCCTGAGCTCATTTGACTAGCTATTTAAAAATAAATGACACTTTGTCATTGCCACTTTTTCTCCTCTACAATATTAGGTTACTTAACTAAAGATCCGCCGTTTCGTCTCCGAGCGGCCATCACCAACTTTACTTTTTTAAATACGAACCTGGATTTTTTTAACCGATTTTTAAACCCTCCTACCCTCAAAATGTAATGGCGATATTACTTTCTCATAATGATGAATTGTCCTTGCTTATTTTTTTAAATTCATATTTTTACACTTCTTGTCAGTTCGGTCCTGGCAACGAATTACAATATTAATTAAAAACTTTATTTTATTTAAAACATTCATACATAAGTGATATAATTTATTTTATAAGAATTTTCTAATAATTCTAAATTTGCTAATTATAAATCCAAATTTTCTAAATGTTCAAAGAGATTGCCGTTTTGCTCAATACAACGATCGATTTCTCTTCCAATTTTGGCGACAGCCCTTTCAACCGATCTTCTCCTTCCTTATCCTACGAAATGCAACCTGTATGCGTTCTTCCAGTTCTTCCATGGTATCTACGTCATTTTTATAAATAAAATTTTTTAAAGCCCCCCATAAAAAGAAATCCAGCGGCAAAATAACTTATCGCCTTTTTGACACCACAGTTTGGCACTAGGTAGAAATCACCCATATTTTAAAATTTGTTTAAAACTCATTGCTTAGATTCATAAATCATGGCACACTTTTTAAATGTTCAAATAGTCATTAGTAAAGGTTTTAAATAAATTTTTTTAAATTAATTCATTTTTTAATTAATTAATATTTTTTAAATTAATATTGTAATTCGTTGTCAGGACCGGACAATTTTTAGGAGGCATTTATTATTTAATTTGGGTTGGATACCTCGTTGAAAAGAACATACTTTAATAGATTTTTTATAATGTTTTAATACTTTATAATACAAGGTGTTCAGACCATAACATTAAAAATTAAATTGAAAAAACTTCTAAAAATCTATATTTTCAAATGAAAACCTTTAAATTTTATAATTATTTCTTTAGAAATAAGGGTAAGTTTGTGTAAGGTTGTCTATTCTGAAAATTTTTAGTTTTCGAAATATTGTCAATTTAATATTTTTATAATATGACGATTTTGCTGCGGATTTTAAGTTCAGTTAGTCAGGAATTGGCTATGACGGCGTCGAGCAGTCAAATTCTAAAGAATAAAAAGTATAAAGTATAAAGCTGTCACTTGGTATTTGACAATCATAAATAATCATGCCGGCGGGGCGCTTAATTTGTACAAACAGTCATAGCCTAACTAAACTTAAAATCCACAGCAATATTTCAAAAATTAAAATTTTCGGAATGGATAACATTTCACAAACTTACCCTTATTTTTAATGCTGAATAAAAACGAATTATAAAATTTGGGGGTTTGCATTTAAAAATGTAGATTTTTTGCAGTTTTTTTAATTTCATTTTTAATCTTTGAACACGCTCTATTAATAGTTTCGAAAATATTATAAAAATCTATTAAAGCAGTGTAGTGCTTTTCTACAAGTAATCCAGTCGAAATGAAATACTAAGGGCTGCCTTATAGGAAAAATTGATAATCATTTTAAGCCTGCAAACGTAATTTTTGACATAAAACTTAAAAAATGCCTTTGTCAAAACGCCTATAATTAGGTAGTGGACATGACGTAAGAAATCTGCCTAGAATCCTATGTAGAATCCAAAAATGTAATAATAGGGTGTTCCATTTAAAACAAGCACGTCGATACCTACTTCCGGTATAACCGGATGTGTTAAATTAATTAATTTTTTAATTAATTGATATTTTTTAAATTAATATTGTAATTCGTTGCCAGGACCGGACTAACAAGAAGTGTAAAAAATATGAATTTAAAAAAATAAGCAAGGACTTTTCATCATTATGAGAAAGTAATATCGCCATTACATTTTAAGGGTAGGGAAGTTTAAAAATCGGTTTAAAAAAATACAGGTCCGTATTTAAGAAAGTAAATTTGGTGATGGCCGCTCGGAGACAAAACGGCGGATCTTTAGTTTAGTAACGTCATTTTGTAGAGGAGAAAAAGTGTCATTTATTTCTAAATAGCTAGTTAAATGAGCTCAGAAAAAAATAAAAACAATTTTGCAAAATTTCGTTTTTTTTAAATAAAATCGGAAGTATTCGGAATTTGAAAACTTTTAAAACGGCATTATAATCAGCACCGAATTGCACAACTTTTCCCCCATTTAACCGTTTCTCTAACTCGTATGGTTTTCGAGATTCCAATGCTGGTATGTCGAATTTGTAACACCCTGTATAAGATGAACCGTTCCAATATTACAGCCTGTCAAAGTCTCAGAAACTATTAAATTTAGACATATAATATTTTATACAAAATAAGCATCGAATTTAGTGGGGAATAAGAGATTAATTTTTTTAAATAATAAAATTATTTTTTAATTCCTCACTAAATTCTACGTTTATTTTGTATAAAATATTATATCTCTAAATTTAATAGTTTCTGAGATATTGACGTTTAATATATGGCATTTTCAGACTATGACAGGCTGTAACATTAGCTTGTCAAAATCTGAAAATGCCATATTTTAAACGTCAATATCTTAAAAACAATTGAATTGAGGCATATGACATTTATAAAATACGTGTAGAATTTTGTGGGGTATCAGAAAATAATACAATATTGTGTTCCATTTAAAAAACCCAAGTAACGCCACGTTTTTTTGGGCCACCACGTATACTCCAGCATAACTTTAAAATGAGCACCTAAAAAGTCTCTACAACTTTTGAATTTCGAATTTTTATCTAATTCTTTAGGTAAAAAAGAAAATGAACTTTATTCTATTGTTGACTCACCCTGTACATAGGAAAAATTTGAAAATTTAACAGTATGCTAATTTCAATAGGGGCAACCCGGCTAAAATATTTTCAATATGGTGACACATCCGGTTATACCGGAAGTAGGTATCGACGTGCTTGTTTTAAATGGAACACCCTATTATTACATTTTTGGATTCTACATAGGATTCTAGGCAGATTTCGTACGTCATGTCCACTATGTAATTATAGGCGTTTTGACAAAGGCATTTTTTAAGTTTTATGTCAAAAATTACGTTTGCAGGCTTAAAATGATTATCAATTTTTCCTATAAGGCAGCCCTTAGTATTTCATTTCGACTGGATTACTTGTAGAAAAGCACTACACTGCTTTAATAGATTTTTATAATATTTTCGAAACTATTAATAGAGCGTGTTCAAAGATTAAAAATGAAATTAAAAAAACTGCAAAAAATCTACATTTTTAAATGCAAACCCCCAAATTTTATAATTCGTTTTTATTCAGCATTAAAAATAAGGGTAAGTTTGTGAAATGTTATCCATTCCGAAAATTTTAATTTTTGAAATATTGCAAATTGAATATTATATTATGGCGATTTTGCTGTGGATTTTAAGTTTAGTTACTCCTAGTTGGCTATGACTGTTTGTACAATTTAAGCGCCCCGCCGGCATGATTATTTATGATTGTCAAATAGCAAGTGACAGCTTTATACTTTATACTTTTTATTCTTTAGAATTTGACTGCTCGACGCCGTCATAGCCAATTCCTGACTAACTGAACTTAAAATCCGCAGCAAAATCGTCATATTATAAAAATATTAAATTGACAATATTTCGAAAACTAAAAATTTTTAGAATAGACAACCTTACACAAACTTACCCTTATTTCTAAAGAAATAATTATAAAATTTGAAGGTTTTCATTTAAAAGTATAGATTTTTAGAAGTTTTTTCAATTTAATTTTTAATGTTATGGTCTGAACACCTTGTATTATGAAGTATTAAAACATTATAAAAAATCTATTAAAGTAGGTTCTTTTCAACGAGGTATCCAACCCAAATTAAATAATAAATGCCTCCTAAAAATTGACAATTATTTAAGAACCTGCAAATGTCTTCATTTTTGACATAAAAATTTAAATATGTCAAAAACGCTTTGACTTCGTTACTATAGGACATATATGATCCAAAAATGTAATAATATATGGGGTTTCCATTTAAAATAATCAAGTTGACTCCTACTTCCGGTATAACCGGAAGTTTCACCATATTGAAAATATGTTCGGTCGGATTGCCATCAACAACATACTTTCAAATTTTCAAATTTTTCCTATGTATAGTCTTCCGTCAAGTCAAAAGTAGGCACGCTTTTTTTTCTTTTAACTTTTAGTCTCAAAATGGCCCTTTGGGGAGGCGCAATTTTTTTTACAAAATTTACAAAAATTAAGAGAATTTTAGCATTTTTTATATCTAATCATGACCATAAGGACAGGCACTACAATGGGCATAAATCGGACACATAAAAAGTTATACATATTCTAATGTAAAGACAACAAGGAATAAAGTTACATCAAAAATAGCGGCTTAGGCGAAATTTTTCTAATGCAATTCGGGAAAACTTCGGGCACCTTTGACATTCATGGGGGAGGTAATTAGCCGCCCCTTATCTAGGACCAAATATCGTAGGAATTAAGGTTTAAATATATAATATACATAACTTTTCGTGATACGTAGACTGAAAATATTTTTTTACATTATATTTAACCATTAAAATAGTACAGAAGAAAAGTTTCCTTTCAAATAGTGTTTTCTAAAATATATGTTTTTATTTTCATTAAATTTCATTGCCAACATTTGCTAGCGAACTTAAACTAGGTCGTCAAAGTCCAAACACTAGAATAACGCTGCGTTTGCAAATTCGCTAGCTACTATAAATTCTGAGAATGTTATCGTATACTCACAGTACACCACAAGTTATCATAGACTCAAGACAACATGCGAGTCCCCACCGTCGTAGTTTTTGGTGTTCTCTTTACCACCTCAGTGCTTTGTGCTGAAATTAAAAAAGAGTCGGTAAAGGCTGAAGAGACTAAAAGTGATATTGATGTTGTTGGTACAGCAGAACCGTCAGAAGATGGACACGATAGATCCAAAAAGTCCACTACTACTACCTTTTGTGTAGAAATACGACCAAGCGATAATCAAAAGCCCTACCAAGTTTGTGAGCCTGCCTATCAAGCTGCCCCTGCTTCATCTTACGATGCTGCTCCTTCAAGCTACCACCAAACATCGGGTGCCTCTTATGCTGCTCCTGTCCATGCCTCTGCACCAGCCCCAGCTTACGCCGCCCCAGCTCCAGCTTACGCCGCTCCAGCCAAGTCTTACTCTGCTCCATCAGCACCAGCGTCTAAACCTTACGCTGCTGCTGCCCACAGTGGCTCTTCTTATTCTTCTTACAGAAATGCCGAAGAAGAAAGTGAAAATGACATGGTTCCAATGATGAGGACGACCAATGATGAAGATGAATTAGATGATGGAGAAGATACCATGATGAGGACAGCAGAAGGTGCTAGATATGGTGGATATGGTGGCCAAAGTTATGAAGGTGCTTCTTCTTATGGAGGTGGCTATGGAGGTGGTTACCCTTCTGCAGTCGGGTTTGTACCTGCCCATAAGAAGAAACCACATAGTGGTTTGGTTATTACCTGTCAGCCAAACTTAGCTGGATACGCTCACGGACTCGGTGGTGCTGGACATGGAGCCGCCGGTGGATACGGAGCATACAGATCTTCCAGTGGTTATTCAAGACCTTACTCCTACGGGTCTTATTCACAGCCATCTTACAAAGCTCCAGCTACATATGGATCAGCTCCAAGCTATGCGTCTCCAGCATACGCTCCAAGCTCATATTCCGCACCTGCTCCCGCTTATTCTCAACCATCATACAAGGCCCCAGCTTATTCAGCGCCATCTTACTCTGCTCCTTCCTACAAAGCTGAAAGTTATGGTGCTCCAACATATTCTGCCCCAGCACCAGCCTATGCTGCATCAGCTCCAGCTTATACTGCCCCAGCTCCATCATATTCTGCTCCAGCTCCATCGTATAAGGCACCAAGTTACTCTGCTCCTGCACCAAGCTACTCTGCACCAAGCTACTCTGCACCAAGCTACTCCGCACCAAGCTATTCTGCACCAAGCTACTCTGCACCAAGCTACTCTGCACCAAGCTACTCTGCACCAAGCTATTCTGCACCTGCACCAAGTTACTCTGCTCCTGCACCAAGCTACTCTGCTCCATCTTACAAAGAACCAAGCTACTCTGCTCCTGCACCAAGCTACTCTGCTCCATCTTACAAAGAACCCAGCTACTCTGCTCCAGCACCTAGCTACTCTGCTCCAGCCCCAAGCTACTCTGCTCCAGCCCCAAGCTACTCTGCTCCTTCACCAAGCTACTCTGCTCCAGCACCTAGCTACTCTGCTCCAGCACCTAGCTACTCTGCTCCAGCCCCAAGCTACTCTGCTCCAGCCCCAAGCTATTCTGCTCCAGCCCCAAGCTATTCTGCTCCAGCCCCAAGCTACTCTGCTCCAGCCCCAAGCTACTCTGCTCCTTCACCAAGCTATTCTGCACCAGCACCTAGTTATTCGGCTCCTGCACCAAGTTATTCGGCTCCTGCACCAAGCTATTCTGCCCCAGCACCATCTTATTCTGCTCCAGCACCCAGTTACAGTGCTCCTTCATACAAAGCTCCAGCAGCTCCTTCCTATTCAGCTCCCAGTTACAGCGCACCAGCTCAAAGTTATAGTGCTCCAGCTTATTCTGCCCCTGCACCAGCCTATTCAGCTCCTAGCTACAAAGCACCAAGTTATAGTGCCCCAGCACCATCGTACTCCGCTTCAGCGTACAAAGCACCTACATATAGTGCACCATCTTACTCCGCTCCAGCGCCAAGCTACAAACCTCCTGCAACTTATGCTGCTGCTTCTTATTCCGCTCCTGCTGCTTCAACTTATAGCTACAGAGCTGCCAATGAGGAAGTTAAGGACGATACAACTAAAACTTTGGTAGACAAAGAAGAGCTCACCAAGAAAAAGATGGAAGAAGTCGTTAAAGAACGCTCTGGAACAAACCATATGGATATGGCCACTTCAGTTGACTCCAAAAATAAGAATGTAGTCAAAACTATCGAAGATAAAGCCGAGACAGCAGATCAGGAGAAAGTTGGTGCCTTCCAAGCCTCAGAAATGAATGCAAATATGAGAGAGGCCGACGGTAAACAGCAAGGATGGAACACAGATATGAGGGAGGCTGTAGATACCAAACCAGGATGGAACACAGAAATGAGGGAGGCCATAGATACCAAACCAGGATGGAACACAGAAATGAGGGAAGCTGTAGATACCAAACCAGGATGGAACACAGAAATGAGAGAGGCTGTAAATACCAAGCCAGGGTGGACCACAGAAATGAGACAGGTTGAAGGTCTGATGCCACAGATGAGGGCAACTGAAGAAGAGATGATTGAGAATGAACTGGAATAGTAAATCGAAACCCGAAATGAATTTAATTCCGGCCTAGCTGAAGAAGTTTCGGAAGAAAATGTTAACGAAATATGTATATTTTAAATTGTAGATATTTTTATACTTTTGTTAAATTTGTTAATAAAATTTGTTTTAAAAATAATAGTCTGTTTGAATATTTTTCTATTTTCAGCAAAAAATTGACAACAAAAAATAAATTTAGGGTGTTATAACGAGAAACAAGAGTTAAATTAATTAGATCAAAATTTTTTAAAACAGGATAATTTGTGTTTTTAAATCACTAAAGGTTTTGTATGTATTTAAAATTTAAAACTAATATTTTGACTTCCTAATTTTGGAGTTTCTAAAAAACGTACCTTGATAATTCTTTTTAAAAAAAATTATTCGACTATCAAGTATTGAGTTATCACTAAAAAAATTCTGATAATCCGCATAAAAAAAATAAATTTTACTTTTTTATGAAGAAATATAACTGAATCAGTTTTTCACAACATCTAGATTTAAAACAAAATTAATTTATACATGCCCTCAGGGCATAAAAATTCAGTATTTTTAACGATATTTCTATAACAAAATTTATTATTTGGCCACTATGAATCTTTGTGGCTATTACAGTTGCCCATCGTTAGAGATAAAAAAAAAATTTATTTCATCCCAGAAATTTCCGAAATTTGAATATTTTTTGATGTGTTGTAGGGGATTTAAAAACAATAATTTTTTTTTCATTTCCAACGATGTATAACTGATAGCCCCAGAGATTGATGGTGATCAAGTTTTAATTGAAGAACAGAAATACTTATCGTGAAAAAAGTGAATACCTATTAATTTTATTTTTGATTAAAAGAAACATATCATATGTTCTGTTGCACAAAGATTTTTAACAATAATTAACTAACCAGCAAGTTTAACTGTGACATAAATGACATTTACAGGCATTATTAGACCCTATTTCCACGGGCCACTTTTTGAAGTTGGCATCGACCACAAAAAGTGGTTTGTTTGTGGTCTACTGTCGCCAGCTTGCAGTTCCATTAAGGGCAATGTAAAAAGTGTAGTGCTTTTCACACGGGCGTTTTGTCGACCACAATTAAACTTCTGTCGCCGTTGAGTGGCCGAGCCCGGCCACTGACCACTAGCGACTAATTTTTCCACGTCCCACGTGCAAGGTGATCACTTTGTTGTCGTTGTCAAGTCGGCAGTTCGAGATGGAACCGTTTGACACGTTTATTGCCCAAATTCAGGCGGAACTTGCAATTTGGGATTATAAATGTGATGTATATAGCAATAGAATTGAAAAGACGAAATCTTGGGAGAACATATGTAGTCTATTTCACGAAAACTTCCAGGTATTGGACACTGACATTTCCGCGCCAATATGGTATACATGTTTGAAGTTGGCATAACTACAAAATGTGGTTGGGTCGGACTACTTTTAGTGGTCGAGACGGCTACACAGGAACCACTTTGTGTGGTCGATAGCAACTTCAAAAAGTGGCCCGTGGAAACACGGCCTTATAGTCACAATTGAAGCTGCCTAATTAGTAATATTAAAATTAAGTAACCGGGCTACTGTGATTTTGTGAGAATAATATTACTGGCAAGGTAATA
Source organism: Polydrusus cervinus (assembly GCA_935413205.1). Lineage (NCBI taxonomy): Eukaryota > Metazoa > Arthropoda > Insecta > Coleoptera > Curculionidae > Polydrusus > Polydrusus cervinus. Next base: position 9,602,487 of record OW284512.1, read on the forward strand.
AATGCCCCCACCCCCCCTAGAAAAAGAGGCGCTGGATTATTACGCTTTCGATTTTTTTTAGAAGATATTTTTAAGAGGTGTAGTAGGGTTACTTTCCCTTCCCCCTCTCCCCCCTCAAACATAGGTGAACCTACGAATAGGGACTTAAAGATAATCTCAATCAATCAAATATCTCAAATAATCGTTTGCAGATTAGTAACCCACGATCTAAAATGTATTCCCGAAAGAATCATCAATTTTGGCGTGGTTCACTGCTTTAGGTATATAGCGATCCTCTCAAATATAAAACTACAGTAGTTCAGAGCTGGGCAGTATAATTGGCTCGAAAGTGCTTAAAGAAGTGCTTCAAGCCCAATAGCGCTTGGAGCATATTTGTTTTGCGAGCTCTTTTAAAATACAGTGCTCAGTAATTGGTTATTCAAGTCCTTTATAAAAACTAGTTGGTAATTGAATTTCGCATTTCAAGCCATTTAAAGTACTTGCAAGGACTCAAAATTACTTTCCCCGGTAACTAGTTATTGCAAGCATTTTCCAGAGTAGGTACTTGATGCTGGTATAATTACTTTTCAAAAGGGATTGGTGTTCCAAGCACTTTTTTCGAGTGCTTTGCCCAGTTCTGGTCTGGGTTTTCATTTAAGATTGACTTTATTTCTGAGGATTTGAAGATAATGGAGAAGTTTACTTTACTCCTGAAAGATTTTCATATTTTTTGACTTGTCCTGTACTTATGTTATATGTCTTGAAGCCATTCTAGGTGCACCCTGGTTATCAGACATGCACCAACTTTTGGTGGTATTTAAATATTGGATGTACAACTTTAATAAAAAATTTGGGTCCGGTCGACTTAAGAGACAGTAGATTTCTCGAATTTTTTTTTTCTAATATAAGTGAACATATAAAATAGTAAATATCACCAAAAAAATTTACGGGATATCGAGTATTTTTGGTAGAAAAAATATTTTACCTACGACCAACATTAAGCCACAAAATATTTCCATATTAAGCTTTTTATAATTTCAATCAATTCAATCTTTAGAACTAGCTGGTGTCATGTTTAGTAAATGATAGATGACAGCAACGTTGTCAGATCGTTTACGAAATATGTTAAGTCAGGAAATAATAGTCAATATTAACACGAACAAAAAAAATTGCCCTGTTGAACAAGTTCTAACCCGCCCCAATACACCGAAGAAGCTGAACATTAGGTAATCTGCTCTAATATGTGTATTAAGGTAGGTTAGCCCGTGTTAAACAGGGGATTTTTTTTTGTTTTACAATTAAAATTGCGTATTGTATAACAAAAATACACCTATTAGAGCAGATTACCGAATCCTCAGTTCAGCTCCAAACGGTGTATTGGGGCGGGTTAGAACTTGTTCAACAGGGCAATTTTTTTTTCTTCATGTTACTATTGACTATTATTTCCTGACTTTACATATTTCTTAAACAATCTGACAACGTTGCTGTCATCTATCATTTAACAAATATGACACCAGCTAGTTTTTACGATTGCAATTATAAAAAGCTTCATTTTGGTCGTAGGTAAAACATATTTTTTATCAAAAATACTCGATATCCCGCGAATTTTTTTGATGATATTTACTATTTTATATGTCTACATTATAATAGAAAAAAAAAATTTCGAAAAATCTACTGTCTCTTAAGTCGACCGGGCCCAAAAATTTCCCGTTTTTTTTCACACTTAATTGACCACGCTGTATAAAGGTTTAAAGAGTCAAAAATCGATTGACAATTTTTTCTACGTCTAGGTCATTAAATTTCAAAATAATGTTGTATTTTAACAAAATATACGTTTTACTTCTAAACTTTAAAAAATAAATAACACTTTCTAACAAGTTACATAATATTATTTTACCTGGTTAAGAGGTTTCCCATATAGAAAATCTTTATGAAGCTATTTCCGAGGCTATTAAGTTTAAATTTTAAGGAAAATCACGCCAAATTTAACGCTGTTAGATTGATATACACTAATTTATTTGAGACTTCTTAAACTGCTGCCATTTTGACAAATGTTATGAATGTCAGTGTCACAAATGCAAGGAAAAAACACCTTTTTGTCAATCGTAGACAAGGAAGATGTGCTTTTTGAGGGATAACATATTTGGGCCCATCCTGGTATCTTTACCGACAATTTGCAAAGAAACCATTATTGAGACAATTGTTTCCATGGAAATTACTGGACTTTCATTATTTCCGGTTACAAACTATCTTCTAATGTTTATTATTAATGATTAATGAAATTTATGATATTGCGTTAATATTTTTTGAAATATCGAAGAAATTATAGGTATTCTTGGTACGCTAGTGACTAATATGGTTTCCTTCAGTGCATATTTGGTTGCCTAATGTTAGTCATGATGATCCTAAAAACAAAATGAAGAGAGATGGATAACTAACAACTACCTAACGCCATTCTAGCTATGTGTCATCTTTCTCATATAGTAAACTTTCAAGAGAGACAACATGATACTCCTCAGTAAATCATATTTAACTGAATAAATAAGCCAAGAAGAAAATCCTACTTTTTGACATTTCGGATGTTTGGTTCACGGTTGATGTCCCATATTTTTGTTTTTCTCCCAAATATCGGTTATTTACATTGTAAAAAATCTTATCAGTGTTTTCCAGTGATGATATTAATGTTTTGGACTATCTAACCTTATCAGTGTTATCTTATCAGTAAAGCTCGGGATTTCCCAGGGATCTAACAGGTGAGTGTTAACCTAATACAGCTTTGCTTTGATTCAAGATAAAAATAAATCCTTTTTGGGAGTTTATGTGATACTATATTACTCATCGTTTCGATGATTTTTACAAGTAGTCATCATAGGGATACTCTAGAATTCATTATGTATGACTAAATAGTTGGATGAGGTGTTTCAAAACAAAGCATTTCACACAACACCAGCCAAACAATGCAATAATTGATGAATGGTATTGGGGTACATATGGCTGAAATGTATGCCCTAATTTATTTAAATTTAATAATTTTAAGTTTACTATCATCCTTAAATAGTACTGATAATAGAGGAAGTTCAAATTATTTATTTCTACCCCTTTTTTTATATGTGAGTACAAATAGGTCTAGTTAAAGAGCTGGCTTTAGAGCTAGTTAAATTTTTAATAATAAGCTTTCAAAATGTTGGCACTTATTAAAAAGTGCTCTTCTTAACAGACAAACTATGACACTATCACTAATTACAGTACCTAATATGATGAAGAATATAACATTACCAAGGAATATAATATTTTACTTTTTAACTAGGTACTATTCATTTCAGTTAGAAATTAAAACACAATATTGGTTTGCACTCATAACTGCAAAACTCTAATTGCAAAAATTACAAAATAAAATCTAATATTTAAGTATTCTCTGTAGTAAAAAGGAGATTATTTTTATTTAGATTTTTCTAAAAATAAAATTTTGCTTCTGGGAAGTTGAACCGACTCCGATTATTTAAAAAGTAACTTAAAATATTTAAATTTATTTTTACTAAGGATTCAAATAGTTATTTTTATATCAAGAGGTTATTTTCTCATGAGTGAAAGTTGTGCAGTTGTGTCCGAGGTTGTACTCGAACTGTGCAAGGAAGGAAGGAAAGTATTTTTGGTAAACTACCTTTTAGGACTTGCAGGTTTCCAAAACTTTTATGATGGCTTGTTATATGGTATTTATGTTATAATCAAAAACAGGTTTCCAGCAGAGATTTAAGCTGGCGCCTGGTTCATCCTGTAAAATATTACATGACTTGGAACATAAATAATTATTAAAACCTTTTTTTGTCGCAGGCACTTCTGACAGGTAATAAAATAATATTGCCTGTCCTGAGTAGCGTAATAATGAAATACAAGTAATACTAAATTTTATACTGTAACTTTAGTTGGAATAACTTTATGGAAAAAAAATATTTTCAATTTTCCTCAATAACGTTATAACATTTAGTATGTCTTGCTGGTCACATGGTTTCTTTTATTATTACAAAGGATATAACCTTTTTTATTAAAAAAGTGTACCTACTAATGCCCATATTTATAGTCGTTCCTTGAGGCTGCCTTACTCGAGGAAAATCTCAAGTGTTCCTTAATGTGACATTGATTGATATTTACCGTTCCTTGAGGAACCCTTAAGAACTAATTTTTGTCTATAAATATGGGCATTATGCCCGTTTTTATAGTTGAGGAAAAAACGGATTTCGAAAATACCAATAAAAAATAACTAATATGATGTAGGTATATGCATCTGAAATCTAACCTCTATAAAACGGCACCTTAAGAAGGAATTTTTCTTAAAACTAAGCATTTCCGACAAAAACTCCTGCTGTTTAAATTTTTAATCTCCGCCCCAAAATACATATTGTCTGAAAAATTTATCAATTTTGGTGTTTGGTGTGGTGAACTTAAAAATAGATATTTACCAAAAATATATTTATTTTTTATATGGATGTTTTCTACTTAATAATAATATATTAAACCAACATTTTTTTGAATAAATTATAAATGCACCAATGAAAATATATCATACTTTATGCAAGATTGATCTAGTATGATTAGTTTCGAACAAAGTTATCTTTATTTGATTCAAGGTAACAGAGTTAGATAAACAACTTTTAAATTGAATGTATTTAATCAACTTCTAGTTTTAACTAAATAAATTTTAATAAACTTTAAGCGGAGGTAATCTATAAAATGTAAAATACTTCTTGACAAAATGGTTAACTGTCTAGCTGGAAATACAGTGGTCAGATAATACCTACCTAATTATAACTTGAGAATGATGAAAAAGAAACCCAATTTACACGTAAATTTTACGCGTTGGTTTATGACACTTAAGCAAAAGTGAGGTTAAGAATATATTTTAAGATAATGCAAACCTCTCGATTTATTATTTAAATCAAAACATTTATCCCAGAATCCTATGCATACACGAATTGATATAATATGTACATACTTAATGATTTATGAAAATGAAAGTTTGTACTTACTTGGTTTGGTTTTTTTGCAATGTAAATAATTCGCCACCTCGATTTTTCTACTATTTTCTCATATTTTCAATGGGGCCCCAACCCCAATTGACTTTAAAACTTTTATTATTTACAAAAGAAATAGAGAAATAACTGGTAAATCTTCCTTTGTAGACAAGAATAAAATGATACTTTTGAGTATCTTATGTCGTTGGTTTGTCTTCCTGAATTTTGTAGACGGTATTGCCACTGCTCTTATCACGTTTACATCAGTTTTGCCGTTATGCTATTATGTGAACGAATTAAAGAATGAGAATCATTACTATTTTAAACAATATATGTAATAATGTATTGAATTTGAAGATAATTTGATAAAGAAGGAACTATTAGCTATAGCAAGTTTACACAAACATCATTTTATTAAATATATATACTTTACACCTTTCTGAAATAGACTATAATTTGAAAATTGTTTATCTAACTCAGTTAGGTACCTATAAAGCAAGAACTGTCCACAAAGCATTAAATTCATTAATAAAAAAAATTCGATATGAAGCGGACTTTATCGGTGTCACTGTGTGTATTATTGGTGACATTTTGCCAACCAACCAAATCCCGCTAATCGATTTTTCAGGCGCTAAAATATCTGCACTGGCTGATATCTGAAACCGGATTCTTGATTCGCTGGAAATAATTATATTTGCCGCTGAATATGAAGCAGGTTTTTACAAAATTTTTGTTTGAGTGAATTCCGAGAAAATCACGTCTGAAATAGCGTTTATAGGGATTTTGTTGGTTGGCAAAATGTCACCATTGTCCATCTTCCTTTCGTTTCCACTGAATTTCATTAAAATCATTTGAACTATCTGGGTCGGTTTCCTTCGAAGAATAGTTCTCTTTAAATAAACAAAGAAAAACCCGTAGCTATTTTTAAAGCGTATTTTCATGATTAGGCCGTATTGTATAATCGTGACATAAAATTCGTGACCACTATTCAAAGTCTTTTGAGATTATTTCGCCTTTATGCTTTGCGTACTTTGTTTGGCAAACAACAGGCAAATGGCGACCAGAACGCTGGGTCGCATAAATTCAAGTTAAAACGTATAAAATGGTATAATTTTAAAAGAAATAAGATGACAGGAAATTATAGTAAAGTAGTCATTGGGAGTAAATAATTAACTACGTACTAAGTCACCAAAAAAGTGTGCAATTTACAGTTTTTTACAATACCACAGTTAATACAACAAAATGCACTTTTTCATGCCATGCGCGTTGATGGCTAATTTTAAAGTGCGCATCCAATAATACTCTGAATATGTTCAAGATGGACTCCGCGAAAAGACCTATTGCAAAGCTTTCGCCCTCTTAAGTGGTCTTTAATATACCGGGTGGTCAACTAAGAATGACTGCCGGTCATATCTCAGAAACTAGTAATCGTACAGCATCCGGGTAAATTTTTTTATGACAAAAGTGTCCAAGAGAAAATGCTGGAATTTATTTTTAAGTTCCGCATTTGCCGCAAGAGGGCGTAATTGAAAAGTAAATATTAAAATTTTACATATCTCCGAAAATTCCACAAGCTTGGACAATTATGCATCTTTTTGGTCTTATGCTCATTGGCGTACCGACTTTAATAAAGTGTAATTAGTAAAATCGCTGTAACTTTTAAACGACTTATCCGATTTTAGCAAACTAAAGACTGTTTGGAAGAGAAATGTATGCACTTTCACCAATCGTATTTAGTTGTACATAATAGTTCTCAAAAAGAAATGCTAGAGGGCGCAATTTGCAATAATAATACATTTTTTTATTTTACTCCGAAAAAATAAATCATACGGTATAATTATGATACCATAATCGAAAAGTAGATGAAATTTGCTAGAAAAAATATCTAAACCGCAGCTCGATATCTCCGTTCGTTTCAGCGTTATCGCCAATAGAATAATTTTTAAATCTAAGCGATTGTATGTTTTTTAGAAAAAAAAGTGGTACGCCACTGATATTTTTCCATGTAGATATTATTTCTGATTAGCCTGGTCAATTCTGCATAAAAATGGTCTCTTGCGTTTTTCTCCTCCGGCACACCGTTCTTAATTAAAATAATTAAATTAAATTAGCTTCATGCATGCCTATTAAGTGAAGGTGGTCATTTCCACCAATTTTTATACAACAAAATTTTGCATTATCAAATGTTAATAATAATAGTAGAGCTAAATTAATTTAATTATTTTAATTAAGAATGGTGTGCCTGAGGAGAAAAACGCGAGAGACCATTTTTATGCAGAATTGACCATGCTAATCAGAAATAATATCCACATGGAAAAATATCAGTGGCGTACCACTTTTTTTCTAAAAAATATATAACCGCTTCTTCATTTAAAGTTTTAAAAATGATTCTATTGGCGATAACGCTGAAACGAACGGAGATATCGAGCTGCGGTTTTAATATTTTTTCTAGCAAATTTCATCTACTTTTCAATTATGGTATCAAAATTATACCGTATGATTTATTTTTTCGGAGTAAAATCAAAAAATGTGTTATTATTGCAAATTGCGCCCTCTAGCATTTCTTTTTGAGAACTATTATGTACAACTAAATACGATTGGTGAAAGTGCATACATTTCTCTTCCAAACAGTCTTTAGTTTGCTAAAATCGGATAAGTCGTTTAAAAGTTACAGCGATTTTACTAATTACACTTTAAATAGCTTCCCCCCCTCTTATTAAAGTCGGTACGCCAATGAGCATAAGACCAAAATTATGCATAATTGTCCAAGCTTGTGGAATTTTCGGAGATATGTAAAATTTTAATATTTACTTTTCAATTACGCCCTCTTGCGGCAAATGCGGAACTTAAAAATAATTTCCAGCATTTTCTCTTGGGCACTTTTGTCATAAAAAAATTTACCCGGATGCTGTACGATTACTAGTTTCTGAGATATGGCCGGCGGTCATTCTTAGTTGATCACCCGGTATATGGCCTAAGCTAAGATTAGGACGATACGGAGGATGATCTATAGCCGTGTAAACAAAAATCATCAAATCTACGGGTAAATTGGGATAGTGGAGGTCACACTCAATTTCCCTACCGATCGTCTCCTACAGATTAGGCTCCGTGCTTCATGAGTATAGGAGGCTTAAGACTAAGATGCATAAATGTTGGTCGCTCTATATCGTCAACTTTGCTGTTCGATGCCAACAAGTCGTTATTAAAGAATTAAGCTTAATAATTGATCTTAATTTACATTTAAAATGGTTTAATTTATTTTATAGAAAATATGGCCCAAGCCACGACCATTGAAACTGTGACAATAAGACGTCCACTGAAGGTAAGTTTTTTTTAAATAGTGAAATCATCTTATTGCTTAATTAAAGGTCAGTATCTTAAATACAAAGATACAGTATTCACATCCGTGTGTCATAATTTAGACGCCGTTAAAATCGTATGGATTAAATCGAAGAAAAATGGTAAAAAAAGTCTTAATTTCATAAATTTTATAATAGATGTGCCTAATGTCCCGATGTCCAGGTTCCTAAAAAGTATTTAAAGTTTTGATTAAAATATTGGGAAGTCCCGTATTCAAAAAGTGCAGAACACTTGCGAAAGATTTATATATGGCCTTAGAAAATACGACCATATTTCTCATACTTTTTCTGAACTAAATTGGCTTAGGATGGATGGTCGTAGACTTCTGCACCTTAATAGTTTTATTTACAAAATTTTAAACGAACCTGACTCTCCCTCCACTCTTCGTGAACGCCTAATTCCTCGATATAATATACACTCTATTAACATTCGCTTTGTGAGTAAATTAACTTTACCACATCATCAGAGTGCTTTATTCCAAAGGTCTTTTACTTACAATGCAGTAGTTTCCTATAATGCTTTACCTGGTGAATTAACTGATGTCTCAACTGTTGAATTATTTAAAAATAGATATAAAAAGTTTCTTTTAAATAAACAAAATAAATAATTTCGATGTTTTAATATGTCCATGGGTGCTTTTGTTTAACTTCATTTAGTTATTGATAGACGATCAATGATCAACGTTTTCTTTTTAAGATATATAGTAAGGTATTTTTAATAATGGATTTCTTGTTACTGGTATTGTGTCTTTCTACCTGTAATTTCTTTGTTTTAGTATAATTATAACTTTTAATATATTTTTTTTTCTAAAAATTATTGTCATGGTTCAGTTGAGTAGCTATTTACAGCTAGACTGCGCCATGCTACAGTAAATACAACCATAAATACTTTTTTTTTCATTCTTATATTGTAATTATCTTTTCGTAATATAAAGGCATTCTTTATTTATTTATTTATTTAATGCTAGTACAAAACCAATGTTGGGCATACATTTTATAGATATCAACAAAGTATAAATGAGTATGAAATTTTTTAGCATATCTACCTTTAGAGAACTTTCGCCACCGCCGTAATTTTTTTCTAGGCATAACATTAAAAGTTAGAACTTTATACAATAAATAAATACGTATTAATAACTACTTACCGGAAACATAAGAGAACGATAATAAAAGCTCTGAAAAGAACTATTTTTATGAATAAATATATTTTCAAGTTACAACAATCAAATAGACTACGACGTCGAAAGTCAATGGACAAACTTTAATAAATCATAAAATTAAATAATCAAATTAATTTTCCACTCTTCTTTACCATTTTTTCTCTGTCTAACACGTATCATTGACAACGACGCATTGCGCCATATAATAGTGCCCGGAAAACGTTGGGTTATGTTTTTATTCACCTTAATTAACAAAATAAATAAAGATGGGATGTTGCAAATCACGTTGTCGCTTAATCGTTGAACAACGGCGCACTAGTAAAGAACCACTGTGGATACTGTAAAGCAGTGGTTCCCAAACTTTTCTCTATGGCGCCTCCTTTTGGGAATCGAGAAATGGTCGCGCCTCCCTCCTCTCCATTATACAGATACATTTCTTTTACTTCATTTATTTATTTAAAAACGTGACATTTGAACTCTAATCTAATAATGAGAAATGTGAGGCTGCAAGGTCGGAAATTCTTGGTGCTATCTTTGAGAGTGTGCAACGTAGGTCACTAGCAACATCAAGCCGATTCCGTTGTTTTGTTTTAATTCCCATTAAAACAGAAAATCCTTTTTCACATAAGTAGGTCGTCGAGAATGGTATATTATAATATTTCAAAGCCATTTTAGCGATTGACGGATAAATGGGAACATATTTTATCCAAAAAGTAGTAATCGCCAAATTTTCAGAGCTCTCACGCCCTCCCTAATGCTGCTTCGCGCCCCCCGGTTTGGGAACCACTGCTGTAAAGCTTTTATGACCGAAAGTTAGGTACTGTAGAAATAGTAAAACGGTCCATAGCCACTGGGTTTATTTAACACTGGACGCCGTTCAGGATTTTCGAACAAAATTTCCACCAGTAGTCCGGTAAATCACTCGCGTCTATATCCCAACGTAATGGCAGGCATACTGCGCATGTCAGGCGGATAGCGTGATGGCGGTACATTTAAAATATAGGTAGAAATGGATTTAATTATTTTTTTACGTCACGGTGTTGAGTCATAGTCGAGGTATTAAGTTTTCTTACAAGAACAGTTTGTTAATTTGTGGCCTTGTGGGGCATAATTAAAATGGAGGGGCACGTTATTAATCAGTAAGTTTTGTTATGGCTGCGGCTGTCACAAAATATTAAATATTTTGTGGCTGCTGTCAAGCAAATGTAAAGTAAAAACCTAACCGTCATTTTTTAAATTGTAGAACAGTTTGTGTGCACAGACTGTGAGATGAAATGTAGTACAAAAACAAATATTAATGTTCACATGAAAAGAAAACACTAAAGCGGGAGTCCCATGCATCCTATTTCCGACGATACGATGATACGTCGGCGCTGTCATTGGTCGAAAATCTTGGCGTCAAATTTCGTCCGAATAATTTTAAAAATTTACGATGTCGGAAATTTTTTAAACTGACTTTACTAGATATTTGACAATTTGACTTTTATTTGGTTCGGTGCTTTTTAGATATTTAATATAACAATGAATAATCAGTGTAGAGAATACATTTGTGCTGCCAATAACTTACTACTTTTATCGCTTTTGTTAATTTTACGAAAGAAACATAAACCCGCTAGAAAAAAACAAAGACCGCGAAGATTTTGGATGAGAAACATTATAAAACCAAAAAATTAACAAAACATAAATTTGTGATTTAAAAATAGGTATATACCTACCTAATTTTGGAAATCTACATTATTACAATATTGACCCTGATTTGTTTAAAATTCTTATGGTGGGTTCCTAATAATACCTATTTATATTTATAAAACGTTAGTTAAGTTTATTATAAATTTTATATTACCTACTGGTTGAATATGTTGTTTTAAATTTAAAATAAATAAACAAAAGAAGCTTAGCGGCAAGCGGACAGAGTAGTGCGTCTTACGTCTTATTAAAGTAATTTAATGCAAAAGATAGACGCACTACTCTGTCCGCTTGCCGCTAAGCTTCTTTTGTTTATATATTTTAACGGACACTAAATTCTACCATTTTATTTAAAATAAATGTTTAGCTTTCATTATTGAGAACTCTATCTTAAAAATAAAGTCTCTTACATTCAGATTTGTGATTTAATCTTAAATTATTAATGAATACATTTTTTAGTAGACCAGTTTAATCTCATTTTTGCTTTTTAAGAACAACTATGGACATGTGAAGCTAGTCTATAATAAAAGTTCTAATTTTGCTTTTTATAAATATTTATTAATATCTTAAGCATATGCCTACTAGGTACCTACTATAGAAATTCTTTAGCACCCTCGTATGCTATTTGTAACAACTTAATTTAATTTCTTCTGAGTCCATTATGAAAAAAGGTATATAACCGAACTATAAAAAATATTTGGTTTTAAGCAAAAAATATATACTTACAAGTTTTAAGGAAGGTATGTCATAAACGGCAGACTTCTAACGTCATGTTTACAGAAATTCGGATCCGAAAATCGTATCCATGAGACATGCAAAACATTTTCGTACGAAAACCAAATTATTTTCGGATATCGGATGCATGGGACTCCCGCTTAAGTCTTCATACGATCACCTTTAAAGACCATTACATGCCATGCATTACTGGTATTAATGCACTAAAAACAACAATGAACCCTATGATTTCTTCTAACTATGACCCTCATAACAAAAAGTCGGAATTACAAAATCGTAGACTGTCAACACCGGTAACCACATCTTTGAATTCCTTGAAATGTGGCTCAGAGGTAGAGCTACTGGCATTCGACCGCGGCGATCCGGGTTCGATTCCCGGAGTGGGCACCTACAATAAAAAAAGTATGTCCGAAATTTAGTGGATTTAAGAATGCAGGGAAGAGTGTAAAAGGTATCATCTCCCAACCCACCCCATTCACGCCGGTAACCAAGCGGGATGAGGTCGGACATCTCGTGGGGTGCGGAAGAAGGTACACACTCCCCAATCCGTAGGTCATGCATATTGGCAAGAAACCAAAGGTTGACAGCTCTTGGGGGAATCGCATGACTGAGGATCGTGGTTCGGAATCCACGTTAAACTGTAGGTCCCCTCGGGAATGGCCCTGGCAGCGAACGAAGAGGACAAAAGCCTAATTCGAAAGAAGGACAGAACGGCAATTCCTTGAAACGTTAAATAAAAAAAAAAAATAAAGTGTTTGATTTAAAAATATAAATAGAATACCCTAATATTACAAATTTAATTAATTAATGGCTATATCAATCATATTTTACATGTAATAATTGAACTCATTCTACCTATATAAATTTCAAATACCCGTCGTCACGCTATCCGCCTGACATGCGCAGTGTGCCTGCCATTAGGTTGGGATATAAACCAATAACTCCTAAAATACAAGGACAAAGTGCTGATTCTAAATTTTCTTCTGACGTCACGTCCCGAGGTCCTTACAGTTTTCAACCCCAATACACGCAAATCGTGACCGTCCAGAATCGGTCGGCCTCGGTTTGGTTCGGCACATAGTCCGTGCCACGATAACCAGCAGTGTTGCCAGATTTAACCATAATTCCTAATTATTATGATGGTTTTGGAAATAGGGTTTCCTTTGTGTAATATGTTTATAAATTTAACTTAGTTATAATACATGTCTAATATAATTTTATAGCAGTAGGTATTTTATTAGATATATTTTAAAGGTAAATAAGAAAGAAACACAATAATTGTTAATAAAGTTTCAGTAGACGGTCAAAACGCTAAAATCGATCTGGCAACGTTGCACCATATGTTTCTGTTTCAAATCTTTTGTTAGCACGGTTTATCGAAGTAAACAAACCACAGGTTTTTGTTTATTTTATGTGTTTTTAGAGAAAAATACAGTGTATTATCGGTTTAAATAGTGTTTTAAATAACTTTAAAATGCCGTATAAATGTTGTGTAATCGGTTGTAATGGAAATTACGCGAACGGTCCAAAAGTGCGCGTATTTCGTTTTCCGAAAGCTGAAGACCACCGCTTAAAATGGAAAAATGCGATCCACCGTGAACATTTTGTTCCTAGTGAAAACAGCCGTGTGTGTGAGTGCCATTTTACAGAAGAGGATTTTTAGGAGTTGTTGTATAAACGCGACTGGTAAATCCTACAATATTTACTTTAAAGAATTCTTTTTTTTTAATGATATTTGGCTCTTCCTCTTCGCTCACGAGCCGCTACTGCCTGGAGGGTCTTTTTTAGTTGAAGTTTGTGTGCGTCTTTTGTTTCATTGTTATTTAACTTTAAATTATTGATATAATTTCCCATTTTCCATATTCTGGTTCTGTTGATCTTGCAGTTAATGAATAAAATAGATCCGCTCGAAACTAGCGATAGCAATCTGGTTGTTTAATCGGTCGCTAAAATTTTGCGCGTTCACTCTATTCCGAAATGTAATTATTTTAAAAGTTTAATTGAAACGATTCCATTAGGAACAAATTTGAATGTTCAATTGCTTCGCCTCATTCCGACACCAAATTAAATTTTGATTCCGCGAATTTCAAATTAAAATCTTACTTATTGTTTTCTCGATCTCGATCGAATTTTATTTGCATAATTTTTCATGACATGATGCTATAAAATTTAATTTTATTTGACTTATTTATTTTGTTTATTTGCTTATATTATTCAAATTACTGGATATCCCTCTAAATTCAGAGTAAATAGGAGAAATACCACGTACAAGATAGTATAAGGAATCTCGACCTCGCTATAGTCTATTTCAGAAAGGTGTAGAGTAATAAAATGGGAAATTCCGTCCAGTTCGGCTCAATTTCGATGTCGGCCATAGGCGAAGGTATATTTTGTGCATCAAATCATTGATGATAACTAACCAAAGAAAAAAAGAAGATAATTTGATAAAAAAAAAATTATTAGCTATAGCAAATTTACACAAACATCGTTTTATGAAATATGCCGTGGAAGATATAGCTAAAAAACGTAGTGTAACTGTGCTGCGCACACCGCCATATCATTGCGAACTAAATCCTATAGAACTTATATGGGCGCAAGTGAAAGGATTTGTAGCAAGACACACAAGACATTCAAAATGAAAGACGTTAAGCTACTGTTTGATCAAGCCATTAAGGAAGTGACACCAGAGAACTGGCGAAAAGCAGTCCTTCATGTCATTAAAGAAGAGGAGAAAATGTGGGATCTTGACCACCTGATCGATCGGACAGCTCCTCAGATGATGAAGAACATTGTGATTTTTTATAATTTGATTTCTGTGTAATGTATATTTTGTATTTTTTTTTTATAATGTTTAATAAAAAATATGTGTAGGTACCTAATACTATGTACATATTGCACGCCTTTGTCACACCATTTTCAGTGTTTGTGAATGGATAACAATAGACAAAATCCATAAATTGACATATACCCGTGTGGTACTACCAGCGCTTGATGAAAATAAATAATTTTGCAATGAAATCAATGTCAAATATGAAAGTGGCCCAAATATTCCATGGGTTAGTCCCTTTGCATACCTAATGAGCTTTTATTATTCTAGACCTTTTTGAAATAGACTCTAGACTGTCTTAGATATGCTGTGTTGTTTTATATTGAGGGTATCTATTTTCATAGTCCAGTTCCAAATTTATATCAGTTTTTTTACGAATTTCCAAAATTTTCGCCCCCGTTTTCTCAGTTTTAACAAACTTGAACACGTTTTTAGATCCACCCGTATTTTTTTATTACAATATAAATAGGTCTTTTGTCCCTTTATATACATTTGCAGAAAAAAAGGGTTCCCAACGTTCCTAAGTGGACTGCCTTAAACAAAAAATTGACGCACCTCTCCCTATAACTACACTTTTCTTTTTCCAATAACTCTTAAGCGTCTTCCGGTCGCTATATAACGATCGGCTCGGAAAATATGTTTTAATAGAAACTCAGGAAATTGGCTGCCTTAAAAAATCCCATATTTCGGGAAAACTGCTCGTGAAATATGGCTTCAACCCTATTTACCTATATTATTCGAATGTCACTCTTGTGTGCTTGGATTTGGGTCGTTTTTTGTTAAGGAAATGTATAACCTGATTTTTCCGAGTTTATGATACTGGGTTATTCTCTGATATATTAGGTTTTAACGTGGCGTTCAGTGGCGGCTCGGGGTTGTGGTGTTATGGTAGACACCAGTCGTGGATTACCTGGGAATTGTCAGTGTCATTATATATATTTTGAATAAAGTTATGTTTCATAAACTATTGTTATTTAAACATAACATGGCGCAGTCGGTAGGATTTTCTACGTCGATTCAAAGAAATACTACTAAAAAAGACAAATTTAAGATTGGAGGCAGCTAATAGATCAAAAATGGAAGTACTTGGTATGGTAAAATGTAAAATATTTTACGGAAATAAGAAATCTTGGGTAAATGTACATATATGCAAAGGTGTAAAAGAACTTTTAATTGATAGATAGTCACTTATCAACTTAGCAGTGATTCATCCGACATTTCCAAAACCATTACCCGATATGGTGAATTCGCTTAAAACTTATCTATAAAGATGTGTTTGATACTAAGGGTGCTTTGAAACCAATGGAAGGAAAGTCAGTTCACATGTTTCCATTCTAAAAAAAAAGGGGAGAAAGAGAAGAATGACAAGAAATATACTTAGATCTTAAAAGGGGAGATGTGGTGTTATGGTAGACACCAGTCGTGGATTACCTGGGAATTGTCAGCGTCATTATATATATTTTAAATAAAGTTATATGTTTCATAAACTATTGTTATTTAAACATAACAGGGGTCTTAAAAAATGGCGAAGAGCAAGAGCTAACGGACACGGTCGGCTGGGGCGCGCCAAAATGCACGAGTGTTTATAATTATTGTCCATCGGAGTTAACCGTGGCCCTATTATGCATAGCTACATTCGGATTAAATTAATATTATTAATTCGAACATAAGTATTTTTTAAGGGCTAAAATGGTAGCTTTATTGGTAAATTAATATTTAATATTGTCGAAAAACTTTCCTCCTGGTTTTATTTTTTTTTTTTGGTGAAGAGCCCCTTCACCTGACGATCCGCCACTGATAAATACATATGAATATAATTAATAACTTTGAATTTCATGAATTCAAAGTTAATAAATACCCAGTTTTACCAATAGTATTCACTCAAAATTTCTCCCTTGGTTGACTTTAGTTACACTGCACTCTTTCTATCCCAAAACAAAACGTTACACATTATTTTATCCCTCGGATTTGGAAATGTGACACGAAAAGTATCTGGTTTTATGCAGGATATATATTTCCCTCATTTTCATAAAATAATGTCGTGCACAAAGAAAAGACATGAAAGGATTTTTTGAGGATTTATAGAACTCGAAAAGGTCCCTAGGAGCTTTCAGAGTTGTTATTATTTTTGCGAATATCTAACTATTATAATTATATTTCTCTTTGGAGAAAGAATTCCCTATCGTCTTTTTATTTTTACTTAGTACCTACATTTTTTTTGGGATTTCCGTTAAAAATATCATTTGGTTATTAGGTTTTTTATTTTCTGTGTGGTGGTTCATCATGGTTGGAAACATAGGAAATACCAGGCAAGTTAGATTGTCCAAATATTTGCTCCCCTGTTAACTTTAGAGCGGGGTTGTAGACAGACCTTTTAGGGTCTCTGGGTGGTGAGTGCACATGCGGAGTTTGAACAATTTTGGACAACCCGATTTTAACTTATTTGATTGCGGTTGGGTTTTCAGTGGAATTCAACAGGTGATGTTGCGGATACCAGCATTGATTGGACTTGTCAACCTGTGATTTGTCATTGTCAAATGTAATTTGCAAACTGTAGGCTTTTTAAAAATCTTTAGCAGATACATTTCACACTGGATTTAACTAATATTTTTAAATAAAACGAACAATATTTTTAAAGCGGATCTTTTATTAGAAAACGAATTATTTTACTCACAATAAAACCTATTAAATAGAATTAAAATCATTAAAAATTGCTAAAAGGGGAAGAAAATAAGAGGGTGTTTAAAAATAAACAATTGTTTATACAAAAAACCTAATAATTTTATTTTAAGAAAACTGTTTGGAATAAAGTAGTAGAGTTTAGTGTCCGTATAATTAAATAGAAAAGAAGGTTTTTAGCGGCATGTACTGGGTTTTCATCGCGTTTTTATTTCTTAAAAATGCCTTGAAAGCATAATCTCGCTGTACTGGGGGTCGCTTACAGGTTATGGCTTTCTGATGAGTTCTAATAAGAACGAAACAGCCTGTCATTGTCTACCTGTGCCCCAGGGAACCCATTACCTTTGGCGTCCCTGTGTACTCAATGCAAAAGATAGATGCACTACTTTGTCCACCTGCCGCTAAAAAAACCTTCTTTTCTATTTAATTATACGGACACTAAACTCTACTACTTTATTTTAAAAACACGGCATTGTATTACGGGTTGGCGGCGCACAGTGGGTATACTGCAGCGCGAACTTATTTGAATCTACAAATCCGTAGAAAAATTGGGGGATGCGATAAATGTTGCCTATACTGGTGTGTTGGCCTAACGTATTTGGTTTATTGTTGCTTCGTCAAGACTATCTTTTGTATTGAGTTGATTCCTATAGATGGCGTTACTGGGTTTTCATCGCGTTTTTATTTCTTAAAAATGCCTTGAAAGCATAGTTTCGCTGTACTGGGGGTCGCTTACAGGTTATGGCTTTCTGATGAGTTCTAATAAGATCGAAACAGCCTGTCATTGTCTACCTGTGCCCCAGGGAACCCATTACCTTTGGCGTCCCTGTATACTCAATGCAAAAGATAGATGCACTACTTTGTCCGCCTGCCGCTAAAAAACCTTCTTTTCTACTGTTTGGAATATTATTAATTAAATGTTTAAATAAACCGCCATTTACTGCTAAACAATATCCTAAACGTTCGTAAAATTCTCTGCGAACATTAGCGAATTGGTACCGGGTAATTCTTTCAGAATGCAGTACAATTTAATTTTTTAAATTTTATTTCTAAATACAAAGATGAAAAATAAACAACCTCATACATGTTGACGAAGTATAGTATATTACATAACAAGTGATGAAAGTGATACTTCTCAAACGAGGAAATATTTAAAATTCTCCGAGTTTTAGAAAAAGCTTTTGATTTGTGAAAGAAATATTTCAACACTATTTAAAAAAAATAATAGCAACACTAGTGTTGAAATTAGCATACTTACGATAATGTTCCACTTAATATCTGGTTTCATAGTTTGTCAATAGGCTTTTCCTTTAGTTGTAGTTTAACTTTTTCATTTTTTTTATATATCATAGGAAGAACTCTGGATTGACTTCTAGATTAACCAGAATGAAAAATTTTAAATTTAATCAAGGAAAGATGCATTAAACATAAATTTAAAAAATCCACCCAACAAGGAAGATTTCAATTCAAAATAATTCTACAAATTTTTTAATGTTTTTATAAAAAAAAGTCAAATACTCCTGATGGGACTTGAACCTGTGACCTTGCGATCTGTAGGCTAGCTCCATTCTCTACGCTATGGCTACCGATAAGATTTGTTGTTTAATACATCACACTCTTCAGCGCAATTTGTTTTTTTTTTTGGTAATAGTTTTTCCAGTATATTATTAACATTTTTTATAATTTCAGATGGCGTATTTTCACACTCTAATTCTGAATCACTCGACAAATACATGATAAATAAGTTAAACACTTTACAATTACTGCTTTCTAAAATTTGTTCTTTTTAATAAATAGGGGTGTGGTCTGTCAAATTGGCACCATATGTTTAAATTAAATAGTGTGCCTTGTATTTCAAAACTAGTGTTGAAATATTTTTTTTCCACACGCGTTTGATATTCGGCGCTTTCGAGCTAAGTTAACCGTGTTTTTTTTTTCATATGTAGATGGTCGTAGGAAAAAAATATTGTATTCTGTATATTGAGATTTTGTATATTGATTTCTTTAATCAGATTGGCCGTATAGGAATTGTCGTGGATAAAAAAAATAATAAACAGTTTATTTCCTTCTATTCTGCTTTATCCTGGTTAGATTGCAGGGGCGTAAAAACAATTGGTTTTTGGATAGCTCAGGGAATACATATACCCCAATTCTCGAAGGGAGATCCGATAACAAATATTTATTAACTTCGAGGGAAATGGAGCATAGGTTTTAAGGGTTTCTGATAAAGTTTGTCTGTCTGTCATGAGTAGGTTTTAGGGCCTGGATAGTATATTCAAAAGGATGGTGTTATAATAGCATAGATTTATCCGCAAAGGCAAAGATAACGTTATTCTTCAACCCGTTTTACAATCGACAATTATTTATTGTAGCTACAACCAGCTGTTACCATTTTCTGGTTTTATACAGGGTTGCCCAGAAGTCCGGAATAAAATTAATATAGCCTTAACCTGTAACTTTTGGGGAAAACGCTCGGACGCGTCAACTTAGTTTTATAAATGCTCACATTTTGACGTTATTCGTTTGTTTTTTTTTATAGGCATTTGTCAAAGATCGATCTTTTTTTTTAAATGGAAGCATACAGCTTGTGATACATCATTTGACAGCTAATGTATGGTAC
Organism: Polydrusus cervinus; assembly: GCA_935413205.1. Lineage (NCBI taxonomy): Eukaryota > Metazoa > Arthropoda > Insecta > Coleoptera > Curculionidae > Polydrusus > Polydrusus cervinus. Next base: position 9,622,541 of record OW284512.1, read on the forward strand.
AGTATGCTCATAAATTTTGGCGCGATTCTGTCAAGCTATTTCAAAATGGCGACTGTTAAAAGTTTTAAAAAAATCTATAGAAATGATAAATCATTGATGTTCTCAACAAACGAGTAAATAATGCAAAACATTCAAGGACATATAAAAATATAGCTTAAAAGAAACATGGTTCTTTTAAATTTTAAATATTTTCTCCAAATTCCCACATTGTAAAGTTATTTTTACAGAAGGTAATATCGGTAGGTTTTAACGGCCATAACGGGGTAGAGTTATTTTCAGTCTACATTAAGTGTAAACAAGAAAAATATTAAGAACGGAAATAGACCAATAAAACGGTGTAATGTTTTCTGCTCTGGTTTTAATACTATACAGTCTGTACTGCATTTTCATCGTAAAAATAATTTAAAAATTAAATTAAAACACATTAAACTATGCAATATCAATAAATATTATGAAAACTGACAACTATATTTTATTAGTATTACTTACCATTATAACATAACAAGAGTGCATAGCGAAATGACTTTTTTATGTAATAGATATTAAGATATAACTTTTTCTTACAAACCTAGTTAGTGTGGTATAGTCGAGTATCCAATAAAACACATGTTATTAGCACAATACACTAACATTATTGTAACACGTAAAATAACTACAACTAATACAACTGTAATATCAGTGATCATTCGATTGTGTGTATGTCTTTTAACCGAACTGCACAACACTTTTATTATGGTTAGAAACTGACTGACTCTTCTTCTTTTTAACTTTGAAAACACAATGTTGCAGAATTTAGTGTGGCGCAACTTTTTTCTAATTCAACCATCTCTGTATCTTATATGGTTTAAGCGATTTCTGTAAAAGGCATCTTTATCTGGGACACCCAGTATGTATTTACAATGACCATATATTTTTTCGGTGTACCTTTTTTAGGACATATTTTGTATGAGAACTAACTTCGTTACTTAAATATCTTTTCTCAGACCCATTTATTAATATTTTTCGGTATAACTATTTCTATTTGGGAAATTGAGTTGATCCTCCATACAACTACATCAAACAACCGATTGGTTTTACGCTTAGAATTTATTAAATTGCTTGGGGGATGCCTTATCTTTTCACGAGTTTACTTTCTACCGAACATATAGGCGTTTTTATGAGCGTTATTGATATTTTGGTGGGCGGGATAACTCAAACAAAAAAAAATAAATCCTGTTAAACAAGGTCTTAGCTAAGGGTGGGCAAAAAATTCGTTTTATCGATATTAGATTTTTTTAATATCGCTCAACCTTAGTTTTAACTATAGAGAATGTGCATCAACAGTGTTATCTATAGCCCTCTGAAACAAACCATGCGTCATATTGGCAAAGTCGTAATTAGTATGTTTTTTAGTGCTTAGATGAGATTTGAAGCATAATTACCTACAAATTAAAGTAAATATGTTTGATTTTATAAAGTAATAAAAACAGAAAAAGAAATATGGACAAATTTCACAAATTTTCGTTTTTTGCTTTTATTAATTTAATAATCAAAATTCCTTTGGTTCAAAACTGTAGGTAATTGCTACTCAATAACGGCTATTTGACCCTTTTTGAATAAAGCAAAAAGGATAAGAAGTATTGATCAAAATATGAAATGGCGAATGCATCACTAGACTGTACAGTTTTAGAATAAAAATTATAGTTATATAATAATAATTATCATTTATTTCTTGTTTTATTTATATCAGTAGATAATAGCCATTTAGTTGAGAATTAAATACTTAATTGTCAACAATGTTAGAATTGGCAGGAAGAAGCAGTAAAGTATAATAATATAGGTATTTTTGGTAATATACCTATGGTCTATTTCTTTTCGATTGCGAGCGATGACAGAAACCCGTTATAAAATAAAAAAAATGCAATAATTTTCATTTTTGACAAGTTGAAAAAGTAAGGTTAGGGATTTACGTCATAACTGACATTTTGTTGTTTACTGTTTATAGCGGTTAGAATTTTAAATTAACACTTGTTAAGGCCGCTTTACAGTTTGCAATTTTTCTTTCACGCAAGAAAAGATTGCCCGGGAGTATGCGCAGAACGAGGCTAATGATCAGCTGGCAATCTGAGGATTTTCTGGTGATTTATGAGACACCAAACTAAATATAAAAATCCCTGACATTTATTTATGTTTTTTCTAACCTATAGCGGGTACGTTTTGTTTTTGTTGGTTTGCTTTCATGTCCTGTAATGATGTTTTGTTAAAATGAATGCACAAAAAGCGCCGGTTAGTCCTAACCAAATGTATTTTTATTTTAATGGTTGGCAAGTGGTACATCACCTACGATCTTGCACGCTGTAAAACGAAGTGAAATTTTTATTGCCTCAATATTAATTGCTGCAAGACAACTTGCGTGAAAGAAAAATTGCAAACTGTAAAGCGGCCTTTAAGAAGATGAATTTTTAGGTTATGTCACAATGTCTGGCGTTTGGCATGGCCCTCTGTATTTTGTCGATAAATCGGGCATCCTTTTTGCTTTAACACAAAGTAGGCATATGTTTACTATTTTATGTTGCAGAAAAACGTGAATTTAACCAATTTTATGTACAGAAAGTTAATAGATTGTTTGTTTCGTAATATAACTAGAGCTAAAAGTTATTTTTAATTGCTAAAAGGTTTATAATTAGCATATATTTGCTAGAAATCAATCGAACGGAAATTTCTTATTATTCTTCTGTGATTTAAAAACAAAGACCTTTAATAAGTTGGCTATGTATTTATGTAGTGTAAATTGGTCCATGATTTAACCAATTAAGTAGGTGAATTTTTGTTCAATTTTTTTTTCTGTCATCGTTCGCAATCGAAAAGAAATAGACCATAGATAATTATTATTTTACTTTTATTATTAAAATAAAAAATAATGTTTGTTAGATTCCTTTACAAACAAACAAGTAAAATTATTAAATTTAATAGAATTTTTTGTAAAATGCTAAACTTTTTTTAGAATAAAAAAAACACTGAATAGTAGAATTAATAAAATAGGTTTCTTGATAAAATGGTGAACCTGAATATATTTATTTATTTAAAAATAATTAAGTAAATAAATCAATAAAATAAATTAATAAGGTCTTTATTTCCATTGTAATATATAATACAAACTAAAACTAAAGTACACCTAATGGAAAATGCCAAAGGTCAAATAAAAGTGTAAAAACCTGGAGGCAAGACACTCCCCCTGTTCTTTACCTTAAGCATGTATAATAGACAGGCTATGGCAAGAAAAAAAAAATAAAATAACTACGATTCTGGAAAAAAAAAACAGTTACTTGTTCAGGAGCGAATAACCGTGGGTCGTGGATAAAATTAATATTATAATTATTGAAACAAAGCTATACAGGGTGATTCACGTTGAGTAGCCTATTACAAGATCTCGGAAACGAGTAAACTTATCTTTCTAAAAATTTGACAGCAGGCATAATTGGCTTTGAGCTTTTAAAGCATTATCTTTTGAGGTTTTTTGTTACTTCCGGTTATACCGGAAGTTAATGTCAACTTTGCTATTTCAAATGGAACAACCTATATATTTTAGCATTTTTGATTACCTTATTAAAATCTAAATAACTTTTGTTAATAATAATCTATTCCTATCTCTAACCGTTTTTGAGATATGAATTATAAAATGATTTTTTTGTGTAAATACGCTCCGAGAAGAAAGTTTAGTAAGTCTGAAACTAATAAAGGTAAACATTTAAAATTTTGTAAGCTTTCAAGTAATAAGTTTAAATTACTTAGGTTTCGCGTTTTTGATACAGGGAGTTCTTAAAATTGTGCCAATGTTTCCATTTAAATAAATGTGCATAAGTCAATTTTTGCAAATAGAACACCCTATTTTTTAGCTTACTAACGTGTAGAGAATTAAATTTCCTATCTAAATGCCTTATATGTTACAATCCACATTTTTAATCATTTGGAATTATGAGCAATTTAAATGAAAAATCTTAAAATTTCTGTTTGTGTTAATGCGACATTATTTTTGAAAAGAAGGCTTCGACTGGGATTTTCGTTTGTAGTATTTTGTCGTACAAGTGACCAATTATAAAAATTTATTGTTGACTTAATAAAAGCTTTTTATATGTAAACTTACATGACGTGGGACTTTTAGACTTTTTTTTCGGGAATTTCGTTATAAATTTTGGGTATTTGGTAAGAAAATTAGTTTTTAAATTGTTCGGAGATGTTGTGACGATCCCTAAATCAAATATTTGAGGCATGAACATCTGACCATTGACATTGCATTCTCTTGACCCGAATCATGGTCTGGTTTATTAATACTTTTTTTTTAACTTTTGAAAATTGGACAGTGTCAGAAGGTTATTTTTATCCGGATCCACTGAATTGCGGCGCTGTGGTCACACGTACCTACATGTTGGCTAGCGTTGTTCGATCTTACCCCAACTTACCTTTAATTGTGAAAAAAAAGTTCTTGAGAATGTCGCCGTTGTAGAATCCTTAGATCACAAAAAATAATTTTCCTACGACCACCTATGAAAATGAGAAAAAAAGCACGGTTAATTTGGCTAGAAAGCGCCGTATATCAGACGCCTGTTGAAAAAAGATATTTCAACACTAGTGATGAAATATCAAGGCACACTATTTAATTTAAACATATGGTGCCAATTTGACAGACCACCCCTATTTATTAAAAAGAACAAATTTTAGAAGGCAGTAATTGTAAAGTGTTTAACTTATTTATCATGTATTTTTCGAATGATTTCGAATTAGAGTGTACTTAAATACGCCATCTGAAATTATCAAAAATGTTAATAATATACTGGAAAATCTATTACCAGAAAAAATAAGTAGCGCTGAAGAAAATGTCATGTATTAAACAACAATTCTTTATTGGTATCGATAGCGCAAGGTCACAGGTTCAAATCCCATTAGGAGTATTTGACTTTTTTTTTTATAAAAACATTAAATAATTTATAGAATTATTTTGAATTGAAATCTTCCTTGTTAGGTGGATTTTTAAAATTTATGTTTAATGCATCTTTCCTTGATTAAATTTAAAATTTTTCATTCTGGTTAATATTTAATTAATAATTAATTAATTAATAATAAAGTCAATCCAGGATTAGTTCTTCCTATGATATATAAAATATGAAAAAATGAAAAAGTTAAACTATAAATAAAGGAAAAGCCTATTGACAAGCTATGAAACCAGATATTAGTTATTAAGTGAAACATAATCTTAAGTATGCTAATTTCAACACTAGTGTTTTTTTCACAAATCAAAGGCTTTTTTAATAATTCTTTGTGCTCTTAGGAAATATAGTATACATTACTCGTGTAAAAGTGATTATTCTAAAACTCGGAGAATTTCCGCACTCTGCTCGTTTAAAAAGTATTACTTTCATCACTTGTTATGTAATATACTATTATTTTCTGTTAGCCGGTTTGTCTGTCTCCAAGTCCATTTTTCTTTGTTATTGGTATAAATTAATCGCAAAACTCGTGTTCATTATAAAACAAGTTAATAAACCCTCAAGGTGATATAAGGGTAGGTAAAGAAGCTCACGACCTGCCAAAGGGCGAATCGCAAAGGACCTTTTGATAGACAAGACCCCATTCTGTAAAATATAAAGTATTTCAGCGAAATTTTTGAGCAAGTCCCGACGACAAAAGTTTTCTAAGGCATTGTAAGTGCCCTTTTCGAAATATTCGCTCTTGAATGACAAACGACGAAGGGCCCCTCTTTATCTTTATCAATCTGTGCAGCTGTCGCGGGAGTAGGTGGGGCCGCACAGTCGAGCGTGTAAATGGGAAAAGGAGACAAAAATGAAAACGCACAGTCAAACGAAGAAATAAAGAAAATGTTGAGATATCCCAATTTTCTTTTTCAAAAGGATATGTATGTATAGACTTGTTTTGAGAAATTGGCAACACGTCACCCACCTTACACTTCACAAATTAAAGATATGACATATTTAAGTTTATATTTCTTATATTTAGTTTCTCCCTGCCCAGCACTTCCCTCTCCATATACCAAGTGACTCAAAAAAGTTCTATACTCCCCCCCCTCCCCAATTTCATATAGCAACATTTATTAAACTACTCAATGCGTCTCGCTGCCTTTGTTTCGTCCCTGCGTGATTAACCTGTACAGGGTTATTTAGGTCAGGAAGAACCGCAACTTAACACAGCAAGTTTTAGCCCGGTCAACATATTGTGTTCGTACTTATTCGACATTATACAGGGTGATTCCTAAGTTGATACTTCTTTTTTAGCTGTGTATAGAAGGCATTAAAATAAACAACATTTTCAAATACCTTTTTCAAAAAACTTACATGTTTTAGTTATAAAATCTATTTTTTTCTTCAAACGTCAATAAACTTGACGTTTTTCTACTAATTTTTTGACGTTAAAGTTCTACTTTTTCGTCAGAAGGCGGTTGCTTTTGGAACGGAAGAAAAAGTATTTACTTTTTCTTCCGTTGCCAATAGCAGCGGAAGTAAAAGTATGACTGTGTTCTCATGACTAAATATATATTAAATAATACCAGAAAGTTATAAACATACTTTGTTTACTTTAATAAAAATAAAGTACAGCAATGTGACTTAGGGTAAATGTACTTTTAGGGTAATAGCACTAGCATTCAAAAACTATGTTAATCCCTATAATAATAAATAATAATAATAAAGTTAAATTTGTTTAAAGAGGTGCGTTTACCCATATTGGCCCTACATAACTATTTAAATACAACATTAAAAGTACAATTATTAATTGTAGCCCCAGAAAAATTAAGACTGCTTGTTACGATGGCCTGTTGGTTGGTTGTTTCGGTATTTTCTATTGTTGAACTCTCAGTGAAACCACTTTCTGTCGAATTTATTGCAGTATTTAAATTATTAGTAATTGATTTATTATTATTTGGTTGTAAAAATTTTTTTGCATATCTTTCTTATTGGTCATCAATTCGTCGATGTACCCTTCAGCTACAGTACTCGATTTCCACCCCCCGTGGCGCTTTAAACACGTAATGTCTGCCCCTGCATCTACAAGCAGTGTAGCTGAAGTTCTCCTTAGACAATGGCCGGTGTACTCTATTGCACCTGGTAGTTTTAAAAACACTGCTGCTTCCTTAGGAACAGCACTTATTTTATGAATTCCCATTACCATGCGACAACACCGACCATTTACAAATTTTAAAAAAAATCTCTTCTCGCGCATACGTTCCGGGCGTAATGATGCATAGTTTTTATAAATGCTTAAATATTGCTCCCCAACAATAGTAAACGACCGCGGTTTCCTAGTTTTATTATTAGGAATTCTTATGTGAATCGCAGATCCTAAGTCTTGTATGTCATCAACGACCATTTTCACCATTTCTTCACATCGGCATGCTCCCGATATTCCAATAACCAAAACAATCTAAAAATTATATATATTACCTTTATAAAAAATTTGTATACTTTGAGGTAATACCTAAATTTACCTTAATTCCCAAATATTGCTGATTAGGAGCTTCAGATAGAAATTTTTCAAACTGTTCCCTGGTGAATACTTTAGCTTTTTTGGGAATGTAGCCTTCGTTTTGCTTCTTTAAAAAAGCTCGTAGCTTCAAATACTTGCTTATGTCTATTCCTTGTCTGATATTTAGCATTGATCTTAACATAGAATAATGTGACCACATTGTTGAACCTTTCATTTTTTGATTGCTCGCTAGTTCCGAAAAATATGCCAAGAGTACATTTTCAGAATTATTTTTGGTGTTTTTCTCATTGCACCATGCCTGGAATCTTTTAAACGCAGCTTCGTAAACAACACTGGATTTTGTTGGCAGCAAATTGTTTGCAACATTTGCTGCAATTTTGGCAACCTCCGGGGGCGTACAGGTAAATTCTGAGTCTGACATTTTAATTTCAAGTAAATGTAGTTTTAAAAAATTCTATTTTTAAAAGGATAAAAATTAAATAAAGTTACGCAATAATGAATGCTGACTGACTTGTCAAATCGAATGGCACGCCGGTATCAAACAATATAATAATAAATCCATAGTAACGCTAGCTCCTTCTCAAAACTTAAAATTTTTAAATAAAACAATTAAAACATTTTGTATCTTTGTGTTTTCATATTTAAACAACGTCTGAAGAAAAAAAAGTATGTTTTATTCGGAGTAAAAGCAACTTCTTATGACTCGTCCGTAATTGCCAGACTCACTTTGTTCGTCCGGCAAACCTACAGACTCGTCAGAAAAGTATCGCTTTTACTCCTAATAAAACAATATACTATTTTGTCTCACCAGTGGCGTCCCTGCAAACATTTCCTCTGATATTTTTTAGAAAAAAAGTGGTACGCCACTGAGACATTTTTCCATGTGGATATTATTTTTGATTAGCCTGGTCAATTCTGCATAATAATGGTTTATTGCGTTTTTCTCCTCAGGCACATCATTCTTAACTAAAATAATTAAATTAAATTAGACGGGCGGAGGTTAGGTTAGGTTAGGTAAGAGTGGCAGACCCTTGGTTCTGACCAAACGGTCTCACGTAGTCCTGATTAGGTCCGTTGTGATACCACACGTGTTCCGTAGAACCCACCTTCATCAGATCACTGATGGTTTATGCGACGTAACCGCGGAAGGATTTTAACAACTCATTCAAACCAGCCACTACTGTTCAGAAATCTGCTCAGCCGTCCAAGTTGTAAGTTGTTTAGTTCCTCCAGGCTATCGAAAGATGATTCACCCAGAGTAGTGAACCTCCTTCTTGCGAGGCCAGGGCATTCACACAGAAAATGTTGAATACTTTCTTCCTCTTCCTCATCTCTGCAGCTTCTGCAGAAGTCGTTAGTGGGTATTGCATAGACGGGCGGAAGCATGCCTATTAAATAATGAAGGTGGTCATTTCCAATAATTTTTATAGACAAAATTTTGTATTATCAATGTTAATAATAATAAATAGTAGAGCTAATTTAATTATTTTAATTAAGAACGGTGTGCCTGAGGAGAAAAACGTAAAAGGCCATTTTTATGCAGAATTGACCAGGCTAACCAGCAATGATATCCACATGGAAAAATGTCAGTGGCGTGCCACTTTTTCTAAAAAATATCAGAGGAAATGTTTGCAGGGACGCCACTGGTGGGACAAAAAAATAACTTTTATTACTAAAAGATGTGGTTTTATGTCCTATTAGCACATGCCAAATTTGAAAATATTATCTAAAGTACTTTCGGAGATATTACAAAAAACGCATTAAGAAAAATAATTTAACACCCTGTAACAAAAAATTTAAGCCATTTAGGACATTTATGTTTATATGGACTTTTCTTCCTTAAATGACTTGAGAAATCACTCCCTAAAATATTAGCACGTCATTAAGGAACACCCTATATACATCATTTATTTTATTTTTTTTAGTGTGGTTGCACGAACCGGTTAATTACCCACCATTCAAAAATTGACAGTTTCGCTTGTCTGGAAAAGACTTTTTGTCCACAGGCAGGACGCAGCACTGTTTGTCACTGGAGCGGATGGGGCCTGGGGGAATCGTTCAGTTCAATCGGGGCTCTTTTGTCGAGGTTTCCTTTTAAAAATGGGGCGAAACAACGGAGTTGTAGCCTGTTTTAGGCAGTTTTTATTTAAATGGATGGCCGAGATCAACCCACTCTTGTTAGTTTTTATCAACGATTCTGCTGGATTTAACAGGTCAAAATTCAAGTTATTTTAAAAATAAGGTACTTTTTTGATACATCAAATAATATGTACAGTGTGTCCCACCGGGAACCGCTTCGATCTATTTATGGAAAACTATACATAGGATAATTTTGAAAATTTGACAGTATGCTAATGCTGATAGAGGCGACCGGGCTAAAATATGTTTATAATGATGACACTTCCGGTTAAACCGGAAGTAAGTGTTAATTTGCCTATTTTAAATAGAACACCCTATATGTTATTACATTTCTGCATTCTACGCGAGATTTTAAACAGATTTTGTATACCATGTCTTATACCTATGTCTAAGCGTTTTTGATATATTTAAATTTTTATGTCAAAAATAACGTTTGCAAGCCTTAAAATAATTATCAATTTTTTCTAAAAAGGAACTTTATTTATTTAATTTAAGCGGGATTCCTTGTTACAAAGAACCTGCTTTAATAGATTTTTATAATATTTTGATAACTACAGGGTGTTTAAACAATAAGATTAAAAATGAAATTGAAAAACTACAAAAAGTCTAGATTTTCAAATGGAAACACCCAAATTTTATAATTATTTCTTATTTAACATTAAAAATACGTGTAAGTTTGTATAAGGTTGTATATTCCGAAAATTTTTAGTTTTCGAAATATTGCCAATTTAATATTTTTATATGGCGATTTTGCTGCAGATTTTATGTTCAGTTACTCCTAGTTGGCTATGACGGCATTGAAAAATATTCAAACGCTAAAGAAATCCATAAAGCTGTCACTTGCCCTTTGATTTGATAAATAATTATGCAGGGGCCCTTAAATTGTACAAAGAGTCACAGCCAACTGGGAGTAACTGAACTTAAAATCCGCTGCAAAATCGCCATATAAAAATATTAAATTGGCAATATTTCGAAAACTAAACATTTTTGGAATATTCAAACTTACCCTTTTTTAATGCTAAACTAAAAGTAATTATAAAATTTGGTTGTTTCCCTTTGAAAATTTAGACTTGCAGTTTTTTCAATCTTATTGTTTAAACACCCTTTATTAGTAGTTATCAAAATATTATAAAAAATCTAATAAAGCAGGTCCGTACTGGGCCACGTCGCAAAATTCCGGCTCGGGCTGGGCTGGGTCGGGTCGTAAAATTCCGGACCGTGCAGGGCTCTACCAAGAGCCCCGATTTATTCAGTGTGCCAATGTGATGTTCAAACATGAACTTTGAAAAACAGGTATAAATAACACGGTCCGACCAAAAATCCCGATAGGGTTTTTCTTAAAAATCCATTAAACTGAAAATAACGCCCTATGTATAACGCCAAATCCTTTCATATTGTCAAACCGGATTAGAACTGCCATTTTATCAGGGAATTATTAACGATGATTGATGGTGTTTCTCTTTTGTGTAAGCAATAAATAAGCAACTCCGACTGACTGTTACTATTTGCTGCTTGATATAGTCCGCCATAGTTCCATTATTATGATTATGTTTACAGGGTGTACAACTTTCTGCCACATTCCTTTGACATCATTCGATAATTAATGATTGATTGTTGTTATAGTATATTTCAGAAAGGTGTGGAGTAATAAAATGGGAAATTCCGTCCAGTTCGGCTCAATTTCGTTGTCGGACATAGGCGCAGGTAAATTTTGTGCATTAAATTATTTACGATAACTAACCAAAGAAAAAAAAGAAGATAATTTGATAAAGAAGGAACTATTGGCTATAGCAAATTTACACAAACATCGTTTTATGAAATATACAGTGGAAGATATAGCTGAAAAAACATAGTGTTACTGTGCTGCGCACACCTCCATATCGTTGCGAACTAAATTCTTTAGAAGTTATATGGGCGCAAGTGAAAGGATTTGTAGCTACTTTTTTTATTTTTTTTTATCAAGCCATTAAGGAAGTGATACGTAATGGAAATTTAACGAGAAATTTGTAGGAATTGAGGAATGTGAAATGATCTGCAACACTAAAATAAGAAATATGACCAAAGCAATGATGCCAGAGTTTAAATTCTTCAGTCTGTTAGAGAAACTCCTGAGATTTCCCTGAACAATTTTATTATAGAATTGGTAAAAAGAAAGTTATATTCAGACGATCTTAAAAGAAAATAAGTTATTTGCGTCCAAATCCCACTTTAACCAGACATTGGAAGACGAAGATGATGCGAAAAGACTAGATTTTTGTTTTTAGGTGGGAGACCAAATTTAATGTTAAGTGAAAATATCCATCATATTTATAAATTTATGATGTTTTTTTATGAATGTACATTTTCGACTAATGGAATTGTAGTATCCCAGAATATCAGGTTATTTAGAATATGAGGCTAAGACAATGCTATGTTTGACTCTTCTCATTCGAGGTCGAGATTCTTTATACTATCTTGCTGTATTAGACTATTGAATGACTACTAAAGTAGTTTGTTGCTATTTGTGACCGGAGCTTCTGTTACCAGCTTTTTCTCCAATACAATTCATTCGCAATCGTTTTTTACTTTATCACAAACATAACACCATTCTAGAACGAGGTTTTGTGATAAAATTCACCCGGAAAAGCGGAAAAACATCGCGGGAGAAATAGGCCTCGTCACGAAATCGTTTTCGAACCGAGATAATCAGCAACCATATGCAATAAAAGACTTTAAAAGCGGACCTAACGAAAGACTGATAACGACAAAAACTGCAAACGCAAAAAGTAAGATAATACAAAAAATATAATGCTGCTCCGGGGGAAAGAATACTAGGAAAATGCCTCGAGAAATTTTATTACGGTGACGGGATTATTGTGAGATGCCGGCGAGATTTTTCCTGTTCCCCATTTGATCCTGGATAACATCATGGGGATTTTTATTATAACTGCCTTTGCTTAAAGATATATGTTGGGTTGCACAACGATTTTTAACAATAATGAACTAACCAGCAAGTTTAACTGTAACATAAATGACTTTGATAGGCATTATGTACTCACTATCAAAGGTACCTGATTAGTAATTTAAAAATTAAGGTAACCGGGCCAGTATGATTGTGAGAGAATTATTTCTGCCAATGTCATGTATGTCACAGTCAAACTTGCTGGTTGGTTAATTATTATTAAAATAAAGTAGTAGAGTTTAGTGTCCGTATAAGTAAATAGAAAAAAAGGTTTTTTAGCGGCAGGCGGACAAAGTAGTGCATCTATCTTTTGCATTGAGTACACAGGGACGCCAAAGGTAATGGGTTCCCTGGGGCACAGGTAGACAATGACAGGCTGTTTCGTTCTTATTAGAACTCATCAGAACCCCATAACCTGTAAGCGACCCCGAATACAGCGAGACTCTGTTTTCAAGATATTTTTAAGAAATAAAAATGCGATGAAAACCCAGTAACGCCATCTATAGGAATCAACTCAATGCAAATGATAGTCGACGACGAAAGCAACATAAACCAAATACGTTAGGCCAACACATTTATCGAATCCCCACAATTTTTCTAAAAGATTTGTAGATTCAAATAAGTTCGCGCTGCAGTATACCCACTGGGCGCTGCCAACCCGTAAAACAATGCCGTGTTTTTAAAATACTCAATGCAAAAGATAGATATACTACTTTGACCGCCTGCCGCTAAAAAAAACCTTCTTTTCTATTTACTTATACGGACACTAAACTCTACTACTTTATTTTAAAAACACGGCATTGTATTACGGGTTGGCAGCGCCCAGTGGGTATACTGCAGCTACAAATCCGTAGAAAAATTGTGGGGATGCGATAAATGTTGCCTATACTGGTGTGTTGGCCTAACGTATTTGGTTGATGTTGCTTTCGTCGTCGACTATCTTTTGCATTGAGTTGATTCCTATAGATGGCGTTACTGGGTTTTCATCGCATTTTTATTTCTTAAAAATATCTTGAAAACAGTCTCGCTGTATTCGGGGTCGCTTACAGGTTATGGCTTTCTGATGAGTTCTAATAAGAACGAAACAGCCTGTCATTGTCTACCTGTGCCCCAGGGAACCCATTGCATTTGGCGTCCCTGTGTACTCAATGCAAAAGATAGATGCACTACTTTGTCCGCCTGCCGCTAAAAAACCTTTTTTATTATTATTAAAATTCTTTGTGCAACCCGACAGTGTAATCACGATACAAAATTTAGGATTTCTATAGTAAATAATTAAAAAATGTATTGCCAACAATCAGTGGCGTGCAATGCTGTTTTAACCAGGGTAGGCAAAAATTGCATTTGAGACGAAAATTTACCTTCCGTATCGCATTCAAGCATCTACATTTCAAATTTTGGCACACAATGTATTGTTTTTGAGTTTGTGAAAAGAACATGGTGGCAAAAGAAAAATAAAACGACATTATTTGTAAATAAGTTCAACACGGCGGTCTATTTTAAAACATAAAAATTGGTTTTGCGTTTTAAATCCTGCAAAAGTCGCTCTCCAGAGAGATTATTGTTAATAAGCGTGTCTCTTCCTGTGTGTCTCGTAAATAGATATGAATTATTTTTAATCCAGAAAATGATCGTTCTGCAGACGCGCTGCTAGCCGGAATAGCAACAATTAACGCCTCCATATTTATTTTTTTCCCGAAACCCTACGGCGCGAAGTCTAGCAAAAGGGCGAAAACACATCATCCACCTGATTGAAACAATGTTCCCAAAAACTAAGTCAATTATTATGTGAAATATGATGATGCTTACTGATTATTAAATATTATGAACTTATCAGCAAAAATTATTTGAATTGTCACAAAATTACTTCTTATTTTACGATACCTTATCCGTTATACCTTTAAAAATGTCTTAACTAAACAAATAATTAATAAAACTTATAGAGGCGTGTTTAATATTTTATATTAAGAAAGCGAAGTATTTTCCAAACTACGGTAAAATTTGAAGATTGGCACCAATGCACTTACCAAACGAGTGCTTTCTAAGCGGCGCAGGCTGATAGATGAAGAAAGGTCGAAGGTTGCGACGGATTTATTTGTTACATCTCTTTCTACCATACTGCCTACCGGCCATCTCACTTGCTTCCACTCGTACAAAAGTAGTGCTTTTGCGTTTACATAAGACGCTAATGTTCAGCGCGATCTTTGCTTTTAGAACGGTCTTACACAGTGCTTATACAGGGATCTAGGTTACGATATAATAATGGTGACATTTTGCCAACCAACAAAATCCCGCTAATCGATTTTTCAGGCGCTAAAATCTCCGCATTGGCTGATCCTGAAACCGGATTCTCGATTCGCTGGAAATAATTATATTTGCCGCTGAATATGAAACAGGCTTTTACAAAATTGTTTGTGTGGATTCCGAGAAAATCACATTTGAAATAGCGTTTATCGGGATTATGTTGGTTGGCAAAATGTCACTATTTTGTCTACCAACAAAATCCCGCTAATCGATTTTTCAGTCGCTAAAATCTCCGCATTGGCTGATCCTGAAACTGGATTCTCGATTTGCTGGAAATATTTATATTTGCCGCTGAATATGAAACAGGTTTTTACAAAATTGTTTTGTGTGGATTCCGAGAAAATCACGTTTGAAATAGCGTTTAGAGGGATTTTGTTGGTTGGCAAAATGTCACTATTAACTAAAAGTTACTAAAACGGGAAGAAACCATGAGTTTATAATAAAGCGATTTCGGTTTCCGGCCTCGGCATCGAATAAAGGCCTTGCAACTGTTCCGAAATCGATCAGCGAAAACCCAGTTGTGCGCCGTCGCTTTTATCCTCGCCGCGACTCTGTGTATTCCTTCAGGATTTCGGCAACCTTTATACGAATTCCCCTTTTTTCTAAGGATATCGGACCCCCCCGTTGTTTATAGGCCGACAACATGGAAACCTGAAGTATTGTGCTCCAAAATAGCGAGGCGGTGCTATTGTACTGCAATTACACAGAGAATCAATTTTTTAAATGTCTGGGATAGTTAAAATTCATAATATCGACAGCTGACAGATGAAATATTAAACAAAAATATGAACGGCAGTAGAGTTTTGGACTTGCATTGTCTTTATTTGTTTATAATCACTACGTTTCAACTGGTAAGCATCTCCAGTCGTCTTCAGGTGAATACTGTATTAAAAATTAACGGCCACCATAACTTCATGTAATGTAATTTTAATATTAAAGTCATTCTAAAAGTAATTGCCAGGGCTGTAATAGTAATAGTAAAGAAAGGATTTTTGAAATGCTATGATATGATGTTATTCGACGACAAAACGTAAAAATTTTAAAAACCTTTAAATTGTATTAAATTTCCAAAGCTTAGAACTCCTTAAAACCGTTTTAAAAATTCCAGGTCCGTATTAAAAAAAATAATTGGGGTTGGTATGTAAAGAACGAAACGTCCAATTTGAAAACTAATAACGCCATCTTGTAGAACATAAAGAACAGCTATGAGAAAGTGTTTTTTATTTTTTTTCCAAGTCAAAAATAAAGGCTCAAAAAATTAAAACCCAAAACTAAAAATTTCGGTTTTTTTCGGATATCTCCGTAGGTATTCGGAATGTTTACAATTTTTTTTTCATTAAATTATTAAGCCCCAAAATACGCAACTTTGCCTCAATTTAACCATCTTCGTATCTCTTACCGTTTTCGAGATCGCACACGAATTTGTAGCACCCTGTATATTACCTTGTCAGACAAATGGGCCACCCTGTAGATTATACACCAACGATTTTGTCGCGTTAGTGTAAAATTTTCCTACAAATATTTTCAACATCATAATATTCAGCAATAATACGAATTCAGCCTTTTGCGTTTTAAAACACGCTTAGACATTAATCGCTAGAAAACTTTTTTGTCACGAACCATTATAATCTAATCAAAACTAGTTTTTAACAATTTAGTCTCAAGAAAATAGTATATTACTGACCAAGGTTTAGACAGATATTATTGACCGAGCGTCGATTTTAAATCCCGAAGAGCGCAGCAACGTGGGATTTAAGACGTGAGGACAATAATAGTTATCTAAACCGTGGTAAATATATTATTTTTTCCACTATTAACACATTTACAACATTAAATTATTAATTAAAGTTAACATACCTTCTTAGGGTTGCTTCTGTTTTTTCAGTCAAGTTACCTTTGCTTTGAAATTTGCAGCATTTTTTTATCTTGTCAGATGGCATTCTTAGTTGTCGATTCATAAAAAAATTCAAGTCTTTTTGATAAAATAAGCGAAGAAACTATTAATGATACGTGCACTCCTCCAGAAATGAGGGTGGAAGCACAATAAATTAATGATGAGTTGCTACCCCAAAAATCTAAGGTTTTACATTTAAAACCTACTCAGTATTTAAGGACTGGTGCCAAGCACAGAAAGCTGGAATACCTGGTTGTCTAAACATGACGTTTTCATATATTTTTAAAATAAAAAAAAAGATCAAGTTGCCTGTTTTATATTGTTTTTGCCAGAAGCCTCTATTATTGACCGTTGTCAATAACGACGGTAAATAATAGAGGCTTCTGGCAAGAGGTAAAGAAAAACGATTTCTAAAGTGAATAATCGGTCAATAATGAGTGATTTTAAAGTTAGTAGTGGAAAAAAGTTGTTATATTTCAAAAACTTTTTAATTGCATTAAATTTCTAAAGCTTATTAAAAGTCCCTGAAACTGGATTTGACATTCCAGGTTCGTATTTAAAAGAAATTAACCTAAGGTTGGTATCTAAAGAACGGCACGTCGAATTTAACAACTAATAACAACATCTTATAGAACATAAAACACGACTACCTATATAAAGTTTTTTTTTTGTTTTTTTTCCCAAGGCGCAAAAAAATTAAAAACCAAAAATAAAAATTTTTGGTTTTTTCGGATATCCCCCAAAGTATTCGAAATACTTACAATTATCTTTCACCAAATTATTAAGCCCCAAAATACGCAACTTTGCCTCAATTTAACCATCTTCGTATCTCTTACCGTTTACGAGATATTCTTGTACGCACACGAATTTGTAGCACCCTGTATATTACCTTGTCAGACAAATGGGCCACCCTGTAGATTATACACCAGCGATTTTGTGGCGTTAGTGTAAAATTTTCCTTAAAATATTTTCATCATCATAATATTCAACAATAACACTAATTCAACCTTTTGCGTTTTAAAACACGCTTAGCACACATTGATCGCCAGAAAACTTTTTTTGTCACGAACCATTATAATCTAATCAAAACTAGTTTTTAACAATTTAGTCTCAAGAAAAAAGTTGTTATATCGTAATTTCCAATTTTTAAATAATGAAATTTCCAAAGTCAGATTAATTTCTCGTCAGACAGGATAAGCTTCATACCGCCAAAGAAAAGATAAAGATCGACTTGTCAAAATAAGATTCGTTCGGTCAAGATAAAATCTGAAAAGTCAAAATAAACGGACCTATCAGTTCCGATCAGGCCGACATATTATTTGTAAAGAATAGATTCTCGATAAATAAGCGATACTTCCTAAGATATTCGGAAAAAACCGAAGATTCTCGTTTCTCTTTTTATTTTTTCCTATAGTTTATTTCAGAAAGGTGTAGGGTAATAAAAACTCATTAGGTATGCAAAGGAACTACAGAGTGACCCGACGAATATTTAAGCCACTTACATAATTTGGCATTGATTTCATTGCAAAATTCTTTATTTTCATCAAGTGCAGGTAGTACCACCCGGGTTTGAGTCAATTTATCGGTTTTGCCTATTGTTATCCATTTACAAACACTCAAAATGGTGTGACAAAGGCATGCATTATGTGCATAGTATTAGGTACATTTATTTTTTATTAAACATTATAAAAAAAATACATTATACAGATATTAAATTATAAAAATCCTAATATTCTTCGTCATCTGAGGAACTGTCATCTCCTCTTGACGTTATAATTAACGGGTCGACGGTCCTATCAGGTGGTCAAGATCCCACATTTTTTCCTCTTCTTTAAAGACATGATGGGCTGCTTTTCGCCACTTTTCTGGTGTCACTTCCTTAATGGCTCGATCAAACAGTAGCTTAACGTTTTTGAATGTCTTGTTGTATCTTGCTACAAATCCTTTCACTTGCGCCCATATAAGTTCTATAGGATTTAGTTCGCAATGATATGGCGGTGTGCGCAGCACAGTTACACTATGTTTTTCAGCTATATCTTCCACGGCATATTTCATAAAACGATGTTTGTGTAAATTTGCTATAGCTAATAGTTCCTTCTTTATCAAATTATCTTCTTTTTTTTTCTTTGGTTAGTTATCATAAAAAATTAAATGCACAAAATGTATCTACGCCTATGGTCGACACCGAAATTGAGCCGAACTGGAAGGAATTTCCCATTTTATTACTCTTCACCTTTCTGAAGGAGACTATAACTTAATTTAAAGAGATGGCCAAAGAATAATATTACGTTTACATTACCACTTTTTATTTTCCATAACTTGTTATTAGAAATTGATTATGGCGTTTCGTCTTTCACGTACCATCATCAGACATGTTTTTTTTTTAATTAGGACCTGAACTTTTTAATGCAAGTTCGTAGACCATGTATCCAATAAAATAACAATGCAATACTATTTTAATTTAATAGTAACGTTTAGACTCCAATAATAACATCTTCAAACTTCATCTTTATAAACGGTAGGGATACATCTATAAGATTAAATGGCGGCCAGCTTGCACAATTTCTAGTAGACTATACTCCAGGTCCAAAATTACTAAATTATCGCGCAAGTCGAAAAGAAATCTATTCAATGAATTAATCTGTTCTATTAGAATTTCATAAATACACTAAAATTGTTTCCTCTAACTTTGTGGTACAACACGCTGCACTCTATATGAAAGCGATGAATAGCTGACAGTAATTTTGGAACCTATAACATACCTTAAAAGGCCTTTTTACGTTAGATGATGATGGAATGATCTTCCTGAGGTCGTGTTTCTCAATGAATACAATCTTCAACGTTTCAAGACCAACGTTAATCGCTTTTTTCGCACTTGCACCGCTCCCAGAGCGCCTTAAGGGTTTTTTCCTACAGTGCAGGTGTTTTATCATAAAAAAAAATTAAAAATAAAAAAAGATGCAAGTTTTTTTTTCCGAGGGTCCGTCCGTACGCCGGATGCACTTAGGCCAGGTTTGGCCCATTGTGCTCACCCTGTTTGGTTGTTACACCCACTCCGTGATCCCAGTTCCTTGTTCCTTAGATGCAAGTTGCAAGTGACCGTTTTCAATGGCAAAACTTGCATCAGCTGATTTAAAATGACATTTTAATCAGCTGATGCAAGTTCTCCCATTTAAAACAACCATTGACTTGCACTCGCAACTTGCATCCAATGTAAGAAGGTCTTAAGAAATTTGAAAAATTCCTAGTATCTACCTCCCAAGATATTCGTAAAAAACTTATTTACACAGATGAGTTTTACATTTTTATTATCGCCTTTTTAATGATTCGAAATGTTACTATTTAGTAAAAAATTAATATCACTTTTAAATTAACAAACCTGAGATTGACAAAATTGCAAGAAAAGTTATAAGTGCTTATTTAAACAACAGTCCTGATGATGGGACACAGACGAAGCGTCGAACTAAAGTCTCGGAACACCAACTTAATAGAAAATAAAAAGTGACAATAAAAAAAATCCAGACACGGCAAAACTTTATAACTTTGGACAAAAACGTCGTGCACAACAGGGATGACAGAAGCTGTAAATTCATTTGGAAATAAATTATAGAAATTACGGTGTTATGTCAAGTTCTCTATCGTCTATAAATATTATATATTGTTTCCAAACTTTTATAGAGCTCCTTTCAAAACCTGTAGTTTTGTATTTATTTAAACATCTGTCATAAATATCGTGTTTTCGATCGTGTTATAACTTTTGTCGGAATGTATTTAAGAAGTTGCACGAGTGAAAATAAGTACTCACTTAAACCAAATTTCCGTCTTTACCTCTTCGAATTTAAGGAGCCCGATGTGAATAAGAAACCAAGCAGAAACGTAACAAGTAAAAATCAAAGTTTGTACTTTCGAGGAGCATTGAAGTTCGATCGCAACGCAAAGTTATGCACTACGTTCCAGCTTCCATAGTAGTTAACAATAGTCAATTTCCAGAAATTTATTTGGTCACTTACATCAATCAGCTAAATAAATAATTTTTTTAGTCAATAGGTCAATTTGAAGAATACATCGGCTGGCATAATGTCAATCAACCGAATACGTTAATTAAATCAACTCACCCAATACGCTAATTATCAAATTGCCACAGTTAGTCAATACTCCACTAGATCTAACACCTCAGCTATCTCAATATGAAGATTGTCCGAATACATTAATTAGCTAAATTTATGAATTAATCGAATACGTTGATCAGATCAACTGGGCCAATACTCCATTTATCGAATTGCCACAGTTAGTCAATACTCCACTGGATCTAACACCTCAACTATCTTAATATGAAGATTGTCAATAATATATGAGATATGTCAATTAACCGAATACGTTGATTAGATCAACTAGCCCAATACGCCAATTAGCCTACGACGACAATTAGTCGATATATAGTAATTTATTGGTATTTTAAACTAATTTATCATTTGCATAGTTCAATAAACACAATGCAACTAGTTGAGTACCTAAGTTGTTTCGAATATCTCAATTAGCCGAATATTCAAATTATGAAAGAAAACAACACTGTTTTTTGATTTTCACTTATATTTGTCAACATGACACGTGTTTCACCGTCACAGCGGCTTCTTCAGATGTGAGGTATTCAAACAAAATTTCTTAAGCTCTAAAGGTTTCATTATAGACACTAACAATATTTGGAAAATACCATAATTAACAATCAGGTAAATTATTTTAAATTTACTAACATTATACATAAGATTAGGTGATTTTAAATATGTTTAACAAAGGGGAGGTACAATTATCTATTTGGTCATTTAATAAATTAGGGGAATTTTTCATTTTGTTAATCTCTAAAGCCTCCAATAAATCAAGTCGTATTCCTTTTTGTTCTACGTGTAAAACATCGAAATTATTATTAAAAATATGATTTTCAGATTTTAAATGGTCTGCATATGTATAAATATTTATTGACAAAATACCTACACAGATAATACATTTTCATGGAAATAATCTTTCAATCTTTTTTATTTTTCTAACCGTTAAACTTTCTGGGATTTTAGGGAATACCGAGGTAATGGTTTAAAAATCGTAACATGTGGACGCCTTAAAAAAAACATCGAACGTAGTCTCTAAAGTTATTCTTAAACCGCAAGGAGTCTATTTGGTAAACCACCTATCGACCTACCGGAGATTATAAAGTTTTCATAAACTTCCTGACATCAGGGCAGAGAAGCAAGATGATATACCACCATTGCCAAAGTTCCAAACATTACTAAATCTACTAAATCGATATATCACGGTCGCATCCGAGCTGAATACATTACCATTTTATAAATATGTAACGTCGCGTCTGGTATCGCTTTTTAAAATATAGTTCAACTCAACTATATACAGTATAGAACATGTAACTAATTTAGGGCTCCCCAAATTTTCTTCCATCACCGAGCTCAACATGACGGACGCAGGTGAGTGACATATATCAGTAAACATTTAAATAACTGCTCGGACCTACTTTATAGTTTTGGTATTTGTTTTTAAACTTATATTATTGGTGGGTTGGTTGGTTTAAGGCGGGGGTTGGGCGTTCGGCCCAAGCTTCTTGCACTGCAGCCTAGTGGCTTATTGTGCTCCCCTATCTTGCTAGAAAAGGTTTGTTCCTTTTATAAGGTCCAGCAAATTCCTACCAAGTTTGTCATGTGGGAGGTTATCCCCACATTGAATGTCTCCGAAGATTCTGAGTCTTCCTCGGGTCAGTGCTTCGCAGTTATATATGATATGTGAGGCGGTTTCGTCCTCATCGCCGCAAAGCCTGCATTCAATGGGACCATTGTAAATTCCTACTCGGTGTAGGTGTTTTCTTAAGCAGTGGCCTGTTAGTAGGCCGACCACTTGTTTTAGCTGGGTGCGCGTTAGAGGCATCATTCCAGTTGATAACTTTTTGGAGGGTTTTCCAATTGTGGCCCTCGCTTGGGTATGACCAGGTATCCTGTTCCATCGGGACAGGTGTTGTTGTTGTGCCCACCTGTCTGATGCTGCTCTGGTTGCCTGTTTTGATATGCCAAGGGCGGGTTCAGGGCCCCTGAGTTTTTGAGATGATCCAGCTCTTGCCAGTTCATCGGCCTTTTCGTTGCCTGCTATCCCTGAGTGGCCAGGAACCCATAGGAGTTCTACCTTGTTTGTTGTTCCTTGCGGCCAGGTCTTATATTATTAATTATTAATTAAATTATATAATTTGGTAGAAATATAGTTTGGTATTGTACCTTCAATTTTTACACCATTTCGTGCACTCTTTAGGAAAATATTGTGTATGCATAGACTCTGGAATAAATATTTTGCTTGAAATTAAAAAAGAACAAATTTAATCTGACAGATTTGCATATTTTTGAAGTATATTCTTAACCTCACCTCTGTCAATTTTGTCAGAAAACGACTCGTAAAATTTACAACATAAAAATTTGATTTATTCGTATTTGACCACTGTGATTGGTCAGTTTCATATCCTAACTAGGATGAATATGAAATCATATCCGTTCAGTTAACCGGAATGACACTTAAGTGTAAAGGAAACAGCAAATTTCCATGTTGGAGTAGAAAAAGTATTAACATGATAATATAAGAAATTAAAAATATTTGCTACAACCTATAGTATAGTACTTAAATGATTCCCCGCTAAGATAAGAAGACTCGCCCAGATCTACCTGTTCATTCATGTGGTCACTACTGTTGACAATTCTTAGTGATTATTTATTCAAGGCTTATTTTTTATAAGAATGTTGATAAGGCATGTTTAGGTGTCATTAGGAAGGATTATCCCTAATAGGGATATGCAAGGGAGACAGAATACCTCAAACTTGAAAAAATAGTGAACATAATTGTTATTATTTGTTCAAGACCATAGGCGCCAGAACTTCAGAATTGCTCTGGGGGCTTGGAGCCCGGATCTCAACGAATAAAAAAAAATTCCTTTATTAAATATACACATAATATAATGTAATAGTTAATAAATTTTAAATATAATAAGGCTTCCTCCACAGTAACTTCTAAAAAAAAAAGGTCATCGGTCCAACTTTTGGGGCCTCCCTCCACAGTAACTTCTAAAAAAAAAGGTCATCGATTTAAATTGTGGGCCCCAAGACGCGCGGGGCCATTCCTCCATCCAAAGTGACTTCTAAAAAAAATGTACCGGGTCCGTACGGAAAGACGGCTCTGGCCAGTTAGTTCCGAATGATCCAATGTTTTTGTGTACATTTGTGAATTATGTAGCTTAATTACCTCTTTGGTATTAAAAAATTTTCAACAGGAGATTTGAGGGTGAAATCAGTAGAACAGTAGTTTAAGAGTGAAAACAGTAGATCTTCTGTTAAATCAGGAGATCTGGTAACACTGGCTCCAACTTGACCGCGCCGATGCTTGACCTCGCTGACTAGGCCGTGATGTCAGATCTGCATGATGCGCAGATCTGACATCACGGCTGCCAACGTGTAAAAAATATAGATCGAGCGGATAATTAAACATAGCCGTGTTTTTGAAAAAAATATTTTTAAAATATTGTATTTTTGTATTGTATTTTAGACGACTTTGTCTTATTTGCTACAAAATCCGAAAAATCACTAAAACTGGGGTATTTAACGAAGGTTTTTACAAATTCACTTTGGATTGGTTTCGAAATCATTAAATCTAGTGAAATTTCACCAGATCTGGCAACCTTGAGACTTTGAGACCAGGAACTTTCCAAATTCTCTACGTGCTCTAAGCCAGATCTAGCATAATTTAATTTTCAAAGCCAAAATAATTTTTTCCTAAATATGATAACCTGCTAAATTAAAAAAGGAAACGACAACTGGAGATAAATTTTATAGAAAAAAATTAAATTATCAAATCTCAAGTAACGCACGTTCGCAAACGAATTGCTATAAGTATCATTAGTATGTAAACGTACTGTGAGGTTAGGCTACGCCCCCAAAGAAATATGGCTCTGGGGGCCCACCCACGGAATCGGCGCCTATGATCAAGATCAAGACTGCAACTTTCTACATTGTTTGTCATTGTTTGTGTAGTAGTCAATCATTCTCGCTATAAAAATTGCAAACTTTTTGTAATATTGAAACCCTAAAACTGCTACAGTTTCGATTCTCTTCCACATCAAAAAATAATTCCCCGATAACTCTTCCTTGTTTATATTATCGCCAAAATAAACTCTCCTAAATTCCAAACACCACAACTCTGGAACGGCCAATAAAATCACAACAAGCACGTCCCTTTATCGGCCTGGATTTTGCCATAGAATGCCCCAGCAGCGTGTCTGTGTCTTTGCCTCGCCGACCGTACAACACACTCCCGCCGAGTCCTGCCTTCAGTTTAGTCGGGAATCACGTACAATCCCCAACTACCCCTGTGCTTCCCGTCACAACACCCCCTATTCGATGGCACGTGCCAGAATGTCGAAAATCAACACTTGGGATTTTTTCTAACGGAGTGATTGTGTCGAAAGCCTTCCTGAGATGTGATGGTACTCAGTGTTTGACAATAATAAAGTGTTTTAAGTGTTATTTGTTGCCTGATTTTAAGGCCATTAGTGTTTGGATTAATGGCGGAGAATCAAATAGGACAGGTAAATTTTTCGGTTGTTTTAGATCCGTACCAATTAGATGTTTTAGTAAAAGAAGTATAGCGCATCTCTGGTTATTATTGGTCTGAAAAGCATACCTATTTACCGTTAAGTCATAGAATAGAGTCATCTTAAACACTTGATAAAAAAAAACCTTCGTCAGATGTTAGGGTACTATGAGGAAGCATTTAACAGATTTTATTTCTAAAATCTTTTAGTGTTAATGATTTTTATCTACTTTCATTTAGTAATATAAATTTAACAGTTCTGTAAATCGTTTTGTAAGGGCATCTATTACAACACTAGTGCTGGAAGAAGAATTCCAGCCCCCATGACGCTTTAACATCTGCATATCTGCACCACCATCAAATAGAATGGTGACTGAAGACCTCCTAAAACAATGTCCACTGTATCGTTCGGGATTATTCAATTCAAGTTTTGTTGCAATCTTCTTTGGTATATTTCCAAAATTATTAATTCCGACAGGCTGGGAGGTGCATTTTCCTTTTCCATAGAATACAAAAAACCGCCTGTGAG
This sequence comes from Polydrusus cervinus, assembly GCA_935413205.1. Classification (NCBI taxonomy): domain Eukaryota; kingdom Metazoa; phylum Arthropoda; class Insecta; order Coleoptera; family Curculionidae; genus Polydrusus; species Polydrusus cervinus. Next base: position 9,648,443 of record OW284512.1, read on the forward strand.
TTGCATTAAGAGGACGAAGTTTAGCATACTTTCGAAAAATACTTAAACAGTTGACACCTGTCACATTTCCTTCTGTTATAACAAATTCTCGCATAATTTTGGTTTTCGAGAATGGAATCACAATTTTTATATATAAATCATTGTGTTCAGTATGATCCAACATTAACTTAGCTAGTTCTTCGCTCCGACAAGCCCCAAAAATGCCGATTATCATAACAACCTTCATAAGTAAATATGTTTCATCATCTGCAGTACTAAGAAACTTACATACGTCTTCCTTTGTAAAAACTTTGGACTTTTTGGCCTTGTAACCCTCTGAACTTCTTTTCAAAAATGCAATTAATTGAGAAAATCTGCTTATAACTTGATTTTACTTGACGGAAAACATAGTTCTCAACATTGAGTAGTGAGTCCATAGTGTAGATGGTTTCTGGGAGCGTTGCTTTACGAAAAAATAACCCAAAAGGATTTTCTCAGACACCTCCTTTATTTTGTTAGCTTTGCACCAATCTTCAAACTTCTGATACTCCAACTCATACCGCGCCTTGGATTTTGTCGGAACTAAACTTGAGATCGCTTCGTTTGCCGCTGCTTCTATATCAGAGGGTAAACTTCCATTAGAATCGCTCATTTTGCAAAACGCTTTTTATATTTTTGAATTTGTTTGACAAAGTTTCGACAGTAACTATGCGAAACAGTAACTATGCGAAAGGTAACATAAAAAACTTGATTAGTAAACTTAATAGCAGGTGCATTTTTACAGGTGCATTTTTATATACATATGATTATACTTTACTTTAGAATCGCGTTCACCAGGCTTAACGTTTGATAACACTGTCATGTATTTAGGGGCACCAAATATTTAAGAAAATAGATTTGGTGTGTAGCATTACGTTTTTATTGTGCTGATATGTGTAAGACCAAATGTATACAGGCTTTACCTGGGTACTACACCATGCTAGGAAAAATTATTATTTTGTCTTGACACATTGGTGAACGTAGTTAATCATGTTAACGTAGCATTTATTTTGTACTCGCTACAATGTGATATTTCACTATTATCATATTTAATAGTTTTGGCATTTAAATTGTTAAGTCGGTACTATAAAAGAAGTTTATCATCAATGAAACTATTGCTAGATCATACCGTGATTTTTTTGCAGCTCATTGAATACATACACAATTTCCACAAATTTTAAAAACGCAAAACTGGCGCGATTACTCGGGATGACGTCTATCCAATAAACATTTACAGTTAGCATCGTTGCTGATCTTTTACTTATAATGTCGGTGTTTTTGTTTACATCCCACTTACATCCGAATTATTGTGGACTTTTGATGTAATTTTGTTTAAAATAACTTCTTATTATTTATTTGCTCATAGAGCAGAAAGGTCGACAAATAACTTAGGTTAGACTTTTTTTCAACTGTCATTTCATTAGCTTGGTCTTCTGTCAATAATTTCGGTGTTGCCACATGTGATACCTTTTATGCTAGTTAAATAATATATTTTGTTCCTAGAACTTTAATAACTTATTTTACAAAATATCGATAACATTTTGGAAATAATATGATGCTTTTTATTTTTCCGCATAAGTCCGTTTTGGTCAATTATTTCTATTGGATTACTTTTAGATTTTGTGTATCAATAGTTTTTTTATTTATTTATTTTCTCAGTGATAGATGGCTTAAAAATATCAAAAAGTACAAACACAGAGCATTTTTTTTGTTCCTTCATACACTCATACACAAAATCAAAATTTAGTGAAAGAGCCCATTTGTATTTGGTTCTTCTTTTTTTGAATTTTTATTTAATTGAGTTTATTTGTCACTATTAAAATTGGATGACTTCATTTGAAATAATATGGAAACAATTTTTTTAATGAATTTTAGTTAATCGCAAAACCTTAAAAAGTTAAAAATACAAAAATCAATTGAGTGGAAATTTTTTTTTCCACGTCGGAAAAAGAAACAAGTTCTCAAGATAAAAAGTATACTTTGATGCCTACGCAAACAAAACGTCCGAAATGACTGAAGTCTTAAAAAACTTTCAAAAGTTTTCGAGGGAATTGCAAATGCTGGAGGCAACGGCTTGTATAATTTCGAGGAGGCTCATTTTCGACATTTAAAAAAGTGGCGTTGACGCATTGTTGTATCATGCTAATGAATTTAAAGTAAGTATAAATTTATGTGGAATAATGAATACAAGGAAAAAGCCTCTGCATGGATAGAAATAGTATATTGTATATCTGGTAGGAAAAATAGCATATCCGAGGGCTGATATAGTATATTACATAGCAAGTGATGAAAGTGATACTTTTCAAACGAGGAGATATTTAGCACGAGGCTTCAGCCGAGTGCGGAAATTCTCCGAGTTTAAGAATAATCACTTTCACACGAGTAATGTACACTATTTTTCCTACGACCACAAAGAATTATTAAAAAAACCTTTGATTTGTGAAAAAAATAGTTCAACTCAATTCAGAATTAGAGTGTGAAAATACGCCATCTGAAATTATAAAAAAGTTAAGAATATACTGGAAAATCTATTACTAGTCAAAACAAGCCCCGCTGAAGAAAATGTCATATATTAAACTTAAACTTAAACAGGAAATGTTTATGGGTTGGCATAGACTAGAGCCATGGCTACCGATCGAAAGATCATAGGTTCAAATCCCATCAGGCTTGACTTTTTTTTGTAAAAACATTAAATAAATTATAAAATTATTTTGAAATGAAATCTTTGTTGGATGAATTTTTGAAATTTAATCAAGGAAAGATGCATTAAACATAAATTTAAAAAATTCACTAAACAAGGAAGATTTCAATTCAAAATACCTAATTCTATAAATTATTTAATGTTTTTATAAAAAAAAAATCAAATACTCCTGATGGGATTTGAACCCGTGATGGCTCTGTCTCTACGCTATGCCTACCCATAAACATTTCCTGTTTAAGTTTAATATATGACATTTTCTTCAGCGGGGCTTGTCTTGACTGGTAATAGATTTTCCATTATATTCTTAACTTTTTTATAATTTCAGATGGCGTATTTTCACACTCTAATTCGAAATCACTCGACAAATACCTACATGATAAATAAGTTAAACACTAAACTGCTTTCTAAAATTTGTTCTTTTTAATAAATAGGGGTGGTCTGTCAAATTGGCATCATATGTTTAAATTAAATAGTGTGCCTTGTATTTCCACTCTAGAGTTGAAATATTTTTTTCACAAATCAAAGGTTTTTTTAATAATTCTTTGTGGTCGTAGGAAAAATAGTGTACATTACTCGTGTGAAAGTGATTATTCTTAAACTCGGAGAATTTCCGCACTCGGCTGAAGCATCGTGCTAAATATCTCCTCGTTTGAAAAGTATCATTTTCATCACTTGCTATGTAATATACTATATCAGCCCTCGGATATGCTATTTTTCCTACCAGATATACAATATACTATTTCGTATTTTCACACTCTAATTCGGAATCACTCGACAAATAAATAAGTTAAACACTAAACTGGTTTCTAAAATTTGTTCTTTTTAATAAATAGGTGTGGTCTGTCAAATTGGCACCATATGTTTAAATCAAATAGTGTGCCATGTATGTCCACTCTAGAGTTGAAATATTTTCTTTCAACACGCGTGTGATATTCAGCGCTTTCGAGACAAGTTAACCGTGCTTTTTTTCTCATTTTCATAGGTAGTCGTAGGAAAATATGATTTTCCTACTAGGTGCACATGCACATACTGTTTTTTCTGCAATCGAAAAGAAATTAAAATAAATATAAAATGATTGTATCTAATAAAAAATAATTAAAATACCTAATAGATCGCCTATGCTTAGCATTGCGGTTGCTTAACAATCACGTTTTTATTATTGTTATTTCTTTATAACAAGTGGTGTCAGTACAAATTTCGCCTTTTGAGTTCAACTTGTTTCCTAAAATCGACGAAAAATTGGAAAGTGACGACGAACTTGGACAGGGGACTTCGCCAGATGTTAAGGATATTGCAATTTTAGGGACTCTAAGCTTGTTACCAGCCAAGTCTAGAAAAAAATATGAAATGGCATATTCAAGATTTATGGATTATTGCCACGGAAAAAATACGTTCTCCCATTCGGAAAATGTTTTGATTGCCTATTTTGCTCACTTATCTGAAAAGCTGAAACCATCGACGCTTTGGTCGACTTATTCGATGCTAAATGCAGAATTTAACATGAAAAAATGTTGACCTTTTAAAATATCACAAATTACAAGCATATTTAAAACGACACACATGGTTACAAAGCAAAAAAATCTAAGGTTTTATCTTTGGAAAAAATACAATGATTTTTTAAAAGAAACGCCAGATGATATTTATTTAATACCCAAGGTCAATCTCGCCCAGAAAACTTTGAAAACTCTCGACTTTTCCACAAGTTTACAAAAGGAATAGCGTTTAAGCAAGTAGTTGGTATTCACCAATTTGGAAAAACGCCGCAGACCGTTGCCGATTTTTAAAATTAAAAAATCCTGGACAGTACACCGGACATTGTTTCAGCCGGTCCTCTGCGACGATTTTATTCGACTCTGGATCAGACACTACAACATTAAAGCGCCACGGAGTGTTGTTGAAGGTTAGGTTGAGAATTCGATAACAAACAAAGTTGTTGTTGCAAACAGGATCCTTAAAGCAGACAACCGAACCAATGAAAAATTTAAATACCGCATCTTCGTATAGTGCAGATTTTTCTTCTGGGAAGGATTCTCACTATTCTCAGCCAATGTTTAATAACTGCAATAACTGCATTATAATAATAAATGTATCAAAGAATTAAGTAATACATGCTCATACAAATATAATATTATACAGATACAAATGTCGACATTCAACAATATAAACGATTAATTAACGCAGATCATAATTTTGTCTATCGATATTTTTTTTTTTACAAATTATCCGAGCCCAAACAAATTAACACAACGAAATGTTCAACCGTAATACAATTTCTGCAAGGCAGCGGCTTCATTTCGGATATGGGCCGTGTCCAATTAAATTAGCCATTGTTGGGGGCTTTTTATACGGCGTTTTTTCACAAGGTGGGAATATGGGAAATCCTGAGGCTGTTAAAGAGACTTTCTTTTTATTTGTGATACATTTTGAAAAGAAATGCTCTAAAACCGGAAGAAATTAAATGTGAAAATAAAAGTTTCTTTATAACAATGAAACGATAGACTTTGCTAGTAATTTTTTTTCTTTTTTTATTATTTGCCGTAGATGTTAGTTCTCAGGGGACATAAATGTTTTCCTATTTTCAACCCCGTCCAGCTTGAACTCCTACGACAGGATGGTTTCCACCCTTAAAATCCTGGAAATGGAAAGGTGGGTCGAGTGATACCTGAGTTTAAAGGGAATTGAATTGTCTCTTCAATGGAATTCAATTGTCTCTTCAATGGAATTCAATTTTTGGAAGCGTTTTCCACTATAGTGCTCTCTTCGCCCCCTAAATCTTACCGTGCACGCATTGACCGATATCGATACGGATATATCGGCTTTATTATCGGTATCGGCCGATATACGGAAAGTATATCGGCTTTCTGGCCGTTATATGTTACCTATGTATATACAGGGTGGCCCATTTATCTGACAAAGTAATATACCGTCTCTGCTATTATACAGGGTGTTCCTTAATGACGTGCTAATATTTTAGGGTGTGATTCCTCAAGTCATTTTATGAAGAAAAGTCCATATAAACATATGTCCTAAACGGCTTAAATTTTTTGCTACAGGGTGTTGAATTATTTTTTTTTAATGCGTTTTTTAAAATATATTCGAAAGTACTTTAGATAATATTTTCAATTTTGGCATGTGCTAATAGGACATAAAACCACATCTTTTAGTAATAAAAGTTATTTTTTTGTCCCACCAGTGGCGTCCCTGCAAACATTTCCTCTGATATTTTTTGGAAAAAAGTGGTACGCCACTGACATTTTTCCATGTGGATATTATTTCTGATTAGCTTGGTCAATTCTGCATAAAAATGGTCTCTTGCGTTTTTATTCTCAGGCACACCGTTCTTAATTAAAATAATTAAATTAGCTCTACTATTTATTATTATTAACATTGATAATACAAAATTTTGTTTTATAAAAATTGTTGGAATGTTTTTTTTTGGGATGTTTAAAGGAAAATATCTCGAAACCCGTTAAATATATTAAGATCAATCAAGTACACTTTTTGACTCAGAAAATGCCCTTCTTTAAGAAACTATAATTGAAAAACACCTAATATCACAGGTAAGAAAAAAATCATAGATTTATGAAGCCCAGTGTATGCAACTAGCGCCCTCTAGTTTCAAACTTAAAAATTTCTACAAATTCTTATTTCTTGCTTATAAAAACATAATATTGCCAACTTTCAATTCGATTCATTAAACCTTTTTAAAATTATGGCTTATTTTCGAGAATAAACTTTTACTTTCAACACCCTGTATCTCTAGAACAAGTAACAATCCGAAAAAACTTATATAACTTAATCGGCTTAGTTTGATGTCTAGTATCTCCAGTTACTCTACGGCCCATAAGTTACCGGACACCCTGTATATTTCTACGAATATCAACAACTTCGATTCAAAAATCCAACTAGGGACCAATAAATAGGGAAACCAAGAAAGACCTGCGTTCACCAGAAAAAATAACCGGCGCTCACCGGGGATATACCTGCGTTTACCGGGGAAATACCGGCTTCCACCGGGGAAATACCGGCTTCCACCGGGTAAATAGCGGCGCGGTGTTCGTCGCCGAAAAATTCATGTCGATCGATCACTACTTGTTACACACACACTCATCCTTTCGTTGAGAAAGAAACATTTTTTAAAATTCCAAATAATTAATTTCTGTGTTTCTCAAACTAATCAAAACTTTTCTTATTCTACTTAAATCCTTTTTCTTTAATTGAAAAGCAAAAAATAATCCCGACGTGAGCGTCACACTTACGATATTAGATACAAAAAAAGCACACCAAGAAGCCTATAAAAACCGATTACAAAACTGAAGGTAACATCAAAAAGGCCTTTGGGGAGCGAAGTTTTTCTCATAACATTTCCATCCAAATTCTCTGTTGTCGCCTTTCGGCATTTGATGTTCTCTTGGAAAGTTTTAAAAGTTTTTTTCTGGATTTAAGTGAATTCGGACAGTTTTGGTTGTGTAGAGATCAAAACGTGGTTTTATCTTGAAAGGTTTTCTTTACGAAGGAAATACATAATTAATTTTTAAGTTAATTTTAGATGGTTCCTTGTTATTTCTGGTAAAAGAGGCAAGTTGTTAAAAATCAATTAATTCTTACAATGTTTATTTCGTTTCTGTCTCTGTAATGCGAGAAAAAAATTCGGCGTTATCGTATAAAAAATGTGGAAAAGTTAAACTAAAAGTTTTTTCTACTTCCACATGGATATTATGTGTTTCCTTTACAACTAAGTGAAAGAATAATACCATTTCATTGAATAATCATTTCATATCCATCCGGGGTTAGGATTTAAAACTGACCACACATTGGTCAGATCATTATAACTTGATAATTATGATAAGGAATCACAATTCACACGTAAATTTTTACTTGTAAACTAAAATGTGTTAAGCTTGACAATTCAATATTACTGTTTCCATAGTTACAAAACAAATATTTAATGGTATCCTGTATTTGTGAACAAAGTTAATAATATTTATTTCAAAATTTTAACAAGTTGATTGTAATAAGTTATGTCCTTTTAATAATTTTCGATTTACGAAAAAATAGTATGTATACCTCGTAGAAAAAGCTACATTCCCCGACTCCGTATTGCCAGTCTCGGCTTGCGCCTCGACATACAATCTTTACGGTCGTCCGGGAATGATCAGCTTACTAGGTATACAATGTACTATTTATTGATGAAGGAATCACTAAAAGGATCTAGTGAAATAGAAATCAATATGGTAAACCCCTAAAAAAAAGCTCCCGACAATGACTAATTCAATTGGCCGCAGCCTATATATATCCGAAATTAAACCGCTGCTGCCTTGCAGAAATTGCAATAATTGCATTATGGCTGAACAGTTGTTAATTTGTTTGTTGGCTCGGTTTAGTTATATTTGTTCACTAACTTCGTTAAGTAGAAATACCGCAAGTCGGTATAAAGCCTAACAGAACGTTGTTTGTTCGAATCACGGAATATATGAACTGAAGTTTGCTACTGCATTGTGTACTTGCTTCGGTACAAGAGGATTATAGCCATAATTAATGTGCTTAGCTGAACAAGAGGGTATTTTGTTTATTTATTACGAAAATCGAAACCTTGATGGTTATATCACCCACCCTTAAAAAGGGGGGGGGGGAATAAATCGGGACGGGCAGAGAAGTGGATGCAATGGAGAATATACTACCTATACAGGGTGTTTCACGGTGGATGGAACGTTAAAGGTTTATAGAAAATGGGTGAAACGTTTTCTTAAAAAATTTGAATTTAAAATAATTGATGGTCTATCGTTTTAAAATATTTTTAGCAATGCGGCGTTGCTGCTTCTGCCCGAAACAGGTGGAAACATCGGTATTTTAAATGAAACACCCTATATATTATTATATTTTCTAATTCCCTATACAATTCCACATATATTTTGTATAAAATGTCATATGTCTAAATTCAATTGTTTGAGATATTGTCGTTTAAAATATGCCATTTTCAGACTTTGACAGACTGTAGCACTGGAACGGCGCATCTTAGAGATGGTGGTTTTCACCGCATTATCTCAGTTTTTTATTTTCTATCTAAAAGTTACAACTTTCGGTTTAACATATTAAACCGTAAAACAATTTTTTGGGTAAAAAATATTTTATATAATAAATATTTTCAAAGGCAAATTTCTCTGAAACTATAAAAAGAATTTGGTAAAATCATGTTTCATCACAGAAGTATCATTCTTTCTAACGAAGCAAAATTCGGGTTCCAGGAGTCAGCGGTTGCCGAGATTTTAGCGTCCGAAAAGTCGAATAGCGGGATTTTGTTGGTTGGCAAAAACTGGCTAATACTATAGTAAATGCTTTAAATATCTGCTAAGTATTTCTTCTATATAAACTGCTGGACAATTGCTTTCGAGCAAGAAAAATTTTGCCTAAATTTAACAGTTAATATTTTGTGAACCAGAGATGATATCGACCTACGGTTTTGAATGATTGATAGATTCATCCCTTGAGAAACAATTGTCAATGTTGGATTTTCTTTAACTGTCAGAAAGTTTTATTTACAGGGTGTTAAAGAAGACGATGATTTTTGCTCCAATTTTAATGGCGTGTAACTTTCACAATAATATTTTTAAATTTCATCGCTCTACGTCAATTGAATCAATGGTTCATAGCAAAGAAAGTAATTTGTCAAATTTTTGATATCTGCTATATTTTAAGAAACACCGATTTTTTTGGATAACCTTGGTTTATTTTAACTTATTGGTGGCTGGATCTCACTGTGCGTTGTATCGTGCAAACTTTGCGAGTGATTATTATACCTTATGAAAAGCTTGATTATGTACAGTAACAATAGTTGTACCTAAATGTTATGATGTACAGTGGCGTACTTATAAACACTTATATGTCTATGGTTTATGAGTATCTCACAATTTTTCACGATTGTTTTATATTGGAAAGTACTAGATTAGGTCAATTTTTTCTTATTTTTTAGTTTTTCATATCGCACTACAGGTATATTATACAGTGTGTTTACAAAAGTTTAACAAAGATCATTTTTTTAATTTAATTTTTGGGAAAAAATGTTTTATTTATTTCTAACTTTCTAACACTATACTCATAAATCATAGACATATAGGTGTTTATAAGTATGCCACTGTACATCATAACATTTAGGTACAACTATTGTTACTGAACATAATCAAGCTTTTCATAAGGTATAAGAATCACTCGCAAAGTTTGCAGGATACAACGCACAGTGAGATCTAGCTATACCAATAAGTTGAAATAAAGCAAGGTTTTCCAAAAAAATCGGTATTTCTTAAATTATAGCAGATATCAAAAATTTGACAAATTACTTTCTTTGTTATAAACCAGTGATTCAATTGAGGTAGAGTGATAAAATTTAGAAATATTATTGTGAAAGTTACACGCCATTAAAATTGGAGCAAAAATCATCGTCTTCTTTAACACCCTGTATATAAAATTGTCTGACAGTTAAAGAAAATCCAATATTGACAATTGTTTCTCAAGGGATGAATATATCAACCATTCAAAACTTTTGGTCGATATCATATCTGGTTCAGAAAATATTAACTGTTAAATTTAGGCGAAATTTTTCTTGCTCGAAAGCAATTGTCCAGCAGTTTATATGACCATTCTTGGTACTAACATATGATCAAGGAGCTTTGTGAAATCAATTTTTTTAGCTTTACACTACCGTGTTATCAGAATTTCATTTGCTCCTTTACTATTAACCGCAGGTGACATATGCGTTTATAGTTTTAATCCATGCACCAAATGTTATCAAGAATAAAATTGTCTTGGGAAATAAGAAAATTTTCCATTTACATTGCATACTTTTTTGGACACACTGTATAAATATATGTAGATCAATTTTAGCATGGAGCTGGTAACATTAAAGAAGAATTAAGAAATATTGGTAGGGTGCTCTTAACACTTACTGAAAATATGGAACACCGGACATTGTATACAGGGTGGCTCCTAAGTTGATATTTCTTTTTTAGCTGTGTATAGAAGGCATTAAAATAAACAACTTTTTCAAAAAACTTAAAATAAGCCGAGTTACAGAAGAAAAAATCTAAGTGCGGGCCTGGTCATCAAAACGTGGCTATACTTTATGTTGTTTCTCTTATTAGTCATAAACAACATTTTCAAATAGCTTTTTTCAAAAAACTCAAAAACAAGGTACTTACATTCATTTATTACACTATGGATCAAATACGGTCCTGCCTAACTTGCCCGTTGAATAACATTAAGAAAAGGTGTAAGATGAGCCCGCAAGGGAAAGCGTTCTGCGTATAATCTCGAAGCAGCAGCCGACGTTTGACGACACTCACCTTAAATTAGCACCATATTTACTAGTTCATTGTTTTCAAATTTTACCGCTTTCACGTGTCACCAATTTAAAATTAACTTGCTTCAAAAAAAGACGCCGCAGCGTATTGCCAAATAAATAACTGACCACCGACCCGTAAATTGCATGACTAATAAGACAAAAACAACATAAAGCATAGCGGGCTACGTTTTAATGACCAGGCCCGCACTTAGATTTTTTACTTCTGTATCTCGCCTATTTTAAAGTTTTTTCACAAAAGGTATTTGAAAATGTTGTTTAATTTAATGTCTTCTATACACAGCTAAAAAAAAAAGTATCAACTTAGGAATCACCCTGTATAATCGTCGTGACTTATGCTGTGTTTTAGTATACTCGAACATATTTTTATGCGATTTAATGTCCATCCTATCGTACTATTTTCTTACTAATCCGTAAACGGAATTATTATAATACCCATAAAGCCCTTTATCGATATTAATGTTTCACTCTAACGGCACATCGTTTCAAAACGATTGAACACGATTAATCAGAGACTTCCATCTTCAATTATTGTTATCAACGTGCTGCTAAATGGGACACGCTCCTGTCACCCCTTTCGCTGTTACAATAGTAGCTTTTACCTAATTTTCAAACCGTTTTCGCGTTACACAATTTCCGCTACAAGAAACTTGAAAGGGTGTTAAATTGAGTCGTCGAGCAATGTCAATCAGTCAACTGCGATTATTTTACACTTTGAGGGACATGATTACAATGAAATTTTCATAAAATATTTTTTCGACTCTCTTCGCTCAACTTTTAGTCCCCAGTTTACACACAGCTCAAGGGATCTATGGTGTTTCTAGGTTTTTAAAAAGTTCTAGAAAAAGTTTGCCAAGCATTCTACACGAAAAAAAAACAACATTAATATAAATAATAATCAGTGGTGGCTCGTCGGGGGAGGCAGTGCCTCCCCTGAAAATATTAATGTAATAATAATTTATTTAATAAATTCCTATACCTATAATTATACGATTAAAACAGCTTTAAAACATATTTTTAACACAATAATATCATAGTTCCTGTATACATTTTGCGAAATCTCTTTAATAAATTTGTACTTTCTCAAAGTCTCTGTTATTCAATTGTTAATTTTAACGTCTGGACCTTTGTCCAGTAACCGAGCAATAGCATCCTTATCCGTTTCATTGTTATTTCATCTTGTCTCGCTCTTCACGGGATCGCAGTTTATCGGAAGCGTGCGGAGGCAATTTAAAAAATGTTTCCTCTGTAGTCAATGTTTTTGGGAAAGACAATAGTAAAAATACAAATAATTTTATATTTCAGGAAGCCTAGTAAGCTTTTTTGCATGACGCAAAGCGCGTTTAGGAGGCAAGCACGCCTACTGCGCTTTAAATCAGTAGGATTTTAGGAATTTCGAATTAGGTTCTGTAGTTGGATCGTTACACCTGTAACCGTTATGTTAGTGTAGGTTATGGTTTTCTAATTTCTTTCATAATTCTTCGTTCTTGAGATTTTGTGATACGTGACGGTGTTATTGAAGGTGAGAGGGTAAGTTTTTAAAATTTAATTTACTAATTTCATTATTAAAATGGAAATAGGAAGGATCTGTAAGAAACACCAAGGATATCGTAGAATTTTTTATTAAATTTAACTTAAGCAGACTTTTATACGACGACAAATTGTTCGTGAAAGATTTAGGAATTCCTCGTCCAGATTTGAGCAAAATTCTTGGCAATAAAATAATTTAATGGAAACTCTACACCTTCCCGTTCGGTTTGCTGAACAATAACATATTTTTAATGCATACCTACCTATATAAAATATTTTATTGACCAAGTAGAGGTCCTTTCAATATCCTAATAAATAATCGGTTTTGTTGTAAAAAAAATACTTTGCCTACCTCCTCTAAAAAAATTGCCAGAGGAAGGGTAAACCTAGCGCATATACTTGATTAAAGTGTATTATTATCAGTGACGGCTCGTGGCTAATTTAAATGGGTAGGCAAAATGAAGCACCAAGGTGGAAAAGCGCAGCATGCGAAAATTTATCGGAGCCACGCCCATAATTCGTCAATAATTCAGTCAATTATAGTTACTATCAAATTTCGTAAATTAATTTATTTTCGCAAGTTCTTTTTACAGGTATTGATAATGTTTTAAAACATAATTAAATTAATTTTAAGGGCCCGAAGGAGGTATTATGTACAATACATTGATTAAAAAATTATGGTTAAAATTTGAATCAAACTTGCCAAACAAAGTGACACCTTGTATCTTTGTAATAATTACCGTGATTAAGTGCTTCGTTTTTTTAATCGTGACCCCGGAAAGCCGCTAAATTTTGATGTGTGTGAAGAAAGCAACGAAAATTAGCGGCAACGGTTTTTTTACCGTAAACCCAGTTACGAATTTAGCGTCAAATTGTCAATTGCGCCTGCATATTTGGCAACGATTTATCACAACAACGAAAATGGTTACATCTCCCTGTAGCCACGAATTTCTTAATCAGTTGGAAAAAGTGTAAATGTGGCCACCGTAGTTTAAATATTAACATCTTTTAACTTTAAATAATTAGCAACGAATCTTAACTTTACTATCAATGAAATTATTAAATTAATTAATTAATTAAACACACCTATTTTTTTATAAAGCTTAGCTTAAATCCTTACTATACTTGAATATATGACATATTTCAAAAGATTCTGCTTATAAATTGGAAAAAAGTTGCAATTACATCCGAAATAAAAGTTTAGACGCCACCATATTTTAAGGGATGTTAGACTATACCTATAGCTTACGTATCCACTATATGACATATTCCAAAAAATGTCGGGGACTTTGTAAAAAATTAATAACTCCGAGATTCCGCTTATAAATTGGAAAAAAATTGCATTTACATCCGAAATAAAAGTTTAGACGCCACCATATTTTAAGGGATGTTAGACTATACCTATAGCTTACGTATCCACTATATGACATATTCCAAAAAAGGTCGGGGACTTTGTAAAAAATTAATAACTCCGAGATTCCGCTTATAAATTGGAAAAAAATTGCATTTACATCCGAAATAAAAGTTTAGACGCCACCATATTTTAAGGGATGTTAGACTATACCTATAGCTTACGTATCCACTATATGACATATTCCAAAAAATGTCGGGGACTTTGTAAAAAATTAATAACTCCGAGATTCCGCTTATAAATTGGAAAAAAATTGCATTTACATCCGAAATAAAAGTTTAGACGCCACCATATTTTGAGGGATGTTAGCCTATACCTATATCTTATGTATCCATGTCATAAAGTGGATACATAAGATATAGGTATAGGCTAACATCCCTTAAAATATGGTGGCGTCTAAACTTTTATTTCGGATGTAAATGCAATTTTTTTCCAAATTATAAGCGGAATATTTTGAAATATGTCATATAGCTAGAAGTATAGTAAGGATTTAAGCTAAGCTTTATAAAAAAAATAGGTGTGTTTAATTAATTAAATAATTTCATTGATATTAAAGTTAAGATTCGTTGCTAATTTTTAAAGTTAAAAGATGTTAATATTTAAACTACCGTGGCCACATTTACACTTTTTCCAACTGATTAAGAAATTCGTGGCTACAGGGAGATGTAACCATTTTCGTTGCTGTGATAAATCGTTGCCAAATATGCAGGCGCAATTGACAATTTAACGCTAAATTCGTGGCTAGGTTTTACGGTAAAAAACCGTTGCCGCTAATTTTCGTTGCTTTCTTCACACACATCAAAATTTAGCGGCTTTCCGGGGTCACGATTAAAGAAACGAAGCACTTAATCACGGTAATTATTACAAAGATACAAGGTGTCACTTTGTTTGGCAAGTTTGATTCAAATTTTAACCATAATTTTTTAATCAATGTATTGTACATAATACCTCCTTCAGGCCCTTAAAATAAATTTAATTATGTTTTAAAACATCATCAATACCTGAACTTGCGAAAATAAATTAATTTACGAAATTTGATAGTAACTATAATTGACTGAATTATTGACGAATTATGGGCGTGGCTCCGATAAATTTTCGCATGCTGCGCTTTTCCACCTTGGTGCTTCATTTTGCCTACCCATTTAAATTAGCCACGAGCCGTCACTGATAATAATACACTTTAATCAAGTATATGCGCTAGGTTCACCCTTTCTCGAATAAAATAATACTTTTTTCCAGATCACAAATCTAATAACTATTTTTGTCGGAAAAAAAGGCACAAATACAAGTTCTTGATCGAAATAATGATTCTTTTTACACCCATTAAATTGCACTGGTAATACATGTACTGGTTAAGTGTTAGCATACAATTGGTTAAGGATTATGTTGGTTTTTCATGCACTTCCAGCTATAACTACTATTTACTCAAAGTAGTCACGAGACCGGTGTGTATGCTTTAACTCCAACGTAAGTTTTTAGTGGTTGATGCTTCTTTTTTAGCTGTGTATAGAAGGCATTAAAATAAACAACATTTTCAAATACCTTTTTTCAAAAAAACTTAAAAATAGGGTACTTACATTCATTTATTACACTACGAATCAAATACGGTCCTGCCTAACTTGCCCGTTGAATAGCATTAAAAAAACTTCTGGGTGTAGGATGAGCCCGCAAGGGAAAGCGATCTGCGTATAATCTCAAAGCAGCAGCCGCACTTTGACGATACTCACTGTAAATTAGCACCATATCTACTAGTTCATTGTTTTCCAGATTTTACCATTTTCACGTGACACCAATTTAAAATTAACTTGCTTTAGAAAAACACCGCAGCGGATTGCCAAATAACTAATGACCGACCCGTAAATTGCATGACTAATAAGGCAAACAACATAAAGTATAGCAGGCTAAGTTTTGATGACCAGGCCCGCACTTGGATTTTTTACTTCTGTATCTCGCCTATTTTTGAGTTTTTTGAAAAAAGGTATTTGAAAATGTTGTTTATTTGAATGCCTTTTATACACAGCTAAAAAATAAGTTACAACTTCGGAATCACCTTGTATAAATGAGTTTTATAAGGTTAGTAACTGATATCGCAAGTTTCCCCTTCTCAAATAATTACAGTTATTACGGCTTATTCAATTATATACCTTTATACTAAAATTTACATATACTCTGACGTTACTCAAACATAAAAACATTGTTACGGCTGACCTTCCGGGTAGAAAGTTTACTTTACAAACTGATTAAAAGTATGGAAATGGAGAACGTGTTTAGAGGCAGCCTTCGTTTGACCTGTTTTCCTAAAATAAGTTCCAAGTTGGTGGAAGGATCATAGTGTTAGTAAACTTGGACGCAAATAATACGGCTAAATAACCGCAGGAAGATGGTTTGGTGTAATTTGGGTTTGGGTTACAGACCTTAGGCTGCCAATTGATCTCGTATTATCTTCGAAATGGGCGGCACTTCGAATTTTACCCTTTTAAATAATAAAATCTATAATAAATACTTCTGTCCGACTATGTTTTTTTAATTAAGTTTATACTATACAGCGGGATTCCTAAGTTGATACTTCTTTCTTAGCTGTGTATAGAAGGCAATAAAAGAAACATTTTCAAATGCCTTTTTTCAAAAAACTTTAAAGTAGGCTAGATACAGAAGTAAAAAATCTAAGTGCGGGCCTGATCATCAAAACGTAGCTTGCTATACTTTATGTTGTTTTTGTCTTATTAGTCATGCAATTTACGGGTCGGTCGTCAGTTATGTGGCAATCCGCTGCGGTGTGTTTTTCTGAAGCTAGTTAATTTTAAATTGGTGACACGTGAAAATGGTAAAATTTGAAAATAATGAACTAGTAGATATGGTGCTAATTTACGGTGAGTGTCGTCAAAGTGCGGCTGCCACTTCGAGATTATACGCAGAACGCTTTCCCTTGCTGGCTCATCGTACACCCAGAAGTTTTCTTAATGATATTCAACGGGCAAGTTAGGCAGGACCGTATTTGATCCATAGTGTAATAAATGAATGTAAGTAAGGTACCTTATTTTTGAGTTTGTTGAAAAAAGGTATTTCAAAATGGTGTTTATTTTAATGCCTTCTATACACAGCTAAAAAAAATATCAACTTTGGAATCACCCTGTAAGAGTAATAAATTAAAAACTAAAAAATAAAGTTTTACGTTCCTGAAAAAAAAAGTTTAAAAAACCATCTAAATTTATTTTTTAAATCATGGGATTGGGTGAGATTTATGTCAAGGGATCTAGAGATATTATAAATCTAATAGAGTTTATCCATTTTATACAGGGTGTTCATAAAAATGTTTCAAAAACGACACATTTTAAATTAATTATATTTAAGTTTTTTAAATGGAACACCCTGTATAATATTTGACTATTTACAACTCGAGTGGATTGTCCATGTCGCACTCGGAAGTTTGAGCACTTTGCCTACGGCGTCGTGCTAAATTTACTTCCTCGTAAGATATATGTAGAAATCATTTCCACTCTTGTTATAAAAACTATTATTGTGTATATATTTTATTGTCTTCTACATTTGTACTTAAAATTATACCTTTGAGGAAAAATCACAGAACACGGACAAAAAAGAAACGCTATTTGAGTGTTGTTTTGACGACACGGAAATGACGTTTAAACAATCATCATATTAGGGATGATAGTTAAATTAAGAAACTTAATTGTAAACGTACTAAATTAATTTTTTGATGTTTTTCTGAAAAATAATTGTCTATTTTTATTATACACGAGTAAAAATAATAAAGCAAACATTAAAAACATTATTTACTGCCAAAAACAATACAAAGTGTCAAAGGAATCTTTTTTTTTTACTAAAACACAATTTTTGTTTATTAATTTATTTTAATAGATCCATGAGAAATGAATCTGGAAGGCATAATAACTAGCCCAGTACCCAGTCGATCAAGAAACAACAAACAAATAAATCAAAAGCAAGGTATAGTTTATCCAATTACTAACTGGATGCATGTCACAACTCGCAAATACATAATTATAACAGAAACAAAGAATAGGGTAGATCTGTTACTAATTAAAGGGTCCTGTCAATTGACGTAAAATTTGTTTTGACAATCTTCATCATTTCTAAGACTAAGAACTTTAATTTTACGTGTTAAAAGTAATTTGAAAGTAAAGAATAGTTGATTGGAACATATTCTGAAAATATGTCTCATTATTCAGCCAAAGAATAAATGCTCATTTTGAAGTTAATTAAATCCTGACAGAATTGAAATATTATACGACAGTAATCAGGGGCGGTTCTACGGGGGGGGGGGCTGGAGGGGCCCAGGACCCCTAACATTTCTGAAAAAAACTATAAAATTCATGCCACTGATAAAAAAATATTCCGGGTGCTTTATTATTTACATAATTTGGTACAATTTGAGCATGATCCTAAAAAATTTTGGGCTGTGGCGTTATTTGCTTGCGAAGGCTACGAAAAATTGTGGCTGCGCCCAGTGGCGTATATATGCATTTTCATCTCACGCATGGACTCTTAATTTAAATCTTTAAATATAGTATTCTTGGCTTAGATTACAAAGGTCTTGTAGGAAACGTTTAGCTTTTAAACTTTTCCTTTTAAAAGTCCCCTTTTATATAGAGATTAAGATTTCACACGCATATCGTTTTAGTTATTGATTTTTGATGCAATTTTAAAGGAAAACGAGTAAAAAGAATAATATTTTATAGAATTTTTCTATTATATACGTTTTCCCTTTTTTAGAGCTATTTTAAATCAACAAAAATATAACCCAATGCAATAAAATATTTTTACAACAAAAACAATTAGGTATTTATTTCTTAAGAGAAAAATTAAGGTAAACATTTCAATTGAAACATTTTTTATGGAAGAAGTGTGATAATTTATAATAAAAAAAATAGTGCGGGATGAAATGAGAATGCTTTATTAGGAATATAAATATACGGCACTTAAGAAGGAGTATTTCCAAATCTAAGCATTTGCACCAAAAACTGCTCTTGGATCTACGCTCCTAAAATACATGATTTATGAAAAAATCATCAATTTTGGCGTGGTGAGCGATATTTACTTTTTTTTTAATCATAAAAAACCGAGCCCGGAAAACGCTGGTTAGAGTTATACTTACGTCTTAGGTTAAAATTTTGGATTGACACCAATATTCATATTTTTCACAATTATAAAAAATGGTTTTTTTTTTAAATAAAGAGCCAGCTAGGAATATCAAAAAAAAAACATTAAAAAAAAATTTAATCCAACCATGCAAAGGGGGAGAGGTAATAATTTAATTTTCGAAATTTGATAGTAGTTAGGTGAATTTTAAACGAACTTTGGGCGTGGCCCCGAAAATGTTTCGCCTGTGGCGCTTTTCCGCCTTCTTCGCTAGGTACAATACCATGGAATACATATAGTCGCGACTATCCCTCTCTTCAGAAAAAAAATGTCCTGCTTACGCCCCCCCCGGAGTATATTTGCTGGCTACGCCAATGTGGTGCTCCCCCAATATTTTGGGTCTAGAACCGCCCCTGACAGTAATTGTACGGACTTTTATTATTTTTTTGAGTCGTTTCTCACATTCAAAGGCTTTTATATTTTACATCAATAACACACCAGGCGCCACTGACCTTATGTTATCTTTTGATGCTTCTTAGAATTCGCAACCCATTCTAAGCGCTGGAGGATTATGCTGAGAGAGTAAACTTCGATGCAAACATAACTGCTAAGTAACCGCAAGAGAAAGCTTTAGTTTAATTTAGGTTACACAGTACTATCCTGTTAAGGGTAAGTTTATCTTGGAAATGGCGCTGTGAATTTTAATGTTTCTAATTACAAAATGCTCGGCATTCTTTAGCCTTATTAAGGAATTATTCGCTCTGCAATTCTAAGAGAGATCATTTTCTATTTAATCCTGAAAATATTACAGTTTGTTCTATCGTAACTGAAAAAAGTTAGCAGAAGATAATTTTTTACGGGGCCCTGTGTGCAATAATCATGTGGGTGCCTGTTCACTGTAAAATCGGCTCGTCATGTGTAGTAATATTACAGTAAATTTCTGTTTGCTAAACTGCAAATTGTTGAAAATGTGCCCTATGTACACAGACACACATAGTAGAACTCTTCCTTTACTCTTTATAAAACGTCTGTGGTGATTAAACGTATCTCTGACCGAATCCTTGCCTTTAACTCTTCCAGATTTCTAGGTCCGGTGACATATACCCTGCTTTTTAAATCACCTCATAAATAAAAATCTGAGGGTGTAATATCCGCAGATTTGGGAGGCCACTCTATAAATCCTCGCATTCTTATCTACATATTTGGAAATGTTGCATTTAATAATTCTCTTACATTTCTTGCAAAGTTTTTACTACCAGAACTTCCAAGAATGTTCCCTAATTGTGGAAATCTATCAAAGGATATTTTTCCAGCAGGATGGAGCCCCTCCTTACTTGTCAAGAAATGTAAGAGAATTATTAAAGGTTACATTTCCAAATAGATGGATAGGACTGCGAGGATTTATAGATTGGCCGCCCAAGTCTCCGGATATTACACTCTTAAATTTTGATTTACGAGACGATTTAAAAAGAAGGGTATATGTCAACACACCTAGAATTCTGGAAGAGTTGAAGGCAAGGATTCGGGCAGAGATACGTTAAATCATCCTAGAAGTTGGAAAGAGTAAGGAAAGAGTTCTACCATTGGTTTGGTATGTGCTCACAGATTCATGGGGCACATTTTCGACAGTTGCTATGCGAAAAAGTGCCATCACAGTTTTAAAGTTATTGTTAATGCAAATTATCCTTAAATTAGTTTTTATTAAATTTCTGACACATGGTTTTGACAGATGTGAAAAAAATTTTTGGACAAATTTCCAAAAAGGAATTTGGAAGAAAAAGTTGGTTAGATCTGCGCCCCCACCTTGGGGTTCCAATTTTTTTACATGACAATAGCAAGGTCCATAAAAAATCTTTGACGTATTTTTGTATTTTAGAGATATCTTATTCCCAGAGCCGCTATAAGCAGCGTTCCTTTTAAAGTCTCCACCCTTTATACATTTACTGCGAATTAAACATGTAAATAAACTCTCAATTTGCAATTAAGCTATACGATAATCTAGCTACAGCCTGAAACCAAATAATGTTGGATATTACAGACAGCGATTAGGGCAAAATCAATTTCCCAACATTTCAACCAGTTAAGGTAAATAATAAATAACCTGATTCATGTTTGATTACGTGTTCGTGTGTGGTGTGTAAGTTTTAATATTTAAAAAATTAGTTATGTTTGTTATTTTTCCATGTATCGTTTAGTTTACAAAATATGGACACATGTAACAAGTTAGTATCCGTTAGCATCCAATAATTAAAAGTATCCAAGTCGCACATTCTGATTCCCAAAAATAAAGGTTGACCAGGCAGAGTTGTTTTATATCTGCAGGTGTTCTGGCGGCACTCGTCTTTGATGTATGTCGGGGCATTTTGATAAGAATTTAAGAATGCATTTAATAGTAGTTTGTACAACAAGAGTGGATATGATGTCTATATCACACGAGAAAGTAAATTCAGCACGACGCCGTAGACGGAGTGCTCAAACTTTCGAGTGCGATATAGACAATCCACTCGAGTTGAACAGTATATTTTTTCTACGACCAAAATTACAAACCTTAAGCTAAAAAATGTAAAAAGAAAGTTTGCAGGTTGCCGGGCTCGAACTCACGACCATTGGATATATAGTAAAACGCTCTACCGTCTGGACTATTGAAGCGTT
This sequence comes from Polydrusus cervinus, assembly GCA_935413205.1. Taxonomy (NCBI): domain Eukaryota; kingdom Metazoa; phylum Arthropoda; class Insecta; order Coleoptera; family Curculionidae; genus Polydrusus; species Polydrusus cervinus. The sequence goes on from OW284512.1 coordinate 9,670,223, forward strand.
TAGTTAATTATGGTAAAACCAACTAAATAATGATGCTACATAAAATTAGCTTTCTATGCACATTCAGCAGGTTGCATTATTGATAAATCTATTATAAATGCGTATAGATTTTGTTATATTGAACAAATTAATAACATATTTTACCATATACAATAATATACATAAAAATTATATAATTTAGTGTCTTGAAAAAGAAGGCGGAGCCTCAGTAAAAATAATATACTGTGATTGGTCAGTACTTTTAAGAACAACATGTAAATTTGGCTTCTTGACTACTGTGCTTGGTCAGTTTCATAACCTAACTAGGATGGATATGAAATTTTGCCGCACAGTTAACTGGAATAGCCTACTTTACTCGCCACTTATGTGTAAAGGAAACAGCAAATTTCCATGTGGGAGTAGAAAAAGTTATTTTATTATTCTCATACGATTTTGATGCGTATATTTATTTGAGGTACTCACATGTAATACCTACTTATCCAGGGTGGCCCACTCTCAACGCAGAATTCCCTAATATTTAAACTACTTAACATTTTATTATCTTTTAAGGACAGAGTTTACAATACTTCCCTTTCTATCGTCACTGGAAAGTAACCGCCTAATTTTCAATCGAAACATTACAATAATTCAAAATAAACACATTTAAGGGCTTAATCTGTTATCACAAAGGTATTAAACCAAGTTCGTACAGGACATTATAAATCGAAAGGGGGCCTGACAAAAGGAAAGTTTACACAAAGCGCGGTGTCAGCAGTTTTGAGCCTTTTGAAGTTTTAGCTGGATCAGAATAATGAAAATTTTAAACGGTCCAGTTCAGGGGTTGCTTGAACATCATCGTTTTGTAGGGCTTAACGAAGTTTATTTTGTGCGTGATTGATTAGACCTGGTGTAATGTTAAGGGGCTGCATCATCACGATGAATAAGTTAACAATTTATTCAATTGCTTCAACCAATTTTTCCAAAATAATCTACAAGGTGAAATTTTTAACTGGAATAAATTCAATATTAGAAAGCCTTATTTGCGGAGAAAATACGGAAATACGGGTGCCTTTATTTTAAGTTTGGTACACTTTTTTCGTCCCGTCATGAAATTTACCCCTCTTTTGGGGGTAGAAACCGCCCCCAACTTTTTTTTCTCAAATGTAATAGTTATTTACGATATAAGTATTGTAAAGATTCATATTACAACACGAGATGTTAAAGTTGTCAAACGAGGCGTCAGCCGAGTTTAATAAAACATCGAGTGTAGTAATAGAAATTTACAACAAGAATATTGTACAAAATTTTATCAACTTTCATCTATAAATAAAATTATTTGCAAAAGGCATTTTAAAAAATAAAAATGCACCTGCTATTAAGTTTACTAATCAAGTTTTTTATGTTACCTTTCGCATAGTTACTGTTTTGCATGGTTACTGCCGAAACTTTGTCAATCAAATCCAAAAATATAAAAAGCGTTTTTCAAAATGAGCAATTCTGATGGAAGTTTACCCTCTGATATAGAAGCAGCGGCAAACGAAGCGATCTCAAGTTTAGTTCCGACAAAATCCAAGGCGCGGTGTGAGTTGGAGTATCAGAAGTTTGAAGATTGGTGCAAAGCTAACAAAATAAAGGAGGTGTCTGAGAAAATCCTGGGTTATTTTTCCGTAAAGCAACGCTCCCAGAAACCATCTACAATACCTACTCAATGTTGAGAACTATGATTTCAGTCAAGAAAAATCAAGTTATAAGCAGATTTTCTCAACTAATCGCATTTTTGAAAAGAAGTTCAGAGGGTTACAAGGCCAAAAAGTCCAAAGATTTCACAAAGGAAGACGTATGTAAGTTTCTTAGTACTGCAGATGATGAAACATATTTACTTATGAAGATTGTTATGCTAATCGGCATTTTTGGGGCTTGTCGGCGCGAAGAACTAGCTAAGTTAATGTTGGATCATATATTGAACACAATGATTTGTATATAATTAATTTTATAATTGTTAATAATAAATTATTCTTCTAAAAAGTGTGGTTTTATTTAACAGCAAAATTTTAATAAAACCGGGTTTTTTTCATTACAGCACTAGTGCTGTAAAGGCATCTATTACAACACTAGTGCTGTAATAGATGCCCTTACAAAACGATTTACAGAACTGTAAAAGTCATATTACTAAATGAAAGTAGATAAAAGTATGTATTGCGATAGGGCATAAAAAAGGAATACGACCCACTATTTATTTTTGCATTTTGGTAATGTAAAAAGCCAGAAAAAAATAAGAATTGGCCATATTACCAACAATTTATTGTTTATCTAAGAGCCAAAATTTATGAAACAAAACCAGAAAATTTAGTGGAACTTAGGCAACGACTTATACACGAAATTCGCCAAATAACTCCAGATATGGTACATATATAATATAAAGAATGAATTTTACTTTAGATTAGGGTTTTGCCAAGAAAAAAATTGGCAACATATCCAACAATTTTTATAATAAAAAAAATTGCGTCTAGATTACCGAAATGCAAAAGTAAATAGTGGGTCGTATATAAATAGTTTAAGAAAAATTGCGGGCGTTCGTTGAAAACCTGAATTAAAACGCATTTGTCGCTTTCCAAAGAAATTCATTGGATTAATCTTAATTACAAATTGATGGGTTCTAAATTACAATAAAATTGTAGGAAAGGAGCGGATGCTTTTCTTATTTTAGTGCTTCAATAACGCCAAACAATGCTCGACATTTCTATAAATAAAATATAAAATGAAAACAGAAATTTCTATATCATATTTTTATGTGAAAGGACATCTTTTCAATTTCGCATTTGAGAAAATAACCATCAAAATAAAGCGAATACGCAATTTAATTTGATTAAAAAACCGATGTTCTTTTCAAATTCATTTTACCGGGCTTGAAGCAAGTTTACATTAATAAAATCCCAAATTGCTCACGTTTTGTATTATACACCGAAAGAGCTATTCATTGCACGAGCTCTTTCTATTCAAAGTTATTTCCCGAGCTACATTTTATGTAGCTGCCCTTTGGCACAATGTGACAATTTCTATTTGATGGCTTTCTAAAGTCGTGGGAATAAAAGTTTATTTAAGAATTTTCTATTTTGATTTTTACCTTTTTCCAAAGTTACCGTAAAATATAACGCCTTGGCAAAAATGTTACTAAACGAAAATGAGAAGAAACTTTTCAAATTTTTCATTTTTTTTATACCGGGTGGTACGTCCGTACAGGGCACGTAGGAAATCCCATGCAAGTTTTAGGCTGTTCAACCATTTGCTCCCCTGTTAATTGTTGGGTTGTACTTTTTTAGGGTCTCTGTGTGGTAAGTGCACATGCGGAGTTTGAACAATTTTGGACAACCCGATAGGATTGCGGTTGGTTTTTCATTGGAATTCAATATGTGATACTGCTGACACAAGTACTTCTTTCTCAGATTGCCGCTAGCTTTTCTTTCTTATTTATTATTACGGATATTAAACTTCTACTATTTTACGATAACTTCAAAAAAACATAAAAACAAAACTTTAAAATCAAAATATAAAAATGTTAAATAAACTTTTATTCGCACTTTAAAAAGCCATCAAATAGAAATTGTCACATTGTGCCGAAGGACAACTAAATAAAATGTAAAAACAGCGATAATGGCGCCTTAAAAGTTTGTCCCATTGTTTCACCCTTCATTACAGCTGACTATTCCTTGAGGCCGTCCCCTCAACTGCAATTTTATTTTGTCATTAGTTAATTTGGAGATAATAAATAAATTCGGTAGATCTAAGGATAAATCGCAAGATTTGGCACCACTGCCTCCGGCTTTTTTTTTTGGACGGCCTTCGCGATAATCTCCGGGCCGCAAAATATTGGTGGCCACGATGATCAGCAACTTCGACTCGTTTTTTGTAAAATATTGCTGCTTGAGGTTGCAATTTTGTCGCGGAAAAGCACCATCTGTAGTATCCGTATATATATCACTATCACTATTTGGATCACTTCTCATATAATAATAACAACGTTCTTATGCAGACGATGCTCACTGGTTCTCGGTCGTATATTGACTGACTCTCTCGTTCAGTCGTTATGCAACGCAGGGAAACAGTGTCTTCGTCATCTTTATTTATACCTGTTTACTATTCAATTTATGTAATACACTACACCATTAATTAGTTTATTTAGCAGTTATTGTTTTAGTATACACTGAAAAAAAATAGTTGTGAAATTATAAGAAATTTAATAATGGCACTCAAGGCAGTAAATTTTCGTGTAAAGTCACAAAAAATGTGACGATTAGGAATATACATTTACCATTAAATTATAAAATTACATTTTTCTTGTGAATATGTGTTGTACAAAAATACCATTTAATTGTAAAATTACATTTTTTTTGTGAATACTCGTTGTACAAATACAATATGATTTCGCTATATTACAGTATATACATAGAATGTATATTTATATTGGCGATGTAAATTCACAAACTTAGCAAAAAATAAAATAAATTTTTTGTGACTACAAAAAATTTACTGCTCTTAGTGCGACCACAAATTTCTTATAATTTCACAAACTATTTTTTATTGTAATGCTGAAGTATGTATTTTCGTCAATACTCAACGTCCACGGGCTGCCACTGCCCTTTAGATGTAAAACTATTGGATTCGTCCTAGTTCCGTTACTATATTGTAACTCATATTAGTATGTCAGGCAATCTTATCAGCTGATCTAGTTTCACCCGTGAAAAATGTGTTTGGAAGACATTAAATTTATTTTTAATCTGAATAGTGTGACATGCAAAAAGTCGGCTGCAAACGAGAAATATGGCGTATATTATTTTAAAGTTACTGTCTTTTATGTAGGTCACTATACCGGGTGATACACGACGAGCTTGCATTAGAACTTTTGAGGAAACTACTGAAAATATTTTTTTGGAAATATGTAGGTTTAAGTTTATCGATATGCTCTCTTAAACTAAAATATTAACATGTTTCTGTCACTTCCGGTTATACCGGAAGTAGCTTCAACTTTCATTTTTTAAATACAATATGGCATTTTTTATTAAATTTTTGGGTTTTGCATTAAATTTTAGTTACATTTTATGGAACACGTTTTTTACCTAAGTCTACTAATTTCTGAGATATCTGCATATTTTGTAATTATTTCGTAAATGCATAGCAGTGAAATTATCCGTATTTATTTTTTACCTTAGCTCCTGGACTAAATTTTTTTTGTTATTGTATAGTTAAAGAATCAACAAATCTCAAAAAATAATTAAACTTGGCATAAAATATACAGTAAGGTCACAATTCAGGACTCATTTTTAAAAACTTCAAACATTAAAAACGTTTTTATTTTAAATGGCACACCCTGTATATTTTTATTTTATATGATGATATAAATTACCTGCTTTTAAAATTGCTATAACCTTTTTTATACCTATATTAACGCGTTTTCTTAGAATATCAAGTTGTTTTTTAAACACGATTTTTTCAAGCTTGCCATAGTGATATTTGTAAGGGAAATATTGTTAACGACAATGTTTTCTAGAATGCTTTGACAAGAAGAACAGTTGCACTAAATTATTTGTTCCGTATTTTAAGAATGTCAATTCTGTTTCTGAAAAATATCACGCTTGTGATTTTCAAACTAAGATTTTTTAAATTTATTAAGTGTTTATATTGAATGTGGCAAATTAAATTTAAGAGCATGTCGGATATATCACGATAAATATCCGAATCGATCAACTACTTCACCTGATATTATTAGAAGACTAAATAATAATTGCTTAAAATATTTCACTTATAAATATCACTATGGAGTCTCCATATACATTTGTTTTTATGGCAAGCTGGAAAAAATCGTGTTGAAAAAAAAAACTTGAAAACGCGTTGATATAGGTATGGAAAAGGTTATAGCAATTTTAAGGAGCAGTTAATTTATCATCATATAAAATAAAAATATACAGGGTGTGTCATTTAAAATAAGAAAGTTTTTAATGTTTAAAGTTTTTTTAAAATGAGTCCTTAATTGTGACATCCCTGTATATTTTATGCCAAGTTTAATTATTCTTTAACTATACGATAACAAAAAAATTTAGTCCAGTAGCTGGTAAAAAATATATAGGGATAATTTCATCGCTATAAATTTACGAAATATATTCAAAATATACAGATATCTCAGAAATTAATAAACTTAGGTAAAAAATGTGTTCTGTAAAAATTAATTCAAAAACCAAAAATATAATAAAAATGCTATATTGTATTTAAAAAATGAAAGTTAAAGCTACTTCCGGTATAACCGGAAGTGACCGAAACATGCTAATATTTTGGTTTAAGACACCACATCGATATGTTTAAATCTACAGATTGAAAAAAATATATTTTCAATAGTTTCCTCAAAAATTCTAATGCAAGCTCGTCGTGAATCACCCGGTATACCACAAATTCTAATCTAATCTAAATTTTGCAAACACAGTGGAGGGGCGCAATGTGAACCTTTCTTTATTTCATATACGGAAATACAACAACGTCAATAGGATGATTTGTTATTGTTGTATCTATATCATTGGTTGCCACAATCAATCGCTCAGCTTTTCCTTTCAAAATTATTCCCTTCACTACGCTTTTATCTCCTTGCCGCCCTCCAGGGTTATTTACCACCGAATCCCCAACCAACGCAACATAAGGCCCGGATACAAAATGTGACGATTTCTATTCGGTGTCTTTTCAAATTTGTGTGAAAAGTATTTTTAGCGGTCCCGTTGAATTTATGGGTTACGGGTTGGCGGATTAAGGCCCCGTCTACAAAGGGAGGACACCGTCGAAATGCGTAATAAATAATGGGGTTGCTTTTTGGATCCGCTTCGAACAGATTGGAGTCGATACTCAATTTTTACTGGGGTCAAGTCAATGACTTTTTTTCTTCGCTTGTTACCAATTTGCTGCGATGCGTGTGTTTCTGCATCCGGTAGTTTTTACACAGTTCTCTTAAAGGCTACAATGAGGTCCTTATTTCCTTTTATTTCAGATCTATTTTTACAAATGCTTAATGGTTATACAGGGTGCTACAAATTCGTGTGCTTACAAGGAGAGTATTCAGTTTGTTGCAGTTTTGGTCGGGTTTGTTCGGGTCTGTTCAGGTTTGTTATGGTAAATCGTGTTTTTGTAAAAAACGCTGCCGGGTAGTTGGGGCGAGAAAGTTTGGTGTGGGCAAGTATCGTTCGGGTTCGTATCGTGTGGGTACAGTTGAGCGCCCCGCTAAGAGGTAAGAGATACGAAGATGATTAAATTCAGGCAAAGTTGCGTATTTTGGGGCTTAATAATTTGATGAAAGAAAATTCCGAATGCTTTGGGAGATTTTGGTTTTTAATTTCTTGCGGCTTCAATTTTGACATGGGAAAAAAACAAAAAACACTTTTTCATAGCCGTTTTTATGTTCTACAAGATGGCGTTATTAGTTTTTTCAACGTTTCGTTGTTAAGATACCAACCTCAAGTCAATTTTTTTTAATACGGACCTGATTTTAAAAACAGTTTCAGGGACTTCTAAGCTTTAGAAATTTAATACAATTTCAAGTTTTTTAAAATTTTAACGTTTTGTTATCAAATAACACATCATCAGTATTTCAAATTATCCTTTCTTTACTATTACGGCCCTGGCAGTTATTTTAAGGATTATTTAAATATTTTAGGCGGTTTATAATTTCAATAAGATTTATTATAACAATATTCTATGCTAGGAGGACGTAAGTAAGTTTTTAAGATATGAGAGGTAATTTAATTTTTTTTAGTAATTTTTTATTTTATTAATATAACATAAATATCTTATGGTTTTTGCCTTAACCTAAGCTGAAATACTATAAAACAGAAAAAATCAATGCTCCCGAGTAACTGTAGTGTAAGTCTAGTTATGTTACTGTGATTCGCTTATGTTTATTTCAAAAACAATTTTATATTTTATTACTGTTAATAAGGTCTGATGATTTCAGGCGAAACATGTTACAAAAATAAACAGACAGAAAAATAGATGAGGTCGAGACTTTGGGTCTTTTATCTATTTAAAAAAATGTCTTATTAGATGACAAAACATTAAAATTTTAAGAACCTTAAAATTGTATTCAATTTCTAAAGCTTAGAAGTCCCTAAAACTGTATTTAAAATTCCAGGTCCGTATTTAAAAAAATGGTCTCGTAAGATATATAAATCTTATCCACTCTTGTTGTTCAAACTACTATTCTGTGCGTTACTTTAAAATGTTCATTTTGCGTTGATGTATATGCATGCAACAAAAAAATACATGTATTAGGTCTTTGAAAATATACATTTTAGTAAGCAGGAAATAACGAGCCGTTTTGGCACTAAGCGTTTGGATAAATAAATTAAAATGGAAATTTTTTCGAAATCTGTAGGGACATACGTTATATAACGGTTTCTGTTAAAACCAAACCATACGCTCGTCAGTGCAGAAACGGCTTAATGCTCAAGTCGTTAAACTGATCCCCAATGATATAGCAGCACAATAAAAGAAAAACTTTGTGTAATTTAGTATCTGCGCGCAGCGTCGGGGAAAATGAGTTATGTCTTGTAAAATAATCCGTTAGAGTGCGAGGCGCAAATGTAAAATAAGGGAGCAATTATTTATACACAACAAAAAACTTTATCTGCCAGGGAGCAAGGTCATGTTCTTGTTAAACATAAATTGTGGTATAAAAAGAAATATGTCCTTTTTTTGTGCAATTTGTATTATGTTATATAATACATATAAATGTTATGTTGACTTGTGGCAGTGGCGTATAATTCGCTTACTTTTTTGATGAATTAACTACATTACTCCATGCAATTGGGAAACCCTCCAAAAAGCTATCAATTGGAATGTTGCTTTCAACGCGCACCCATGTAAAACAAGTGGTTGGCCTACTAACAAACCACTGCGACTTAAGAAAACACCTACGTCGAATAGGAATTTATAATGGTCCCATTGAATGCAGACTTTGCGGCGAAGAGGACGAACCGCCTCACATATCATATATAGCTGCGAAGCACTGAACCGAAGAAGATTCAAAATCTTCGGAGGAATCCAATGTGGGGATAACCTCCCACATGACAAACTTGGTAGGAATTTACTAGACCTTATAAAAGAAACAAATATTTTCTAGCAAGATATGGGCGCATAATAAGCGACTAGGCTGCAGTGCAGGAAGCTTGGGCCGAACGCCCGACCCCCGCCTTAAACCAACCAACCCCATGCATCATTGAAAAATAGGTACTCTTGTAAGGGTTTGGCCTGCGTTGTATTGGTTATGTTAGACCTAAAAGCCGATGTAACTTTGATTCCAAAATGGTGAGATTTAAAAAAAAGTACAAAAAAATTGGCTTTTAAGCTTCTTAGGCTAGCTCATCAGGGAAGTAGTAGTGACTTTAAGTCAACCACCGAATCGCTTGCAAATATGGAAACGCGAAACTTCTGTTTAATCAAGTCATCAACGCCAGAATCATTCATTTTAGCCTCGGTTAATAACTAAAAAGACATCGCGAATAATGCCTGTATAGAACCTCCTCTCTCTTTAAGGCATTTAATAAATCCGTTTATAGGCCTAGGTACTAATGTATAGTCTTTCGCTTAGCAATACAATATGTTTTAAAACCGATTGTTTCATTTATTTTATTCCATTCCGAAAACGGTCGCTCAAAAGAAGCAATAGGTAATCGCACATAGCGTAGTGATCGCCTGGTTTATTTTCTCCACTGTCTAAAAGCTCACGGAGCATTTGTGGGCCTCTTACCACATTAATCCAAGAGATGACGCCCGAGATATCGTTGGAAAAGAACTTTTCGTCATGTAGTTACATACATCGAGTCACGAGTAAGCACGTGAGCAAAAAGTTAGCAAAATAGATAGATAGGAATCAAATATTAAACGCCACTACAATGTTAAACCAAGAAACCAGTCTTGTGGAAGTTGTAACTTTTAAACAGAGCTCAAGAACAAACACTCTTGGGCCAATAACCGCTCTTGGTTCAACAACAAACACTTTTGGCGCAAGATATACTGACTTTCAACGAAGAGAAAAGAAAAGTTTTTAAGTATTTCAAACTCTTATAGGAAATTAATAGTAAGAGTAATCGCCTATAGACCTATTTAAAAGCGCGAATATTTCGGATTAAAATCGTATGCATTTTTTCCAAAAAATTAGTTTTTTTTCAGTGGCACACGACATAGTAAAAATACATATAAAATGGCCAATATGTTGTTTGTGCTCAGTTTCCCCAGACTCATACTAATTAAGACTTAAAGTTCCATAAAGCTTTGTTTACGAATTATAAATAAAGCCGGAGCCCCAAAAGGCCATTTCGTGTTAAATAGTGTTCGTGTGCACATTGTGTTTCCGTGATTCATGCTTTGTATAAATATATATCGCGAGCCCAAGAAACAGACACATAATTAAAAGTTTTTACTTTAAACAAATAGGAACTGCGCTGGCACATTTTCCCTTTGTTGTGGCGTTTAAAGGTAATAAAGCCATGTTGGGCTTTATTTGGTGTTTGTTACTCTGGCCATATACCGGGTGATTTACGACGAGCTTGCATTAGAACTTTTAAGGAAACTACTGAAAATATTTTTTTGAAAATCTGTAGGTTTAAGTTTATCGATATGCTCTCTTAAACTAAAATATTAACATGTTTCTGTCACTTCCGGTTATACCGGAAGTAGCTTCAACCTTCATTTTTTAAATACAATATAGCATTTTTTATTATATTTTTGGTTTTTGCATTAAATTATAACTACATTTTATGGAACACGTTTTTTACCTAAGTCTACTAATTTCTGAGATATCTGCATATTTTGTAATTATTGCCTTAATGCATAGCGATGAAATTATCCGTATATATTTTTTACCTTAGCTCCTGGACTAAATTTTTTTTGTTATTGTATAGTTAAAGAATTAACAAATCTCAAAATACAATTAAACTTGACATAAAATATACAGGGAGGTCACAATTCTGGGCTCATTGTAAAAAACTTTTAACATTAAAAACTTTCTTATTTTAAATGGAACACCCTGTATATTTTTATTTTATATGATGGTAAATTGGCTTCTCCTTAAAATTGCTATAATCTTTTCTATACCTATATCAACGCGTTTTCTTGGAATAGCAAGTTTTATTTTTAAATACGAACATATCGATAAACTTAAACCTACAGATATTCAAAAAAATATTTTCAGTAGTTTCCTCAAAAGTTCTAATGCAAGCTCGTCGTAAATCACCCGGTATATTTTTCAAATTTTTTTTTAAAACTTCTTATTTTTCATATGGAGGTCACTGCAGCAGTTTGTTTTGCCCCCTTTTGCTTGTGAACCCCTCACCTTTCGGGTGTCCGCGGAAGGTGGCTCGCCCCTATAATTTTTTTGTTTTTTAAGATAATGGAATGAAATTTGGAGGATTTGTATGTGACATAAAACTGCATTTTTTGACGGATGATTCAACTTTGTGGAACTTCCGGTTTAACCGGAAGTGATATGAACTTTTTATTTTTAAATGGAACACCTGGCTTATTTTTTCTTTTCTTGATTCCATATGTTGTTCTTAATACAACCATGTCTCAGTTTTTGGCACCAAAAGAAATTTTCTTTCTGAAATTAATTTTTTGTATCAAATTAATCGTAATAATGTGCTCTTTGTTTATAGTCCATGTTGCCATTTGAAAAAAATGATTATGCAAATTTGAATATATTAAATTTGATGCAGTCTTTTGACCGAAAACAGTAAAGTTGTATTTTCTCATGATTTTAGGACTGAACTCAGTGATTTAAACGTATTCATAGCTTTCTGGATAAAAAAATATGTTCCAGAAAAAAAAAGTTTGGTGACAAGAATTTACAAGTGACACATGGTTTTATTTAGAACGTCATATAAAGGTAAAAAAAATATATATCAGGTGTCCCATTTAAAAATAGAAAGTTCATGTCTCTTCCGGTTAAACCGCAAGTTCCATAAAGTTGAACCATCCGTCAAAAAATGCAGTTTTATGTCGCATAGAAATCCTCCAAATTTCAAACCATTATCTTTAAAAACAAAAAAGTTATAGAGGCAAGCCACTTTCCGTGGACACCCGATATAAATACCCGAAAATTAGAATAATCAAATATGGTAATTTAAAGGTTGGTGTTATTTTTTTAATAAAATTTTATTGAAAGAAAACGTGGCCACTTAACACCTTAATAGCGCATTACACTCCGTAGTTTCATCAAAGCTTACGGTAAATTGCATAGCCCCTTCCTCTAAAAGGATTTATAATGTTCCTGGTCCCATACAACTTCTAAAATAATAAGATAACCAACGACCCCCTCCTAAGAAAATGGGGCAAACGGGGTCATGAATATGTTAAATTTATCATCAGTGTCGAGGGCTGCTCGCTCACCCTGCGCCCTTATTTATATCACGCCCCGCGAACTCGATAAGCCCTATAACATACGGGGGTTGGTAAAATACAATTATTCAATATTTTCAAAAATAACTTTATATTTTAATCCTTTTTTAATTCTTACCATTTTATGTTTTTAGTTTTGTATTCTTGAGTTTTACACACCCTGTGTAGATATTCGAACTGTAATTTTTCATACTAATAATTACTAAGGGAAAAGCGTGGCGGACATAATAATATATTTTATCTACTTTCATTTAGTAATATGAATTTTACAGTTCTGTAAATCGTTTTGTAAGGGCATCTCAGCACTCAGCACTAGTGCTGTAATGGAAAAAAAAACGGTTTTATGAAAATTTTGCGGTTAAATAAAACCACACTTTTTAGAAGAACGATTTATTATTAACAATTATAAAATTAATTACCAATTATTAATTAAAATATATTTTGATTTTTCTTGACTGAAATCATAGTTCTCAACATTGAGTAGTGAGTCCATAGTGTAGATGGTTTCTGGGAGCGTTACTTTACGGAAAAATAACCCAAAAAGATTTTCTCAGACACCTCCTTTATTTTGTTAGCTTTGCACCAATCTTCAAACTTCTGATACTCCAACTCATACCGCGCCTTGGATTTTGTCGGAACTAAACTTGAGATCGCTTCGTTTGCGCTTCTATATCAGAGGGTAAACTTCCATCAGAATCACTCATTTTGAAAAACGCTTTTTATATTTTTGAATTTGTTTGACAAAGTTTCGACAGTAACCATGCGAAACAGTAACTATGCGAAAGGTAACATAAAAAACTTGATTAGTAAACTTAATACCAGGTGCATTTTTATTTTTGAAAATGTCTTTTGCCAAATATTTTTATTCATAGATGAAAGTAGACAAAATTTTGTACAATATTCTTGTTGTAAATTCATATTACTACACTCGATGTTTTATATTTAAGATGGAAAGTTCTTGTGTATAAACACAAGAACTTTCCATCTTAAATATATACATACTTGATTTTCTTACGAAAAAGAACCGATAGGTATTAATCAGCCGCCTGAAAAGCATGCATCTGGTTGCCGAAACGGTAATGTTGTTGTTTAAAAAGGGTAAAAATGATTTACAATATCTATCACTGTGCGTATCTCGATGTTTTATTAAACTCGGCTGACGCCTCGTTTGACAACTTTAACATCTCGTGTTGTAATATGAATCTTTACAACACTTATATCGTAAATAACTAATACATAAAATCACAAATTGTCAAAAATTTAGACAAACATATATCTGCTAGCACATACCAAACCGATGGTAGAACTCTTCCCTTACTCTTTCCAAAACTGCTGGCGTGAATAAACGTATCTCTGCCACATATATACATACACTATATTGCTAATACCATAATTCAATGATGATACCACTGTAGGCAGATGATCAGGATCCGTTGAGTTTGCGCAGCTCGAAAATTTGCTTCTTGATGTAAACATTTGACAGGACCGAGTTTCAAAATATTTTTATTATTCTCTATTTAAACGTTACAACGTTCAGTTACATCGTACAACCAATTTTTTTTAACGTGTTAAACCGAAAGTTGGTCTCTGGATAGAGAGTAAAAAACTAAAATAGGGAGATGGAAGCCGTTCCAATACTACAGCCTGTCAAAGTATGAATATGTCATATTTTAAACGTCAATATCTCAAAATCAATTTAATTTAGACATTTTATACAAAATATGCATGAAGTTTTATAGGAAATTAGTGTTCCATTAAAAAAAAGTATGTTGGATATGCCCTGACTATTTGGAATACCCTGTATAATTTAAAAAAAAAACTTTAAATGGTAGATATAATGCCCCCTTATAAATTTGTTTTTGAAAAATATTAAAAAGATGTTATGGAATCCTGCGTTGAGTGCGGGCCACCCTGTATATAGATATAATTTCTCATAGAGTTGGTAAGCTTGGAGAAGAATTTAGAAATATCGATTGGATGCTTTTAAAAGTTCCAATTTAAAAGAAATTGAGTCCCCCTCGTACAGTAACCCACGAACTTTAATATAGACTTAAGGCCCAAACGTCAATTTTGAGACTTGAAAATTGATTTCGGGGATCTTGGGTATCAGGGTGAAGTAATTTTAAATGTGGGTGTTTTATTAAGGCGGAACTTTGTGCAGCAAGAAATTTATTTGCAAGAGAGTCTCACCCGAAGTGGGCATACTAGCGAGCTTATGACGTGGTGAAAAATATTCGGTAAACATCGACACACACTGAAACCACGAGACGAGGCGGCAGGTTCTTTCTTATGCTAATGAGTTTCGGTTGATTTTATTTCGAAGATGAGAAATTTGTTTTGAGGAAAATAAGTATTTTACTTGTTATTGTATTAGTTAAAATAATGTATCTAATCGTTATACGGATATATCTTTTAAATTTTGTCTTATTTTATTTTTAAAGCTATAGAATATTTACAAAAAATAAAGTTAGGTAGAGCAGAAAGTTTGAAGTGTTAATTAATAATAGGAATAGGTATAAAAGCACCTGCAAACAGGGTGTTCGTGTTCCACCGGGAACCGCTTCGAGCTATATATGGAAAACTATACATAGGAAAATTTTCAAAATTTGCCATCGTGGTAATGCTGATGGGGACGACCGGACTAAAAAAATTTCATAATGGTGGTACTTCCGGTTATACCGAAAGTTAGTGTCAGCTAGGGTAGTCAGGTTTTAAAAATTGAAAAGCGGGAGGTGGATAGTGCCTGGAGGACAAGTTTTTTTTGAGGTGCTTAAAATAATTATATTGATGATTTCTAAAAAAAAAGTCGATACCCCGTTGTCCTTACGCTGTGGCGTGCCTTTTATATTTCTTTCTCCTCTCATCAAACGTGCTTTCTAAAAAAAAAAGGTTGCCCCTCTCTAAGGCAGCTGTACAGTTATTAGGCGTCCGTCGTGTTATCGGAAAAGCGGGAGTTTTGTTTAAGTGAGGGGGCGGCGGGAGGTTTAGTAAAAATCGGGAGCCTCCCGACTAAATCGGGAGGGTTGGAAACCCTAGTATCAGCGTGATTATTTTAAATAGAACATCCTATATATTATTACATTTTTGCATTCTACGTAAGATTCTAGGCAGATTTTGTACAGGGTGGGGACTTTAATTGGAATAAATTCGATATTATTAAAACTGCTGAAGTTACGCCTACAAAATTTGGTATGTGGGGTTTTGAAGCATGCGGAATTGAATTATGATGTCGGCGCAGTTGCCAGATTTCTCAGCTTTGCGCTACACGTAGTAATTTTAATAATGTAAATGGAATGCCCAATTTATTTTTATTGCAGTGCATTGGGCGTGTCCAATTTAATAAGATGCCAAATTTACAAAATTCTATCTTCACTAATTGCTGAGCTCTGGCAACACTGTAGTTCCATTAAAAAGTATCATGAGAATTTCTATTTTTAAAGTTTAAATTAAATTGGCCATTTTGAAAAGACAAGAACTTTTCTTGAAGCTTGTCAATAACTTAGTAACTATGGAGGTAGACAAGCGTCCCGGTACTTTTTAAGCGAACTACAGTGTTGCCATAGCTCAGAAACTAGTGAAGATAGAATTTTGTAAATTTGAGATCTTACTAAATTTGATACTACCAATTCACTGCAATAAAAATAAATAGTGCATTCCATTTAAAATAACAAAATTACTACGTGTAGCGCAAAGCTGAGAAATCTGGCAACTGCGCCGACTTCATAATCCAATTCCGCATGCTCCAAAACCCCCCACATACTAAATTTTGTAGGCGCAACTTCAGCAGGTTTAATAAAATCGAATTTATTTCAGTTAAAGTCCCCACCCTGTATACCTATACCTATAAATATCTAAGCGTTTTTGACATATTTGAATTTTTCTGTTAAGAATGACGTTTGCAAGCCTTAAAATAATTATCAATTTTTTCTATAAAGAAGCCTTATATTTATTTAATTTAAGCGGGATTCCTTGTTATAAAGGACCTGCTTTATTAGATTTTTTATAATATTTTGATAACTATTAATTCAGGGTGTTTAAACAATAAGATTGAAAAAACTGCAAAAAGTCTAAATTTTATAATTACTTTTAGTTAAGCATTAAAAAGGGTAAGTTTGTATATTCCAAAAATGTTTAGTTTTCGAAATATTGCTAATTTAATATTTGTATATGGCAATTTTGCTGCAGATTTTTAGTTCAGTGACTCTTAGTTGTCTATGACGGCGTTGAAAAACAGCAAAATCTAATTTTACCATTTGAATATTATTAATAAGCACATTGTGATGGCTTCTGTTTTGAAGATATCGATTGGCAAATGTGTCCCATGTTCTTAATATAACTTTAACACATTCTCCATAAATAATAAATAAATTTAAATAATCTTCGTTTGTACAATTTAAGCGTACATACATGATAATTAATGATGTTTAAATGGTAAGTGACAGCTTCATAAATTTTTCTCGCATTTGATTGTTTTTCAACGCCGTTATAGCCAACTAAAAGTAACTAAACTTAAAATCTGCAGCAAAATCGCCATATAAAAATATTAAATTGGCAATGTTTCTAAAACTAAAATTTTTTGGGATATACAAACTTACCCTTATTTTTAATGCTAAATAAGGAATAATTATAAAATTTGTGTATTTCCATTTGAAAAACTAGTCTTTTTGCAGTTTTTCAATTTAATTTTTAATCGTATTGTTTAAACACCCTGTATTAATAGTTATTAAAATATTATAAAAAATCTATTAAAAATATCTAAAACGCTTAGACATAGGTATAGGACATGGTATACAAGATATGCCTAAATTCTTGCGTAGAATACAAAAATGTAGTAATATATAGAGTATTCTATTTAAAATAAGCAAGTTGACACTTACTTCCGGTATAACGGGAAGTACCACCATTATAAAAATATTTTGGCCCGATCGCCCCCATCAGCATTAGCATATACTGTCAAATTTTCAAAATTGGGAGGCACAGGCCTACCCTGAAACTAAAGGTTTTCAGCATTGGTTATCAAATACTTCGTAAGGTCAATAGTTTTTCAATCAAAATTTTCTTATATTACAAATTTTTCACCGTGTTTATTTAAAAAACAAAAGATAAGTCCCGCTGGTTCCAGGATTTGTTGACTGTGGTTACTAACTCGCGCAGTATTTTGTCCGTCGCGTTCCGTGCCATTATAATTTTTTTTTTAAAGTGGTATGTTTTTGACGATTAGTTGCGCTGCACCCTCAAAAGAGGAAAAGTAAGTACCTAGGCTTTTTTTTAGTAACACAGAAACAACAGGAGGTAGTACCGTATCGTCGCGCCAATCCGATACAAAATCACGGTATTAATGTTTTTTATAAACATAAAGTGATAGGGGGGTAGCCAAAAAAACGTGTAAGTTCTCAAGAGTGACTTCTATAAAATAAAATACTTCGCAGCCTTTTCTACACTTTCTCCACCGTTCAAAAGTGGCTACAAAAAAAAAACTTTGCGTTTTCAAGAACTTCTATCAAAAGTGATTCCTACAAAAAAAAATGTCGCAGTCGTTTCATAAACTCCCCCTAACAAAAGTTAGTAAAAAAGTATATCTACCTCCCCCCCCCCCCCCCCCCCCCCCCCCCCCCCGCTCCCCCTTGGTCAAGAGCAACAGCCCTCTCTATGGACGCCCATGCCTAACAAAAAATTGTATTTTATTACTCTGCGTGGCATACTGTCCAATTTTTATATATTACCTACCTAGCTTCTTAGAAGCATTGTCACTATACAGTAGTCTCGCTGCACCAAATTGTAGCTGCGAGCCAATAACATGGACAGATAAATATCATGTGACCAACGCCAAATTCGTGCCTGACAACTACTTTTAAATCGTTAAACCATTGATAAAATAATAAACACATTTCACCTTTAAGATGAATTCATATTTTAACAGGTTTAGACAGAAGCTCACTATATAAACAATATATAGAGCCTGTATAATAAGCATAAAATATAAAAACAATCGAATAGAAATAGATTCATTATGCAACAGTTGGTTTCCTTACTCACTGAGAACCTTCATAAATGGCATTTTATTGCACCTATCACCCTTTACCAAGACAAATTAAACTTTAATTTTAGATCTAAGAGTTAATATACCAGGGTTACCATACATCCTGGGATTTGTCATAAGTTCCCGGTGACCCAGTTTGGGCCTCTAATACCAATAAGCTATTTACCTTAGTATATTTTGTTCACTATCAAGACAATGGCCCATTTCGATAAAAAACGAAACAAAAAAAATTCAATATAGCCCATTTTTGATTGCAATACATCAACAAATCCACTGCATTTCGTTCAATTCTTATCCTTACCTAACATGAATAAGAAATTTTGAAAGCCCAAACACCCGTTTTGACAAAATAGTGAAAGCGCCTTGAACATTTTGCCTTCTGGCGCATTATAAACCATCTCGGTCTAAGCCGAAACATTTATGGCAACCCAGAGTATATAGCACAACTACTAGTTGCGTCTTTTTAAAATTGACGCTTAGATATTCTGTTATTGGCATTGACAATCCAAAAAGAAGAACATAAAATTTAGCCCAAAATTTCCCCCGAAATTACTTCTTGTTCGACCACCTATAATTTTTTCCAGTGTATCATTATTCTCTCTGGATGTAAATTGTTTCACGTCAGCCGAGAATAAATTCAGCTGTATATAGGCAACTTCTATAACATGACAACAAAATTTACCTAAAACATGAGTTGCGCGCTGCAAGATAACGGACTTATTACGACATTGTTTTGTCTCAATTTTTGAAGTCTTAAAGATAAGACATGGAACTTCTAAGGTACATGGCTATTTTTTTGAAAAAAAAAATCTTAGCTACGATATTAACCTTGGAAAAGGGCCTAAAAATACGCACCTTTAGTGGGCATTTTCTTATACATATTCTTATTTTTTTCAAAAAAGGGCTTTGTACCTTAGAAATACAAACATTCCTTTATTAAATTTTAAATTGTCCCGACAAATATCTCAAATAGCCTTTGCAGAATCCTGCAGTAGCGAAACGGTGTTTTTCATCCTCTAAATTTGCGCGTGGTAGAGCCTTAATGAACCAACGTAAACATCTGGCAGGCTCTGAGATATTACTGCAGATATTAATTTTAATACATATTCGAGATAAATGTTGTGCCCGTTCTTGTTCCCTTAGTTTAAGATAATGAATTACGTAAAATATCTCAATGTAATGCGGTTGGTTTTCCCAAATATGTTGCAAGAAATATCTCAAATTAAGACAAAGAACACTCTCTATAGAGGTAATGGTGACATTTTGCCAACCAACAAATTCCCGCTAATCGATTTTTCAGACGCTTAAATATCCGCACTGGCTGACGCATGAAACCAGATTTTCGATTCGCTGAAAAAAAAAAATTTGCCGCTGAATATGAAACAGGTTTTTACAAAATTGTGTGTGTGGATTCCGAGAAAATCACGTTTAAAATAACGTTTAGCGGAATTTTGTTGGTTGGCAAAATGTTGCTATTTTGCCAACCATCAAAATCCCGCTAATCGATTTTTCAGACGCTAGAATCGCCGCACTGGCTGATACTGAAACCGGATTCTCGATTCGCTGGAAATAATTATAAATGCCGCTGAATATGAAACAGGTTTTTACAAAATTGTGTGTGTGGATTCCGAGAAAATCACGTTTAAAATAACGTTTAGCGGAATTTTGTTGGTTGGCAAAATGTTGCTATTTTGCCAACCATCAAAATCCCGCTAATCGATTTTTCAGACGCTAGAATCGCCGCACTGGCTGATACTGAAAGCGGATTCTCGATTCGCTGGAAATAATTATAAATGCCGCTGAATATGAAACAGGTTTTTACAAAATTGTGTGTGTGGATTCCGAGAAAATCACGTTTAAAATAACGTTTAGCGGAATTTTGTTGGTTGGCAAAATGTTGCTATTTTGCCAACCATCAAAATCCCGCTAATCGATTTTTCAGACGCTAGAATCGCCGCACTGGCTGATACTGAAACCGGATTCTCGATTCGCTGGAAATAATTATAAATGCTGCTGAATATGAAACAGGTTTTTATAAAATTGTGTGTGTGGATTCCGAGAAAATCACGTTTGAAACACGTTTACAAAATGTCACCAACGTTAGGTCTAGCCAATTTTTGCCTACCGCTATTTGAATTTTCAAACGCTAATATATTGTCATTTCTTAACTCCCGGAACCTAATTTTCGGTTCGCTAGAAAGAATGATATTTGCCGTTGAATATAAAACAGGTTTTCACCAAATTGTTGGTGTGGTTTCAGAGAAATTTGCGTTTGAAATTAAAATATCGTTTAGCGGGATACTGGTGGCTGGCCAAAACAGGCTGTTATGTACTAACCATCAAGTCGTAGCTAGAAATCTTTAAGAACTTCAAAGAACCGTTAATATAAGGAATAATACATTCCAGTGCTGCATTTTGTTTCTGCGCTAAAAAAAAATAAATGCGACTGTCGAACGTACGAGAACGCAAAGAAAAGTTGCTTAAAGTGCTTTAAAAAAATGCTTATCTTAAATATTATTAGTAAGTTAGTAACACCTAGTAAATTATAAGAAATTGGTAAAAGGGCCAAAAAAATTCTGATAAGCGAGAAAAGGCGTTTTTGGACGTGGCACCCAATAAAATTTTCGTCTGTTTATCCTGCATTCATTTCGCGTGTTTAAAAAAGACAAAGTTCTAGCTACGCCAGTGCATCAAGTCCTTCGTGAAATGCTGCTTGTAAATTGCTTTCTTAGTTAATTCAATAATCTCCCAAAGTTTTTTTCTGGACGCTCATGATAAAGCTATCAATAAATCATCTCAACCCTTTTATTAGTCTACATTTCTATGTGACGTATCGTGTTATCCATAAAATATTTTAACTCGTCTCGCCGAGGATTGTTTTGAAACTGATAAGAAAAGTTGAAATAGATAAAGGAAATTCTTTGTCTGTAAGCTTTCGTGGCGTGGTTTCTGATCAGTGTGGCCAACTTAGGGGTTTTCCAGCTAGATCTAGCGGTTTTTTTCCAATTTAGCGAATAAGAACATTATTTACCCGCTTAGCGGTTTTTTGGAAAGTAACTTTTGATCGGAGTGAAGATCCAGTGGCGTCGGAGGGCCGTTTTTTTGAAGACTATTTTTTTTATATAAAAATAACTTTCTTATTCCAAATTTAAAATATTTTTAAAACCCATTAATAAACATAGCTAGGAACGGGTCTAATTTAATATGTATAGATATATTATATTATATGAAGCAACGAAAATTAGCGGCAACGGTTTTTTACCGTAAAACCTAGCCACGAATTTAGCGTTAAATTGTCAATTGCGCCTGCATATTTGGCAACGATTTATCACAGCAACGAAAATGGTTACATCTCCCTGTAGCCACGAATTTCTTAATCAGTTGGAAAAAGTGTAAATGTGGCCACGGTAGTTTAAATATTAACATCTTTTAACTTTAAATAATTAGCAACGAATCTTGACTTTACTATCAATGAAATTATTAAATTAATTAATTAATTAAACGCACCTATTTTTTTTACAAAGCTTAGCTTAAATTCTTACTTTACTTCTAGCTATATGACATATTTCAAAAGATTCGCTTATAAATTGGAAAAAAGTTGCGATTACATCCGAAATAAAAGTTTAGACGCCACCATATTTTGAGGGATGATGGACTATACCTATAACTTACGTATCCACTAATCCAGAAAATGTCGGGGACTTTGTAAAAAATTAATAACTTCGAGATTCCGCTTATAAATTGGAAAAAAATTGCATTTACATCCGAAATAAAAGGTTAGACGCCACCATATTTTGAGGGATATTAGACTATACCTTAGCTGATAGAGCTATAGGTATAGTCCAACGTCCCTTAAAATATGGTAGCGTCTAAACTTTTATTTCGGATGTAAATGCATTTTTTTTCCAATTTATAAGCGGAATCTTTTGAAATATGTCATATAGCTAGAAGTATAGTAAGGATTTAAGCTAAGCTTTATAAAAAAAATAGGTGTGTTTAATTAATTAATTAATTTAATAATTTCATTCATAGTAAAGTTAAGATTCGTTGCTTATTATTTAAAGTTAAAATATGTTAATATTTAAACTACCGTGGCCACATTTACACTTTTTCCAACTGATTAAGAAATTCGTGGCTACAGGGAGATGTAACCATTTTCGTTGCTGTGATAAATCGTTGCCAAATATGCAGGCGCAATTGACAATTTAACGCTAAATTGGTGGCTAGGTTTTACGGTAAAAAACCGTTGCCGCTAATTTTTGTTGCTTTCTTCACACACATCCAGTTCGGCTCAATTTCGATGTTGGCCATAGGCGCAGGTAAATTTTGTGCATTAAATTAATAATGATAACTAACCAAAGATAAAAAAGAAGATAATTTGATGAAGAAGGAACTATTAGCTATAGCAAATTTACACAAACATCGTTTGTGAAATATGTCGTGGAAGATATAGCTGAAAAATATAGTGTTACTGTGCTGCGTACACCACCATATCATTGCGAACTAAATCCTATAGAACTTATATGGGCGCAGGTAAAAGGATTTGTAGAAAGACACAACACTACATTCAAAATGAAATACGTTATAAGCTACTGTTTGATCAAACCATTAAGGAAGTGACACCAGAGAACTGGCGAAAAACAGTCCATCATGTCATTAAGACGAGGAGAAAGTGTGGGATCTTGACCAACTGATCGATTGGACCGTCGACCCGTTAATTATAACGTTAAGTGGAGATGACCTCTGATAAAGAATATTATGATTTATAATTTAATTTCTGTATAATATATTTTTTGTATTTTTATAATGTTTATTTTACACCAGTTTGTGAATGGAAAACAATAAGCAAAACCCATAAATTTACCCAAACCCGAGTGGTACTACCTGCACTGGATTAAAATAAAGAATTTTGCAATCAAATCAATGCGAAATTATGAAAGTGGCTTAAAAAATATTCGTTGGATCACGCTTAGTCCCTTTGCATACCTAATAAGCTTTTATTACTCTACACCTTTCTGAAATAGACTATAAGACATTGTAAAGCTTGATTGAGAACGTGTACACATCAGCAGAACGTTGAATATAGCAACATCTAGCGTCTTTGTTTACAACATCCTACTAATGGCTTACTATCTATTTCAAAATTAAGTAGCTTTTTATTTACGTGTTAAAAATTGATTTTAATGGTCAGCGAGAAGTCTCTATTTTCGCCCAACGACGCTTTACCGTCCGTCCCCTTAAAAGTTGTGAAGCCATAAATTAAAGGTAAGGAAATTTAGCTGAACGATAACAAAAGTTTGTCGAACTCATATCCTGGGTGTTGTTACGTTTCTATTGTTCAAACAGGCCACAAAGGGCTTTATTTACCAAACAATTATTACATTAATCTTTAAATATCAATTGTTGATTTTGGTAATGTTGGTATTGTCTAGGTGAAGTTTTAAAAACAGTCCTGTGGATTAATATGCAAGAAGGCACTTGTTCCTTGATATACTTTCATAGAAAACGATTATTATTGTAAGGGGCTTATTTTAACACATGCGTTATAGGCCCTCGGGGCCTAAACATTAACATTTTTACGATATTTATGTTTTAAAATTAAAATTTATAATTTGGTTACAATTAATCAGTGGCTTGCGGTTCATGGAAGCATTGCTTCCCTTGCTTTCATTAGATAATATAACATTTTTTTTAATTTTCGCCGATCGCCCATCATATTATTTATTTCTAATCTAAACCAAGTCCGAGCGAACCACATGCCGCATATATCGAGACCTTCGGAACTGATCGTTCGGTGCCGCCGGCTGTCACCTTAGCTTCATCGTTGTTCGGCTCGCTTATATCCCCGGCGCGCACAGTGTCGCATCTCTTGGACAAAGCAATCGCAAAATAAAATATGAACTTTTCTGATTTCGGAACTCCAAGTAGTATGTTCATTAGGAAGTCATTGCATTATGCTAGCACATTATTTCAGCTCAATTGGCTATGCTTTGATTAGGTACCGTTTTCTTGCAACTTAAGCATGTCAAAGCCAGTCGGTATTTACGCCAACAGTTCATATCGGGCAATTGCGTTGAAGGTCCTTGTATTGTATTTATGTGTTGTTTCTTCTGTTCAAACAATGTGGTTTCTATTCAAGCTGATAAGTACTTCACATTGCTCTACACATTATTTTTATACCATACAACATTTACGCCTTATTCGAAAAAGCTGTCCATTTTCTCCAAGAGACCTGATTTTATAAATAATAAATCCCACAAAGTCCCGGTCTCAAAAATTCTTTAATATAACGGTTACATGTTTCGCTCACAAATGAGCATCATCAGACCTAATTACACAAACAAAGAAACATTTAAAAATTAAAAATATATAAAACCTCACCCAACTGTAAATAAAAACATAAAAACCTTTTTTATGTTTTTATTTATATACCAATTTGTAATAATAAAGTGGTATTCAGTGCGCCAACCGTTTTAAAATTTTAACTGGAAAAATTGTTAAGAAAAATCGTATTATAGTTGCATATTTAAAATTCTGTGAAGCGAGAATGAGGTTCATTTTTAAACATCAGCGGCATGTCATCCCGTTATAAAATTCCTGTGGGATTTCAATCAATAGACGTTTAGTAATAGCGGGATTAAATGAGGCGGGTCTTTACTAGACTGTAAAAAATTTACATTTCATTACTTCCTTTTTCCGCTAATTTGTTCATTTTAATAGACTACCCACCCTAATGCACTGCAACATAGTAATTGTGAGCAGGGCCGTAATATACGTTGGGTTGTACAGAGATTTTTAACATCAATGAATAACCGGCACGTTGACTGTGAAAAATTACATTGCTCACAATCGAAGTTGCCTGATTAGTAAAATTAAAATGTTAAATCGTTAAAACCGATTTTTTTTATTTAACATGGTAATTTGGAAGTTGGTTGCTTTGGATAGAGAATAAAAAACTAAGATAGGGAGGTGAAACCCCTTTTTTCTCTAAGATGAACCGTTCCCATGTAACAGCCTGTCAAGGTCTAAAAATGCCATATTTTAAACGTCAATATCTCAAAAACAAATTAATTTAGACATATGAAATTTACAAAATCGGCGTAGAATTTTGTGGGGAATCAAAAATAATACAATGTTCCATTTTAAAGAACTCAAGTTATGTTCGCCACGTCTTTTTGGACCACCTCGTATACTCCAGCATAATTTTAAAATGTGCACCTCAATGGTCTCTACAACTTTTGTATTTCGAATTTTTATCCAATTCTTAAGATAAGGGAGAAAATAAACTTTACTCTATCGTTGTCTCACCCATGATTCAGCAAAATTTCCAACCAAACATGACAATGTCGAGGAAAGAGTCTAATTTCAACTGTTATACATAGGGTGGAATTTTTAACTGGAATAAATTCAGTAATAGAAAGCCTCTTTATTTGCGGAGAAAATACGGAAATGCGGGTGACTTTATTTTTAGTTTGGTACACTTTTTTCGTCCCGTCATGAAATGTACCCCTCTTTTGGGGGTAGAAACCGCCCCTAACTTTTTTTTCTCAAATGTAAAGGTACATATTGCGATAGCTCGTTGAAAAGGGCATAAAAAAAGGAATACGACCCACTATTTACTTTTGCATTTTGGTAATGTAGAAAGCCAGAAAAAAATAAGAACTGGCGACCTAAAAACCAAAGTAACAAAACCAGAAAATTTAAAGGAACTTCGGCAACGACTTATACTCGAAATTCGCCAAATAACCCCGGAAATGGTACATAATATCAAGAATGAATTTTACTTTAGATTAGGGTTGTGTCGAGAAAAAATGGGCAACATATCCAACAATTTTTATAATAAAACAAATTGCGTCTAGATTACCGAAATGCAAGTTGTATTTCTTTTTTATGCCCTTTCCAACGAGCTATCGCAATCCATACCTTTACATTTGAGAAAAAAAAGTTGGGGGTGGTTTTTACTCCCAAAAGAGGGGTAAATTTCATGGCGGAACGAAAAAAATATACCAAACTAAAAATAAAGGCACCCGTATTTCCGTATTTTCTCCGCAATTAAAAAGGCTTTCTAATACTGAATTTATTCCAGTTAAAAATTCCACCTTGTATCTATGTTACATTTGCTAGTACACTCCACAGGGTGGACGCATTTTCGAAAAAAAATATAGCAATTTTACACTTAATGCAAAAAAAGTCTGATCATTGTTTCAGAAAAATATAGCACACGTGGAAAATTTATTATATGGCGTTCGTTTCATCCAAGTGTTTATAGTGCCCTTTTTACTTTTAAAATATGCTTTATTTATTTAATAAGATACATGTCAGGTTTTCCTACATATCGATTATTATTACATAATATCTAAATACTATTTTCCGCTGGATCAGCGCGTGCTAACCAGGACACTACAACGAGGCAACGCCCCGTTGGGGCTTATCTTAGCCCTGGTAGAAATGATTCTGTTTTCATTGATTTTATTCGGCCGGTTCCAGTAATCTTTTACCGCCATGAAAGAGCTTATTTTGTTTTTGCTTTAAAAAAAATTCCTATTAAATGGTTTCTGTTATGGTAGATTTTTGTGCTTGGTTCACTGGAAAAACGGTTCGAAAAAACCAGCTTTAGTCACTCAGGTACTGTGTAGCGAAAGTTGTTGTCTTATGACTTGAACAAAAGTTAGAACTACCATAATTGGGAGTGGGCGGGAGTATTTCCCGTGGTATGGTAAATGGGGTTACTGCCTGTCTGTCTGTTTGTGTCCTTTCCAATTTATTTGCCTTTGTTCAAAAAGTGGGCGTTTCCTTCTTTCAGTAACTATGTCACGTTACTTTTAATTTTAGATTTTATCTTTGCTTATTATAACTTATTTTAAAATTGATTTTGCCTGTTTTGCAAATAAATTAGAAGTCTATAGTATATCGGTCTATGAAAGGGATCGTCTTGGTGTCGTATTCTTGTCAAGTCTCTTGTTAAGGCTCTACCACGCGCAAATTTAGAGGATGAAAAACACCGTTTCGCTACTGCAGGATTCTGCAAAGGCTATTTGAAATATTTGTCGGGACAATTTAAAATTTAATAAAGGAATGTTTGTATTTCTAAGGTACAAAGCCCTTTTTTGAAAAAAATAAGAATATGTATAAGAAAATGCCCACTAAAGGTGCGTATTTTTAGGCACTTTTCCAAGGTTAATATCGTAGCTAAGAATTTTTTTTCAAAAAAATAGCCATGTACCTTAGAACTTCCATGTCTTATCTTTAAGACTTCAAAAATTGAGACAAAACAATGTCGTAATAGCTCCGTTATCTTGCAGCGCGCAACTCATGTTTTAGGTAAATTTTGTTGTCATGTTATAGAAGTTGCCTATATACAGCTGAATTTATTCTCGGCTGACGTGAAACAATTTACATCCAGAGAGAATAATGATACACTGAAAAAAATTATAGGTGGTCGAACAAGAAGTAATTTCGGGGGTAATTTTGGGCTAAATTTTATGTTATCCTTTTTGGATTGTCTGTGCCAATAACAGAATATCTAAGCGTTAATATTAAAAAGACGTAACTAGTAGTTGTGCTATTAAATCCGGGTTACCATACATTTTTTGGCTTAGACCGGGATGGTTTATAATGCGCCGCAGGGCAAAATGTTCAAGGCGCGTTCACCATTTTGTCAAAACTGGTGTTTGGGCTTTCAAAATTCCTTATTCATGTTAGGTAAGGATAAGAATTGAACGAAATCCAGTCGATATGTTGCAGTCAAAAATGGGCTATATTGAATTTTTTGTTTCGTTTTTTATCGAAATGGGTTATTTTCTTGATAGTGAACAAAATATACTAAGGTAAATAGCTTATCGGTATTAGAGGCCCAAACTGGGTCACCGGGAACTTACGACAAATCCCAGGATGT
This sequence comes from Polydrusus cervinus, assembly GCA_935413205.1. Lineage (NCBI taxonomy): Eukaryota > Metazoa > Arthropoda > Insecta > Coleoptera > Curculionidae > Polydrusus > Polydrusus cervinus. Next base: position 9,698,563 of record OW284512.1, read on the forward strand.
ATGGTAACCCTGGTATATTAACTCTTAGATCTAAAATTAAAGTTTAATTTGTCTTGGTAAAGGGTGATAGGTGCAATAAAACAAAGCCATTTATGAAGGTTCTTAGTGAGTAAAGAAACCAACTGTTTCATAATGAATCTATTTCTATTCGATTGTTTTTATATTTTATGCTTATTATTCAGGCTCTATATATTGTTTATAAAGTGAGCTTCTGTCTAAACCTGTTAAAATATAAATTCATTTTAAAGGTGAAATGTGTTTATTATTTTATCCATGGTTTAACGATTTAAAAGTAGTTGTCAGGCACGAATTTGGCGTTGGTCACATGACATTTATCTGTTCATGTTATTGGCTCGCAGCTACAATTTGGTGCAGCGAGACTACTGTATGTATAGTGACAATGCTTCTAAGAAGCTAGGTAGGTAATAAATAAAAATTGGACAGTATGCCACGCAGAGTAATAAAATACAATTTTTTGTTAGGCATGGGCGTCCATAAAGAGGGCAGTTGCCCCTGTCTCTTGACCAAGCGGGAAAGGGGGGGGGGGGGGTAAATATACTTTTTACTAACTTTTGTTAGGGGGAGTTTATGAAACGACTGCGACATTTTTTTTTTGTAGGAATCACTTTTGAACGGTGGAGAAAGTGTAGAAAAGGCTGCGAAGTATTTTATTTTATAGAATTAACTTTTGAGAACTTACACGTTTTTTTGGCTACCCCCCTATCACTTTATGTTTATAAGAAACATTAATACCGTGATTTTGTATCGGATTAGCGCGACGATACGGTACTACCTCCTGTTGTTTCTGTGTTACAAAAAAAAAATCTAGGTACTTACTTTTTTTTCTTTTGAAGGTGCAGCGCAACTAATCGTCAAAAACATACCACTTTTTAAAAAAAATAATTATAATGGCACGGAACGCGACGGACAAAATACTGCGCGAGTTAGTAACCACAGTCAACAAATCCTGGAACCAGCGGGACTTATCTTTTGTTTTATAAATAAACATGGTGAAAAATTTGTAATATAAGAAAATTTTGATTGAAAAACTATTGACCTTACGAAGTATTTGATAACCAATGCTGAAAACCTTTAGTTTCAGGGTAGGCCTGTGCCTCCCAATTTTGAAAATTAGACAGTATATGCTAGTGCTGATGGGGGCGATCGGGCTAAAATATATTTATAATGGTGGCACTTCCCGTTATACCGGAAGTAAGTGACAACTTGCTTATTTTAGATAGAATACTCTATATATTACTACATGTTTGCATTCTACGCAAGAATTTAGGCATATCTTGTATACCATGTCCTATACCTATGTCTAAGCGTTTTAGATATTTTTAATAGATTTTTTATAATATTTTGATAACTATTAATACAGGGTGTTTAAACAATACGATTAAAAATTAAATTGAAAAACTGCAAAAACACTAGATTTTCAAATGGAAATACACAAATTTTATAATTATTTCTTATTTAGCATTAAAAATAAGGGTAAGTGTGTATATTCCAAAAAATTTTAGTTTTAGAAACATTGCTAACTTAATATTTTTATATGGCGATTTTGCTGCAGATTTTAAGTTTAGTTACTTTTAGTTGGCTATAACGGCGTTGAAAAACAATCAAATGCGAGAAAAATTTATGAAGCTGTCACTTACCATTTAAACATGATTAATTATCATGCCTGTGCGCTTAAATTGTACATACAAACGAAGATTATTTAAATTTATTTATTATTTATGGAGAATGTGTTAAAGTTATATCAAGAACATGTAACACATTTGCCAATCGATATCCGCAAAACAGAAGCCATCACAATGTGCTTATTAATAATGTTCAACATTTTTGGGATATACAAACTTACCCTTTTTTAATGCTAAACTAAAAGTAATTATTAAATTTGGGTGTTTCCCTTTGAAAATTTAGACTTTTTGCGGTTTTCTCAATCTTATTGTTTAAACACCCTGAATTAATAGTTATCAAAATATTATAAAAAATCTAATAAAGCAGGTCCTTTATAACAAGGAATCCCACTTAAATTAAATAAATATAAGGCTTCTTTATAGAAAAAATTGATAATTATTTTAAGGCTTGCAAACGTCATTCTTAACAGAAAAATTCAAATATGTCAAAAACGCTTAGATATTTATAGGTATAGGCATACAGGGTAGGGACTTTAACTGGAATAACTTCGATATTATTAAACCTGCTGAAGTTGCGCCTACAAAATTTGGTATGTGGGGGTTTTAGAGCATGCGGAATTGGATTATGATGTCGGCGCAGTGGCCAGATTTCTCAGCTTTGCGCTACACGTAGTAATTTTGTTATTTTAAATAGAATGCCCTATTTATTTTTATTGCAGTGAATTGGTAGTGTCAAATTTAGTAAGATCTCAAATTTACAAAATTCTATCTTCACTAGTTTCTGAGCTATAGCAACACAAGTTCCCTTAAAAAGTACCGGGACGCTTGTCTACCTCCATAGTTACTAAGTGATTGACAAGATTCAAGAAAAGTTCTTGTCTTTTCAAAATGGTCTATTTAACTTAAACTTTAAAAATATAAATTCTCATGGTACTTTTTAATGGAATTACAGTATTGCCATAGCTCAGCAATTAGTAAAGATAGAATTTTGTTAATTTGGCATCTTATTAAATTGGACACGCCCAATGCACTGCAATAAAAATAAATAGGGCATTCCATTTAAAATATTAAAATTACTACGTGTATCGCAAAGCTGAGAAATCTAGCAACTGCGCCGACATTATAATTCAATTCCGCATGCTTCAAAACCATACATACTAAATTTTGTAGGCGTTTAGAAAGCACGTTTGATGATAGGAGGAAGAAATATAAAAGGCACGCCACAGCGTAAGGTCAACGGGGTATCGCCTTTTTTTTTTAGAAATCATCAATATAATTATTTTAAGCACCTCAAAAAAAAACTTGTTCTCCAGGCACTATCCACTTCCCGCTTTTCAATTTTTAAAATCTGGCTACCCTAGCTGACACTAACTTCCGGTGTAACCGGAAGTACCACCATTATGAAATTTTCTTAGTCCGGTCGTCCCCATCAGCATTACCATGATGTCAAATTTTGAAAATTTTCCTATGTATAGTTTTCCATATATAGTTCGAAGCGGTTCCCGGTGGAACACGAACACCCTGTTTGCAGGTGCTTTTATACCTATTATTAATTAACACTTCAAACTTTCTGCTCTACCTAATTTTATTTTTTGTAAATATTCTATAGCTTTAATAATAAAATAAGACCAAATTTAAAAGATATATCCGTATAACGATTAGGTACATTATTTTAACTAAGAATACAATAACAAGTTCTTATTTTCCACAAAACAAATTTCTCGTCTCCGAAATAAAATCAACCGAAACTCATTAGCATAATAAAGAACCTACCGCCTTGCATCGTGCTTTCAGTGTGTATCGATGTTTACGGAATATTTTTCACCACGTCATAAGCTCGCTAGTATGCCCACTTCGGGTGAGACTCTCTTGCAAATAAATTTCTTGCTGCACAAAGTTCCGCCTTAATGTTGCGTTCTGTGGTTGCGTCTCGTAAAATTCATCAAGTCTAAAAATAAAATCATTCAAGTCTGATCATTGTTTCAGAAAAATATAGCACACGTGGAAAATTTATTATATGGCGTTTATAGTGCCCACTCTCTCTGTAATATAACATTTCACAAAAATGTAATTTAAAAAAAAAATCCTTGATAAGGAGCCGCCCGCTTCCTTCCCCCACATAAAACACTACAAAGTGTCAAACTTAACGCTCCACCAAACTGATATAAAATGTAAGTTTCCCCTATGGATTTGCCTTGTTAAATCCTGCAAAATTTGTTCTTACCCACCGGGTATCGATTATACTTCCCACAGGAATTTAATAACAGGAATTGGCGGCCGCTTATGTTTACGAATTTGTGGCCCGGCCGATTCAGCGGAAAAATTTAATTCAACCTGGTCATTATAATTTATTAGATGCACTATTTTAAACGGGGTTTAAACAGTTTTTAATTGGATTTTTATTAAATTTTACTCACCGTTTACTTTTATTTGATAGTAACTTCGTTTTTAGGTTTTAATCGAAAGCATTTACAAAGAGAACCAAAAAATATCTGTAAAAATAATAAATACTGGGTGGGGATTTAAATTTTGTTTTTGCTGGGGTTGGCGGAAGAGCCAGTATACTTAGACCTATAAGGCCCATTGTATGCCCTATCGTCCCGGTAATGTCAGCCAGACAGCACCTACAACTTAACGTGGAATCCGAACCACGTGTATGCAGTAGTTATCCTTTTTACGCCCCAGAAGTCCATGATACCCTTCTCGGTCCCGATATTAGAAATCACTAGTAGCATACTGCATTCTCTTATCTACTAAATTTCGGACATACTTTTTTTTATTATGCGTATGCCCACTCCGGGGATCGAACTTGGACCGTCACGGTCCAATGCCAGTACCTCACCTCTAAGCCACTGCCGCGTCCGGGAATTTTAAATGGAATAAGATTTCTCCAAAATTCAATCCAAAATAAGGAATATTCTTTGGAGTTCTTATATTAAAAATGTTTGGAGAAAATTAAAATACAATTCTCCAATTAAATTGCTTTAAAAAAGAATGGACAAATTATTCTGTGGCCCATTATTTCAGCCCAAAAAATTCACTTTCCCTTGGCGTTGAGAGTGGCATTCAACAATCCAATGAGGATTTTCGTAGAAATAATATCGGCAAGTTTGCCGATTAACCTAAAATGGAAATTAATGGTTTGCCAACCAACAAAATCCCGCTAATCGATTTTTCAGGCCGTTATATCTCCGCGCTGGCTGATACCTGAAACCGGATTCTCGATTCGCTGGAGATAATTATATTTGCCGCTGAATATGAAACAGGTTTTTACAAAATTGTTTGTGGATTCCGAAAAAATTACGTTTGAAATAGCGTTTAAAGGGATTTTGTTGGTTGGAAAAATGTCACCAATAATAGGTTTAGAGGTTCAGATTTTGCCCAGCGATTGTATAACGGTTAATTCCTTTTACAACATAAATGATTTTTTGCTGAACCTTTCAAACTTACTTTACCATTTAAAATAAATGTTGCTTCATCAGAAAAAGTATTCAAGCTGAATCAATTTGTCGGTTGTCCAATGCGGCCATCATAACCTCGTAAGTCATCCTCCAACAACGCTGGTACTGGTTGCATTTTGAATAGTTTTATCCCAGTAGATTTTGTGATCTTTAACACCTTTTTATGATCGATATTGTAGTCACGAGATAATGGCCTTGCTGGTATAATTGGATTTTCTTGATAGTATATCCAATTTAGTTTTATCTGATATTTTTGGGGGTCTTCTTCGAAGAACATGTCTTACATGACCCAATTCTCGAAATTGCTTTTCAATTTTGCTGATTGTACTTCGGGACAGAGGTGGAAATTCGGGATCATTTTTATTTTTCTTTCTCAAAACCCGACCATCATCAATATTTCAATATTTAGCGTTTGAGTTAAATAATAAAAATTTTATACAAATATAACAAAACTGGCTGTACTACCAAGGATACAAAGTAATTGGCGTATGGATGGCCTGTCCCAAATGGCGCACATTTTCAACAATTGTTACGCTAAAAAAGTGACATTTCAGTTTTAAATGTATTTTTAATGTAATTATTCGTTAAAAATTAATTTATATTAAATTTCTGACACATGGTTTAACAGATTATGTAAAAAAATATAGACAAATTCCTTTTTCAATAAGCTTTCCAAAAACAAATGGTATCGTCTAATTTGAAAAAAAAAGTTGGTTAGGGCTACGCCTAGTGTTGCCACCTTCCTTGCCAACGATTTCGGGAGTCTAATGACCAAAAAAGAAGTTGAATGTAAATACGTTTATTCATATACAAAATGAACAAAATCCATCAAAGGTATCACAAATAAAAGATCCTTCGGCATAATAGTTAACAAAATTTCAGAAAATATAATCAAAGCATACAAAATTTCACAGAATAAAAGGGTTTCTATTTAATTTTAATATTTTTTTTCATTGGATCGAACACTTTTTAAATGTCTGGTCTTGCACTAATGAACTCGTGAAAGTCCTTGCAGTTCATTGCAAAATTAATAAAAGTTTGTACCTCTGCTTTAACATGCCCTTCGGTAAGACGATTCCGTTCCTTGGTCCGTATATCGTTAGCCACACCGAACACTCTTTCGCAATTAGAATTTGAAACCGGCACTGAGAGAACAAAACACAACATTTTTTTTTAGTCCGCGTACAATGTCTCCTTCAAGTTTAGAAAACAACTTGACCCATTTCATGTCCACTCTCTCTATTTCCGCTTCTCTCTCAAGACGCAAAAATCTTCATATAATTTTGTGGAAAGTTTGCATGAAAGTGCAGCGTTTTGTAAATTGAATTACCGGGAGAAATTATATGAAACCCGTGAGATCGACGCTTTTTAAGGCTCAATTCCAGAAGACTCCCGGAAAACCGGGAGAGGTGGCAACCTCTACGCCCCCCCTTTGAGGTCCCAATTTTTTTTTACATGACAAAAGCGAGGCCCATAAAAAATCTTTGAGGACGTATTTTTGGATTTTAGAGAAATATTTGCGTTTCATTTAATCCCCACCCCTGTATATGCTCTAAGTTGTAAATTTTCCACTTTTACAATTATTCTTTGGGATCCAATTAGATAGACGTCAACGGTAATAGTAGTTTATACAACAAGAGTGAATATGATGTCTATATCTTACGAGGAAAAAAAAAAAAATTTCTAGTTCGATATAAACAATCCACTCGAGTTGAACAGTATATTTTTTCTACTACCAAACTTACGAACCTTATACTAAAAAATGTTAAAAAAAAGTTTGCAGCCTGCCGGGCTCGAACTTACGACCATTGGATCCAAAATTCAACGCTCTACCGTCTCGACTACAGAATCATTTAAGAATTTATGGTAAAATCAATTCAATAATGATGCTGCGTGAAATTAATTTTGGTAGTGGAAAAAATAACATAGTTTCTTACGTTTTTTTGTGTACACGAATTAATAGTTCTAAATTTTTTTTGAAAAACCACCGTTTCTTATAAATGCGTTACTTGTGTTACACTGTAAATATTGAATTCATATTGTTATAGCAACGTTTCGACGGCTACGCGCGTAACCTTCAAAGGAATGCATTTTGTAGCGGGCGTAACGCTTGCACGTGCATTAAATCCAAACTACCTACCTCATCAAAAATAATATGAAATCAACATATTATTAGATGACTACGTTCAACGACTTTCAATAATAGACCTTGACTCCAACTTTTCTCGGATAAAAATGGGTACTTTACGAAATAGTTCTACCGGTAATTAAAACAAAAATGTGATTAATCGGAAATACAGTAGGTTCGATGATAAGAATCGCATTGTGAATATGTGCACTATATATGTGCAGACACTGGTTAAATTCCTCTGATAGTCACTGAATCATATAGTTCGGCTTTGTTTAGTAACTTATGTTTGATTTTTCGATCAGTATGCAGCGATGCGTTTATTAAGACGTCGATGTTATGTGACGGTTCCATTACATACGTGCGTGACTTATTTTAAAAAGCAAGTTCTTTAAGTGTTTTTTTTTTAATATTAAGGACTGTTTTCCCATATAAGCTACTAGTTATGGGGGAAGTTGCTATGAGGATGGTTGCCTTAAAGCACCGAGGCAGAAAAGTAGGTAATTCTTATTTTTTTGTATGATGGGACAAAATCGAAAAGGAATAGTTGTAAAATGAAATGTGACTGACCGGCACTTAGCACTATAGTCTATTTCAGAAAGGTTTAGAGTAATAAAAGCTCATTAGGTATGCAAAGGGACTAGAGAGTGACCCAATGAATGTTTAAGTCACTTTCATAATTTGGCATTCATTTCATTGGAAAATTCTTCATTTTCGTCAAGTGCAGGTAGTACCACCCGGGTTTGGGTCAATTTATGGATTTTGCCTATTGTTATCCATTCACAAACACTGAAAATGGTGTGACAAAGGCGTGCATTATGTACATAGTATAAGGTACACTTATTTTTCATTAAACATTATTAAAGAAATACAAAAAATATATTATACATAAATTAAATTATAAAAAATCATAATATTCTTCGTCATCTGAGGAACTGTCATCTCCTCTTGACGTTATAATTAACGGGTCGACGGTGTGATCGATCAGGTGGTCAAGATCCCACATTTTCTCCTCTTCTTTAATGCCATGATGGACTGCTTTTCGCCTCTGGTGTCACTTTCTTAATGACTTAATCAAAAAATATAGATTCAAATTATATCATCCGCCATGCAAAACATAAAAATAGAAATATGGCCGGTATTCATGTTAATTTATTATTTTCAATTAAAATTACAAACGATGCCCTGATATCTTAAAAATCTCCACTGACGCCGCGCCATTTAATTCTCGTGAAATTCGTTTTGTTAATATTTTGTGTATAAAAAAATACATTTTATTGTCATCGCCAGACACAGGAACAAGATGCACGATGTGATGGAAATGCACTAGTTGTTCGTGATTACGAGAACTACCATAGTATGTGGCTCACGGCAACAGCCGTTTATTTGCAGCCACCCAGTCGCTTGACTTAAGTAATTTTTTCATAACACTTTGTGCACGCTCGTAGAAAAATATTTTTTATTATCAACAAAAAAAAATGGATTACAAATTTGATAGGCATTAAATCAACTGATAAGAATATAAATATTTGATTATTTAATGGAATGTGTATAATTCAGAATTGAGTAATAATAAATTTCCAGAACAATCCCGTTTAATGATTCATTTGCATTATTCATAAAATTTTATTTCCTGCCTTTGACAATTCACAAAGAAAAATGATTTTTCATGATGAACTTTTTGTGCTTACTTCACTGGTTATTATTTACACCAGATTCGTAATATACCCTAGTTATTGTACAAGAAAACACACTTAGAAGTTGCTGATTTTATGCACCAACGTTTCGACCTCTATAAGATTATCCTCAGGGCGATACAGATAAGATCTTCTGTGTTGAAAATTAGGACTTTTTACTCTAAACTGTTTTTTTTTTAATTTTTGCACACTACATCCATATTTCCTTTTCAGGTAATCGCTTTCATATGCGGTCTCATCGTCATAGTCCTCATGATCATGGGTCTGGTATCGACAGATTGGCTGATGGCCGCCGGATGGCGCCAGGGTCTGTTCATGCACTGTATAGAAGAGAACGCCCCGGAGCCACTGCCATTCAACACTAGAGGGAGCGCGGGATGTCACACAGCTAGGGACGTAGGTATGTAACTATAATAGTTTCACAGCTATAAACAACTAAGATCGGGTTTTGTAAAGCTCGACCTAAAGTTGAACTCGGTTCTACTGAGCTTTTATTCTTCAGGTAAGTTCTCAATTTTCTAGGCTTAAATCAAGTTATTGACTGATGACATATAACCCAACACAACAAACCTAAATTCTTTTTTACTTAAAAATTTGTGGTAATATTTTAATGTGCGAATAATGAGGTTCTGGATTCTGGATAATCTGGTTTCTGGATTTATCAGACGAATCGGATGACGAAGATTTTATGGATGTACTAAGAACTATAAAAAACGCTCGAAGACGGCCCCAAAACTCAGACCGAGACGAAAATTTGAATATGATTAGATTCAAATTTTCGTAATTAAATTTAATCTCAATCTTTTTCCAACATTCTATGGTTTCGTTATTAGTAATATGTTTTCTTATTTTCCAATACACCTTTAAACTTATTAACAAAAGCTAATAGCAGATATTCTTTTCTGAAAGTAAAACTTGCATACAGTTTTGTGTTAGAATACACGGAAAAAGTAGCTGCAAATTGTAAATAACCCAAACTTTGACAACAAATAAAGTTTGATGGTTTTTTGCCAGCGTAACCATTGCCAGCATGATAATTTAATTATTGATCCCACCTGTGCAGACCTGTGGTTAGGAATTAATTACACAACAGAATTGCCTTTTTGAACCAAGTTCAACTTTAGATCGAGATTTACAAAACTCGTACTTAAGCTCTTATTGTACAACCATATCTAAGAACTTTATACCATTACTTTGCAAAATTATTATTCAAACTAGTGAATCCTTAAGGGCTCATTTTTGCCTATAAAATCGGTTTTAGCACATGAGTCTTCCTTAAGTGTCGAGGCTATCTAAAGGAATAACTAGGTGTCTATAAATGCGGGCATAATGCCCGAACTTTAAGACAAAAATTAGTCCTTAAGGATTCCTCAAGGAACTACCAATATCAATCAATGTCAAGTTGAGGAACACTTGAAATTTTTTTCGAGTCCTTACTTAAGCCTCAAGGAACGACCATTTAATATGGACATAAAGCAACTCGACATTGAAAATTAGTGGTTTAATTACAAAAACATTTAAATAGTGTAAAACTAAAAAACCGAACGCCGATGCCGCTGCCTGCCTGCACTATTTGGTGCGTAGATTCGACTGGAAACGTACATTTTCTTTGCTGGAAACGTTAAACACGTGGTTGGCCGGTCGTCTGTTTTCATTTAACCCCCCCGGTTGTGGTATTACGAGGCGCTCATTGGCGTCCGCCCAACTCGGTTTTATGGGTACTTACCCAAACGTTGGACGGTTGTTTAAAAAAAAATAAAATTTAGGTAAAACTAGTATAAAAGTGTCGTCGCAGGCGAGAGATCCCAAAAACAATGGTAGACTCTTAAGGGACATTATGTTGAAAAATTAAATTAAATGTATGCCCCTTTTAGTAGACCGTGTTTCGAATGTCGTTAGGTAATCTCGGTTAATAATTTAAATACATATTTTTAAAAGCTTTGGAGATCTTAAGGGAAACATTTTCTTCGTTATGAATAAAATATCTTTAAAACAATAACTGCCATTAGGGTCCATTTATGTAAAATCTGAGCACGTCCTGGACATAAAGCCATTTCTTGTTTTATTACGGGAACTTTATTTTTGCAAATGGACTAAATAAAATTGTCTTATTTGTATTCTGAATGTTACATTTGAAATTTTAGAAACATCCCCAAAATAATCACGAAGGGCGGAAGGCGTTAAATTAATCCGAAAAATTAATTATAACACCTTGTTTGTAATTTAGCTGAGACGAGTTAATTTTAATTTATCTTTAATACAAAATTGCCAAATAATTATAAAGTAATTATGTACATCGGTCGGCTTATTTTCATAATTTTGCAGATTGGAAATTTTAATGAATATTATAATTATTTGCAATAAATTGTTTAATGCATTTATAGTAATTAAAGCTTTTTGTGGTACGGCGTGACAGAGGCGGCTCGTCAGGTGAAGTAGGTGAAGGGGCTCTTCACAAAAAAAATAAAACCAGGAGGAAAGTTTTTCGACAATATTAAATCTTAATGTACCAATACAGCTATTTTAGCCATTAAAAAATAATTATGTTCGAATTAATAATATTAATTTAATCCGAATATAGCTATGCATAATAGGGCCACGGTTAACTCCGATGAACTATAATTATAAACACTCGTGCATTTTGGCGCGCCCCAGAAGACCGTGTCCGTAAGCTCAAAGCAGCAAGTGAAGACCCAACGCCCGACATGGCTTTGATATTTACCGCTGCTACGGTTACGTGACGTCAGTCACGAAAACAGCATGTAACAATTTGCATTATGACGAATAGCAATTTAAAAATAGATCAGTCGTATGAACCATTGTTTTAGCATTGGTTCGCCTAACCTTAAGGTATTTATTTTGAGGCTTCGCGAAACTTACGGTTACAGATACCGTTTTTACGTGATTAACTTTGTGATTAAAAAGTTTTGTTTTTATTTTTCAGTTAATTCAGTAGTGTACATATCTACTTAGTTGTGTGTTTTAAAAATGAACTCAATTAATGACATAGTTTGTAATTTCTTGGAAACTCCATTCAGTCGTTGGACAGATGAGGATAAGAGAGACGTTTTGTTACACGGGGTTTTAGTCAATGTTTGTTTAAGTACCCGCACTATACCTAGCTCTTCACCATTTTTTAAGATCGCGAACCGCCACTGCGGCGTGATTGCTCGAACAAGTTTTTTTTGTGTGGTTTAAATCCAGTTTTACTTTTTGTATGATAAAATTAGATAATTTAAAAATATGTGTTTCATTTTTCTTATATTAACCTGTGGGTGGTTGCTAAGTTAATACTTCTTTTTAACTGTGTGTAGAAATCATTAAATTTAAATTTTTAAATAATCCAAAATAGAGCTTTTACAAAATTATAAAAATCCTCATCCGATCCTATTTATCGGTGATTAATTATGCCTATTTTTTTCTAATGAATCACGCAATGTAACGGTCAGTTGGTTGTGTACTAGTCGCGTGGTGTTATATTTGAGGAGTATTTTGTTATTTTCAATTGTTGAAATGTGAAAATGGAACATAATGAATGTAATATTCCTTTCAAGTGTCAAAACGGATTGGATGAATAAGAAATATTGATCAAAAAATGAAATGGCCAATGCTACACTAGACGTCACTCTTAATAATAAAACATTTGCCGCATTTTCTACGAACAAAACCAGACACGTTTTGTATTTACCGTTTTTTACTATCACGTTTACCCGGTACCGCCATGTGTAATTTACATGAAGAAATTTATTGTTCTACTAACTCCGCCTCCGAGAGTCAAAAAACCACTAACTTTCCTAACAGAGTCGAATATAATTCTGTGTTGTGAAGAGGCAATTTCACCCCGGGCACTATTTAAACTTGCGTTGGTTTAACTTTAAATGTTCAAACTTTAACTGGAATAACAACAGCGAACAAGCTGTCGAGCTATTATTTTTACTATCAAGAACTAGTAAAATATTTACGCCCTTTGCAGCAGAAGCCATTATACTTAATTAAATTGTTAAAGTAACCGCGACAAATATAACATATAACATTACGGTTTACATTACCATCTTCTGAAAAAAATATAAACAAACAATATAACAATAGAAGCCGATGTTCTAGTAAGAAGAATTAATAGGAATCAACGTCGCAAAATATTAATTTTTTTATTCACGATTAAATTTTCCTGATGAAGTACATAATCGCGTTTTTCGAAACGTTAATAAATAGGGTTAAGTGATACGTCATTGTATTTGGGGTAAAACGTACTCCTAATAATAAACAATCCAGGTCCGTATTTAAAAACAAAGTTGACAATCGGTTATAACAAATGACATGAAAAATACTGATAACGTCATTCAGGAAAAGGAAAATTAAAACCCCTTTGAGTTATTAAAGAAATTAACATATCACCCTGCAATGGCGTATTGGGGGGGGGGGGCTGCCCCCCCCCCCCCCCCCCTTCCTAGGAGTTCGGGTCTAAAAGTCTAATTGCAACCTAATTTTTCTTCTTTCTTCTCATGCTTAGACCCTTAATTTAAATTTTTAAATAATGTATTCTTGGCTTAGATTACAAAGGTCTTGTAGGAAAGGTTTAGTTTTTAAACTTTTCCTTCTACAAGTCCTTTTTTATATAGAGATTAAGGTTTCAGATGAATATCGTTTTAATTATTGATTTATGATGCAGTTTTAAAGGAAAACGAGTAAAAAGAATAATATTTTATAGTAGTATTTTATTATATACTTGTCTGTTCCGTTTTCCCTTTTTAGAGCTATTTTAAATCAACAAAAATATAACCCAATGCAATAAAATATTTTTACGGCAAAACAAAAAACAATTAGGTATTTATTTTTAAAGAGAAAAATTAAAGTAAAAAATTTTAACTAAAACATTTTTTATGGAAGAAATGTGATAATTTATAATTTAAAAAAAATAGTGCGAGAAGAAACGAGAATGCTTTATTATGAATATACAAAACGGCATTTAAGAAGGAGTAGGTATTTGAAAACCTAAGCATTTGCACCAAAAACTGCTCTTAGATCTACGCTCCTAAAATACATGATTCCTGAAAAAATTATCAATTTTGTCGTGGTGAGCGATATTTACCTTATTTTTATCAAAGTATCCGAGCCCGAAAAACGCTGATAAGAGTTATACATACGTCTTATGTTAAAATTTTGGATTGACACCAATATTCATATCTTTCACAAATACAGGGTGTTACAAATTCGACATACCAGCATTGGAATCTCGGAAACCATAGGAGTTAGAGAAACGGTTAAATGGGGGCAAAGTTGTGCAATTCGGTGCTGATTATAATGCCGCTTTAAATTTTCAAATTCCGAATACTTCCGATTTTATTCGAAAAAAACCGAAATTTTGCAAAATCGTTTTTATTTTATTCTGAGCTCATTAGACTAGCTATTTAAAAATAAATGACACTTTGTCATTGCCACTTTTTCTCCTCTACAAAATTACGTTACTAAACTAAAGATGCGCCGTTTCGTCTCCGAGCGGCCATCACTAACTTTACTTTTTTTAATACGGACCTGGATTTTTTTTAACCGATTTTTAAACCCTTCTACTCTCAAAATGTAATGGCGATATTACTTTCTCATAATGATGAATTGTCCTTGCTTATTTTTTTAAATTCATATTTTTTACACTTCTTGTCAGTCCGGTCCTGGCAACGCGGCGCTTTTTCGTCTTCTTCACTAAGTACAATATCATAAAATACATGTAGTCCCGGCTGGCCTTCTTTCCAAAAAAAAAAAAATGTCCTACTTACGCCCACTGAGCCCCCGAGCATATTTTCTGGCTACGCCACTGTCACCCTGTATCTCAACTTTATAGATAAATGTAGGTAATATATTTTTACCTTTTGCAAATTACGTCTTCTTAATCCGTTTTTTGTTTTCAGCTTATATTAAGGCTGCCGCAGCACTTTGTGTGATAACTTTACTGACAGACCTGGTGGCAACCGTCCTGACGGGGCTGGGCCTTCGGACTAAGGACCACCATACGAAGTTCAAATACTATAGGTTTGCGGTCATCGTTATGGGACTTGCATGTAAGTATTTTTATTTATTTTAGCACTTTTTTTTATTATTAGCCCCCCTATCAGTTTTTAAGGTGAACCATTGAACCGAGTAGAGAAAAATTCTTAATATTTTTTTTTATTTTTTAATATATTATTTGCATATCACGTGTTTTCCACAAGTCTTTTAAACTTACAAAATTTTAAACCTATAAATCGACTTATTTAGTCACATCACCGTTGCTTTATGATTGACATTTATACGGGGCGGCGGAGTGCAGGTGACTACTAAACATTGGTGGGTTGCAAGTTTTCCATTAAAAAAAATGTGTGTGTGGAGTCAAAAAATCATATCAGACTTTATGTGAGAAAATAACAAGTAACTTTTCGTAGATGTATCTATAATAAATTGAAGTTGTAAACCGCTCATTTTTAAGTAAGCACTTTCATAAAAAGGGCTTACAGCTTAGGGTTGGTGAAGGAATATTATTATATCCCTGTCTAGACACATTTGGCTTCTTACATCAGTAGTAAATCCCACAGAAAAATATGATTCGTTTACCAGTCTTAAATAAATGACTTACATTCCAAAGAGTTATTAATATAAATAGGTTTTTTTTTACTTTAGAAGTGGTTGTGAAATTATCAACTATTTTTTTTTCCAGTTGCATCAATTTTAATAGCACTAATCATCTATCCAGTCTGTTTCGCAGCAGAATTAAATTTAGGTAAGTTTCTACAAGTAAGAATTATACGTAGAAGGGGTAGGCAGTGCTGTGTCGTAGCCTGGTGGACTGGGCAAAAACAAGATCCGGTGCAACGTAATTTGCATATAATATAGGCGTGGATGACTGTTAACCTAATGACGAACGGTACACTGAAGGTAGTGGCACCTGATCACAGGAAGGGAAATGCCACTTCCCCCCCCCCCCCCCCAAAAAAACAATAAAAATATTCAATTCATTAATACATTTTAAGTTTCAATAATATGCTCTCCAATAACTGATCTCCATACTTGGATAAGCACTTTTTATGCGGTGCGCACAAGAGATCGATTTACTATCGATAGTAAATTATCCCATTTGTAAAGAATTCATATTTATGGTTTTTGAGTGGAGACGAGTTTTTTTTAGAAGTCCCTTTTGATTATAGTAGAAGTTTTTTATTCAGCAAATGTAACTTTTTCTTTATCAATAGAACTATCGATAACATCGTTCGTTTTTCAATTTTACTATCGATAGTTGTTCACCTCTACATGCTAAGCTGTTTGATGTCGGCAACCCTTTTATAAATGAATTTTCGATATACAGGGTGATTCCTAAGTTGATACTTCTTTTTTAGCTGCATATAGAAGGCATTAAAATAAACAACATTTTCAAATACCTTTTTTCAAAAAACCCTAAAATAAAGTACTTACTTACATTCATTTATTACACTACAAATCAAATACGGTTCTGCCTAACTTGCCCGTTGAATAACATTAAGAAAACTTCTGGATGTAGAGAAGAAACATCCGCACTTTTACGACACTCACAATAAATTAGCACCATAATTAGTTCATTGTTTTCAAATTTTACCATTTTCACCAATTTATTAAAATTAATTTGCTTTAGAAAACCACACCGCGCAGCGAATTGCCAAAATAAATAACTGACGACCGATCCGTAAAATGCATGACTAACAATACAAAAAACGGAGAAAAACAATATAAAGTAAAGGGCTACGTTTTGATTTCCAGGCCCGCACTTAGATTTTTTACTTCTGTAACTCGGCCATTTTTAAGTTTTTTGAATTTGTTTATTTTAATGCCTTCTATACACAGCTTAAAAATAAGTATCAACTTAGGAATCACCCTGTATATTCTATATACCAGGTGATTTACGACGAGCTTGTATTAGAACTTTTAAGGAAACTACTGAAAATATTTTTTTTGAAAATCTGTAGATTTAAGTTTATCGATATGCTCTCTTAAAATAAAATATTAACATATTTCTGTCACTTCCGGGTAAACCGGAAGTGGCTTCAATTTCCATTTATTAAATACAATATAGTATTTTTTATTATATTTTTTATTTTTGCATTACATTATAATTACATTGTATGGAACACGTTTTTACCTAAGTCTACTAATTTCTGAGATATCTGCATTTTTTGTAATTATTTCGTAAATGCATCGCGATGAAATTATCCGTATTAATTTTTTACCTTAGCTCCTGGACTAAAATTTTTCCGTTATTGTATAGTTAAAGAATCAACAAATCTCAAAAAATAATTAAACTTGACATAAAATATACAGGGAGGTCACAATTAAGGGCTCATAGTAAAAAAATGTAAACATTTAAAATGTTCTTATTGTAAATGGAACATCCTGTATATTTTTATTTTATATGATGGTAAATTAACTGCTCCTTAAAATTGCTATAACCTTTTCTATAATTATATCAACGCGTTTTCTTAGAATATCAAGTTTTATTTTTAAATACGATTTTTTTCAGGCGTGCCATGAAAACAAATGTACATGGATACTTTATAATGATATTTATAAGGGAAAATTGTTTTAAAAAAATTAAAGTTAAAAGAAACAGTGACAGAAACATGTTAATATTTTAGTTTAAGAGAGAATATCGATAAACTTAAACCTACAGATTTTCAAAAAAATATTTTCAGTAGTTTCCTCAAAAGTTCTAATGCAAGCTCGTCGTAAATTACCCGGTATTTAAGATGGTTTCAACAGCGAATCTCACTACAAACATTCAATATATTATTTTAAGATTTTTATTCATGAAAAGAAAAAGAATCCAACAATAAAGTATTGTTGGAGCATTTAATCGAATAATATTGCTGAACAAAATATTAATTTTTTTATTCACGAATTTTTTCTGATAAAGTACATAATACGTTTTTTTGAAACGTAAATAAATAGGGTTGAGTGATACATCACTTACTTTCTCACCTCTACATGGTTGATAGCTGATAATTTTGCCGTGCGCATACCCTCTGCTATGTTTTTTGTTTACATGTGCGGGGCCATTAATTTGGCACTTCTAGTTTTAACCTTTGCGGAAACGTTATAAATGTAAAACGTGAGTGGAATATATCCCTCAACAGTAATGACGAACCTTTTAGGAAATCCAACTTATTTTATTTCTTTTCTAGGTAATAGGACGATATGGGAATTCGGCTGGGCGTACGGCGTCGGCTGGGGCGTGGCCATCTTCCTCTTCAGCGGCGTCGTACTGCTAATGTGCGACAAGGAGAGCGAAGAAATCTACTATAAGGAACGGAAAATCGTACACGATAACGATTCGCGTGCCTAGTGGCCACATAGTCTGCCCGACGTTGTCCTCTGATCGTAGGGGGTGGCGAGTCGTCGCTTCTCGAGGTGTAGATGCTGGAGTAAATGAAAGATTCCTTTAAATAATGTGGTAGTTTTAGGTTTGGTTTAGATGACTTTGGAATGCTCTGGCAACACTGCTTTGCTTAACTTAACTGTCATGTTTTACTTTTAGGTGTAAAAATAACTTTTAAATGAATGATGACTACTCGAGCGATTAACGACTAAAATGTACAGCATTGTTAACATTAAATCTTAAAGTTCATTTCTATGTTTGCTCATGTATCAGCTTTAAAATTCTTCTGTGAGGACTTACTTATTGACACACAACACACGTAAGATGACCTTACGTCATTTGCTGTGTAAGGTGTCCGCAAAGGAAGATTTGTTTGCTGATTATTTACTAAAACTAAATCATCTGATCAAACTGATTCTAGATACAGTGTCTGTAAGGCCCTATATTGGTCTACAGTAACTGCCAAACCAGGGTACCAGAGCTTGTGGAGATTATCCTTACTATGATGACGAATTAATTATTTCAAATCGTGGAAAAATAATGTTAGTTTATAAGAGGCTAAGATTGAATTTAAATAAAGATGTTATAAAGAAGGTAAGTTTTTACCGGATCTCATTGATTTAACTTGAACAGGCCATGTGATATATTAAAGCATCTATCTTAGGTCCACGCTTCTGGTAACTGTACCAGCCAGATAATTTCTATGGAAACAATTCTATGAACAATGGTTTCTCAAATTATCTTGTCGGTAAAGTTACCAAGAGCGGACCGTAAGATATCTCGTATCTAGTTTACTTAGGATTAACACAATTTCGCAAACATATTCTTAAAGTATAAAACGAATGTCCTGTTTCAGTGTGAAATATTGGGAAACTCGATAAAGAATGTTAAAGAAGGGTTTAACATATAAAAAAAAAGGTTAAACCGTTTATCTTAGGCGTGAGGACCCGTTTGAAATAAGAATTATTAAACAGCATTCAAAATTTAACACTACATAAATGAAAACTTAATATATTTTTTACATATATATAAAAATGAGCTAAAATAAGAAACAAAATCTACAAATTGTCTGTATTTTTTTAAAATGGTTTACACTAAAATAGAAATAAAATTATTTTCTTTTTGTCTCTAGCAAACGATATTTTTCCAATTATAGGAGAAAATTATTTTAAAAATTTTATAGTCATTCTAAGCCAAACATTTTCCGTAAAATTTTTAAGGATGAGTAAAACACAAGAATTTAATATCAGTCATTGACTGAAACTAAAATTGTTCTATTCTGATGTATTGATCTATGACATTTTTGTAAAACAAAGTTGTTCATATTGCGAAAACGTGATAAAAACGCTTTTACCAAAGATTATGGTGGAAATAAAAGAGGAAAATCTGTTTCATGTCGACCTTACTCAGTTGGTAATCTTTTTCACGATAGACGTGGGAGTTCTAGTTCATTTTTAAGTGAACTAGTTCTTTTGATCTTTTTGACGAAGTTCATGGAACTAATCCGTAATTAGATTTTTCACGGAAAATTTAGGATTTAAAAAATAACTAACTAACCAGGCAACTTCCCCTGTGATCAAAGTGGCCCGGTTACCTTAAATCTCGAGTTACTAATAAGGAAACTTTGAACGCGAGTAAATAATGTTTGCCATTGTCATTTATGTCACAGTCAAAGTTGCCTGGTTGGTTAATTATTGTTTAAAAACAAGGTTACATTTCTTATGAACGATGGCTTATCATTTATATTGTAAATAAAACATAGTAAATGAGGTTTACTTTGTTTTACAAAACTTTAACGGTTAGCATGTATATTTACAATAAATAAAATTACCACACAATTTACAAAGGAATCCGCGTGAATGTTGCTTGCCTGTTATCGAATGTTCAGCTGGTCAGTTTGATGTGGAGACCATTTTAAGTTTATTCTGGATTTCATGTACAAAATAGTTTTCATAGAACAATCTCCTCTTTGTTACATACAGTTTCAATATTTTTATTTATTATTTATTTAGGTTAAGCATGGGGAAAATACAAATTTATTGAGTACAAATTGGAATTTGCCATTAGTGGGAACAGGGCACATTAAGCACTGGTTTTACAATACTTTATTTTTCTGCAATCATGAGAATTACCATTTTAGTAATATTTACGCCCGTGGGGACGCTGCCTTATTATTGATTTTGATCTGGTTAAAACTGTCCATAGCAGAAAAAAACTGGAGTAAAATGTTGATCAAAAATTCCAAAAAGCATCTCTAATAACATTTTGCCAGTAGGACGTTGTACTAATTTCTTAGGTTAAATCTGAAAGCATTAAAGTATCCCCCAGAACAACGCGGTGCTGGTGGACTCGAGGCGGTAGACCGCGTTTTTTTTTTTTGGCTAATCACACTGGCGCGGTGCGATTTCTATTGTTCTGTGAATATAATCTGCCAGAAATATGTCAAAATAACAGTGACAAACAATACATGGCTGACGGCGTGTCAAAATAAAACACTGTCACAGCGGAAAACGCGAGTTTCACACCGCAGCGGTGTAGGTAGCGCCATTTACCGCTGTGATCTGTAGCACCACGACGAAACCGTCACCGGAGCACCTCGTTGGTCTGGGGATCTTTTAATATTGGTTACTGAACAGTATGATTTATACTCAAAAAATTTGTATTAAAACCTGTCGTGGGTTAGTGAATACTTTTATTGAGGTATGATATAATGATCTCTAAATTTTATGAGGCTACCTTTAGGTCCATAGAATGCCTAAATTAACCAAAATTTGCGACCAAATTGATAAATAACGCTTGGTTTTGCAATATTAGATTAAAATTACCTACATAATAAAATCGAAACATTTTTTATGTATTTTTAAATTTCATATATTGTTAGACCAAGTGTAAAAGTGTTCATTTACCCTCAGTTAGTGACATATTAGTTTTAACGTTTAGTTAAGTTTAAGGAAAAAAATTGTGGTCAAACTGATTAGAAGTTTTTTGATTTAAATATTATTTGCTCGAGGGTCGTACTTAGGACACAAAAGTTTTCAGAAAGGACTCTTGTCAATTAAAAAGGTTATTATTGTGAGTATTTATGATATAAGAGAATAATTTAAACCAGAGTTATTAAGAGTAAAGTCTAGTGATTCTTTCGCCATGTAATTTTTCGAACAATATTTCTTATCCTTTTCGCTTTATTCAAAAAGGGGCTAAATACCCGTCCTTGAGTAGCAATTACTAAAGAAATTTTGATTAATGAATTAATAAAAGCAAAAGACGAAAATTTGTGCAGTTTGTCCATTTTTCTTTTTCTGCTTTTATTACTTTATAAATTAAAACTTGTTTAACTTTAAATTGTAGGTAATTATGTTTCAAATATGGGTATTTGGCCGATTTTTGGATAAAAGGAAAATGTAACGAAATATTGATCAAACGGTCAAATGCGTTTTCCTGGCCGTGCTGTGTGTAACCAGTTTACACTTGAAATATTTCCGAGAGCTGCGACAGGAGCCATTTTTTATATGTGGTTTAAGAGTGAGGTCTAGTGGCGCATTCGCCATTTTATATTTTGATCAATATTTCGTTACTTGTTCCTTTTATCCAAAAATCGGCCAAATACCAACATTTGAAGCATAATTACCTACATTTTAAAGTTAAACAAGTTTGAATTTGTAAAGTAATAAAAGCAGAAAAAGAAAAATGGACAAATTTCACAAATTTTCGTTTTTTGCTTTTATTAATTCATTAATCCAAATTTCTTTAGTTGAGAACTGTAGGTAATTGCTACTTAAGGACGGCTATTTGGCCCCTTTTTGAATAAAGCGAAAAGGATAAGAAATTTTGTTTAAAAAACGAAATGGCGATTGCATCACTAGACTTCGCCCTTAAAAAGCACTTAAAGGTCTACTATCTAAAAAATGATCTTGGTCACGACTATCGAACAATATAACAAAATAAGATACCTTTCACACATTATTTTATCTTGCATATTGTGACTCATTGATTATGACTCATATTGGTTAAAGTTTTGACTAAAATATTGATCCTAAATCTTTTGTGTCATACTGTACAAGAAGCCAGTCAGCCGTTTTGTAGTGTTACCATTTTTTTACCGCAAATCAGTTGAAATTACTTGATAATTTCACCGCCTAGTTTATGAAAAAACTATTTTTTGACTTTGACGTTTAGTTGGGTAAATGGTTACGTAATTTTTGACTGATTTGTCAAAGGAATGAGTGTCGTGCGTCTGAGAGGCAACCCGGGCAGGCTAGGTGTATGGAATTTAAGAAAATAAAGACTTTATTTCGGTTTAGGTATTGGAGAATGTGTATACTGTTCAGTTGAGTTTTTAAAATGGTTTTTTTCCATTTTAAAATTCCATAAAGATTTTTTCCTTCGTCAATAATACCGAGTGTTCCATGGTTTTTATGGTATACACAGATATATTATTCCGCTTTAATTTAAACAGTTAAACTGAAAGTTTAAGCATTTTGCGCGGAGAATGAAATACTATACCGTGTGTTCAAAATGATGTCGAAACTATTTCTAACTTTCTTATTATAAGAGATTTGACATCGGTTAAATTAGTTTAGTTGTAGTTTCAGGTGCTGATGATTATGGTGATATCAAAAAACAATTGAATTCCGTGGTATTAACAAAAAAAAAGTTTTTTTTATGGAAAGTACTATTTCTGTTATAACTGTTTGATAAAGTCAAATTTTTTTAAGAAGTCACTTGTCATTTATGGCACCCTGTTGACGTCTGGTCTATTTTACGTTTAGAGGTTGGCTAAAACGACAGGACCGGACTATTTTTATGTTCCATTAACAAACTAAAAAAATATTTAAATATTAAGTTCCTTATATTCCATTTTAATTTATCAAAAAAGACTTTACAAATTTTTCTATTTAAATCATCGTTCTTAACTAAAGTTGTTAAGAAACTTTTGGAGATGTTATCCAAATTGGAACAAAAGTCAAGAACCTATTAGGTATCCACTGAATACTACCTAGGTATTGTGATAGGAATTACTTACAATAAAGTAATGTACTAGTAACATAAATATTATCGACAAAGCTTTTAAAAAATTTAACTTTTCGACACACTACTCTCCTTTGCTCGTGAATATTAAAGAATGTAATAAATGCCAGTAATACTGCACCAGCTAGGTAGAATACGTAAACCATGGTATATATGGTTAAAATATTGGTATACAAAACAATCACTATGCTTCATTTTAGTTATGACTCTAACTTTTAATCAGAAAACTCTTTATACACTATATAAAAAACAGCTACAAAAATACTAAAAAACACCAAAAAACAACGAAAATAATAGGATGCGAACTGACATGTGAACTTGTTACGGTCCACACTAAATCTAGTAACTTTTCGGCGGAACTAGAATCAGCTGTGAATGTCATATGTGGCTTTCAACTGTCGAAACGCCGTTTTCTATCGCGATATGATCTCTAGCGAGTAAAATTCTAAGCAACATTTATTTTTACCACATATTGCTAAATTCAATAAAATTAGCGATTAAGAGTGAAGTCTAGTGATGTATTCTCCATTTAATTTTTTAATCAATATTTCTTATCCTTTTCGCTTTATTCAAAAAGGAGCCAAATACCCGTCCTTAAGTAGCAATTATCTACAGTTTTGAACTAAAGAAATTTTGATTAATGAATTAATGAAAGCAAAAAACGAAAATTTGTCCATTTTTCTTTTTCTGCTTTTATTACTTTATAAATTCAAACTTGTTTAACTTTAATTTGTAGGTAATTATGCTTCAAATGTCGGTATTTGGCCGATTTTTGAAGAAAAGGAAAATGTAACGAAATATTGATTTAAAAACGAAATCACGAATGCATCACTAGACTTCATTCTTAAGAGTGAGGTCTAGCGATGCATTCGCCACTTCGTTTTCATCAATATTTCGTTAATTTTGCCTTTTATCCAAAAATCGGCCAAATACCGACATATCTAAAAATCGGCCAAATACCGACATTTGAAGCATAATAACCGACAATTTAAAGTTAAACAAGTGTGAATTTATAAAGTAATAAAAGCAGAAAAAGAAAAATGGACAAATTGCACAAATTTTCGTTTCTTACTTTTATTAATTCATTAATCAAAATTTCTTTAGTTCGAAACTGTAGGTAATTGCTACTCAAGGACGGCTAATTGGCCGTTTTTGAATAAAGCGAAAAGGATAAGAAATATTGATCAAAAAACGAAATGGCGGATGCGTCACTAGACTTCGTTCTTAAACGCATTTCCATTGCAAATCGCGAAAATTTATTGCGTAATTCTGATGTTCAATTGTTTTTTTTTGACATCGCCATAATCATCAGCACACGAAACTACAACTCTTCATTTTGAATACACGGTATACGAACTAAAAACCCTTTGTTTTTATTCTACCATAAAGGTGCTACAGTCTGTTAAAGTGTGAAAAAGTCATGTTTTAAATATTTTAATGTCAAAAAAGTTTTTTAGGGCATCAAAACTTATCGTGATGTTTTCCCTGAAATTTAAAAATTTACCATCAGTTTTTCAATTTTAAAGAAATATTACCTAATCATGGTTTGTAATGTTTGAACATTTCTACCCTTGAGGGACAATTTTCTAAAGCCGATTTGAACCGCAAGGCCCAGTTTAATTCACAGTTTGTCAGAAATGGTCGTTTTATTGTGGAATTGACTGTAAAGTTCGATTTAAGTAAGTGTGATCAACCTGGTTATTACTTAATATATAATATAACAAATTATAAATGACAGAAGGGTTTTGGACTTGCATTGTCTTTATTCGTTATGAACCACACGTTTCGACTGATAAGTATCTCCAGTCGTCTTCAAGTGAATACTGTATCATGAGTATTCACGTAAAGACGACTGGAGATACTTATCAGTTGAAACGTTGGGATTCAAAACAAATCAAGACAATGTAAGTCCAAATTTCTGGTATAATTCAAGAGACATCATTGTATCCAACCTTCAAACAGGCATAACAAGTTAAGACCATGGTTGATCACTCTTAAATTGAACTTTACTGTCAATCCCACATTACAAAATGACTATTTCTGATAATCTATGATTTAAAATGGACTTTGCGGTTTACTTAAAATTGGCCCTAAGCACAAAATTATAAATAACTATTAATTTTTATCCCTATTTTTAAATTTTATGTTATTTTTTTTAGTGGTTTCGTTCCCAAGAATGATGTTTAAAAAATGGCATTGCTAAATGTAATACACAATCTCCAACTTAGAATTTAAGTTATCAATAAGGTGTGACTAATAAGCCCAATTTTGTATATTAAAATAGAGGTAACAACGTATTACTAATTAAATATCATAAGATGTTTTAAAACTTTTAAGGCATTCCTATTATGAAAATCTAACTCCTGATAAAAATTTCTGAAGTAATTGATGCATTTGCCATTTCATTTTTTGATTAATATTTCTTATCTTTTTCGGTTTTTCTCAAAAAGGGCCCGTCCTTGAGTAGTAATTACCTACAGTTTTGAACTAAAGAAATTTTGTTTAATAAATTAATAAAAGCAAAAAACGAAAATTAGGGAAATTTGTCCATTTTTTCTCTGCTTTTATTACTTTATAAATTCAAACTTTAAATAATTGTAAGTAATTATGCTTTAAATACGGATATTTGGCCGATTTTTAAAAAAAGAAACGAAATATTGATCAAAAAACGAAATTGCGAATGCATCATTAGACTTAACTATGATGGTAAGAAATGTTCTAGTTGATAGGATTACTTCTATGGTAAGAAGTTTCTAAACTTTATAAATTAAAAGATATACACGGTTTATTTAACGCGTGTAATCAGTCTTTTAAAAATAACTAAACTTTATCCAATGATAGAGTTTCATATTAGGAAGCCGCATACCATATTTTACCACCGGTAATGTATGAGTATAGTATATTAACTTTCTATTGCCAGAGAAACAAGCGATTCTCGAATACTTTACAATTATTTATATTGTAGTTATAAGAGTAGGATATATTTATCATATACATATTTGTAATTAGCTAGCGTTTAAGAAATAATAACACCGATTTCAAGACATGGATTAAATATAATAGCGGTTTTTACACGTGATTCAAATTCAAATAGTACAATTTTAATACCAGTCTTACGCGTGTGAATAACTGCACAATCTATCGCGAAAAATGCAATCGCGCGTTCCTGTCACGTGGTTAAGAGTCTACGTATAAATACCATTATTGTAAATATTACACGCGCAGGCCTATTTAGTCAAAATTCTCAACTATTTAGATCATTTGCGAAACCTAAATCGGCTCAAACTAATCCTAGATCACTGTTTTTCTAAGGACGTATCATGTCGGAGATCGAAATTCGGGTAAAATAGTTGTTCGGAGTTATACACCATACAAATTATTAAGTCAAAGAAGACAGAGCTGTTTTGTCAGAAATTTTACTACATTTCTTGAAATTGGTGTCAGTTTAAGATAACCAGTATTGTTACTGTTTTAATAAGGGGCATTTTTAGTAGTTTAAGTTTACCATATTTTTTAAAGGATCGTACTTTCGTTAACACTAAGTAAGTTTAACAAATTTCAGCTTTGTAACTGATGTTGCCCCCAAACAAATACCGAAAGACTTGGTTAATAATAGCAAATGTTTGCTACCGATAAGTTATATTTTTAAAACTAAAAGACAGTGCTAACCATAGATAATTAACAAGAGGTCCTGACGTCCACTTGTATTAAGGCGATTTAACAGTTTAAATCATAATAATGTGGGGTTGACAGCAAGGTTCGATTTAAAGGTGATCAACCTGGTTGATTACTCTTAATACCTTTGCTGTCAAACCCACATAATGAAACAATCTTTTTTGACAAAATAATTTAAACTTTCAAACGACTTTACAAAATTGACCTTACATTGAAAAATGGCACCACCTTGGAGGGAATACAGATTACTACTTTTCGGCTGAAGCAGGTACTGTTAGCAACGCCGTAGAATTTAATAATGGTCAATTCCGATCATTTCCTAACTTCAACGAGTTAATACTCGTGTTAATACTTAATAGTATGTAAGTCAACACTACTAACATAAAATTGAATAAGTTATATATGAACGAAGTTGGTGAGAGAATATTAGGTCCTCCGTAGCGCAATTGGCAGCGCGCTTGAGGCTTAATCGAGGAGTTTTGGATTCGATTTCCAGCGGAGGCATACAACTTTTTCAATTTTAATCTTGTCTGCACGCCCGCAAACACTTTTCATTTTAATAAAATACTAGTTTAAGAAAATACCCCAAACCGTACCCGCTCTGTACTGGTGCTATTTTTCTGAACTTGTCAGTTATCTACCTGTTGTTTTATTATCTATGATGCTCTAGAAGGGACCATCAAAAATTCATTTATTAATGTTGCCGACATCAAACATCTAGCGGGCCCGAAAAGTAAAAAAAAAAGGGTTATTCTACACAAACATTAAAAACAAAAGTTAAAATGTATTTTTTGTTTTTATTCATCAAAAAAAAAAATAATTTTCAATGGTCCCTTCTATTATCCCTGTTATAACAGGCAAGATTTTTGCTCTGTAAGGTATCTTTAATAATGACGTCATTCTGAATTCTAAGCTTTTTTGTTTCTTAATAGAAAAGCCACTGCAGTTTTGTGATATTGTGAATTGATATTCTCTCTATTTATTAAAATTACACATCGTAAACATAAGCATATCTTTATCAGTAGGTGTTAATTTTTGCTATAGAAATTAATACTCACAGGGATTTATATTTCTAGTCGACAGAAAAGGTGTTTTGAACAGAAATTTTGCACGCGTTTGTAAAAATACTTGTAATAAATGGTTCTGAAGTCAAAAAATGTGTGCCAGCCAGCATATTCTATAACAATACATTAGAAACAACACTTATTCAGAGTATTATAAGTATTTTTATTATTCAGAGTGAGGTCTAGTGACGCATTCGCCTTTTCTTTTTTGGATCAATATTTCGTTTTTCCTTTTATCCAAAAATTGGCCAAATACTCGTATTTGAAGCATAATTACTACTACTACAATTTAACAATAAACAAGTTTGAATTGAAGCAAAAAAAGAAAAATGGACAAATTGCATACATTTTTCTTGCTTTTATTAATTCATTAATCAAAATTTTTGTAGTTCAAAACTGTAGCTACTTAAAGACGGCTATTTGGCCCCTCTTTGAATAAAGCGAAAATAATAAGAAATATGACGAATGCATCACTAGACTTTCCTCTTATAGCAAAATATTTGGAATTTTTGGATTTTCCTTAGGTTGGCAGCTATTTTATTAAAACTGGACCAAAATAATTTTAATTTTTTTTTTGTTTCTTTTTTATTCTTTTATTTAAGAAATCAATGTAAATATCAAAATATCAGGATATTCTATACTATGCATTTAAGAAACGTAGCGATGTGATATAATAGCCTATGTATATACAATAATTAATTTATTAGATGTAACAGCTAATAGGCTACTTTTTTTTTAAACTAGGTTTTTTTATGGGTTGGTTCCAACTTCTGTAAAAAAATTAGTGCTATTTTACTGCTTAATTTATTTTAATTTTTATTGAGTGTGAAATCAAAGGTAAGATAATTTTATAAACAATTTAATACTTACATTTAAGAGTTAGGGCTAGTACGCAAGCGCCATTTCGTTTTTTGATCAATAATTCGTTAATTTTTACTTTTATCCGAAAATTGTCTAAAAACTCGTGTTTGGAACATGGACAACAAATATGGAAAAATTTCACAAAATTTCGTTTTTCACTTTTATTAATTTATCTATCGACATTTTTTAAAGTCAAAAGTGTAGGTAATTGCTACTTAAAGATGGGTATTTGGCCAGTTTTTGGATAAAGCGAAAAGGATACGAAATATAGATCAAAAAATGAAATGACGAATGTGTCACTAGATTTAATTCTTAAAGGGACTAAAATATTATGAAATTTGTTGATAAAAGGTACATTTAATTTTAGCACACTACTCTTCTTATTTGGACGGTAGTGTAAACCTTTGATTCGCACACATTCCTCCTGATTTTATATGACGGGGAACCACTGCCCACATATTTTGGCCCAATACCTTTTAAAAAAAAGTACCCCCAGAATTCCCATAATACTCATTAATATTCCCAATAAATACCCAAAAATCCCATTTGTACAATAAAATAGTGGTTTGCCCTTCGGTTTTATAATGTATCTTTTTAGATTGTGTTGTGTTTAGAATATTTTGTATTCATTTTAATAAATATAAAATAAATAAAATGTAATATTTGTATTTATATTACTACTTTTTGTTTTATTGGTTCCAAAAAGTCATGTATGGCCATGTTATTTTCGGGTTTAATAAAGAAGTGTGAATGAATACAAAGGAAGGCAGTGGTAAACTTCACATTGTACAAAATTGTCACAGAAGAGAGACAAATTCAACGTTCCGCATTTTAGACCTGGTTGCACAATTACGACTTAAGCTTAGTTCAGCGTTGAACCAAGCTTAAGCTTCATTTTGACAACACCTTTACATTGTTGCTGGTTGTCAAAATGAAGTTTGAGCTTGGTTCAACGTTGAACTAAGCTTAAGTCGTAATTGTACAACCAGGCCTCAGTCAGCCAATAAATGTATTCTACAGAACCTGTAACACAATCCTGATGTGTCCTGCATGCACCCTTATCATCTAAGCTAGTGAGTTTTGTTATCAAATTGAATGAGAATTGTTCCCAGTCGTAGCAAGTGCAATTTTTAAACACTATCAGAGAGGAATAGAAAGAAAAATTTGACATTTATATTTTTTGTTCACCTTTGCCTTTTATCTAGTCATCTAGTGTATTTATATTTAACTGGCACATACAGTCAACAATAATCTAACAAAGAAACGCTCGATGGCGATCGATACAGGACAGCATTCGCATTTGAATAAACACGTTTTTCGATTATATTGTAGCTTTATTTTGCACAACATACTGTTCTATTATCTTAAAACTTACTTTGGATTTGTATAGTACAGTGCGGGCGGCGGACGTCAACTTTCGAGCGCGATATAGACAATATTTTTTCTACGGCGAACCTTATGCTGAAAAATGTAAAGTTTGCAGGCTGCCGGGCTCGAACTCGCGACCATTGGATCCAAAGTACAACGCTCTACCGTCTCGGCCACAGAATCATTTAAAAAATTATGGTAAAACCAACTCAATAATGATGCTACATTAAATTAATTTTCTACGCACATTCAGTAGGTTGCATTATTGATATATGTATTATAGATGCGTATAGATTTTGTTATATTGAACAAATTAATAACATGTACCATATACATATAAATTATATAATTTAGTGACTGATAGAAGACTTGCATTGTCTTTATTTGTTTTATATCACAACGTTTCAACTGGTAAGTATCTCCAGTCGTCTTCAGGTGAATGCTGAGTATGGGAAATTTTATTTTTAAAGGTTGCAACACTGTTATTAAATTTTGACGTATAGTTAACTGGAAAAGTCTACTCTAAGTGTAAAGGAAACAGCAAAATTCCATGTGTGAGTAGAAAAAAGAAATAAAAGTGCCCATTAAAAGATAAATAAATGATCTAAGCAAATATCTGCAATTTATTCCATCAAATATAGGGGACAAAATATAACTTAACCCCATTACCTACATAATATTTACAATGTTACATTATGATATTACTTAATAAAATACAACCAGTTAAATATTTACACTTTAACATAAAGTATATGAAAATAATGTAGAAGCCAGTTATTTTTTACCCCACTTAACTTTTCAGAGCCATATAACAACAATAGAGTTTATACAACAATAAAATATATCCGATATTCTTTAGAGGTAAAAATATCTAGCTGTTAAAAAATATGTATGTCAGTTGATACAGAAATTTTTTAAGATTATCATATAAAAAATATATCTAGTTTACAAATATAAATGAGGACTTTGGTGAACGACTTACAAGGTAGATTTTAGTTGATGGGATTGGTTAACTTTTCGCTCGATATTCTGATTAAAATTAGATAATAAATTATGTCTCCTAAAAAAATAATTTACAATTTCAATTATTGCACCAAAATCTTTATCTATAAATTTTGTGTGATTAAATAAATTTAATACGAGACTTAGGGTAGGGAAGTCCACCATAAAATCATTTTGAATCATTGGTAGGTGTATACAGGGTGTTACTAAAGACGTGATAATATTTCAGGGTGTCATTCCTCAGGTCATTTTATGATGAAAAGTTTACATAAACAATTGAACATACATCCCAACGGCTTAAATTTTTATTGATTTTTTTTAAGCGTTATTTTTTAATATCTTTCAAAAGACTTTAGATATTACTTTCAATTTTGGTATGTGTTAATAAGAGACAAAACCACATTTTTTAGTTACAAAAGTTATTCTATTACTCCACCCATAGTCTCCCTGCAAACATGTTTTTCAAAATGTTTTATTAAAAAAAGTGGTACGCCACAAACATTTTTCCAAGTGGATATTTTTTCTCGTTAGCCTGGTCAAAAAAACCGTTCTTGATTAAAATACTCAAATCTGAGGAATTTCACCCTGCAATATAAGGATGTCACCATGTATATATTTTTGAATATTACAAAAATATAGGTACAATTATTAATATTACAAGTACCCTTTGGCTTATCTCTGAGCTCTGCTCTCAGGTCAAGAGGCGACAGCATAAAGCTGGATTCATAAACTCGCAGTTCGCGTCGGCGCTTGAGCTGGCGTTGGCGCTAGAAGTTAGGACAATGGAATTATAATTCATTGTCCGTTCGACTTGAACCAATTTAAACTTTTCGGCTCTGGCGTCGAAGCAATTACCTCAAGCTAATAGTATTTTACTATTTGTAATACGTCAAGTTAACGCAAGAGTACAAACAGCCCGCAATTATTACGTGAGACGCGTGGACGGGGTCTTGTTTGATATCGGAGGGTGAGTTGCTTCTCTAACCGCATTTAAAAGTGTTTGTTGGGCCGAAATTATTTCTTTTTTATATGGATTTTGATAATGGAAAATCACCAGTATGGAAACAATGATGTCAAGAATTAAAAAAATAAAAACACCGGCAGCATTTTCTCCGGCAATGGCCACATTTGGTCTTTGTGAGTAATTTCCGAAAATACCCATAATTATTTTAGTTTACCATTCTTGTAAGGTTGTTAATATTTTTTTTTTCTCTAGGACTTACATTAGGGGAGGCCGACATTATAAAAACATTCAAATATTACCAAAAATGTTAAGTATGTGCTAATGCTAAAAAATATTTAAAATGTTTTTATCTAACTATTTTTATAGCAGCTGATCATCACAGAGGAAAAAATATTCCAATTCAACGAACTGCGGCTGGACGTAGAATAAAAAAACAACACAGAACTAGCATTGACACACGAGATTAAAAAAAATAAGGAATAAACTTTTCTTGATAGTTATTTTAATAGTTTTATTTGTTAAATTATCCTTAAGCCAAAATTAGCCCTTTTTAACAACTCTCGCTTTTATGTGTGGAAACGGTCGCTTATTTTTTAAAGTTAAACCAAAAATTTGTTAACGAACGTATACAAACATTTGCAAATGATTTTTGAAAACTCTGAAACATTTCTATTTATCATTTTTCGCCAGCCATCTATCTTTAAGAAATAATTTACAGCTTCCACCACCTGAATAAAAAACGCTACATTCGCAAAATAAATTCAAATAACGCGCCAAATAAACTCCTCCTTCAGGCTTGACGTAAAGCACCTCTAATTGGCCGGTTTAAGATCCATAACATAATTGCGGGCTGTTTGTACTCTTGCCAAGTTGACAGCTATTAAACAACAATGAGCTCTGCAGCTCGAATAACGCAACTCCAAGTTTATGAATGCCATCTACGAGGATAAACGCTGGTGTCAACGCCGGCGAGAGTTTATAAATTCAGCTTAAACCCTTAAGCCATCAAATAGCAATTTGTTTTTCTTATTTTCTTAAAGTAATAATTGTCTTATAAAAAAAATATTGTCGCACCCTTGTTGGATGATGTTGGCGAGTTTGGAAAGTTTACAAGTCAATTAAGGACTTAAAAAAGATTTAAAACAACAAACGGATATTCAATGAAGTGGCGTTTTATGCGGTCGTCTCCTGAACTATAACTTTTCATTTCATGTTTCGAGCGCGAAGTTACTATTAAAACAAAACTTAAAAAAACTTTGATTGAACACACCCCACTAAATTGAGTTTATCTTTTTTTAACTGATGGCTAGAAATAATCATTTGGTCCTAACCAAAAAGAAGGGCACATTTGATTTTGTAAGGATAAATTACAAAATTAAAATAACTTTAAAACCCAATATTTTGGTCATTGAAAAAACGAAACACTATTCAATCATTTGTCATAGAACGCGCAAACGATTTAAAACACATTTCACCGGGCATACTGTAAAGGATGAATACAACTATATACAATTCAATAAATATCTAAAAAAAAACTCCCAACCAAAAACTTACTCTGATTTACATCAAATATGAATAGGTACGTGTACCAGCAGTTGCGCCCTATCAGAAAACACTTCGTCGCACATTTCGCACTTGAACAAACTTGTAGTGTTGTTCGCATGACGCATCGAAATCTCAGCCAATTCGTGAAGGGCGGTCGGATCCAAAAGTTCTTGCTTTACGTTTATCACGTTGGGGTTGGAGGTATGATAACGTATGTCTAGGCTGTTCTCTATATTTTGATGGTTGACGGACATATCTTGCTTAGATTCGTTAAAAGTTTGGTGTTGTTCTTCTCCTTCTGTTATATTTGCTTCCGCTTGGTCGTTACTCATACCTGTAATAAAAAAATGTTATAATAGGGCCCAATTTTATAAAGTCTTAAACCTACATTTAAACCAAAGAATAATTCTGAAATCGTAGAAATCTCAGAAATAGTCGATTTATAATGTGGGATTGACAGAAAAGTTCAATTTAAGAGTAACCATCCTGGTCATAACTTGATATGTTATATTAAGTTATGACCAGGTAAATCACTTTTAACTCGAACTTTGCTGTCAATCCCACATTATAAAATGAGGATTTTTGACATTTTGAGTGGGCGTAAGTAAGACATTTTTTTTTCTGGAGAAATGAACAGTCGGGACTACATGTATTTTATGATATTGGATCTAGTGAAGAAGGCGAAAAAGCCCCGAAGGCGATACATTTTTGGAGCCACGCCCAAAGTTCGTTTTAAATTCACCTAACTACTATCAAATTAAATTATTACCTCTCTCCCTCTGCATGGTTGGATTAAATTTGTTTTTGTAAATGTTTTTTTTTTAATATTCCTAGCTGGCTCTTTATTAAAAAAAACATTTTTTATATTTGTAAAAAATATGAATATTGGTGTCAATTCAAAATTTTGGCATAAAACGTATGTATAACTAACCAGCGTTTTTCGGGCTCGGTTTTTCACGATTAAATATAAAGTAAATATCGCTCACCACGCCGAAATTGATGATTTTTTCAAAAATCATGTATTTTAAGAGCGTAGATCTAAGAGCAGTTTTTGGTGCAAATGCTTAGGTTTTGAAACACTCCTTCTTAAGTGTCGTTTTGTATATTCATAATAAAGCATTCTCGTTTCTTCCCGCACTATATTTTTTATTATAGGAGAGGATTTTATTAAATTGAGCCTAAAAGCAAAAGAAGACCAGGCGCAGATTCAGGGGGAGAATGAAATTAACATGGCAAAAATAATATTGTTCTTTCTACAAAAATTACACTTCATATTTCTTAATAAACAAATATATCTTGAAATAAATTCGATAGGGTTTTGAGTAAAAGGTATAAATGAAAGTCACAAATAAAAAAACAATTTTTTTTTGGATTTTTACTTACTTGTATAACCAAGACGTTCCTCTTTAATGTATATCTGTTCTGATTGTTGATGAACATCGGGTAAAATCGATTCAGGCTCATTCTGACTTTCGCTATTTCTTTTAACTTTGGAAACAATCATTCCTTCTTTGACTAGTCTAACTTTGCTGCCTGGAAAAAAACAACCGGGCTTAAGTAAGTCACAAAAAAAACCCAAAGCACATAAACCACCATAGGAATACTTTGGAAATATTCCATAAGAGGTACGAGAGCAGTTTACAGGGTGGCAAAATAAGAATCGACTCGGACCATATCTCAGGAATCATTTGTCACGTTTTGAAATTTAAAAAAAAAATCATTACAAAATCGACCAAGAGAATTTTCTGTAAATTATTTTAAAGTTCCTAAATTTTCCGATAGTTTCCGGCGCTTAACCTATGACTTTCTTCTTAGGATTTTTATCAATAATGTACCAAATAAAGTTATGTCAAAACCCTCTTTTGAGAGAAATACTCAAAACTCCTCTTGGCATTAACCAAATTTAACAAACTTGGTCTTGTTTGGTTCCTGAGAAATCCATTCTTATTTGACAACCAGGTACAGTTCACAAAGAATGTTTTACTTTATTCTTATTAGGAATACGGTGTACAAATTTATTAAAGATAATTTACTGCTCAACAGATGTGTTACTCTAAATTTAAAATTTAGGTAATTTACGACTAATTAGTATCATCCATATTAATCTTACCCGGTCCTATAACATTTCTGGTACTTCTTGTGCTATTCCGTCTCGTTCTAACTTCAACAATTCCAACAGGTACAGGTACTTCTGTCTCGACAATTTGTTCAGAAGCTACATCAGGAGCATGTTCTATAATCTACAAAGAAATTGCATATAATAACGTGACAGTGAATAAGAATAGTAAATCTTCCTTGTTTTTGTCTTACCTCTTCTGATAATATATTTCCATTGGCTGATACTACAGAAGCCTCCTTCAAGAGATTCTCAACAGCTTCTTGAGTTTGATCGGTACTGGGGAAAGTGGCAAGAGGCAGTTTTTCTGGATTCAGAACGTGGTAGTTGACATTTTTTGTCCTGGGTCTTATTCTTTCACCTAAAATAATAAAAAAGATCTAACGATTATCTATTTAAAAATGTATTATCGTCAGGTTGTCTAAACATTTTTAACAGTAATTAACGAATAAGAAACGTTGACTATGACATACATTACATGACATGGCAGAAATCATTTTTTCACAGTCATACTGACCCGGTTACCTTAATTTTTAATTTACTAATCAGGCACCTTTGATGGTGAGTAAATAATGCCTGTCAATACCATTTATGTTACAGTCAAACTTGCTGGTTAGTTAATTATTGTTAAAAATCTTTATGCAACCCAACATTCGCTGGTCTAAATTAAAAACCCTTTAGTGAATTTATTTCAAAGGGGGACATTATTCAAACTGATTTTCGCAACCTTTAAAAATGCCTTTAAAGACTAACAAAAATGCTTCAATTCAAGAGCTTATTATATGTTGCGCAAAAAAGGTTATTTGGGATAGGAAGGTTAATATTATAGTGACCGCCAAAATTATTGCTTCATATGGAAAACTTTTCAATGATTGATATCAGAGGGAATGTTATTCTTGATAAAAGCTTTTGCGTCCTTTTAAAATAAAAAAGCGCTCATTGAAATTGAGTGTGCATTGTGCATAAGAGAAAGATTCAATTTTTTTAAATTTGCTCAAGAGTAAAATATTCCTATTTTTCGTTTTAGATAGAAAGTTGTTTAGAATTAAAAGTTATATCCGAATACAAAGACACGGCCTTTTATTCAAAAAACGAAAAAAATACTTTTTTTTAGACTTACCCTGTATAGAGACCAAATTGAAGAGATCAAATGATTTTTAAAAGTGCTTTATAATGATCAATTTTAAATTTCTAACTTTTCTTAAACCATTCAAAAAAATTATGACAAAATTCCTTTGTTCTGGGAGCAAATAAGTTTAATCAAAAATTAATTTTAGACAATATGTTCAGGATCTTCTTAAATTACTTAGAAAATGAATTGTCCTCCCAATTATAACAATGAATTTAAGAGCAAACAGTAGTCTATGAGTAATCACGAACAAATAGTGCATTTCCACCACACCGCGCATATTGTACCTGCGTCTGGCGATGGCAATAAAATGTCTTTTTTAATATAACAACACTTCACTACAAATTCCTTAACCAAAATTAAGTCAATCTAGACAAACTTACCTATATGCAATGTTGCTTCGTTTTGCCGCTACAGGGCGCTAAAGTTATCAAATTAATATCGTTTTTTCGGAATAATTTTTAAACGCCTATATCGATTTCCACTAATTTTGGGACTAAGAGTGACTATTATTAATAGCGTGTTTTGATGTATACGCCATCTTTTTTTAATACCTGCAAGTTTAAAAATGGCGTGTGATTGGTAAATACGAGTTTGTCTTTTTGTTACCCTCCGTATAAATGACTTTAATTATTTCTCTAACACTTTTTTGTCTCTTATTAAATTTCAGCCAGATATGCAGTTTCTCTACAAAAAAATATATATTCAGGAACACGGTGAACTTTTCGTACAATTGTTATAAAAATCAAACTATTTGGCAGTTATTTAGAATTTAAACAAATTTTATGTTTTTCGTTCAGAATTAACAGCAATGATGAATTACAAGGTATTGTAAATATTTGTTTTGTAGATAAACTAACTGGCTAAAATTTATTAAGAGACAAAGAAGTTTTAAAATGAAGTCAGCTAGTGTCAGAGTAATAATTAAAGTCATTTATACGGGGGGTAACAAAAAGACAGACTTTTATTTACCAATCATACGCCATTTTAAAGATTGCAGGTATTAAAAAAAGATGACGTATACATCAAAACACGCTATTAATAATAGTCACTCTTTGTCCAAAAATTAGTGGAAATCGATATAGGCGTTTAAAAATGATTCCGAAAAAACGATAATAATTTGAAAACTTTAGTGCCCTGTAACGTCAAAACGAAGCAACATTGCATATAGGTAAGTTGTGTAATTTGTGGTGAAGCGTTGTACAGTCATTTCAAGGACACCCTGTATAAAATATTATAACAACGAATTTCAATTTTCAAATTTCAAACGAATTAAGTGGGGCGGCGTCAGTGGAGATTTTTAAGATAATATCAGGGCATCGTTTGTAATTTTAATGGAAAATAAGAAATTAACAACGCAATATTTCTATTTTTATGTTCTGCATGCCCCATAAAACTTTAAAATAAATCAGCTTGTAATAAAAGAGAATGCTACTATGTCTATCTTGCTCGATCATCA
This sequence comes from Polydrusus cervinus, assembly GCA_935413205.1. NCBI lineage: Eukaryota > Metazoa > Arthropoda > Insecta > Coleoptera > Curculionidae > Polydrusus > Polydrusus cervinus. The sequence continues at coordinate 9,737,073 of OW284512.1, forward strand.
TTGCTTGTACTAATTAAAAATATATATTTAAAAAGTATAGATACTTCCTCGCCAGTGGCGTGGTATGCAGACTCTTTCGAGGTATCCCCGCAGTATAGAAAATTCTGTTATTTTCCTTACATTACCTGTGGCCGACTTAAGCTCCGTTGGCTGCGTTCTGGTAACCATCGTTTTAGTTTTGTGTCTAATTCGACCGTCTTCGTTAGCCTCGACGGGCACCCTTGTTTTTTGAGTATGGATCATCTTCGGCCTCGAAGGAAGAGACACGCTATCGTTTCTGCCTTTTTTCCCTAGTTTTGCTCTCGAATTGGGCGACTTCTGCAGCAGGAGAGAATCGTTGTTTTCGATTGTGTTCAAGCTGTTGTATATGTCGGAAATCGATTCGCTTAAGCTGAAAAATAAAACATCAATCAATCAATTGTGCAATTTAACAATTCTATCACGGTAATTAAAATGGATGATCTAAAGTGCTTAAATTAGTTGCTTATAAAGGTGAAAAGCATATGTAAACAATCTGTGTCCATCCATGGTAGGTGTTGATCGGAAATGTACCTTTACAAAACATTATTTAATCCCCTGAAGCTGTATATTTATATAAATAGTATATTACATAACAAGTGATGAAAGTGACACTCTTCAAACGAGGAGATATTTAGCACGAGGCGTCAGCCGAGTGCGGAAATTCTCCGAGTTTTAGAATAATTACTTTCACACGAGTTTTGTACACTATTTTTCCTACGACCACAAAGAATGATTAAAAAAGCCTTTGATTTGTGAAAAAAATATTTCATAGTGATGAAAAAAAAAACATCAACACTAGTGTTGATATTAGCATTCTTAGGATTATGTTCCACATAATATCTGGTTTCATAGTTTTTCTGTATTTGTAGTTTTTCATATTTTGTATATCATATGAAGAACTAATCCTGGATCGACTTCTAGATTAACCAGAATGAAAAATTTTAAATTTATTCAAGAAAAGGTGCATTAAACATAAATTTAAAAAATCCACACAACAAGGAAGATTTCAATTCAAAATAATTCTTTAAATTATTTAATGTTTTTATAAAAAAAAAGTCAAATACTCCTGATGGGATTTGAACCTGTGACCTTGCGATCTGTAGGCTAGAGCTCTATTCACTACGCTATCAATACCAATAAAGATTTGTTGATTAATACATAACACTATCTTCAGCGCGATTTGTTTTTTCTGGTAATAGATTTTCCAGTATATTATTAACATTTTTTATAATTTTAGATGGCGTATTTTCACACTCTAATTCTGAATCACTGGACAAATACATAATAAATAAGTTAAACACTTTACAGTTACTGCTTTCTAAAATGTGTTCTTTTTAATAAATATGGGTGATCTGTCAAATTGTCACCATATGTTTAAATTAAAGTGTGCCTCGACATTTCAACACGCGTGTGATATACGGCGCTTTCTAGCCAAATTAACCGTGCTTTTTTTCTCATTTTCAAAGGTGGTCGTAGGAAAACATATTTTTACCTAGTTTTGGGCGATGAACTAGACCCTTTCCTCGACGATGTCCTTCTAGACCTCCTCCTCGTCTCCCGCTCATCCTCCGATTCCGCTTGTGTATAATCCTGACTTTCCATATGCTCGTCCATCGCATAACTATCCTCTTCCACTTGGTTCGTAGCAGATATAAGGTCTAATTCATGTGGTTTAAGTTTTCTCCTAAAATAACAAAATATTCGTAAAATATCCTAAAGTGCTTGTGGAAGGTAATAATGAAGACCGGAGATATTCTTTCTGGGCTTGGATTCCCTATGAAGCGAATCGAACACGTAGTTTTTAATTCTAGTCTCGAACTTTTTCGGTTTCGCGAGTCGAGAGTGCGACATTTCTCGTCCCTCAATTGTCTAAGTAGGCAACACACTGTCCTCAACACACCTGACATGCAAGTCACAAATTTCTATTCATTATCATTACCTTCTTTTATATTTTCTTGGACCGACTTGAGGTTGTCTCTTCATAGCAGTGTTCATGTCGCAATGATGTATCAAGTGCAAAATCAAATCTTGCGCAGTGGCAAACATGTCCGAACATACCGCGCAGCAATAAGGCGTCATACTATGCGAATATTTTGGATCTGGGCCAGAATGATGTGACCTAGAATAAGAAAATGTAAATGTTAACCTTTAAACTATTTGCTATAGATCGGTGCCAACATAATTATAAATTAATTTGAAAATGTTTTAAAAGGTATAGTAAAGTTTACATTATACCCTTGACCTTTACTGTAATAAATCAACTACCTGATTGTAAACCACACTGTGTAGGTCTCAACATTTTCAAACCACAAATAATGGGTGCTTAAAATATATATTTTTGATAAAGTGTTTAATAACCTTTGTAATTAATTTTTATTTGGTAATTCTTGGGTTTACAAGGTTACACAAAAAACAACTTATTTTAATGTAACGACGTTTCGTACGTTTTGTTGTACTTTTTCAAGCTTTATTCATCTTGGAGTAGTAACGTACGAAACGTCGTTACATTAAAATGAGTTGTTTTTTGTGTAACCTTGTAAACCCAAGAGTTACCAAATAAAAATTAACATATATATTGAGTTATGTTTATTTTGAATTAAAGAGACACCAAATGACAACAAAGATCAATTATTATATTTAATAAATACTATTTATATCGACTTAAAATGATATAATAATTAGAGATGTAAATGTGGGGCATTTTATGACCAGAGGGATAATTAGAGATTTATAGCAGTCAAAAGATCAGCGGTATACAGGGCTACAAATTCGTGTGAGTACAAGGGGATCTTGAAAACGGTAAAAGATACGTAGATGGTTAAATTGAGGCAAAGTTGCGTATTTTGGGGAATAATAATTTGGTGAAAAAAAAACTGTAATTATTCCGAATGCTTTAGGAGATATAAAAAAAAAAACGAAATTTCCATTTTTGGTTTTTAATTTTTTGCGCTTTCATTTTTAACTTGTGAAAAAAATAAAAACCCCTTTGTCGTAGCCGTTTTTTATGTTCTACAAGATGGCGTTATTAGTTTTCAAATTCGACGTTTCGTTCTTTAGTTACCAACCTCAAGTCAATTTTTTTAAATACGGACCTGGAATTTTAAATACAGTTTTATGGATTTCCAAGCTTTATAAATTTAATGCAATGTACAAATTTTTGAAATTTTACCGTTTTGTCATCTAATAACACATTTTTCAAATTATCTTTTTCATTTCATTACGGCCCTGAACATTTAGAGCCAAACTAAAAACAAAAGTTTTCTGATTTAAAAAATCCGTCCATTTTTACTTAAAATCTAAAAATTTCGGTTTTTTCGGATATGTCCGAAAACATTCGAAATATTTAGAATTTTCTTTCACCAAATTATTAAGCCCCAAAATACGCAACTTTGCCTCAATTTAACCATCTACGTATTCCTTATCGTTTTCGAGATCCCCATGTATGCACACGAATTTGTAGCACCCTGTATATGGCTGACAAATCCGTGACTCGATGAATTCTTTGCTGGCGCGTACGCATGGGTGTCGGGAGATTGTAGTTTATTTCAACGCTACGCGTCTCGATAATCTACATAATCTCTCGACAGTAATCAACAATTTCCCGTCTCGAATTACAATATACTATTATCTTTTATATTATTTTAATGACACATTTTTATTCTGGCTTTATCAACGAGATTGTGAATAATCTTATTAAAGCATTTTTGATAAAAAAAAATCCCTCCTTGGATCAAGCAGTTTTTCTTTATTTTTGCGTTAACGAAATATATTTACTATATATAATATCATTTTGCGATCTATAGAATTATTTAATGGTGCTTACCGAATGTGCTCCCTTAGAACAACTCTCTGATTAAAAGCTCTGGGACATACTGCGCAAGCGTACGGTTTTTCACCAGTATGAATCCGTTCATGCTTTCTTAGAGTTCCGCCATCTGCAAACGCTTTCCAGCAAAACCGACAACCATATGGCCGTTCACCTTAAAAAAAATGTATTTTTTAATATAATAAGAATATTACGGTTACGAGATGTGGGAAAATACATCTAAATAATAGTTTAACCATAGAAAATTGAATCTATAGGATATAGAACAACTCCTTTTGGTAATTTAGCAGCAAATGTATTAACAATTAATTTTGATAAACCTAATTATCTTCCTTTTTACTTTAAATCCAAATAACATATCACAAAATATGAATAGTATTAAAATAAATGATGACAATCAAATTTTCAAAGTTAATAAGGTACAATATTTAGGAATAATCTTTGACAGTAAATTAAATTGGAATTTTCACATAGAATATTTGATTAAAAAATTAAGAAGTTTACTACCAATTTTTAGAAACATTAAAAAAATTTGAGCGTAAAACATATGAAAATATTATATTATGCATTAGTTAAAACTCATTTAAATTACGGAATTTTAGGTTGGGGAGGAATAAATAAAACTTTAGTTAAAAAATTAGAAATAGTACAGAAAAGGTTTCTAAAAATTATATTTAATAAAGATTATCTTTATCCTTCAATAAAATTATATTCTGAAACAAAAAAAATATTAGACAACTTTACATTTATAACATCTTAATATACATATTTAAAAATAAAAATCTTATACAGTTTAAAACCATAATCATATTACGCGTCATAAAAGTTTCAAATATTTATGTTTTTATTTAAACGATTATTTACCAATAAAAATTAAAAAATATATTTCATTAAAAAAATATAAAGTCGTAATAAAAGCATGGACATTGGAAACAAATAACTTAAATTTTTTTTGGAAATGTTTAAATAAATATTATTATGAATAATACCTATATTTTTCAAAATTTTTATATCCTATATCTTCAAAAAAAAGAAACTGCGTTTATAAGCTAAACGTTTTTTTATTTGCAATTTAACTTTTATATGATAACAAATATTTTTACAAAACATATTTTAATATTCCTATATATTTATAATTTAAAATACTAAGATTTTCCACCAACAAGCACGTCTTCGGGGGAAGAAGTTTATTGAGGAAGATAAATAAACACAATGACATTTATTAATATTAAAACACATTGATAAATATTGAAAATAAACTTATTATTAAATTAAGAATGTTGGTCATATAGCAAGCACACTTATTTTAAAAAAAAAACTTTAGATAAAAAATGTCTACCTGTATGTATACGAATATGAATTTGCTGTGAACTTCTCGACCCAAAAGTTTTTCCACATTCACGGCAGGGAAACTGCCTACCAGATACGCTACTGTGGCTGTGTCTGTGGTTCATTAAACTTCTGCCATCTGGGAAATCCTCGCCGCATACATCACAGGATACCACTTTATTTCTAAAATAATGCAAATAAACAATTAATTAATTGGTAGGAATAAAAGCCTGTCTAAACCACAATATCTAGATATTGTAAGTTAGACAGACTTTTATTCCTACCATTTAATTATTAACCACTGTTAGAATGGACTACTTCTTGAAACTTAATTAATTAAATTTTTTGATTATATTTCTGTTCTAAAATAAAAATTTGCCTAACTAAAATTCTATAAGTATTATTACAAGCTTAAAAGGCCCGTATTATTAATCTCCTGGTAACTTTACCAGCCAGATAATTTCTATGGAGACAATTGTCTTAACAATGGTTTCTTTGGAAATTATCTTGCTGATAAAGTTACCAGGAGATGAATAATACGGGCCTTATGCCCATTAATACTAACCTGTGAGAAAGCATGTGACGCTTAAGACGCGCCTTATTATGAAAGGTCTTGGAGCATTTTGTACAACCAAACGATTTTTCCTAAAGAAAAAAAAGAAAAATATATTTCAATTGCAGGATTTGAAACACACTAAAGATACATTTTTCGGAATCGCACACTGTATTATAATTCTAGTGACTAATAAGTCCCCATCAGGGTTGCAATAAATCACGATTTTTTTGAAAAAATCAATAAATCTGATTTTTTTCGATTAAATCGTGATTTTTTTATTTTTATCAATTTATATTGATTTTCTCCTTAAATATGGCAATAATGAACTTCAAAATTACTTATTTTCATTATTTTGTCTCTATTCGCCCAAAAATATTTGTTGTCTAGATTTAGAGCGTTTTCACACGGCATCATATATCGCGCGCGATAAATGGTCGCAATATTGCTTTACATCAAATTATGTGTTCTCTAATATCGCTTGTGTGTGAAAATGGCTCATTAGAAAACACATAATTTGGTGTAAAAGCAATATTGCGACCATTTGTCGCGCGCGATATATGGTGCCGTGTGAAAACGCTCTTACAGTTAGAAAATCTCCTCGGCGACATACAAAATAACTTGTATTGACATGAAAATTTTCGGCAGCGTGCAGCGCAATTTATGAATATTTTTTACGCTGCACCGATGACTATTAGTTATGTTTTTACACTTACATTAATGTATTTTAAATAAATTATCTTCCTTTTTTTTTTAATTTCCTGATGAGTTATTTGCTTACGCGACTTGTTTTTATAGCAATTTAAAATTTGATTTAAATCATGAATAAAATTGAAAAAAAAAACAGTTGATTTAAATCATTTTAAAGGTAGCGTTGTGATGGACGCGACTGCGACAGGATGCGGCTGCGATGGAGACTTATGCGATCTGTCGCATCTGTGCACCCTTTCCGAGAGCTGCGACTATCTGCAGCCACGACTTACTCTATTTTGGTTTATCATCAGCTACTTTCCTTGATTAAAAGTGTATTCCAAGTAATAATAAATTTTAAAACGTTTTGTAGTTTCAGAGAAATTTGCCTTTGAAATATCGTTTAGCGGGTGTTTGTTGGTTGGTAAAAACTGGCTAATATTTACCGATATTTATTTTTAAATTGCGTATGTGGTTTCGAAGATATGTACGCTTAAAAATGTAATTATTAGTTGAAAACAAACAAAAAAGATACTAAGTAAATCTATTCAACCCTCTTACCTTAGAATGTTCCCAAGAATGCTTTAATAAAGTTCTGCTGTCTTTGCACGTGCGTCCACACAAGGCACAGGTATGCGGGGGCAAGTTTGTGTGGATACCTTGAACGTGTGTGGCCAATAAGTTTTCGTCGGGGCAAATTTCCCCACAAATCATGCATCGATATTCCGATCCACGTGCGTGGACTTCAGCGTGAGCGAGAAGATCAAGGGCCTCCTATAATAATAGTAGTAATGTAAGAAGGTGATATTTCAAGTTGATTATTTACATATCAATTTATTATTCAATTATATTTAGACAATGTTTTTTTACATTAATATTCTACTTATTACCTAGAATTAGCATTACACAAATACCAATAATTACTCTAGACAACGTATTTCATTCATAAAGAAGCTATTATTGAGTGTACATAGTTAAAGGCACATTTGCAATATGAGTAAGTGTCCCTAATGGAGGGAATACTACTGGTAAAGTGATTCGGACACAATTCGTCAGGTCACGACCATGACCGATATTGTTCTCGTCTGTAAAATATTATTTCTGGGCTAAATGGCTTAATTTCTTGCATATTTCAAACTGTCGTGCCATTTTATCACAATACAGGGTGATTACTAAGTTGATACTTCTTTTTAGCTGTGTATAGAAGGCATTAAAATAAACATTTTCAAATACCTTTTTTCAAAAAACTCAAAAATAAGGTTCTTACATTCATTTATTACACTATGGATCAAATACGGTTCTGCCTAAATTGTCCGTTGAATAACATAAAGAACACTTCTGGGTGGAGGTTGAGCCCGCAAGGGAAAGCGTTCTGCGTATAATCTCGAAGCAGCAGCCGCACTTTGACGACACTCACCGTAAATTAGCACCATTAGTTCATTGTTTTCAAATTTTACCATTTTCACGTGTCACCAATTTAAAATTAACTTGCTTCAGAAAAACACACTGCAGCGGATTGCCAAATAACTGAATGACTAATAAGAGATAATACAAACAACATAAACTATAGCAGGCTACGTTTTGATGACCAGGCCCGCACTTAGATTTTTTACTTCTGTATCTCGCCTATTTTTAAGTTTTTTGAAAAAAAGTATTTGAAAATGTTTATTTTAATGCCTTCTATACACAGCTAAAAAACAAGTATCAACTTAGAAATCACCATGTGTACAGTTTTATTTAATAAACACTTTAAATAAAGTCACAACATATAAAAATCTAATTTTAAATAATGTACGCTTAATACATTCTACACGTCCGACAACTGAGCGTTACAAATTGATTAATGAACTGAAGACAACTAGAAAGGGTAGGCAACCATTACATCGCAACTATAACAAACGCGACGTTGTCAAACTTTCAAAATAATATTTTATTTTTGCCATAAGGTTGACCATAATCGAACAGTCATACAATTTATAAAAAGGTAGCTTTTATGGTAAAAAATGGTAATATTTATGTTTATGAAAAACACTGTGATAGTAGGTATACAAGTTGTTTTACTAGCACCTTTAATTTACAATAAAAACGACAAGAGATTCGTTCCAACCTTCAATCAAAAAAAACTTAAATGTCTACTGATGAGATCTACAAGATAGCTTCCTATAAGTTTTTTGTATCTCTCACAGCTTTTGAGATATTGACTAAAATATGGTTTTTATAATTTTCTGCAAATTTTGTGTCTTCTGGCGGCCTTTATTTTTCACTCACCCTTCTGGCGACATTTTCCTTCTTTTTTATACTATCTCCAACCTTAACTCAGAAAAAACCTTAACACATATTTCACATACTTCAAAAATAGTTGCAAGTGTTCGTTCGTCACAAAATATCACCAGTAATATTTATTTTACCTGAAAAGATTCTCCACAAACATTACAAATATGTCCAAACTCATGTTCGTTGACATATTCTTCTTTTATGTGTATCCTCTGGTGTCTTCTTAAATTGTCTTGTCTATGAAAAGACAGTCCGCAAGTAGGACAATAGTACGTCCCGTATTTTGTCTCCTCCGAGTCTGAGTAGTCTTCATCTTCATCATCGTCAAAGTCCTCTAGTTCACCGTGCTTGGTTCTTGCATGTTCCTGAAAAGTCAAATGTAAGGTTACTACCACATATATAATGATTATTGCATAGTTTTTCCTTTAAACAACCCAGGGAAACGTTCCCGTAAATAGTTGTACCCACTTACGCATCACCCTGTATATTTATATTTAATATCTTTATTATACAATTTTGAGAAATTTTTTACTCCGCCACTGGTATATCCTATAAAATTAACCTACTTTTAATTGAAGTTTAAATAACCAATACACAATGTTTTTACCATCAAATATTGTCAAAAATTTATAAATTTTATACTTACCTGATAGATGTGTGCAATATTTTCCATTTTTAATGGAAAAACGCGGAAAAATTTAGATATTACTTAGAAATCGCGATGAAACACATTTTGTTTAATAACCAAATTATTTCCTTGACAATGACAACAAATAAGAGGTTAAGTCATTGTTTTTTGGCCACCTTAGAAATAATTTTTTAATATACAACGAAAATTGAAACTAAGTAATTAGTGGAAAAAAAATATAATTTTATTATTAATTATAATAATAATGTAAAAAACACATTTTCTAATGTTCCAGATAAAATGAAGAAGGATGGCAATAGAGATTCAGCAGCAGTGGTGTCTTCTGGAGAGATATACACTCAATTATACATCAATCATTTAAGTGTGAATTTACATGTGAAAAAATTATGTAAAAAATTGTTAAATTACTTACCTGCATAAGAGCAATATCCCAAAACATCTCCCCGCACTTCTGGCACTCGAAGGGGCTATCACCCCCATGCACTCTCGAATGAGAAGCCAGTGCTTTTTCCCTTGCGAAGCAAACCCCACAGTGCTGACATACAAAAGGCTTTTTGGGGTCCGTTGCTGGGTACTTGATGTCCACTTCTTCTTCCATTTCTTGAGTCGATGTTGTAGTAGTGAGGTAATCGGTGTTATCGATTTCACCATCTAATAACTTCACGTCGGTTGGCTCTTGGAAGTTGAATCGAGAACTAGAAGGGGCTAGGGGAGAAAATGTAAACAAAATAACTTATTAAATAAGATTAGTTAAAATTTTTAAGTTAAAAAAATTATTTTGTTGGTCGTGCCTAGTGTCTATGTGGACCAGGATTGTCCGAATTAAAAAGATTAACTGTGTTCTACCAAACGGCATTTAAAATCATAAGCAGCATTGCCGAGACGTAAATTAATAGTTAAAGAATCATTTTAACAGAAAAAAACAGTTTTACTATGTAATATGTAAGAAATAAGTTTAGCTTTGAGTTTGGGTCAAAAAGTTGAAGTAAAAAATGCGGAGAGGTTTAAACCCAAACACAAAATTAACGCAGACCACAAAGTGTTAATATCCATTTTAATTTACGAAACTAAATAGTAGTTGAGTCAATTCTTGACAAAATTTCGGCACGACCCAAAATTTTTTTTTAAAGTAGTATTCTTAGTACTTGGTCTAAATCCTCACATCAGTATACATGACAATAGCTTCTATCTATAAGATTCTCGTTCTCGAGAATATCTATTTAAGAATATTTTCACATCACTACCCATAATAAAAACATATTTTTACCTGTTTCTGCCGTTGTAAACATGTTCTCATATTCTTCCTTTACAACAGTTTTCTTCTTCTTTTTCTTGGCATAGCCTTTCGGCTTCTTTCGCGGTTTATCAAAGCTGTGTTCGTAAAGAGGGTGTTCCTCATCTAAAAAAATGTTTAATTATTTTAATGAACTTACAAGGGACACTGGTCAATTTGTTGGTTGACCTTATGGGTTTATATGAAATTAGAAGATTATATAAATGAACTGAAAAATAAGAGCAAAACAGACCTACGCGCTCTCAGAAGTTAAAAAGAGACGGGAAAGAGACAAATACGGTCGTCGACTTCGGCACACTTTAATAAACATTGATGGAAACACAGTCGCACAGCTCCGTAAAACAGGCTATCAAAGTTTGCGTTAGACAGAGAAAAACTTATTACAAAATATGCGTATTGTATTTGTAACGTTTGAATAAACCTTTTGTTTCATTAGAAATGCCGAATCGTCCGTAGTATGTCCTTAACACTTATTTCGTTTGTTTATGTGTGTTTTTGACTTGTATTAAAATACAATGACTTCAACAGTTCAAGAAATATTACAGTTAGAAACAAGCGGTTCGCTGACATTTGAAAATCCTTTTATTAAAGGTATTTATAATTTTAATGACCTAGTCAACGACGACCTAGTGATTGAATATTTTTCCAAAAAAAAGGATAGAACGATCGATTTGATATACAAACACCCAACTACATAAAGGTAAGAGAATTATATAAAAAAATAATAAAGTAAAGCTGTTTGATGTTATTAAAAAAAAGAGCAAATCAATATCTTAGTATTTTATATTTTTGCGGTGTTATTTGTAGGTAAATAGCGTAAATAGCCAAACAACAAAATCCCGCTAAACGATATTTCAAGTGATTTTCTTTGAATCCCACAGAAGCAATTTAGTAAAAACCTGTTTCATATTGAGCGGCAAGTATTATTCTTTCCAACGAAGTAAAATTCGGGTTTCAGGGGTTAGTGGTTGCCAAGATTTTAGCGTATGAAAAATCGAATAGAGGGATTTTGTTGGTTGGCAAAAACTGGCTAATAATTATTTCTTGGCAAAACTACGCACTAAACTGCATTTTGCTTATTAGGTTACTGCCATCAAAATTTGCCCCATCTGTAAAAAAACTCACGAGCAGCGCCTGAAGGACAGTATGAATTACAAAATAAAATATCTTCAGACAGAACAGACTTATTTCTTGTCAAATATTACAAATTTCTCACCTTCCATGGCATCTGATTCAGGAATATAAGCATGACTTTTGAGATGATTCATCAAATCTGATTTCCTCATATACCTTACTCCACACAAATTACATCCATGCGGACGGTCTGTTTGATGGGCCACCATATGATTCACTAAATTGGCCTTTTTTCTAAACCTACAAAAGTCATTTAAAACAAGAAAAAAAAGTTACTTTCATGATTTATTCTAAAGTTTTATATAATATACAGGGTGCCACAAATTCGTGTGCGTACAAGGGGATCTCGAAAACGGTAAGAGATACGAACATGGTTAAATTGAGGCAAAGTTGCGTATTTTGGGGCTTAATAATTTGGTGGATTTTGTAATTATTCCAAATGCTTTCGGAGACATCCGTAAAAAACCGAAATTTCCATCTTTGGTTTTTAATTCTTTGCGCTTTCATTTTTAACTTGGGAAAAAATAATAAACACTTTTTATAGCCGTTATTTTTATGTTCTATAGCACGGAGTTATTAATTTTCAAATTCGACGTTCCGTTCTTTAGTTACCAACCTCAAGTCAATTTTTTTAAATACGGACCTGGAATTTTAAATTGTTTTAGGGATTTCTAAGCTTTAGAAATTTAATGCAATGTACACATTTTTTAAATTTTAACGTTTTGTCATCCAATAACACATTTTTCAAATTATCTTTTTCATTTTATTACGGTCCTGAACATTTAGAGCCAAACTAAAAACAATTGATTTCTGATTTAAAAAATCCGTCCATTTTCACTCAAAGAGGCCTAATATTTGATATTTTGTAAGAGAAAAGACCCAAAATCACGGCCTTAAATATATAGGTCTGTTTATTTTCACAGTAACCTAACTAGACTAACACTCCAGTTACCTTTTCTTCACTCGGGAGCATTAATTTTTTTCTGTTTTACAGTATTTCGTTCTAGGTCTAAGGCAAAAACCATAGGACTTATTGTATTGTATTAATAAAATAAATAAAATACTAATAAAAAATAGAATTACTTCTCATGCCTTAAAAACTTGCTTACTTCCTAGCTTAGAGTATTGTGACGGTTAAACTCATTGAAAAAAAAAAGCGTAAACACCATAACTTCCTGTTATGTAATTTTAATAATCAGGTAATCATAAAAATAATTGCCAGGGCCGTAATGCTAGTGATGTGTTATTTAATGACAAAACGATTATATTTTAAAAACCTTTAAATTGTATTAAATTTCCAAATCTTAGAAGTCCTTAAAACTGTTTAAAAAATTCCAGGTCCGTATTTAAAAAAAATGAATTAAGGTTGGTACCTATCTAAAGAATGAAACGTCCAATTTAAAAACTGAAAACGCCATTTTGTAGAACATAAAGAATGGCTATGAGAGTGTTTTTTGTCTTTTTCCTACGTCAAAAATGAAGACGCAAAAAATTAAAAACCAAAACTAAAAATTTCGGTTTTTTTCGGATACCTCCGAAAGCATTAGGAATATTTACAATTTTCTTTCACCGAATTAAGCCCCAAATTCAGCAACTTTGCCTCAATTTAACCATCTTCGTATCTCTTACCGTTTTCGAGATCCCCTTATACGCATACGAATTTGTAGCACCCTGTATCCCTGATCCTAAAAAAATCCTATAATATAAATCTCTTTAGTGAATAAAAGGGAAATAATTTAATTATATTAAGGAGTTGAGCATGTACCTTCTGCTGCAAAAATCACAGGGATATGGTCTTGCTGCAGTGTATTCATCCTGGTCTGTTGGTAGAGGTATGTCCTCATCGCCGACTGGTTGCCCCTCCATGGCCCCAACAGCCTCCTCTGAACCAACTATTATTTCTTCTGGACAACTTTCTCCTATAAAGACCATTATTTTTAATGAATTTTAAACAGTCATTTGCTTAATATAAAGTTTATTTATTGTTACTTCATTGCCTTAGTTGAAATAGTTATAACAGAAGTTATGTAGTTTTATCCTTACCCCATTGGTCAGTAATGACCTCTTCTGTGACTTCCATTAACTGTTCTTGTGAGTAGTTTCCTGAATTACCATCGTGCATCACCAAAACATTGTCATCTTAAAAAATATAAAACATTAAAAAACAAAACGTAAAAAATGAGTTTAGCAAGAAACCCATACTTTTCTTATATCATGCTGAGACTTGGGGACCGCTGTAGAAGTATTGCTAACTTTACTAAGTCTAGGAATAGAAGCAAAATAATTTTTACTAGAACAAAAAATCATAATTTTTTCTTCTTTGGAGTCGCAAGCAGAAGATCCGAATTCTGCAAAGTTTTGCACACATTTTTTAACATTCCTGCATAAAATATGGCCTCACAAAATCAATATTGGGAGTTGTGGGTATGCTATACTAAAAAGGAGGGCAAATCAGGCACTTCCCCACAAGCAATAATTATTTTTTATTAGGAAAATTTATTATTTTATGCGACATTAAGCCTACCTGTCAAATACATAACACTGCCGTCATCTGCTGCTTGAGAATCTTCAAGAGTTACTTCTTGTTCAGCTTGGGAGTTATCTTGGACCACCTATAACAGAAATAACAATATATTTTCTGTCCTTCAATTCTGCTTCTTAAAAAAATTCCTTTTATTTCAACACACTAAAATATTTATAATTTGATAAACATTTTAAAAAAATGCATTCCTTTTTTTTGGAATCAAAGTGAAATGTTAGTAGGAATCCAGAAAAAAGAATTACCATCAGTGACATCAATTAAAAGGTATACATGGAAAACCCGCAAATTTAGATAACAGCGCCATCTCGTAGTAGGAAATTCAGGTACTTTTCTAGCATTGCATATTCATATATTTGGGAGGAAACTTAAAAAGAGTTATTCCTTAAGGTATACATTTTTAAAGCAGTTATATATACTTTTGAGGTAGTTTCTCGGGACTTTTGGTCCTTGTAGAATATTTTTTTTCTTTTTTCAAATTTGTTTATTACAAAAATTACTTCAGACGTTTCGGCAACAATTTTGCCTTCATCAGTGTTTTTGTTAAACTTTAAACTAAAACAATATCAGCCGTATTCACTAAAGATTCTAAATTTAACACCGTCCGAAATTGACAGATATGGGTTTAAAATGACAACTGTCAGAATAGGTCGACTTAGTTTTGTATTGTAAATACTTTTTTGGGTTTTATTCAAATTTATAAAGAAAAACGTATTTTGGCACCTACCTACTGTGTTCTTTAATAGAACTAAAACTGTATTAATTTGTGACAACTCCGGTCAAATAATTTATCAGTAAGACAATTTAATTACAAATTAACACAACTGTGAGGCTATTATATATATAAATATTTCGATGGTCTAAATTTTAAACCCCTTTAGTGAATAGGGGTGTAAATATTTTCATAAAACCTTTGTCCTTTCTAATAATATGTCTTACATTTATTTTATATAAAGTAAAAAAATTTTTTTTTTTAAATCAAATATTTTCGACTTACCTAGAAAAAGATTCACAAATAAATGTTAAAATTGTTTGAATAAATTCTTAACAAAAAAAAATGCGAGATTATTTTTTACATGCCAGTGCATGGGCTGAAGGACTGTCTGATATGTTCTTAATAAATATCAATACATCAAATGAAAAGGAATGTAAAAAATATAATAATCAGAAGCAAAGTACAACATGAAATTTCTTTAACATTTTGAATACCTATCTCCACATCAACCACATTATCGATATGAAAGGATAATTTGTTGTCCACCTCACCTCTTCCTCTACCACTCCCACATGCTCAACCAAATCTTCAGGTTCCACATTGTCCGGGTACTCTTCGGCCTGCACTTCACCAATGAATTCCTCAGATTGAGCAGGGATTATTTCATTTTCCATTGTGGATATGACCTCCTCGGTTTGGACGACAGTTGTGGCATCCTCCCAGGTCAAAGTGAAAGATGATTCTTCCATTTTACCTTTTGTGTCGGGATCTGTGAGTTAACATAATTTGTTGCCTGCCAAAAAATGTTATAAAATGAAGTTTACAAAAGCAAGGTTGATAAAAATCATGATTTAAAAAAAAAAATCAAAAATCGATGATTTTTTTTTTAAATTTACCAGCTTTTACAAATATTATTATTTTTAAACATTTCTAACTGCTTATATTTTATTTTGTTAAGTAAACAAATATGTTTAGGCAGGAATAGTACAGATATGGAGCAAAACTCGAAAAGTTTTAACTTTTAACATGCAAATTTCTTTCTCATAGTTTTTGCAAGTTTGCGCCTTTGTCGAAACTTGTAATAACTGGCCGAAACGCCCGGCTATATACAGGGTGATTCACGTTGAGTGGCCTATTAGAAGATCTCGGAAACGAGTAAACTTATCTTTCTAAAAATTTGATAGCAGGCATAGTTGGCTTTGAGCTTTTAAGGCATTATATTTTGACGTTTTTATTACTTCTGGTTATACCGGAAGGTAATGCCAACTTTGCTATTTCAAATAGAACACCCTATATATTTTAGCTTTTTTAATTACCTTATTAAAATCTAAATAGCTTTTGTTAATATTAATCTATTCCTATCTCTAACCGTTTTTGAGATATAAATTATAAAAGAATTTTTTTGTGTAAAAACGCTCCGAGAAGAAAGTTTAGTAACTCTGAAACTAATAAAAGTAAATATTTAAAATCTTGTAAGCTTTCAAGTAATACATAGATCCTTAGTTTAAATTACTTAGGTTTCACGTTTTTTATACAGGGAGTTCTTAAAATTGTGTCAATATTTCCATTTAAATTAATGTGCATAAGTCAATTTTTGCAAATAGAACACCCTACTTTTTAGCTTACTAACGTGTAGAAAATTAAATTTCCTATCTAAACGCCTTATATGTTACAATCCATATTTTTAGTCGTTTTTGAATTATGAGCAATTTAAATAAAAATCTTAAAATTTCTGTTTGTGTTAATGCGACATTATTTTAGAAAAGAAAGCTTCGACTGGGATTTCGAACTTTCTTTTCGGAGCGTTTTTACACAAAAAAATTCTTTTATAATTCATATCTCAAAAACGGTTAGAGACAGAAATAGATTAATATTAACAAAAGCTATTTAGATTTTAATAAGGTAATCAAAAATGCTAAAATATATAGGGTGTTTTGAATTAGCAAAGTTGGAATTAGCTTCCGGTATAACCGGAAGTAATAAAAACGTCAAAATATAATGTTTTAAAAGCTCAAAGCCAATTATGCCTTCTAAAATTTTTAGAAAGATAAGTTTACTTGTTTCCGAGATCTTCTAATAGGCCACTCAATGTAAATCACCCTGTATAAACTATACGCACTTATTTCAGTTTTATCAGTAATTTTTTTGTTTTGGGGGTTAATCTATCAAAATATTTGGAGTAATGACAAGCTGGGGCAGAAAGGAATTTAGTGTTTGTCAGCATTTTATCAAAAAGAAAGTGGTGGGCTAACTAGGTTGCAGTATGTAAAAAGTGTGGTAAAGAATTGCGGTCTAGCGGACAGAGTAAAAAGTCATTGGGAAACCTGCAAAAGTGATATTAGCAGTGGTCTTGAAACTCGTCATGGTGATTGTCAGTCACAGCCTGGAACTAGCCAGAGTGAAATTATCCAGTTGGCAAAGAAACAGAGAAGCGATAACTGTGAAAAGGGAAGTGTAGGTGGACGTGAAAATAGTGGGAGTAGCGGTAATTTGGATTGGAAAGCAGTTAAATAAGTATTTCTATTTAAGCATTATAACGTTTAGGTTTTTTATATTTTTTTTAATTTAAATTAAGTATTTTTTTGTATTAAAAAGGTTTTTTTTGTTTTAATTTTTTTAAAGTTTTATTCTTGTAATAATCAGTTGTTCTCTTCAATTATTATAATAAAATAATAAATAACACCACATAAAAATGTGTCTGGGTCTTATTTTTTGTATGAACAAATAGATTTTAAGTGTTAAAATTTTAAAACTCTTTTTTTAATTAATCATGATTTTCTTTAAAAAAATCATACTGATTAAAATCATGATTTTAATCAATTGATTTTAATCATCTCAACCCTGTACAAAAGGTATCAATAAATAGGAATTATTTTCTTGCCACAAGAGTTTGAAGCTAAGGGGTTTTGTGTGGAACAATTAAATGGATTTTTAAGTACTTTTTTGAAAATTGAAGGTTTTTTTAAGTGTTGTGAAAGTTTCAAAGTTCCTTTTTTTTCAGAAGGGGTATTTTATTGAACAAATTGTGGACAGTAGTCTCCCCTCACCATAAGCGCCCAATTATAATTAATTGGAGCATTATAAAACTGATCAAAGATTTAAAAATTTAAATTCTTTATTCATACCATTATACGAGCCATTATACAAGAATGTATTTACATACATCAATGTTAGTAAAAAAAAATACAATAAAAAAGTATATCAAAAAATTGAATATGGGATGTATATAAATGTAAAGATCTATAAAGAGTAACCAGAAAATGCTGACTTAAGTCTGGCGCCGGTTTTTGGGGTGGTTGCTCCAATACTTTATTTAATTTTGTGTTTGTGCTACAGAAACGAGCGATTAGAAATCATTGTGGTGCTAAGCCACAAGAAACTTGCCAACCTTCGTTCGTGTCTCAGAGAGTTTTAACTTTACCATGTATTTTATATTGGAGACTGTATGTCTTATCCACAAGAAATATACGTTGGATATTTGTTCCCCATCAGTGGTTCCTACAAGGAGCTCTTGTACCATTAGGCTTCCAATTCCTTCATCTACATTGACTAAGAACTCTAATTTTTTATAATAGTAAAAAACTATTTAATAGTCTGGAATTTCTAATTACAGGATATTTAGGCATAGGGTAAAAAATCTATTAGTTTCAAAGGCATATTATACAGTGGAGGAATATCTTATGGACAATGCAGTGTGATGAATATCATTGCCTGATTGTTTCTATTTTAAGTTTTATCTTTGTATATTTACAATTATTGTCTTAACTTGTTTTGTTTTGTGAGTTGGTTTTTATCCATATTAATTTTGTGTCCTTCCTGCATTGACCAAGAACCTATTTTCCATAATGGTAAAAGATTATTTAATAATCTGCCAATAGCTCTTGAAAGAAACATTTTTTATTGCAAGGTGTTGTACTTATTGTTGTTGTAAATGGATATATTTAGTGTTATATATGTTGTTTACTTACTTATATTTTATTTAGATACTAAGTTATACCCTGGCTTTGTCAAAAGGATTGTAGAAAATCTTCTAACAATAAAGCATATTTGAGTTTGAGTTTAAGATAAAGAGGCCTACGAAAGAACGAAACCACACAACAAGTTAAAATTTGACATTAAAATCAGTAAAAAACTAAAAGATAACAGGCAAGAAGTACATACCATAATGGAAATCTTTTAACTTGACTTTTTATTATTGATTCCTTGATAAATTTAAAAAAATTTCATATTAAAATATAAAGAAGATTCAAAAATATAAAACTTCAACTTTGAAAATTTAAAAATTCTAGAGTTTTGTCATGTGATCCCTTCCGTAGTTGTGTGGTTTTAATCAGGACACTTTCTTAAAAAAGGGGTGTATTATTGTAAAAAATATGGGCACTAGGTTTTCTCTCATACTTATAAATAGGTCTTCTGAAAATAAATCTTGACACACAAAAATTTAGGTAAGATTTTTTTTTTAACTAAGTAAATAGGTACTATATAAAAATATTTGAGAATATACAAACAATAAAAAATGTCCCTGTGAACCTTATCCTTGAAAATTTTAGTAAAAGTAATTGCACAGAAGGAAGGATGTACCTCTATCTAATCAATGCTATTTGCAATGTTTAGCTGTAGTTTTAATTTAAACTGTAATTTAAATCAACACAAAGGCATTGTTAAAATAAAATGAATATAATTATTATTATTGGAAAAAAAAGTTAAATTATGATTAAAAGCAGCCCTACACAATATTGCCTAATATAAAATAACAAGAGGCTTTCCCATCAAGGAAACATTAACATTGATAAAAAAAACTTCAGTCATAAAACAAGTACTTTACACACAGTTTTGTTACTGATAATATATAATCAAACAAAAACATGTTAAGCTTTAAAACACAGAATTACCATTTTTGTACCCTTTGAAGCAGAACAAAGACTGTTTCCATCCAGTAAAATATTTAACTGGGCAAAAAGTATTGATTTTCTCAATCAACAAAGAAGCAAACTGATTCAACTTAACAAGCAATAACACTCAAATTTTTTGCTTTCTTTTTGGAAGCCCTTATTTAGCATTAAAAACAGGTTTCATGGGAAAAACGGCATCAGAAATGTAAGGTTACAGGCAAAATATTTTGACATGTGAGGTTATGCAAAAGTTGAGGTTACCGTTTTCAAAAAAAACGTAAACAAAAAATAATTTAGTAGTATAAAATTAGATTAAAAGAAGCCAAATACATTAATTAAAGGCGACAACGGAGCCAAGCTATTAAAAAAACGTGTGTCTACGTATGGTAACGTCCATTGCACGGATGTTTATGAAAGAAAGGAAAAATCTAATTACATCACCAGCGAATTTCTAGGATATCGATGTATCTAGGCTAATATTGTATGCATATTATTTTTAAAAACATTATCCAGAAGGTAAATCGTATCAAAATAGAGTACTTACCGTAAAAATGTACAAAAAATTTGGAAAACCTAACCAAGATCCACAAAAACTAGCGTCGACCTTCTTCGCTTGTGTGTAGGCAAATGGCTACTCCCGTTTGACGTCGCGATTCGACGAATCCGACTTCCGCAGAAACGCAAATTTATTGTGGTAAGCTTTTTTAAAGCCCTTAGCACATCAAAAAGTAAAATTTCACTAATGTAAATATTTATTACTTTTTTTAGCCAAAAAACGCCCAAAAATATAGGTTATCTAGAAAATTAACCTAAAATCAACAACAACCGCCAAAACGTCGGCCATTTTCTCCTCCCCACCATTTCCGGTTAGGCGCCGAATTCAAACTGCCTGGTAATAAGAAAGTTTGAGTTTTGTCACGAACTTGGTTTTCTTTAGCAAAAAGTTTGTGGGTTTTGTTACTAAATCAACGGAAAAGAAATAAACCCACATCCTGCAGATTCCACAGAACAAGTAAGTTTTTTTTTAATATAATGTAAAGAGAAGAGTATACACCATTTTTATCTCAATTGAAAAAGTGTAACAAAATATATTGAGAGCACTTCCTGTACCGCGGGAATTTCAAATTCAAGGATGAGCACTTTTTGCGGGGAAATCAAAGAAATACCCGGCCTTAGCGTCGATCGATTCGATGGCAAAAATTTGAATTCTACAGTATTTTTTCTATCTCACTGTCACGCCGACCACATGACTGGCTTACATTCAAAGTATTTTCAAGAAAAAATTGTTAGGGAAGACAGATTTTTGTACTTAAGCGCCGTCTCTGGAGTCATATTACGGGCTATGTATCCAGATATTAGCAGTCAAATCAAAGAATTACCTCTAGAACATGTAACTGCCATCTCTGTACAGGATAAAAACATCTCGGTGACATGTATTCCAGCTGGACATTGTCCAGGCTCCGTAATGTTTCTGTTCGAGACCAATGACAGTCGAGTTCTTTATACAGGGGACTACAGAATTAACCCATCCGATATAAAAAAATTTGAGTGTTTCTACGATGCTTTTAATAATATTAAGGCCATTGACAAAATATATTTGGATACAACGTTCTTTTTGACTTCCTATCCCGTTTTTCCGAAACGTGATGACAGTTTATCGGAGCTGTGTAAAATAATAATAAGTTGGATAACACAAGATTCAAGAAACTGTATAAAGTTAGATGTTAGAGCTAAATATGGATACGAGTATGTTTTTAAGGAGGTTTATGAGAGATGCCGTATGCCTGTACATGTAAATCAACAGAAGTACGACTTTTATTCCCTTATACCAGAGTTGGATCGTTGTATCACTACCGATGGGGCAGCAACTCGGATTCACAACTGCTGCTGGGGAGCAAGGGAGGTATGTGAATTTTGTGATAAAGGAAAACTAAGGATTATCAAACTATCAGCCTTCCGTTGGGAAAATGAAGATTTTAAAAAAGGCTTATCGCAAGTCAATGCCGAGGGTATTTTTTATGTGTGCTATTCAACCCATGCCTCTTACGAGGAGGGTGTGGCTCTCATAGATTTCCTAAAGCCAAAGGACATACATATTTGCGTCGAACGACCAACAGAGCCAGTTATAAACAAGAGAATTGAAAAATTAATAAAAGAAAAACTTGAGGAAATAAATGTGAAGTGTGAGAAAATTGAAATACCGAAGTTATTTACGATATGTGAACGAGATCTTGATGAGGGTAGGTTGTTAGGGTCTCCCCCTAAAAAAGTTTTCAAAAGTAACAGTGTGTTAGATTCGCCGCCAAGATAACATATTATTATTTTTAGAATTTAAGTTTTGCTTCTATACTAGAATTTAATATATATTTTGGAGCCGGTATTATACTGCCTCTTTTGTAGTATTTAGTATAAATATATAAAAACAGCTGTTGTATCGTTGTATCCCAAACAGCACACAATATATACAATTGACCTCCATTTTAAAGCCATCAGAGAGTCGCGACATCCGTGGACAACTTACGGAAGTCATGGATGTCCATTTATGGAATTCCAATGGACATGTATTTGTACGTCCATTGGTAATCCAAAATATCCATGGTCCTGTAAAGGAGGTCATATGGATATCCATTTATGGAAAGCCTATGGATATGTACATTTGCACGTCCTTTGGTAATCCATGGTCCTGTAACGGAGGTCACATGGATATCCATTTATGGAATACCAATGGACATGTACATTGGTAACCCAGAAAATCCATGGTCCTGTAAAGCAGGTCATACGGTTGAAAATAAATAGGCTATAGTAATGTCAATGATCAGAAATATCAGAATCTATTAATGTAATTATTAAAAACATGTATTTATATTAGGGTTGTCACCTTTTTATTGTTGTTGACCTGGAGTCTATGCAGTGGGCACTATCCAAATAAAAAATGAGTTCTAAAAAAAATAAGCTGGGGCAAACAAAACTGCCCTCTTGTCCCAGTGACGTCTAAAAAAAAGGTCACTGGGTGGGCACTAATGATTCTAGGGTGGGCCAGTGCCCTCAGTAACCCGTAACCTGGAGTCAGAGGGTTTCAACCTGGAGAGAGGATTTCAACCTGGAGAGAGGGTTTCAACCTGGAGAGAGGGTTTCAACCTGAAGACTCCAAACCAAACCTGGAGATGTGGCAACTCTAATTTGTATCCTTTAAAGAAAATGTGATAAAATATAGATAGGTAATAAATACTAAAGGGCATGTAATTCTAATTTGTCAAATTCCATACCAATTAGATTTTATATTAATTTCTTTTTTGACTTTAGGTTCATAATTTTATATAGTGTCTGCGAAAAAGTTTGGACCTTATGGGAAATTTTTTTATGATTTGTTTTTTGAAAATCTGTTTTGGGCATAGGTTCTGCATGACCCAGAAAAAAAAGCTTAAAATGTTTAACTTGTGACGTGCGTTACACCTGTCAAATGTCATACCTACGATAAAAGTTATTAGAAAATATTGTTTCCCTTCATATTTTGGGTCCGATTCCAATTTTTTCTAAAAATATTTTGGAAATTAAATTATGTTGTTTTTATTTTTTTGTGTTAGTTCATTAAAAATAGTTATTTTGAATCAGATGAACGGCATTTATAAAAAAATTAGATATTGAATAACCCAATATTTTTTTTCAAAAATTTTAAGACGCCTCTGGACTATTTTAAAAAGTCTATCGCAAATTTTTGAATTTTTATTTAGTGACGGACGTAAGGTGTAATTGTAATTAGAAGGCGGAACTATAATCAGTTTAACTTCCAAAATTTTTTTAAAAATATATAAATAAAAATTGTCAACTTTTAAACGAAGTTTAGAACTTTCAAATGACATTTGACGGGCGTAATGCCTGTGGTGTATACAATAGTTAAATTCCTGCTTTTTTTAAAACCATTTTTGCCAATTTTTAGTATTTAGTGAGCTTAGATCAGTTGTCATAGAATAAGTTTGACGGTTACTAAGGGTTGTTTATTTTAAGCGTCTTTTACGTTTTATAAACGAAAATATGGAAACTCCACATAATATTTTAGAAAATGCTAAAAAAACTAAGAAAAACTTATTACAAAGGCTAAGTTTAAAGCCCTGTACGACAAGGAGTATGAAAATTTTCTATAATGAAAAGTTAAAAACAAAAAAAAATTGTTAAAAATAAATACAAATGTTGTTTAATATTTTCTTTAATATTAATTACCGGGCATTATATAAATCACCCGGCAGTATGAACTTTATCGCCCCCTAATATTTCCTATGATATTATGATGATGTTTTTAGCAACCGTTTCTAAGGTATTATTAGGAAATAATTGATAGAAAAATTTAAAAAAATACATGTTTCTCTAGGAGTCTAGGACACTTAAGGAGAAAATATAAGTCATTTCCATAACACTCTGTATATGATCAGCGTAGTAGCTAGGCAAGGCAGTCGGAGCCCGCGCTAGGTACCTACTTAAGCCGCGTGGGGTGACAAGTCGCGCCACTTGACCGATGTTAATCTGATCCTTATTGAAACCAGTAAAACCGTTAATTAAAAATATATAAGATTTCATTTTAGAGAGGGGGGTTATGGAGCTTGCCCTAGAAGCCTAGCTACGATACTGTCCATTATATAGTTATGTAGGGTCCAAAATTATGGTGTGATAAAAGTAATTCAGTTATATTTTGTAGTCTATATTTTATTATATTGTAACTTTATATAAATTTATATTTTATAAATAAAAACAATATACATTTTAACAAAAAGTTTTCAGTTTTAATAAGTAGATAGGTAAAATAAGATATATTTTCTTAGTCATAAAAATCATGTGTCATATCTTTCATATGCATAAAGAGAAGTACTATTGCTATATATACAGGATGGTGCATCGATCCACCATGGAGGATGTTCATGACATGGTATTTTTCAGGTAAACAATTAAAAAATTTGTAAAATTTTGACACTGACATAATAATCAATATATTTGCAGTATCTTCCTTAAAATATTTCGGACCCTTATTATTTATTTTGAGAAAAAAAATATACTATTGGGTAAATAACTTTGGAGACTGCATGGAAATTATTAAAATTGTTTATTTTAAGCGTTTGCTTTAAAAAGTATAGATGCATTATTGGTTTAAAATAAAAGTAGGGGCCATTATTTGAACACCTTATAATTTGCATGTTACGCCAGCCCATGCACCACCCTGTATATGCCAAAGCCTATTTTTTTGCCGTAATACTAGAGTTCGCAAATTGCACTGCCCGACCGAAGGCACCGACAGCGATGTGGCCCGAGTAGCTTTAGGC
This sequence comes from Polydrusus cervinus, assembly GCA_935413205.1. Classification (NCBI taxonomy): domain Eukaryota; kingdom Metazoa; phylum Arthropoda; class Insecta; order Coleoptera; family Curculionidae; genus Polydrusus; species Polydrusus cervinus. The sequence goes on from OW284512.1 coordinate 9,762,298, forward strand.
TTGTCACGCAAGTGGGGACTTTAACTGGAACATATTTGCTATAGGGGGTAAACAAAATGTTGGACATACAAAATATTAATCTACGTGTTCTTCCATTTAAAAAAATATGTTATTCTAAACTTCTAGAGGATTTGTTCCAGTTAAAGTCCCCACCCTGTATATAGTGTTCTGTGATTTAAGTTCTTCCCACAGATCTATTTAGTTCTTTTAGAGATCATTCTAATCGTGCAAACCATGACCCTTCAGAACTTATGAAGCAAACAAGTGAAAATTTGACGTTTACCACGTAGATGATGTAGGTTGTCGCCTGCTACTACACATTCTTAAGTAAACATACCGATGTCAACGTCTTGTGAATTCACAAGCAAAACAACCGAAACTAACCTCAAAATATATCAACGAACAAAACTAACCTCAAATGATATAGTTCTGGCCACTGACATGGAAGTCGCCACTGTTCACTTCCCGTTCATGGTTAGGCAACCGCAACGGTACATCCAAGCTATGATTCCGTTATGGGTCTTAAACCAGCCAATTACAGTGGTTTATGTCATGCCTGAGGGAGGGGTTTATTTGTTCGGCGCTTTATTTAAATTTATTTTGCGGATGCGGCGTACTTTATACAGAGGTTGTGGAAACGTTTCTTAAAATATCTAATACTGCAAAAAAATTAGGTATCCAGGATCAGTCAAAAGGCCAATAAAACAAATCCCTATTTGGCAATCATATAATCTTAGTCGTGGTTTGAATTTCACTCGTGTACCATCCTCAATGTTAGAACGTAGTATACGATGTATTTGTCAATTAACCATCTAGCAAAGTTTGCGCCTTTAATAAAAAAATTTAATTGTACGGTGGGAAATTTATCCTCATCCCGTATTATTTTTTTATAATTAATGTTTGTTTCCAAACCAGGTGGCCTAAAAAACGATGGATAAAATAGTTTTTTGGCAAGCCTTACTTTATCAAAAACAAGAACTAAGTAAACTTACTTCAAATTCTTTATTCAACGGCGACGGCACACAATATTTTCCTTTATCCCAATTAAAAAAGAAATAATTTCGGCCTTAACCCAACAATTTTAGAACGTGTAGAGAACCGAAGCCAAGCGCAAACCCCGCCCACAAGCATGACGAAAAGCACTTTAAATTAGCTGGTTTAGGTTCCATAACGGAATCGTGGCCTGGATGTACTCTTGCGTACTTATTACGTATTTTCTAAAGACGAAACAACGCAAAGTATAAGCGACCGTTCGAATCAGTGAACTACTCCCTTCGAAAAGGAATTATAAAAAGTAAGGTTAGGATATCTCAAACGGTTCGTGAACGCCCATTGTTCATAACTGAACATATTATGACCCGCAGTACAGTGCAAAAAGCTTATATTTACGTGTTGAACTTACATATATACATACACTATATTGCCAATACAAGCAGCCGCAAGAATACACCCATCGTGCGATTTAAAATAACCTGAGTTGGGGGCCATGGCGCTTGCGCAGTAGGGAGAAAATTAGGCAACCCACACGATTTCTAACAGAACGTAAACAGAACCCAAGGTCTCTTGAGCAGAACCGGCTCACCCTTATATTCTTATTAGTCGCCATCTTTTGTTTCGTTCATTCGTGTGTTGTTATAATTTCCAAGTTTTGGGGGTTAATATTTATAAAACTTTACTTTAGACATTTTTTTTGTTAGGTTGTAAGTTGTAGTCGTTTCCAGCTTTTTTTACGTTGTATTCGTTCGGATGTTCCGTGTGTGATTGTGGATATTATTTTTTAGTTTTGGGTGCGAATTTAGGTAAACTTTACCAGACATTTTGTTATTGTTAGCGACTTGTGTCTCAAGATGGGTAGAAAAAAGTGCATGATCCTTTTGCACGAATCGCTGTTCAATACCAGGAATAAGGTATTTCAGGTATGTAAAATATTGGTTACTTTATTTAAATAAAAGCTTGTAAAAATATTTTGAAAGTCGGTCCTCTCAAATGTTTACATCAAGAAGCAAATTTCCGATCTGCGCAAACTCAACGGCCCCTGATCATCTGCTTACAATGGTGTCATCATTGAATTATGGTATTAGCAATATAGTGTATGTATATATGTGGTTGAACTATATATAGATCAACTCGAACTGTAGGTAAACTTAGAGGGTACAACTCGCCCTAAGAGGGATTCTTTTTATGCCTACAACTTATTACGATATTTTGGGTACAACTTCTAAAAATATATTTTTTAAACTTACGTTTAAGATGCTAATGATGCTGACAGCCTGTCAAAGGCTCATAAGCGACAATTTTTAAATACCAGTATCTCAAGAACTATTCAGTTTAAATGTATGCTCTGTTATACAAGATGTATCTATTAGAATTTTAAGCAAAATCCGAAAATATAATAAAAATCACAATATATTTAAAATAACAAAGTGCGGTATAACTGCAAGTGATAGAAAAACGGCAGTATTTAAAATAAAGAGGGCACATCGAAAAACACACATAAGTTTAAAAAATATAGTTTTGGAAGTATAGGAAAAATAATTACGGTATTACTTTTCAAAACATCGTCTGAATGGTTTTCCAAATTATACACTTTTACTAAATATTTAGAGATCCGGGGTCATATTTTGTAAAGAAAAGCTTATGATTGAAGCTAAACTTGTACAGAAAATTAATCTGTGATAATCAATTAGAAAACAACAGGCACATATTAAAAATAATTACTTATTAACGACTTTTAAAGACCTGCTAATCCATTATTTTCACGCAAATACGTATCTAAATTTCGAAATTAATCATACTAGTTTTTTTTAAATACAGGGGGTTCCTTAATTGCTAATATTTTAGGGAATGATTTCGCAGTGTAATAATTTTATGAAGAAAAGTTAATATAAACATTATGTCCTAAACGGCTTACATTTTTTGCTACAGGGTGTTGCATTTTTTTTCTTTAATTCGTTTTTTGTAATATCTCCGAAAGTACTTTAGATAATATTTTCTATTTTGGCATGTGCTAATCGGACATAAAACCACATGTTTTAGTTTTTTGTCCCACTAGTGGCGTCCCTGCAAACATGTCCTCTGATATTTTTTAGAAAAAAAGTGGTACGCCACTGACATTTTTCCATGTGGATATTATTTCTGATTAGCCTGGTCAATTCAACATAAAAATGGTCTCTTGCGTTTTTGTCCTCGGGCACACCGTTAATTAAAATAATTAAATTAAATTATCTTTATTTTTATAAAACAAAATTTTGCATTATCAATGGAAATAATAAATAGTAGAGCTAATTTAATTTAATTATTTTAATTAAGAACGGTGTGCCTGAGGAGAAAAACGCAAGAGATTATTTTTATGTAGAATTAACCAGTCTAATCAGAATTAATATCCACATGAAAAAATGTCAGTGGCGTACCACTTTGTTTCTAAAAAATATCAGGACATGTTTGCAGGGACGCCATTGGTGGGACAAAAAAATAACTTTTATAACTAAAAGATGTGGTTTTATATCCTATTAGCACATGCCAAAATTAAAAATATTATCTAAAGTACTTTCGGAGATTTTACAAAAAACAAATTAAAGAAAAAAAAATTCAACACCCTGTAACAAAAAATTTAAGCCGTTTAGGACATATTTTTATATGAACTTTTCTTCATAAAATGACTTGAGGAATCACACCTTAAAATATTAGCACGTCATTAAGGAACACCCTGTATATCAGAACATCTGTCTGGTGAAATGAAAATCGTATTTTGTAGCCTATTCAAAGTAATCTAAAGAAGCGACTAGGCAGGTGTTCAAAGTCTCTTATATCACAAATTTAAACGTAATATTAAAGCAAAAGTCACATTTTGTGATAAATCCTGTCTGTAGCTATCAGCAAGCTCTGACGCTGAATCCGCAAGGGCCGAAAACGCCGACACACCTTAATTATGGATGCGATTGGTCAAGTCAGTTGATTGACTTAGAGTGACGCAGTGCGACGGCTCTATGACAATGTTTACATTTCGACGCTTGGCAAAATAATTTTTAAACGCTATTTAAATTCCAGTAACAAAACACTCTGAGAGATATATCGACCATGTAAATAAAATCACAGACTACAACTGGGCGAGAAAAAAACGTTATACAACAGCGGATAGGGTTTAGAAGATGACAAAAGGATTAAATTTTAAAAGATAAGGAAAAATATCATTCCTAATAAGAGTACCTATATTAAATACCAAGAATTGCAAGCGAGCGAGGTTATTATACAAAATATTCTTGTGTTATTTAAAATTAAATTTTTCATACTGTAAATTCTTTATTTTACAAGCAAAAATTTCTATTAGCCGTGACCTTTTTTTTTCATTTAATAAACCCCATCTGTGAACATAAATTGTACTTTATTAACACGGGTAATATTATTTACGAGTGTTTTCTTCGAAGAAATTGAAATGGCGTTTAAAACAATTTCGATTCGATTTTTAACAGTTTTTTGATTTTGTTAAAATAAAAACAATTAGTAGGTACCAGGTGGCCAAATAATGATAGACGCCGACCATGTCTCATGGGTGCAACTATGTTTATCTCCCAGAGCGATGTCGATTGGAATTTATCCCCGAACGCACTATATTTATAGAAATCCTCGCTTTCAAGCGATATTTCAAGCGCCACCTACGGTGTCGTCGATAGAAATCGAGTTGTTTCAAGTCGCTTATGTGAGTGCGATAAATATAGACATAATTTGAACCGATCACTCACTTGTTTAACCTCTAACCCAACTTTTAAAACGTTTTGTACCACAACAAATAACATTTGTTTATGAATCGTAAACCTCTTCTGCCAAATTTTAAGAACGAATAATCTTGTCCATTAATATTTTTAAACAAATATTAACGAGGGAGGAGGAGAGAAGAGAAATTATGAAGGCCATAAACCAAGAAAGGCGAATGGTGCGAAATGGGTGTTTTTCTGCGAACCCCAATATTATCTCGTAATGGTCGGATATAAAAAATAATCATACATTTTAAATGTGTCTATATGACACGCTCTTTCAAACGAGATCAAGTTTGTTAAATTTGGCTAAGACAAACTGGAGTTATGAGTATTTTTATTAAAAGAGGTTCTCTCTTTCACTCAGTTTATTTTGCGAATAAGAGCAAAATGAATTAAAGTTATACCGTATATTCCTATAATATACTGAACTTTCGACATACGTTTATTCGGCATAATGTTGATAAAAATCTTATAATCTCCTTAGTCGTAGTGTGAATGCCCCATAGCGGTAAATTTACAATTTCTCTTGGTCAATTTTGTAATGGCGTTTTCTTATTTTAACACTTTAACAATAGTTTTTATTTGGTCACGCGGTACATACAAAAAATGGGTTATGACACGTACTTATCTGGGTATTCATTATTTTAGGATCTTTCAGCAGTTTTCATATCGGTGTTGTTCCTTTTGCATATCACAAAATAATAATACTTAACGTAATTATACAATTATTAAACTATGCCATAAAACTGCATTCTAACTATCTAAGTTTATAAGTACAATATTATTTTCTATTGGCATATTGTGTTCGTTAAAATCTATGGCTTATATTTCTAAAAGGTCACTTGTTTTAGTCTATAATCTTTGATAATTGAATGCCTCAGTAGAAATGTGCTTGGCTCATACATACATAATATTGCCAATTTTTAAAAAATACCAATAAGAAAGCACATTTTGAATATCAACAGATTGATATTCAAAGAAGTTTATCTATAGCTTTTTTTTAAATTAAGAGTTAGACAAAATTTTAAATAACAGAAAACTTCTGCATACCTTAAAACCAATATAGTAATTAAAATATTTTGAAAACCGCGATCCTCAGTCATGCGACACCCCCCAAGGGCTATAAACCCTTGGGTTCTTGCCATTGCATGACCTACCGATTGAGAAGTGTGTACCGTCTTCCGCACCCCACGAGATATCCGATCATTACCGGCATGAATGTGGTGGGTTGGGAGATGATACATTTTATACTCTTCCCTGCATTCTTAATCCTGCTAAATTTCGGACATACTTTTTTTATTATGCGTATGCCCACTCCGGGGATCGAACTCGGACCGGTAGTAGGCCAGTACCTCCCCTCCGAGCCACTGCCGCGGTTTACATGGCCAACTGATTCAAATATTCTTATTTATGCCTGTTTAATTTTTTTTACAAAATTTAAATTTATAGCAGAAACCACAGTAACGTATAGTATTTTTTTTAGATGAAGCAGTTAAACAGCCAATTGGCAATTACGTTGTTCCTATTACCCGTGTTTTAGATGTAAATATAGGGCAAGGGCCTGTCGACATATTAAGCACCGGTTCCCGCAGATCACCGAAGTTAAGCTGTGTCGAGCGTGGTTAGTACTTGGGCGGGTGACCGCTTGGGAACACGGCGTGCTCTTGCCTCGGGGAAAAGTGTAAAATGAATCGACACCTAGCCATCCTATTCACGCCGGACAGGCCGGATGAGATCGGATATCTCGTAGGATGAAGGTGCCGTTTCACACTCCCCAGTCGGTAGATCACATTTGTGGTCGATGACCGGTTCAAGATGGCCTACGTAGTCGGCAAACCGTAAAAAAAAAAAAAAAATGTAAATATTTTTAAAAAGAAATACACATAAAATTGGGCGTACCCACGCCACTGGCTGTGTTAATTTATTGAAATTTGGTCGTTTTAAGAGATGCCAAATCGACTTCTGATATTAGTTTTAAAATAAAATTATCTATACTCTTTAAATTATTATTTTAAATCCCCCTATAAATCCGTACGCCAATGAGAACAAAAATTTTAAGCAGTAAAAAAGTGCGCCCTAGGATCATACGTAATCACATTAAAATTTAAAACAATCAATTCGGAAATACGGAAAATATAGGCTTGTTTCCATTATAAAAAGGATACCCTGTAGGTATGTATGAGCTAAGCAAAACCATTTATTTTTATACGGGCTTCAGTTATCCAAGTTTATTTTTATATAATAATGCAAGATATTCCATCTAAATAAATGCATAAATACTTTGGCATAACCTTGGTCATGTTAATAACCACAAGGATAATCTTCTATAGGGTGTCAATGAAATGACTGTACAACGCTTCACCATAAATTCCTTAAGCCAAATTAGGGCGATCTAGGCAAACATACCTTTATACAATGTTGCTTCGTTTTGCCGCTACAGGGTGCTAAAGTTTTGAAATTAATATTGTTTTTTTCTGAATAATTTCTAAACGCCTTTATCGATTTCCACTAATCTTGAAACTAAGAATTACCATCTTTTTTTAATACCCGCAAATTTAAAAATGGCGTGTGATTGGTAATTAAAAGTTCCTTTTTTTGTTACCCCCCGTATAAATGACTTCAATTATTTCTCTGACACTAGCTGACTTCATGTTGAAAATTTTTTGTCTCTTGTAAAATCTTAGCCAGACATGCAGTTTCTCTGCAAAAAAATTATTTACGATGCAAAACATGAAAAAGTTTCGAACAATTGTTATAAAAATTAAACTAGTTGGTAGTTATTTAGAGTTAAAATGTTTTTCATGTTTCTCGTTCAAAATAAAGAGCAATGATGAATTACACGATATGGTAAATAATTTTTTGTAGAGAAACTGCATGTCTGGCTAAAATTGAATAAGAGACAAAAAAGTTTCAACATGAAGTCAGCTAGTATCAGAGAAATAATTAAAGTCATTTATACGGGGGGTAACAAAAAGAGGAACTTTTAATTACCAATCACACGCCATTTTTAGATTTGCAGGTATTAAAAAAAAATGGCGCATACGTCAAAACACGCTATTAATAGTGGTCATTCTTAGTTCCAAAATTAGTGGAAATCGATAAAGGCGTTTAGAAATTATTCAGAAAAAACAATATTAATTTGAAAACTTTAGCGTCCCGTAGCCGCCAAACGAAGCAACATTGCATATAGGTAAGTTTGCCTAGATCGCCTTATTTTTGGTTAAGGAATTTATGGTGAAGCGTTTGTACAGTCATTTCATGGACACCCTGTATAACCGTTTTTGTATCTGCCATGAAGCAAAGTACTAAAAAATTGGTCTCCCTTACAATAAAACCAAAAATTTTTTGATTATTTATCAACATAATCTTCCTCGACTTTCACGCACTTGCTGCTAATAATTCTTATTCCACAAGATAATTATTTCCGTTTTGGTTATCGTTTCCAAAAAAATGTAGTGCATTTTTTTCCGAAAAACAAAATCAGGCAGAACTAAATCCAGATTTAGAGACGTTATTTCCCATCGATAACTAATTGAAAGATGATATTGGTTCGGTTTTATCATAAGGGAGGAAATAAAATAGATATAAATCTCTGTATTATTTTGTATTTGTTTGTCAATTGGCTCTGTTAAAAAAATCACTGTAGTAATAACATCAGTTGGTTCGATGGTTAAAAAGTCGATAGAAGCGAAGTGACGAGATGAGTGACATACTAGTTCTTATGAAGTGGCGATTGACATACTAATAAGTAATAATCTACATATCATCGCCTTAGAATACTAATAGCAACAGTTTCTTGGAAAAACGTCACTTAGACGATGATATTACAACAGAATTAGCGTGTCTAATGTTAATTTTAAAAACTAGCCGAATATGTAGAAACATTGACAGTTCTAAAATGGCAATTTCTATTTTTAAAAACGTTGATCTTTTACTGATATGGTGTTCTAGGGTTCACATTGATCATTTCACTTGTACTGAAAACAAGAAATAACAACATTATATTTAATATACATTTTACTAACAAGGACGCAATCAACACAGTTCAAAAAACATTGAAAAAATCAAGTTATTACAAGTTATACAGGGTGATTCCTAAGTTGATACTTCTTTTTTAGCTGTATATAGAAGGCATTAAAATAAACAACATTTTTAAATACCTTTTTTCAAAAAACTTAAAAATAGGCGAGATACAAAAGTAAAGAATCTAAGTGCGGGCCTGGTCATCAAAACGTAGCCCGCTATACTTTATGTTGTTTTTGTCTTATTAGTCATGCAATTTACGGGTCGGTCGTCAGTTATTTGGCAATCCGCTGCGGTGTGCTTTTCTGAAGCAAGTTAATTTTAAATGGATGACACGTGAAAATGGTAAAATTTGAAAACAATGATGAGTAGATATTGTGCTAATTCACGGTGAGTGTCGCCAAAGTGCGGCTGCTGCTTCGAGATTATACGCAGAACGCTTTCCCTTGCGGGCTCATCCTACACCCAGAAGTTTTCCTAATGTTATTCAAAGGGCAAGTTAGGCAGGACCTTATTTGATCCATAGTGTAATAAATGAATGTTATTTTTGAGTTTTTTGAAAATGTGGTTTATTTTAATGCCTTCTATACACAGCTAAAAAAGATGTATCAATTAAGGAATCACCCTGTATACAATTTAGAGCTCAGCCCTGATGAACCACTCCCTGGCTACAACTCTGGGAAAGAAATATATTATATATAGTAATAAATTATATATAAGTAATGTGGTAAGGAAAAGAGATGAAACAAAGTGTCGTTATTAATATCAGAAAATAGATTTTTGAAAATATTTGTTAAAAAAAATAAAAGAAATGGTGAAATATGTTTATCAAAATATTGAGGGCCCATTCGTTTATTATTAATAGATGTTAATAACGATAAAGAGAGGGTAACGTCTAACTAAACTTCGAAATCCTGTCAAAGGAACTTTAACTTCAAAATCCTTTAGTGAACATCACATGTTAAATTTTCCAAACAACACTTACCTTCTTCCACATTTAATATGGATTAACAACAATGCAATTCCAAGAACCAAACATAACACCCCCACAACAATGTACGCTATTCCTAAGAATGGGTTTTTACCACCGAGTAGGGAGGTGGTACTTAAAATCATCTGTTTGGTGCCATCAAAAGTACTAACGTCATAATCTAGAAAAAAAATTGGGTCAGATTATTAAGTACAATCAAAGAAGTTAAGGGTTCACCATCAAGGGAACCTACAGCCTATTGTGGGTAGCCAGTCATGGACTCGAGGGCTATCAAACCTCAGTATCTTGCGTATGCCTACACCAAAGATTGAACTCTGTTCGCCAAGGTAACTCAACCACCGAACTCGAGAAATTTCAATTATAGCGGATTTATTGGCCAGATATTCAGATTTTAAAAAATAAAGTATGGTCAAAGTGGGCATATTTAGTAGTGGGGTGCATACAATATAGGCAAAAAAGTATTGCCTGCCTTGGGAACAATAAAACAAACTGATACAGTTTTTTTTGTATTTTAGTTTTTATGCGTGTAATCCAACTTTGACAATTTATCTCTACATTAATATAATAAATAATAATATATGACCGAAAACTTAATCCTATATCATTTCCAAGAACGCATTCTTTGCTTATTATATCGTAAACTAGATCCCCGTATAAGCATTCCGTAAGACCGTTTTAAAAGCAGAGATCTCGCTATACATTAACGTCTTAGGCAAATGCAAAAGCACTGTTTTTGTACGAGTGGAAGCAAGCGAGAGAACCGGTAGGAAAGAGATGTAACAAATAAACCCGTCGCAACCTTTGACCTTCCTTCATCTATCAACCCGCAGCAAGAAAGCACGCGTTTGGTAAGTGCATTGGTGCCAATCTTCAAGTTTTACCGTAGTTTGGAAATACTTCACTTTCTCAATATAAAATATGAAACACGTCTCTATAAGTTTTATTATTAATTAGTTTAAGTTATGATATTTTTAAAAGGATAACGGATAAGGTATCGGAAAATAAGAAGCACTTTTGTCACAATTAAAATAATTTTTGCTGATAGGTACATAATATTTAATAATCAGTAAGCTTATCATCATATTTCACATAATAATTGACTTCGTTTTTGGCAACATTGGTTCAATCAGGTGGATGATAGATTGTTAATTTATAATTAGTGTTTTCGCCCTTTTACTAGACTTCGCGCCGTCGGGTTTCGGGAAAAAAAGAAATATGGAGGTGTTAATTGTTACTATTCCGGCTAGCAGCGCGTCTGCAGAACGATCCTTTTCTGGATTAAAAAGAATGTATACCTATTTACGAAACACTGATATTTAGGCAGTAAAAAACTTATTTTGTGGGAATTATTATCATCGATTATTACTGATGTACATGCTTTTAGGTGTTAGTTCTGTTTAAAATTATTTTTTTCTATTTTCGCTTTGTTAACAATAAAGCATATTTTAAATTGAATTGAGAATTCTTAAGACTCTATGTTTTCGCAATTTATTTCGTAAAATACTTACTATATTGAACCGTAAACAAATATTGCCCTTTTTGTAGACCATTATTAAAATACGGTTTGGTATGATCAATTCTCCGGTATAATTTCCGAAATGTCGGTAGGGCAGCAGTCCTCATCCAAACAATTAAATCTTCATTTTGAAAACCTAATAACAATAATTATGCTTTTACAAGTAATAATAATGATTCATAATTAGAAAATTCTAAGATAAAGAAAATTAATCACTATCATTTGACCTCAAAAATTTGTTCCATATACAGGGTCTCATAGAAATGACTTACTATATTTGAATAGGTGACTCCTTGAATGTTCTAGAAATACACTCCATTCTTGTTTTCTTAATAGACCATCTAAAAAGATGAGAAGGACCCTTAAGGTCAAGCCGAGTGCGCGATACGCCAATGGGAAAATAATATCGATTCGAATCCTAACATCCGGTACGACAAAGTTACTGTCTATAACCAAAAAATTTACCTACTCGGTTCATTTTTTAGCTAAATAAAAAATAAAATAAAAAAGGGATATAAGCCGTATGAAATCATAAGTTTTTTTTAGCGGCCTTGATACTATGCAAAATGTATACCTGACATAATGGAAATTATTTAAAGTTTAGATCAAAAATCAAAGCCATTCAGTGGCGTAGCCAGAAATTATGCTCCGGGGGGAGGGGGAGGGGGGGGGGCTTAGTGGGCCTAAGTAGGATTTTTTTTTGCTGGAGAGAGCGACAGTCGGGATTAATGTATTTTATGATATTGTACTTAGTGAAGAATGAAGAAGGCGGAAAAGCGCCGCAGGCGAAACATTTTCGGGGCCACGCTCAAAGTTCGTTTAAAATTCACCTAACTAGGTACTACCAAATTTCGAAAATTAAATTATTACCTCTCCCCCTTTGCATGGTTGGATTAAATTTGTTTTTGTAATGTTTTTTTTTACTTTTTTCTGATATTCCTAGCTAGCTCTTTATTTGAAAAAAAAACATTTTTTATATTTGTGAAAAATATGAATATTGGTGTCAATCCAAAATTTTATCATAAGACGTATGTATAAGTCTAACTAGCGTTTTTCGGGCTCGGTTTTTCATGATTAAAAATAAATTAAATATCGCTCACCACGCCAAAATTGATGATTTTTTCAGAAATCATGCATTTTAAGAGCGTAGATCTAAGAACAGTTTTTGGTGCAAATGCTTAGGTTTTGAAATACTTCTTCTTAAGTGGCGTTTTGTATATTCATAATAAAGCATTCTCGTTTCTTCTTGCACTATTTTTTTTTGCTATAAATTATCACACTTCTTCCATAAAAAATGTTTCAATTAAAATTCTTAATTTAATTTTTCTCTTTAAAAATAAATACCTAATTGTTTTTTGTTTTGTTGTAAAAATATTTTATTGCATTTCGTTATATTGTTGTTGATTTAAAATAGCTTAAAAAAGGGAAAACGGAACAGACAAGTTTATAATACAGAAAATTACTATAAAATATTATTTTTACTCGTTTTCCTATAAAATTGCATCATAAATCAATAACTATAACGATATGCGTTCGAAACCTTAATCTCTATATAAAACAGGAGTTTTAGAAGGAAAGTTTAAAAACTAAACGTTTCCTTCAAGATCTTTGTATTCTAAGCCAAGAATACATTATTTAAAAATTTAAAGCGTGAGATGAAAAATTAGATTGCAATTAGACTTTTAGACCCAAGCTCTTAGGCTCAGGGGTGTGCTGCAGCCTGGCAGCCCCCCCCCCCCTAAATACGCCACTGAAGCCATTTACTTTTAGCCCTGTAAGATATCTAAAACCTTTTCTGTATTTCTAATATTGTAAAGGGATAAAGCTGTAGGTATGAAAATTTTAGAAGTTAGTTCTTCAAGGGAATCACTTTTTCGAAGAATAGATGTTCACACGGTAGCAACAAATTATTTTTTGCAGGGCACAACTAAATACCATGATCCTATGCCCAACTTTAAAATTTATACTGACCATTATTGTCTTTATTAGTAAGGTCCAATTCCCAAATGTTCCTCTTCCATGCTTTAGGCTTAATATAACCATTAAAAGCTTCTTTCAGATCTTCACCAGGTGGATTACGGAACTTTATATTTTTGTCAGAGTCCCAAGCTATGCCTGTATTTAGTAATGTAACATTGTGCCATAGACTATCAATGGCCATTGATAAGTAGAGAACATCTAAAACAATATAAATTTTTTTATTGTGAATTTGTAGTACAAAAACATTGAGTTTTGTAAAATGTATCCAATCCACACTATTAAAAAAACTACTCACCATTAAACATAGAATTAGCAATGGCTCCACAGGGAGCTATAGGTGTTTTTTTGTTATTTTCAGTCACATAATCAAATGGCACGCAATCATGTGCAGGTGGATTTTTTAAGTCACCAAGTAGCTGAGTATCATCTCTCGATTTTACATATCTTCTGTGGTTCTGGTAAAAATTGCTAAGACCATAGTACATGAAAACATTTCCCTATAACAATTAAACAAAAATATTAAGAGTGAAGTCTAGTGATGCATTCGCCATTTCCGAGGCCATTTCATATTTTAATCAATATTTCTTATCCTTTTTGCTTTATTCAAAAAGGAGCCAAATATCCATCCTTGAGTAGCAATTACCCACAGTTTTGAACTAAAGAAATTTCAATTTATAAAGTAATAAAAGCAAAAAACGGAAATTTGTGAAATTACTCCATTTTTCTTTTTCTGCTTTTATTACTTTATAAACTCAACCTTGTTTAACTTTAATTTGTAGGTAATTATGCTTCAAATGTCGGTATATGGCCGATTTTTGAATAACAGGAAAAATTAACGAAATATTAATCAAAAAACAAAATGGCGAATGCGTTACTAGACCTCACTCTTATTAGGATTGTCAATTTCATCATTTTCATAATTCTTTACATGTGGTAGTGTGGGTTTTTAAGGCTGCAAGAAATATCATAGTAGATTAAGTATAATTATTGAAAATCTGTTATATCCTTAAAAAAACTTTTTATAGGTATAATTCTTCAAGTGGGTCTTATTTTAAAAAATTTAAAAGTACATGAAACTCAAAATATTTATGAAACATACCTCAAAAGAGTCTATAGAAAATTCAATTCTACACTGACAGTCGGCACTTGAATTATTTTTTATAACCTCAATACAAGTACGATTTGTCGTTGTCCAATTATAATTATTTGTGGAGGATGATGGTTGCCAAATAGTTTCATTACAATTTGTGTAGTCTATGATGTGTTCTTTTACTTCATCAGAGAAATAGAGCAGGCCAATACCAACCGGAATAAAAGCTATACCAATCACAAAAAAGGTTGGCAAGACTGTACCGGCTGTTAAAATTGGTTGCCATGCTGGGAGTTTCTGTTGTTTAAATGCACTGTCTAAAAACAGAAAGAAATAGGTAGTTAAAGTGCTCTTAGAATTAATGTAAAGGTGACAGATAAGTTAGGTAGTTTTGTAACATTCCTTCGGTTTTGTAATGGTGTACTACCCAGAGTTACCAGAGCTCCTGATTTAGGCGGGGAGCTCCCCACTTTCCAACAAATCTACCGCCTCCCGACTGACATTTCAAAACTCCAGCTTTTCCTTTTTTTATAGTAAATAATATACATTTATACTTCTACCTCATTTTCACTATTTTTTTTGTACTATTTATTTGTATTTTTTTTTTGGCATACTCTTATCTGCTAGAAGTTATTGGTTGTTGGTATTTCACCCACTCCCTAGGTTTCTAGCTAGGCAGCTAGGCAGAGGGACTTTTTTTGGACGGTGGAGTTTTTTTTTTTGCTCAAAAATATTATCAATTTTTTCAAATAATTTTATATGGCGAAAGTGACAAAAATGATATCAAACTCCTGGTTTAGTTTTGTTGAAATCTGGCATCCCTGGTACTACCTAGTGGTGTAAATTTCATTATAGAAATGCTCCATAAAATTCCATGGAAATTTGGTAATTCTGTATTACATGAATTGAAAAAATTGTAAACAAATTAAATACTTTCTTGAAATTAAGGTAAGATAAAGATTAAAAAACGGAAAACGTATTATGTAGTTTGTTATTATCTATGACTAAACAAAGTAACATAAATTAAAATTATTCTAGGAAATTAATGGTACGAGAATCCCAAAAATCCAGGGTGTATATCCGTAAATAGAGCAAGAAAACATCAATAAAAGGGTGTTATTATATTAAACGGGGTAGGTCCTTCAAGCAAAAAATGTTTGGTAGTTTATGTTATTCAATTTAAATGATATTCCAACTATTTTCAAATTTATTATCTTACCAGCAGGTTTCTTAGTGTGACCAGTATCGGTACTTTCTGCAACAGAGGTCATTTTTTGTTTTTCTCTATTTTTTTTTTACTAAAAATTTATGTTTTGTAAAATAAACTCTCTACGAACATTTAAAGAATTAAACTGTCCCTGTCAATGACAAATATGGCATTAAAAACGACAGTGTTGCCAAATGTTCAACATTGTATTTTACTTTGGTTTAATAGCCTTTAGCTTCTCAGCCTTCAGCCAAGTTTTCATACAGTGATGTAATAATTATTTATTTATGAATTTGATACTTATTCAGCTCTAGTAATCCTTAAAACTGGTTTGAATCAGCTCCGTTGCCAAAGAATTTTTAATGGATGAACAGAAATGGTCCCAATAATTTTGGGGTGAGCACTCCTCAAAGAGTGAATTCTAAATAAAAAGTTTTCGGTACTCCATGAAAAAAAGGTCGAGACCGTGTTGACCGCTCCTACTAATCGAAAAAAAAATATAGAATTAATATCAAAAATAAGATTTCTGAAAATAAATATCCTCTGTACCGCCAACAAGGAAAATAATTTCATTGCCTTTTAGAATTTAACGAAGAGTGAATTAGAAACTATAATCACTTGTCTCACTCTTTTCACATCGAGAAGGCAAGGAATAATTTATTCACACAATTTGGAGGGCACAGGCACCTTTAGTTTCCTGGTGGGCCTGGCCACCCCTTGGCGCCGCTGCTGGTTTGGATAACTTTGTCCCTTTAATCTATAATGTCTTTAAAAATATTGCACTGAAAGTACGTCAGCAAGGTTCTTTGAGTATTCGATGTTTTAATGTTAATATTAGTTTGTTTTCTTGACCGTTTTAATCGATTAAAATGTTTGTATTTCTTGGGTTTTCGGTCATTCTTGAATAAAAGATTTTTCTTTCATCAGAACTATAAAGTTTTTTTTATAGTTCTGATGATGGTTTTCTAATAAAACCGAAACGTTAAGCCCTTATAAAGAAAAATCTTTTATTTAAGACTGACCGAAAACCCAAGAAAAACAAACATTTTAATGTCAATGTTATTTGATTTACTAGGGCATCCGCAAAGTTTTCTAGGCTCCCATAATTTTTGCACATGCCCTTTTCTTGTAGCCTGCTTACACCTCACCCTGCCGCCAAAATGACTCTTCGTGTAAAACGGATCACGTGATACTGGCAGGAACTTTAAGGACTCTTATTCGCTTATTCCCCTTGGCTACAAAGCACTCTCCTTATGGCTGTAGACTTTTCTGTCTTCCGTGGGGGTTTTTCCAAGAAGTTTTGTATTTTTATTTGCCATTCTTCATTAAAGCTTTCGTTTCATTTAGTGACTTAATTTTGTGGCTCACCATATAAGCAGAATAGACAAGGGAGTTGCGCGAGAGTGTTCCAAAGAAGAAATATTTTAAACGTTTGAAGCCATCTCTAAAAGCAGTACTATAATGTAAAGTAATCTATGAAAAAAGAAGCGCCGTCATATAATATATAGTATTTACCTATTATTATTTTATAATCATTAACTTTCATTACGATTTTCTTCTACGTATGTACATCACTGTAAACAGCGTCGACCCAGTATTATTACTCTGTGATAAGGGTTTGAAACACACCTTAAAAAATACTGTTCATGGGCATTGCTCAATTTCAATTGCAGTTTGACCGTTCACAGAATCGTAACTTTTCAGAATTTAACATTTTCGAGTTTTGACTCTGGGTTATGATTATGACTGTTTTTCATTTTTTATAATTTATACAAATTTTCTTCTGTACCTGTAGTGCTTTTTTTAAGGTAAAAAGGAACTTAGAATATCTTTAGTTTGTTTTGATGTAATAATTTTAATATAACAACCATTAAAGATTCATATTATTTTTTTTTGCCTGCAGTACAGTGTGTCTTGTCTGACAAAGTAATATACCGGCTGTACTATTAAAGATATCAAAAAAAAGTTTTTATAAAAGTTGTGAGGTATAATAAAAAATATATCTTCTAAAATTATTTTTAAACATACAGAATGGTCCAGAAAACTAAGACAATAAAAAGATACATTTTTTAAAATGGAACACCCTATATATTTTAGCATTTTTTGTTTCCTTACAAAATTATCCATATGACGCCATATTAAGTTTTTTAATTTTTGCAACGTTGCCAAACAAATAGTAAAATTCTTAAAATTTTGGAGAACACATGATAGTAAAAAATTACCTGTATTTCTCAAAAAGAGTATCGAAATTCGAAAATCTTTTATTATTGTTAAGCCATACCTATACCTAAGTTTACCAGTTTTGCCAATATTTTGATTTTTATTTAAATAATCGTAAAAAAACTATAGTTTTTATTTTTGTAGTTAGCTATGACTAGCAAAGTCAAAACAAAATGTAATTGAATATAATGTCAAATAAATTAATAACTATCGCTACGTATTTATTAAATTAAATCATTTAAATGTTTAAACTTATTTTCCATATCAAGTTGTGTAATAAAAAAATAAGTTTGAATTAATTAAATAAATACGTAACTAGTAAATTTAGGTATAGATATGACTTAACAATAATAAAAGATACTTACAATATCTATCAGACGAGCTTAATAAATATAGGGTGTTTCATTTGAAAAAACAGAGTTATTGTATTTTAAAATTTTGTATATTTGGAGGTCAACAGAAAACACCCTGTACAAAATTTTAGGTACTTAAAAATTTTAGACAGTTTTTCTATGTCTAAACTTAAGAGCTTACAAGAAATTTTCTATTTTCGATACTCTTATTGAGAAATACAGGTAATTTTTTACTATCATGTTTTTTCCAAAATTTTAAGAAGTTTTTATTTTGTTTGGAAACGTTGCAAAAAATTAAAAAACTAAATATGGCGTCATATGGATAATATTGTAAGGAAACAAAAATTGCTAAAATATATGGGGTGTTCCATTAAAAAAAATGTATCTTTTTATTGTCCTATTTTTCTGGACCATCCTGTATGTTTAAAAATAATTTTAGAATATATATTTCTTTATACTTCACAACTTTTATAAAAACTTGTTTTTGATATCTTGAATAGTAAAGCCGGTATATTACTTTTGTCAGACAAATGGGCCACCCTGTATATGGGAAATTTCTTTATTACCCCATTTCCCAGAAAATTGTATTCTTGATAAAAGTTGGTGCATGCATGCGTGTGACTGTTCTACTAAACCGAGTACCTATGTGCTATGTAGAGGATAGAGGTACGCGAGGATGCCTTTTATTGAAGGTTTCCTTAGCCTATCGCTTTTGTATACCTATACTCATACTTTCTGAAATTTTCTAATATGCCACTAACTGTGAATCACCCTGTGTGTTACAAATTC